>OX465292.1:68330719-70730719 GCA_949987695.1 Merzomyia westermanni
CTCTTTTGTGCGTCATACATGGTAGCGCACCCTACAAATCAGCAAAATATTTTTTTTTTCAATAAAGCCGTGCGTCCGTGAAACACCTTAATATGCAATTTCTTCAATAAAGCGGCGCGTCCGTAATAAAACGATAGTCAAGATTTTTCTACAATATTACTTCTTTTTTGAGTTCAGCCTAAATTCATAACATTTTCTATTTCGACGGTACAGCTCTACATTTTTAGTTCTATGCAGCATGCCCTTAGTGTCGAAATAAATGTCCGGTCCTAAAAGTTATATTACGAAAATTTAGATTCCAAAAGTTTTGACTCCGAAAATTTAGATTCAGATTCCGAAAGTTCCAGCTCATTCTCGACTAGTACAATCAAGAGTCAGGTTGTTAGACTATCTTTGTCCTCAACAAATATTTCAAATTTTATTAATTCCGAGGAAAAAGGGCATTATGAGAGAAAATTATAGCGTTGTGGCTGGATGAAGTAAAAGAGTTTCAAATTTTATATTTCGGGCTCGTCGCAATAACAAATTTTGTATATTTTAGTCGACATTTTCAGTCGGTTATTAAAATGTCTTCTATTGATAAAAATTCGTCAATGAATAGCGATGATACCATTAATATTACTGGAGTAAGTACAATGGGGGCATTTACAACTAACTTACATTTTTAAAATTTTTTTATCAAACATAACTTGCACGTGGTGAATAATGATTTCAATATTCCAGCAGATGGAATACTTGCTAAGGATTTCTTTAAAACATTTAAATGCGATATCAGCTATGCAACCAATTGCATTTCCTTTTGGGTAGGCAAAGAAAGAGTCGCACTTCCAATCCTACACGGAACGGAACGCGATACATGTGCTATACCACCTCGTTGTGCAGTTTATCGAATTTTTGCTTTGGATAAACCTCCAGAACCACTCTTTGTGGGCTCGCAAGAATTTACTGACTGTGTTTTCACCGCAAAATGTATAGTTGATACTAGTAATCCGATCATTAAAGTAAAAAATAGTACAAATAGCATTAAATACGTAAATAACTGTAACATTCGCACGGAGAAACATTATAATTATCACGTTTATAAAAAGACATGTATGCTATTGGCTTTTCGTGTCCATTTTCATCTGCTTGAGCTAGAAGTGCCTCCGCATTGACTTGCGCCGCATTGCAAATTAGAGTAATCGGGATGGGTTAGTACAGGAGCTGGGGCTAGTTGGGTTTCACAAAATTTGTTGACGCATTTCATATTTACATATTTATTGCAGTCGAGAAGCAGAAGCAAAAGTAGCCATATTTCCATGTAAATGATTCATTTATAGTAATACATTTAATCCTTTTTATATTGAATTAGGAAAAATAACGAAAAGTGATAAGTTGCGTTCCTAAAGAAAATCACGATTAATGAAATATATCGCAGAAGAATCATGACAATGCATCACTGCGGTTTTCGTAAAGCAGTGTTGTATTTACTTATTTATTTTTTTATAAGTCTACAGATTGAACAAATCTTACAGACTATACATGACAAATATACAGTAAAATATAATGAACATTATAGCATGAGATTAGGCTTAATTAACATGCACACATACATATATAAACAATAAGATGTTGAGAGTGGGATCACACGATAATTATTTTAAAGAATACTGTAGTAAGCTTAGCATACTATAATGTTTGAGCCATAAATTTTGGTTAATAATAGCCAGTCGAATCTTTTGGCTGTGTTGAACAAACTGGATGGTTGGTTCCAATCCACCCTCACACTCGATCTCTTTATTCATTTAACGTTGTGGGTAGAAATATGTAGGACTAACTGGATGATTGCAAGGGCCGTGTCTCCAATCCACCCTCTCGTTCAGTCGAGTTATGCAAATTAAAGGATCACAGATCCTTACACTTAAAAAAAATTAAAGGGCCAACTTGCCCTGACAAAAAACACCAAGTTTTTCGGTTACTTTACACTTTATTTAGTTCGTTAACTTATAACTAAGTTTGATCACTTTGACTCCCCAACAGCAACTGCCCGATCGTTGGTTTAAGCTACACCTTCAGACCTCAGCGTCGGCGGCGGCAACGCAACCCTTACGTAAGTGTGCCTATGTGCACCGGTGGAAATGACCATGGCCTTGATTTCCCACAGTCGTTGCGTTCTCAAATGTCTTGCATTGCATTGAATGGTGAAATACAAAAGTGCTGACGCTGCGGCACGTGTAGTGGCCGATCGTGGGAATGGCTTAACTGGGCAGCGGCTGAATGTGTTAACTCCTCCCCCTTTAAAGATCTGCGTCCCGCAGATTAGGTGGCTGGGGGGAGTCCTCGCGTTTATGTGCACGGAAACTCCTGTTGAGCAGTGAAATATTCAAGTTAGGGATATCTAATCTTGCCGTCATCCTCCTCCAAATTAACCAAATGACCGAGACTAATAATGCAAAGCCCATGACTTCCGACGTGATAAACCCATTTGTTTTTCCTTTTAGGTAGCGAAGGAGTCTAACATTTCCTGTTATCATCTCATGGACAAGGTTAAGGTTGACCGCCAGTGTTGTGTTCTTGCACGGGTCAAGATTGGCGGGAGTAGTAGGAGCTCTGACCTGCTCACGCTTTGGTAGGTTTGATTGTCAATCTTCACAGTCTCGTTGTGTATCTGTAGAATAAATGAGCCCAAAAGATAGTTCGTACTATTACCAGACCATGCTGTGCCGTTGAAGTTGCTAAGGAATATAGTGTCTTCCTTGATGACCTCATTGCAGGTCAAATACTGACAGCTGGCTTCACCTCCTTTAAGCAGGCGCGGCAGGCAATCTTCTTCCTTTAGCAGATCAATGGAGCCTTCTTCGCAGACCATGGCTGACGTTAGTTGTAAACATCGATCCTTGATACCATATGTCCTATGTTTGCTAACCAGTATAGTTGAATATTTTATGTCGAATGATAGGTCGAACAACCAGGTGATTATGTTTCGTTTCCATTACTTTCGGCAAGGATAGAACGTAAAGTAAAAGTGACCCGTTTGTGTAAATCGAAGGCTTGCTATACTCGATGGCTTCAACGACGTTGCTGTAAGGAAAGACCTCTATCTCACTGATAAGTCGGTTGATTTCTTCCTTGCTTAGCATATTGGTGTTAACGACGCCGGCTTTGGCCATCTGACAGGCGCGGACCACTTCATAGACGTCTTCCTTTAGATTCATAACCTTACTTTGGATTTCCTGGGAAATATGCTCTAGCCTTCGGTGGCTTTGAACGTCATTGGTGGTGGCAATGATACCATTGATCGCCTGCAAAAGCTCGTGAGTTGTTTTGAATATTTCAGAGTTTACCTGGTATTGCTGCTGATCTTGGCTCATCAGTGCATTCTGTTTCTGTAGGACTTCATCCCAATCCGTGGCGTCAGGCGTGCCGGCAATCCATTTCCAGGCAGAGCCAATCCAATTAATAGAACGTCTTGGTCTGCTAATCTCTTGTCCCTTTAGGTCATGGAGGTTTCTTGCAATTTCTCCCAGTTGGTAATTAAGTACATCGGCTGTGGAGTCAGTTATGTTGAGATCGATGATTGCATCTTCTAATCTGCTTACAACCCTGTCGTAGCTAATTAGGTCGATAGTATGGATCAGCTTGAAGTGCCCGTTAATAATCCAACCGTATCCATCGCGTATTGTTACAATAGGAGACTCTATCTTGAACACGTCATAGGTATGCGCGGATGCGCAGAGCCAGATGCTGTGGGGAGTAGATTTATATAATTTGACTTATATCTACAGATTACCGCCATTTGATTAAATCTTTATTGTATTTTACATATTCAATATACTTTTAAGAGAAAAATTGCAAGGTAAATTTATTTAATGTTGACAAAGATAGTATGGAATACAATAGCAATCAATCAATAGAATCAAAAATTTTATATGTTGAATTTACTCTAATTATCTTAACTTCCTGTGATTCAGATAAAATTTACTCAATTTCCATTATCTTTAAATTAAGTCTTAACATGCCAAAAGTGAGTTGTTGCTGGGGAGTTTCGGAAAAATGCGGGAAATGAAGGGAAGGGTTCGTTGGGACCAATAGTGAATGTGATTACTGGATTATTAATAACCGTTAGTTTTGTTGGTTAGTGTATTGGTAGTGAGTTTTAGATTAAAATGTGGGTTTTATTGCTAATTAACATAAGAAGTTCTTGTATTTCATATTTTATTTTTACTTTTTTTTCTTTAACTTTTTGTTTTATTAGTAGCATTAGTATTTTAGTATTTCCTGTGAGGAATACCATTCCTTCTTTTTTTTTTGTTTTTTTTTTTTTTTTGGTATACGCCATTATGCGTTTCAGTTCAGTGACTGAGCGTATATAAGCATAATATTGCTTTATCATCGGTGCGCACACTGTAATTCAAAAAAGATTTGACGTTTTGCATTGGAATATAGGCGTTTTCTCAGCTGACTTTGGAAGGCTCGTGTTGATCCCTTTTAGTCATAAGCGTTGATGGTTGCAAATGAGCTACTCATGGCACGAGTGGCTTCACGTCAATTAAAGCAAAGACCTTATGGTGGAGTTGAACCACGTCGATCGACATCATTCGAACCATCGAGTTACCTGGAATTGAGCCAATATCTGACTAGATCGACTACAAAAAAATCTTGCACCCAGACCTCTGGGACCTAAGGATCTGTGCATGAGTTATTTACCTTCTTTCCAATGTTATCTTAGACATTTTTCACGTCTAGGTTGTGGAATTTTTTTCCAGTTTCAGTGAGTATGGTTGCTGTTCTGTTTTCAGCACTGTTTCTTCTTTATATAACGGCTTCTGTTTGCCTTTAATTTGTTTATTAGAAATAAACAACTTATCCCCGGCATCAGAAGTGCGTGGGGTTGTACGTTTAGTGTTCAACCTTGAATTCCTGACATCCTGCTCCCTATCTAATAAAGCCTTCATATCTTCATTAGTTTTTTCTCTGAAATCTACCAATTCCTGATAGTTAATCCTCGAGGTTCGGTTGAGGAACACGTCTGCCGGTTTCCTTTTTGTGACAGAGTGGACGGTATTGTTGTACCGGTCCACTGCTATAGAAACGCGCTCTTTTGGAGTGAATCTGCAAAATTCGACAGAGATGCAACGGTATATTTCAATTAATGTTGAATGCAAACGCTCAACCTGACCCTTAGTTTCGCTTCGTTGGCTAGGAGTTTGGTTAATTTCTATGCCTAGAGAACGAATATAATTTAAGGACCAGAGGGGTAAGGAATCCTCTTTCATTGTCCATAACTGAAATCTTTGGGACAGAAAAATAATGCAGGAGGTCAGTAAGCTTCCTGCGCAGGTGAACCGAAGATTTATTTTTTATTGGGAATAATTTGGCAAACTTTGAAAATTTATCGATTGCACTGAGATATTTTTGTGTCTCTATCTCAAAAAGGTCGATGTGCAAAATTTCACAAGGATAACTCGGAATTGGAGTGGGTTGAAGAAAAGGCTTCGAGGGATGCCTGTCATATTTATTTAATTTACAGGTATCACATTGTCTTACATAGTCTCTGATCTGCCTGGCCTTGGCAGGGAAATAAAATTGTTCGAGTATCTGCACCTTGTTCTCACGTGGATTTCTGTGGGCTCGCTTATGTTCCTTCCCAATTATCTCGAAGACCCTGTCAGAAACCGTAACATCTTCCACTATCCTTTGAGTTATTCTTATTCTGTACCTTTTAAAGTTACTAACATAAGCATCCTGTAGCGGGGAAAGGAAAATTTCTGGAATTTTTATGCCATTTATTACATTTGGGTTAAGGCACTCCCTCAAAATTGTGACCAGTGTAGCTGTTTAGGCGAGATGCCTAAAGTCTTAAAAAATGGGCCACCCTAATGTAACTTTAGCGCCCTTCCAATCACTCACACCAACCCACCCACCTGTGTGGGCATGCATGCATATTCGTGTTTTGTCAGCACACATATACATGCATGGGGGTGTGCATGTGTGGGTTCACCTCCCCTTAAAACCGGAGGATGATTTTCAGGTTCAACGGTTGTCCTCGACCGAAAAACCGTCTACTTTTCCAGAGACAGTCGACACGACCACATCACGGCCAGCCCAGGATTTTTCGCCCGCACCAAGGTAAACTAATTGTTTATAAATTATATTTTTTATAAATATACGGCCACATTTTTTATAACGAGAATTCTCGTTTCTTTTTTCTTTTCTATTTCGAGCACAAATTCGACCGCCGTGCTTTTGAGCCACCGCCGCTCCCAGTTAGCACCACGCTCGAATTTACATGGTCCATCTCCCCGTCTAGAGACACCAGCATACAGTCCACAACAACAACAATTGGAGTAATAATTTGAAGAATCTAATTTGTATTACCAGAAGCTGCCACACAATAAAGGAGAAAATACTCAATATTGTTCACACTCTGCCGCAATCACAAATTACACACAACTCTGCCATACACTCTGCCACATACCACAACAAACAACACCAACTTTATACAACAAATTCGGCCGATCACCACATCAAAGCACGTAAGTTGTATATTTCTTGCCACTTAGTTTTTTTTGTGTGTTGCATACAATTGTATAAAAGTGCCGCCCGCGAGTGTAATCAAACGTAAGTGCGATTAGTGAATATTTAACAATAGTGATTTTTTTTGTTCAGTTAAGTGCTTTATTTTTCTTTAAATTTAAATTAAATTAAACGCTTAAGAATCCTTGTGACTATCCGGATTATCCCCCCACCAGTGGTAAGGTTTTTTGGACACAGCGCAAGGCAAGAGGTAACATAACCTCATTTTCACAATTAGTTCACTTAGCCTTTCGATCTTCAGTTTGTTTTTGTTTTTTCCACTTGTTTTTTTTTGTAATATATAGAACAGAATTTTAATCGAAGGCTAGTTTATTATTTTCTGATAAAATTCACTATTTTTATAGCACTTTTCTTTGTTTTCACATTTCTTCATTTAATATTCACTTTCGCTCGTTTGATACACCGCGCACTTTATCTGTGTTTGTTGTGTATTTCTTTATTGCGGCAACACATACACACATTTATATATACATATTCCCCTTATACGTGTGGGTGGCGAGTAAGTCACAAAGATTTTGTTTACATTTTGTTGCGTTTGTAGCAAACAAATATTATTAGTATTATTATTATTCGTCAGACAAATCGGCCAAGTCTGCAAAATAATTCAAAAATTGACAATAAATAAAAATAATTGAATTAAATCATACATTAATTGAGTTTATTACAAGTTTATTGAGGTTGTTTTGATTTTCCTGGGTAAAATACTGCCTTTACCTTTTCTATTCAGCATTTTTCTTGTACGGTTGAGCATTTCATCGTACCTTCAGCTTTATTTTTTCGGTTTTGTTTTGATTCGACAGATCCTCTAAGTCCAAAATATGGAAAGTTTCATTAGGCTGGCTGATTCGATTTTTGAATTCGAATCAGACTACAATGAATTAGAGGATTCAGTCCACAGCAAGTACACTCTTGGGCTTCAACAAGAGGACTTGAAAGCAATGTGGAGAAAAACCAGAACGGCTTATGACGACTTACTTAATTCAGATAAGTTAGAGGCCACTGGTATAGTTTCTGTCAAACAGAAGTATAAGAGATCATATGCAGTATATTTACGCTGCATGTCAGATATGGCTACACGCCAAGCGACATACAACAAAACAGAAAATAAATCTGAAGAAAAGCCCGAATTTGAACATAGTATCCGCCTGCCTCCATGTGATACTGAAGTTTTCAAGGGCGATTATCTGTCATGGCCAACATTTCGTGACATGTTCACGGCTATATACATCTTAAATAAACACCTAACACCAGTGGAGAAATTGTTCCATCTGAACAATAAGACACAAGGTGAGGCAAAAGATATCGTGAAAAAATGTCCGCTCACGAATGAGGGATTTGATACGGCCTGGAGAAATTTATGCGAGAGATACGAAAACAAACGTATCTTAGTAAACTCGCAACTCCAAATTTTATTCAACTTGAAAAAGGTAGAGAGTGAATGTGGTAGCGCGATTAAAACACTTCAGCGCGAAATAAATAATTGCCTTTCGTCCCTGCGAAGTCATAAAATTGACACTTCGAACTGGGACGCAATTATAACGTATTTGTGTTCGACGAAATTGCCGGAAAGTACGCGTGCAAATCGAATGCCCACAGATTACGAAACTGTCCCCGTTTTCTCAAATTACCTCCGGTGGAGAGAATTAACTTTGTCAAATCCACCAAGGGCTGTTTGAACTGCCTATCCCCAGGACATACTGTGTCGAAGTGCACCAGTTCTTATGACTGCAACAAGTGCCACTCTCGACATAATACGCTCCTGCATGCGGAGTCTCTTCAGACGCAGGCAACCACCAGCCCTAATCAGTATCATGCTGATAATGCTGCCTCAACTTCAAAGCAGGCACAAGAGAGACGGGAAGCTGAAAAATCTGTTTCGGCCATAAACCGAAATGTTAAATCCTGCCATGTTCATTCAAGTGCAGGTGTGCTGCTAGGGACAGCTCGAGTAACCATTCATCATAATGGTACAGACTTCCCAGCAAGAGCACGGATTGATTCTGGTTCAGAGTGCTCGTTTATGACAGAACGACTCAAACGCAGAATCAATTTACCGGCAAAAAGGATGCATGCTCAAGTTTCGGGCATCACTAATGCCGTCTCAGCTCAAATCAAGGAGGCATCCAATATTGAACTCCGTTCACCAGTGGACCCTTGCTTCAGCCTAACAACTTCTGTTCTAATTCTAGCCAAACTAACTGGGAATCTGCCATCCTGCCATATCGATGCTACGACTATGCAGGCTTTCCCAGACTTAGTCTTGGCAGATAAGCGATTCTACATCAACGAGGAAGTTGATATTATACTCGGCGGAGACGTATATCCGCAAATTATATTGAGTGGGCTGAAAAAGAATGTACTTAGTACACTTCTCGCCCAAGAAACGGTGTTCGGTTGGATATTAACCGGGCACATAGAAGCACCGAATCCAACCAGAAATATAGTGTCCTTTTACAGCGAAGTTGCTTTGGACAAACAGCTGACCGCATTCTGGGAGTTGGAAAATCTTCCAAGAAACAAAAGCCCAAACGCAGATGACAAGTACTGCGAAGATTTATATAGAGAAACTACGAGTCGTAGAGAGGATGGAAGATATGTCGTCTCTCTTCCATTCAGACAGGACTACCCAGATCAGATAAACATAGGAGGGTCTCTTAGGCGGGCGTGTTCACAATTTTTTAGAAATGAGACACGGTTAGCAAAGAACCCGGAATTAGGGAAAGAATATATAAGGGTCCTGTCTGAATACGAGACATTAGGGCATATGCGAAAAGTTACTGCCATTGTACCAGCCGATTCGGCGGACAATTACTTTTTGCCCCATCACGCCGTAGTAAAGGCGGAGAGTACCACCACTAAGGTACGCGTCGTATTCAATGCGTCGCGCCCAACGGCAAATGGCACAAGTTTGAACGACATTCTCCTGCCAGGCCCAGTACTACAATCAGATCTTCCAGTACTTATACTGCGATGGAGACTATATCGCTTCGTTTTCAATAGTGACATCGAAAAGATGTATAGGCAAATTTGGATGAGCGATGATCACGTCAAATTCCAACGGATTATTTACCGAACATCGCCTCAAGAACCCATAAGCCTTTACGAGCTGAAAACGGTCACTTTCGGGGTTAATTGTGCGCCTTATCTGGCAATTAGAACCCTTTTACAACTAGCAGATGAAGTAGAGAGTTCTCACCCTACAGCATCTAGCATATTAAGGGAAGGCATGTACGTAGATGACGTACTAGCGGGGGGACACACACTCGCATCGGCCATTAACGCGAGGAATGAGATTCGACAAGTCTTACTCTCCGCGGGCTTCCCACTACGAAAATGGACTTCGAATACTGAGGAAATTCTCAACGACATCCCAATATCGGATCGGCTGACCGAGGACTTTCTGGCTTTCGAAGATACCAGCGCCGTTAAGGCATTGGGCATAAGATGGAATGCCCATTCAGACCTGTTTTGCTTTAAAGCAGGGTCACTAGAAGAAAGTGAAAAGTTGACAAAGCGAGCGATTCTATCCGCCATCGCCAGACTCTTCGACCCTTTAGGATGGCTTGCACCAATGGTCATTGTGGCAAAAATTTTGATGCAGAACATCTGGTTAGAGGGCACCGATTGGGATGAACCAGTTTCGTCCAATACATTGGAACGATGGCAAAACTTCAGACATCAATACCACGAAATCGACAACATAAAGATACCACGATGGGTAAACTTTTCACCAGAAGATGAGGTCGAAATACATGGATTCTGCGATGCTTCGGAAAAGGCATACGCTGCAGCTGTCTACATGCGAGTCAAAAGGAATGATGATATCTTCGTGAATCTACTTCTTGCCAAAACCAGAGTAGCACCAGTGAAGACCATCTCACTTCCGCGTTTGGAACTTTGCGGAGCAGTACTGTTAGCGGAAATGATGGAATCAATATTCCGAAACATCAAACTTGGACCAGTGAAACAGTATCTATGGACGGATTCCACCATCGTTTTGGCATGGATAAGGAAACCACCCTGTTCCTGGTCAACATTCGTCGCACACAGGATTACAAAAATCATCGACCTAGTCGGCAGCAAGGACTGGCTTCATGTCAACTCGGAAACGAATCCAGCAGACTTAGGAAGCAGAGGACTACCGGCATCGGATTTGGTCAACAATTCTTTGTGGTGGCAGGGACCTTCTTGGCTACAAGAAGACAATTCCCAATGGCCAGTACAAGAAAAGGAGTATAATACATCCGTGGAGGAAAAGAGAGCGCAGGCCTACGCAATATCAACGCAAAAAGAGATCGAGATTCTTGACCGGTTTTCGAATTTACCGAGGGCTTTGAGGGTACTATCATATATTATGAGATTCTTTCGAAGAACTCATCCCAAGACAAAAGCTTCCTTTCAGGAAAAATCGTGCCTAATCTCATCCGGTGAGATCAAGACCACGACGCAACTCTTGATTAAACTCTATCAGAAGCAACATTATAATGAGGAATATGTAAACTTGAAGAAGGGACAGGTAATCGATAGGAAAAGCGAGATATTGCCACTCAACCCATTCATCGACAAAGATGATATTATTAGGGCGGGTGGTCGTCTTGGAGCGTCTCAAGACCTCGCTTATAACGAGCGCCACCCAATCATACTGCCATACAATTGTAGGTTGACGCGTCTGACTGTACAAATGATACATCAAATCTCCCTCCATGGGGAAAACCAACTGATGCTCCGTCTCATCCGCACCCAATATTGGATTCCGAATGTTAAGAACATGATTAGGGCCACCATCCATAACTGTAAGGTCTGCACCATTTATAAAAAAAGAGCGCAAACCCAACTTGCGGGTACCCTTCCTTCCGAACGCACTACTTTCACCCGCGCGTTTACCAATACCGGGGTAGACTTTGCCGGGCCTTTCGACATTAAAAGTTACCGCGGTAGAGGATGTCGATTATCAAAGGGCTACGTTTGCCTCTTTGTTTGTTTCACGACTAAAGCGATCCATCTGGAAGCGACCAGTGATCTTAGCACCCCATCCTTTCTAGCAGCGTTTTCACGTTTTATCGCTAGACGAGGATGTCCGAGAAACATTTACTCCGACAATGGTACCAACTTTGTCGGCGCTTCACGATCTTTGAGATCTGAATTTAAAGCATTTATCTCGGAAGCCCGAGACAAGGCTATCTCCAAATATAGCCATCAAGCCATGACATGGCATTTCATTCCGGCCGGGGCTCCACATATGGGGGGACTCTGGGAGGCGGGAGTGAAGAGCTTCAAAAGCCACTTCAAGAAGTTAGCCTCGCCTCATAAATTCACGCATGAGGAATTCCATACGCTATTGTGCCGGATTGAGGCATGCCTCAACTCGCGGCCACTTAGTCCAGCCTCAAATGAGCCCGCGGACCTGGAACCCTTGACCCCCGGGCACTTCCTGACTGGAAGTCATCTCCTGGCTCCGCCAGAACCCGAGGTGAATGAGAGCCCTGCCTCCATTATTAATAGGTGGCAGAAGCTCAAGGCTCTTCATCAAACCTTCTGCAGGCGATGGAAGGTGGAATACTTATCCGAACTTCACAAACGAGTGAAGTGGAAGCATCCGAAACAAAATATTAAGGTGGGGGATCTCGTTGTCATCAAAGAGGACAACTTGTCTCCCAATGAATGGAGGCTCGGCCGAGTTACCCACGTACACCCCGGCGAAGATAACCGAGTGCGTGTAGTGGACCTCATGACCGAGAAGGGGCAGATCAGAAGACCGTTGGTCAAACTGATTCTGCTCCCTATGGAGGGAATGGCTGTCGATAGGCCGGGGGCCTCATCTTAACCATCCCCTTCCATCACCTCCCAACCGTTTTGACCTCCCCTATCCCAAAATTTTCCACCCTTCACTCGCTACCCTTAACGAGGACACCAGAAAGCCTACCGCAGAAGGGCGATCCATTCTGCCACAGAAAACGCGATTGCACTCGATATCGAGGCCCAAGAAAACCTATCGCAGAAAGGCGGACCAATCTGCCACTGAAAATCTATCCATCTGCCACGACAAGTTGGTGGCAGATGGTCCCACCCTCGTATACATATACATATACCTATACGTTCATATCTTTCAAATATACATATGAAACAAATATTTTCTCACCCCTATCCTTGGCTCTAGCTCCAATCCCATATTGTCGAGTAGCGCGCTGGAGTTTTACCGCTCACAGCCACCCTTTGTACCGCAACTGCTCCCGTACCTGGAAGTAGGACAAACATTAGTATATTCCAAGGGGATGGACACCTATCTATGCACCAACAAAGTCAATATTCATCTTCAGCCGCCAAAATCGTTAGGTAAACCAGGATATGGCGAACGTGAAGTGAATTTTGGTAATTTGTACCTTGAGGGGACAACTACTAAAACACGTCCGAAATTATCGGGAAAGGTATCAAAAGCCGCGTTTTGACCTTGGTAACAATAATCAGGAAGCGGACTCTCGAGTTTTGGTATCAGTGAAGAGATATTGGAAATCAAAGTTGGAAGATTTCTGTCATCTCATATGGTTGTTGTAATCACAGGTTAGGGTGTTCCGAAAGGTGCAAAAGAATGTCAGTGGGAAATCAACGTGGAAAACAGTGAAAACGGTATTTAAACTGAAATAAATTAACACTTGTGCAATTACCTTTGTGCGATATTCCATTCGCACCATCGAATTTCATCCATCATAAAGGAACACCCAAAGGTCTGCCAAATCCGTAAAAAATTTTCGATTAAGAAAACAAAAATTTAGCCAACTGCACTATTGTAGAACACAAAAAAGGCGAAGAAAACACAGTGTGCGTTGTTTGCAACCGAGAAAAGGGAGGTCAAAAGGTGGTTTTGCGTAATTGCCTGGTAGTCGTATTTGCAGGTGCTAAAAAGGGTTTGCTCTTTTACGTTGCGAACATTTTAATTTCAAAATTAGGAGAACAGAGTCGGAATATACTTGGCGTAGGATGTCCAGTTTTCGAAAGCGACACGTGCATAAGCCTGTACCGGGCACGCGCACAAGTCCACAAACCGGACAAGTAATAACGTCCAGCGGCAATCCTTCACTCGATGTCATAGTTGGTGGGGGTTTGCCTGTGGGTTCAATTTGTTTGATTGAGGAAGACAAGTATGTTACGTATTCTAAGGTTCTGGCCAAGTACTTTGTGGCTGAAGGAGTAGTTTCCGGCCAATCAATTTTGCTGGGGAGCTTGGATGATGATCCAAAAGAAATAATGCGTAAACTACCAAAACCACTTAATGATTGTGAAGTAGAACGGGAAAATGCCGCCGAACTGGAAAACGGAGATGCCCCCAAGAATGGCTTACGTATCGCTTGGCGTTACAATGATCTGCCACCTGTAAACTCTGAGCAATCTCCCAGTAAAATAGGGCACCATTTTAATTTGATGGAACAAATGGATAAGGATTTATTAGATTTTGTGGATACATTGCTATGGAATGGGAAAACATTTATAAGTTCAGATGAAAATGAATACGAGGATTATATTGTTTTAGGAGATGAGGAAAACGTGTTGTTCGGAGCTGAGCCTACTGCCCAAAAATATGATACTGATCAAAACACAACTAGCAGCAGTAGTGGAAGCAATACCAGCTGCAAGGAAGGCGATATAGCACAAGAACGCATAGAAGCAGTAGCTGCAGAAATATTATCCAGTCCAACTAATACAAGCGCAGCGGCTAAGAGCTCAAATAGTTCTGATATTAGTTCTCAACAAACGTCCACAACCTCAAACTTAGATAGTAGCAAGAAGTCATCATCCCGCAAACAAAAGGAGAATGTACACACAATATTTAAAAATCCCAAATATCAACGTCTCCTTAAATTAGTACAATCATTTGCTAGAGAGGAAAAATTCACACCAGGCGCCTTGGTGTATCGCAGCCTCTGTCGCATTTGCATAACATCACATTTTCCCTAACATCACTGGGGTCACCGCTTTGGTACGATGAGGATTTTTCGAAGCATATTTTAAAATTTCTTACTGTTCTTAGAGGCATAGTTCGCAATTCAGTATCTGTGTGTTTCATTTCTATGCCGATGAATTTGATCGCCAAAATTGATGAGACGCTAGTGCCGAAAATTCGTAATCTGGTAGACTATGCAATCGAATTAGAATCTTTAGCTGGCTTCATAAAGGAGCTGCCTTTAACCGATGCTTCATTTGCTCTGAATTAGAAGTGGATGACTGCCCTTTACTCCATGTTTTACCCTTGGTATGCCGCTTTAGTTTCGAACGAAATTTCCCCATTTTAAGTAGCACTAAAAATTGAATCGTGACCTGAAAAGAAAGAAAACGATTAATATTTGCATACAAACTATATGTACATATATGTTTACAGCTTTTTTGGTTCCTAAGTAATTTGCGCTGCTACCGAATCGATACAAAATTTCGGGCAGCGCTAACAAATACTTACCTTCTCCAGATACTTATGCCCATGCGCCGGCCAGGCGATCTTCCACAGCCGCATCTCCATTTGTCCATGTGCACCTGAAAATATGAGAAAAAAATTAGATTTAATACATTTTACAATAAAATGCAATTTTACTTACCTCTGCTACTGCTGCTGCCCACGCGTGCCGGAAACAAGAAAATAATGAATTGTTCCAATTCTTTCTGCTACGCTAGGGCAGAGAAAATTGGAACAATGAATTTCTTTGTTTCTTTTTCACGATTTTGCAAGGCGTGAGTACGCACATATATGTATGTGTGCAAATCTTCAACCATCACGCCATGCGAGCTCTCATTTACTCGCAAAAAAAATTTGCTAGCATATGTATATATGTATATATGCATAATTTTACCATCACGTTAGTGATGCGATATTTTAGTCACCGGGTACCGAAATCCCGATCTGCCAAAATCGGTACCATTCACTGCGGGATCAATAGGCTAACGAAATCTACGTTCGTACCTGATCGGCGAAGATCCCGCTTCTAGTAAAATAGGAAATAATCTATAAATAATAAATTCTCAAACAAAAATTTGGAAAATTGCTTTTTTCGAACTACGAAAATTTTTTTGTTTGTTTTTTTGTTATTCATTTTTTCTCGGGGTTTTGTTTTTGTTTTGTTGTTTTCGGAGGGGGCAGGACTGTTTTGCCCACAAAACAACAAAAAATAAACCCTAACAGTCACCACATTCTCACTCTCTACCCAGTTCGGTGCCGAAACCAAGTACCGAAAAAAGCGAAAATGTCGCTGTGTGCACGGCACTGACGCCACTTATGACGGCGACCATGCAAGTAAGAATAAATCTCTGCATGAGGGCCAGTGGCGAATCGAAATACAAGGCGATCAACGTAATCAACTTGTCGCTACCGTGCCGTGCGGGAAAAAAATAACCAATTCCCATGTACGGGTAATATGCATTGTAATTCTAAAATTTCATCATAGATCAGAATCGTGCCACATTATATGGCATTGAGAAACCCCGAACGAGGTCGCTCGCCACCCACGTATATGGGCGTCCATACCAATATACCAATATTCAAGGGGATTTTTCTGTTTTTTTTTCTTTCTTTTTCGGTCATATGCAGTATGACTCGCTACGCATCCTTGCGCAAGAGGGCCGAACGCCTAGCCGCCCGGTACCCAAAGCCATGCCCGCTGTGTGGCGATAGCCACCCACTGCGTGCGTGCCCCCGATACCAGGGGATGGAACCTCTGCAGCGCCTCAAGGAGGTTATCCGGGCGGGCTACTGCGACAACTGTTTGTCGATGGTCCATATTGCCAGGGACTGTACAAGCGATGTCAGGTGCCGACGATGTGGTGGAAAACACCACACCACCCTCCATCTGCCCATGGACGATCAAGTACGCGCGCCTACGCCCTACAAGAGCTGGGCCCAACAAGTCGAAGAGGCCGAACTGGAAGCAGCTACAGTGGACGCGATGGAAGAGGAGATGCTGTCACTCCACGCATCAGAGACAGCCTGGTCGCCAGAAGAAGGCGAGATCACCGAGCCGGTACCGGAACCACGGCCGTTCCGACCGGTCGAAGGGGTACCGGACTCACTGCCGTTCCGGCCTCTTCTAGCTCACGAGCGGCGCGCCTTCCAACGGCGCACCCCGCGGTCACCGCAACGCAACACCCACAACGCCAGCCATCACAACAACACATCCAACCGGACCCCACGACGCGCCCACCGAAATAGCGGCAAACGTCGACTGGCCACTCAGCCGCGCCAGCGACTGCCCATTAATCATCGCCGCACAAATACCGACGAGCGTAGACTGGCCTCCCAGCCGCGCCAGCTACGCATCAACCCGAATTTCGACGGTAGACTGGCCCTTCAGCCGCGCCAGCTACCACGGGTTTCCGGCTTCCGCGACGGTCTCAGCCGTGTCCTTTCCCAGGTGGGCCCTCCGTTGCGCCCCATGACCACTCTCTCGCCTACTGCGATTGTGAAGCTGGAAGTCGGTGGGGGATTGCTCCGCATCCGGGCGATCATTGATGCCTGCTCCCACCGCACAGTGATCGATCGCAGCTTGGCGGAAGAGTTAGGGCTGCATACGACCCACTCGGGCGGAGAACGCGGCTGCTTCCTCCGAGTCCGCGGGAACCATGGAAACCCGAAAAGTATAACGGCGCACGCGTTATGCGTGCCCAATCTACATCGGATCAGCCCAGCCCAGAACGTCGACGCCCGAGTCGCCGCTCCTTATGAGCATATTCGGCTGGCTGATCCGCAGTTTTTTATTTCAACGCCGATCCACCTCGTACTAGGTGGGGACGTCTATGCCGACGTCATAACAGCGGGCACTCTTCCACCGTCGTTTGGGCCACTACTTGCCCAAAGCACGATTTTTGGATTTGTGCTGTCGGGAGCCGTTAGCATGTAAGGCTAGATTTAAGAACAAATAACATTTTTTTTTTTTTTCTTTTTCTTGTTTTTATTTAAAGTAAATAAAACCACTTATTTCATGGCAAGAAATATACAGCGTTCTTATTTTCTAAAGTTTCTTCCTCCTCTCTCTTAGCTCTAGGTGCGATACGATGGAGCCGCCAAACTTCAAACGGCATTTCGGAGGCATACGACTGGGACAGCGCCAGCCGGCACTCACTAGGATAGTTTAAGTCCTTAGCTTAAGAGGAGGCGCGGTGGAAAATCCTGGGGCGGGGTAAGATGTTGCGTATCGCAAGGGGGCCGGCATGTTTAGGCGAGATGCCTAAAGTCTTAAAAAATGGGCCACCCTAATGTAACTTTAGCGCCCTTCCAATCACTCACACCAACCCACATACCTGTGTGGGCATGCATGCATATTCGTGTTTTGTCAGCACACATATACATGCATGGGGGTGTGCATGTGTGGGTTCACCTCCCCTTAAAACCGGAGGATGATTTTCAGGTTCAACGGTTGTCCTCGACCGAAAAACCGTCTACTTTTCCAGAGACAGTCGACACGACCACATCACGGCCAGCCCAGGATTTTTCGCCCGCACCAAGGTAAACTAATGGTTTATAAATTATATTTTTTATAAATATACGGCCACATTTTTTATAACGAGAATTCTCGTTTCTTTTTTCTTTTCTATTTCGAGCACAAATCCGACCGCCGTGCTTTTGAGCCACCGCCGCTCCCAGTTAGCACTACGCTCGAATTTACAGTAGCGTTATCCTCAGGGAATGAGACATAATATCTACTGTAGCCTTGGTGAGGATGTTCAAGGCAGCGAGGGCGGTCTCCCTCCCTGAAAATAATTTGGTTTCTAAACACATTAATTGGAGCCTCCACTTGAGGTATAAGATCCGAACTATCCTGATCAGCTGAATGCATTGTGCATTGAGTGATAGTGTCAATATCGGGCCCCGCGTTCGCTCCAGCACTTGTTGAAGGCTCGTCTCCCAGAACAGATGGAGGCTGAACAATGACAGAATCGGTCAGCACATTGACCTCCGTTTTAAGGCGAGAAAGGGCGTCAGCTACTAGGTTTGACCTCCCCGGTTTGTAGATAATTTCCTGGCCTTGCAGCGTTTTAACTTAGCGTTGTAATTGTCTGCAGCTCAAGGAATACGTGAGTGGTTGGTGATCAGTATATATTTTGATCTTCTTGACGCCGTACAGGTAAGAACGCAGATTGTCAAGTGACCAGACGATCGCGAGGAGCTCCTTCTCGTTGGTGGCGTAATTCTCCTCAGCTTTATTCAAAGATCGCGATATATAGGCTATAGGTTTGTCCTCGCCTATAGTTTCTTGCGACAATACTGCCCCAATGGCATAGTTCGATGCATCCATAGCGAGATTAAATGGTTTTAAAAATCCGGAAAGGCAAGGACATCGGCAGATACCAAGAGTTGTTTCAAATCGTGGAAGGCCTGTATTGCATTTTCGTCTAGAAAACTTTTTAGGTCCTTGAGATTTTCCGGTGGTGAGATCAACTTAATAGCCTCCACCTTTTTTGGGTCAGTGCGCACTCCATCCGGAGTAATCACGTAGCCAAGGAATTCGACTTCTTTTTCGAAAAAAACAGTATATCTCGAGATTAACCTTAAGATTTGCTTCACGGAGGCTCGAAAAAACTGTCTCTACGTTGGTCAGGTGTTCGTCCCCGTCTTTACCAAAAACAATGAAGTCGTCAATATAGACATAGCATATCTTCCCTATGTATTCTTTTAACACATCGTCGATCATTCGCTGAAAAATGGCAGGAGCATTTTTCAAACCAAAGGGTAAACGTAGGAGCTCGTATATATAACGATATTATATTCGTGGCAATAACTGGAATATAAATGATAGCACTGTAGGTCGATTCTGTAACTATTTTAACGCCAGGTGTTAGCGTTAATTTCGCTTAACACCATTTTTAACTCTTTGTTCTATTCCCTAACTTTTAACCACAAGAAAAGCGTTAACTAACACTTTTCGTGGTTAGCTGTCGCGACTTATTTTCGAGGTGTTAACAATCGCGTTAATATATTTACAAGGGTTTTAGCGTTTGGAAAAAGCAAAAAAGTTCGTTTTGAGTTTTTTGCATGTAATTTAGCGGAAAATACTTCGAAAAGAGAAGTATTGCCATATTTTATTACCATTAAAAGTCAGCTGTTTAGCGCCGTTGAAGGAGAGTTACAGAATCGCATTTTCGTTAAGAACAAACGCCAAAATTTTGCGATAAGCCTAACGCTCGGCGCGTGGTTAAAAGTTACAGAATCGGGCTACTGGTCTACAAATTCGAACTTTTTTTCTCCACCAGAGACGCAAATATGAAATCCGTATGTAAAACCACCCCCTGATCCGAAAATCGAGGATATTTTTTATTCTATGGTACCGTTTTTGAGATTTTTACTGTTTACCATTATTTCAAAAAAAAAAGAAAAGATGGCTCCACTTAATCATGTATAGCTCAGGAACAAATTGAGCAATTTCAAAACGGTTTCGAAAATTTAAAAGCTAATAAAATTTGCTATAAACAACGCATACAAAACTTTTCGGTAGGCTATGCAGGTTTGAAGATAATGATCAGTCAATACATATGTTTACCTTTTTTTTTTGTAAAAATATAAAAAAGATGTATAATTTGCAAGGAAGGTGGTGAGCTAAACGTGAGAAGGCGACAACCTGGTAAGGCCACTCCGACATAATCGGTTTAAGGGCTTGCTGGGGGGATTCAAACAGCAGCGTCTGATCGCCATGTGGTGCGGCTGCAAGCGGGCGTCTGTCTTGGATCAAGCGGCTCGCTATGCAAACGTGTAATTGAATTCAATCTCCCGCGAAACGGCTTGTGCGTTGGGTTTGGGAGACACCACATAAAACAACGCTCCAATGAAATTCAACAACAAAGCCTCGGATATAAGAACCCCTTTTTTAGATGACAACACCCGCAAACGAAATAAGGATTACGAGATAAGGGCATGTATCGGGAATGTCTGGTCCCTTAATGGGGAAGGTGCCGCTGCCCGGCTGGTTGAGGTCCTGAGGAAAGCAAAAGCTGACATCACAGCCATACAAGAGATGCGATGGCCGGGGCTAGGAAACACGATCAAACCACCTTGCAACATCTACTGGAGTGGGCATGAAGACAAGCATCAGGTGCAACAAAAAGCGCAGAGAAAGCTGGACGTCGAAAAGCTGCAATCGCGACAGACCGCCAATTATTTCGCAGATCGCGAAGAAACAACTGGTATGATGATGAAGAGTGCCGTGCTGCAACGAAAAGAAAGGACGAAGCCTACAAGGCAACGCTGAGATCGAATGCAACGAGGAGTGTGTGTGAACACTACCGCGAGTTGAAGAGGGAAGCGAGGCGGCTTTTCAGGGCGAAAAACATAGAGGCAGAAAAGCGTGAAATAAAGAAGCTTGAGATGCTGGCCAACGGGAATAATGCACGAAAATTCTATCAAAAAATTCGGCGAATGACAGAAGGTTTTAAACCCGGGGCTAACTCCTGTAAGAATGAGAATGGCGACTTGGTGGCAGATGTTCAGAGAGCACTCAGAATATGGAGGGATTACTTCTCTGCCCTTTTAAATGGAGAAACTGAGCAAGAAACTAGAGAAGATGCCGAGAAGAACCCTAGAGAAGAACCCGAGCCTACTAATGAAGTGCGAATAGCAATATCCCGATTGAAAAACAGTAAAGCAGCTGGCGCTGATGGTTTGCCTGCTGAGCTATTCAAACACGGAGGCGAGGAGCTGATAAGGCGCATGCATCAGCTTCTATGCAGAATTTGGTCGGATGAATGCATGCCTGAAGATTGGAATCTAGGTGTTCTCTGCCCAATCCACAAGAAGGGCGATCCTGCAAACTGCGCCAACTATCGCGGAATTAGCCTTTTGAATATCGCATATAAGGTCCTATCAAGCGTATTGTGCGAAAGACTGAAGCCTGATGTGAGCAGACTGATTGGACCTTATCAGTGTGGCTTCAGACCTGGTAAATCTACCATCGACCAGATTTTTACAATACGCCAAGTCTTGGTAAGAACCCGTGAAAAAAGAATCGACACACAACATCTCTTTGTTGATTTTAAAGCCGCTTTCGATAGCACGAAAAGGAGCTGCCTATATGCCGCTATGTCTGAATTTGGTTTCCCCGCAAAACTTATACGGCTATGCAAAATGACCTTGAGCAACACCGCTAGCTCGGTCAGAATTGGGAAGTACCTCTCCGAGCCGTTCGAAACTAAACAAGGGGGACCAACTATCTTGCGATTTCTTTAATTTAATGCTGGAGAAAATAATACAAGCTGCAGAATTTAACCGCGCTGGAACAATATTTTATAAAAGCGTGCAACTGTTGGCATATGCTGACGATATTGATATCATCCGCCTTAGCAACCGCGCCGTAATTTCTGCTTACTCCAAATTAGAAAAAGAAGCGGAGAAAATGGGATTGGTGGTGAACGAGGGCAAAACGAAGTACCTTCTGTTATCATGCAAAGATTCATCGCATTCGCGCCTTTGCAACCAAGCCACTGTTGGCAGCAATAATTTCGAAATAGTAAAGGACTTCGTTTACCTGGGAACCAGCATTAACACCAACAATAATGTTAGCCTAGAAATCCGACGAAGAATTACTCTTGCAAACAAATGCTACTTCGGACTGAGTAGGCAATTGAAAAGTAAAGTCCTCTCTCGACGAACGAAAATAACACTCTACAAGTCACTCATCGCACCCGTCCTGCTATATGGTGCAGAAGCGTGGACACTAACAACATCTGATGAGGCGGCTCTGGGAGTATTCGAGAGAAAGGTTCTACGAAAGATTTGTGGACCTCTACGCGTTGGCGACGGGGAGTACCGAAGAAGATTTAATGATGAGCTGTATGAACTTTACGCAGACCCCGACATAGTTCAGCGAATTAAAACACAGCGGCTTCGCCGGCTAGGCCACGTAGTGCGAATGAGCAAAGATGCTCCAGCCCAGAAGGTACTCTTATCGGCACCCGCCAGTGCAAGCAGAGAAAGAGGGAGACCACCACTCCGATGGAAGGACCAAGTGGAGACCGATTTGCAATCCCGAGGTGTTTCCAACTGGCGCCAGTTGGCGCAACGAAGAAACGATTGGCGAGCTATGTTGGACGGTCAAAATTGCCCAGGCGGTTAGATGACCATTTAAAAAAGATAAAGAAGCTCTGTTTTATAACAAAAAAAATAAGCTTTCATCCAATAAAATCGATGGACTAATACAAAAGTTATAGCCAAATAATACTGAAGTACCTTACACGTACATATGTATTAGTATTCATATATTCGTTAGTACGTAGGTAGATTTTCGAAGGGTTATTATACCCAAAAACTGTTAATGCCGTTTTCTGAAGTAGGTAAACTTTAAAATTTCAAACCCAGGTACATTTGAAGCAAGAGCAAAACTTTTAAAGCAGGTAGTGTTTTCTTTGTATAGCTAAGGAAACTTTTTGTCAAAGTAGGCTTCGATTTTTACTTGATCTGAGCGAATTGCTTCTTCATAATATCTGCAAGGCTCACCGGATACTGTTCAGTCTATAAGTGCATATTATAACTCGTCATTTACTTAAAAAAATAATCTATATATTAGTAGCCTAACATTTTTTCCATTCAATCAATTGCCAGATTATATCTCACCTAAACATACATAATTCCTGTTTAAATGTATTTTGATATATTCCTATGGATCAGCAGCGGTGCATAGGCATATTTTCTTTAGCAAATAATTCACTAAAGTTTTCTGCATAAAGCCATGGCGCTTAACTACAGTATCTGACTGCGTTGTTCGACATAACAAAGTAGCGCAGGTGGTAGGCGTCTGAGGTAGAACGCGTGTGTTCCAAGGTTCGAGTACAGGTTCTCTGGACAAGTTTTTTTTTTTCATACCTTTCATGAACATGAAATGGTATATTAACTTTGGTCCGATGTTTGTAACGTTTAGAAATATAAGAGATAGACCCACCATTAAGTATAGCAAATTGATCAGGACGATGAACTGAGTTGATACAGCCATGTCCGTCTGTCCGTCCGTCTGTCCGTCCGCACGCAAACTAGTTCCTCAATTTTTGAGATATTTCGATGAAATTTGGCACACGGATGTATTTTTGTGTTATATTAGACATTTGTCGGATCCGGTATAATCGGGTCACTATAGCATATATCTCCCATACAACCGATCGTTCAAATAAGAGGATTATGACCATTTCTCCATCATTTTTAAAGATTAAAACTTGAAACTTGGTGAGATATTTTCTTATGGATAGCAAAAAATTTCGTAAAAAAATCACCAAGATCGAAGCTATATATAGTATATATCCCATACAACCGATCGTTCAGATAAGAGGATTATGGCCATTTATCCCTCATTTTGGAAGATGAAAACTTGAAACTTGGTGAGATATTTGCTTATAGATGTAGAATTAGATAAGTACATATATTTAAATATGTAATATCTTTTAGATAGATTTATTAATAAAATTCAATGTGTGTGTTTTTACAATGAGGTTTTATATTAGAATGACAATATTCATGAAAATTTTAAAAACTATATTCAACAATTTCATAACCTGCTATGTATATTATAATGTTCAGTACATAGTACGTATCAGTAGATTTGTCCAGACCGAGTTACCTTTCCTACATTCGGCCGTCCTGAATTGGCATTCGACCCGAATGCTGAACTCCATCTTTTCATGAATTCTGCAACTGTCGACGTACAACCAGGACCCTCATGCTCCCCTACTTTCTCTACTTTATATCGTTCGTGGCTAAGCTTTCTCAAAACTTTATAAGGACCAAAGTATTTTGCCTTTAATTTAAGACCATTACCGAACTGAGTTCGTTTAATAGCAACTAAATCATCTTTTTTATACTGCTCAGCACTTTTACGTTTCGCATTAAAATTTTTACGATTTTCCTGCTGTATTTTATTTAAATTTTCCCTAGCTTGTTTCTAATTTCATTTCTTTCATAATCCAAGTCATCTAAAACTGCATCTTTCATAAATTCATGTAAATCTGGCATGTTGTTTGTACGCATATCAATACCGACAAAAATTTTAAACGGTGAGTATTTCGTGTACTCGTACATTGTTAACAAACTGTTGAACCTGATCAACATATCTTTACCACTGTTCTGGGTGATCTTGAGAAAGTTTTGCTAAAATGGGTACTACAATGCGGTGCATTCTTTCGACTTGCCCATTCCCACGTGGAACACCTGTTGTTATTAGACAATGCTGTATATTTTCTTTCTCGCAATAATCGTTATACATATGAGAAGTAAAAGCCGAACCCCTATCCGTAATAATCCTCTTCGGATTACCAAATATGCATGCCTGCTTTTTTAATTTCTCAACAACTGCTAACGCTCCTGTATCCTTCGTTGG
Organism: Merzomyia westermanni; assembly: GCA_949987695.1. Classification (NCBI taxonomy): domain Eukaryota; kingdom Metazoa; phylum Arthropoda; class Insecta; order Diptera; family Tephritidae; genus Merzomyia; species Merzomyia westermanni. Next base: position 68,355,619 of record OX465292.1, read on the forward strand.
ATATAACCAAACAAATTTTGAAAAACCATCCACTATAACCAGTATATAATTATAATTTTTATTTGTCGACGTCATTGGGCCTACGTGATCAATGTGAAATGTGCAGAGTGGGTATTCATCCTTATCAACCGGTGACAAAAAACCTTCTTTTTTACCTACTTTCGCATTTACCATAATGCATTCAATACAGCACGAAACTATTTTTGCACCTTTTGACGCTAACTTCGGTATGAAATATAACTTTTCAATACAGTCTTGTGCTTTCCGAGCAGAAAAATGACCCTGCCTATGACCTAACTGAATTATTTCCTCCTCCATTCCCTCAGGCACAACAACTAGTTCTTTTGCTGGATCTTTGTACAAAATACCATGAAACATATAAAAATCTTCGTATGTGTTATTTTCCAAAATTTTTATAACTGCTTTCGTCCAACTATCCTCTTCCTGCGCCTTCTTCAATCTATGTCTCAGTGAATCTTCAATAATTAAACAATGTACTCCACTAAGTGCATCTACATGTTTCATTTGTGAACCAGAACGATGTTCTATTTGATGATCGAATTCTTGCAAAAACATTGCCCATCTTGCTACTCTTGGAGGGATATCATCTTTACGCATTGTCATTGCAAATGCATTACAATCAGTTATGATTTTAAATCTACATCCTAACAAATAGATTCTCCACTTTTTTAATGCCTGTATTATTGCTAATACCTCAAGTTCATAAGCACTATACTTTTCTTCAGCCAGACTAGTTTTCCGGCTCAAAAACTGGACAGGATGAAAATTCTGATCATCCGACGACTTTTGCATCAGTACAGCCCCGTAACTATACTTTGACGCGTCTGTATGTACTTCCGTTTCAGCCATAGGATTATATATTCTAAGCACTGGCCCCTTCATCAATGCCTCCTTTAACTGTTGAAAAGACAATACCTGTTCATTCCCAATATTAAAAACTGAGTCCTTACGCAATAAATCAGATAAAGGCTTTGCTAGCATAGCATAGTCTCTTACAAATCGCCTGAAATAACTCGTTAACCCTAAAAATCGTTCAATCTCCTTTCTATCCCTAGGAATTGGATAATTTTTAATTGCACTTGTTTTTTCTTCCGAAGGCTTGATTGTCCCATCATGAATTATATATCCAAGAAAATGTATTTTACGTTGTAAAAAACTACACTTTTTCCACTTCAAACGTATGGCATGTTTACTTCCTACCTCTAAGACACGCTTTAGTTTTTCGATTCCTTCATTTTCATCTCTAGAGGGAATGACTAGATCGTCCATATAAATAGCTACTGTTCCGTCCCTGACAAGATTTCTAAAAACTACCGAAATAAATCGGCAAAACGCTGCCGGTGAATTGGTGATACCGAAAGGTGCAAATAAAAACTCATATTGTCCACTACTTGTTACAAAAGATGTATATTTTCTTGAACCAGGCTCCATTGGTACGTGAAAAAATCCATCTTGTATATCCAAAGTCGAAAAAACATTTGCTCCTTGTAATCTATCAATAACATCGTCCATGAATGTCATCGGAAAATTGTCCTTGACAATTTTTTTATTTATTTTGCGGTAATCACAGCACAGACGTTTACTTCCATCTTTTTTATTTACTAAAACTATCGGTGACGCATAGCTCGATGAGCTTGGTTGAATAATCCCTTCATCCAACCAATCTGAAACTTGTTTATCCACAGTGCGCTGGCTATCATACGACATTCTTCTAGGCCTTTGAAAAACCGGAATGTCATCAGTAAAAATAATTTTCATTTCTACTGTCTTTTTTGCTTCCTTGCAAGGGATATATTCATCAATTAAATCCTTGATCCTTGTTGCATGTACTAAATTTAAATGAGAGATATCTACCTCGTCTGTGGCTGCTTTTTGAAATTTGTACTCTGCACAAACACATCTAAATGCATTTAATAAATCTTTGCAAACTATTTCGTCTTGCACAATTGCACCATCTTTAATTTCTACTACTTCTGATTTATTAATTCTCCCGTTTATTTTCATATTATTGTTTTTCTTGAAAAATTCGACTCCTTTCTGCCTAAATTTAATATCAACAAATTCTAGAATAGTGTTGCCTATAATGATTTGATAATCGTTTTATTTTGTTTTGTTGTTTTTCCGACAGGGTGAATGATTGATGTATATTGGAACGATTTTTCGTCATCCCTTGTCAAATTTGGTTTTGAGACAAACCGGTTTCGGCGTTGTGCCATCATCAGTGTCGATTTTCGTTCTGATCTGTTGTGGTAGTTTGTCTTGTATTTATAATAGGTAGCAGGTAACGTCAGCATGGGTGTCTGTTTGTGTACGTGTGTGCATGTGTTGTGTGTGTACCTTCAGAAACGGGGTGGTTTGCATCGATCGGTTTTTTTGTGGTTGACTGAGGCAGATAAAAGTTGGTGATTTTTGTTGTTTGACCTTTTTTGCTTGTTTGTTGTTTTCGATCTTTAGCTGTTTTGTGCTTGTTTGTCGGTGCGTGTGTGTTTGTTGTACCTGAGTGGTTGCTTTGTTTTTTGTAAACCAATTTTAAAGGTTCGAATATTGTGTCGGAAACAGTGTTTGTCTGTTCGTTTATTATTCTACCGTCGAATGTTTTTTGTTTGTAGATTTCCAAGTTTTCGAGTACGTTCAGACGTCTGCCTTTTGCTTGTACATGTAGGACCTTGACTGTTTTTTTGATGTTTCCGGGGGGGCATTTATTCTCCGCCATGTGATTCGCAAAGTTGGACTCTGGTATGATGGTTGGATTCCGTATCTTTTTGATGTAATCTCTAATGTGTTCTCTGAACCTCGTTCTTACTTGTCGTCCGGTTTGTCCTATGTAACTGTGCTGGCATTCACAAGTGAGCTTGTATACACCATGACTGCTAAATGGATCTTCTGAATTAGGTTTGGTTCTTAGCTTCCGTGCTAAATTGTTCGATGTTTTGAACGCTGTGTTGATATTGTATTTTCTAAGGAAATTTGCTAATTTATATGTTGCCCTTCCAGTATATGTCATTGTCGTCCAGGTTTGTGTACTTTCTTCTCCATTGTTTCTTTTTTGTTCTCTACGGTCTCTCCTGAGTTTATCTACTAGTGCTTTTTTATATCCGTTGTTTGTAGCGATGTTATATATTATTCCAAGCTCTCTTCTATATGCTTCTTGTGTAAGAGGTGTTCTTTCCAATCTTTGTACTAAGTGCCTCAGCGCTGCATTTTTATGTTGTTGTGGGTGGTTCGAGGTATTATGTATTATTGTATCGGTGGCCGTTGGTTTCCTATATATGTCGTAGTTGAATTTATTGCTAGCTTTATCAATACTTATTGTGAGGTCCAGATAATTGATTCCTCTGTCTTTTTCGGTTTCCATTGTGAATTTTATGTTCCCGTGCTGCTTGTTGAGGTACTCCAGTACTTGCTCTTCGTTGTTGGAAGTTAAAACGCATATGATATCATCCACGTACCTTGCGTAAAATAACACTCCTAATTTGGAATTTAATTCCTGTATATACTCTTTTTCCAGGTTTTGCATAAACGCTTCCATAAGAATAGCCGATGTTGGGTTTCCCATCGCAAGTCCGTTTGTTTGTCTGTATATTTTATTGTTGAATTGAAAATAGTTTTGACGTAGTGTGGTTCTTACCGTGTTCGTGATTTGCGTACTTTTTACTTTATCTTTTGTTTTACGTAGTATTATAGAGTTTACTATGTTCAATGTCTCTGCTAGTGGTATTGATGTGTACTATAAATACAAGACAAACTACCACAACAGATCAGAACGAAAATCGACACTGATGATGGCACAACGCCGAAACCGGTTTGTCTCAAAACCAAATTTGACAAGGGATGACGAAAAATCGTTCCAATATACATCGATTTGATAATCTATTGCAATCGTATCCACCACATACATTTTCAACATTACTTCAATATTATCAATCAATATCTTCATTATCACATATCCAATAGTAGCCAATTCACTATGACATAAACCGTGTAAAACACGTTTTGCGTATTGTAAATTATTATTACAATTTATCTTCGATAATACATCATATCTGATTATACACAAGCTCGAACCCGTATCTACTAAAGCGCTACATTCAAAATTAGCTATTCTTATTATTTTAAACTTCAGACCACAACCTTCATCTATCATATTTCCACCTTCCTTTTTAAAGTTTGTATCTTTTTTACACTCAAATGACCGATGACCTATCTCATTACATTTATAGCACTTATATTGTTTATTTTTACAATCTTTAACCAAATGTGTGACTGCCCCGCACTTAAAACAATTTTTATCCTTTATACTGCCCTGATCCGGTTGCACTTGACTGGCATTTGTTTTTGCCACGAATTTGAAAAACTCGGTTTAACGCACATTTTTTCATATATTTTTATTTGATCTTTCAACTCGCTGATTGTCTTAGCTTGATACAATGAAAATTTGTTATTTTTCCAATCGGGTATACCTTCTATAAAATAATTAATAATACTTTCCTGATCTAAGCTTATAGGTTTCGCAACTTCCATAAGCGTATAGAGATATTCTCGCAATGTCTCGCCATATCTTTTTTTTCTATTTCGCATCTTCTTATGTATATCCGATGAACAAATTTTCGTACCAAAGTCATCAATCAACGCTTCTTTTAATGATGTCCAATTTGTCAACCCATTCCTACTTCTAATATACAGTTTTGCAGCACCCCTTAGCAATTGTTTGCTATAAATAAATCTCTGAATATCATTCCACCCAACCGCGGAAGCATTATCTTCAAATTCGTTCACCCAATGCCTAATATCTACCGAATCTGTGCCATTAAAATGCGATAAGCTCTCTTCAATGTCTTTGAATGTAAACATGGGCCGCCTTGAGATAGGTTGCCCGCCGACAACAGCATCTTCATAAAACGAAGCATGCGAAAATTGATCATCATCATTTGAATTACCAAGTCCGAAATGTAGAATAAGTCTATCTCGTAAAGTTGTTTTTCCAAATTAAGTTCCCTAAGTGTTCTTCTCAATGTCTCACAGTTCATACCTAATATAGTCGCTATATCCATTTTAACAGTATATGTATATACGCAAGTATGAAAATATCAAAATTAAACCAAATTAAATTTGAATAAGAAAAAACAAAATAAAAATTAAATGTCAACTTCAAACAATCGTATATGACATACGATCACAAAACTAAAGAAAAATATTGAAATTTAAATGTTCAAAACCAAAAATATAAACAAAAATTTTCAAAATGATTATGTTTTTTCACAACAAAAAAAATAAATAATAAAATAAAAAATTTTATGTATTTAGATATTTATGTATGTATGAAGATATTCCTTCCACGCCCCGATATATTTATTACTTATCTCGAATATTCTTCAGATTACGCTTGACGGTTTGTATTTTTCTCTCTCTTTTAAATTATTTGCTTTTCCAAATTTGTTTGACGGCTTGTATTTTTCCTTCTCATTTCAGTTAACTTTTCTTTTCCCAAATTTTGCTTGACGGCAAAACACGTACATGTTCCTATTTTAATTCTGCTTTCTTCTTCAAACCTTTTTTCAGTTTCTTTTCTTTTCGCATCCAATTTTTAATTCTGCCTTCCTCTTTAATGTTCCCTCACTTTCACTCCTTTTTAGCTTCACGGCAAAATGAGTCTGCTCTGTCGTCTATTTTATTTCGACGTCTTTTTCTAATCACCAATATCTTCGTCTTAAACATACATATATTTCCGCTTCAGATACATTTTGATTTTAGTATACTTCTTCTCCCATGCCTCAACATCTATTTTCTTATTTGTTTTAAATAATTTTACGGGTTTGTAATATGTAGTTCAGATTCTTCTCAGAATTAATTTAACCCACATTGGGATCAATTTAACGGCACGGTTGAGCCCCCAATTATATGTAGAATTAGATAGGTACATATATTTAAGTATGTAATATCTTTTAGATAGATTTATTAATAAAATTCAATGTGTGTGTTTTTACAATGAGGTTTTATATTAGAATGACAATATTCATGAAAATTTTAAAAACTCTATTCAACAATTTCATAGCCTGCTATGTATATTATAATGTTCAGTACATAGTACGTATCAGTAGATTTGTCCAGACCGAGTTACCTTTCCTACATAGATGGTAAAAGAAAATTAAATGTATTGCTGACAAAGTTTTAGAGAACTTTAAACAATGCGTATTTATGTTTGCACGTATTCATGAAAGGTATAAAGCTTTCGGCACAGCCGAAGACAGAGCCGTCCTTATTTGTTTTTATTTGAATTTTTTTTAAATATATGAAAACTTCTTATCTTGATTTTTGTTTTTAATGTATAAGATTTTTAGCCTAATATATTTCGGTTTAAGACCTCTATTTTGAGTGAGAAAACAAAAACCGCCAGAAGAAGTTTACTTTTTTCTAAATAACTTTCGGCTTAAGGTAAACTTATATGCAGCCCATATGTCATAATATTAGAATATTCATATATATCACAACCCAATTGACGCGTGCGTTCCATATCAAATATGTAAGGTAAATACTTACATACGAGGTGTGTTCAAAAAGTATCGCGAATTTTGTGTTTTTTCAAAAATTATTTATTTATTCATGAATATCTATTTTGTCCCCTTCAAAGTAATCCCCATGAGATATTGTACACTTGTGCCAACGGTTTTTCCAATCTTCGAAGCACTTCAAAAACTCATTTTTTTGTATCTTGTTCAGCTCCTCCTTCGATGCCGTCTTTATCTCGTCAAGAGAAGCGTAACGTCGTCCTTTCATGGGCCTCTTCAGTTTAGGGAACAAGAAAAAGTCACAGGGGGCCAGATCTGGGGAATACGGTGGCTGCGGCATCATTAGTGTGTTGTTTTTGGCCAAAAAGTCGCGCACAAGCAACGATGCGTGAGCAGGGGCGTTATCGTGGTGCAAAAGCCAATGTTTGTTCTTCCACAAATCCGGGCGTTTCTGGCGGATTGCTTCTCGCAAATTGCGCATAACTTGCAGGTAATATTCCTTATTGACCGTTCTTCCCTGTGGCAAGAACTCATGATGCACCACGCCCCTGCAATCGAAGAAAACTGTCACCAAAACTTTCACATTCGACCGAACTTGGCGCGCTTTTTTCGGTCTTGGTTCGTGCGGCAGCTTCCATTTAGATGATTGAGCTTTGGTTTCCACGTCATAACCATAAACCCACGATTCGTCACCAGTTATGACCCTTTGGAGCAAATTTGGGTCATCGCGGACAGAGTTTAACATCTCATTAGCAATGTTCATGCGATGCTGTTTTTGGTCACAATTGAGCAATTTTGGTACGAATTTCGCGTAAAAATCGAAGACGATCCAAAACAGGTGCAAGCAAAGCAGCTGTCAACAATTAACTGAACATTCAAAATGGCCGAGCTTTTCGGCATAAGTGAGAGACATGAGTACCAACATAACGCCACAAAAAAATTCGAAATTCGAATATACGTAACCAGCGAAAATTCACCGCGATACTTTTTGAACACACCTCGTAGTTATATGAAATTTTTTTTGAAGAATATACTTTTTTCTGATTGATATAGGACTTAAGGTAAACTTATACGCACAGCCATAAGAAATAATAAGTTCAGGTCATATACATTAAAGCGTAACAAAGGTGTTTGGAAAAAAATGAAGGTTCGAAATTTGATATGCATACCCTCTATATCGGTGCTTTTTAGGCTAAATAAGATGTGTGCGAAGTTTTATTGTTCTAGGATAACGGCAACCCGTGCCGATTTTTGTTAAAGTTTTTGCTAGGTGCTTGTACTAAGTTCGGAAAAACGTCCATTAAGGCTTCGAAAACTACAAACTTTTAATATGTTGCTCATATATAAAGGACTGTGTAACAAATCTCCACCTTTGAATTTTTAAAAGGACAAAAGGACTCTTTGCAAGGATGTTGAAAAAACGCATTCACCAGAAAAGAACGTTGGAATTTCAAAAGTCCCTTAGTATATTGCGTAACAATATGTTTTCTAGCAAAAATAATTGTGTAGTTTTGAAATTTGGCAATTATGGTGCACTTTTTATAGGTCATACACGGCGTATGAGTAAGATTTATATAGAAGTTATTCAAGTAAGACAAGTTCATCATAGCTACCAAAGAGACTTTGGATCCCTTTCTGCATAAATGCCAGGCTGCCCCTAACCAATATCCTTTGGAAGCCCTTTTTAGAAGATCTGAAGGACTTATCTGAGATGAAGATTCCAAATTTGACTGCTTGTAGCATACTTCCTATTAATACTCAGTAGGTTTACATGACTTTCATGTCATTAAAAGATACTTGGCGACCTGGGTCGTAAATAAAAAAAATCAAAGGTATTGATACGTGGAATTTAATTTCAATTTACCAATAGTTCGGCTGCATGTAAATAAATATTTTGAGAAAAAGGTATAATAATTTCAGGTGCCTAACAGGGATATCTTCTGTGTAATGTTTTGATATTGCAATCGGGATACATGGTCCTATGATCCTGTACGCAACGCAACAGGTATTGTTTTTGTTCCTCTTCTGCTGTTAGTAATCCATGAAAATCCTGCATTAATTTGACAGCCCTTTCAGATGTATCATTTACTACTTTTATCATAGAAACCATCGTTTTTCCAATCAGAAATGAACTGTTACTAGCCCATAAAGAAGTATGAACGTTTAGGAAGCTATCGTCGAGCTACAGTCGTGCAAACCAATTCTTGCTTTTGTGTGTTATGAGGTCCCCTATATTTTTTTCTGGAAAATCAATACAAAAAAAACAAATATTTGAATTAACTATTTTCAACTTACGATACAATGAACCACACAGTCCTTCTTTTGTAGGCATGTGGCGTTTGCAAAGTGTGGAGGAATTTTTATTTTCCAAGTTTCTTACTATTTTTGTTTTCGTAGTTAAGTCCAATTCGTCATCGAATAGTGACAATGCTGCTGCTTCATCTGTGAGGTACCACAAATGCTTTTTAAATTTTTTCAAAGCCACATTGGATATGGTTTCGTCAATCCTTTCATAAGATTTGAGTTCCTTCAGAAAGTTAAGGTCTTGTACTGGTGCCTTGTATGATATGAAACACGTAAATTAGAACAATAAAAAAACAAACGTCATCCAATGCTGTTTTTTCGTGTCCCCTCAGTGAAGTCCGTGAAATAACCAATGCCATTTCAAGAGAGTAAATGGCTTTAGCCATCCAACGTGCTTGATGCACAGCACCGGGAGGTTTTATTTTAAACGGTTTTCCCTCATCTCCACCTAAAAATAGTATGGTTAACTCTATAAGCTCCCTGTAGTCGCCTCTCGATAGAAATTTATTAAGTTCCAAGCGGTAGCTTTTAATTAACTAGCTGGACCAGTGCGGTCCTTGCCCAAAAAAAAAACAAAAACCAAAATGGTTTCAAACCTTTTGTTAGTCCAGGTCCAGGATTTTTCAAACCTTTTTCTCAAATTATAAAAAAAGATTTTCAGCTATACTTGTTGTGAGACCACAAAAAATGGTAATTCTATACGACAGCACGTAACTGCTAATATAGGTCCAAAAATCTCGGGAAAGGTATCAAACGACGCGTTTTGATCTCTGTATCAATAATCCGAAAGCGGAAATTAAATAATTTATTTTAGTGAAAAGTTATTAGTAAAAAACCCAAAAATTGCCTAGGTCCGATCCCAAATAGGGGACTTGATCCAAGGTATTTATGTGCACAACACCTTTCTGCGTAGGCTTCAAAAAAATAACCTTAGCCGGTCCAACACCGGCTACGCGGTCCACAATATTTCTGCCCAGAACACATTTCTGCACTTTTCGGTACACCCTAATCTGTGATTACAACAACCACATGAAAATGACAACTTTATTGCAAATATCTCTCAACAGACATAAAATATCGAATTTCCGCTTTCGGATTATTGATACGAAGGTTAAAACCCGTCGTTTGATACCTTTCCCGATATTTTTGGACCTATATTAGCAGTTACGTGCTGTCGTATAGAATTACCCAAAAAATTATACAAATATGCGCAAACAGCTATTTGAAATTCCACCACTTATATTACATTCACATTGAGCCATAAACTTCAGTTGATTGCCAACATCAATATGAATTAACTCAAAAAATGTCCCTTTAACTCGAGTTTATGACCCAGTGTGAACGCAGTCTTATTCACTTATTTTAGCAATGTTCAAGTGTAGATGGCGCGCTCGCCTTTAATTATTCCAGCACTGTTCAGTCTTACTATTCAACTGTAGATGTCGCGAGGCATATGAATGCCACAGTCACAATAGCGTTGCAGTACAAATTGATTTTTTTGTGCATTCACAATAGTTTATTTTAAAGAATTTATTTTTATAAAATACGCTTAAACAAAAGCACTCCGCTAATTAAAACAGGGTTTCGCATGTAGAGCTAACCCCCACCTTTAAAACGATACCTTATTTATTAATATTGGTTCCAAATGAGAGCAGAAAATTAGAAAATAACACAAAAAGACCTTACAGAAATAATATATATGATTCTCCAATTTCAGAGACGCTGATATACAATTCCACTTGTTCTCTATAGCATTCCCTCTTTAAAGGGTCGATTTGATTCCAGCTATCTCTAAAATTTTTAAAAATTTTATATCGGGGCTATTATTCACTTGCGTCATTTTTGCCTCGAAAACGCTTTTTAGGACAAGCTCGTATACATGATGTCGATAGCTGAATAAAAGTATTTCCCTGTCCAGTTTCTGTTCAAGTAGAACGCAAGCCGTACTGTGAATTATACCAGGTATACCAGGTTTCCTCTGGAGTTTCAAGAATAATTTGTCGTTTTCGTATTGATTTTGGAAAAAACGTCGGTATGTGCGATATCGAATAAATTATTCAGGTTGTTTGCAAAACATTTACGCCTTTGTTTGAAAATCTTGTCTTCTTTGTATGCATTTTTTTGCAAATTTCTCCAATCTTTGTATAGCTTTACCAGCTTTTTAACGCAATTCGGTAATGATTTAGTTGGGATTCGTGCCTTTTCCCAAAATATGGCACACTCCTTAACAGCTAAGTTGGCACTTTGTTTTATAGACAGCTTCACTTCCCGAATATTATAAAAAAAATACCGCTGGGATTTTTCTATCCGGCGGGAGTTTCGCACCAGTAATTTGATGCTGCACATCGCCTATCAAAAAAATGTTTTTAATAGAAGCATCCACAGTGAAAGTAGCATCAAGCTCAACCGACATGGTTGCAGATATAAAAACACACAGTATAAATTCTTTGAAACCAAATAAATCAAACAAAACTACACTGCAATAACGTTTAAGGATTAGATATTGATGCAAAGTTACAAAACAGTATACTAACAGGCAATATTTCTTAGTTGCTCCTGGTCCATGTTTTGGTTGATATCTCCAAAACGGATTGAGATATAGGAATAAGAACTACACTCAGGCCGTCATGAATACCTTTTATTTGATACCCATATTGCAAAATCAATTTCAAGGATCTCTTCTATCACATTTTGCATCCTTAAAAATTTTTATATTTTCGGAACTTTTATTACAATACATTTTTTTAAAACACAAGGAGTTCTTAAAAAGTTGAAGGATAATAATTTTGAAGGGCATTACTTCCATGTCCCTAATGGATAATTAAAAAAAAGTTATATTTAGCCTATATTCCAATTATCCTTTAAATTAGTAACCACATATCCACATTTTGTTGAAATTTTTCGGGATGCGCTACAACGTTTCGTCCTTTAAAGGATATCCTGAGCATCTGGTACAGAAAAAAAATACCGATTTACTAATTACGAAGTCATTAAACGGTAAGGATACAGAAATTTGAGTAACACGAGTACATAAAACATTAAATAAGCAAAACGTAGTGAAAAAAAGTAAGATTTTACTGATAACTTCAACTGCAAGTCGGCAAGGGTTGCCGTGGTCCGAATTGCCGTGGTCCGAATTGCATATAACTTTGTGAGGATATGTTTTTATGCCTAATGATCAAAATTAGGGGGTATGCGTTTAAATAAAACCTTTTTAATTTTTGGGACAGTCTAATATAGAAACATATTTATCACAAAATATTATTGAAATGCTATAAAAGTCAATATGAAATGTCTTTATACATGTCTAAATTGTGGTTAAGGAAAAAAACCAGAAAATCATAACTGAAGTTGTAATTTTCCCCCGCTCAATGGGTTTCAAAAAAGCCAGATCTAAAGGAAAATTGCTAAATTGACAACACTGTCTGTATAACCAAAAAAAAAAACCAAAATGGAAACCGGCTTCATGCTTATATTGAGAACTTTAAGGAACTTCAAAATAAACGCTAAATTTAGTTTCAATCAAAATATGTATACGTGGACACACTCCCAGCGGTGAAATATTTTCATTCTCTCACTCATTGTGCATCTGTATATTAATAGCCTAACATTTTTCCCATACAATCAATCGTACCTAAACATGCATAATTCCTATTTAAATGTATTTTGATATATTCCTATGGATCAGCAGCGGTGCATAGGCATATTTTCTTTAGCAAATAGTGCTTCATTTATTTGTAATAATTCACTAAAGTTTTCTGCATAAAGCCATGGCGCTTAACTACAGTATCTGACTGCGTTGTTCGGCATAACAAAGTAGCGCAGGTGGTAGGCGTCTGAGGTAGAACGCGTTTGTTCCAAGGTTCGAGTACAGGTTCTCTGGATAACTTTTTTTTTTTGTTTTATTAAATTAAATTTTTTTTTAAATATATGAAAACTTCTTATCTTGATTTTTGTTTTTAATGTATTAGATTTTTAACCTAATATTTTTCGGTTTAAGACCTCTATTTTGAGTGAGAATACAAAAACCGCCAGAAGAAGTTTACTTTTTCTAAATAACTTTCGGCTTAAGGTAAACTTATATGCAGCCCATATGTCATAATATTAGAATATTCATACATATCACAACCCAATTAATGCGTGCGTTCCATGGTTTGAGCCCAGGTTCCGGACAATAATTTTTTTTTTATAAAATTTAATTTGTTACCTTGACTTGAATTTGCAAGGTTTTCAAGCAATCTTTTCTTAAAACCAATTGTTTGCGAAAAAACCGCAAGAAAATTACTATTAATTTACCCTAACAAATGATGTAAGATAAATACTTACATAGTTATATGAATTTTTTTTTAAAGAATTTACTTTTTATACCTTTCATGAACATGGAATGGTATATTAACTTTGTTCCGATTTTTGTAACGTTTAGAAATATAAAAGATAGGCCCACCATTAAGCATACCAAATTGATCAGGACGATGAACTGAGTTGATACAGCCATGTTCGTCTGTCCGTCCGTCTGTCCGTACGCCCGTCTGTTTGAACGCAAACTAGTCCCTCAATTTTTGAGATATCTCGATGAAATTTGGCACACGGACGTATTTTTGTATTATATTAGACATTTGTCGGATCCGGTATAATCGGGTCACTATGGCATATATCTCCCATACAACTGATCGTTCAAATAAAAGGATTATGACCATTTCTCCCTCATTTTTAAAGATTAAAATTTGAAACTTGGTGAGATATTTTCTTATGGATAGCAAAAGATTTCGTAAAAAATTCACCCAGATCGGAGCTATATATAGTTATTTGTTAACTATTTTTTATATTTAAATATATTCTAATATTCGCAATTACAAAAATTAATTTAAAAGATAAAAAATGTATTTTGGTTTTAATCTCCTGATTTACACGATGCGAGCAGACGACCAGATGAGTAAAAAAAGATGATAGGTTTGTCAGGGTTGCCAGGTGCTGAATAATATGTGTTGAGTAATAAAGGCTGTTTTTTTTAGGGGTATAGAACTTCGAATTGAAATAAAACACAAGAAAATCGTTTTAAGGTCCATCAAGGATAATTTTATGCCATTAATGTTTAAATATGATTTCGGGCATGTGGCCGCCGCGGCTGGCTCGAATAAAGCCAATTCTACAGGTCCAATTTTCAACCACTTTTTCGAGCATATGGGGCCGTATGTCGGCAATAACGCCACGAATGTTGGCTTCCAATTCCCCTAACGTTTCTGGTTTGTTGGTGTAGACGAGCGACTTCACATATCCCCAAAGAAAATAATCCAATGGTGTCAAATCACACGACCTTAGTGGCCAATTGACAGGTCCATTCCGCGAAATTATGCGCTCATCGAATGTTTCCTTCAATAAATCGATTGTGACGTGCGCTGTGTGGCATGTAGCGCCGTCTTGTTGGAACCACAACTCATCCACATTTATGCCATCCAATTCGGGAACAAAATAGTCGGTTATCATGGCTCTATACCGGTCTCCATTAACGATAGCTGCCTCTCCAGCATTATTGCGGAAGAAGTATGGCCCAATGACTCCACCAGCCCATAGAGCACACCAAACAGTCAGTTTTTGTGGATGTAATGGCGTTTCAAGGGTCTCATGTGGATTCTCTTCACTCCAAATGCGGCAATTTTGCTTGTTGACGTAGCCATTCAACCAAAAATGAGCCTCATCACTGAACAAAATTTTGCGATGAAAATCAGCATCGAAATCAATCTCATTTTCGGCCCATACACCAAAATCACGACACATTGCATGGTCTCGCGGCTTTAATTCTTGCACAAGCTGGATCTTGTAAGGTCGCAAGCCAAGATCTTTGCGCAAAATATTCCATAAAGTTGATGGACAAAGCTCCAATTGCTGTGCACGGTGGCGAATCGATTCATTTGGGTCCTCTTCAACACTTTGCTCTACAGCGGCAATTGTTTCTTCGGTGCGCACTGTTCGACGTCTCTGGGGATGCGTATTATCACATAGAGTAAACGTAGTGCGAAAACGATCCATGGTTAACCGAATTAATTGCTCTGATGGACGATTATGTCGACCATAAAATGGACGGAGCTCACGGTAAACTTCGCGAACTGAACCATTATTTTCGAAATAAATTTGCACGATTTGCAAGCGTTGTTCTTTTGTCAACCTGTTCATGATGAAATGGCAAACCAAACTGAACATAAATGACATTAGAGTTGCCAGATTTGACCACAAAATGCCAGTTTTATCTCTATTCGAAAAACAAACCTGTAAAAAAAACACCCTGTATTTTGGATGGATTGACGCAATGTTGCCACAGTACTCCCGTTCCAGACTTTTAGGTAGTGAAGCGTACTGGAAGTCGGATTATGCGCCCGCGACGTGTTATTTCTGTTGTCGTAGGATTGGCGGGACTATCTCTGGTTTTTGTTGATTCCGCAGTTTCGGTTGGTACTTCTGGTTGCTGAATAGTTTGAGGGGTTGAATCTAAGTGTTCATTCGTGGTAATTATAGGTGTCGAATCTACATGATGTTTGTTAGTAATATGTGGGGGTGTCGCATCTGAATAATCATCGGTGGTAATGAACGCTGGTTTGAGGCGATCTATAGATATGTTAACTACTCTGTTTCGTTCTCTTATTTTGTAATATTTAGAGTAGAGTCGATTTTAAATGGACCGTCGTATGGTGGTGTAAGCGATGGTTTTACGGTGTCGTTTCGAACAGAGACGTGTTTTGCATGTTCTAATGCAGGATGTACAAAAATTTTCCTTTTTCATGGTGTGATGTATCGGTTGGCTTAATTTTTTGCATGATGCTCATGAGTTGTTGAACAAATTCTGACGATGAAGAGTGTTTAGCTGGTTCGAACATGTCGCCTGGAAGCCTTAGTGTTGTACCGAAGACGAGTTGTCCGGGAGTGACATCCACATCTGCCTTATAAGCCGATCGCAAGCCAAGAAAAATGATTGGAATTTGGCGATACCAACTTGACGGACTTGTGTTACACATAATTGATGCTTTCAAAGTGCGGTGGAGCCGTTCTATGGTTCCATTTGCTCGTGGGTATTTGCCGTAGTGCTTTATCCACCCTTCGATTAATGCTAACGCAACTGCGTCAGCGTTGATATCGTGAATTGGAATCGCTTCCGGCCACCTCGTGAAATGGTCGATGATTGTGAGGCAGTATTTAGAATCGTTACATGGTGGAAGCGGTCCGATCAAATCTATATTAATATGCTCAAACCTTTGTGAGGGGAGAGAAAATCGGAAGAGTGGCGCAAAAGTGAGTCTGCCATTTTTTGCCCGTTGACATTGTATGCAATGTTGGACGAATTTTGATATATCGTGATCCATCTTGTTCCAAACTAACCTTTGTTTGATTAACTTTGCTGTTGCTTTTTTTCCTCCGTGCGAAATGTTGTGTAACTTTGGTATTACTGATGCACGACATGGTATAAATGGTCGTGCAACTGCACCAGAAACATCACAGGTGATTGGTGTTTTAGTGTGTGGAAGTTGAATCGCTTTCAGTTGTAACGATGTTGAGCTTGATTCGAGCAACCTTTGCAGCTCTTCACAAAACTTTTGTTTTTGTGCGATGTCTTCATAATCGATTACTGTGTTGTTGAGCTGAAGAGCGTTGATACGTGAGAGGGTATCAGCTGTCGTATTTACCGCGCCGGGTAGATGAACAATCTTTATGCAAAACTGTCCTATATAGTCTAGTTGGCGAACTTGTCTCGGTGATGCTTTGTCGTTTTTCTGCGAAAAGGCAAAGGTGAGCGGCTTGTGGTCGGTTGCTATAGTAAAGTCGCGGCCTTCGAGTAGATACCGATAATTTTTTAAAGCTGTGTAAATAGCAAGCAGCTCGCGGTCGTACGTGCTGTACTTACGTTATGCATCGGTGAATTTTCGGAAGAAAAAAGCAAGAGGCTGTGGTGCGTTCTTGATCATTTGATGAATGACTGCGCCAGCTCCGGGAACTGGATGAGCGAGACAAGTAACTGTTATTAAATCTTCTTTGCACCCATCAAAATGTTTGGTAGTATTCTCACTCCAAGTAATGGGCGTTCTGTCATTTTTAATGTTGCCCTTGATTAGTGCGAGGAGTGCTTGCTTGTGTTTCAAAGCGTTGGGGATAAAACGCCGGTAAAAATTTACCATAGCTAGAAACCGTTTGAGTTCGCAGGCTAACTTTGAGCGCGGGTAGTTCTTTATTACCTCTATTTTTTCCGGCATTGGTTTGATGCCTTCTACTGTTATTAAGTGACCTAAAAAATGTAATTGCTCTTGAGCGAAAACGCTTTTGCCTGGATTTATTGTTAAATGGTGGTGACGAAGTCGCTCGAATACCGTACGTTTGTGCTTTTTGTGTTCTTGTGACGTATTTTAAGCCATACAGATATCGTCTAAATAACAAAAAGCAAAATCTAGCCCTCGAAGTGTTGCATCCATATATCGCTAAAACGTTTGCGCAGCGTTGCGTAAGCCGAACGGCATTCGCAGATATTCGTATAATCCAAAGGGCGTGGTTATTGCGGTTTTCTGAATGTCTCTCTCTTCTACAGGGATTTGGTGGTACCCACGTGTAAGGTCTATATTTGTACAAGGTGGCGCAAAAGTAATCCTCCTATCAGAAAATGCTATAAATTTTGCGATTGGCCCCTAAAGTCAGTTCTGTTTTGACATTTGTGTAGTAAACACATGCCAAATACACGTTAATAAACAATGTTACGCTACACTGCTCCAGAACGCGGAATATTGCTGACTATTTCTCTCTATGGCGCGATATACAACAGGTATATCATCATAAACCTCCTAAGAGATTTTTGCGCCAAGCTTCTCTTCCAATTTGTGGTGTGCCGATTTGAATTTTCCCTACAAATTGGTGGGACCTACAGTTTTTTGCCGACCCCGAACGGCATCTACAAAGTAGACGAATTTTTGCTGAGAAGCCTGTCATGGCAGAAATACACTCGGAGAGTTTGCCAAACCACTGCCGAGGGGCGACCCCGTTTTGAAAAACTTTTTTTTTCAAATCACTTTTGATGTTACCTGTACCAGGGCTCGAACCATGGACCTTTGGTGTGGTAGGCCGGCAACACTACCTTCACACCACGGCGGCCGCCATTGCTGACTATTTATTCGACCCATAATCGGTCGGTGAAAAACGGTTACTGCGCAAAAGTAATCCTCCTATCAGAAAATGCTATAAATTTTGCGATTGGCCCCTAAAGTCAGTTCTGTTTTGACATTTGTGTAGTAAACACATGCGAAATACACGTTAATAAACAATGTTACGCTACACTGCTCCAGAACGCGGAATATTGCTGACTATTTATTTGACCAATAATCGGTCGGGGTCAAACGGTTACTGTGAATGGTGAGCGCTACAGAGCAATGATCAACGAGTTCTTTTTTCCGCAACTTGATGAATTGGGATTGAAAAACATGTGGTTCCAACAAGACGGTGCAACAGCACACACTGCACGTGCCACAACCGATATGCTGAACATCGGAAGCTTACTTTTGCGCCACCTTGTAGTATGTTCGACAGGTCTTGTATGTGTGGGAGAGGATATCGGTCGGGTGTTGTTTGAGTGTTTAATGCCCTGTAGTCTCCGCAAGGACGCCAGGTATTATCTGCCTTCCTAACGAGATGGAGAGGCAAGGCGTACGGGCTCTTTGATGGTCTGCATACGCCAATTTTCATCAAATACTGAAATTCGTCCTTAGCAGCTTTTAATTTGTCAGGCATGAGACGGCGAGGTTTCGCAAAACCTGGTGGACCACGCGTCTCGATGCAGTGATTTACATCAGGGGGGATCGTGTTGGGAGCAATTGCTGTTATGTCTTTAAACTCGTTTAAAAGTTTCCCATAGTCATTGCTGTCGTCGTACGTTCTTTGTGTTAAGGAAGGTACGTTTTTAATGTTTATGACGCACGCCGATGCGTTTTTTATATCTACTAGAAAGTTGTAGTGGCGTAAAAAATCAGCGCCAATAATATTGTGAGCGGTGTTCGCTGCGATAAATTCCCATTGAAAGGGTCGCCTAAGTCCGAAATCTAGATTAAGTCTTACCTTTCCGAATGTACCAATGACCATATTGTTTGCTGCGTAAAGCTGGTGCTCATCTTTACGGCGCGGAGAGGATCTCGCTGTGTGACTTATGATAGATACGTCGGCTCCTGTATCGATTAAAAATTTTCGTGTTGATGAACGGTTGGTAACGAAAAGTCGGTTGCTGCATGATGATTTGTGTGTAGTTGTAGTATGTTTTTGTTCTGATGACGATAAGGTTGGTTGCGCTGGTGAATTCGAAAATAGTGGTGACGATGTTGCATTCGATTTTTCGGCGACACCGTGCATTGATGTCGTCTGAGCTGTTAGTTTTTTGAAGTACTATCAAAGTTGCAAGGGTTGTTACATTTCTTTGCGTTCGTCCTTTTGTGATACCAACAAACAGAATCGTTGGTTGACCGTCTTGATCCTCCGTGTGGTGTCGCCGAACGACTTCTGCACTCCCGTGAACGAGCAAGTGTACGTTCAAGGTTACCAACGCGGTTCTCTAACGAGGTTGATGATGTGGGATTAATGGATTCGATCGACTGCTTTTGTTGGAGAGTATTCAGTGGTTTAGTTGAGATTGCTTCTACGGAATTAGCGCGAACGGCATCGATGATCTCGTCTGCGATTGAAGCGAGTTGGTCTAAGGTCATTTCTGGGTTGCCCTTAGCAACTCCTGCGATGACGGCTGGTGCGGAAACGGGAAGACGATGTATCCAAAAGTCTTTAATTAAGGGTTGATCACGTGTAACAACGGTGCGTTGTAACTGGGTGAGCATATGCCTAGGTTTGTTATCGCCCAATTGTATACCAGTTGTCAACTGTTCCAATCTTGCCAGTGGAGATGCAGAAAATTTGCTGAGTATGGTACGTCGAAGTGTTTCATAGCAATCTTGTGTTTTAGGAGTGCGGACAATCTCGAATGCCTGTTCGTGTAGTCGCTCGTCCATATACATAACTGCTATGTTGAATTTGGCTGGGTCACGTTGGTCTTGATTCATTTTCCCAAAACCGTGGATACGAAAAAAAGCTTCTAGGCGTTGATGGAATACCCATGTAATTGAGGCACTTGTACCCGTGCTGCGAACGTGCTGATGTCAGCGGATTCAATTTGAGCGGTGTGGTCTGCTGTTGGCGTACCGGTGTTACTCTCTCTCACGTTTGCAGTGCTTTTCGTACCATTTCCGGTGCCAGTCTTTTCTTCAGGACTCGACATTTTATTGCGAAGTTTCTAGAAAGTTTGTATCGGTCTAAGAATATGCACGTGCTTGCGCGATTCGCAGAGTACCACTATTTGAATTTATATAAATAGGAAGAGTCTGGGGTCACCAATATAGTTATTTGTTAACTATTTATTATATTTAAATATATTCTAATATTCGCAAATATGTATTTTGGTTTTAATCTCCTGATTTACACGATGCGAGCAGACGACCAGATGAGTAAAAAAAGATGATAGGTGTGTCAGGGTTGCCAGGTGCTGACTAATATGTGTTGAGTAATATTTTGGATGGATTGACGCAATGTTGCCACAAGTATATATCCCATACAACCGATCGTTCAGATAAGAGGATTATGGCCATTTATCCCTCATTTTGGAAGATTAAAACTTGAAATTTGGTGAGATATTTTCTTATGGATAGTAAAAGATTTCGTAAAAAAGTCAGCAAGATCGGAGCTATATATAATATACATCCCATACAAACGATCGTTTAGATAAGAGGATTATGGCCATTTATCTCTCATTTTGAAATATTAAAACTTGGAACTTGGTGCGATATTTGCTTATAGATAGTAAAAGATTTGGTAATAAAATCACCAAGATCGGAGCTATACATATATAGTATATTGATTAATCAACTTACTCAATTAATCGAATAAAAGCACAGCCCTAGTAAAAACTTCCCTTAAACAAATAAAACTTATTATAAAAGAAAATTAAATGTATTGCTGACAAAGTTTTAGAGAACTTTAAACAATGCGTATTTAAGTTTGCACGTATTCATGAAAGGTATAAAGCCTTCGGCACAGCCTAAGACAGCGCCGTCCTTACTTGTTTCTGATTGATATAGGACTTAAGGTAAACTTATACGCACATCCATAAGAAATAATAAGTTCAGGTCCTACACATATAGGTTAGGTTAGGTGGGAGCAGCCCACTAGGTGGGCCGCTCACTTGGACACTTTGAAGGCCCGTTGTGATACCACATTCTAAACGGTGACACTAACTTAGGATTACTTGGCAAAGCGTTGCGTAGCGACAATAAAACTCCGGATTTGGGACACTAACTTAGGATTACTTGGGACACATCGATTTTCGACACGTCTTCCGGAGACATCCGAACCGAGATACCTGCGCCTAGTCCTAGCAAACGCTGGACAACTGAGCATGAAATGACTTGATGATTCCACCTCGTCGTCCTCCATGCAGCTTACGCAGCTCAGGTCTTCAAGAATATTTAACCGCACCGCATGGACCCCCATCGGACAGTGCCCCGTCAACACCCCTATCATCATGGAAAGATGTAACTTGGGGAACCTAAGTAATTCCACTGACCGCCCGGAGTCAACTACTGGCCAGAAGGACTTCGACACCTGACATGAGGTGGTGTCAGCCCAGCGTTTGCTTAACTGTTCCGAAGCCCACCTGCCCAGAAGCAAACTACAGGTGGTAATGGGAATACCCAGTGTACTGGAGTCAGCCGCATCTGTGTCACGCGTGCCAGCTCTGGCCAAGAGATCCGCATGGCAATTGCCGGGAATATCACAGTGCCCAGGCACCCAAATGATTTTTATTTTGAAGTAGTTGGACGCAACCGCAAGCGATTCCAGACAGTCGCTCACTGTCCTCGATCGAACGTTGCCTGCACTCAGCGCCCTAATTGCCGCTTGACTGTCGGAGTAGATGTTGAACTCCTTGACAGTGAATGCGCTCGACAGCATCCCATCTACCGCATCCTTAATGGCGGCAACCTCCGCTTGGAAAACGCTACAATGATCAGGTAGCCTAAATTTCGTGCTAATCCCGAGTTTCTGACAGTATACACCCCCCCCCCCCAACACATCCATACAGCTTTGACCCGTCCGTAAACATATTCGCCAATGCCTCCCCCCAGATAGGTTCTCCGCCTGTCCACTCGTCCCTTGCGGGAATTTAAGTCGAAAAACCCTTCGCCGGAGAAGAGGTCGGCGCACAGTAATCTGTTCTATTGGGAATAAAATCAAAGCCCGATAGTATATTGGAATGGCCATACTGCACAAGCCTATAACCAGCGTCTCGGAGCCTAATTGCAGCCCGAGCTGCGCCTATTTTTCCTACAAAGTCAACTGGGTGCAGATTGAGCATAACGTTCAATGTCAGGGTAGGAGTGGTGCGCATGGCCCCACTGATCCCAACCATGGCCATTCGCTGCACCGTGACCATCTTTTTCGTGGTGGAAACCGTGTCTAGTGCGCCCCACCAGACCAATACCCCATAAAATAGGATAGGTTTCACTACCATCTCATATAACCAATAAACCACCCTAGGAGAGAGACCCCATCGTTTGCCGATGGCCCCTCTGCAGCAATACAGAGCGACCGAAGCTTTCCTAGCTCTATCCTCTACATTCAGCTTCCAGGACAGCTTCCTGTCCAGAATAACACCTAGGTACTCAACCTTTTCAGAAAGCACCAGCGGTACACCCCCAATAGAGGGTATTACAAAATCATCAATCTTATACCTTCTCGTGAAGAGGACTAGTTCCGTTTTACCTGGGTTAACAGCCAGTCCACAAGATTCGGACCACTCTGTTACAATACCCAGATACCCTTGCAGAACATCCCTTACGGTACTAAGGAACTTTCCCCTGACGAGGATTGCTAGGTCGTCCGCATAGGCTATCACTTGACAGCCCCTACGCTCGAGGTCCTGGAGCAAGCCGTTGACTACAATGACCCAGAGAAGTGGAGAAAGAACACCTCCTTGCGGCGTGCCCCTTCTCACCCCTCTCTGAGCCCCAGCACCTCCCCACTCCGCCCTGTCAATCCTGCCACAGAGTAATCTGCTGATAAATTCTATCAAGCTTGGTTCAACTCCTAGGCTTGTTAAGCCCCGTACGATGGCAGAAGGCAAAACATTATTGAACGCTCCTTCGATATCCAGAAAGGCCCCCAGCACGAATTCTTTGTGCTGGAAAGACCCCTCTAATAGTTTTACAACGGAGTGAAGCGCCGTTTCAGTTGATCTGCCTTTGCAGTAAGCATGTTGCGAAGCCGAAAAACGCTCCCTAGGGACCCTGCTGCGTATATGCAGGTCAATCAGCCGCTCCAACGTTTTTAAAAGAAACGAGGAGAGACTGATTGGCCTGAAGTGCTTGGGAGATACGTGCGAGCACCTCCCCGCCTTTGGAATAAAGGTAACCTTGACCATATTCCAAGACGCGGGGATATAGCCCAACCTCAAGCAGTTGGCGTAGATGGGAGCCAGACAGCTACAAGAAATCCCCAGCGGTCTCTGTAGTTGCACAGGAGTTATGCCATCAGGCCCGGGTGACTTGTACAGCTTAAAAGAATTAATAGCCCAAACAAGCTGGCTTTCATCCAGGCAGATGGCTGGCCGAGCCCCCCGCTCACACTAGTGGGCGATGGGGCATCGCGGTCGTGTAAAACCGGGACGTCAGGGAAGTGAGCATCCATGAGAAGTTTGAGGGATTCCTCGCTACTCATAGCCCAGCTGCCATCTACATTCCTCAAGTAACCCAAGGGAGCAGGATTCCCGGAGAGAATCTTCTGGAATCTCGCAGACTCATTACAGCCTTCCGCGCTTTCGCAGAAAGTCTTCCAGGAGTCTCGTTTGGCTTTCCTGATCGCAGATTTGTAAATACCCAACCCAACTTTGTAGAGCTCCCAGTCAGAAGGTAGTTTACTCTTCTTGGCCCTGTTGAACAGGCGCCTACTGGAAGCCCTAAGGTCGTCTACTTCTTTAGTCCACCAAGGTGGTTTACGCTTTCCACTTACGGTTTTCAGTGGGCATGCGATTTTATACGCTTTATTACAAGCATGGGTGAATCTCTCCACCAGAGCATCAATAGCGGTCTCAGATAGTTCTGAGTCCGATATGGGTGCTCTTGGGAGAAACTCATCCAGCTTGCTACAGTACCGGACCCAGTTAGTACGCCTAGGATTTCTAAACATGGTTTTACTGGGTCTAGATTTAACAAGAGAGAACTGAATATACATATGATGCGAGGAGTGTTCCGGAAGAACACGCCAGTCGGATATAAGGGGAAACAGGTCTTCTGAAACAAGAGTGAGGTCCAGGACCTCCTCTCTAAGTGAGGTTACAAAAGTGGGGTCATTACCCCTGTTACAAATACATAGTCCTTCATTTAGAATAAAAGCAAATAGTGACTCACCTCTTGCATTCGTATCCGAACTTCCCCACAGTCATACACATATACATATATGACACAATATTATTGAAATGCCATAAAAGTCAATATGAAATGTTTTTATACATGTCTAACTTGTGGTTAAGGAAAGGAACCAGGAAACCATGAAGTTGTAATTTTCCCGATTTCAAAAAAGCCAGATCTAAAGGAAAATTGCTAAATTGACAGCACTGTCTGTATATCCAAACCAAAAAAACCAAAATGGAAACCGGCTTCATGCTCATTTTGAGAAATTTAAGGAACTCCAAAATAAACGCTAAATTCACTTTCAATCAAAATATGTATATGTGGACACACTCCTAACGGTGAAATATTTTCATTCTCTCACTCAGTGAGCACATTGAGTTAAAGTAGTATCGTCGGTGCGTCCAACTCATATTTTATTGGCTCTCCAAAAGGTAGAAATATTTGTATTCTCTTACTCATTAAGCAAATTGAGTTGAAGTATACACCGCGTCGGCGCGTCTGTCCAATTTGATTTTGGGCGAGACTTGCGTCCCCTATACTGAGCTGTACCAAAATCTTAAGAAAAACAAATACGAATTTGTTTTCAACATATCTCGCGCGTTTTAGTGCAAGCAATAGTTCAAAATCAAAATTTTTAGGAAAAACACAATAAAAGCTTAATTTTTTTAATAGAACTCTATTATACGAATGAGATTCAAAAGCATCCAAAGTCGTTGCTGTTCACATAACTCAAAATTAAAATTTTTTTTTAAAACGCAATCAAACTTAAAATTTTTTGTAAAATTCTATAACGAAAATGAGATTCAAAGGTGTTCATGGCCACTATTTCCGGTCGTTTATTTAGATGCATCTTAAAATCCTGAATATTTATAATAAAATGGAAACTTTTACTATTCATAAAACTCCAATATTAAAACGGGATACCAAACCAGCTATCGCCGCCTTATAATTAAAAATTTCAGATCAAAAAGAAAGCAGAGTCAAAATAGGAAGGTGAGTCGTTGAGTTGGAATTGCTAAATTGAATTTGTAAATTTCTCCTGGTAAATGGATTACAAAAAAACACTGCATGTTTACTAAAAAACCAAAAAATTACAATATGGCTACAATGTCTAAACGGTTGACATATTTTCACTCCCTGAGGACATTGAGTTAAAGTAATCATTATATATATTATAAATCTAACTATGTTGTTAGTATATGCCCATCAAATCCAAGTTTTTATTGAAATATTAACCGAATCTGAAAGGAGTGGTGGCTCTGATGGTGGACTTTCAAACCTTCCTAAAGACTGTTTTTGCCATCTCCTATTAATGATTACCGGTCTTTAATGGACTGCTTTTTTTTTTGGTTATTTGTCAAATTATCCGCCGTTTAGTGTAAACTGACTTTTATGAAAGCGGCCCTAAATTACTCAACTATATATATTTAATTTCAGTAACAAAAATTTCTCAAATATTTCGGTCTCTCAACAGTGCTGGAAAAAATATGAACAGAGGATATAATAACTTACACTAATTTAAGGAGAGTTTGAGTGTAAAAATGATTCAGACATGTTCTTTTTCATCTGCGGTCAATATATTGTTAAAAGGATGCGGCGTGATCGGAGCTATATATAATATACATCCCATACAAACGATCGTTTAGATAAGAGGATTATGGCCATTTATCTCTCATTTTGAAATATTAAAACTTGGAACTTGGTGCGATATTTGCTTATAGATAGTAAAAGATTTGGTAATAAAATCACCAAGATCGGAGCTATACATATATAGTATATTGATTAATCAACTTACTCAATTAATCGAATAAAAGCACAGCCCTAGTAAAAACTTCCCTTAAACAAATAAAACTTATTATAAAAGAAAATTAAATGTATTGCTGACAAAGTTTTAGAGAACTTTAAACAATGCGTATTTAAGTTTGCACGTATTCATGAAAGGTATAAAGCCTTCGGCACAGCCTAAGACAGCGCCGTCCTTACTTGTTTCTGATTGATATAGGACTTAAGGTAAACTTATACGCACATCCATAAGAAATAATAAGTTCAGGTCCTACACATATAGGTTAGGTTAGGTGGTAGCAGCCCACTAGGTGGGCCGCTCACTTGGACACTTTGAAGGCCCGTTGTGATACCACATTCTAAACGGTGACACTAACTTAGGATTACTTGGCAAAGCGTTGCGTAGCGACAATAAAACTCCGGATTTGGGACACTAACTTAGGATTACTTGGGACACATCGATTTTCGACACGTCTTCCGGAGACATCCGAACCGAGATACCTGCGCCTAGTCCTAGCAAACGCTGGACAACTGAGCATGAAATGACTTGATGATTCCACCTCGTCGTCCTCCATGCAGCTTACGCAGCTCAGGTCTTCAAGAATATTTAACCGCACCGCATGGACCCCCATCGGACAGTGCCCCGTCAACACCCCTATCATCATGGAAAGATGTAACTTGGGGAACCTAAGTAATTCCACTGACCGCCCGGAGTCAACTACTGGCCAGAAGGACTTCGACACCTGACATGAGGTGGTGTCAGCCCAGCGTTTGCTTAACTGTTCCGAAGCCCACCTGCCCAGAAGCAAACTACAGGTGGTAATGGGAATACCCAGTGTACTGGAGTCAGCCGCATCTGTGTCACGCGTGCCAGCTCTGGCCAAGAGATCCGCATGGCAATTGCCGGGAATATCACAGTGCCCAGGCACCCAAATGATTTTTATTTTGAAGTAGTTGGACGCAACCGCAAGCGATTCCAGACAGTCGCTCACTGTCCTCGATCGAACGTTGCCTGCACTCAGCGCCCTAATTGCCGCTTGACTGTCGGAGTAGATGTTGAGCTCCTTGACAGTGAATGCGCTCGACAGCATCCCATCTACCGCATCCTTAATGGCGGCAACCTCCGCTTGGAAAACGCTACAATGATCAGGTAGCCTAAATTTCGTGCTAATCCCGAGTTTCTGACAGTATACACCCCCCCCCCAACACATCCATACAGCTTTGACCCGTCCGTAAACATATTCGCCAATGCCTCCCCCCAGATAGGTTCTCCGCCTGTCCACTCGTCCCTTGCGGGAATTTAAGTCGAAAAACCCTTCGCCGGAGAAGAGGTCGGCGCACAGTAATCTGTTCTATTGGGAATAAAATCAAAGCCCGATAGTATATTGGAATGGCCATACTGCACAAGCCTATAACCAGCGTCTCGGAGCCTAATTGCAGCCCGAGCTGCGCCTATTTTTCCTACAAAGTCAACTGGGTGCAGATTGAGCATAACGTTCAATGTCAGGGTAGGAGTGGTGCGCATGGCCCCACTGATCCCAACCATGGCCATTCGCTGCACCGTGACCATCTTTTTCGTGGTGGAAACCGTGTCTAGTGCGCCCCACCAGACCAATACCCCATAAAATAGGATAGGTTTCACTACCATCTCATATAACCAATAAACCACCCTAGGAGAGAGACCCCATCGTTTGCCGATGGCCCCTCTGCAGCAATACAGAGCGACCGAAGCTTTCCTAGCTCTATCCTCTACATTCAGCTTCCAGGACAGCTTCCTGTCCAGAATAACACCTAGGTACTCAACCTTTTCAGAAAGCACCAGCGGTACACCCCCAATAGAGGGTATTACAAAATCATCAATCTTATACCTTCTCGTGAAGAGGACTAGTTCCGTTTTACCTGGGTTAACAGCCAGTCCACAAGATTCGGACCACTCTGTTACAATACCCAGATACCCTTGCAGAACATCCCTTACGGTACTAAGGAACTTTCCCCTGACGAGGATTGCTAGGTCGTCCGCATAGGCTATCACTTGACAGCCCCTACGCTCGAGGTCCTGGAGCAAGCCGTTGACTACAATGACCCAGAGAAGTGGAGAAAGAACACCTCCTTGCGGCGTGCCCCTTCTCACCCCTCTCTGAGCCCCAGCACCTCCCCACTCCGCCCTGTCAATCCTGCCACAGAGTAATCTGCTGATAAATTCTATCAAGCTTGGTTCAACTCCTAGGCTTGTTAAGCCCCGTACGATGGCAGAAGGCAAAACATTATTGAACGCTCCTTCGATATCCAGAAAGGCCCCCAGCACGAATTCTTTGTGCTGGAAAGACCCCTCTAATAGTTTTACAACGGAGTGAAGCGCCGTTTCAGTTGATCTGCCTTTGCAGTAAGCATGTTGCGAAGCCGAAAAACGCTCCCTAGGGACCCTGCTGCGTATATGCAGGTCAATCAGCCGCTCCAACGTTTTTAAAAGAAACGAGGAGAGACTGATTGGCCTGAAGTGCTTGGGAGATACGTGCGAGCACCTCCCCGCCTTTGGAATAAAGGTAACCTTGACCATATTCCAAGACGCGGGGATATAGCCCAACCTCAAGCAGTTGGCGTAGATGGGAGCCAGACAGCTACAAGAAATCCCCAGCGATCTCTGTAGTTGCACAGGAGTTATGCCATCAGGCCCGGGTGACTTGTACAGCTTAAAAGAATTAATAGCCCAAACAAGCTGGCTTTCATCCAGGCAGATGGCTGGCCGAGCCCCCCGCTCACACTAGTGGGCGATGGGGCATCGCGGTCGTGTAAAACCGGGACGTCAGGGAAGTGAGCATCCATGAGAAGTTTGAGGGATTCCTCGCTACTCATAGCCCAGCTGCCATCTACATTCCTCAAGTAACCCAAGGGAGCAGGATTCCCGGAGAGAATCTTCTGGAATCTCGCAGACTCATTACAGCCTTCCGCGCTTTCGCAGAAAGTCTTCCAGGAGTCTCGTTTGGCTTTCCTGATCGCAGATTTGTAAATACCCAACCCAACTTTGTAGAGCTCCCAGTCAGAAGGTAGTTTACTCTTCCTGGCCCTGTTGAACAGGCGCCTACTGGAAGCCCTAAGGTCGTCTACTTCTTTAGTCCACCAAGGTGGTTTACGCTTTCCACTTACGGTTTTCAGTGGGCATGCGATTTTATACGCTTTATTACAAGCATGGGTGAATCTCTCCACCAGAGCATCAATAGCGGTCTCAGATAGTTCTGAGTCCGATATGGGTGCTCTTGGGAGAAACTCATCCAGCTTGCTACAGTACCGGACCCAGTTAGTACGCCTAGGATTTCTAAACATGGTTTTACTGGGTCTAGATTTAACAAGAGAGAACTGAATATACATATGATGCGAGGAGTGTTCCGGAAGAACACGCCAGTCGGATATAAGGGGAAACAGGTCTTCTGAAACAAGAGTGAGGTCCAGGACCTCCTCTCTAAGTGAGGTTACAAAAGTGGGGTCATTACCCCTGTTACAAATACATAGTCCTTCATTTAGAATAAAAGCAAATAGTGACTCACCTCTTGCATTCGTATCCGAACTTCCCCACAGTCATACACATATACATATATGACACAATATTATTGAAATGCCATAAAAGTCAATATGAAATGTTTTTATACATGTCTAACTTGTGGTTAAGGAAAGGAACCAGGAAACCATGAAGTTGTAATTTTCCCGATTTCAAAAAAGCCAGATCTAAAGGAAAATTGCTAAATTGACAGCACTGTCTGTATATCCAAACCAAAAAAACCAAAATGGAAACCGGCTTCATGCTCATTTTGAGAAATTTAAGGAACTCCAAAATAAACGCTAAATTCACTTTCAATCAAAATATGTATATGTGGACACACTCCTAACGGTGAAATATTTTCATTCTCTCACTCAGTGAGCACATTGAGTTAAAGTAGTATCGTCGGTGCGTCCAACTCATATTTTATTGGCTCTCCAAAAGGTAGAAATATTTGTATTCTCTTACTCATTAAGCAAATTGAGTTGAAGTATACACCGCGTCGGCGCGTCTGTCCAATTTGATTTTGGGCGAGACTTGCGTCCCCTATACTGAGCTGTACCAAAATCTTAAGAAAAACAAATACGAATTTGTTTTCAACATATCTCGCGCGTTTTAGTGCAAGCAATAGTTCAAAATCAAAATTTTTAGGAAAAACACAATAAAAGCTTAATTTTTTTAATAGAACTCTATTATACGAATGAGATTCAAAAGCATCCAAAGTCGTTGCTGTTCACATAACTCAAAATTAAAATTTTTTTTTAAAACGCAATCAAACTTAAAATTTTTTGTAAAATTCTATAACGAAAATGAGATTCAAAGGTGTTCATGGCCACTATTTCCGGTCGTTTATTTAGATGCATCTTAAAATCCTGAATATTTATAATAAAATGGAAACTTTTACTATTCATAAAACTCCAATATTAAAACGGGATACCAAACCAGCTATCGCCGCCTTATAATTAAAAATTTCAGATCAAAAAGAAAGCAGAGTCAAAATAGGAAGGTGAGTCGTTGAGTTGGAATTGCTAAATTGAATTTGTAAATTTCTCCTGGTAAATGGATTACAAAAAAACAATGCATGTTTACTAAAAAACCAAAAAATTACAATATGGCTACAATGTCTAAACGGTTGACATATTTTCACTCCCTGAGGACATTGAGTTAAAGTAATCATTATATATATTATAAATCTAACTATGTTGTTAGTATATGCCCATCAAATCCAAGTTTTTATTGAAATATTAACCGAATCTGAAAGGAGTGGTGGCTCTGATGGTGGACTTTCAAACCTTCCTAAAGACTGTTTTTGCCATCCCCTATTAATGATTACCGGTCTTTAATGGACTGCTTTTTTTTTTGGTTATTTGTCAAATTATCCGCCGTTTAGTGTAAACTGACTTTTATGAAAGCGGCCCTAAATTACTCAACTATATATATTTAATTTCAGTAACAAAAATTTCTCAAATATTTCGGTCTCTCAACAGTGCTGGAAAAAATATGAACAGAGGATATAATAACTTACACTAATTTAAGGAGAGTTTGAGTGTAAAAATGATTCAGACATGTTCTTTTTCATCTGCGGTCAATATATTGTTAAAAGGATGCGGCGTGTATTTTCAAATCCTTTGAAAGTTACATACTATAAGTATTTTACATTCAGCCCAAAAACACTGGAAAATCATGGACACCGAATACTGTGTGCACCACATGTCGAATCGAATTGATTCATTCGGAATCCGGAACAAAAAGGTGCGTAGTAAAATGTAGGAATTTGCTACTTTTAATGCATATCTGACTAATTTCTGAAACTATCTACTTAGGCAACATATGAAATTTAGTACACCAATGAAGTGGAGGGAACCAACTTGCCATTTGACGGACTGCTATATTTGTACTACAGAAGTATTTGGGGTTGAAAGTCAAGAAAAGTAACGCATGCCAGCGTATCTACAGCGTCATTGCCACTACCAAATTCAGCGTAAGTTGCTCATCTAAGTACATTGCCATTGTCACATTCAACTTTAGTTCCGGATCCAGTTTCATTGTCAACAGCAGCCTCTCATAACGCGGCATCAAATTCTACGGAAATTCACGCGGAAAACGAAAGAAACGCTTTGTCACAAACACAACTCAATGATTGAATAAGAGATTTGGAATTGTCCAAGATAAAGGCCGAGCTACCCCCTCTTATATGCAACAATTTAAATTCCTTTCATCCGATGTTAAGGTAACCAATTATAGAACTCGTCACGGCCCATTTACAAAGTTCTATACGAAATGGGGCAGTGTTTG
This sequence comes from Merzomyia westermanni, assembly GCA_949987695.1. Taxonomy (NCBI): domain Eukaryota; kingdom Metazoa; phylum Arthropoda; class Insecta; order Diptera; family Tephritidae; genus Merzomyia; species Merzomyia westermanni. Next base: position 68,387,523 of record OX465292.1, read on the forward strand.
TTACTGCAAAAACATTACTGGCTTATTCAAAAAGTTTGGTGAACCATATGATTCTAAAGAGTGGTGTTTGTTCATAGAAGGCAATAAACTGAGAGATTATTGGCAACCAAAAGTCGTTGACTCCTATCGTGCATGCAGTAAATACGAAGGAAACTTACGATATAATGCAAAAGTCACTTAAACTTATCAAATATGAAGAGCATGATTGGAAAATATATGCCGAAGTCGTTGGAATGCTATGCGGTGGGTACACAAAATACTGTTGCTTTCTCTGCAAATGGGATAGCCGAGCTCGTCAAGACCACTACATTATAAAGGATTAGCCAGACCGAATCGAAGAAAGAAAACATTATTTTACCCCCGCTCCACATCAAGCTGGGCATTATCAAAAACTTTGTCAATGTTTTGGACAAAGAAGGCGAAGCCTTCCGTCATTTAAAAACCCTCTTTCCAGAGATTTCAGAGGCCAAGATAAAGGAAGGAATTTTTGTTGGGCCGCAAATAAGGAAGATACTTAACAATAACCAATTCAAAGAACTGTTGTCACCAGTGGAGGCAGCAGCGTGGGATTCTTTTGAAAAGATCTTTGCTCTTTTTTTAGGTAAACGTAAAAGTCCTAACTACGAGATGATAGTGAACGACTTAATTAAGAACTATGCAAAAATGGGTAAATAAAAAAAACATATTTAAGACCGTTTTCTAAAGTAAACTTTAAAACCTATCTGTCCGATAAACAAAAAGTTTGTATGAAAATTTTAAAGTTTACATGAGAAAACGGCCCTAAAGCTGAATGCATCGTTCAGTTCCCAACAAATTTTGTTTTGAATTTTGCTCGTTCCATTCTCATTCTGTATCAGAGAAGTGGAAAAAGAACGAGTACAATGTAAACAAAAAATTTGTTCGGAACTGAACGATGAATCCAGCCTAAGAAAATTACACATAAATGTGTCATTTATCTAATTTACTTATTTATTTTCCTTTCAGGAGTACATATGTCTTTAAAAATTTATTTTATGCACTCCCATTTAAATTTTATTCCGCAAAATCTTGGTGACGAAAGTGACGACCATGGCAAACGGTTGCATCAGCAAATGAAGTTAATTGAAAGTCGGTATCGAGGATTCTGGGATGTCGCAATGATGGGTGACTACTGTTGGTTTCTCATAAGAGAAACCGATCCTAACCTAAATAAGCGTCAAAACAAAATAAATAACTTTTTCAAGTATAAAATAAGATCATAGAGTTAAGACAAAACTTATATACATTGTTATCGTCTCATATGCTAATATTTGTAGTATTTAAGTACTATATGGCTATATTTATTTGAATGCTTATAACTTTTGTATTACTCCATCGGTTTTGTTGGATGAAAGCTTATTTCTTTTGTAATAAAACAGAGAGAAAAAAATATCTGGAAAAAAATAAAAAGTTTTCGATATCCTTCGATTGATTGTTCATTATCTTCGAACCTACAGGGCCTAGCAAAAAGTTTTGTATGCATCGTTTATAGCAAATTTTATTTGCTGTAAAATTTTTAACCCGTTTTGGAGTTGCTCAATTTGTTCTTGAAATATACATGATTTTTTTTTTTTAATAACGGTAATTCGTAAATATCTCAAAAACGGTACCATAGGATCAAATGAATGCTTTAAATATATTTGAAGATGCGATTGAGGAGGAACATAGCTTACAGTGATGCTGGGTAGCAAAAATCGAGTGACCGAAAATGGCGTCCAGCAACAAAAATTCCACTTTGTTCCTTTAGACACAGCACAATATATACAAAATATGTTTTACTTACAAGTGCGAGCAGTATGCACAATCGCGTAAATAGGTACAATACGGTCCAAAGATTGCCCGATGCTCTTAAGAATTTTACTGAAGGTTTTACGCTATTTCGTGGTACCAGTGCGCGTCATTTTACCAGCCAATTTACTAGTCTACTTTTTGCTGGGTAGCGATTTAAGTACTTTATACGCACACACAGGAATTCGATGTCATTAGCTTCAGGAAAGGTAATTATCTCAGCGCCGAAACTTATACGGACAGCAATCAACACACCCCCTCCGACCTTGATCGCTCGATCCTTTCGAAATATCGCAAAGCTGCTACACAGAATTTCGTTGTTGAATACATGAGGCTTGAGCGAAGTTTCAGTAAATACGACGATGTCGTAAGTAATGTCGTGGCGACTAAATAAAAGATCTACGAGTTTTGTGTTTAAACCCCTTAAATTTTGGTAATAAACACTGATGTCAAATTCACTTATGAGTTTTTTGATGCCTATATTCAAACTTGCGAACCAGCGCTGCATCTGGCCAGAACAATTGGTCAAATAGTTTTGCGAAGCATTCATAAGAAACATCAATTTTGAAAGATGATATACTTCTTTCATGAGGAAACTTGGACTTCCTAATATTTATTAATTCAAGCCATCAACCGTAGTCTCTTTCGAAAATCTAGAAACGAATATCGACCTATCCAAAGGGACTACGACTAGCTCTCTTGGAGATGTTACGTTGACAGCACTCGGAGATAACGATTGAGCAAGTTGCACTGCTGTCTCCGCATGAGTATTGGAGAAGTTCTCGCGGCTGCTGTTTCACTTGCAGGGCAACTCGGTTGTTGCGGAACTTGCGTTTGACTATGTTGAATTGCAGACGCTGATGAGGAAGTGGATATAGAAGCGAATAAATCAGAAGACGCGGTCGTTGTAATAGGCGTTGGAAGGCCCTCTTGTGCTAGGATCGTTTTCGAACTGGTTGAGGCACCAGTAAAGGATTTTGACTGCGCGACGTGTGTATTAAAAGAAATCAACTCACAGGAGCAGGAACTGGTGAAGAAACAGGAGCGGCAGAATGGGAATGAGAAGCAGAAAGGGGATTAGGAACTAATGTATCATCGGCATACTTCCGTTTTTTTTTAATTTGCTTCCCCCTAAACACCGGTGAGTGATCCAGGCACTTAAACGATTTAAATGCTGCTCTCGAATTTAACGTTGAGAAGTTTAAGCTCCTTACCGATTTCGTTGAAGCCGCTCCTGGCTATGCGGAATAGCTTTTAGAGTTCGATAGCTCTACAATCTGGACATGTCCAGCGAAGACCCTTCCCGTAACTGATCAAGTCGGCCACTCTACCGGTCATATCAATGCATTTAATGTGAGCTACACTATCGCATAACCAGCACGCCATAGAATGCTCTGACTCACTTTTCAAACTGCAGTTTTTGCACAAACAGGAGAAAGCCATAATTATAGTATTATATAGTTGCTTACGAACAAAGAATAAAATAAATAAAAGTATGTACCCAGTTATGGTAAATAGAGCGTTTGGAGGGCACAGGATAACAACTGCTGATGACAACGGTAGCTGAAAATAGTTGTGAAGCCACTGGAGACTGCTTCTGAGAGATAAGAACAGTTTGATAGAAACTGGATATTGTTACGTACAGCTGATCTTGGGTATAAGAAAAGAAAAAATGAAGAGGGAAGTAAACAAAAAATTAATACGCGAATGAATTGGCAGATACAGAATATAACAAAATGTACTCCAACAACAATGCAATATAAGCGCGAAATCTTTTTAAAAAGCAAAAATTTGGCAAATAGCACTGCACAATCACTTAATTTCTATTTCACTTCAATTCACGGATCAACTTATTAAAATCTTTCATTTTATAGATTCCAGCAAAAGATATTAACTTTTAATACGATGACGAATTAAACGACCCCACACAGCTACTGAAGTCAGCCATAGTCTGCAATGAATCGCTCTCACTTCATCATCGTATACTGCTAGCGTTCCATCTCCCACACTACAAATCGTGCAAACGGGTACATTGGCAGAATGGAAACCGTGAATGCAGTTTTAGGACGTGAATCTGGTGAGAGACTAATTTGCCAAAAGGCGTATTTTAGGTATATTTTAGAAGTATTTACAATGTACAGGCGGTAAACTTACAAGTAAGACTTCAATGTTCGGTACAGGATATGCATCTTTGATAGTGACTTCTTTCTAGAATCAAATCAAACCCTTGATTTCATTGGTTTAACTATAAGCACCCCGGGTGAAGACCATAGCGATTCCCCACCTTCCTCAACTACATCTACTTTCAACATTCTGTCAAGTTCCTTGCAAAGTATCTTTTCCATTGCTGGTGAGATAGGGTAATATCGCTGTTTTATTGGATTGGCGGAACTGGTATTTATTATGTGCTCCACAAGCGTAGTTGACCTAAATCCTTCCTCTTCGTACGATGGAAACGCGCATTTAGTGAGCTTCCAACTTTGCTCTGATGTCCTCTTTGGGAGACCTTTAAACCAAACGTTTGCCAAAAGTCCATGCCACAAATGACATCATACTCGTAGGCTACCAAAGGTACTAACAAAAAATGTATTTCTTTCTCCTGTTCATTGAATGACAATACTTTTAAATAGTTCCTACTACATTCTGTTTCCTGCCATCTGCTGCTCTTACACTATCTACAACACTTTGGTACTTACAATTGGAATTTTCTACAATAGATTTAGCCAATTCGATCCAATCCAACTTGGCCCCGCTATCCAACAAAACCAAATAGTTTTTATCAAAAATTTATAATTTCGAATAGGGACGGATGTCCCAACCAATATATATAACCGACGATATAACCATCCTGCGAAGAGCGTTTTTGTGTTGCCAGTATGCACGCATGCGCTTCGCTGATCGCATCTGACCGAGGTTTTCCTTCTTTGCTCTAATACGCTTATACTCAGCTGGTCGAACGTGATAAGGTTTAAACAAGATACTCTTGTGTTTGTCATTGCAATTGGAGGATTCCTGTATTAAGGGCGATGAAAGGATTTTCGTAGAGTTAGGTTCAGAGAAGGGTATATCAGTGTTGTTCTTCAGTTGGACAGGCTTAATACGATTTCATGTCTCCCTTAGTTCCGAGGACAATTTGTAGGACATCCGTATGATGCCCGGCGAACATCCATATTTCCGTTTTCCGAAAGCGTTTTACACCTCATGCAATTGGGCTTATACACTGCATAGCAGAATATCCTCAGAGCTTTGAGGCAATTTTGGTACCAATGTCCTAACTCATCGTAGCTCCAACATTTTATTTCCCCGATTTCATCTTCGTTATTTGCATCTTAATTCAAATACTTGCTTTCGCACATGATATTAAAGCGGACCAGAGGTATGAATATCGCTGAAAACTTTTTCATGCTTGCGAATCTCTTTTCGCAACGTTTAAAGTCTTTCTAATTGTAACAATTCGTGTCTTAAATCTGGTTTTAAGTTTCGTAACAGAATTTCGAATAGCTCATGCTCACCTAGTGGGAATCGTAGTCTATCGCAAATCAACATTACGCCACGAAATATTCGTCAAAAAGTTCGGTAGGTTTCCGTTTTCTTTGCCTTATATCATCTTTTTTTTAGAATGTTTAGAGTAGTCTTTGAATCGTCGACGCATTGCCTCACACAACTCGAACCATTCGACAGTATCTATACGTTGGCGATATCTTCAAAAACACTGAAGAGATTTGCCTTTATAAATCGAATAAAAGCGTTTCCATAAAATATCAAAGTTTCCGTTTAATGGTAAGGATGTTGAGGTATTTACCCAGTATATAAACTTATCTACGGATGTACTATCTGTAGAACCAATAAAGCGAATTTGTCAATTTCTGATAAGGTTAGATATGTTTTCATTGGCCAAGGTAATATTGCCAATACCTAAGGACTCTGCCCTTCTTGGGTTATTTATTAACCGCCTGAAACTTCGGCCCTCAAATGGAATTTCTCGTGACCAAACTACTGTCTTTTCCCCTGTTTAAATTTTGCATAATATTTTGTATTTCTTTGGCGAGGGTGCTTGTATTTTCCTGTCTCAAGTCCTTCATGGAATGGGAAATTTATTTCTTGAACTCTGTGATCGGTCTTAGTAGTGACACTTAGGCGGTCAGATCTTCCTGTATTCGTGGTAGTTAATCTATGCTTTTGATTTCCTGGTGCATGTCTTCGCATATTAGGACGCCCTCTAGAAACTGCGCCAGTACTTCTATTAATGTATCGGTAGTGGGTTTCAACTCAGATAAAGTGCGAGCTTGACGACAAACAGGACTAGCCAAGTAAAGCTGGTGCTTACATGTCGTTCCTACTTTATCCGAGTTTCCACAACTCCAAAAAAAAAGTTCGGTAAAAAAATATGTAATAAAAATTGTTGATGGTTACTCTGTAAAGCTGTTAAACTTTTAGGTCCAAATAATATGTTTTGAAATGCGAATAAGCGGTAATTAGTCAGGAACTCTCAAAAAATAAAGTCCAGCCAATTACGGATCAAAAGAAAGAAAAAAAATATTCTAGCAAAATTTTGACCTAGCCAAATCCAGATCTCTTCACAAAATCCATTCCTCTCGTACCTCTTTCGATAAAAACTGTATGTATTCGTATCGAATAATAGGTGGAGCGAAAGCATAGGTTAGCTCCCTGCAGTCAATTCTACTAGTTTTATACTAGTCAAATACTAGTTTGTCAAACCAGCTCAACTAGTTCGAGTTCTGTAATTTTTTCATATTAGCAACTGGTATTTTTAACACGGCGATGGCCTACGAGATGGCAATTGGCCGCTTCTGCATCAGCATCATACCAATTGGCATACTAGTCAGCCTCTGCATCAGCACTTGATATACTAGTCATTACATACATCAATTTCATACCATTCAACATACTAGGCCGTATATTCGCCAGGAGCATACCAGTTGGTATACTAGTCAGTATATACATAAAGATCATACCAGTTTACATACTAGTTCATAAATGTATGTGAATCATTCCAGTCGGCATACTAGTTACAATATACGGGTGGCTAATGAAAGCCGCTACCAAAAAAAAATTTTATTACTTTTTTTCTGTTTAATGAATCTGGTAAATTTTTTTTTTATTTTGCAGATTGACTTTTACATTTAACAAAAATGGATAACTGGGACACTGAAACAAGAATTTGGTTTGTCCGCCGCTATCACGCACTGGAGTCCGTAGTTTCGGTTCAAAGAGAGTATAGGCGCACGTTTGGCGGCAATCCTCCGAGCAGATGGACCATAATAAGACTTGTAAACAATTTGACGAGCATGGGACAGTCAACAGAAGACCTTACCATCGAAACCCTTCAGTTCGAACGGAGGAAACAATCGCTGCTGTAGCTGCTGCCATACAAAACAATCCACGTGTTTCGACAAGAAGCTTATCTGCTCAAATGGGTGTAAGCAGACAGTCATTGCAGTCAATTATGCACAAAGATTTGGACTTATTCCCATATAAAATTCAAATGGCCAACAAACTCAACGCTGCAGACTTGCCGATTTGCTTGGAATTTTGCCAGAAGATGCTTCAAATGCTGGAAGAGGATGGAAACATGTTGAACTGTCTTTTCATGTCTGACGAGGCCCATTTCGATTTAAACGGCAACATAAACAAACAAAATTGTCGAATATGGAGTGCTTCCAACCCACAGATACTCCATGAGACGGAATTGCATCCACTTCGTGTCACAGTGTGGTGTGCAATTTCATCACGCTGCATTGTCGGGCCCTACTTCTTCGAAGAAAACGGTCACACCGTTACGGTTACTGGAGACCGTTACTTGAGCATGTTGAGAGAGTTTTTCTATCCAGAATTACGCCGAATGAGAATTTCTTTCAACTCTGTGTGGTTTCAGCAAGATGGTGCAGCTCCTCATATAGCCCAACCTGTTATGACAGAATTGCGACGAAAATTTCCCAATAAGCTGATATCCAGAAACTCCACATTCCGTTGGCCACCCAGGTCGCCTGACCTTACTGCACCTGACTTTTTCTTGTGGGGTTATTGCAAACAGGAAGTCTTCAAAGCAAAACCAACAAATTTGAATGAACTAAGGCAATCCATTCGAGAAACAATTGCAGCTATTCCTGTCTCAACTCTCCAAGCAGTAATGAACAACTTTTTGGTAAGATGCCGCACATGCATCGACGAGCAGGGGGGCATTTAAATTCCATTATTTTTAAAACTAATTAAGCTATATTTAATAAAATTTAATGAGCTTTAACATGAATAAAACAAAAATGAATTCCATACACTGAAAAAAAATTATTTGAGTTTCTTAATGTAGCAAAATTCATCAGCCACCCTGTATATCAAGATTATACCAGTTTGCATATTAGTTCATAAATGCATCAGCATCATATCACTTAATGTACTGGTTTATACTACGCTCGGTTTGAAAAGTACACGAAAATCGACAAATAAGTTTCAAAACATTTTATTGTAAATTCAAACATCGAATAAGTATAAAAGTATATATGAAAATAAAAATAATTCAGTACATTAAACCATTGTAGTAAAATTACATAAAAATACATTCGCTATCGAAAGAAATTTTCTGTTGCCACATTTTAAACGAACATAATATGTAATATATTATATGATTTCGTTATAATTCCAAAGCACTTTTGTAATAGAATTTTCAGCTTACATTTTTCTTAAAAAAAGTAAGAAGTTAGGGAAGGTGCATTCTCAAAAATCTTAAGTAAAATTAAAATTTTTATGAAAACTCCGCAAGTTTTCGCTATTTTTGCTGGAAGTTAATCGTTATGCAGTTTCGATCTAAACTAGCATTGTTCGTATAATACATACATATATATGTAAATAATTTACTAGAAACAGACCTTGGTGAGTGTTACTAAAAAATACCTGAACGAAGGTTTAGTCTGCCTAGCGTAGATACCATATACATTTGTTTAGACTAAATTTAAAAATATAATTCAGGCACATGATTTTTATATTAATTATGTTAAGGAATTTTCAGGAACTTGAGTACTTATTATAAGTAAAAGTTATTAAATATATTTAAGTCAAACCGTGATTGCAGTTTTTAATAAACGATCCAAAAAGTCGTGTTATTATTAGTTAGTTGCGTTGTGCATTAAGCTAATGAATCGCTGAAAAAGTTTTAATCTATCAGTTATACAATAATCTACATGCATATACGAGTATGTTATATTGTGACGAATTCGACGATTCCTTGATTATCAATCCTGGGTTCGATCACTATAAAGTCAAATAAACACACGCAGAGATATTGTAAGTAATATCTAGTTTTATTTACTAGTAACAAACGCAATACAAATTTAAGAGTTTGGTAACTTCGCAGTAGTTCACTATTGAACGCTTGAAAATAAACTGATCCCCCTGCCTTGCTTGGTCTCCGCCTTATATAGTTCAACAGGGTGCTTGCCTACGCACCGAGAACTTTCTTGGTTGCTCGCTTTTCGTGTTCTGGAAGAGTCGGTCTTATTTATTAGCATCTCCTCTTTGCATCGTATTCGCAAACACTCGCGCCATCTCTCTTCCTCTTCCTAGTTATACGCTTGCATGCATAAGCGTAGCCATCGTTATCTCGGTTGTGTTAACTAGTGGTGGGAGTGTTATTGAGTTAGGGATGGTACATGCTTCAGAATAATCGCCACCCTGCTCTCCACCTAAGTCTGATCGTCCCGATCAGGCACATTGCCGGAACCAAACGCAGCTAGCCTTTCCAAATGGACCACCTTCATCTTATTCCTTGGCCTTCCCATAGTTTGTATGCGATATACCACATCGTTGATCCGTTTTATGACTTTGTATGGGCCTTCCCAGTTACATTGTAGTTTTGGGGACAAACCTTTCTTACGCTGTGGGTTGTATAGCAGCACTAAATCGCCTCCTATAAAACCTTCCGAATTTATTGCTTTGTCGCACCTGGCCTTCATCTTATCGCTCATGATCTTAGTCCGTTGTCTCACTAGGTCGTGAATTTCTCTCATTTCTTCTTGCAATACGCTTGTAGATTTCCAAGCATTTAGTCCTGCATCGGCGTTTATCCCAAACTTCAGGTCAGCTGGCAATCGAAGATCATTCCCGAAAATTACCTTTGCAGGAGTCTGACCAGTTGTTCCATGTACTGCAGAGCGATATGCCACTAGGAATAAGGAGATGTGAGTATCCCAATCCTTCTGGAATTTATCCACTACTTTCCTCAGGTGCTCTTCCAATGTTCTATTGAATCGTTCCACCATGCCATCTGACTGAGGATGTAGCGCAGTTGTTCGAGTTTTCCGAATGCCCAATGTCTTGCACATTTCCTGGAACACAGCTGATTCGAAATTTCTGCCTTGGTCAGAATGTATCTTTATCGGTGCACCAAACCGAGCTACCCAATTGTTAGTAAACACTTCTCCTATGGTTTCTGCCTCTTGATTTGGAATAGGGTACACTTATGGCCACTTGCTGAAATAGTCCATAACTACCAGGACATATTTGTTTCCGAGTTTGCTAGTAGGAAATGGACCAGCTACATCCATGGCTATCCTCTCAAATGGCGCACCTGAGTTATACTGTTTCATTTGGCCATGGCTTCTTGATTTCGGTCCTTTAGCTTTGATGCATACTTCACAGTTGGCAATCCACTCCGCGACCGATTGACGGCAACCAACCCAATAGAATCTTTGCTTGACTTTCTCCAAGGTCTTGGTGACTCCAAGATGACCTCCGCTTGGACCGTTATGTAATTCATTGAGTACATCAGGGATTTTCTTCCTTGGCACGACTATCAGCTTTCGAACACATTGACCATCCTCACTCTCCCATATTCGATGCAAACAACCGGATTCTAATTGCAAACTATTCCACTGTGCCCAATATGACTTGGCAACAGCACTTTCTGCTGACATCTCCTCTCTTGATGGTCGCTCGTTTCGTTCGATTCCTTGCATTACACGTGTAAGATCTGGATCTTCGTGCTGAAACCTTCTTAATTGATCAATGTTCCATTCGTCCGTAGATGTTATAGTCATGAGCCGCACATCTATAATGTCTTCCTTGGCCTCAGCTTTGGAACAATGCTTGCATTCCATGTTACATGGTCTTCGTGACATTGCATCAGCATTTCCGTGGGTGCTACCTTTGCGATGCTTTATGGAAACGTCATAACTTTGCAGTCGCTCTATCCACCGTGCCAATTGACCTTCCGGATTACGGAACTGTAAGATCCATTTCAACGCTGCGTGGTCTGTCCTGACGTGGAATCGCTGCCCATAGAGATACTTGTGGAAATGCTTAACGCACTCTACCAATGCCAACAGTTCTCTCCGGGTTAAACAATAGTTCCTTTCAGGCTTCCCAATTGTTCGGCTATAGAATGCAACTACCTTCTCCTGTCCATCAACAATCTGGGACAAAACACCTCCTATAGCATAACCACTCGGATCTGTATCCAGAATAAACTTTGAACCTGGAATTGGATATGATAACATCGGGGCAGTGCATAGTCGTTCCTTCAATGTTTGAAAAGCCATCTCCTGTTCCTTCTTCCATTCAAAACTCATATTCTTCCTTGTAAGTTCATGGAGACTACTAGCTACGCTGGCAAAATTTGGTACAAATCGGCGATAATACGTGCACAGCCCAAGGAAGCTCCGTAACTCATGCAAATATCTCGGTCTTGGCCAATCCTTTACGGATTCGATATTTTCCTTAGCAGTGCAGATTCCCTCCGTAGTTACCTTGTGACCCAAATAACTTACTTCCCTTTTAAACAAGGAACACTTCTTGGGACTTAGTTTCAGACCAGCACCAGCTATTCGTTGGAAAACTTCCTCCAAGTTCTTCAGGTGTTCCTCAAAGCTTTTTCCCAGCACGATGATGTCGTCGAGGTACACCAAACATGTTTGCCAGTGCAAACCTTTTAGTATCTGGTCCATGAGTCTCTCAAAAGTAGCTGGAGCATTGCATAGCCCGAAGGGCATTACCGTAAATTGCCAAAGCCCTTCTCCAACGCTGAAAGCCGTCTTCTCTTTATCTTCATCCTTTACCTCCACTTGCCAGTAGCCGCTTTTCAAGTCCAGTGTGGAAAACCATTTCGTGCGAGATAACGAGTCCCGAGTATCGTCGATTCTTGGCAATGGATAACTGTCCTTCTTCGTTACGTCGTTCAATTTCCGGTACTCCACACAGAACCTCATTTTTCCATCTTTCTTTTTCACTAGTACTACCGGTGAGCTCCATGGACTAGCTGATGGTTCGATCACACCGCTGTCACTCATTTCCTGTATAATTTATCTTACTACTTGGTGTTTGGCCAAAGGAATACTACGAGGAGCTTGACGGATGGGCCCTGCATCACCAGTATCAATTTGATGCTTCACAACTTTGGTCCGACCTGGTTTAGAACCATCCTTGTCAAATATGCTCGAGTACTTTGATAGAAGTTCCTTTGCCTTTTTCTGATGATCTTTTTCGAGGCCTGCCGTCCACGACGTGATATCATCTGAAAGATTAATCTAAATGGTAGAATCATTTTCCTGAAGCTGTTCGCAATTGATAACTACCTCGATCTCTTGGCATTGTCCCAATATTGCTCCTTTGGAAAGTTTAATCGGCGATTTGAACTCATTAAGTACTCTTACCGGTACACGTCCATCTTGTTTTGTCATGGCCAGGGTTTTTCCTACTAATATGTTCGTCCTTGATATGTTTGCTGCCTCGACAACCCACAACTTGTTTGTCCTATAATCTCCATCAATCTTTGCCCCTATGATTGCTTCCGACTTCGGTGGAATTTTTTGGCTCTCCTCCACAAGCACTCGCTTACTAACGTATTTGTTTTCGTAACCAAAATTTAAGGGCACATCCATGTTCTGGTAATTCATAATCCTGTTTTGCATGTCAATCTTGATGCCTTGCTCGCTTAAGAAGTCCACACCAACTATGATTTCGTCAACAATATCTGATACTATAAAACTGTGTAGAACGGCCACGTTGCCAATTGGGATTTCACATGTTACTTCTCCTAGGACATGGGTGTCCTCACCAGTGGCCGTACGCAACTTTGCTCCATGCAATGGTCTCACCTCCTTGTTGACTAAATCAGATCGAATTATGGAATGCGATGCGCCTGTATCCACAGCTAGTACGTGCTCTTTTCCATCCACATATGCAACAACAGTAACATTACTAGCTTTCCTTCCGATCTGTGAGACAGAGATTAGGGGGCATTCAGTTGCGGGAGCCAGTCCACGCCCCTTTCAGCTGGCTCGATTTAGTTTAACGACTGATTTGGTTGGGAGGTTTGCTCATTTCCTTCAGCTTTGCGTTTTCGTCCACCTGAATTGCTGGGGTTACTGGAGCCATTGCCGCAATAACGTGCTATGTGGCCTGGTTTCCCGCACTTAAACCATTTAATGGCACCATCACTTTTTTTCTTTACTCCGTTCAACGCTTCCAAAATTTTGTCTACCCAATCCGGAGTGTCCACTTCCATGCGATGAGCCTTGTATGCAGGTTTACTCAAAAGCGAGGATGTTTCCTGCGTCAGAGCATGCGATACCGTTTCAGCAAATGTCCTTTTCGGGTTTGCATATGTGGCCCGCTTCGTCTCCACATCGCGTATTCCATTTATGAAACACTGGATTTTTACCCTCTCCGTATACTCTACAGATGCGTCTGCATTTGCTAGATGGGCCAACCTCTCGATATCCGATGCAAATTCCTGTAAAGTCTCATTAGGTTTCTGGAAGCGATTCTGTAGCTCTATTTGGTATATCTGCTTCCGATGTTCGCTACCATATCGTCTCTCAACTGCACCCATTAATGCTTCATAATTGTTCCGTTCTCCGTCAGGAATAGTCTGCAAAATTTCGGCTGCAGGTCCCTTCAATGCCACGAATAATGCAGCAACTTTGTCTTCCATGCCCCAATTATTCACAGCTGCCGTCTTCTCAAACTGTAGCTGAAATACCTGAAAAGGAACAGAACCATCACAAGATGGGGTTTTTACCTTCGGAACACTCATTGAACCTGAGTCAATACAGTCAACAACGCGTTAGTGTCCACACTTGCGGCTGGAATTGTAGACGCCTTCTCTTCCATTTTTGTCGATGCTTCTTCCACAAGATGAAACACATGATCGTCAACGTTAATTCCTTCTGCTTCCGTAGCCTCTCGCAATCGTGACTGTAACTCTGATTTATTGCCTGTAGTCTTTAGTCCTCGTTGTTCCAACTCATTTTTAAGTTGCTGAATCTTTAATTCATTCAGCTTCGCCATGTCCTTGTTATCCTTAAATTCACTGGTATTTATTCAATAATACCGCTTCTGACACCAATTGTGACGAATTCGATGATTTCTTGATTATCAATCCTGGGTTCGATCACTATAAAGTCAAATAAACACACGCACAGATATTGTAAGTAATATCTAGTTTTATTTACTAGTAATAAATGCAATACAAATTTAAGAGTTTGGTAACTTCGCAGTAGTTCACTATTGAACGCTTGAAAATAAACTGAACCCCCTGCCTTGCTTGGTCACCGCCTTATATAGTCCAACAGGGTGCTTGCCTACGCACCGATAACTTTCTTGGTTGTTCGCTTTTCGTGTTCTGGAAGAGTCGGTCTTATTTATTAGCATCTCCTCTTTGCATCGTATTCGCAAACACTCGCGCCATCTCTCTTCCTCTTCCTAGTTATACGCTTGCATGCATAAGCGTAGTCATCGTTATCTCGGTTGTGTTAACTAGTGTTGGGAGTGTTATTGAGTTAGGGATGGTACATGCTTGAGAATAATCGCCACAATATTATATGTATAAAATTCTATTCTTCTTGTGCTGCTGCAGTTTTCAGGGCTTTAGACACACCGCTCCTTTTTTGAAAAACACGCGTTTTATGCAACTGAATCGCTTTCATCAGTTGGCTTTCCGGCTCATCGTTCGATGTTAAGCTGATGATGGATTCTGCAAAATAATACTATATTATACTTGTGTCGATTCAATAAATTCTCATTATGTGTATTACCTAAAAATACTGAATACAATTTTTTTGGTTCTTTTAGGCTCTTCTTTCCAGAGAGGGGACATGTTGAATTCCATTATCAGCTCACTGCTAAATACTTTAAGGATGTTCTTTCGCACCGAGTTCTGAACCAAGCTCCTTAAGGTTGTAATCTGTGAAATTAAATATATCTAGATATTGAAATTGCCAAAGCATGCGAGTTTGGACATTAAAAGTATTAAGTAAAGTCTTAGTTTAAGTCACATCAAACATACAATACCTAGTGTGACTTGTAATCGATACCCATTTTGCGTGAGTATTATACTTTCGTCCATACAACGGTATAAACTAAATGAGGCTAGAATCGTGTAATGCTCGGAGGTTTTAAAGCCCACCATGACCTCTAGCCCTCAGGATGGTCGGCGACAGGAGTTAGCCGAACAAATAGACGATTCGACGTATGAACGGTGATGCCCCCCCAATAGTCGCGGTGAATTGTTCACGTTCGCCAGATCTTACCATCGTCAGTGCTGGTCTTATAAACTGAGTTGACGGGCGTCCAATGCTAACTCTTGCATTAGATCATTTACCAATTGTTCTTTCAATCGATCTCGCCCGACCGTTTGTCAGATCCGAAAGCCGAACTTTTACTAATTTCAACAAAGCTTACTGGGTAGTTTTTCTTAACTTTAATTAGAGCTCCTTCGCTGCTCTTCCCACAACGTCTCACGTACGAGAAGGGCGTTTCGCATGATCACCGATTCAGCCTCAAACGAATACATTCCGTCAGGGAGGCTCGTCCCTACCCAGGGCGGATCCCCAAATTCAAGATCTCAATGCGAAAATCAGTCTGCTGGTTGATCAACACGAAATCCGCAAAAGGGGAGGAGCACCTAAGGTCCTGCAACCTCTCTGCTGGTGTTGGCAAACTATGGTCCACTGTTAAATCCTTGTCAAAGCCGACCAAACCTAACGACAATATATCCATTACCTTTGGTGATAAGGTATAGTCGAAACCGAAGAGATGTGCGAGCGCTATCTACCGGCAATTTGTATTGCATCTTACGGGGGACAAGGAAATCGGACGGACCAGCAGGGAAGCGCATAAACGAAAAAATTGCCAAGCACCCGTTGCCATCACCACCATGGAAGTTCGGGAGGCCATACGGGGGTGTAAAGGCTCCAAATCGATCGGAGGTATATCCATGCTGATGTTGAAACATCTCGGTTTTGCTCCCTTATTAAACCGCTAACATGAGCATGATTTCAGCAAATTGCATAGCACGACCACCGCGCTAAACGCTATCACCACTCAGATAAATGTTGGTCTCAACCAAAATCGCCCTAATGACAAGACTGTGTTGGTTGCGCTAGACCTGTCGAAAGCCTTCGACACGGTTAATCGTGCAAAACTTCTTAATGACCTTGAAGATTTAACTCTTCCGCCCTGTCTAAAGCGCCGCCAATTATCTGAGTGGCCGGCAGTATTAACACCGCAGACTATCGATTGCGCTATCGGCCCTGTGATGGTTTAACCCTGTCGGTCATGGATTTTAATCTAGCCGTAAATTAAAAAATTTTATACAATTGCATGCAATATTTAATGTTTTATGAGAAATTGGTCCATTCGATATAGGGTCAACTCAAATAGTATATAGTTGAAAATCTATAACTTGGGATATTCACAGTTTGGTTGTATAATATACAAAGTATTACGCCGTGAGTTATAATATCATATATTTGCCACGCCTCTTTACAGACTGTGAGTATCATACTTTTTAAACAACATACCTTGCAAATTTGTTATCTTCACATCCAACGCCTTGCATCCTGTGCATTCTGTGATCGGTACCGTTTTATCTAAAAAATTGTTAATATAATATTATATACAACCAAATTTGTTCATGAAACTTACATGAAGATGGTGTGTTTTCAACGTCGCTTAGTTTATTATTTAAAATACACATTTTTGGGTTTCATTGGTCTTTTTACAACTGGTTTATAACTAATTAGCAATTAACTAGTATGAATTCGTACACAAAATGTATAGTCAATGAACTGGAATGTTTACTAACCAGTTTAACAGTTGACTGCAGGGCTGTTACTGGTTTTCCACGTTAGTTAGCCTTAGTGCTGCCCTACATTATGTACTATTCTTTTTGTAACGAATCTCTCTTAAATGGCTGTTGAAACAAACTATAGGGAAGAAAATGTAGGTGCTCTACTCTGCTTAAGCTCTGACCAGCTCTGCTTCAGCGTGGCTCAGGAAAAAATGGGGCTCGCCTTAAAGCATGCAGCGAAAGCCATACAAAAAATATAAAAGTATGCAGAATGGTAATAAGAAAATTTCCAGCAACAAAACAAAAGGCAGTGAAAAATTAATATCTAAAACGGACCGACAGATAGAATGGCGTCATCTACAACAGTGACCGAAAGGCGAGCTCGCGGAACTCGAAGCCAACCACGTTTTCACAGGAAAGAAGAAGGTGTTGATTCTCCTTTGGTCATAGCCCACCCTACCTGTTAATGGATCGCAATTTGACCCATTAACTCATGATAATTTTCCTTGTGTTACGGTAAACAACTCTACATTTTGCCACCAAAGTAAATAACCACCTACCACATATTTTTCATTCCATGTAACAATATTCTTTAATAGATAAATTTTAAACTTTTTCATATAAGTTTTTAATTAAGCCTAACCATCACTTAACCTATTTTTTGTTTTTTGGTTTTTTAGTGTGAACGACAATCATAATTAAATTTAAGTATGTTTTCTGGAAATTATGCGAAATCTCATTTTTTTGACTTTTTTCGACTTTGATTTTTAAGGTTTTTTTTCATGACCTACTAAAAAAATTTTCATTTGATTTTAAAATTTTCATGTATATCCTGTCCGACCCAAAAATGTCCGCTAAAAACGTTGGCGAAGGCGAAAAAAGTCAAAGAAATGAAATTTCGCAGGCTCGAAAACTCGAACTTTTTTTCCTGAGCCCAAAACCTATCGAAAAATCGATGGCGCGATATCGGTTAATAAATCGAACCAGTCTAGTGTACATAAATTAATATAGCAAGTGATTGAGAATACCCAGCTAACCAAAAGTAGGAAAAAAGACTCCTTTCGTAGCCATAAAAAGCACATTTCCCGGAGCTTTACCCTCTGAAATGAGCTCTTTTCGGAGCCCAAATGGAGCGAAAAATCGTTCTGCGCGCGCACCCTTAAAGGAGGCATTTTATTGATGCTTTTCCGAAGCTTTTTTTGAGCCTTTTTAGGCACATTTTTTTCCTTTTTTAACTCTTTTGCTAAGATTCTTATAGGTTTTTAATACTAATATCTATATTTAACTAATCAGAAGAAAGTTCACCTTCTAATGGTTTATACAGTATTATTTATTTTATATTGAAAACATATGTTATTCTATTAGTTCTTTGCTGAAAACAAGTTTTATGTAAAAATATTTGTATAACTAAATATATATTTGGAACTTATCACTTCATTCAATCAAAAACTATATTCGATTCATTAAAATGCTATATAGAATATACATACAGTAGTGGCAGGAATAATAGAAACAAAATTGGAAGTAGTTTTACTCGTAAAATATATTAATTTGTGTTTTAAATAATTTTCATTTAAAATAAAGCAAAATTTTTTTATAGAAACCACATAAATAAAATTTTCAAAGTTTGCAAAAAGTTCAGGAAAGTTTATCAAAGTTTAAAAAATTGTCTTTAAAACATTGTGTTAACTTTGAAAGTTTTACTATGTGGTTTCTATAATAGACTTTATATTATTTTAAATGCACTTTGGTTCGCTTCCAACTTTTGACAATTGATAAACATTGAGGAGAAAAAGACACTTTACGTTCCATTAGGTAAAATAAAAAATCAGAAAATGCTTTTAAGCATACATATAATTGCACGTTGCTGCTTATCCGCTCTCCACCGTTTATTTTCTCACAATTCTCTTTACACGTACAACAAAAAGGATCAGAAAATGCTCTAAATCGTTCATATAACTGAGCCTTGCAGTTTATCCGCTCTACAATATTCATTTCTTCTTCCACGGCTCCGTGAATCTTCATAAAAAAGTGGTATTTTTGATGTTTACTAAATAACACTGCAAAAAAGCTCAAATTACGGACTCTTTTTGGGTCATTATTTCGGAGCGCTCCGACTTTGGTAAGTTGGGTAGTTACTATGTTTTACTTACACACATACTTTCAGCGGCTGCGATGGGCCCAACGTCGATGATGTTGTTGATGTGCCGTCGAACAAGATCGATAGCTAGTTGGCACGTACTTTTGAAGTTTGTTAGTGCCCTCAAGATAATAAACGAAACCTTCGCTCGTTAGGCAAATTATTCAGAATTTGCATAATTTTTAAGATTTCACACGCAACGAAATATGTAATGCAAACAAAAGCAAAGAATGCACGTATTCACAGACAAAAAAATCATGAAGAGATAACATTTTTTTTCTCTCTAAATATATTAATTCTTCTATTTTTTTTACATTACGACGATATACGTATTATTAAAAAAAAATGTATTAATTAAAAATAAAATAAATTGATTTCTTATGCGTGAAAGTAATAGCACAAAGGAAAATATCGACGGATTATCATAAAGCTTCAATCGCTCTTTCTTACCAGCTTCTCCAACTTCGTGAATTTTGATGGTTTAGTAATTTTTTTCACGACTTAGTCGCCATATCCAGGTTGAAAAGTGTTCTATATTTGAGATTGTCTTTGTTTGCACGTATTGGTTGTGACTGGAATGTCCCCTCTTTTTATTCTCACACGTTTAATTTGGATGCTTACTATTTTGAGGGCTCATATTAGGGTGGTACCAATTTTGTTGAGTTCACACTCCATATAAATCAACTCTGGTCATTTTCCACCAGGTACATATATGAAATATTAACGTTTTTTTCTTTGGGGTAAATAGAATGGAATAGTGAATCCATTACATTTGAGGTCTTAGTAAATTTCACTAGCACCCCGCTGATTTTTTTCTCTTTCTTTGCACATTTTGGCTTAGGCCAAAAAGCTTGCAGCTCACAAGATATAGTACTCTAACCAAAAACCGTAAAACTTTTCATAATTTGAAGTATTTATCTTTTTAATTTATTTATTCATTAATTGCTCTTTTGAATCCTGACTTTTACTAAATTTTCCGACACCACTTAGTGGTATGCTATGTTCAAGGCATAAACGTTTTCAAAACTCAAATCTTATTTGATTGCGCACTGGCCCAATTGTAAAATAATTATTTCGCTGAGAGTCACTCCAATATGTACTCGTAAAACTTACATTAGTTCAGACAATGCCTCAAGTTACACTTTTACCGATTGCACGTATGAAAAGTTTCAAGTTTATTCACAAAACCTTTATTGAAACTTCGTTGTACTTTTTTATTTTTTTGTTTAAGTTCTCTGGACTTGGCACACACTCCATCAAGTCCATGACGATACCCGACAATCTTTATTTTAATGACTTCCGTAGCCTTCGCGTTTCTTTTATAGTATCTTCTAAGTAGTTGACAACTTTTGCGCAAACGGTTTTATCATCTGATTTAGAGATCTTCAGAGAGAAAAATTCTAACCGGATCTTTCCGCTGAAATCAGCATAGTTATAAGTACATATGGATGTATATTCATTAGAATTAAAAATGTAGAGAATTAAAAACACCATTAAGGATGCTTTGGTCTTTGGACGTGCGACTATACCCTTAACGACTTGTATCCCTTTTCATGCTTTCCCGATATTGGCGATCTTCAAGAGCCTAGACATAGCCAAATATGTTTACTATTTCGAAGACTTTGTCTACTTTTAATCCAACAAGCCAGTTATCTGAACTAAAGTTTTTATTGAGGCTACATACTCGTAATATATCTCAAAACAACTAGCTGGCATGCAACCACACATTCGCTGCTTAATAGACCAAGATCGTCATTATGGTTCCGACGCCTCCGTATCTATATAAATATTCATTAAACAGTTCGGTAGATTTCTGTTTTCTTCGCCTTATATCATCTTTTTTCGGAACTTTTTGAGTAGTCTTTGAATTGTTGACGCATTGCCGCGCACAACTCGAACCATTCGACAGTGTCTATACGTTGCCGATATCTCCAAAACCACTGAAGAGCTTTGCCTTCAAAAATTAAGTAAAAGTGTTTGCATAAAATATCAAAGTTTCCGTTTAATTTGCGGATTTCTGATAAGGTTAGATATATTTTCTTGGCCAAGGTAAAATGGCCAATATCTAAGGACTTTGTCCGCCTGAAACTTCGTTCCTCAAATGAAATTTCCCGTGGCCAATCAACTGCCTTATTTTGTCGCAAGGTCACCGTCGATGGTTTTCTTCGTCTGTTTAAATTAAAATGTTGCATAATAGTCTCATGGAATGAACTCTCTGCTCGGTCAATATAGGCGTTGGTTTCTAGGACTATGCTCAGGGGTGCGTGTATTCGCGGTATTGAATCTAAGTTGTTGATTTCCAAGACGAAACGACAAACGGAAACTTACGGACTCTACTATCCAACCTCGTTTTATTTGTCAGTGTACCTATGTACATCCATAAATAAAGCAAGTGATTGAGAATAGCCTACTAGATAATGCTAAGTAGTTTGACCAAAAATTCTAACTCATTTATGCAACCTTCCCTTGTTTTCTAACATATTTACATTTCCACATAAATTTTGTTTTTGGCAGTTATTAATGGCCAAAATAGATATTATTATGCTTATGTTAGAACTGCATAGACCTATGCCCATGGTACAAATATATAAAGGTAGTTCCACTTCTTTTTTCCCGCCATTGCCATCATTTGACATAAACTGTGATTGTGACATTTCCTAGGGTATGCTCGTGAAATAAATCGAGAGATAAGTAAATTATTGGTCTACTTTTTGCACGGACATAAATAAAGTATTTATTTACTTTAATCTATGTTTAGCAACATGAGATGTGTATTTAGAAGTTGCACAAACACCAGATCGACGTGCAAAGAAAGCAAAGTAAAGTTTTTCCGGCTCCCGGCGTTACCGTTTATGAGGAAGAAGTGGCTAAACGCATGCATGATAGCTGCAGATGCGGTACCAAAAGAACCATTGTTTGTTTAGACCACTTTTCCTTTGAAGACTGTAAGCCCAGGAACCGATGTGCTCAGTTGGACCTTAACGCAAAAAAGTGAATTTACAAAATTATGGGTACAAAACTTTTGATGAAGTCAATCAAAATTATAGTTATGTTGATATTTTATCTGAGGGGGCCTTTGAAAACCCCCAGAATAGTTTATGCAAAATTTAAAAGCATTAACCTCTATCTTCAATAATTACAATAAGAATGATTCTCCTGGATATATGGAAAATTTAGTTTCTCATGTTAAAAACTTTGTAAATTTAGAAAATAAAATTTAGCCAATATTTGTGCCAAAAACATAAAATAAAAACATTTCGGGTAAGGATTTGGCTTGCATCCAAATAATGAGTCACGGACCTGCTGAACTAAAAACTGCTAGACTATCAACCGCATGCCTCTGTGTCCGTTTTAAGCTCTGTGAAATCATTTAACAGAATAGCGGTACACACCCTCGTTTCAAGGGTGTCGTTGGCGTTGATCGGCGATAAAAAAATGAATGTATACAGTTAGCATAAGTTTTTAAGATATTTGTAAATATATATTTTATACAATTAGTAACTGAGCTTTATGCGCAGTCATGGCAAATGTCGGCCGTATTGGAAATTTATGCTGTTGAATGGTACACCCACGCGCCCCCTTTGATGAGTGTGATTCTTGATACATGCACTTCTTTGCCCGATTTTTGTTGTCGAACCAAACCGCAGGAAAATGCCTTGTCATATTTTATTTCATTTTTACCAAAAAATCAGAAAGGTGGTAACTCCGTAAAAACTACTAGGTAGCAGCACCTAGATAAAACTTCTTTGAATGTGGTACCCTATATACATGCCAAATTTCAGCCAAATTGATATAGCAGTTTTCGAGGAATTTTGAATATACAAATATACAAGAATAACTCGTTAAAAAATATAATAAGCTCAGATGGCAACAATAAGTGGAACTCTACTACTTTCATTTTAAACAAATCCAGATACGTGGCAACCCCGTAAAGATATCCTGTTTGGCAACACCTAGGAAAAATTCTTAGAATCTGTTGAGCGGTTTTTGAGATATTCTGGACATACAGACATACAAATATGCAAGAATAGCTGAATGTGTGTCATCTCTAGCCATAAGTTCATAAATGTAGTGACCAACCAAATTCTGAAAATCCGTATTTTGACAGATATCGATAATTCTGTTTATTTTAAACCGTCTCACAATGTATTACAACTCTAATATGTACCATTACAAAAAGAAAGCAAAGGCAATTATGATGTAAGTAACATTTTGATTTAAATTTTTTTTATATTTTTAAGCTAAAACCCTCCTGTGAAATTTTATTTTTGTTGGTTACACTAAAATGGCTGTTAGGACTCGATATATATAAATATTTTTGGGTGAAATGAAATTTTTGAAATGTCTTTTGAAAAACCAAAAAAATTTAATCTTCTTTTATATGAACATTAAGATGTTTGTAAGGACATATAAATATAAGTACTTTGACCCTTAGCATCAAGTAGTTTATAACCACATATAGAAGTACTTTGTCCCTTAGCCTTAACCAGTTTGTAAGGTCATGTATAGGCACTTAAAGCCTTAGCATTGAAGTGTACAAAATGTAAATATTGAGCAGCTTAGTTACTAGCCGTAAGTACTTTTTAATTGTTTCAATGTCTGTAACATGCATAACCTCCGGAGTTACTGCAATAGATAAGTTTTTGAGACGTTGATGCTTATTTCTTTAAATTTATCTACTCGAGTATAATTAAACAATTTGTCTCCTAATAAGTGTTAAATTGCCGGCTTCTTTTATAGGTCTGGTAAAGAATTGTCCTAGCTCAACCTTCGCCTGGACAACTATCTTTTTCGCTACAAATTTTCTTTCCTTTTTTGAAATACAATTTCGGAGGATCGAAAACGAGCCAATTTTATTTCGGTTCAAAATAAGCGAAAGTGCTAAGTTGTGAAAATTTATGCTCTGTGAAAAAATATTATTTAGTGAGGAATAATTGTTGATTCCCTACCAAAAATATAAAAAACCCATAGTTTATAAAACTCCCCAGGCTGGAGTAATAACCTCGAGCAAATAAAATTGCAAAAAATAACAAAAATTAGTTGAAATTATATTTTTTTTCCGCCAAAGGGCCGATGCATGTATGTGTTGTGTATGCACATATGAAGAAAATCGACTTTTGGATAAACAAAAAATAACTCACATAAGCAATCAATGGATTGCAGAAGGTGCAAGGTGCAGATCCGCGGAGAGACGGGAATAAGATGTGCCGGTGTATGCGGCAAGATCTATCATTCGCAGTTCAAATGCTCGGGAATAGACCAATGCGTGCTGAATTATTTGGATGAATTTCCTAACGTTCGATATATACTCGTATGTGATGATTGTGTTGCCTACATTAGTAACGTTGACTTTGCTACTAAAGATATACAGAATGTAGTCGAAAGGAATGGTATACGTTTGTCGGAATATAGGCGTGAATTCGAAAGCGCGCTTAAAACCAACGAACAAGAAATAAAAACCTCCTGGAAGTAATTGAAGCAAAATATAGCGAAAGAATAGAAGCAATGCAAAAGGCACAAGAAGTCTGTGAACGAAGTGTGCGAGAAATGCCTAAAATTAGTGAAATATCTGCTGGTTTGCATAAGCAAAGCGAAAAAATATATAAGGAAATATAAAAACAAACACAAATCAAAATGCAAAGATATGTAATTAAATCAAAGAAATAAGTGTTAAAAAGAAAACAGCTGATAATAGCCAAACGTCATATGCAAATGTGGTGAAAACAAGTGTAGACAAATCGGTGATGCCAGACCTACGAAAAGAGGCACCTCTAGTGGTAAATCCAAGATCAACACAAAAAAGTGAAAAAACAAAATCAGACTTAAATGCGAAGGTCGACCCAGGAAATTTACGAATATCTAATATTGAATCTAGAGGTAATGGAGTTTTAGTAAGTGAGGCTGAAAACGCAAGCGAAAGAGAAAAAATAAAAAACACGATTGAAAAAAATATCGGAGAAAACTACGATGTGAAAATACCTAAGGCTATAGAACCCAGATTTTAATATCGTTAATGAGATACAAGCATGATGAAAATTCATTAGTGGAGAAACTAAAGAAGCAAAACAAAATACTTGAAAATAGTGATATAAAAATTGTTAGAATGTATGAAGTAAAGAAGGAGAACAGGGTTCTTTATAATGCATTTCTGGAAATTGATCCAGAGAGCTTCCCGACTAAGATGAGCAATGAAAAAATTAACATTGGCTGGGAACGATGTAAAGTTTTTGATAGTGTAGAAGTTATGAGATGTTATAAGTGTCAAGTCTTCAACCATAAAGCAGTGGATTGCAAAAATGAAGAAGTGTGCTTGAAGTGTCTAGAGAAACACAGATCAAAGCAGTGTAAAAAATTAGTTACACAGAAAGGTATGAACTGTATCCGTGCAAATGAGAAATTTAACCTCGGTGTTGAGATAAATCACTCAATACAGAGTAGGCTATGCCCGGTATATCTAAACAAGTCACCAAGTTTCAAGTTTTAATATTTCAAAATTAGGGAGAAATGGCCATAATCCTCTTATCTGATTGATCGGTTGTATGGGATATATACTATATATAGCTCCGATCTTAGCGATTTTTTTACCAAATTTTTTATTATCTGTAAGCAAATATCTCACCAAGTTTCCAGTTTTAATCTTCCAAAATGAGGGATAAATGGCCATAATCCTCTTATCTGAACTATCGGTTGTATGGGATATATACTATATATAGCTTCGATCTTGGTGATTTTTTACGAAATCTTTTGCTATCCATAAGAAAATATCTCACCAAGTTTCAAGTTTTAATCTTTAAAAATGACGGATAAATGGTCATAATCCTCTTATTTGAACTATCGGTTGTATGGGAGATATATGCTATAGTGACCCGATTATACCGGATCCGACAAATGTCTAATATAATACAAAAATACATCCGTGTGCCAAATTTCACCGAAATATCTCAAAAATTGAGGGACTAGTTTGCGTTCAAACAGACGGACGGACGGTCCGACAGACGGACGGACAGACGGACATGGCTGCATCAACTCAGTTAATCGTCCTGATCAATTTGGAATACTTAATGGTGGATCTATCTCTTATAATTTTAAACGTTACAAACATCGGACCAAAGTTAATATACCATTTCATGTTCATGAAAGGTATAAAAATAACAGACCATGAGGCAATCGAAATTAATATTCCACTTTTTAATTCGACTAGAATTCACCCCCTTCGCGACGTAGAATATTTTAAATATAAAAGAGATACGTT
Source organism: Merzomyia westermanni (assembly GCA_949987695.1). NCBI lineage: Eukaryota > Metazoa > Arthropoda > Insecta > Diptera > Tephritidae > Merzomyia > Merzomyia westermanni. The sequence continues at coordinate 68,413,803 of OX465292.1, forward strand.
CGCGCAACATTTAGGATCACATGACACCACATACAAAGACACCAGAAGTGTTAATCAAAATATGGAAAACTTAAAGAGATGCTTAACGGACGTTATAAAGAAGAATATAATTATAAAAAAAGTGAACATAAATAATAATTCTCATTGCCGGTTTAGTAATAATATCAGAAATTTAAAAAAAGCAAAAATAGAAGCATATCGGGCTGCAAAAACACATAAGTATAGAGAAATAAGAAACGTCTATAAATCCTATATCACTGGTGCGAAAAATAGTTACATAATGAAAAAAATTGGTACATCAAAAAACCAAAAAGAAATGTGGAATAACATTAAGAATCTGGTGCTGAAACAAGAAAATAATAATATTAGAGCAGTGGAATTCGACGATGAAGAGCGCAATGATAATAGCCAATAAATTTAATGCATATTTTATAAATAGTGTAGGCAACATAAGAGACTCTATACCCGAGGTGCAATATACCAATATTATTCCAAGTACAAACAACAATTTCAGGTTTAAGGAAGTTACGAACAGCGAAGTGTTTGATACCTGTAAGAAATTGCAAAACAAAGCCGACTGTGATAAAATAAGTCCTAAAATTCTTCTACATAACTGGCAAATACTTGGTGATACCATTACAAATATAATAAATAAGTCAATCACGTCTGGTGAATTTCCAACTTCGTTAAAAACATCAATTATAACGCCGGTTGAAAAAGTTAAAAGTACTAGAAAACATGAAGAGTTTAGACCTATAAATGGCCTTAAGACCTAGAAAAGTTACTTGAGACTATCGTGAAAAAACAATTACAGAATAATATGGAAAATAACTGTCTATTTTCAAAATATCAGTCAGGTTTTCGAAAAAACCATTCGTGCGAGATTGCAGCCAATTTCGTGTTAAACGAATTTAAATCCAATGATTGGAAACAAAAGACTATTGCTTTTTTTTAGATTTTAAAAGAGCGTTGGAAACAATCGATAGGAATGTACTGTTGCAAAAATTACAAATGTATGGCATAGAAGGAAACGAGATTAATTGGTTGAGGTCTTTCCTTGACCAAAGATTTCAAATAACGAGAGTAAATGGGTCGATGTCTGAAAGCCTTATTGTTGAAGGTACGGATTTAGATGAGTGCAAATTAAAAATAACTAGAGACATTGAGCGGGTAAATGAATGGCTCAGTATGAACAAATTAAAACTAAATGAGCAAAAGAAAAAAATGATGCTGTTTAACACAGGCGAGGTTATCAATATACGGATAAACAATAAAGTTATTGAAAACGTGGCAAATATTAAATATCTGGGTCTAGTAATAGATAAACAATTAAAATTAAAAGATCATGTAGACTACATCTGTAAAAAATCGCTAAGAAAATTGGGTTCCTTAAGAGAATTCGTAAAAAAATAGACACCCGAAGAGCAATAAATACAGGGTGTTTTTTTTACAGGTTTGTTTTTCAAATAGAGATAAAACTGGCATTTTGTGGTCAAATCTGGCAACTCTAATGTCATTTATGTTCAGTTTGGTTTGCCATTTCATCATGAACAGGTTGACAAAAGAACAACGCTTGCAAATCGTGCAAATTTATTTCGAAAATAATGGTTCAGTTCGCGAAGTTTACCGTGAGCTCCGTCCATTTTATGGGCGACATAATCGTCCATCAGAGCAATTAATTTGGTTAACCATGGATCGTTTTCGCACTACGTTTACTCTATGTTATAATACGCATCCGCAGAGACGTCGAACAGTGCGCACCGAAGAAACAATTGCCGCTGTAGAGCAAAGTGTTGAAGAGGACCCGAATGAATCCATTCGCCACCGTGCACAGCAATTGGAGCTTTGTCCATCAACTTTATGGAAGATTTTGCGCAAAGATCTTGGCTTGCGACCTTACAAGATCCAGCTTGTGCAAGAATTAAAGCCGCGAGACCATGCAATGCGTCGTGATTTTGGTGTATGGGCCGAAAATGAGATTAATTTCGATGCTGATTTTCATCGCAAAATTTTGTTCAGTGATGAGGCTCATTTTTGGTTGAATGGCTACGTCAACAAGCAAAATTGCCGCATTTGGAGTGAAGAGAATCCACATGAGACCCTTGAAACGCCATTACATCCACAAAAACTGACTGTTTGGTGTGCTCTATGGGCTGGTGGAGTCATTGGGCCATACTTCTTCCGCAATAATGCTGGAGAGGCAGCTACCGTTAATGGAGACCGGTATAGAGCCATGATAACCGACTATTTTGTTCCCGAATTGGATGGCATGAATGTGGATGAGTTGTGGTTCCAACAAGACGGCGCTACATGCCACACAGCGCACGTCACAATCGATTTATTGAAGGAAACATTCGATGAGCGCATAATTTCGCGGAATGGACCTGTCAATTGGCCACCAAGGTCGTGTGATTTGACACCATTGGATTATTTTCTTTGGGGATATGTGAAGTCGCTCGTCTACACCAACAAACCAGAAACGTTAGGGGAATTGGAAGCCAACATTCGTGGCGTTATTGCCGACATACGGCCCCATATGCTCGAAAAAGTGGTTGAAAATTGGACCTGTAGAATTGGCTTTATTCGAGCCAGCCGCGGCGGCCACATGCCCGAAGTCATATTTAAACATTAATGGCATAAAATTATCCTTCCAATAAAGCCAAATTTATGGACCTTAAAACGATTTTCTTGTGTTTTATTTCAATTCGAAGTTATATACCCCTAAAAAAAACACCCTTTATATACAATGTTATAGTAAAACCACATTTCGAGTACTGTGCCTCAACTATGTATACATGTTGTAATACTACACTAGTAGAAAGACTACAAAAGCTTCAGAATAAAGGTATGAGGTGTATCCTAAAATGTAACCGGTATACACCAATTGACAGAATGCTTACTACGCTAAAATAGTTAAACATAAGGCAGAGGTTTAAAATATGTACACTTCTGTTTGCTTGTAAAATCAAACACAAAAAAGCCCCAGAGTATTTAACAGAAAATGTCCCATCTGTCCGTGATGTGCAGCAATTCCGACAACTACGAAACGCAGATAGCTTCCGACTTAATTTCCCAAGAACAACGGCTACAAGGGAGTCTATATTTTAAAAAGGTCTAAAACTATTTAATATGCTTCCACATGAGGCCAAAATAGAAAGCAACGTCAATTTGTTTAAACGAAAATGAATTGAATTTGTTAAAAGTAATGCTATTTAATTATTTATTTATTTTTGAAAATGTAACCAAAGATTGTGAAAAGAGTATATTGAATAATACTAATAAATCATCATCATCATCATCATCATCATTTCACCTTTTAAGAATGATCTTGAGGAGTAGGCTATTGGTATTTGTTTTCTTTCGTACTCTGATTGACCCGCAGGCATAGCCGCTTGCATCTGTTGTTATGCAAAATTCTTTATTAAAGTCGGGATATTGTAGAATATGTATTAGCGCTAATCAGAGCATCATTATAGTAAATGATTTTTTACATTCTTCTGTGCAATTAAAAGCCACGTTCGGTTTGCAAAGTCTTGTTAGTATTCTGGAGTATTATGCTAAATATTCTATAATAATTGCAGAATGCGACGCATCCTTTTGATTCGTCGGCATTCTTGGGAGTTGGATAATTTTGAACAATTTCTAATTTACTTGGATCTGGTAAAATTCTTTGGCTTGTACATTTATGTCATAAATCATCTATTATAGAAAAATAAGTCGCGTTTTCCTCCCTGACGCTATAACTCCAGAACGGCTGGACCGAATTAAATGAAGATTTGTACGTAGTTTTCGATTGAGCCCGACATGGTTTATGGCCAAAAAAAAGGATAAGAATCCTGGAACGTTTTGGATATATTCCACAAAATGTGGACCAGGGTAACCCTATAACGGGTTCGTACTATATGGGTATCAAATGAAAGGTGTTGACAAGTGCTTGAACATGGTGTAGTTATTGGTCCCATATAAGACCCCGTATTCGAATTATTTCCTGAAATATGAACCAGGTGTGACCCCAGACGGGTTTTCTACAAAATGGGTATCAAATAAAAGGTGTTGGTGAGTATTTAAAAAAGAGCTGATTTTCAGGACTTTATGCTACCCCGTTTACGAGATATCGCCAAAATTGTGGACCAGGGGTAACCCTGGTATAATATAAAAATACGTCGGGTTGTTCTTCCTGACGCTATATCCCAAGAACTCACGAACCGATTTCAATGATTTTGCATTCGTTGGAAAAGTCTCGGGCGCCGTGAGGTTCATAGCAAACAAAATTCAGGAAAAATTTCAAAAGAATAGCAGGAAAATAGGTGAAATAATTTTTTACATACAGCGCCATTAATTTTATGAGACATTTTTTATTACACGCACGTTCTTTCAAACGCAAAATTAAAACTGGTATTGTATTCACTGTGAAATTGAGGTTGAAGTTATTCGTTTCCTAACAGATCAATACCACACACTACACCATCACACGATCAGAAGTCACACCGTATTCTTCAACAAATGATTGTTTGCAGATACAAGGACAAATATATCATTTGCATGGTTCAATGTTGCCAACACCAGATGAACCGCATCAATTTCTGCAAATATATTTCATTTCGTCGATGGTGGATCAGCTGAATGTGCGGTGCAATATACAGGAAACACAACAGTTAAAGAGACGAATTATTGAACAGTTGCAAGCATTTTTCCACGATAGTAACGCTGTGGTTAATATGTTCAAAACAGCATTGGAACGAATGCCAACGGATGCGCACAAACTTGTCATAAGAGCGGATCGTACCCCAACAGGTGAACATGTCCGAAAATTCAATGCACCCACCGTTGATGATGTTGCTGCAATTATTGTTGACCATCAAACTAAATCTCGAGACATTGTCGTTCAGCGAAGAAGCAATATCGTGCAATATCCAATCCTTTATTGGCAAGGGCAAGACGGATACGACATCACGTTGAGGATGATTGATCCAATTACAGGTACAATATTAACACACTAATTATTGCTATTATTGGGTTACATTAACAGTCCATTTAATTTTGCATATTCAGGCGTATCAACGAACAAAAATCTAAGCGCAATGAATTACTATGCCTATCGTATTATGTTTCGTACACATGAGGACAATCTCATCCTGAAGTGCCGTCGCCTATTCCAGCAATTCGCTGTCGATATGTATGTCAAAGTCGGGACCGAACATTTAGCGTTCATCCAATTCAATCAGCCAAAGCTACGATCTGAGGACTATATACACTTGCGTGACGCTATTCATTCAGATGGTAATGTTCAGAATATTGGACGTCTGACGATTCTCCCATCATCTTATATCGGAAGCCCACACCACATGCACGAGTACGCTCAAGACGTTATGACGTCCGGGCGAAATTATGGAACTCCGAAGTGGACGGAAATTGAACGTGAGTTGGACCCGGGCCAACAACCGCAAGATCGCCATGACATTATCGCCAGAGTTTTTCAGAAAAAACTTAAGGTTATGATTGCTATGGTTACTAGGTATCGAATTTTTGGTGACACACGTTGTTATATGTACTCTATGGAATGGCAGAAGTGTGGACTACGGCATGCTCATATGCTAATTTGGTTGCTGAACAAATTACATTCAATTGAAGTGGATGACATCATATCAACTGAAATTCCACATCCAGTCAATGATCCCCATCTACACGACATTGTGACGACACAGATGGTGCATGGACCGTGCGTTGCATTAAATCCATTATCGCCCTGCATGGCTGATGTAAAGTGCACAAAACGATATCTGCGACCGTTAGGTGCTGAAACACACACAGGGAACGATGGATATGCAATTTATCGTCGGCGCTCAAAAGAAGAGAATGGTCGAACTATCAAAGTTAAAGTTCAAAGTCAAGAGATCGAAATCGGAAATGAATTCATTGTACCATATTGCCCGCTGCTATCACGAATTTTCAAAGCACATGTGAACGTTGAAAGTTGTCATTTGGCCAAATCAGTCAAATATTTGTGCAAGTACGTCACAAAGGCAGCGACATGGCTGTGTTTGGTATTGCGTCGGAAAATGCGAATGGCGAAATTAGCAACTTCCAAATGGACAGACACGTCAGTACTAATGAAGCAATGTGGCGATTATTGTCATTTCAAATTCATGAAAGATATCCCACAGTTGTATATTTAACAGTGCATTTGAAGATATCTCGCATCGCTTGCGCATTCTAACGAAAAATCCCGACATGCAAATAACCGATGAAATCTACAATGAAGGATTGATTCTGATTGAGGATCAATGCTTGAATATTGCAAACAAGCTACTGACTGAAGTAGGAATGATTGCGCCAAATCGATCGATGCACGATGGATTCAACCAAGAATTTAATCGAGAGCAGCAATACAATGTTGATACATTGCAGGAATTCGTTAGCAATAATGTGCCGTTGCTGAATGAACAGCAAAAACAAGTATACGAAACATTAATGCAAGCGGTGGACAATAATACTGGTGGTCTATTCTTCCTGGACGCACCCGGAGGCACAGGGAAAACATTTGTACTTTCATTGATTTTGGCCACTGTTCGATCAAGATGTGACATAGCTTTGGCGTTAGCATCATTTGGAATTGCGGCGACTCTTCTACATGGCGTGCATACTGCACATTCTGCGCTTAAGTTTCCACTCAATTTAAACATAGTTGATACTCCAGCATGCAATATTTCTCGATCCAGTGCAATGGGGAAATTGTTGATGCAATGCAAGCTCGTTGTTTGGGATGAGTGCACAATGGCAAATAAGAAATCACTTGAAGCACTTAACTTTACACTGAAGGATCTGCGGCGAAATAACAACATCTTTGGCGGCTTGATGATATTGTTGGCAGGCGATTTCATCCAGACGTTGCCAGTAATTCCTCGTGGAACGCCTGCAGATGAATTGAATGCTTGTCTGAAGACCTCACCTTTGTTGAATAAATTAAAAACATTATCGTTAACCACTAAAATGAGAGTTCGACTTCAAAATGATCAAAGTGCTGCACAATTTTCAAAACAACTGTTAGCTGTTGGAAATGGAAAAGTCCCAGTTGATGCGACAACTGGATCAATTACTCGACTTTTGCCGATTTGTAGACTCTCAATCAGCTCTTATTGAAATTGTTTTCCCAAACATTAGTGAGAATTATCAGAATTATGCTTGGTTAAGTCAACGAGCAATTCTGTCCGCAAATAATAATGATGTACACGCAGTGAATTTCACCATTCAATCAAAAATCGCTGGCAATTTGGTGACATACAAATCCGTTGATTCCATAACAAATCCCGATGATTTAGTAAATTATCCAACTCTCTGGTGTTACCAGGATTTCTACCACATAACTTGCAACTCAAAGTTGGTTCAGTTATTATGATATTGCGTAATTTGAATCCACCGCGACTTTGCAACGGTGCTCGACTTGCGGTGAAAAAACGTATGCCGAATTTGATTGAGGCAACCATTATTAACGGAAAGTACGCGGGTGAAAATGTATGTATTCCTCGAATACCAATGATTCCGACTGATCTTCCTTTTGACTTCAAACGGTTGCAATTTCCGGTAAACCTTGCGTTCGCAATGACAATCAACAAGTCGCAAGGCCAATCGCTTAGGCCCGGTTTCACCAACTCGACTTAACTTAGTTAAGTAGCGATTTTCACTTTTTCAGTTTCACCACCTAACTTAGCTAAGTCACAACTTAGTCAACTTGCCAGCTGACTTATTCTCGACTAAGCAGTGTTGCTGTGGTTCAAAACCTAAATGTCAGTAATGTTGCTAATTTGTTTTGTGCAACGCCCCAGTCGGAAACTCCACCATGCTTGACTTTAACAGGGTAAGCGTAGATGCATGTGAACGCTTGTTTTCTAGCATGCAACCATTACGAAACTATCGTTTTCAATTAAGCGCTAATTTTAGTACCTTCCAACTAAAGAGAAATGGGTGTAAGATCAATACATTCCTTCTTGTATGGCCATACATGCCCTTTTCGCACTGGGGTATTGGGATGCTCAGAGTTGTCTGGTAAGAAAAAATACTACTATGCATAAAACATCTGATCGGGTTGTTGTGCTCAAAATTATTTAAGTCGCTCAGTTGGTGAAACCCAAAATTAAGTTAGTCTCGAATCTGTGCTAACTTAAGTCACGACTTAGTTTTAGTCTTAGTCGCGTTGGTGAAACCGGCCCTTAGTGTTTGCGGGATAAATTTAGAAAATCATTGTTTTCACATGGTCAGCTATACGTTGCGTGTTCACGAGGTTGGAAGCCATCCGCTTTGTTTGTGTTAACGTCAGACAAATAAACAAAAATGTGGCTTACCAAAGAGCACTTCAATGAGACGGATAATTTGCGGGCACGTATAACGCTTCGATTCAGTATTTACTTTGGATTCACTTTAATTTTTTTACTTATAGAAATTCAACTAAATTACACTTCATTTTTGTAATCGAAATGAATTTATTACTGTTGTGAAATGAAATAAAATTTTTCCTAAATATAAAACCAAAAAAAAATTGTCTTCATCTTTTAATCCCCAAACGAAATATTAAAAAAAAAACGAACTCATCTGATGGCGGAACGAAGTTCGCTGGGCTTGCTAGTCTATTATATAAAAATAAGTCGCGTTTTCCTCCCTGAAGCTATAACTCCAGAACGGCTTGACCGACTTAAATGAAATTTTGCACGTAGTTTTCGATTGAGCCCGACATGGTTTATGGCTAAAAAAAGGATAAGAATCCGAGAAGGTTTTGGAGACATTCCACAAAATGTGGACGAGGGTAACCTTATAACGGGTTCGTACGATATGGGTATCAAATGAAAGGTGTTGATGATTGCTTGCACATGGTGTAGTTATTGGATCCGTATAAGACCCCGCATTCGAGGTATTTCCCGAAATATGAACCAGGTGTGACCCCAGACGGGTTTTCTACAAAATGGGTATCAAATAAAAGGTGTTGATGAGTCATTAAAAAAGAGGTGATTTTCAAGACCCTATGCGACCCGTTTTCCGAGATATCGACTGAAATGTGGACCACGGGTGACCCTAGAAGGTGTTTATACGATATGGGTATAAAATAAAAGGTATTGATGAGTGTTTAAAAAAGAGGTGATTTTCAGGACCCTATGCTACCCCGTTTACGAGATATCGCCAAAAATGTGGAACAGGGGTGACCATGGTATAATATAAAAATAAGTCGGGTTTTGTTTCCTGACGCTATATCTCAAGAACGCACAAACCGATTTCAATGATTTTGCATTCGTTAGAAAAGTCTCGGGCGCCGTGAGGTTTATAGCAAAAAAAATTCATAAAAAATTTCAAAAGAATGGCAGGAAAATTGGGGAAATCATTTTTTACATACTTTTATGTGACATTTTTTATTATACGCACGTTCTTTCAAACGCAAAATTAAAACCGGTATTGTGTTCGCTGTGAAATTGAGGTTGAAGTTATTCGTTTCCCAACAGATCAATTGGAAACCATCAAAACAATCACGCATGTTGTGCAAGTTAACACAGTAGTAGAGGTATACCAGCATTAGGTGTAAATATTGTATGTATGCCTGTGTGTTATCCCAATAACAAACAGACAAACCTACATAAATACTCATCAGTGGTTGTTTTAAGCAGGCATTGCATTTTATTGGCATACCGCCCACGCTTCGAGTTAGCCGAAGTAAAATCGTGCGCTCGATGTACCTGAAAGGTTCGTCGCTAAAAAGTACTTAAGCACGCATAATTTTAAGGTCAGACACGTGAATAATGATTTAATGAAAGTGGATAAAAAGTATTTAAGCAAAGTGTTGGATTATCGCAACAGCAGTTGATTGATTAGTGCGGGCGGCACAAACGTATATAAATGTGAATTTGTATGCCAATAATATTAAAAAAAAGATCAAAAATTATGTATCTTTGGAATTGGCATAAAAAAAACTTGCAAATTTTGGTTTAAGGTTTGTGCCGCCCGCACTAATCAATCAACTGCTGTTGCGATAATCCAACACTTTGCTTAAATACTTTTTATCCACTTTCATTAAATCATTATTCACGTGTCTGACCTTAAAATTATGCGTGCTTAAGTACTTTTTTAGCGACGAACCGTTCAGGTACATCGAGCGCACGATTTTACTTCGGCTAACTCGAAGCGTCGGCGTGGAGAAAAAGTATTTAAGCAAAGTGTTGGATTATAACAGCAGCAGTTGATTGATTAGTGCGCGCGGTCAGCCACCATCGTACAAACGTACATACATGTAAATTTGTATGCCAATAAAATGCAATGCCTGCTTACAACAACCACTGATGAGTATTTTTGTAGGTTTGTTATTGGGATAACACACAGGCATACATACAATATTTGGCCCTAATGCTGGTATACCTCTACTGCTGTGTTAACTTGAAAAATACGCGTGATTGTTTTGATGGTTTCCAATTGGAATTGGCGGCCGCCGTGGTGTGGAGGTAGTGTTGCCGGCCTACCACACCGAAGGTCCATGGTTCGAGCCCTGGTACGGGTAACATCAAAAGTGATTTGAAAAAAGTTTTTCAAAACGGGGTCGCCCCTCGGCAGTGGTTTGGCAAACTCTCCGAGTGTATTTCTGCCATGACAGGCTTCTCAGCAAAAATTGTCTCCTTTGTAGATGCCGTTCGAAGTCGGCAAAAAACTGCAGGTCCCACCAATTTGTAAGGAAAATTCAAATCGGCACACCACAAATTGGAAGAGAAGCTTGGCGCAAAAATCTCTTAGGAGGTTTATGATGATATACCTGTTGTATATCGCGCCATAAAAAAAAAAAAAAAAGAAAAGAGAATTGATCTGTTAGGAAACGAAAAACTTAACCTCAATTTCACAGTGAACACAATACCGGTTTTATTTTGCGTTTGAAAGAACGTGCGTATAATAAAAAATGTCACATAAAATTAATGGTGCTGTATGTAAAAAATGATTTCCCCAATTTTCCTGCTTTTCTTTTGAAATTTTTCCAGAATTTTGTTTGCTATAAACTTTACGGCGCCCGAGACTTTTCCAACGAATGCAAAATTACACTGGATCACAAATTCCAACTTTTTTTCTGCACCAGAGACGCCATAGTGAAATTCCTATGTAAAATCACCTCCTAATTCCGAAAATCAAGGTTATTTTTACTTGAATGGTACCGTTTTTGAGATATTTACGATTTACCGTTATTTCAAAAAACAAAAAAGATGGCTCCACTTAATCGTGTATATCTCAAGAACAAACTGAGCTCTTCCAAGACAGTTTGAAAAATTTGAAAGCTCATAAAATTTACTATAATCAGTACATACAACACTTTTTGCTAGGTCCTGCAGATTCAAACATATTGAACAATCATTACGGATTTTTTAAATTTTTTTTGTAAAAATATAAAAAAATTTGTATTTTGCGAGGAAGCATTTCGAAAACTTTTTGTTTTTTTGCAGATATTTTTTCCCCCCTTTAAGCTCTGTTTTATTATAAAAAAAATAAGCTACCAGTGAACAAAATCGATGAACTAATACAAAAGTTATAAGCATTCAAGTAAATATATCCATTTAATACTTAAGTACCCTACAAATAATAGCATATGTACATATGGTTCTGTCTTAACTCTATGATCTTATTTTATAATTGAAAAAGTTATGTGTCTTGTTTTGACGCTTATTTAGATTAGGATTGGTTTCTCTTATGAGAAACCAACAGTAGTCGCCCATCATAGCGACATCCCAGAATCCTTGATACCGACTTTCAATCACTTTCATTTGCTGGTGAAACCTTTCGCCATGCTCGTCACTTTCGTCGCCAAGATTTTGCGGGAAAATATTTAAGTGGGAGTGTAAGAAATGAATTTTTAAAGACATATTTACTCCTGAAAGAAAATAAAAAAGTAAATTAGATAAATACATAAGTGACACATTAGTATATAATTTTCTTAGGCTGGATTTATCTTTCAATTCAGAACAAATTTTTTGTTTATATTTTTCCCGTTCTTGTTTGTTCGGAACTGGACGATGAATTCAGATTTATGGCTATATATTCTCATGTAAATTTATGTAATATATAATTTATTATAATATGTTTTTTTATTTACCCATTTCCGCATAGTTTTTGATTAAGTCGTTCACTATCATCTCGTAGTTAGGACTTTTGTGTTTGCCTAAAAAAGAAGTAACGACCTTTTCAAAAGAATCCCACGCTGCTGCCTCCACTGGTGACAATAGTTCTTTGAAATGGTTATTGGTCATCATTTTCCTTATTTGCGGTCCCACAAAAATCCCTTCCTTTATTTTTGCTTCTGAAATCTCTGGGAAGATTGTCTTCAAATGATGAAAAGCTTCGCCTTCTTTGTCGAAAGCCTTCACAAAGTTTTTGATAAGGCCGAGCTTGATGTGGAGCGGAGGTAGAATTATTTTTTCCTTCTTTATAAGTGGAGAGTATTTTATGTTATCTACCCCAACTTGAAACTCGATTCGTTCTGGCCAATCCTTTATGATGTAGTGGTCTTGACGAGCTCGGCTATCCCATTTGCATAGAAAGCAACAGTATTTTGTGTATCCACTTTGTAGACCACATAGCATTCCAACGACTTTAAGATCGGCACATATTTTCCAATCATGTTCTTCGTATTTGATTAACTTGAGCAATTTTTGCATTATCTCATATGTTTCCTTCGTATTTACTGCATGCGCGATCGGGATAGATGGCTTTTGGTTGCCAATATGCAATAATACGGCTTAAACTTAATTTATTGCCGTCTATGAACAATCGCCACTCTTTTGAATCATATGGTTCACCAAATTGTTTGAATAGACCAGCAATGTCTTTGCAGTAACAAACACTGTCCTCCTTCGTATAGTACTTGGAAAATTCTTCGTGACGAGTTCTATAATATGTTACCTTAACATCGGATGAAACAAATTTAAATTGTTGCATTCGAGAGGCGTGTAGTTCGGCCTTTTCCTTTGACAATTCCAAATCCCTTATCCAATCATTGAGTTGTGCTTGTGACAAAGAATTTCTTTCGTTTTCCGTTTGAAATTCAGTACAACATGATGCCGCGTAATCAGATACTACTGTTGACAATGAAACTGGAGCCGGAACTAAAGTTAAATTTGATTCTGGCAATGTCGCTTCTGTTGAAATTAGTTCTGGTAATGACACTGTAGATACGCTCGCATAGGTTACTTTTCTGGACTTTCCAACCCCAAGTACTTTTGTAGTACAAATATAGCAGTCCGTTGAATGGCAAGTTGGTTCCCTCCACTTCATTGGTGTAATAAATTTCACACGTCGCCTAAATAGATACTTTCAGGAATTAGTCAGCTATGCATTAAAAGGGAACAAATTCCTAATTTTTACAACGTACCTTTTTGTTCCGGTTTCCGAAGAAATCAATTCGACTCGGCATGTGGTGCACACAGTGTTCGGTGTCCATGGTTTTTAGGCTCAATTCCAAAACACTTATAGTATGTAACTTTCAAAGGATTTGAAAACACACGTCTCATACTTTTAACAATAAATTGACCGCAGATGAAACAGAACATATCTGGATCATTTGTACACTCAAACTCTCGCGCCCTTTTATTCATTTTTTATTTTAAGTAAATGACGGGTTATAAACTGCAATTATAAACTGAACAGTATCCGGCGAGCCTTGCCGATATTATGAAGGAACAAGGCGCATGTACTCTTATTTATACTTAGATCCAGTAAAAATTCAAGCCTACCTAAACAAAAAGGTGCCCTAGTTCTACAGGGTGTTTTTTTTACAGGTTTGTTTTTCGAATAGAGATAAAACTGGCATTTTGTGGTCAAATCTGGCAACTCTAATGTCATTTATGTTCAGTTTGGTTTGCCATTTCATCATGAACAGGTTGACAAAAGAACAACGCTTGCAAATCGTGCAAATTTATTTCGAAAATAATGGTTCAGTTCGCGAAGTTTACCGTGAGCTCCGTCCATTTTATGGTCGACATAATCGTCCATCAGAGCAATTAATTCGGTTAACCATGGATCGTTTTCGCACTACGGTTACTCTATGTGATAATACGCATCCGCAGGGACGTCGAACAGTGCGCACCGAAGAAACAATTGCCGCTGTAGAGCAAAGTGTTGAAGAGGACCCGAATGAATCGATTCGCCACCGTGCACAGCAATTGGAGCTTTGTCCATCAACTTTATGGAAGATTTTGCGCAAAGATCTTGGCTTGCGACCTTACAAGATCCAGCTTGTGCAAGAATTAAAGCCGCGAGACCATGCAATGCGTCGTGATTTTGGTGTATGGGCCGAAAATGAGATTGATTTCGATGCTGATTTTCATCGCAAAATTTTGTTCAGTGATGAGGCTCATTTTTGGTTGAATGGCTACGTCAACAAGCAAAATTGCCGCATTTGGAGTGAAGAGAATCCACATGAGACCCTTGAAACGCCATTACATCCACAAAAACTGACTGTTTGGTGTGCTCTATGGGCTGGTGGAGTCATTGGGCCATACTTCTTCCGCAATAATGCTGGAGAGGCAGCTACCGTTAATGGAGACCGGTATAGAGCCATGATAACCGACTATTTTGTTCCCGAATTGGATGGCATGAATGTGGATGAGTTGTGGTTCCAACAAGACGGCGCTACATGCCACACAGCGCACGTCACAATCGATTTATTGAAGGAAACATTCGATGAGCGCATAATTTCGCGGAATGTACCTGTCAATTGGCCACCAAGGTCGTGTGATTTGACACCATTGGATTATTTTCTTTGGGGATATGTGAAGTCGCTCGTCTACACCAACAAACCAGAAACGTTAGGGGAATTGGAAGCCAACATTCGTGGCGTTATTGCCGACATACGGCCCCATATGCTCGAAAAAGTGGTTGAAAATTGGACCTGTAGAATTGGCTTTATTCGAGCCAGCCGCGGCGGCCACATGCCCGAAATCATATTTAAACATTAATGGCATGAAATTATCCTTCCAATAAAGCCAAATTGATGGACCTTAAAACGATTTTCTTGTGTTTTATTTCAATTCGAAGTTCTATACCCCTAAAAAAACACCCTTTACAAAGAAAACACTACCTGCCTCAAAAATATGCTCTTGTTTAAAATGTACCTAGGTTTGAGAAAACGACACTAACAGCTTTTTGTATCTAATAACTTTTCGAAAATCTACCTGCTAACTAACTGATATACGAATACTAACACATATGTACCAGTAGGGTACTTAAGCATTAAATGGATATATTTACTTGAATGCTTATAACTTTTGTATTAGTTCATCGATTTTGTTCACTGATAGCTTATTTTTTTTGTAATAAAACAGAGCTTAGGGGGGGGAAAAAATATCTGCAAAAAAACAAAAAGTTTTCGAGATGCTTTCTCGCAAAGTACAAATTTTTTTATATTTTTACAAAAAAAATTTAAAAAATCCGTAATGATTGTTCAATATGTTTGAATCTGCAGGACATAGCAAAAAGTGTTGTATGTACTGATTATAGTAAATTTTATAAGCTTTCAAATTTTTCAAACCGTTTTGGAAGAGCTCAGTTTGTTCTTGAGATATACACGATTAAGTGGAGCCATCTTTTTTGTTTTTTGAAATAACGGTAAATCGTAAATATCTCAAAAACGGTACCATTCAAGTAAAAATAACCTTGGTTTTCGGAATTAGGAGGTGATTTTACATAGGAATTTCACTATGGCGTCTCTGGTGCATTTTGGCTGTAAACCAGTGTTATTGAAATCGGTTCGTGCCTTCTTAAGATTTAGCGTCAGGAAGGACCCAGACTTATTTTTATATTATGCCCGGGTCACTCCTGGTCCACATTTTTGGCGATATCTCGTAAACGGGGTAGCATAGGGTCCTGAAAATCACCTCTTTTTTAAACACTCATCAACACCTTTTATTCGAAACCCATTTTCTAGAAAACCCGTCCGGGGTCACACCTGGTTCATATTTCGGGAAATACCCCGAATACGGGGTCTTATGTGGGAACAATAACTACATCATGTTCAAGCACTCGTCAACGCCTTTCATTTGATACCCATATCTTACGAACCCGTTATAGGGTTACCCTGGTCCACATTTTGTGAAATATATCCAAAACCTTCCAGGATTCTTATACTTTTTTTTGGCCATAAACCATGTCGGGCTCAATCGAAAACTGCGTGCAAAAGTTCATTCAATTCGGTTAAGCCGTTCTGGAGTTATAGCGTCAGGGAGGAAAACGCGACTTACTTTTATATAATAGACTAGCAAACCCGGCGAACTTCGTTTCGCCATCAGATGGGTTCGTTTTTTTTTTTAATATTTCGTTTGGGGATTAAAAGATGAAGACAATTTTGTTCTTGTTTTATATTTGAAAATGAAAAATTTGTTTACATTTCACAACAGTAATGAATTCCTTTCGATTACAAAAATGAAGTGTAATTTAGTTGAATTTCTATAAGTAAAAAAATGAAAGTGAATCCAAAGTAAATACTGAATCGAAGCGTTATACGTGTCCGCAAATTATCCGTCTCATTGCAGTGCTCTTTGGTAAGCCACATTTTTTGTTTCTTTGTCTGACGTTAACACAAACAAAGCGGATGGCTTCCAAACTCGTGAACACGCAACGTATAGCTGACCATGTGAAAACAATGATTTTCTAAATTTATCCCCCAAACACTAAGCGATTGGCCTTGCGACTTGTTGATTGTCATTGCGAACGCAAGGTTTACCGGAAATTGCAATCGTTTGAAGTCAAAAGGAAGATCAGTCGGAATCATTGGCATTCCGCGTACTTTTCGTTAATAATGGTTGCCTCAATAAAATTCGGCATACGTTTTTTCACCGCAAGTCGAGAACCGTTGCAAAGTCGCGGTGGATTCAAATTACGCAATATCATAATAACTGAACCAACTTTGAGTTGCAAGTTCTGTGGTGGAAGTCCTGGTAACACCAGAGAGTCCAAAAACTCTGTTGGGAATTTACTACATCATCGGGATTTGTTATGGAATCAACGGATTTGTATGTCACCAAATTGCCAGCGATTTTTTATTGAATGGTGGAATTCAGTGCGTGTACATCATTATTCTTTGCGGACAGAATTGCTCGTTGACTTAAACAAGCATAATTCTGATAATTCTCACTAATGTTTGGGAAAACATTTTCAATAAGAGCTGATTGAGAGTCTACAAATCGGCAAAAGTCGTTGGTAAGAGTAATTAATCCAATTGTCGCATCAACTGGGACTTTTCCATTTCCAACAGCTAACAGTTGTTTTGAAAATTGTGCAGCACTTTGATCATTTTGAAGTTGAACTCTCATATTAGTGGTTAACGATAATGCTTTTAAGTTATTCCACAAAGGTGATGCCTTCAGACAAGCATTCAATTCATCTGCAGGCGTTCCACGAGGAATTACTGGCAACGTCTGCCTGAAATCGCCTGCCAACAATATCATCAAGCCGCCAAAGATCCTTCAGTGTAAAGTTAGGTGCTTCAAGTGATTTTGTATTTGCCATTGTGCACTCATCCCAAACAATGAGCTTGCATTGAATCAACAATTTCCCCATTGCACTGGATCGGGAAATATTGCATGCTGGAGTATCAACTATGTTTAAGTTGAGTGGCAACTTAAGCGCAGAATGTGCAGTACGACCACCACCAATCCTTCATTGTAGATTTCTTCGGTTATTTGCATGTTTGTTACATGCATTTTTCGTTTGAATGCGCAAGCGATGCAAGATATCTTCACATATGTCGTCTTTGTATTTGTTCCGTAACTGAATTGGTTGTGAAGGGAAACATGTGGTGATGATTATTGCGAACAGCGTTCGTATTTGGTACGCATTTGATGAAACAACCGAATCTGCAACTGTTAAATCCCAATGAGAATCGTCCTGCAGCAAACCCAATAGTTGACATGCTTTTCGATATGTTTGGCATTAGTGGCCATTCACAGTTTTCAAATGCGCAAATGAGTTTGGTCCACATACATTTACCAACAGCAGAAGCAAATAAAAACATTCATAATTTGTAGGATGAACAGTATACATGCGACCTAGCGCATCAGTGGAAAACACCTGTGGCCAACCTGAAACTGGGGTTTCTTTTTTGCGACGTTGAAATTTCTTTGCTGATTGATTCCACGCGTAATACTTGGGCATTTCAACGTACATCAGCGTCGCTGCGAATGGATCTGCTTCACACATTGCAAAGAAGCTGCTAGTCAATGTTGTCGATGGTGGTCTCTCAGCTCGTTGTGCCGCATTAGCCTCAGTGAAGTAAACTCTTTGTCCATTTTCCAAATGCACTGCTAAATGTACAACTATGGGTTATCTTTCATGAATTTGAAATGACAATAATCGCCATATTGCTTCATTAGTACTGACGTACTCGTATGCGCCCATTTGGAAGTTGCTAATTTCGCCATTCGCATTTTCCGACGCAATACCAAACACAGCCATGTCTCTGCCTTTTGTGACGCACTTGCACAAATATTTGACTGAGTTGGCCGAATGACAACTTTCAACGTTCACTTGTGCTTTGAAAATTCGTGATAGCAGCTGGCAATATGGTACAATGAATTCATTTCCGATTTCGATCTCTTGACTTTGAACTTTAACTTTGATAGTTCGACCATTATGTTCTTTTGAGCGCCGACGATAAATTGGATATCCATCGTTCCCTGTGTGTGTTTCAGCAACTAACGGTCGCAGATATCGTTTTGTGCACTTTCCATCAGCCATGCAAGGCGATAATGGATTTAATGCAACGCACGGTCCATGCACCATCTGTGTCGTCACAATGTCGTGTAGATGGGGATCATTGACCGGATGTGAAATTTCAGTTGATATGATGTCATCCACTTCATTTGAATGTAATTTGTTCAGCAACCAAATTAGGATATGAGCATGCGGTAGTCCACGCTTCTGCCATTCCACAGAGTACATATAACAACTCTGGCGATTATGGCATGGCGATCTTGCGATTGTTGGTCCGGGTCCAACTCACGTTCAATTTCCGTCCACTTCGGATTGCATATGATCGTAATAAATAAATCCGGAGTTCCATAATTTCGCACGTACGTCATAGCGTCTTGAGCGTATTCGTGCATGTGGCGTGGGCTTCCGATATAAGATGATGGGAGAATCGTCAGACGTCCAATATTCTGAACATTACCATCTGAATGAATAGCATCACGCAAGTGTATATAGTCCTCGGATCGTAGCTTTGGCTGATTGAATGGGATGAACGCTAAACGTTCGGTCTCGACTTTGAAATACATATCGACAGCGAATTGCTGCAATAACCGACGGCACTTCAGGATGAGATTGTCCTCATGTGTACGAATCATAATACGATAGGCATAGTTATTCATTGCGCTTAGATTTTTGTTCGGTGATACGCCTGAATATGCAAAATTAAATGGATTGTTAATGGAACCCAACAATAGCAATAATTAGTTTGTTAATATTGTACCTGTAATTGGATCGACCATCTTCAACGTGATGACGTATCCGTCTTGCCCATGCCACATGTACAAACGATGTGTCTCGTTTACACGATGCACGATATTGCTTCTTCGCTGAACGACAATGTCTCGTGATTTAGTTTGATCGCCAACAATAATTGCAGCAACATCAGCAACTGTGGGTGCATTGAATCTTCGCACATGTTCACCTGTTCCAATGCTGTTTTGAATATATTAACCACAGCGTTATTATCGTGGAAAAATGCTTGCAACTGTTCAATAATTCGTCTCTTTAACTGTTGTGTTCCCTGTATATTGCACCGCACATTCAGCTGATCCACCATCGACGAAATGAAATATATTTGCAGAAATTGATGCGGTTCATCTGGTGTTGGCACCCTTGAACCATGCAAATGATATATTTGTGCTTGTATCTGCAAACAATCATATGTTGAAAAATACGGTGTGACTTCTGATCGTGTGATGGTGTAGGGTGTGGTATATGTGTAGTTGTTATTTATTGCAATTAATTGTGTTGGTGTGATTAATTGGTGTGAGTGATTGGTTGTGTGTGTTGTATCTTTTACATTGCAAGTCGGTATGAAGCCGCCTTCTCGAATGATATTAGCTCCAAATGAAGTCATGCGAAAGCAGTTATTGTATTCAAGGATGTGTTGAAGAAAATGGTTGGAATCAGTATCACTTCCATCGAACAATGCTTTCAGTGGCTGTGGTGGTGTAAGTAATGGCTTCAGTTTGACTTTTCCACTTGCGCACAATCCATCCGTTTCTCTTTTGAACTTTAACGCATTGCAATATCGGCATATAGTCGTCATTGGTCCAATATCTAAATTTTCATCATCACTGTAGTTCGTAGTGAGATCATATTGGAATGCCAAGCGATTGTATGATGCCAATCGGGTGCTAACGCGTTGTCTCAATCGGTCATTTTCTCTTATTATATTTTGTCTTTCTTCACTTAAGTTCCGGGAATATACTTGTTGTGCACGTCGTCCTCTGGGCATTTTGGACTATATACATATGGTGAATTTATAATTCAACTTACCACCTTAAAAAAACATTTGCAAGTTTTTTTTATGCCACTTCCAAAGATATATAATTTTTAATCTTTTTGCAAAATACAATAATTTTTTGATCTTTTTATCTTTTCGACTAGAAATTTGCAAGTTTGGACAAATTGGTGAATTTAACCTCAAATGCACTATCCATATAATTTACACAATTCAACTTACCAGATTAAACAAAAATTTGCCAGTTTTTTTATGCCACTTCCAAAGATGCATAATTGTTGATCTTTTTTTTTTAAATATTATTGGCATACAAATTTACATTTATGTACGTTTGTACCGCCCGCACTAATCAAGCAACTGCTGCTGTGATAATCCAACACTTTGCTTAAATACTTTTTATCCACTTTTATTAAATCACTTTTATTAAATCACTACCATTTACCCGCGGCTCCGCTCGCATCAAAGAAATAAGCGAAATAGCTAAGCGTATTTTGAAAACATTTTTATTTATCAAACAATAACTTCTAATACAGGATTCTAAACAAAAGCCAAAGCTATTAATTATTTTTCAGATCAAATTGAAAAAGAGATACATACCGAACAAACCGTAAGATCTTCATAAATTGTATTATTATATAAACACTCATAAAAGTTTAATTTTTAAAAAACAGCGAAGCAACCAAAATATGAAGAATTGCTAAACTTACTTAAAGGATATTTTCCGCAGAAACGATACCAATATCTTTAAAATGCACAAATATTTTGCTCAAACGTTACAAAAACTTCATTCAAAATATTTGATTTTATGTTTGACAGGTGACGATTTATTCATATTTATTAACGACGACAATAGCCTCGCCCACATTCAAAACAACGACTGCCAACGACAACGGCGAAAAACGGAAGCTTGACGATAATTTCCGCCAAGCACCGACGACATGATAATATTGAAAGCGGCAACGACAGTTCTGCATTAGCTCTAACAACAGTAAAAAAATTTAAAAAAAAGTATTGCATGTGTAAAAAAAAAACATAAAACTAATCCATTTCAACACATATTTAAAGCAGTTTGCATATATTTTCGATATAATTCACAACATCAACATTCTGACCAATAACTCAGTTATCGATTAATTGATCGAAATATTGCAGAGTCCAAAAGAATCCTGTGACCTTCCCCTTTCGTTTGATACCCATATTGTATGCAAATTCAGGGGTTTGGAGCAACCACATTCTGACCGATAACGCAGTTATCGATTAATTGATCGAAATATTGAATAGTCCCAAAGAATACTGTGACCTTCCCCTTTCGTTTGATACCCATATTGTATGCAAATTCAGGGCCTTCCCCTTTCGTTTGATACCCATATTGTATGCAAGTTCAGGGTTTTGGAGCAACCACATTCTGACCGATAACTCAGTTATCGATTAATTGATCGAAATACTGCAAAGTCCAAAAGAATACTGTGCCCTTCCCCTTTCGTTTGATACCCATATTGTATGCAAATTCATGGGTTCGGAGCAACCACATTCTGACCGATAACGCAGTTATCGATTAATTGATCGAAATATTGAAGAGTCCCAAAGAATCCCGTGACCTTCCCCTTTCGTTTGATACCCATATTGTATGCAAATTCAGGGTTTTGGAGCAACCACATTCTGACCGATAACTCAGTTATCGATTAATTGATCGAAATACTGCAAAGTCCGAAAGAATACTGTGCCCTTCTCCTTTCGTTCAATACCCATATTGTACTCACATTTTAAGGTTTTAGGGCACCAAATTGCATAAATTCATTGGATAAAATAAATTTTTGGGCTAGTTGGGTCACATTAGTGCCCATAACTCTATCACCATGTGAGGCATCGAGATTTCATGAAACTTGTTACCTATCCGAAACATCGGGAAATAAGTTTGCAAAATTTCGTACAGATCCGTGCTGTGGTTTGGGCGTGAAAACATTTCAAACACACTCACTCACTCACAAACTTACGCATTTATACTATAAGTAAGATTATTCACATGTCTGACTTACTCGAAGCGTCGGCGTGGAGAAAAAGTATTTAAGCAAAGTGTTGGATTATAACAGCAGCAGTTGATTGATTAGTGCGCGCGGTCAGCCACCACCGTACAAACGTACATACATGTAAATTTGTATGCCAATAAAATGCAATGCCTGCTTATAACAACCACTGATGAGTATTTATGTAGGTTTGTCTGTTTGTTATTGGGATAACACACAGGCATACATACAATATTTACACCTAATGCTGGTATACCTCTACTGCTGCGTTAACTTGCACAATATGCGTGATTGTTTTGATGATTTCCAATTGATCTGTTAGAAAACGAATAACTTCAACCTCAATTTCACAGTGAACACAATACCGGTTTTAATTTTGCGTTTGAAAGAACGTGCGTATAATAAAAAATGTCACATGAAATTAATGGCGCTGTATGTAAAAAATGATTTCCCCTATTTTCCTGCTTTTTTTTTTGAAAGTTTTCCTGAATTTTGTTTGCTATAAACCTTACAAATGCAAAATCGTTGAAATCGGTTCGTGCGTTCTTGAGATATACCGTCAGGAAGGAAAACCCGACTTATTTTTATATTATACCAGGGTCACCCCTGTTCCACATTTTTGGCGATATCTCGTAAACGGGGTAGCATAGGGTCCTGAAAATCACCTCTTTTTTAAACACGCATCAACACCTTTTATTCGATACCCATATCGTATAAACACCTTCTAGGGTCACCCCTGCTCCACATTTTGGTCGATATCTCGGAAAACGGGTCGCATAGGGTTCTGAAAATCACCTCTTTTTGAAATACTCACCCACACCTTTTATTTGATACCCATTTTGTAGAAAACCCGTCTGGGGTCACACCTGGTTCATATTTCGGGAAATACCTCGATTGCGGGGTCTTATATGGGACCAATAACTACACCATGTTCAAGCACTCGTCCACACCTTTCATATGATATCCATATTGTACGAACCCGTTATAGGGTTACCCTGGTCCACACTTTGTGGATTGATTGAATGATTGAACCAACGAACATTGATAAATTGGTTTCTTATGTTTTAAAAGCGAATATAAAACGTATATACGCGGGAAAAAAACATAAAATAGACTCAACAACATCCCTAACATCCCTAACACGATTACAAGACTAAGTGGACAACACATAGAAGCATCAATAGAATCCAGGCGAGATTTGCTGTTACGAGCCGACGTCAACGTCATAGTCGCTGCGCAGCGGAGGTAAACAAAATCAAGTGATTTCTGTTAACTGCACACAAAGCTAACATCATAACTTGTGTGACTACTTTGTTGTTGTGCTACCGTAGTCATACAGCGGATCTTCTTCTTCGTTTTGTTTGTTTCTTACTTTGCTTTTACCTGTAGCTTAGCGCTTTTTATTTGCGCCTTTTGGTTTCACCGCAGCTTTGTTGTTGGTGAGCAACAAAAGAAGGAAAGGGGGAGACACACAAAACTGGGAATACAATAACCAGATTCAGCTGACGTGGTAAGGCTGCCACCCCGTTTTAGTTTCTAAGAAATAGATATACAAATAATTATTATGGTTAAAGCTGACTTTATTTTTTTGTCTGATTAGCTGTTTATCTTGTATTATTGTTTTATTGTTAATTTATATTGTTAATATATGGTTTGTACTATTTATGCAAACTGTATACATTAAAAATGCCGACGGAATGTAAAGAATGCACGGCGAAATTCCTTCAAGTAGATGACATGGTAGCATGCTCTGGTGGGTGTGGCTACAGTTACTGTATTAGATGCAGTAACATAAAAAGAAGTTAAACATAGAAATTACTTGTGTCGCATACGAGCATTTGAGCGTCGTGAGGTGTTTTAAATGCATGGGATATAAGCACAAAGCCAGTGATTGCACAAATGAAGCAGCGTGTGGTAAATATGCTGGACCTCTTGACAGCAAGGAGTGTAGCTCAAATATAACAAAATGTGTTAACTGTGAAGAGTTGGTCAAAAAAAGGTTATCAATGTCGATATTATCCTTTTTGCTTTTAGTAAAGATTGTCCAGAGTATAAGAAACATACGCAGTCAAAAAATAAAACAAGAGTCTAGCAACGAATGGCTAACGAACTAAATGTATATATTTAAATATTAATAGCTGGAACGTCTGATAGAAGTACAAAAACCAGACTTGGTCCTTTGTTCGGAGACGTGTTCGACTGAGGAAATAACTGATCAAGAATAACAGATACAAACTTACAATCTTGTACGATGTAACTCACACAGTAGACACACAGGCGGTGTACTTATATACTTAAAAGACTCAATGGAATACAAAGCAAGTTATAATAAAGCATTCAATAAAAATACCTGGTGTATTATATTGAAAATTAAAAACATTGTTCCTAAATATGAAATAGCCTTAATATATCACTCGCCGAGTTCGAGTGACTCAGACTTTATAATGTACTTACATGATATCTTAAATATGAGCTGCATAACTGAAGACAATACGATACTCATAGGCGATTTTAATATTAATCTTTATAATAACTACACATACAGTAGGCAGCAAGTTGGTTTATTTCAGTTGTTTGGTATGGAACAAAAAATTGATTTCTATACTCGTAAGAGTGATGACAGTGAAACAATGATCGACCTGTTATTTTCTAACAGCAGTTCAGTTTCATGTGCAAGATTGGAAGAGTATCAAATCTCAGATCACGAGACTATACAGTTTAAAATCAAATTGGATAAAAAGCTCCAAATGAGAGCTAGGAAAAGCATAATTTCTTGGGAGTATTACACAAGTGATAGTCTCATTAACCAAGTAAGACAGTTCAATTATACTGACTTCGACAGCCTGAACATCGAAGATAAGATAACATTGCTGAATAATACACTAACAAACGCAATTACCGCCCTGACATACTATAAAGAAGTCTGTATTAAGCTTATGAACAAGTGGTACGACCACGAATTATACACAAGCATAAATTTAACTTATACAAATCTGCTCAATGAACTGGGGATTGGAATGAATACAATAGCACAAATCGTCAGTATAAATGGCTCATTAAGATAAAGAAAGCGAAATACATGGAATTTAAAATTACATCTAATGTTGATGATAGCAAAGCTATGTGGAAACACTTAAAAAGTTGCATATCTATGGGTAATGAAAATAATATTATTAACAAAATATTTATAAACGACCAACTGTATAATAAGGAATATGAAATAGCGCAGTCATTAAATAACTACTTTAAATAGTGGAAATAAACCAAAATATTCCTTTTATTCCAGTTAGTTCTATGAGTACTTTGATAAGAAATAGATAATTGATAATAGATAATAGAATTGATAAGTTTCAAAACATTTCCACAAATGATATATTCGAAATAGTTAGTAGGTTCAAAAATAAAATTGTATGAAAAAAGCTTGTATCGGAAGGAGTCGTTAAAGACTCTATAACCTATACTGGATTATTTTACACTCGAATAGTTAATGAAAGCCTTACTACAGAAGTATTCCCTGACGTATGGAAATCTTCTATTGTTGTCCCATTACAGAAGGTTAAAACTACCATTCGAGCTGAGGAGATTAGGCCAATCAATACGTTAACTGTGATGAAAAAATTTTAGAAACCGTGGCAAAGAATCACCTTGTAAAGTATTTAGAGGATAAAGAAATTATTATGTCACAGCAATCTGGCTTTAGAAAGAAACACTCTTGTGAAAGTGCTTTAAACTTGGTTATAGCAAACTGGAAAGAAGACTTGAGCAGGAACAAAATTATAATAGCGGTGTTTTTGGATTTAAAACGAGCATTTGAGACGATTGACCAAAATCTGCTACTAAAAAAGTTGGAAAATATAGGCGTAACAGGTATTGAGCTTAAATGGTTTGAAAACTTTATTACGAATAGATATCAAAGAGTTAAAATTGGATCTTCCTTGTCAGATAAAAGAGGGGTAGGCACAAGGTTCAGCGCTGGCACCCATATTGTTCAACATTTATATTAATGATATTAATAGTTCTATAAAGTATTGTGATATAAAACTGTTCGCTGACGATACACTATTAATGCTTAGTGGAGAAAATATTATTGAAATATATATAAAACTGCAAGAAGACCTAAACCAATTCTACGACTGGTTATGCGTTAACAGACTAAAATTGAATGTCAGCAAAACTAAGTATATGGTGATATCCAGGCGGAATTTCGAAGATAGGGAGTTGCAAAACCTAAGAATCAGCCACGAAGAATGTTAATACAATCAAATACTTGGGAGTAAAAATAGATGAGAAACTTAATTTCAATGAGCACGTAGACTATACAGTGGCAAAAAAGATTTATTTCATGCAAAGAACCTGCAAATACTTGAGTAAAAGATACAAGGTTTTGGTTTACAGATCCATAATCGAACCTCATTTCATCTATTGTCCTACAATATTTCTCATAATGCGAGATAATCAGATTTACGAGTACAAGCTGCTAAAGCAACAGAACCGAGCGATGACATTTATTCTCAAAAAACGCTATGACACACCCATCAGGGATATGCTCTCTGCCCTTAATTGGTTAAGTATTAAACAGCAACTATTTTATTATACTATGAAATTCATAAAAAACATCTTAGAAGGTAACTTACCTGACTATTTGAAGAGTAGCATAAAATATGTAAATATGTAAAAGATAGGCATTCTGTAAATGCCCGAAGCAAAAATGATTTCAATCTACCTGCATATAGAACTGAAGCAGACAAATGTAATATGTACTATAACGGACTAAAACTTTATAATGAGCTTCCAAATAATGTTAAATCATGTACTGGAAATAAATTGAAAAGAGAATTGTATAAGTATTGCAAAACACTGCCAATTTAGTGCTAGATTGGCATTCATCCAAAACATAAATAACAAGGCATGTGTGCCAAGTTTCTGCAATGCAGCGCCAGCATATCCTATTGCACACGCATACGAAAAGTTGCCGGAGCTCATATTGAGACGCGTCACTCGCTTGAATCAGTGCACCGCCGTCCAGATGTTGCCTTCGCGCTTTATAAGCGTACACGGCTTGTATTCCGCAGACAAATATTACCATAATTGTTGCAAATGATTTGGAGGTCGGCCACTGCACTATACCCCAGTCCATGGATTTAAACTAGGTTAGAATTTATAGTCTAGTCTAGATAATTATATATTGTAAATAGGTATAAGCTAGGCTAAAATTTAGCTGTAAGAAATAAATAAATAAAATAAAATATAGAATATCTCCAAAACCTTCCCGGATTCTTATACTTTTTTTGACCATTAACCATGTCGGGCTCAATCGAAAACTACGTGCAAAATTTCATTTAATTCGGTCCAGCCGTTCTGGAGTTATAGCGTCAGGGAGGAAAACGCGACTTATTTTTATATAATAGACTAGCATTTACCCGCGGCTGCGCTCGCATCAAAGAAATAAGCAAAATATCGTAACTAAGCTTCTTTTGCAAACATTTTTATTTATCAAACAACAACTTCTAATACAGGATTCTAAACAAAAGCCAAAGCTATTAATTATTTTTCAGATCAAATAGAAGAAGAGATACATACCGAACAAACCGTAAGATCTTCATAAATTGTATTATTATACTATAAACACTCATAAAAGTTTAATTTTTACAAAACAGCGAAGCAACCAAAATATGAAGAATTGCTCAACTTACTAAAAGGATATTTTCCGCAGAAACGATAACAATATCTTTAAAATGCACAACTATTTTGCTCAAACGTTACAAAAACTTCATCCAAAATATTTGATTTTATGTTTGAAAAAATATTTGATTGTATGTTTATTAACGACGACAATAGCCTGGCCCACATTCAAAACAACGACTGCGAACGACAACGGCGAAAAACCGAAGCTTGACGATAACTGCCGCCAAGCACCGACGACATGATAATAATGAAAGCGGCAACGACAATTCTGCATTAATTCAAACAACAGCAAAAAAATTTAGAAAAAAGTATTGCATGTGTAAAAAAAACATAAAACTAATCAATTTCAACACATATTTAAAGCAGTTTGCATATATTTTCGATTTAATTCACAACATCAACATTCTGACCGATAACTCAGTTTGGCATTCGTTCCAATGCTGTTTTGAACATATTAACCACAGCAAGTTTTTTTTATGCCACTTCCAAAGATATATAATTTTTGATCTTTTTGCAAAATACTATAATTTCTTGATCTTTTTGGCTTTTCGACTAAAAATTTGCAAGCTTGGACAAACTGGTCAAATGCACTATCCACATAATTTACACAATTCAACTTACCACCTTAAACAAAAATTTGCAAGTTTTTTTTATGCCACTTCCGAAGATCATTTTGCATAATACGATAATTTTTTGATCTTTTTGGCTTTTCGACTAAAAATTTGCAATTTTGGACAGACTGGTGAATTTAACCTCAAATGCACTATCCATATAATTTACACAATTCAACTTACCACCTTAACCAAAAATTTGCAAGTTTTTTTTATGCCACTTCCAAAGATATTTAATTTTTTATCTCTTTGCAAAATACGACAATTCTTGATCTTTTTGACTAAAAATTTGCAAGTTTGAACAGACTGGTGAATTTAACCTCAAATGCGCTATCCATATAATATATTTTTTTTTATGTCACTTCCAAAGATACATAATTTTTGATATTTTTTTACTATTATTGGCATAGAAATTTACATTTATGTACGTTTGTACCGCCCGCACTAATCAATCAACTGCTGCTGTGATAATCCAACACTTTGCTTAAATACTTTTTATTATCTGATGAGTATTTATGTAGGTTTGTTATTGGGATAACCCACAGGCATACATACAATATTTATACCTAATGCTGGTATACCTCTACTGCTGTTTTAACTTGCACAATATGCGTGATTGTTTTGATGGTTTCCAATTGATCTGTTAGGAAACGAATAACTTCAACCTCAATTTCACAGCGAACACAATACCGGTTTTAATTTTGCGTTTGAAAGAACGTGCGTAGAATAAAAAATGTCACATAAAATTAATGGCGCTGTATGTAAAAAATTATTTCCCCTATTTTCCTGCTTTTCTTTTGAAAATTTTCCTGAATTTTGTTTTCTATAAACCTCACGGCGCCCGAGACTTTTCCAACGAATGCAAAATCATTGAAATCGATTCGTGCGTTCTTAAGATATAGCGTCAGGAAGGAAAACCCGACTTAGATACTCATCAACACCTTTTATTTGATACCCATTTTGTAGAAAATCCGTATGGGGTCACACCTGGTTCATATTTCGGGAAATACCTCGAATACGGGGTCTTATATGGGACCAATAACTACACCGTGTTCAAGCACTCGTCAACACCTTTCATTTGATACCCATATCGTACGAACCCGTTATAGGGTTACCCTGGTCCACATTTTGTGGAATATCTCCAAAACCTTCTCGGATTCTTATCCTTTTTTTAGCCATAACCCATGTCGGGCTCAATCGAAAACTACGTGCAAAACTTCATTTAAGTCGGTCAAGCCGTTCTGGAGTTATAGCTTCAGGGAGGAAAACGCGACTTATTTTTATATAATGGACTAGCAAGCCCAGCGAACTTCGTTTCGCCATCAGATGAGTTCGTTTTTTTTTAATATTTCGTTTGGGGATTAAGAGATGAAGACAATTTTTTTTTGGTTTTATATTTGAAAAGGAAAAATTTTATTTCATTTCACAACAGTAATAAATTCATTTCGATTACAAAAATGAAGTGTAATTTAGTTGAATTTCTATAAGTAAAAAAATTAAAGTGAATCCAAAGTAAATACTGAATCGAAGCGTTATACGTGTCCGCAAATTATCCGTCTCATTGAAGTGCTCTTTGGTAAGCCACATTTTTTGTTTCTTTGTCTGACGTTAACACAAACAAAGCGAATGGCTTCCCAATTCGTGAACACGCAACGTATAGCTGACCATGTGAAAAACAATGATTTTCTAAATTTGTCCCGCAAACACTAAGCGATTAGCCTTGCGACTTGTTGATTGTCATTGCGAACGCAAGGTTTACCGGAAATTGCAACCGTTTGAAGTCAAAAGGAAGATCAGTCGGAATCATTGGTATTCGAGGAATACATACATTTTCACCCGCGTACTTTCCGTTAATAATGGTTGCCTCAATCAAATTCGGCATACGTTTTTTCACCGCAAGTCGAGCACCGTTGCAAAGTCGCGGTGGATTCAAATTACGCAATATCATAATAACTGAACCAACTTTGAGTTGCAAGTTATGTGGTAGAAATCCTGGTAACACCACAGAGTTGGATAATTTACTACATCATCGGGATTTGTTATGGAATCAACGGATTTGTATGTCACCAAATTGCCAGCGATTTTTGATTGAATGGTGAAATTCACTGCGTGTACATCATTATTATTTGCGGACAGAATTGCTCGTTGACTTAAACAAGCATAATTCTGATAATTCTCACTAATGTTTGGGAAAACATTTTCAATAAGAGCTGATTGAGAGTCTACAAATCGGCAAAAGTCGTTGGTAAGAGTAATTAATCCAGTTGTCGCATCAACTGGGACTTTTCCATTTCCAACAGCTAACAGTTGTTTTGAAAATTGTGCAGCACTTTGATCATTTTGAAGTCGAACTCTCATTTTAGTGGTTAACGATAATGTTTTTAATTTATTCAACAAAGGTGAGGTCTTCAGACAAGCATTCAATTCATCTGCAGGCGTTCCACGAGGAATTACTGGCAACGTCTGGATGAAATCGCCTGCCAACAATATCATCAAGCCGCCAAAGATGTTGTTATTTCGCCGCAG
Source organism: Merzomyia westermanni (assembly GCA_949987695.1). Lineage (NCBI taxonomy): Eukaryota > Metazoa > Arthropoda > Insecta > Diptera > Tephritidae > Merzomyia > Merzomyia westermanni. Next base: position 68,445,143 of record OX465292.1, read on the forward strand.
ATCCTTCAGTGTAAAGTTAAGTGCTTCAAGTGATTTCTTATTTGCCATTGTGCACTCATCCCAAACAACGAGCTTGCATTGCATCAACAATTTCCCCATTGCACTGGATCGAGAAATATTGCATGCTGGAGTATCAACTATGTTTAAATTGAGTGGAAACTTAAGCGCAGAATGTGCAGTATGCCCAGCATCTAGAAGAGTCGCCGCAATTCCAAATGATGCTAACGCCAAAGCTATGTCACATCTTGATCGAACAGTGGCCAAAATCAATGAAAGTACAAATGTTTTCCCTGTGCCTCCGGGTGCGTCCAGGAAGAATAGACCACCAGTATTATTGTCCACCGCTTGCATTAATGTTTCGTATACTTGTTTTTGCTGTTCATTCAGCAACGGCACATTATTGCTAACGAATTCCTGCAATGTATCAACATTGTATTGCTGCTCTCGATTAAATTCTTGGTTGAATCCATCGTACATCGATCGATTTGGCGCAATCATTCCTACTTCAGTCAGGAGCTTGTTTGCAATTTTCAAGCATTGATCCTCAATCAGAATCAATCCTTCATTGTAGATTTCATCGGTTATTTGCATGTCGGGATTTTTCGTTAGAATGTGCAAGCGATGTGACATATCTTCAAATGCACTGTTAAATGTACAACAGTGGGATATCTTTCATGAATTTGAAATGACAATAATCGCCACATTGCTTCATTAGTACTGACGTATCTGCCCATTTGGAAGTTGCTAATTTCGCCATTCGCATTTTCCGACGCAATACCAAACACAGCCATGTCGCTGCCTTTTGTGACGTACTTGCACAAGTATTTGACTGATTTGGCCGAATGACAACTTTCAACGTTCACATGTGCTTTGAAAATTCGTGATAGCAGCGGGCAATATGGTACAATGAATTCATTTCCGATTTCGATCTCTTGACTTTGAACTTTAACTTTGATAGTTCGACCATTATCTTCTTTTGAGCGCCGACGATAAATTGCATATCCATCGTTCCCTGTGTGTGTTTCAGCAAGTAACGGTCGCAGATATCGTTTTGTGCACTTTCCATCAGCCATGCAAGGCGATAATGTATTTAATGCAACGCACGGTCCATGCACCATCTGTGTCGTCACAATGTCGTGTAGATGGGGATCATTGACTGGATGTGGAATTTCAGTTGATATGATTTCATCCACTTCATTTGAATGTGGTTTGTTCAGCAACCAAATTAGCATATGAGCATGCGGTAGTCCACGCTTCTGCCATTCCACAGAGTACATATAACAACGTGTGTCACCAAAAATTCGAGACCTAGTAAGCACAGCAATCATAACCTTAAGTTTTTTCTGAAAACCTCTGGCGATAATGTCATGGCGATCTTGCGGTTGTTGGCCCGGGTCCAACTCACGTTCAATTTCCGTCCACTTCGGAGTTCCATAATTTTGCCCGGACGTCATAACGTCTTGAGCGTACTCGTGCATGTGGTGTGGGCTTCCGATATAAGATGATGGGAGAATCGTCAGACGTCCAATATTCTGAACATTACCATCTGAATGAATAGCATCACGCAAGTGTATATAGTCCTCAGATCGTAGCTTTGGCTGATTGAATTGGCTGAACGCTAAATGTTCGGTCCCGACTTTGACATACATATCGACAGCGAATTGCTGGAATAGGCGACGGCACTTCAGGATGAGATTGTCCTCATGTGTACGAAACATAATACGATAGGCATAGTAATTCATTGCGCTTAGATTTTTGTTCGTTGATACGCCTGAATATGCAAAATTAAATGGACTGTTAATGGAACCCAATAATAGCAATAATTAGTGTGTTAATATTGTACCTGTAATTGGATCGACCATCCTCAACGTGATGTCGTATCCGTCTTGCCCTTGCCAATAAAGGATTGGATATTGCACGATATTGCTTCTTCGCTGAACGACAATGTCTCGAGGTTTAGTTTGATGGCCAACAATAATTGCAGCAACATCATCAACGGTGGGTGCATTGAATCTTCGCACATGTTCACCTGTTGTGGTACGATCCGCTCTTATGACAAGTTTGTGCGCTTCCGTTGGCATTCGTTCCAATGCTGTTTTGAACATACTAACCACAGCGTTACTATCGTGGAAAAATGCTTGCAACTGTTCAATAATTCGTCTCTTTAACTGTTGTGTTCCCTGTATATTGCACCGCACATTCAGCTGATCCACCATCGACGAAATGAAATATATTTGCAGAAATTGGTGCGGTTCATCTGGTGTTGGCACCCTTGAACCATGTAAATGATATATTTGTGCTTGTATCTGCAAACAATCATATGTTGAAAAATACGGTGTGCCTTCTGATCGTGTGATGGTGTAGTGTGTGGTATATGTGTAGTTGTTATTTATTGCAATTGACTGTGTTAGAGTGATTGATTGGTGTGAGTGATTGGTTGTGTGTGTTGTATCTTTCACGCGTTGTCTTAATCGGTCATTTTCTCTTATTATATTTTGTCTTTCTTTACTTAATATACAAAAAGTTGCAAGTTTTTTTTATGCCGCTCCCAAGTTATTTAATTTTTGATCTCTTTGCAAAATACGACAATTTTTGATCTTTTTAGCTTTTTGACTAAAAATTTGCAAGTTTGGACAGACTGGTGAATTTAACTTCAAAAGCATTTTCCATATAATTTACAGAATTCAAATTTCCACCTTAAACAAAAATTTGCAAATTTTTTTTATGCCATAAATAATTCTTTATCTTTTTTTTAATATTATTGGCATACAAATTTACATTTATGTACGCTTGTACAGCCCGCACTAATCAATCAACAGCTGCTGTGATAATCCAACACTTTGCTCAAATACTTTTTATCCACTTTTATTAAAGCACTTTTATTAAATCATTAATCACGTGTCTGCCATTAAAATTATGCGTGCTTAAGTACTTTTTTAGCGATGAACCGCTCAGGTACATCGAGCGCTCGATTTTACTTCGGCTAACTCGAAGCGTTGGCGTGGAGAAAAAGTATTTAAGCAAAGTGTTGGATTATAACAGCAGCAGTTGATTGATTAGTGCGCGCGGTCAGCCACCACCGTACAAACGTACATACATGTAAATTAGTATGCCAATAAAATGCAATGCCTGCTTACAACAACCACTGATGAGTATTTTTGTAGGTTTGTTATTGGGATAACACACAGGCATACATACAATATTTGGCCATAATGCTGGTATACCTCTACTGCTGTGTTAACTTGCACAATATGCGTGATTGTTTTGATGGTTTCCAATTGATCTGTTAGGAAACGAATAACTTCAACCTCAATTTCACAGTGAACACAATACCGGTTTTAATTTTGCGTTTGAAAGAACGTGCGTATAATAAAAAATGTCACATAAAATTAATGGCGCTGTATGCAAAAAAATATTTCCCCAATTTTCCTGCTTTTCTTTTGAAATTTTTCCCGAATTTTGTTTGCTATAAACTTTACGGCGCCCGAGACTTTTTCAACGAATGCAAAATCATTGAAATCGGTTCGTGCCTTCTTAAGATATAACGTCAGGAAGGACCCAGACTTATTTTTATATTATACCCGGGTCACCCCTGGTCCACATTTTTGGCGATATCTCGTAAACGGGGTAGCATAGGGTCCTGAAAATCACCTCTTTTTTAAACACTCATCAACACCTTTTATTCGAAACCCATTTTCTAGAAAACCCGTCCGGGGTCACACCTGGTTCATATTTCGTGAAATACCCCGAATACGGAGTCTTATGTGGAAACAATAACTACACCATGTTCAAGCACTCGTCAACGCCTTTCATTTGATACCCATATCTTACGAAACCGTTATAGGGTTACCCTGGTCCACATTTTGTGAAATATATCCAAAACCTTCTCGGATTCTTATACTTTTTTTTGGCCATAAACCATGTCGGGCTCAATCGAAAACTACGTGCAAAACTTCATTTAATTCGGTCCAGCCAGAAAACGCGACTTATTTTTATATAATAGACAAGCAAACCCGGCGAACTTCGTTTCGCCATCAGATGGGTTCGTTTTTTTTTTAATATTTCGTTTGGGGATTAAAAGATGAAGACAATTTTGATTTTGTTTTATATTTGAAAATGAAAAATTTTATTATATTTCACAACAGTAATGAATTCATTTCGATTACAAAAATTAAGTGTAATTTAGTTGAATTTCTATAAGTAAAAAAATGAAAGTGAATCCAAAGTAAATACTGAATCGAAGCGTTATACGTGTCCGCAAATTATCCGTCTCATTGAAGTGCTCTTTGGTAAGCCACATTTTTTGTTTCTTTGTCTGACGTTAACACAAACAAAGCGGATGGCTTCCAAACTCGTGAACACGCAACGTATAGCTGACCATGTGAAAACAATGATTTTCTAAATTTATCCCGCAAACACTAAGCGATTGGCCTTGCGACTTGTTGATTGTCATTGCGAACGCAAGGTTTACCGGAAATTGCAATCGTTTGAAGTCAAAAGGAAGATCAGTCGTAATCATTGGCATTCCGCGTACTTTTCGTTAATAATGGTTGCCTCAATAAAATTCGGCATACGTTTTTTCACCGCAAGTCGAGAACCGTTGCAAAGTCGCGGTGGATTCAAATTACGTAATATCATAATAACTGAACCAACTTTGAGTTGCAAGTTCTGTGGTGGAAGTCCTGGTAACACCAGAGAGTCCAAAAACTCCGTTGGATAATTTACTACATCATCGGGATTTGTTATGGAATCAACGGATTTGTATGTCACCAAATTGTATGTCGATTAATTTATCGAAATATTGCCGGCTCCAAAAGAATCCTGTGACCTTCCCTTTCGTTTGATGCCCATATTGTATGCAAATTCAGGGGTTTGGAGCAATAACATTCTGACCGATAACTCAGTTATCGATTAATTGATCGAAATATTGCAGAGTCCAAAAGAATCCTGTGGCCTTCCCCTTTCGTTTGATACCCATATTGTATGCAAATTCAGGGGTTTTGGAGCAACCACATTCTGACCGATAACTCAGTTATCGATTAATTTATCGAAATACTGCAAAGTCCAAAAGAATACTGTGGCCTTCCCCTTTCGTTCAATACCCATATTGTATGCACATTTTAAGGTTTTAGGGCACCAAATGGCATAAATTCATTGAATAAAATAAATTTTTGGGTTAGTTGGGTCACATTAGTGCCCATAACTCCATAAGCATGTGAGGTATTGAAATTTCATGAAACTTGTTACCTATCCGAGACATCGGAAAATAAGTGTGCAAAATTTCGTACACATCGGTGCTATAGTTTGGGCGTGAAAACATTTCAAACACACTCACTCACAAACTTACGCATTTACAATATACGTAAGATAAGATGGGAGAATCGTCAGACGTCCAATATTCTGAACATTACCATTTGAATGAATAGCATCACGCAAGTGTATATAGTCCTCAGATCGTAGCTTTGGCAGATTGAATCGGATGAACGCTAAACTTTATAGACAGCGAATTGGTGAATAGGCGATGGCACTTCAGGATGAGATTGTCCTCATGTGTACGACTCATAATACGATAGGCATAGTAATTCATTGCGCTTAGATTTTAGTTCGTTGATACGCCTGAATATGCAAAATTAAATGGATTGTTAATGGAACCCAATAATAGCAATAATTAGTGTGTTAATATTGTACCTGTAATTGGATCGACCACGATGCATGATATTGCTTCTTCGCTGAACGACAATGTCTCGTGATTTAGTTTGATCGCCAACAATAATTGCAGCAACATCATCAACGGTGGGTGCATTGAATCTTCGCACATGCTCACCTGTTGGGGTACGATCCGCTCTTATGACAAGTTTGTGCGCATCCGATGGCATTCGTTCCAATGCTGTTTTGAATATATTAACCACAGCGTTATTATCGTGGAAAAATGCTTGCAACTGTTCAATAATTCGTCTCTTTAACTGTTGTATTTGCAGAAATTGATGTGCTTCATCTGGTGTTGGCACCCTTGAACCATGCAAATGATATATTTGTCCTTGTATCTGCAAACAATCATATGTTGAAAAATACGGTGTGACTTCTGATCGTGTGATGGTGTAGTGTGTGGTGTATGTGTAGTTGTTATTTACTGCAATTGATTGCGTTGGTGTGATTGATTGGTGTGAGTGATTGGTTGTGTGTGTTTTATCTTTTACCTTGCAAGTCGGCATGAAGCCGCCTTCTCGAATGATATTAGCTCCAAATGAAGTGCGAAAGCAGTTATTGTATTCAAGGATGTCTTGAAAAAAATGGTTGGAATCAGTATCACTTCCATCGAACAATGCTTTCAGTGGCTGTGGTGGTGTAAGTAATGGCTCCAGTTTGACTTTTCCACTTGCGCAGCAGAATCCATCCGTTTCTCTTTTGAACTTTAACGCATTGCAATATCGGCATACAGTCGTCATTGGTCCAATATCTAAATTTTCGTCATCACTGTAGCTCGTAGTGGGATCATATTGGAATGCCAATCGATTGTATGATGCCAATGATGTTCGTGTGCTCACGCGTTGTCTCAATCGGTCATTTTCTCTTATTATATTTTGTCTTTCTTCACTTAAGTTCCGGGAATATAGTTGTTGTGCGAGGCGGCCGATATTCGCACGTCGTCCTCTGGGCATTTTGGACTATGGGCAGATGGTGAATTTACAATTCAACTTACCACCTTAAAAAAAATTTGCAAGTTTTTTGTAAGCCACTTCCAAAGATATATAATTTTTAATCTTTTTGCAAAATACGATAATTTTTTGATCTTTTTGGCTTTTCGACTAACAATTTGCAAGCTTGGACAAACTGGTGAATTTAACTTCAAATGCACTATCCATATAATTTACACAATTCAACTTACCACCTTAAACAAAAATTTGCAAGTTTTTTTATGCCAATTCCAAAGATACATAATTTTTGATCTTTTTTTTAATATTATTGGCATACAAATTTACATTTCTGTACGTTTGTACGGTGGTGGCTGACCGCGGGCACTAATCAATCAACTGCTGCTGTGATAATCCAACACTTTGCTTAAATACTTTGTATCCACTTTTATTAAATCACTTTTATTAAATCATTATTCACGTGTCTGACCTTAAAATTATACGTGCTTAAGTACTTTTTTAGCGACGAACCGTTCAGGTACATCGAGCGCACGATTTTACTTCGGCTAACTCGAAGCGTTGGCGTGGAGAAAAAGTAATTAAGCAAAGTGTTGGATTATAACAGCAGCAGTTGATTGATTAGTGCGCGGTCAGCCACCACCGTACAAACGTACATACATGTAAATTTGTATGCCAATAAAATGCAATGCCTGCTTATAACAACCACTGATGAGTATTTATGTAGGTTTGTCTGTTTGTTATTGGGATAACACACAGGCATACATACAATATTTGGCCCTAATGCTGGTATACCTCTACTGCTGTGTTAACTTGCACAATACGCGTGATTGTTTTGATGGTTTCCAATTGGAATTGGCGGCCGCCGTGGTGTCGAGGTAGTGTTGCCGGCATACCACACCGAAGGTCCATGGTTCGAGCCCTGGTACAGGTAACATCAAAAGTGATTTGAAAAAAGTTTTTCAAAACGGGGTCGCCCCTCGGCAGTGGTTTGGCAAACTCTCCGAGTGTATTTCTGCCATGACAGGCTTCTCAGCAAAAATTGTCTCCTTTGTAGATGCCGTTCGGAGTCGGCAAAAAACTGTAGGTCCCACCAATTTGTAGGGAAAATTCAAATCGGCACGCCACAAATTGGAAGAGAAGCTTGGCGCAAAAATCTCTTAGGAGGTTTATGATGATATACCTGTTGTATATCGCGCCATAAAAGAAAAAAAGAAAGAAAAGAGAATTGGTCTGTTAGGAAACGAAAAACGCAACCTCAATTTCACAGTGAACACAATACCGGTTTTATTTTGCGTTTGAAAGAACGTGCGTATAATAAAAAATGTCACATAAAATTAATGGTGCTGTATGTAAAAAATGATTTCCCCAATTTTCCTGCTTTTCTTTTGAAATTTTTCCGGAATTTTGTTTGCTATAAACTTTACGGCGCCCGAGACTTTTCCAACGAATGCAAAATCATTGAAATCGGTTCGTGCTTTCTTGAGATATAGCGTCTGGAAGGAAAACCCGACTTATTTTCATATTATACCAGGATCACCCCTGGTCCACATTTTTGGCGATATCTCGTAAACGGGGTCGCATAGGGTCTTGAACTTAACCTCTTTTTTAAATACTCACCAACACCTTTTATTTGATACCCATTTTGTAGAAAACCCGTCTGGGGTCACACCTGGTTCATATTTCGGGAAATACTTCGAATACGGGGTCTTATATGGGACCAATAACTACACCATGTTCAAGCACTTGTCAACACCTTTAATTTGATATAGTACGAACCCGTTTTAGGGTTACCCTGGTCCACATTTTGTGGAATATATCCAAAACCTTCCAGGATTCTTATACTTTTTTTTGGCCATAAGCCATGTCGGGCTCAATCGAAAACTACGTGCAAAATTTCATTGAATTCGGTCCAGACGTTCTGGAGTTATAGCGTTAGGGAGGAAAACACGACTTATTTTTATATAATAGATTGCTTTTTGCCGTGTGCAGTATTTTAGATTTAGTGTTGTTAAAAAATTTTTTAAAATATTAATTGGTTTTTGCGCTATTTTCACTTCTTATTATCATCGTCTTAGGGTGTTTTGAGTAAAAGTTGATGATTTGTCCTGTAGATGTAGGTTTCTTATACCACTTTAACTTCAATTGATTTCCTCGTCGAACATTAATTTAGTCAAGATATAGTAATTTTCCGTCGTCCTCTAGTTCTGTTGTTTATTTTATGTTTTTTTCAAAAGAATTTAGGGCGTCAAGTGTGTTTTGTACCTCGTTTTCATTTATAATCGCGAATAGATCGTCGACGATTTCCACAACTGCACGGCTCTAACGAAAAACATTCTTGAAGTAACTGAGTATTTAAAATATGGTACAATAGGATTGCATGTTCGAGTTGAGTGTGCAAAAGTTAGCTTTGAAATTGACACGCTCGTGGTTGCATCCCGCCGATGTAACAATGTGTGGTGTCGTAAGCCGCATGTCCGGCATCGGTCATGAGAACTGCATTAGCTGGTGGCGTGCGATAGCGCCAGACAATTTCAACAAAATGTATGTGCTCGTGTGAGGATCCATCTTTGTGGTGGCTTCATCTTGCGGAACACACGTCAATTTTGAAGGACGTGGCTGCGCGTGCATATGAGCTCAGCACGGCTTCTATTCTTATCAAGAGAGTGGTGAATTCTTCAAACGTGAATTTGCGGGATTCCGCAGTCCTCTTGAAATGTCGTTTGAAGCTCTTAACTGCAGACTCCCACAAACCGCCCATGTTGGGAGCTCCGGGTGGAATAAATTTCCAGTTGATGCCCTGAGGAGAGTATTTTGAGATGACTTCTTGGGATGTATTTTTCAGGAATTCGACGAACTACTTTTTGGTCGCTTTTTGGCTCCTATAAACGTCTTACGATTGTCACTCATCATTGTAGCAGGGTATCCACGACGTCCAACGAAGCGAGCAAATGCTGCTAGAAAGGCATTGGCTGTTAGGTCTAAGCACAGCTCAAGGTGGACAACTTTTTTAGAAAAACCGACAAGAACGGCCACATAGCTTTCAGTAGGGTATGAGACCATAGCAAAGAGGCTTTTATTTAAAAAAGCCCCGCAAAGTCAACACCGGTAGTGGTGAAAAACTGAGCATATGTTCATCTTTCCGGAGGCAAGGCCGCCATGATTTGCGAGCGCATTTGTAGCTTATGGAGGGTGCAGGTTTTGCACTGATGTATGCTTTTCTTTATGAGAGGTTTCAGCCTTGAAATGTAGAACTCCTGCCTGAGGCGCTGCTGCATGAGCCGTGTTTCGTCGTGTATGAGTAGTTCGTGAAGGTACTGGATATACGAGGTGTGTTCAAATGTATCGCGAATTTTGTGTTTTTTCAAAAATTATTTATTTATTCATGAATATCTATTTTGTCCCCTCCAAAGTAATCCCCATGAGATATTATACACTTGTGCCAACGGTTTTTCCAATCTTCGAAGCACTTCAAAAAATCATTTTTTTGTATCTTGTTCAGCTCATCCTTCGATGCCGTCTTTATCTCGTCAAGAGAATCGTAACGTCGTCCTTTCATGGGCCTCTTCAGTTTAGGGAACAAGAAAAAGTCGCAGGGGGCCAGATCTGGGGAATACGGTGGCTGCGGCATCATTAGTGTGTTGTTTTTGGCCAAAAAGTCGCGCACAAGCAACGATGCGTGAGCAGGGGCGTTATCGTGGTGCAAAAGCCAATTTTTGTTCTTCCACAAATCCGGGCGTTTCTGGCGGAGTGCTTTGCGCAAATTGCGCATAACTTGCAGGTAATATTCCTTATTGACCGTTCTTCCCTGTGGTAAGAACTCATGATGCACCACGCCCCGGCAATCGAAGAAAACTTTCAGCAAAACTTTCACATTCGACCGAACTTGGCGCGCTTTTTTCGGTCTTGGTTCGTGCGGCAGCTTCCATTGAGATGATTGAGCTTTGGTTTCCACGTCATAACCATAAACCCACGATTCGTCATCAGTTATGACCCTCTGGAGCAAATTTGGGCCGTCGCGGACAGAGTTTAACATCTCATTAGCAATGTTCATGCGATGCTGTTTTTGGTCACAATTGAGCAATTTTGGTAAAAAAAATAGGTAAAAATCGAAGACGATCCAAAACACGTGCAAGCAAAGCAGCTGTCAACAATTAACTGAACATTCAAAATGGCCGAGCTTGTCGGCATAAGTGAGAGACATGAGTACCAACATAACGCCACAAAAAATTCGAAATTCGAATATACGTAACCAGCGAAAATTCAAAATTCGCGATACTTTTTGAACACACCTCGTAGAGGGATATAGATTTTTCTGGGATAATAACAGGATGTCGTTTATTGTAAGTCAATTCCGAATGAGCTAATCTACCATTCACCCTGAGGAGGCCGCTTTTATCGAGGAATGGATAAAGAGTTAGCAGAGAACTTTGTTTGTCTATTGGTTTTGAATTCTCCAAGCAGATTCTTTCGGGTTTGCGATAGCGTTATAAGTTTGTTTTTTATTGTACGCAGGTCGTCATGGAACAGAGAAGAAGAATAAGTGGGGCTAATTCCTCGAACTCGGTCCTTGAGATTGTTTATGAACCTTAATGAAACCTGAGGGCGCGAGAAAAAGTGGAAAATCAATCCAATAAATCATGGTCATCTTCAGCTGTATATTAAGTGATACAATTTTTAAGCTTGGGAGAGCTTAGGGTGATTAATGAAGACCACTGTTAGCATGACTAAGGCTGGAGTTGTTAGATGGACGCGTTGTGTCGGCAGGGGGCGCGGGGTTATTCGCTTGTTTGATCAACTGAAGCTGGTCTTCCATCTGGGCTTTTGTGTCTTCATAAGCTATGAGGCAGGACCTGTATTTGCTATGAGCAGATGCTGCAAAATCTTCGGTCAAGTCCTGGTCCTCAGTTTCCACAATTTTATCGAAAGCCTTTTGGACTCTAATCCAAAATGTTCCGATATTATTGTTCTTAATATTAAGGGAGGGCTCAGTGTTGTCTTGGAGGGGCGTTGACATAAACCGTGCATAATAGTCCATGAAAATATCCGTTTCTGTTATGAATTTAGGGGCAGATGTAAACTTGAACTTTTGACTACTTGACGTGAGGGCTGAGTGTCTGTATAAGTACTCTGTCTTCTTTCATCGTCACTCATTTTTAAATGTATAGTAAAATTATATGTAAGTTAAATATACATGCTTTTTTCTTTTCATTATTTACTGTTGAAGTGGAGTTTGCTGGTTTTCCTGTTGGTTATAATTACGTACATTGCTCGTATTCTTGCGATTAGTTCCTCGTGATTTATTTCCGAAATTTCTACTTTGTTTTTTTTATTATTTGGTCTATTATTATTGAATACGCGCTTTTGATTATCTCTATGACTGTTATTTCGATAACCACGGAAATAATTTTGCTAGCGTATATGTAATTGAGAGTTACTGTAACCAGTTACTTCGGTGCAAATATTTGTAAATTTTGAAAGAGCTTCGTTTATTGAGGTGAACGTTTAACCTTGTATTATCGTTTTTACTTTTTCATTGGAACAGTTTTTACACATAGCTTTTACAGCTGCTTGTGTAGCTACATAGTTGTTAAATCTGGTATTAAACCATCAGATATGTATGCTCCTTCTAACGATTTTGTAAGCATTATCTACTTTCTGCTTCCAGGGCCTAGTGGCCGTCCCTGATTTGTTCTAGAATGTCAAGTGCATCCAAAAACCAATGTAAATTTTCTGGCTTCCCATCAAATTCAGATAGAATGGACGATGCCGTCTTAATGAATTTTAATGCTGTTTGAGGCATTGCGGAGTTATTGCTTTCGTTTGAACTTGTTTTTTCTTCAGCCCCTGTTTGGAAGTCTGGTAATAACAAATCTATTGCAATCCTTATTTCTGTTCTTCAATATTATATCTCGCTAATGATGACACCAATTTGTCTCTAACATTCGAGTATATTTGGTACGCTTGCTTTTGGTGAGCGCCAGTAAGCTTGCTGTTTACCGTTTTTATTATGTTACAAACTTCATTCAACGATTATATAATATGCTAAAATGTTTTACTTTCTAATGTGAATGCTCTCACTAATACATTTCTAGGATTTTTCTGCTATCAATTTACTATCTAGTAATGATCTTTGGATCTCTTAAAAGAATCTATATTTAAATATTTCCTAGTTCGCCAGCACGACTGTGGTATGTTTTCTTCAAAAACCTATTATATGCTGAATATGTGTTTTTTTAAAATAAACTTAGACAAGTGCAAATTCCCACAACCAAAGGCAATACTTTAAGGAAGTTTAATGCTTCGGCATGGTCAATTCTCTTAATAGAACTAATAACGTTACGTTTGGCTTTTCAAATTTGGATCTTTGTCCACTCATATTGTTTCTAAGGTAAAATTGTCAACCTACTTTGAAAATTTTGACCTCATTCTTTTTGTTTCTTTATTTCTTGTTGAGGGACTTATTATGTCCTCTAATGTTGGTTACCTTTTCATACCTATCGATTTCCAAAACTTTTTAAAAAATGTTAGTTCTTCCTCAAAATTTTGTTCTTCTACTAAATTCTCAGTCCAACTTATTGGATTTTTTGCTTCGGGCATTTTGCATAGAAAATTTAAGTAATTATTTTTTTGTTGGATTTTACAATTTTCTTATTTCTTTTAATTTTTGATTTATGTTTTCTTCTGTACTAGTGGCAATTCACTTTTTCTTGTCTTTTCCTTTTATTATAATTCTTTCCGCCCCCTTTTCGTTTGAATTTTACTGGTTTCGGAACTTTTGGTTGCTCAACATTAAAACTTTTCCTTTGCCTACGTCAATATTCTTCTATCGTTATCGGCAAGTGGTCCTGTCTGTTATTCTCTGGAGGAGGAACTTTTTTCCAAAGAAAGTGTGTTTTTAATAATTTCATCCTCCTCCTGAGAGACCACGAAACAATATAATAGAAACAAATATACAAAATAATAAACTTTTCAATTGTGCTAGTATTTACTATCTCATTATGAGCTATCGGCAGCCTTCGGGTGTCTACTACCAGGATTGTTGGTTTGTGACGTGGGCCCTACCAGCCTTGATTGATACTGACTTGGTACTATTAACGTGCTGCAGCCGCTCAACATAAATTGCAAATTTGTGCCCGTTTTTATATCGTAGTTTTCATTTGGAAAAGCAAACGTGCTGCAAATTCTCCACAAAAAGCAACAAGACAAAGGCAGACTGCCACTATAGAAGGCAGTTTGCCGGTTAAAGTTCTTAAGGCAGGAGACGGGTTTCCTGCCGCTACGACGAAAGGCAGGATCGCGATATAACAAGCTGAAGGTTCGATAGCGAATTGATTCTTTATTGAAAATTTTTCAGTTATTTACACAAAATATTCTTATGTATTTCTTATTTACTAAAATATATATTTGCTCTAACAATACTAGACACACGTACCATGCATATGCATTCATTATGCACATCCATACATACATATATATGTGTACGGCTTAGCCTAACGGAAAGTGCAGTATGATTGAAATACTCAGCGCCAGCATATTATTTAGTCGCGATTTGTTTAAATTGGTGACCAAATAAGTTCAATTAATTTTTGACGCATATATAAATATATTTAAGTGAATATGTTACCTAATAATTTTTGATATTTTTGATATACTACAGTCTATGAATGAGGATTTTTGTTCTTTTTAGAGAACAGTAGATATATTTTTCACCTTATTGAAAATGCTATTAGTTAGAAAGAGATATAAGGTATATAGCATTGCACATACGAGGGGAAATTACTTACACTTTTCTCACGGCCTGAACATAATTAAGTACTTTGAAAAGGGATGTCGTCATTAATGAAAATGCTTTTATAAGCATATCGAACTATTACGATTGCTAATTCAGACGTACTTTTGAAATTTGTTAGTGCAGAGCTTGTAAACGAAGCTTTCGTCCATTAGGCTAATTATTCGGAATTGGCATTATTTTTAAGATTGTTCACCTAGACAAGTTTGAAAAAGTCAGATCCAGGGCCGTCGAGAGGATTTCCGGGCCCGGTGTGAGAGTTATCTACGGGCCCTACCCCCATCCCCCCCCCCCCCCCCTCCTCGTAAAACCGTTTAGTTCTATTCTGTTTGATAAATTCGATAAACTCGTGCCACACAGTAAATAATTTATTTTAGAATAGAATATGTTGATATTGTGATCGAGTTGACGATAGCAAGAAATGGAAATCCAAACACTTATTGGAAAAAGAATTTATTTTATACTCTCACAATCATAATTTGTTGAATGAATCATTTTTATAAAATTGAACAATACCATAAAAAGATTATTTCGAAGTGGGCTTTCCTTGCCTTGACTGATGCAAATGAGTTGATGAGCTCTTCAAAGTCCAATTCTCTGGCCAGTTGTGCTTCCAAACACAGGGTAGCTAGGCTTAACACCCTGATTTGGGTTGAGCAGGACCGAGGAAAGTTTTTTGTTCTTGCCAAAACACTGAACGACCGCTCACCACTCGCAACAGATACTGGAATCGTGCAAAATATACGCAGAGCGATGCAAACGTTGTGGAAAAGTCTATTCAATTTCTTCGCATTAATGGCATTAAGTAAATCGAATGAAGGTAGTCGATGTCCAAAATTTGCTTCGTATATATTCTTGAGGTGTATAACTTCATTCGTTTATTATGCAACAGAATATTACTGAAATATACATATGTTCAATTCGTACATATGCATGCATATACAAACTTACTTACTACAGTTGTAAAGGTACAAAACTATTAAATTTTTCCCAAATTTTGAGATTTGGACTGAAATCCGGGGCCCCCTAGAAACTCCTGGCCCGGTGGGAATGCCACCCTTACCACCCCCCTCTCGGCGGGCCTGGTCAGAGCTCTTACGCTTTGAATAATGCAATGCAAATAAAAGCTAAGAACACAAGTATTCACAGAAAAAAAATAAACATGAGTTAAATTTTTTTTCTCTCTCAATACATCAATTCTTCTTTTGTTTATTTTTGTGTAGTATAAGAGCAGGATACTACATAGTTTCATTACGTTTCCAAAACTCAAAGCCAATTTGATTGCCACCCAATTGCAAAGTACTCATTTCGCTGGGCATCACTCCAATATGTAATTTTTTTATATAGAGTTGTTCTTGACTTGGTACACTCCATCAAGTCCATGACGACACCCGACAATCTTCATTTTAATGACTGACTTCCTTAACCTTCGTCTTTCTTTTATAGTATCTCCTAAGTTATTAACAACTTTTGCCGCAAACCGTACTATCATCCGATTTAGCGATCTCTACAGAAAAACATATTCTAACCCGATCTTTCCGCTGAAATCAGCATAGATATATGTACATCTGGATGTATATTCATTAGAATTGAGAATGTAGAGAATGAAAACACCAATAAGGATGATTTGGTCTTCGGACGTACGACTATACCCTTAACGACTTGTATCCCTTGTCTTGCTTTCCTGATATTGGCGATCTTCAAGAGCAATGTCTAAGTACCAAATATGTTTACTATTTCGAAGACTTCGTCTACTTTTAATCCAACAATCCAGTTATCTAAACTAAAGTTTATATTGAGGCTACATAATATATCTCAAAACAACTAGTTGGCATGCAGCCATACATTCGCTGCTTAATAGACCAAGCTCGTCATTATAGTTCTGACGCGTCCGTATTCTATAAGTACATATATTTCTTTCTTAAAACTTCGGAGCAAGGTTCATTCAATATTCATGAAAGGTATAAAAAGTTGGTTGTCCAACATCTAGTTGCCTTAGGTGGTACATTGTTGCGTTCCATTAATATATGTATGTACGCCAAGTAAACAGTTTGGTACTCGCCTAACCAGTGTCCTTTTCACTTGGTACATATACCCCTCACAGGGATTCAGGGGCATCAGACCATGGGACCACAGTGGAAAGGGTTCAAGAGCTCACGGCGCTGAGCACTCATTTAATCATTACCAAATTATGAATATGTTTAGTATAACATTCAATTATAATTTTAATCTAAACGACAGAACATCACGATGTTGTTAGATTGCTTTATTCACACACCAAGATCTGCTAAAATATGTATGAATTTATTTTGTTTAACATGTGACGCAGTTTTTTATACTATATGGTTAGCTATCGATACATGCCAAAATATGTTGACTTTGACGACTTTAACTTTTTAATAAACGGAGTTACATTTAAAAAAAAACAAATTCTTGATTCAGTATTTTTCACCATATTTTGGTCGTACAAAGTAACTTATAAAAACAGGAACCCAAAATTAGCTTTACTTTTTAGAGCATTTAAGAGGCTCTTGAATGAATCTTATTTCTTAAGCGTGGGACAGTCAGGTCAAAGAATATAATCATTTCACATTTTGCAATCAAAAAGGAAGAAAATAAAAATGACTGCCAATCTTAAAGTGCTTGAGTTGGAGATACATCAAGATCCAACTTGTCATGAATTAAACCATAGATTGTAACCTTGTGGCCGAGGTACTGCATCTGCAACGAACCCGTCATGTCACCAAATCGACAATCACATAAGGAAAAAGTTCAATGTCTAACTTAAGTTCAAACTCAATAGCAATACACATCTCAACCTCGACTTCAATCACAGTCTTAGTTTTAGTCAGAATTAGAATTTCCACCTTTAGCTACATATTTAAACCATTTAATTAGCTCAGAGTTTTACTCTTTGAAATTTATCGTTTGACTGGGGAGGGGATTAGTTTTAGGGTTATTTATTAAAAAAAATTTTAAATATATGTTTACATTTTTTTTTTTGACAATTTTTGATTATCAAGTTTTATTCTTACCGAAAAAATATTTTTTTATAAACAGATAAAATTTTTAAATAATATATAAATAATTAAAAATATACTCCATATTTGAGTATTTTAGGGTTGTTTATTCTAATTTTAGTATAGGTTTTAATATTTAATATTTATAAGATCTGTACTTTGTATTTCTAAGAAGATCAAGTTTATAAATTTTATATTTCATTTTGGATTTTTGATATGTTTCAAAAATTTTCAGCTTTGACTATTAATTTAAATTCTTTAATTGTGTAGATAAAACTTTAATAAATATTTTTCAAAACTCTTTTGTTTATACATTTTTCGTTTGTGTATACAGCAACTGATGTTTCCATGAAAATTGAAAGAGCTAGGTAAAAACAAATTTGATATTTGAAATCACAGTACTCGGCACGGAGAATTCCTTTGTTCGCGGTTTAACTGGAACTTGTTTTCGCGTGGCAGGATATGTTATGACACATTTGTATAGCGAGCCGCTTGGTCCAAAACAGCCGCCTGCTTGCCGGCGCACCTCTTGGTGAACAGACGTTGCTGATGGAATCCCCTGTCAAGCCACTAAACCAATTAATTCGGAGTGGCCTTGCCAGGTTGTCGCCTTCTCACATTTAGTTCACCACCGAACGGGTTTTCAGTGGCTATCCAGAGGATACGTGGACTCAAGCGTCCGGACGTTGTAACCTCAAATGAACATGTGAGAATTTGAAACATAGGGAGTCAATCAATGATATCATCTTAAAAACTAAAAATGTTTATATAGCACTAACAGATTATAATAACTTAATTCATTTATCTACTAAAGAGAAACCAATTAATATTCATCACGGACTTGTGAATAATGAAGTTTTTTTATGAAAGATTAGAGAATAAAAAATAACAAGTAATTAAGAATATTAATCAAAAGCAAAATAGGATGGACAAACCTATTGACGAAACTATTGTAATTGATTATAAATTGGGCACTGGAAACAAAACTACACCTAGCTATATAGAAGTCAGGGTAATAGAAGGACGATGGAGAGAGGGGAGAGAGTATAAAGTTAAAACGTCCAGGCATACCAAGCCTACTAAATTTTACAAGGATCAATTTAGAAAATTAAAGAGATATCAAAATATTTCCCAAAATTCTAAAATAAATGTTAAAAATAATGATGATAATGCATCTAATGTTGTAAAACTAGGTTCAATAGCATAAGAAAATAGACGCTTAGAAATAAAAAAAATAATTATCAATAAAATTTAAAACAAGAATTCATAAACTAACAAATAAACACAAACATATTCAACACTAAACTACGTTATATAACAACAAATTTTGAGCGCTTTATGTATGTGGATAATTATTTGGTATTATAAATAAAATTATTATATATATTTAATGTTAGTTACATTTAAAAACCATTACATATTACTATTAAGAATTTTTAAATTTGATGAAAATCTGAAATATTCATCTTTATTTGTTTATACGTAATTAATTAAACATTTAACTTGTTATTAAATATTACACCCTTAGTTGTAAAGCTCGTGTGTACAAAATTGTGACTTATAAAAACGTTCTCAATAATGGGAACACATCCCATAAGTCCTATCTTTTTAACACACTAAAATACGATAGAATATCTAAAATACTTAATATTTGTTGCTTGATTATTATTTTATTTTAATTGAATATGAATTGTGAGGAAAAATATTGAAGTTACAGAAAACTTATAAATATGTGCAACACAAAGAAATTTGTATACATTTCATATTTCAAATTGAAACTATCAACAATAAAATTTTGTTCTGGAGATATAAAATTATTTCAAATCCTTCTTAAACAATAATTTTAAAAATACCTTCTGCCATCATCCAAAGAGTTAGCGCATTGGCGCCATAGCACCTACGCCACTTTCGGCAGCCATAAAGTTGAAATAGTAAAGGACTAGAAGGTAACCACCATTAACACCAACAATAACGTCAGCTTAGCAATTCAGCGAAGAATTACCTTTGAAAATAAATTTTACTTTGGACTTAGTAGCTAATTCAGAAGTAAAATCCTCTCTCGACGAACAAAAACCTTGCTTGACAATTCGCTCATAATACCAGTCCTCAAGTCGGCCCTTCGTTTGCACGTTTTAACAAACTGGGAGCATGCAATGTGTTGCGTTGTTTCCTATTCTTATTCAATGCTCTTTGTAAAATGGAGCGAAACAAAGTTCAGTGGTGAAATTCAAAATCGATTTATAATTATTGTTGCTCGGGCTTTCACTAAATAAGTATGCAGGGTCATTACCTTTATATTGCGGGTATAACAATCACCTATACGAAGCGTTCCACCACAACACACTACCCAGCTTACCAAAGTTGGAGCGCTCCGAAATAATGATAAAAAAAGAGTCCGTAATTTGAGCTTTTTTGGAGTATTATTTCTATCTCTATGGCGCGATATACAACAGGTATATCATCATAAACCTCCTAAGAGATTTTTGCGCCAAGCTTCTCCTCCAATTTGTGGTGTGCCGATTTGAATTTTTCCCTACAAATTGGTGGGACCTACAGTTTTTTGCCGACTCCGAACGGCATCTACAAAGGAGACGAATTTTTGCTGAGAAGCCTGTCATGGCAGAAATACACTCGGAGAGTTTGCCAAACCACTGCCGAGGGGCGACCCCGTTTTGAAAAACTTTTTTTCAAATCACTTTTGATGTTACCTGTACCAGGGCTCGAACCATGGACCTTCGGTGTGGTAGGCCGGCAACACTACCTTCACACCACGCCGGCCGGAGTATTATTTAGTAAAC
Organism: Merzomyia westermanni; assembly: GCA_949987695.1. Lineage (NCBI taxonomy): Eukaryota > Metazoa > Arthropoda > Insecta > Diptera > Tephritidae > Merzomyia > Merzomyia westermanni. Next base: position 68,465,403 of record OX465292.1, read on the forward strand.
ATCAAAAAAGCCACTTTTTTATGAAGATTCACGGAGCCTTGGGAGAAGAAATGAATATTGTAGAGCGGATAAACTGCAAGGCTCAGTTATATGAAAGATTTGGAGCGTTTTCTGATCCTTTTTCTTGTACGCGTAAAGATAACTGTGGGAAAATAAACGTTGTAGAGCGAATGACCGGCAACATTCAATTATATGAATGTTTTAAAGCATTTTCTGAAGTTTTTGTTTGCCTAAGAGAACGTAAAGTTTTTTTTCTCAATGTCTATCAATAGCTGAAAGTCAAGGGAACTGTAGTTAAAAACCAAACGAAATAATATATCAATTGATATTTATACTTTCAGATGCACTTGTACTAATATCTTTAATTAAACTTTTTTCTTCTTCAAAGTGTAGTAAAAATTTTGTCTAAAAAGAGTCACAAGACTCAAACTAAGTATCAGTAAAGCATCAATAAAATGCTCCAAAAAGAGTGCAAAAAGGCTCCAAACCCCATCAGAATGGAGGGGAAAATGTGCCTAAAAAGAGTCAAAAAAGGCTCCATACACCCTTCAGAAAAGCATCAATAAAGAGCTCCGAAAAGAGTCCAAAAAGGATCCGAAGTTCATTAGAAAAGAGTCAGAAAACGCTCCAAATTCATAGGATTCGAACTCATTTCCGACTCTTTTTTATGACTCCTTTCCTCCGCGTAGAACGATTTTTAGCTGCATTTGGGCTCCGAAAAGAGCTCATTTCGGACGGTAAAGCTCCGAGAAATTTGCGTTTTATAGCTCCGAAAGGAATCTTTTTCGCACTTTTGGTTAGCTGGGTATTAGTTTTAATTGCCAATGTATGGGTTCAAATGGGTACTTTAATATTGGATCCAAAAATACTTGATCATGAAAACAAACATGTTGTCAGAAAAAACGAAAGATTTACAAGAGCCCTAAAAAGCTTGATATAAGTAGACAGGTAGGCAGCAAGACATTTCAGACATTTTTTCACTCACACATAACACTGGGTTATGCTCTTTAAAAGGACCCACATCTTTCACTCAATATAGAAATACAGCTCATAATTAAGGTTTTACGCAAATTTTTTGCGTGTCATCGAAAATCAAAATTCACTTCGCTTGTAAAATAATACCAACCAACCGTGACTGCAGTATTTATATATGCATAACTTCATTGAATTAAGCAGGAGCTGTAGTACCCGAAACAGGGAAATTTCTTAATAAATAATAAAAATAAAAATAAAATAATAAATTTTAAAACATAATACAATGAATCCATCTAGTTAAAATAAGTCTGCTCTCCTGTAAGCATGCTTGAAATATCGAAACTAGTAAGTATTTACTACATATTCTCTTTACTCTTGAATTGAAAATTTGTGAAAAGTTAACAAAACGATCCTGAAAAACCGAACTTTTTAAAAATGACACCTAAAAATCCTAAAATCTTAACTTAGGTTGGCACTTATTTTAACTTAAGAAAAGTTGAGTACAGTACAAACAATTTGGCAATGTGTACAGAATAGTATATGTGTACTTGGTAATAGGGCATGCGTGAGAAAAGCAGCTTATATGTCGTTATCTAGCAATCCCAAATAATGTTGAGGTTACTGTATAATACATACTATCGCACACATTCACACATGCTGTAACGGACAGGTCTTAACACTTGGAGAACCAATGGCAACAATACAGCTAGCAGAAGTGGTTGAATAATTTTCTAAGGCCTAAGTGGAAGATGTTTTTCTTGAGAACCCACTACAAAAAAAAACAATACTCACATAAGCAAACTCGTGGATTATGAATGCAGCGCGTTTGTATCAACTAGAGTCACGTATACTTTACCGCGAATTTTGTAGATGTTGTATAAGTGTAGAGCTCGACGACTTGCTGTTGGCGACAGGCAACATCTTAACGGAATTGTAGTTGTTCTTAGGCGCGTAGAAGAAAGGGTAAAATAAAAAATATTTATAGTTGTGGAAACGAAGAAACTAAATTAGTTTGTAAACAGCACTTGGGCAACCAGCAGTGGTCGCGCGAATTAATATGAAAGCGGGTCAATTGAAAATCTTGCAAATCGTACCAAAAACGTGAAAGTACTTCGTTGAGAATTAGGTAAAATGTTATTGGTAATTTTAGTTTACGGTAAGACATTAGTTACAAATATGAAGAAATTGTTAGTTCAAAATTCGGGTCCACTTGAAATTCAATTTAAATTTAAGAATTTTCAGGTCACAGCAAATTTTTAATAGTTTCAAAAGTTCTAATCTCCACTTAAGCTGTCATTTGAAGTGCTTAACACATATCAAACTCTACTTCAACTATTTACAATAAATAAAATAAATTTCTTAAACTCTGTTTACAGAATGACAAATACTTAACTTAGAAAAAATGGTGAAATAGCGCAATCTACTACTCAGCCGTCAATGTAGCATTTTAGTCTTATCAGTATAGGACACGCTTTAGTTCATGAAATTACCAATTTATGCTTTGCTTAGAGACGACCTGGTAACTTGTCCGTTTCCAATCCTACTGCAACATCACAGTGGCGTAGCCAGGGTTTTGGGAAGGGGGGAAGGGGATGAAAAATTGTTCATCGATAACTGAAATTTGAGACACACAATGGCTAGCGGCTTCACCGGTGCCCATTTGCTCGTGTCTGCAAATTCCGTTCTTACATTTATATATTTCTTGCCTAATCGTTATTTCCTAGGGAATTCATGATTTATTAAAATTTAAAAAATTAAGTTACTGTATTTTTTTAATTAATTAGTGTGTAATCCAGTTTTTTGTGAAAGTTTATAATGTATAATTTCTTCGTTGTTTTATACTTCGGTTTCCTACAGGTTTTTATATCTACGCGTACAAAATATTATTACTTAAAAAGCGAGTTTTATTCTTCTTTGCTTAACACAAATTTTTTCAATTCTACCGCCAACATCGTTAAATCAGTTAACCGGTCCCTAACTCTATAAAGAGAAGGGATAAATAAGATAGCGTAATGTACATACATATCAGTAGAGTTACATAGATAAGTTTTAATCTCTTTAGAGTTTTTTACCAGCGAACCAGCATTAACACCAACGCTAATGTCAGCTTAGAAATCCAACGAGCAATCGCTTTTACAAACAAGTATACTTCGGACTGAGTAGGCAATTGAGTAGTAAAGTACTCTCTGGAAAGACGAAAATAACACTATAAGTCACTTATCGTATCCTTTCTGGTTTATGGTGCAGAAGCTTGGACACTACAACATCTGATGAGGCGGCTCTGGGAATATTCGAGCGAAAGGTTCTTCGAAATATTTAAGGACCCTTACGCGTTGGCGATTGCGAGCACCGGAGAAGACTTAGTGACGAGCTGCAAGAGATATATGCAAACACTGACATAGTCCAATGAACTAAAACCAAGCGGCTTCTTTGGCTAGGCCATGTTGTGAGAATGAATGAAGATACTGTGGCCCAGAAGGTATTCTCGGCACCGGGCGTTGGTAACAGAGGAGGAGGGAGACTATCACTCTAATGGAAGAACCAATTGGCTACCGATTTTCTATATTCGTTAAGATGATTAAGCGCCATTTGTAATGTTGTGAAATGACGTCTTGTCGCAGTTCCTCCTTCTCTATAAATTGGTTTCGGCCACTATATTTTGGCTTTGAACAAGTGTTTCATAAAATTCAGCAAACTAAAAGAAATCTGTGTTCACGTTGATTTGTTGAAAACATCGAAGCGAAACTTCTGAAGATCCTTTTTTGGCTAAGTGAATCGAGCACCTATTTCTATTATTATGTGATCAATAAATGGATAAAAACAGGAATCTTGAAGCAAACATCTAGGTTGCATGCTCTTTTTGATTTCAATATCCATGTCGTTTGCATCTTTTTCACAAGTTCTGAACAATTTTTCAAAGTAATGTTCGTCGGAATGAATACGTCGTAACTCCGCCACTAAGATTTGCGAAATCCACCACAAGCGCTTGAGCTATCTTTATTTGTTGGGGTTTATTACACAAAGGCAGAACGCACCGTTTTTGAGTGCAGAATTTTTAGTTTTGTGACCAAAGAATTTAATTTTACAAATCAATAGAGCAAATGTTGAAATTTCATAAATTTTGCGCCTTTACAAAACTCCCACCAATAATTTATGAATTAAGTCCTATAATTGCCACTATTTTTTTTCAACTTCAATTTAAAATTTAATAAGTCACAAAACTGCATATCCACATTTTTTATAAAAATTCTGATTGAGGAGTGGGGAATTTTGATGAAGCTTCGTTAAGTTTTCATAGGTTTTGTACAAAGTTTGATATTTGTTCTTGGATGTTTTTTATTAGTTAATGGGCTACACTTTTATAAAAAATGTGTACAAAATTCTCGGCTCTATCTATTTTTCCTCCATTGTATGCCCTGTTTAAAGTAATAAGCCTGCAGACACTAGTATTATCAGACCGTCTGAATTCGGATTTTTAAAGACCTGAAAGAAACGGGAGTAGAGTTTTAGTTCAGCAATTTCAGACCTCTAAAACTATGGTATTATTTCGGTCTGTTATTTTATTACTACCAAAACCAATGTGTACGCATACCTCGAAACCGATTATATCGTCTTTAAAGACTAGATAATTTCGTAGAAGGTCTGAAATGACTAGTATATGTATGTATATAGGCTTTATATTCAAACGCATAATCTACTAACCAAAAATTGTATATAAAATGAGAAATCGGAAGCATAAATCAAAAGTAAAAAAATAGTAGTTCATTGACGAAGGGGGGCGGGATCTTTCCCCCCCTGGCCACGCAACTGTACTATCATATGTGACTCACAGTAAAATCACAATTGAGTTTAGTGCTTTCCTTTATCTTATATATAAATAGACAAGATGAATGCAATGTAGAACCGTTTTCTGCTAAACTATAATTCTAAGGTATACAAATTATATATGTATAGATAGGAAATGTTGAGGTGTACTTTTATCCGTAAATAAAAAAAATTTTAAAAATCATTTTAATATAAAAAATTTTACATAAATGTCACACCACTACACATTTACTTATTCACACTATAGACACGCTGTGTGTGTGTGTACTTGCTTTTTGTGTACTATGCTGAATCGTGAGCATGGCCGAGGAGTTGCTTTGTAGGAAAAAATTAAGAGCCGTAGTAGTGTGAGTAGACTTGCCATGCATGTTTTTGTGTTATTCGTGTGGTCGGCTCTCACTGTGAGTGCGAAGAGTTGGTAGTGGACCAACGAAAAATAAGTATTCGCACTATAGATACTCTGTTGTCTCATGCATTTTTGCTTTAGTTGTTGTTATTGTATTGATTACTGGCTACGATGCCCAGTGTCAGCTGCTCTCCTGAGAGCACGAAAAGTTGCTTTGTTGGATACATTAAACAACCAATGTAAAATATGAGCAAATATGTAAAATTCATTACTGATACCTACAAACAGGGTTTACAAAAATAAAATAAATGATTACTAATAAAGAGTATTAAACACCGAAGAAAATTAAAGGAAAATAGAGGAAAGGAAAAGAATTGAAGGGAAGGAAAATTAAAGGAAAGAAAGGAAAGAAAAGGAAAAGGAAAGGAAGGAAAGGGAAGGGAATGGAAAGGATAGGAAAGACAAGAAAATTAAAGGAAAGAAAGGAATTGTATGGAAATGAAAGGAAGGGAAGGGAAAGGGAATTAAAAGAAAGGTAAGAAAACGAAGGGGAAAGAAAGAAAATAAAAGGAAGGGAAGGGAAAGGAAAAGAAGTTTGAGGAAAGTAAAAAATAAAATAAGAGAGTAAAAAAAGGAATCAAGGAAAATAAAAATATGTTAGAGGAAAGGAACGACATAGAAAGGAAGAAAAAAAGGCGGATAAAACATACCTACAGCAAAAAAATAAAATAAAATAAAGTTTATTAGTTGAATTTCAACCACTGGGCGAACTCTAGTCCTAATAAAAGAGCGAGAGCTAACACATGTCTATATATATGTAGATTCCTCATTCCGGTGCTTATACCTGTGGGGTGAAGAAATATGAATGTCGAGGATCATTTTGAAATTTTTTGCTAGTTGATGCTATTGTTAGTTGCTAGAGCGTTGAAAGGATGAAGATGACCGTCGCATTTAGTACCATTAATGTTTATAATCATAAGTGTTTACCTTTATGAAATAATAATTAGGTCCGTGAACACCATTTCTATTACATCTTGAATAAAGTTTACTAAAGATGAAAAAAAAGATACTATTATGCTTCAGAACTAATTTGAAGCTATTAGCATTCGAAAAATTTTTAATTTATTTATATTTAAAACGTATGGTATGAGGTTTTTATTTAGTTTAAATAATGCGGCTTGCGAAATAGATCTACAAGAAAAGCTATAGCGATTGTTTTTAAGTTTTCCTTTTCTATTCTAATAAAAACGTTTTATAATTACTTAAAAAATAATTATGCAAAATAAAAACAATAATAGTTTTCCTAAAAGAAATAAAAATTACTATTCTTGGCCTCAAGCTCATTTATAGCCATGGTACTTTACAAAGTGTACAGGCCGCAAAAACAACAATTCAATTGAACTGTTGGTATACAAAATAAAGAAAACCGTAGAGCCCGAGTATCGGACGGGGTACAAATGTACACTCCCAAGCAAAAAACCATCAATGCAGTCAGATGGCGGTGAATCTGTTATTGGTGTACCGCAAAAACCAGTCGAATGAGCAGCATCATTAGCACTTGCATCACATACTTCAATCTTGAAGTGGAAACGCCTATGTCCTGATAGAGTACCAAGACGAGCCATGTGTGACACTTGGCATAACTCTGGCGATAAGTAGGTGGAATAACTTTCCTTCAAATTTAGGGATTTCTTGAAAAAAAAAATAAACGTAGGGACAATTTGACATGAGCAACTTTAAGGTGCAAAGACAGTTTAATCGTTGAAGTGCAAATCTTCGGGGAAATTTTGTATGCTTTGGTGGTGGCTCAAGTTCATTTCCCACATTTAAAAATGCATACACGACAGTACTCAAAAAGCAACGCTCAAAAACAAACAGAGTAAGATCTGTTTATACATATTTCTAAGGCAGAGTTGAGCATCCAAACCCGAATGTCCGATTAATGTAATAAAATGGTTTATTTGCCTAACCGCTGAATAATATTGAAAAATATTTGACACTATCTACTTATATATTTGCGTTGCATTTCCGTATAGTCATATACATATGTGCATATGTATGCGAATACAACACCGCATTACACACATTCTGTCCTATGAACCCAATATACTTTTTCGGAAAGGAGAGAAAAAATAAAAATACACGTGTATCGGCGATTTTCATGTACACGTCAGAATTTTTTTTTTTTTTATGTATACACTATAAAGCTCGTAGTGTCCGTCTGTCCGCCTGTTTGAAAGACTTTGGACCGATTTTTAACCCTTTTTCCGTGATCCAATCGAGCTGAATTTTTGCAGGCAGACTCGTGCAAAACTCTGTATCACGTAAAATTTTTATCAATTCTTAGATTTTTCTGAATTTTTTTTAAAATTTTTTTTTCACTTTTTTCTGCACAACTTAAAGGGACTCCAAATTTTTAAGCTGCTAAAGCGTTCCCAAAAAAAAATTGTTTTTGGACCCATCCTACTCCATATATTTGTAGTTTATCAATAGTAACTTTCTAAGACTAAACTGTTTATGACTTTTACAACACTTACAACTGGTATGACAGATGAAACATTGAATTGGACAATTGAGTTGCAAAAGGGTTAAAAATTTATCCAAAGTCTTTCACACAGGCGGACAGACGGACGCTACGAGCTTTATACTTTATACATAAAAAAAAAATTCTGACGTGTACATGAAAATCGCCGATACACGTGTATTTTTATTTTTTCTCCCCTTTCCGAAAAAGTATATTTGGTTCATAGGACAGAACTAAAGCTCGTTTTTATAACGCAGTGGTTATTCTTATGCTTTGAAAGATGAGAGAAACACATTTTTCATGACTTCACCCAATTACAATAAAGTAAGCTAGTTCATTAAACAATATTTTCAAACCGTTGAAATCAATGTTTTCCAAACGGGTTTGTAACTACGAAATTTCCCAAATGTTTAAATATGTTTTCAGAATTGTATGGTAGCTTTGGGGAATTAACTTGGAATGAAGTTTACGAAAAATTTTATACTCTTTTTGAGAATTTCTCATCTAAGCTAGCGGAGTTAGAGAATAGGCTTGGGAACAGGGTTGCCACTAAGAAAAATATTTAACTACCATTCATCAAAAAAAAAAATCTACCAAAATTGGAAAAAATCTACCAAGTTCTTTTTTTTTAGCAATTTTATGAAATGAACTTTATTTGTTAATAAGGAACATTTAGTTTAATGTATAGTATATATAAAATTATCCAATGCCTTTTTAATTTAATGTTTCAAAAATAATCAATTCAATCACCTCAGAAGTTAATAACTCGTAGCTATAATACCGATGCTAAATAAAACATAAAAAATAAAAAGTCTTTATTACTTCCATACATGTGTAGTTAGTCTAATAATTTATCTGGAGACCAGACATCGGTTTTATCGTAAATCAGTTATTTCGCTAACTTAATTGCACCTGCAGTGCTTATATTTAGTTGATTTCTAATTCTAATTTTAATAAGATTAAAATCCGTAAACTTCCTTTCAGCAGCAGCAGAGCTATGGGGCAATGATAATATATTAAAAGTGAAGCTCGTAAGAGTTTTAAAACATTGTTTACCTAAACTATTTTTTTGTAACGAGACTTTTTCCCAAAAGTCTGCTATATCCATATCGGGATGAAGACCAATGTTGCTCAGTCGCAACATCTTCCACTCTGTAATTAAATCTTCTGGGTTGCTTTCAACCAAATTTGAATTATTCTTTCAGTGAAGTTTATTTTGAATTGAGTTAGAGATGTTCGCTCATCATCGATATACGAGGTGTGTTCAAAACGTATCGCGAATTTTGAATTTTCGCTGGTTACGTATATTCGAATTTCGAATTTTTTGTGGCGTTATGTTGGTACTCATGTCTCTCACTTATGCCGACAAGCTCGGCCATTTTGAATGTTCAGTTAATTGTTGACAGCTGCTTTGCTTGCACGTGTTTTGGATCGTCTTCGATTTTTACCTATTCAAAAAAATGGATCAAAGAACCTGTATCAAATTTTGTGTGAAAAACGAAATTAAGTGCGCGGATGCATTCCGAATGTTGACTGTGGCATACGGAGAAGCTACCTTGGACCAAAGCAACGTTTATCGGTGGTACAAAATGTTCTCAGAAGGCCGAGAAGATGTGCAAAGAAGAACAAAAATTGGCTTTTGCACCACGATAACGCCCCTGCTCACGCATTGTTGCTTGTGCGCGACATTTTGGCCAAAAACAACACACTAATGATGCCGCAGCCACCGTATTCCCCTGATCTGGCCTCCTGTGACTTTTTCTTGTTTCCTAAACTGAAGAGGCCCATGAAAGGACGACGTTACGCTTCTCTTGACGAGATAAAGACGGCATCGAAGGAGGAGCTGAACAAATGATTTTTTGAAGTGCTTCGAAGATTGGAAAAACCGTTGGCACAAGTGTATAATATCTCATGGGGATTACTTTGAAGGGGACAAAATAGATATTCATGAATAAATAAATAATTTTTGAGAAAACACAAATTTCGCGATACTTTTTGAACACACCTCGTATGTACATATACGATGAATGTGTTCGAAAAAATATGTAATAATATTCGCGTTCGAAAATTACTTTGACGCATCAAGCATATTCACAAACGAAAGGTCAAAGAAAACTTTACTGAAGACATTTTGAAAAATCTACCAAAATGGAGAAAAAACTACCCTTCTACCAAAAATGGTAGAATTCTACCAAAGTGGTAACGCTGCTTGTGAAGCGAATAGATGATGAAGTTTCTGCGTGTGTGTTGAAAGTAGATGAGTCTGCTGTGAAAATTAAGATGCTTGAAACATTTTAAAGGCATTTTTAATCAAATCTGCCTATCGATTGATTTTATGGTCCCTAAAATAAGTGAAGAGAGAACAGGAGAACTGGCAGGCCTTCAAATGGTCAGAAACAGAGGTACAATTTTTACAAGGCAAGAAAAGCGGAAGTATTCCGGTTTCAAGCTGCGAACCTCTCTACCAACAAGTGTTTTTTGGCGTTATATTAAGAAGTTGCAGGTTCATAGTAAAGATGAGCCTGAGTGTTGTTTTCTCCTGATGAGGTTAATGATACTTTCCTATCCAGAAGCACGTCTTGCCCGGTAGTCCCACCGTTTGTATTCCGTTCAGATCGCTGTTTTAGAGGAGTGTGTTTCGAATTTTCCACAGTGACCGAATATGATTTTGGGAGGTGTGTTTTCAAAATCCATTCCAATGCTGTAGTGAAGATGGACTGCCGATCAGGTTTATTAAAATAGTTTTACCATGTATTATTGGAACTCTTACCCACATCATTAATCATGCTGTCACGACCTCATGTTTTCCTAGCCTTTGGAAAGTGGCAACTGCCCTTCCTATACCTATAAAGGCTGATGTTTCCTCTTCGTCCGATTAGCGCCTTCCCTGCCCTTTCCAAAGTATTTGAAACAATTATGCATGACCAGATATCTGAGTATATTAATAAGTATAATAATAATACTCTCTCCCCTCCACTCGGGTTTTCGAAAAAACCACAGCGGCGCTACTGCCATGGTTAGGATCTTTGATGACGTCAGAATTGCTTTTGACAAGGGTAATTTAACTTTGTTGTGTCTGCTTGACTTCTACAAAGCATTCGACTCTGTCCACTATACCCTACTTTCAAGCAAGCTGAAGTTTTACTTCGTATTCGGCAAGCATGCTCTAAGTTTGATGGGTAGCTATCTAACAAGCAGGTATCAGCGTGTTCGAATCGATTCTGAGGTGTCACAACTTAAGGAACTGACTTCTGGGGTTCCCCAAGGTACCATTATCGGCCCTCTAATTTTTAGTCTTTTTATCAATGATATTTTTGGTCAATGTAAACATGTAAGGGTTCATGCGTATGCGGATGACATTCAGCTCTATTTATCTGACTCGGTTAAGCAACTTGATCGCCTTTGTTGTAATATTATTGAGGACTTATTAGCAATATTCAGCTGGGCGATAGAAAATGATTTATTACTAAACTGCAATAAATCCTTTGTACTACCTATTATTAAAAATGCGAATGCTTTCCATACTCTGCCTCTAGTACACATTCGTAATGTGAATCTAAAAGTAGTAGACAAAATAAGAAATCTGGGATTTATAATAAGCTGTAGACTGTCGTGTAGTGATCATATAAATGCTATTGCCAGCAAGGTATATCTAACCTTGCGCAATCTGCCCAATTTGCCCCCTTTAGTACTAGGCGTCAACTTGCTTTTCAGCTTATACTCCCGTTAATTACTTACTCTGAGTTGGTGTATAGTAAACTTGACTGTCAGTCCGCTCGAAAAGTTCAAGTTATGTTTAACAACGTCACGCGATATGTGTATGGCTTACCGAGGTTTGAGCATATATTTCGTTGGAGGCATCATCTATTGGGTTGTGACATCTTAGACTATTTAAAAGCAAGGAGTTGCATTTTCCTTTTCTAACGCACTACAATGGCAGAGCCGAACATTCTTTGCTCAAAGTTAGTGTTCACCAGGTCAGCTCGTCTCAATGACCTAATAGTACCGCAGTTTAGCTCGTTAGCTTCAGAGAGACTATTTTTCATTAACACTATACGCCTATGGAACGCTATTCCACCTATTACAAGATATAAGTTAAACAGAAGCAACTTGGAGCAATCCCTTTATGCATATTTCAGTAATCAAACAACTCAAATATAAATAGAATGCCTAGCTATATTATTTTGAATATCTCTTATTAAAATACGCTTCTTTACATTTACATTTATTTATATAATATTGCATTTATTATTTTATCATTATTATTATACATAGTTAATATTACTATTATTAAGTTGTTCATAACTCCTGTTGTTCTATAAAATATCCCTAAATCTTATTGTACTAATATATCCCGGAATTATTAAATACAAATACATAATATAATCGAATTTAGTGAGTGTTTTTAAAAATGCCTTATAAATACAAAAGAAGTGTGCGAAGCCGCAGAAGAAGCTTGTTACAATATTTGGGGTTTGAAAAGTTACGTGCGGTTTGTAGTAATACTATTCATACACACTGCAGAGCTTTCAATAGAACAGAATAAACCTGTTTGGATCTCAAATAATACCGATGTATATATGCCTATTTCTCATGTTTCTTATATTTCTATACCTAAGTACCATTTAACTAATCTGCAAAAAACCCTAAGAGGTAACATAGAAGAATAATGAAACCAACTAAATGGGAAGAGACTGTACACAATTTGAGTATCAAACCATGTGGAAGGCCGCCCAAACAGATCCGATACATCCACATTCGAAGCATGGATTACGTTAGAAAGGTTGATGAGCTCAAGTTGAGTGGAAACCTAGCTGAAAATTGGAGAATTTTCTGGCAAAACTTCAAAATATTTGCGGTGGCTATCGAATTATACAAAAAAGCGGAACCGGTCAAAGTAGCTATATTTTTAAACGCGATTGGCACTGATGCAATCGAAGTATTTTATACATTTAATCTTGATGATGACCAAAAGAAAAAATATGCTTAGGTTCCAAAAGCATTCGAAAATTTTTGTAAGCCAAAAAGCAACGAAGTTTATGGAAGTTTTGTGTTTCATAATCGCAGCCAAGCACATGGGGAACCATTTGACAATTTTTTAATTGACTTGAAGAAAACAGTTCGTAGATGTGGTTTTGCTGATGAAGATAGAATGGTTCGGGATCGCATTGTACTAGGTACAAATGACAAGAGGATGCAGAAAAAATTACTGGACACACGTGATTTGACAATGGAGATGCCGGTAGATCTAGCACGTTCGACGGAGATTTCAACAGGCGACACGTATGCAAAGCAGCAATGAAGTAGTAGATTTGGTACAAAAGAATCGGGGTAAGGGCGAAGTTAATTATCGTGCGAACCCAGTACACGTAAGGAAATAAAAAAGGGAAACATAGACTGTAAGTTTTGTGGTAGAACACATGCAAGAGGTTCATGCCCAGCATATGGGAAAACCTGTAACAATTGTAGAAGAAAAAATCATTTCGCAGGGTCGTGCACTAGAAAATCGGTCAAAGATACTAAACTTGAAGATGATAACAAAAGTTAATCGTATTTATATTTAGATGCAGTAAAAAGTAATAATTATTCAAATATTTGGCATGAAAGCATTAAAATTCAAAACAAAACAATAGTATTTAAATTAGACACTGCAGCCATGGTTAACGTTTTGCCTATGAATTAACTAAAAGAATTAAAATTGCCTAAAATCCATAAAAGCCGCGAAAGAGTAGCATATAATGGAACGAAAATTTAAAATTTAGGTTATGTAATATTGAACTGTGACGTAAGAAACAAAATCGAGCACATAAAGTTTTTCATAGTCAAAGGTGAGGCAAGTTCATTCAGGTCTTAGTAAACGAATTAATAGTATAAAGAACTTTGAAAAACAAGATTTACTCAATAAATATGAGAATATTTTCAATGGATTAGGTTGTTTTAAAAAACATTTTTAATTGAACTCAAAGAAAATTCTGAGCCGGGCTCGAAACCGGCATCGCGGATACCGTTATCATTAAGAGAACCTTTGAGGCAGGAACTAAACAACTTGTGTGAGAAAGGTATTATTGAGAAAAACGAAAAGCCAAGCTCATGGGTTTCAAATATAGTCATAGTTGAAAAACCGAATAAGAAATTGCGTATTTGCATTAACCCGAAAGAACTTAACAACGCTATCAAAGATAACTTTTATGAAATACCAACATTCGAACAAATCAAACCCAAGATAGCACCTGAAGTGTTTCAAAAATTCAACGAAGAAAATGTTGGAGACATTGAAAATGTTTCTGTATACTCGTACATTGACGCTATACTTGTAGCGGCTGAAAATGAAGAAGAACACGACAAAACTTTAGGGATATTGTTGAAAAGGGCAATACAGAATAATATTAAATTCAATAATTAGAAAATACAAAGGAAGCGACGTGAACTTAGTTTTCAAGAACATACAATATCTGAAGAGGGAATAGCAATAGACAAGAATGAACTGAAAGTAATATAAGATTTAACAGCACCAAACTGTAGGAAAGACTTACAGAGGCTCATGGGTTTTATTAACTATCTGAGAGAGTACATACCGAACTTGGCCCACATAAGCAGTCCACTAAGGGAGTTAATGAAAAAGTTGGTAGTTTGTGAATGGCTACCAACTCATGAACGCTGCTTGGGAGAAATTAAAAATTTAATTATGAATGCTCCGACTCTTAAGCCTTCAACGCAAAAGAAAAGATTTTCCTGCAAACAGATGCATCTAAAAGTGGTTTAGGATGTGCTCTGTTACAGAATAAAGTGCCAATATGTTTTGCCTCGAGGAGCTTAACCGAGGCAGAAACGAAATACGCCCAGATTGAAAAAGAAATGCTGGCGGTAGTGTTTTCGTGTCAAAAATTTCACAACTACATTTATGGTAGAAAAGTAGAAGTTATAACTGACCATAAGCCCCTTTTAGGAATTATGAAAAAGGATTACAACAAAATCCCATCAGCAAAACTGCAGAGAATGAAACTAAAACTGCAAAAACGACATAAGTTTTACATATTTACCTGGGAAATACCTTTACCTCGCAGATTGGCTGTCACGTAGTTTTGCAATAAATGCAGGGAAAGAAGTGGAAATTAAAGGTCTGAAAGATATGGTACACACGATAAATGTAAGCGAAGCAAAGAAAATCAGGATACAGGAAGAGACTTTAAAAGATAATGTATTAAAAGTAGACATGAGTTATATTAAAAATGGTTGGCCACCAGACCAAAATAGAAAGAAATTTGCAATATTTATGGAAATATAGAATGAATTGTTCATAGAGGCCGGTCTGGTATTTTTTGATGACCGCATTTTCGTACCACAATCTCTTCGTGGTGCAATACTCAAAAAACATTTCTCACTTCGGCATAGAAAAACACCAAAAATAGGACTAAACAGCTTTTATTTTGGCCCAATATGAATCAATATATAGAATCTATGATTGTTAAATGTAGAATCTGCCAAAAATATAGATCCTCTAACCAAACGGAACCCCTTTTAAACCATCCAATACCGAATGGGTCTTTTAAAAAAATAGCTATGGATGTCATCGAAGTATAATACCACTAGTTGAAAAGACAGCAAAAGCACTTTCTGATAAACTCAATATTATCTTTTCTACGCATGGATATCCTCTTGCGATTATAGCCGACAATGTTCCTTTTAGGTCTTTTGAATTCAGACAATGGGCTGAAAAACTTGATATTAAAATTATTACCACTAGTCTACATTATCCTAAATCAAATGGTTTTGCTGAACGTATGGTTCAAGTAGCCAAAAGCCTAATACAAAAGAGTAATGATGAGAAAAGTAATATTTGGCATGCACTTTTAGAATACAGAAATATGCCCAATAAAATTCAGTGTATTCTCCAGCGCAGGTACTAATGGGTAGGCAAACAAGAACCTTGGTTCCAGGAAGCAATACATTTTACAAATACGCTGAAGTTGTCAATAAAGTTAGGCCAGTTTTGAACCATAACAATTTAAATAACAAAAAATATCATGATATGAGTTCAACTCCGAGATCTGACTTCAAAAAGGGAGATAAAGTATGGTTAAAAGAGGGAAGATTTTGGACTCCAGCAATAGTTTTAGAAAAACATTCCACACCACGTTCTTATATAGTGCAAAGGGGAGATGGAAAGTCTTATCGTAGAAACTCATATTTTCTAAGGAGTCGTACATGAATTCTTGATCCCAAAAATAAATTTTAGTTTTAGGTATCTGAAAACTGCACTGTTTTTATATTATAAGATCAGCTTGAAGTAATACCATCTAATATTTTTGAACTTCCTATAATCTGAAAAAAATGTACAGATGTTAAGAAAAGCGCACTTTGTTAATATGATAAGATCAACTTGAATTGATTTGTAATTATTAGCATCGAAAAAGGGGAGATGTAGTACTACTATTCATACACACTGTAGAGCTTCCAATAGAACAGAATAAACCTGTTTGGATCACAAGTAATACCGATGTATATATGTAAATCTGTGTATTAGGTATTGCGCTCTCGCCTATTTCTCATGTTTCTTGTATTTCTATACCTAAGTACCATTTAACTAATTATAAGCATCAGCAGTCAATAAATGACCTCAGACTATATCATCCACTTGTTTTATTGCACGGTTGACAATCCCGCTCCTTCTTGCTGTGAATGCGAAACATCAATAATAAATACTTATTAAATAATATAATTAAAGATCAAAACAAAAGTAGATCTCGATAATGAAAAGTCAATTAACTTATGAAAAGATAAGTCAATAAATTCTTTGAAGGCACGCGTAATAGGTGCATTACTTTCGGTGCATTACTTTCGAAATTAGTTCTGCAACTATCCACATAGAACGGAAGAAAGCTACGCAGACTTCTTTGCGGAACATTAAAGTTTGTCCGCTCTAGAAAAGTTGGGCAATCGACTATGCCATTAATTATATTGAATATAAAAGTCAGAGAGCGGACCTTCTTTTTTCTAAAGAACACAGATCAATAAGCAACAGCTGAGATTGTTACGATGGCATTGGATTCTCGAACCCTAATGAACGCAATGCATGTTTTAGAAAGATTTTTTGAACCCTCTCAATCTTATTTATGGATTGTTGATCGTATGGTCTCCAGATAACTACTGCGTATTCTGAGTTAGAGCGTAAAAGAGAAGTAAAAAGAAGTTTAAAGGTGTATGGATCACTAAACTCTGTGGAATAACGTTTTATAAATCCCAATACCAAATAAGCTTTAGAAAGAATGAAATTAATGTGACTAACTATTAAAATGTAGCTTTGACTCGAAAACTACTAAAAGATCTTTTATCTCTGAAAATTTATTTAAAATATTATTATCAATAAAGTAACAGGTAGAAGTAGCATTAAGACGTCTAGAGTAAGTTAAATGAAAACACTTGCCAATATTTAACGATAACCGCGATTTTATACACCATAAATGGAGATTGTTCAAATCACATTGAAGTTTACTTGCATCCTCCGCATTATTCACCATCACAAAAACTTTCAAATGATCAGTAAAAAGGAGCTAATTTGAAAAGGAGAAACAACTGCCAATATCATTGATAAAAAGCGCAAAAAGTAAAGGGCCTAAAATGCTACCTTGAGGAACACCTGAAGAGGCAACAAAAAAGTCTGAATTTGAAGCATTAATCGATACTGCACAACGCTGATTACACAAATATGAAGTTATCCATTGCAAAACAGAGGAATGAAAGCCGAGGCAAGCTAACTTGCTGACCAGAATCTTGTTAGATACTCTATCAAACACCTTAGAAAGTCAGTATATATGCAATCTACTTGGGAGCCAACCGAATAGATTAGCGGCCTCAACAGGAGTATTAGCCAATTTGCTGTCTAAAAATATTGAACTACGTACACTAGAGCAAACGTTTTTCGATTTTACAAAGTTCCAAAAAGATTTGGGGTTAACTTTAATATTCCACTCTGTACTCCTAATATATTTTGCATACAGAAGGTTATGTGATGACTTAAATTCCTTGTGATATTTTTGAAATTTTACAAAGAATAATTGGTTTCTAGTTGATTTGAACTTTTTAAGATATTTGTTTTTAATGTTTTTTAAATGCTCTAAGGCTCTATTATACCAAGTTGACTTATAAGATCGTTTACGTTTTAAAGGTATGTTGTTAAAACAGAATCCATTTAGTTTCGATTTAAAACTTGAATAGCAACTATGAATATCGCAGTCCAAAATAAGTTCTTCCCAATTGATTGGGACTTTATATATTTTAGGGCACTGCACTTATGCACTTTTCACTGCACTCACTTCGGCACTTAACTTGAAAAATAAAAACTCCGAAAAACAGGGGGTTTAAATTTAAAAATATTTATTTAGTTCGATTTGGCTCAGGCGATATGCGACCGTTTTGCGCAAAGGTTTTCGAATTGTGTTTTTTGCTACAAGTGTGTGTGTGTTTGGCTTTGACAAATTATGCTGCGTGACTGTATAAGTTAACACAATAGTTTGCGCGATCACCTTAAAGTTGCGGTTCTTAACACTGCACGCGTATTTGCCAATATGCTGACCATGCATCAAGCAAATAGGGCATGCAACAATGGTAAACAACAATCAGCAATAACTTGTGAGCAATGGTAAACAACAGTCAGCAGTAAATGGTAACAATCAAATTGATTGAGCAATCATCGATCAGCAATTATTAATTTGGCACATGGAAGTGCAACGTGACCGTAGGTGTAATTTAGAATTAAGCAATGATTGTAGTTTTAGTTTTAATCTGAACTCAAAGTAAAATCATTTATATGCAGTGAAAAGTAGTAGTGAATTAAGAAACAAACATTTTTTCGACCCCCTTTCAAAGAATAATTATTCTTATAATCATAATTATAATTAAAAGGCAGGATTAAAAATTTGAATTTGAGTAGAATTTAGTTTAAAAAAAAATAATAATATCGGGCTTGTACAGCCAATAACATAATATAATTTGAAACTGCGTTAATTTGAACCAGCTTATAACAAAAAAATTCTCTGCGATGCACCACCCAAGCGACCCTCCAGAGAAATATAACACAAATATTATAAACTTTTTTACAATGTCCAACCCCAATAACATAATCCGCCCACCGGTGCTAATCACACCTGCACAACCGAGTGCTTCCTCTTCTGTGCCATTTAAGATGGACCAATTAACTACCCTAGTGACAGGACTTATAAACATATTAAGACAGGACGGACGAAACATCGTACAAGCAGCCCTGAACCGAAATTATAGCTTCGCTAACATAACAGACGTGACTATCGACGCAACCCACTCCAACAATATAACGGAGCTGGATAAGATACCGGATGTAGTAAGGTGCCTACGCGAATTTTCCGGTAACCCAGGAGAATTTAACTCCTGGAAAAAAGCGTAGATCGAATCCTTCAGATCTACGAACCATTGAAAGGAACGCCGAAATATTACGGCATCCTCAATGTCATTCGAAACAAAGTCGTGGGGAACGCCGACATTGCCCTCGAATCCTACAACACGCCATTGGACTAGAAGGCTATCTCAAGATGCCTTAAACTCCACTACGCTGATAAGCAAGATCTAGGTACCCTTGAGTACCAAATGAGCTCCCTAGTGCAGGGAAGCCTCACTATCCAGGAATTCTACCAGCGCGTATATTCCCACCTTTCACTTATCTTAAACAAACTTGGATGCATGGAAGTCGGCGCAGAATCTATGCACCTATTGACACGCACCTATAGGCACAAAGCCCTCGATACCTTTATAAGAGGACTAAAAGGAGACTTGCCAAGACTTCTTGGCATGAGAGAGCCAGTAGATCTCCCTCAAGCTCTCCACTTGTGCCTGAAATTGGAGAACCAAAACTTCCGTTCTCACTACGCGCACAATACCAGCAACCAAAATAGGAAGCCTCAGGAATTCCGACCACCCCTCCCACCCAAAAAAACGACCAATGATTTTTATCCCCAGTTGGCATACATGCTAAAACCTCCAATGCCCCCAATAAACTTTGCAAATCATTATCGCCCTCAAGTTACACCATATCAGGATTACCAACAGTACGAACAGGACCAATACTACCAATATGATTGTACTCCTACTGCACAAGAGTATGAAGCCGCTATGGCTAATGAAGAAAACGGACAATCAGTGCAATCATACGCCGAGGAAACCTTACCGACCGAAACCCAAGATCATATCGATATTCATTTTTTAAAATGAGCAGTTCTTCGTTGCCCTATATAGAGTGCAGGACGAAGAACGGAAATATTCTCAAAATGTTAATCGATACAGGGTCAAGTAAGAACTAAGTCCAACCCTGCCATGTCCTTAAGAAAATACCCAATGACGAGCCATTTTTGGCAAATTCCATAGCCGGACAAATTCAAATTACCCATCATACGGTCATACATCTATTCGGAAGAAATAACAACACTTTAAAATTATTTTTACTACCTACGCTGAAATCCTTCGACGGAATAATAGGAAGCGACAGTCTTAAAGAACTCCGTGCCACTATAAATATACGTGATGACACCCTCACACTAGCCAACAACATAAACATTCAAATTAGACAGAAACTGTCCCCAACAGTTAACAAAATAGACGAGAACCGACCATATGACAGAAATTCAAAAACAGGACATAACTCGTCTCACAAAAAAAATATCCTCATCTATGTACAGAGCCAGATGAGAAGCTGACCTACACTACTACCATAGTAGGAGAAATTAGAACCTCTTCAGACACCCCCGTGTACACCAAGTACTATTCTTACCCTCTAGCAATGAGAGATTTTGTGAAACAAGAAATAGAAAAATTGTTAAGAGATGGAATTATTAGGCCATCTCGTTCACCATACAACTCACCTGTGTGGGTTGTAAACAAAAAATTATATGCCGCAGGACAAAAGAAATACAGATTAGTAATAGATTATAGAAAATTAAATACATTAACAATAGCTGACACATACCCAATCCCAGAAATAAACGAGGTAATCTCGTAACTAGGAAATAACGCATATTTTTCTGTTCTTGATCTAAAGAGCGCCTTCCACCAGATTCCCTTGAAGGAATCGGAGATCTAGAAGACAGCTTTTTCGATTAATTACGGCAAATAAGAATTCACCCGACTCTCTTTCGGATTAAAAAATGCAACCGCTATCTTCCAACGAGCGCTAGATGACATCCTAAAAGAGCATATAATTATGTCTGCATAGATGACATAATAGTATTTGGCAATAACGAGCAAAGCCACCTAGAAAATGTCGAAACAATTTTCCATACGCTAGAAAAAGCGAACATGAAGGTCCAATTGGACAAGTGCGAGTTTTTCCGTAAACAAGTTGAATTTTTAGGTTTCATCATATCCCCCGCAGGAATAAAAACTAATCCCGCTAAAGTAAAAGCAATTCAGGAATTTCCGTGCCCAAAGACATTAAAGGACTTACGGCCCTTTCTTGGCATGTCAGGCTACTATCGACGCTTCATCAGAGATTACGCCAAGTTAGCGAAACCTCTGACCTCGCTTTTGAGAGGGGAAGATGGACGTGTGTCCAAAAACGCCTCAAGTAAAAAGCTAGTTGTGCTCGATAAAAATGCCCTAGACGCTTTCAATAAAATTAAATCTTCATTAATATCTAAAGAAGTCGTACTATCATATCCAAACTTCCAACAAGAATTTCACCTCACTACTGATGCATCAAACTACGCTTTCGGTGCTGTCCTTGAGCAATCTGGAAAACCAATAACTTTTATATCCCGATCACTAAATAAAACAGAAGAGAGTTACGCCGCAAATGAGAAAGAAATGCTGGCGATAATTTGGGCTCTCACTTCACTTAGAAATTATTTGTACGGATCAGCGAAAGTTGTAATTTTCACGGATCATCAGCCTCTCACTTTTGCATTGAGCAACAAAAATCACAATGGAAAAATGAAGAGATGGAACCGCATCCTTCAAGAATACAACTACGAAATGAAATATAAGCCCAGAAAAACGAACGTTGTCGCAGACACACTATCCAGACCACCCCAGACTGATTTCAATACTCTTACCACTACTGATCCACAAAACCCCGGAGAAATCATTCACATTGACATTTATTCGACGAAAAAAAAACTAGTTCTTACTTCCGTCGACAAATTCTCCAAATATGCACAGGTAAAAGTAATCCCGTCTAGAGCCGTACAGCACATTAAGGATCCAATACGCGAGCTAATGATTGCATTTGGAGTCCCCAAACTCGTTGTTATTGACAATGAGAAAGCATTAAATTCAGCATCGATTTCATCATTACTTACATATCAAATGAACATAGAAGTATATGTTACACCTCCTTATACTAGCGCGACGAATGGACAAGTCGAAAGATTCCATTCAACCCTTTCAGAGATGATGAGATGTCTTAAAGTCGACAACAGTAGTTTACCTTTTGAAGAATTACTTTATAAAGCCGTTAAAGAATATAACTCAACAATCCATTCAACAACTAAGAAAAAACCCATAGAAACATTCTTCAGAGCTAGAACCAGCACAGACCCACAGGAGTTAGAAAGAAATAGGCAAAAAAATATAGAACTGCTTAAGAAGAAACAAGAAAAGGATCTCGAATACCACAATAAAAATAGAAAAAATGCCAGGAACTACTCTGTAGGTTAACAAATAATTGTTAAGGTCAACAAAAGATTAGGATCAAAATTATCAGCGAGATACAAAAAGGAAATAATTGCAGAAGATAATGGAAATACAGTAAAAACCAAGTCAGGACGAGTAGTCCATTAAAGTAACATCAGAAGTTAGTCTCACCACACCAATACACACAATAAAACAAATACTAATTATTCTTTTTAGGAAAAATTAACTATCTAAGACTTTTACTCCTCTGGACTACGATCACAACTTCCTACTCAGACGTACAAGTACTGGACTACAGTAAAGCCCAACTAGTAACAATAGACAACGGACTAGCAAAAATACAAGACGGAACACTAAGACTCATCCACCTCATCGAGTTGGAGCGATACGAAAACTTTTTAGTAGACACATACAATGAGATAACGAAGTTAGTCCCTAAAGACAACTCCCTTTATCCCATCCTACAACACGAAACCACGCAAGCCTTTGAACTCCTTAACACCCTTAAGCCTGTGGAAGTCGGAAAAGAAAAGAGATCAATTGATATATTGGAAACTGCATGGAAATTTATAGCCGGTTCCCCCCATCATGAAGATCTCGATATAATAAACAACAACCTAAATAATCTTAACCAAAATAATGATAATCAGTTAATCATAAAGAATCTCTTCGAAAAGAGAATACATAACGTATCAAATATTGTCAATAAAATGTTAAACATAATAAGAAAAGATGAAAATGTTATAACGGAAATTGTAATAAACGTACAAAATCAAATAAGATTAATCAAAGAAGAACTAATAAATATTAAATATAAAATCCAATGGGTAAAAGCAAACATTATAAATTCAATAATTTTAAATAAGGAAGAAAGAGAATATTCAATCAAAAAAATTAGACAAGAACAAATACCATTTAAAAATGCCGAAGATGCATTAGAATTAGCTAAAATTAATGTTTTAAGCAAGAATATGAGAATTTTATATATGATTAAAATACCACTAACTAGAAATCAAACATTTAGAAGAATTATAATAAGACCAGTAAAAAGAAAAAGTAATGTTGTAATAAAAACTGAATATAAAGAAATTTTGAAAAATAAAAATTTATTGTATGGAATAAAAGCCAAATGCGAAGAATTCAATAACTTAGCAATTAACATAAACGATCAGACTTTTAGCAATATTGAAGCAGACATAATTGAAGCTATTCCAGCAATATTACAGTTAGCTCCATCCGTAACAGACCATATTGAGTGACTCTCATTGAAAGCATTAAAGGAGCTCCATATTAACAATACCCACCCTATAAGCCTCCTCAAAAAGGCAGCCTTCTCCATAGGAGGCCTAACAGCAGCGGCATTCATAATCACTGCCATATTCCTTGCTTTCCTTAGAGGCTAATAAAAATAAAATACATAGCATAGAACTTATGTCAAGTTCAACGACTTACCTTTCTACGGATGATCGAGGACGATCATATTTAAGGAGGGAGGAGTTAACACAATAGGTTACGCGATCACCTTAAAGTTACGGTTATTAACACTGCACGCGTATTTGCCAATATGCTGAGCATGCATCAAGCAAATAGGGCATGCAACAATGGTAAACAACAGTCAGCAGTAAATGGTAACAAACAAATTGATTGAGCAACCATCGATCAGCAATTATTAATTTGGCACATGGAAGTACAACGTGACCGTAGGTGTAATTTAGAATTAAGCAATGATTGTAGTTTTAGTTTTAATCTGAACTCAAACGAATAAAGAACAATAAGCGGACACGAGTCCACCAAGTTTTTAAAAATAAAGTTTTATATGCAATAACTTAACTTATAAGTGTGGGTGTGTGATGGGGTGAATGTGGGTGGTCATCAGCCTAGCAAACATTGAAGCCGCTGCAGGTCTCCACCACGTTGCTAAGCCCGGTTGGGCGACATCGGCATCGACTTGCTGGCTGTCGCTGGTATTTTGATGCTGCTGGAGGGCGATAACGGGTCCCAGACTGGGTCCAGATGAAGGCGGGCCACGGGGGCGCTACACCTGAAGTTCCGGTGCAAGAGATTGTGGTGTGGCCTGTCGCGCAAGTGACACATGACGGCCGAAGTGCACTCTCCAGTGGCATTCCACAGTTCCAAACAATTAAGGCAGTAATTGTGGGGCTGCGCTACTTGCTGACGTTGCTGCGGCTGCATATCTTTAAAAACAGCGCATAGGCGTAGTGCATGCGGGCGACAGCAGAGAGGCCAACGCACGCCATGCGCTACCACGGGGTCCCTTGGGGGTGTTTCCGGTCATGAATTGGCCCTGGTGGCCTGTGGTCGTTGAGGAGCACCGTGGGCGTCGTCGTTGGGAGTAGAAGTGCGCGGTGCTGCAGTAGGTACTGCTCGTGCACGTGGCACGGCAACCGCAGAGCGGATTTTTGGTGTCGGGGCGACTTCATTGACTTCCCTTTTCATTGTGATCTGTATGGAAAAAGAGTAGACTTTAGTGTCTTATAAAGGAATGTGGGTGCTTGATTGAAGCATTTTATCAATATACGGTCAAACGTGATATAATTCTGGTATCTTTAATGCGGGTTTTTATTTGCGGTATAATTTCACGTTTTGTTCGAGGAAACGAAAGTTCTTCGAGCTACCTCTTTAGGGGTGAGGTATTTATGTCGGGTAGCAACATCGCTCCGGTGGTTGGATTGCTCCATATTTTATTTTATGTTGATTTTACATATTAGCGCGATCGGTATTAGCGGTATTCGACTCGGTGGGTAGAACGCAGAGTTTAACGAGCGGTAGAGGTAGTTTGCCGTTTTGCGTACGTAGGTCAACTACTCGGATGTGACCGTCGGAACTGTAATGTACCTTTGCGATGCGGGCTAGCCGCTATTCAGTAGGAGGGAGGCATTCGTCATGAATTAAGACGCATGCTCCTATTGTGTTTCTCCGTGGATATCGTTTGTGGAAGTTTTTTAGATATTCTTCCTTCCATCGGCGACTAAATCATGCTAGCGAGTTTTGATTCGTTCCCATCGATCTATGAGGGAGAGTGAGTCCACGTTTGGTTCTGGTATAGCCAGAAGTGGAGCTCCTCTAAGAAAATACCCTGGGGTGAGGGCTGTAAAGTCGGAGGGATCTTGCGAGAATTCTTATAGCGGCCGTGAGTTTAAAAGGGCTTCAACTCGAATGAGTAGCGTAGTGAACTCTGCAAATGTAAATTTATTGTTGCCAGCGGTTTTCTGGAATTGTGGCTTAAAGCTTCTTACAGCTAATTCCCATAGGCCATCCATGTGTGGGGCGCTTGGGGGGATAAATTGCCAATTAATACTTTGAGGTGCGTATTTTCAATGATATACGGCGAGATTTCTTTGGCGAACTGTATGAACTCCTTTTCGGTAGCCCATTGGGCCTCGATAAAGATTTTGCCATTGTCGCTCATGATTTTAGAGGGAAAACCTCGCCGTCCGACAAAGCGTGCAAATGCCGCGAGAAACGCTGCTGTTGTCAGATCTACGTACGGCTTTTGTCGCAAAGCATACAAAAACAGCAAAGTAACCCTTCATTGTGGTAGCAAACCTTAACATCGAGGCCTTTAGCTGGAAAGGTCCGGCAAACTCCACACCAGTGATGGTGAAAGGCATAAAAAAATTGCAGCGTTCGGGAGGTAGAGCTGCCATGATCTACGAGCGCATCTTTTGCTTGAATAGCTTACAAACTTTACACATAAAGATGGATTTTTCGATCAGAGGCTTAACTCGAAGAATATAAAACTCTTGTCGGATCATTTGTTGCATTACCCTTTGTTCGGCGTGTAGCATTAAGAGGTGGAGATAATTAATAAAGATTGTGGCAAAGGCGGATTTTCCGGTATTATTATAGGGTGTCGCTCATTGTAGCTCAGACTGGAGTTCGCTAGCCAGCCCTTGGCACGAAGCAGTCCCTTAGAATCTACAAAGGGGTTAACTACTAAGAGTGTGATTTTTTTGTCAATTGGCTTTAATGCCATTAAAAGTGTTCGTTCACTACTATAATAGCGAGTATGCGTGGAAAATAGCCCTGATATTTTTGCCTGCTGCAAGTCTTGATCTGTTAGTGTATTACGTATTCCTTTCACCTTATTCTTTAAGCGATTTACAAATTTAAACATATACGCTATTACCCTTAAGGCTTGGGGGAGCGACGAAAATCGCTCGAGGATGTCTGTATCTTCCAGAGTTGTATAGCCTTCGATTCTTCGATTTTCTGGGGCTATGATATTGCTTGCAGGCGACTTTGGCCATGCGTCTGGTGATTCTACTAGCCAGTAGAGGCCATTCCACCATAGTGTGGTGGTTGTAAGTTGCAGGGGTTTTGCAGCCTCTTGTGCCAAGATCCGCAGGGTTATCGGCACTTGACACGTGTCGCCAAATTGCTGGCCCAACTAGGTCAATAATTTGAGCTGCGCGGTTGGACACGTGTGTTTTCCACGCATGTGGTGGTTTTTCTAACCAAGTTAGCACGATTTTTGAATCGGACCGAAGATATAATTTCCGATTGCTCAAGTTCAAATATGTTTGTACGGTCGAGGCTAGTTTTTCGAGCAGGAGGGCACCGCATAGCTCGAGCCGTTATTAATGACTTCGCCGAGGAAGCCTTGCAGCCATTTGTCCTCTGCGCAGACACTCAATGTGTCGCCACGATCGATCTCTTCGTCACAACCTGCGTCATCTTCCTGACCATCGCATATTTGTAGCTTTGGTGGGGGAGGGGTTTCCGTAGTTTCGCTGTCATTGTAGATGCGCACGTCAACTCGTTCCGAGTACTTAATGAACCCTTCGCCTGCACGTTGGTCTTCCGCCTCTCTCACCTCCACTGTACCTCGTCGCTTCGGTTCATATTCCTCATCCGAGGAAATCGCTTTCACCCCCACTTAGGTGGCCGTATTCGCTGCCGCTGTTGCTACCCTTGCTGTTTTGGCTCTGGCTTAGTGCTTCCTCGATAACTTCCTCACTGTTCAGGCGTCGTAGCCGTAAACGTAGACTACCATCGTTTACTTGCGGGGTTTTTCTTGTGGGTTCCTCTTCGTTTAGGTTTTCACCTTCTTGTTTGTTGTTGAGCTGTAGATGTTAGCACGGGAGTTGGTGCTCATTCGAAAGAGATTTTGTGGCTTTGAACTTTTGCCGTACCAGATTCTGCCGCTGTTATTTATGACGTGATGATTAGTAGCATTATCGTGTGCCTATGGACATGTGTAAAATTTTGATAACGTTTTCAAAGGAAAAATTATATTTTTTTGCATTCGTATTACAAACATTTGTTTTCTTGCTTCTTCTTCTGCGCTTTCTCCTTGAAAAGGTTCCATTCACCATGTCTGTCGTGATTATTGTGTTTCTTCTACCTATTTCACCTTAATGCTTTATTTTCCCTTTTGTTTTACCCTTGGTGGCCAGAGATATTCTTTTCGTACAATTCCTCTTTTGGCAGGTGCTCCCCTTTGGCATCGCCGAGTTGTCACATTTCGTACCAAGCCGAAGTTTACTTATCCTCGCTTTGCGGTGGATTAGGCTCTGATGGATGGCCAGGGAGGGACTCATTATCTGGGTTTCTTTCGAAAAATTATTTCAATTCACTTACGTGAGCTGTTGTTCTTTTGCCTTGATGCGTTTTATCCAATTCAATGATTAAGGGTGAAACAAAATTTGTGACTCGATAAGGTCCGCTGAATCTTGGCGCAAGTTTCGCTGAAAAGCTGTCTACTGCCTTGGATAGATTGTGCTCTTTTCCCACAACTTTGTCTTCGATCGCTGGTTGCCATCGTCTCCTGCGCAGGCTATAGTACCGTGCCTGTTCCGTTGATCCTCGCTGCTGCTTTCGTCGTACCATCTTATGTATCTCCCTTATCTTCGAAGCCTTCTCGTTCGGTGTTGTTATAGTTTCGCCCGTTCCAAATGTCTTTTCGTCGTATCACGTGTTGGTATTCGCGGTTCTCGTTCTTGTACCACGAAAGCAGGGCTATACCCGGTTGGCACGCACACACTTGAGTTCAGTATGATTTCCGGTATACATTCCTTCCAATTTCGCTGCTCTTTCCCCGTAAATTGTGCCAACATTCTTTCGATGTTTTGATTAGCACTTTCAGTTGGGGTTTCCTGTGGTTTACACAGTGCGGTTAATTGATGTCTTACTCCGTAATCCTTTAATAGTTTCTTGAACTGCCTACTGGTGAACTGTGCTCCGTTATCAGTGATTACGACCTTCGTCGCCTTCCGAAGGGGAATGATTTCTCTCTCTATCTCTATGGCGCGATATTCAACAGGTATATCATCATAAACCTCCTATGATTTCTACCCATTTGGAAAATCGATCTGAAAAGACAAGTACCATTGTGTTTCCATGTTTTGATCTTGGTTATGGTCCAACAAAGTCTGCGCATACTGTAGACCAAGGCTCCTCTGTGATATGTGTCAGCATTTTCCCAGCTGCCTGCTTTTTACGTCTCTGGACATTCCAGGCCAATAGTATCGGTTAGCCGCTCGTATGGGTGTCTTCTGGATTCATATGTGTCCTGGTGTTGGACTGTGGTGAACTTCTTGAAGTACTCTGTTTCTCATCGGCTTTCCCACACATAGTGTCCATGGGCTTGCATCCTCGTGGTCTACCTGTAATGTGAAGGAACGATACAACTCACAACTCTCGATAATGTAATCCGCGAATTTCTCTGGGTTCCTTCTCACGTCTTCTGTCTTCGTTTGCAGCCATTTGCATGTTGAAGTTTTCTTAGGCTTTTTCAACGCACAGAGTTGTGCGTCCTGAGGTTGGCGAGAAAGAGTGTCGGCGACTACGTTCAGTGTTCCCTTGCGATACTGAATGTCAAACGAACGCTGCTGTAACTCCAATTTCCATCTTTCTGTTCGTCCAGAAGTACTCTCAATCGCATTCAGCCACTTCAAGAATAGGTGGTATGTAATTACCGCAAATTGATATCGTTCCAAGTAGGGTCCCATACGATAGCCAAACATTCCTTCTCCGTAGGTTAATAGTTGAGTTCCGCATTGTTAAGTTGCCGGCTAGCATATGCAATTACTCGGTCTTCGCCACCTTTGTGTTAAGTCTGGGCATGCTAACACTGGTGCTTCCGTAAGCGACCGTTTTAACGCCTCAAATGCCTTCTCTTGCACTTCCGACCACTTCCACCTATTGCCTTTCTTTAATATCAAGGGGGTGCGCTATGTTGGAAAACTCTGGCAGGAACCGTCGGTACCAAGATGCTACCCCTATTTAATCTTCTCAACTCTCGTACGTTCGTGGATGTTTTTAGGTCTTTTATCGCTGAAATTTTATCGGGGTCAAAAAGTATCCCTTCTCCACTTACCACATGGCCAAGATATTTCAGCCGTTTGAAGAATTCGCCGTTTTCCTGTTTTATTCGGAGATTGGCTCGCCTTAGTCGGTCCATCACTTCGGTGAGGTGCTTTATGTGGTCTTCCAGCGTAGAACTTGTAACAATTATGTCGTCTAAATAGGCGAATGCGTGTGGTTTAAGCTCCGGACCGATGGCGTGATCGAACGCTCTTTGAAATATGGCTGGTGCGGAATGCAGGCGGAACGGCATCACTCGCCACTGAAAGAATCCTGGTCCTGGCACGGTAAATGCTGTATACTGTTTGTTCGTCTCGCCCATAGGGATTTGCCAATATCCGTTCTTCAAGTTTAGGCTGCTTATAAACTTTGCGCTTCTCAATTGGTCTAGGATATGTTGTATACGAGGGAGAGGATATGCGGCGGGGACTGATTGTGCGTTCAGCTGACGAAAGTCGGCACATAGTCTCAAATTACACTGTGGAACAAATTCAGGTTAGCAAAAGTTAGGTCGTTTCTGAGAGTGAGGAGTGAAAAAAGAGGCTAAATTAGAAGACCATTATCGCGGCGTTTGTTTATGTTAGTTCCAATTTTTTTTTTATCGGCCTTCGAACTTTGCAGTCAAATGCCGA
Source organism: Merzomyia westermanni (assembly GCA_949987695.1). Taxonomy (NCBI): domain Eukaryota; kingdom Metazoa; phylum Arthropoda; class Insecta; order Diptera; family Tephritidae; genus Merzomyia; species Merzomyia westermanni. Next base: position 68,495,689 of record OX465292.1, read on the forward strand.
TTTTAAGCATATTATTTGTATGGATTTTTGGCTATAACTCGTCGACTAATTGATATTTTTTCAATCCATTAAAGCCAAATTATTGCTAGAGACCTGTGCAACAATCAAAATTTTTTTAAAAATTCATTTATACAATTTTTGTAGTGCTTATGCAACCAAATGTTGAAACTTTTTTTCATGCTTTTTGAACATATTTTCCAACAAAACTAAGTCTTTTTTCTTTCTGTTTGATCTATAATATGCTTCTCTATTTTTTCAGTGTTGGTTTTGAAGAAACATTGAAAAAGAAATTATAAAAATACGGAAAAAAATATAATTTTGAAATGTTAGTTATGAAAAGTTTTAAGTAAAAAAATTAAATAAGTTAAATTAATGATTTGGCCAGTTGCCGTTTAGCAGGCGGCTGTGGATCGACATCACTTCTTCTTCTTTAAATGGTCATCTGACCGCCTGGACGATTTTGACCGTCCAACATAGCTCGCCAGTCGTTTCTTCGTTGCGTCAACTGGCGCCAATTGGAAACACCGCGGGATCGCAAATCGGTATCCACTTGGTCCTTCCATCGGAGTGGTGGTCTCCCTCTTCCTCTGCTTCCACTGGCGGGTGCCGATAAGAATACCTTCTGGGCTGGAGAATCTTTGCTCATTCGCACTACGTGGCCTAGCCAGCGAAGCCGCTGTGTTTTAATTCGCTGAACTATGTCGGCGTCTGCGTAAAGTTCATACAGCTCATCATTAAATCTTCTTCGGTACTCGCCGTCGCCAACGCGTAGAGATCCACAAATCTTTCGAAGAACCTTTCTCTCGAATACTCCCAGAGCCGCCTCATCAGATGTTGTTAGTGTCCACGCTTCTGCACCATATAGCAGGACGGGAGCGATGAGTGTCTTGTGGAGTGTTATTTTCGTTCGTCGAGAGAGGACTTTACTTTGCAATTGCCTACTCAGTCCGAAGTAGCATTTGTTTGCAAGAGTAATTCTTCGTCGGATTTCTAGGCTAACATTATTGTTGGTGTTAATGCTGGTTCCCAGGTAAACGAAGTCCTTTACTATTTCGAAATTATTGCTGCCAACAGTGGCTTGGTTGCCAAGGCGCGAATGCGCTGACTCTTTACATGATGACAGAAGGTACTTCGTTTTGCCCTCGTTCACCACCAATCCCATTTTCTCCGCTTCTTTTTCTAATTTGGAGTAAGCAGAAGTTACGGCGCGGTTGTTAAGGCCAATGATATCAATATCGTCAGCATATGCCAACAGTTGCACGCTTTTATAAAATATTGTTCCAGCGCGGTTAAGTTCTGCAGCTTGTATTATTTTCTCCAGCATTAAATTAAAGAAATCGCACGATAGGGGGTCACCCTGTCTGAAACCTCGTTTAGTTTCGAACGGCTCGGAGAGGTACTTCCCAATTCTGACCGAGCTGGCGGTGTTGCTCAAGGTAATTTTGCATAGCCGTATAAGTTTTGCGGGGAAACCAAATTCACACATAGCGGCATATAGGCAGCTCCTTTTCGTGCTATCGAAAGCGGCTTTAAAATCAACAAAGAGATGATGCGTGTCGATTCTTTTTTCACGGGTTTTTTCCAAGATTTGGCGTATTGTAAAAATCCGGTCGATTGTATATTTACCAGGTCTGAAGCCACACTGATAAGGTCCAATCAGTTTGTTCACATCAGGCTTCAGTCTTTCGCACAATACGCTTGATAGGACCTTATATGCGATATTCAAAAGGCTGATTCCGCGATAGTCGGCGCAGTATGCAGGATCGCCCTTCTTGTGGATTGGGCAGAGAACACTTAGATTCCAATCTTCAGGCATGCATTCATCCGACCATATTCCTTACCAGCTCCTCGTCTCCGTGTTTGAATAGCTCAGCAGGCAAACCATCAGCGCCAGCTGCTTTATTGTTTTTCAATCGGGATATTGCTATTCGCACCTCATTATAGTCGGGTTGTGGAACGTCAATTCCATCATCTTCGATTGTGGGCTCGGGTTCGGCATCTTCTCTGATTTCTTGCTCAGTTTCTCCATTTAAAAGGGCAGAGAAGTGATCCCTCCATATTCTGAGTGCTCTCTGAACATCGGTCACCAGGTCGCCGTTCTCATTCTTACAGGAGTTTGCCCCGGGTTTGAAACCTTCTGTCATTCGCCGAATTTTTTGATAGAATTTTCGGGCATTATTCCCGTTGGCCAGCATCTCAAGCTCCTTTATTTCACGCTTTTCTGCCTCTCTTTTTTTCGCCCGGAAAAGCCAACATCGCTGCTCTCTCTAATATCTTGGTCATCGTCATTATCATCAGAAAGGTCGATAAGTTCGTCCAACTGATTTTCTGGAATTTCACCTTTGTCTTCCCCTTCTTCCTCTTTTTCCTCGTTTTCCTCTTCTTCAAAGGTGTTTTTATACCACCAACCAATTTCAGCGAGTATTGCATCTGGAGATTTCTTTCCTCTGTACCTGAAACGAAAATAGTTTTAATCGTTAACATGTTTAAATTGTGCACTCTGACAAAGACATTAGAAAAATCTAGTTACCTTATTTCAAATGGAAGGCAGTTTGGTGATAACGTTCGCCTTGCTCATCAGATTCAGTTGGCAACTGTTGAGCGAGTTGATCAAGATGCTGATGCAAGAGATGAATTTTGTAAGACATATTAACCCCAATTTCATCGAAAGCTGCCAACATGTTTGCAACAGATTCCCTGTAGTTGCCTTTGCGTAATTTACTCAAAAGTCCTTTAATGACTGCTTTCAATGCAAGCCATGCATTTAATTCTAGGTCTGTCAGAACCTGGTCAAAATCTTCACGACTGATTAGTTTCCGTATGTCGGGACCATTAACAACCCCTTCCTGAATTTTGGAATTACTTAGTATTGGGAAAATGTCTTTTCAGCGGTTGAATACCGCAAGTCTTTTTGCGATACATTTCAAAAAATTTTTGGCGATGCCAAGTTTAATGTGAAGCAACGGCAACAAAATTTTCATTTCAGGAACAAGACTTTCGTGTAGCCTATTTTCTTTAGGCCATTTCCGTCCAACGCGACTATTCCAGTTATGCTGTTTGTACTGGTTTCTTCCTCTAATACCTTCTCCGTATCGTGAATCCCAATCGCACGAACAACACGGATATTTTGGACGGCCAGGTGCTGTTAAGCCTGTAATCAATGAAACTTTTTTGAGGTCGCAGCAAATGCGCCACTGGTGTTCGTTATATTTGACTACCTCCAGAATGTGTTTCAAATTATCGAAATTTTCACTAGTGTCAGTGCTATACGCAATTGGAACAGAAGGCATTCTATTCGTCTTGTGCAAAAGCACAACGTTTAAGCTGATTAGTGAACTATCGATGAATAAACGCTAATCATCTTTTTTATAGGTTACCCCTATCGTCTCCTCTAACTTTTCGATATCGTTGCAATAAGCGAAATTTGTTGCTTCATTGACATTGAAGAACTTTTCTAACTCTTTTTGGCGTTTTCGATATGCTGTTACTTTGGTACCTTTTGCCAGCAAATTATTTCCTTTCAAAAATGAAGCCAGTTCGTCCGATTTCTTCTGAGTCAAACATAAAATTGCAACAATTGCATCCAATTGCTTTTGTGTGACTAGGATTGGGGCCTTTGATTTTTCATAGGATGTACCTTCACCAGGGTCGAATTCTGAGAAGAAATGCATGGATATAGCAGCGGCGGTTGTAGTACTGATATCTGTTTGAAGATCAACACTTCGGTATGTTGGTACTGGAACGAATTCTGAGTGCGGTAATGGCAATTGGATACTTGGCACTGCTACACGAGTTTTGTTCTTTGCTTTCCTTCTATTCAAAGTTTTATGGTAGTTGATCCATCCATATCAATTTTCTTGTTGATGCGGGCTGTTGTCTAACCACATCATTGGTATACCAAAAGGCATATCCTTCTTCTTTTCACTTTTCCATTGCATAAGACTTGAATAGCAATTAAATTAAACTTTTTAAGGGGCATAGTTTACGTCAGTGATAAACTCTTGTGAGAAATATTGTAACAATCACTCGCATTGCCACATTTTTCATCGCTTGCTATGAAACGTCCACAAACATTACAAAAATGGTTTTGGTTCCGACATTTTTAATACAATATATATTATACAATGTTGTTTTTGTTATTTTTATGAAACCGATGCACTTAACTTAAATCACTAACGAAATGAAATTAGTTTCAAAAAAATTAATAGCGAATTTTATCACGACCGAGCGAAAATTAAAAGACATCAGCTTCGGTTGAGTTTCGAGTCTTAACTGAATCTTTATTTTTGATATTAAATAGTTCGCTAGTACGAAATAAATAAAAATCCCTACCTGTGCGGTGGTTGGAAACAAAAACAAAAAGGAGGACGAGGAAAAAGAGGAAGAAGGGGAAGAAATGTATTGCATTTGACTGCAAAGTTCGAAGGTCGATTAAAAAAAAATTCGAACTAACATAAACAAACGCCGCGATACGGGCCTTCTAATTTAGACTCTATTTTCACCCCTCACTCTCAGAATCGACCTAACTTTTGCTAACCTGAATTTGTTCCACAGTGTTATCGTTCTTCTTCCTTACTAAAACGATCGGTGCGCTGTGGGGACTCCGTGATGGTTCTATACAGTTGTTTTCTAATAATTCGTCGATCTCCTTTTTGGTCGCTTCTTGCATCTTTGGATTACGCGGAAAGTACCTTTGCTTAATAGCACGGTCATCCCGCATTACTATCTTGTTTGACGTTCCACACATCTCTTTGAATTAACGCAGCTCCTTGTCGAGGAAAGCTTTTATCTTCTGAATATCTTCACCTGATGTACTTTGTATACTCACGGTTTTCTCATTGTTGTGCTTCTGTTCGCTATTAGCATTCTACTTTATTGATGTGCACGCGATAGTCTCTTGCGATGCTTCCCTCGCTTGTAGTGTTAAAGGGTTCCAATGATTACGTCGTCCACTAGCCCTGGAAGGACCAGAACCTCCCTTTTATGTGCTTTATCCCCGATTCCGACCTCTACGTCTATCGCCTCCATCACTGTCCTTTTTCTACCATCCCCTATTACCGAGTTTCTTCGTATTTGCTTTAAATTCTTCGTATCTAGATTTATTGACCATGACTCGCTTATGAAGCTCCTGGTTGCGCCTTTGTCTATGGTTGCCATGACCCGTTTACCGTTAATTGATGCCTCTGCCTGCTTTTAAATATTTAGACTTACCGAGGTGGCACTGCTTGAGATTCTACCTCTCGGTCGTGATAAGGTCTACGGTCGTTTCCCATCGATCTTCGACAATAGTTTCGTGTGAGAACGTCGCATCGACCACTTTCCCAGCATAATTGCAGTTGCGCGTATCGACACCCGACTGCGAAATGCACGCTCTCACCGCCCTACAAACGTTTCTTGGATCTACGTAGCGTTGCTATGCCGTTGGTGGTTCTGTTTCTTCTTGTAATTGTCGAAAATATACATCGTGTTTGGCTGCTTCCATGTTGCATGTGTGCGGGTATCGTTCTTCGTTGCGGCGGGGTGGATTTGGCCTTACCATGGGCCTTTGTTGTTCTCTCTCTGTGATAATGTTTTCCAGATCCTCGACTAGATCTACCAGTCCAAACTCGCTGAGTTTGGCGTAAAGCTGGTATTCACTGCAGCTATTCCTATAAATGCGATTAAATTTCCTTGAATGGTTCCTTGGGCCTTTGCGTGCGCTGTCGTCTATCCTCTCGAAATATCGACCGCTCAAAAAGAACCGGAGAAAGTCCTGCTTGAACAGCCGCCATTGCGACCAATGCCGATTGTTGTTGCGTAGCCATATCCATGCCCGGTCCTTTGGTAGTTCAGGTAGCGCTCTTGGTAGTAAGTTTTAATCTACCTCGTACCCTTCTGCCATCTCTTCGACCCTCTCTATAAAGCTAAGTGGGCCTTCTCTTCCATCGTACTTAACCCCCAACGGTCGATTATGCAGGCCTCTGGTGGTTGGGTAGGTGAGTTATTTGTTTCAACTGCATTGAGCCCTCCGTCGGACTCGTTCATATTGGTGGGCGGCGGTGATCTTCCTGGGCTTGACCTGCCGCTGCCTGGATTGGGTACGTTTAGCGATGCCGTTGGTCTTGTGTGTTTTGCGAGTCAGTTCTGCGAAGCAACTCTCGTAAGTTGGGTTGTGGTTAATAAAATTGACGAATTCCTTCCTTAATTCGCCGACAGTTCCTGTGCTCTCGGAGCCAAACTCGTTTGCGTATGTGACCAGATCTTCCTTGTTGAGATAATAGATCCACCTCACTCTTACCATTGCTATTTAAGTTGCTCCTGCGTTCTTAATTTTGATGAAACTAAGCTCTCCTTCGTTGACTTAAGTGCCTGTAACGATTTCCTGGTATCCTGTTCCACTTTATAAGTGTCCCTGTTCGGGCGCCATTAGTAACGAACTCCGGTCTTCCGGTCTATAGCCAGGGGTATAACTCAGACGCTGGATTTCTTTACAAAGTAAAAAATGCTAGTTTGATTATATATGATTTTGTATTTTTAGTTCTAACAATCTCTTAACTAAAATCAACTAGCCCTCGCTCGGTCTCTAATTTCCTGTAGTATCGGAAGTGTTAACTACGCTTTACTTAGTTGAGCGTTTTACGCGTCTCAACTTTCTATCTGATTAAACAACCGAAGTGGTCACTGCCAGTTGCTACGTAGTAGGCATTTACCACGTCCTACTGTATACCTATGCTATTGGCTGTTCAGCCCCTACTCAACTCCCTTAACGATTGCCCCCGCTTTTATACAATTTTGCCGGCCGGCTCACCGCTAGTTTACAATAATACTTTCTTACTTTCTAATAGTTAACTAATGTAATGTGCTTACAACAATAATGTACATTATTCTTAAGCTTTTCTTTCGTATATGTATAAGGCTCTATGCAAGTACCAAAAATTCAGGTAAGTATATAATAAGTACCAAAAAATAAGGTAATTATATTTGTAATACGGTAAGTATATATATATATATATATGTTTATTTTATAAGTTTAAATATGTACATCGAATTCCAGGTATCTTTTTATATATAAATTCATTATATGTAAGTGTACGTTTCTATATATGCATATACTCGTATATGTGTAAAATTCAATATTTCAATATATTTCATGTAGGTATAGTAATAAAAATGTATGATTAAATTCTAGGAACTAGATACAAATTTGTGGAGGTTCGAAAGACCTAGGATTTGGGGTCTTCACAGTGTAATGTTCGAATGGCTAGAAATGGGGCGCAGTTCACGCCAAATATCACAGTTTTTAGTTTGTAGTCGCGGATTGGACTACTTGGTAAATTGCGTAATACAATGCGCTGATAGTCTTGGTCGTCTTCATGTACTAGGATTTGCCTGTACATTTTTTCGACGTTACCATTGAATACGTATTTATACATACGCCACTGTAGGATCAGCAGCATCAAATCGGTGTATAAAACGTCGTTTGTGGTAGTACCTGAGCTCGTGCATTTAGATGCATTGAATACCACTCTTACTTTTGTTGCGAGTTTTTCAGGTTTTATAACCTCGTGGTGTGGTAGATAAAAGGATGCGATTTTGGCGTTTGTTATTTTCTCGTAGAAATTTACTGATTCCATAAGATCTAGTTTTATGTATTCCTCAAGGACATTGTCGGATGAGGTTGTTATCTCGCCTTTTTTAAGTAAGTTTCTTTCCATACTTAAAAACTGCTCTAGCGTGTAGGTTCGGGAGTGACTTAAGGCGGGTGTGTGGGGAAATTGTTGTTTGCGATCGTTTACTGATATCGAAGTTGTGGCTTCGTAGAAGTCTTCACAATACTTGTCGTCAGGTGTAGTGACGGGGATTGGGGGTAGTTCTTCTACCTCCCAGAATTTTCTCAATTGTGAGTCGTTTGAAATATCTTCCACTTGCGCTGTGAAGGTAGAGATTTTCTCTTTGACTTGCGCACTTAAAATCCATCCAATGATGGTATTTCGGGCTAATAGGTTGTTGGAGATTTTCTCAACACCTTGAAGTATTATTTGCGGGATTAGATCGCTTCCCACTAATATGTTGATTTGATCGGGTGTATGGTAGTTGGGATGGGCTAGTTTCAGATGCGAAAACTTTTGCCAGTGTTTTCTTTTTATATTATAGCTTGGAAGCATATTGGTAAGTCGCGGCAGAGCTATAGCTTGTGCTTCTATTCTTTGATCCGAGCTTGGTAAAACCAGCGAGCTTGGTAAAACCAAGTAGATGTTATTGGAGTTTTGAACAACTCTTCCGCCCATTCCTGAAATTTCGAAATTGGCTTGTTTAATTATCAGATTTAAACTTTTTTGGACCTTAGATGATATAAATGATCGCCTATAAGATACGTGGCGATTATTCTCAAACATGTACCATCCCTAACTCAATAACACTCCCACCACTAGTTAAACAGAACAGAGATAACGATGGCTACGCTTATGCATGCAAGCATGTACCAAGCAAGAGGAAGAGAGATCGCGCGAGTGTTTGCGAATACGATGCAAAGAGGAGATGCCAATAAATAACACCGATCCTTCGAGAACACCAAGAGCGAATAACCAAGAAGGTTCTCGGTGAGTAGGCAGGCACCCTGTTGGACTATATAAGGCAGTCACCAAGCAAGGCAGGTTTATCAGTTTATTTTCAAGCGTTGAATAGTGAACTACTGCGAAGTTACCAAACTCTTAAATTTGTATTGCGTTTATTACTAGTAAATAAAACTAGCTATTACTTACAATATCTGTGCGTGTCTTTATTTGACTTTATAGTGATCGAATCCAGGATTGATAATCAAGGAATCATCGAATTCGTCACAATTGGTGTCAGAAGTGATATTGTTAAATAAATACCGAGAGTTTCCAAGGATAACAAAGGCATGGCAAAGTTGAAAGAGCTGAAGATCCAGCAACTCAAAAATGGGCTGCAACCGCAATGGGCTTGAATCTTCTTCTTTAAATGGTCATCTAACCGGCTGGGCTTGAATACCACAGGCAATAAATCAGAGCTACAGTCACGATTGCGAGAGGCTATGGAAGCTGAAGGAATTAACGTTGACGATCATGTGTTTCAGTTTGTGGAAGAAGCATCGATCAAAATGGAAGAGAAGGCGTCTACAACTCCAGCCGAAAGTGTGGACACTAACGCGCTGTTAACTGTATTGACTCAGATGTCATCTAGCATTTCGACACAGTTGGAAGAACAAAAGACAAACATGGCATCTCAGTTGGAAGAACAAAGGACACACATGGCGAGAATTGCTGGAGGCACAGGAAGAACGAATGGTATCACAGCTAAGAATGCAGGACGCAAAACTAACTGAAGTGCAGGAGATATTCAGAGACCGGCAAGACAAGATTGAGGCCTAAGTAGATGCTTTGAAGATGCGTATCCAGGAGCTGCAACTGAACCGTCCATCTGCTTCAGCGAATACTCCCAAGGTAAAATTCCTGTCATTTGATGGTTCTGTTCCTTTCCAGGTATTTAAGCTACAGTTTGAGAAGACGGCAGCGGTGAATAATTGGGCACCGAAGACACGGTTGCTGCATTGTTCGTGGCATTGAAGGGTCTTGCAGCCGAAATCTTACAGACGATTCCCGACGGTGAACGCAATAATTATGAAGCATTGATGGGTGCAGTTGAGAGGCGCTATGGTAGCGAACATCGAAAACAGATATACCAATAGAGAGGCTTACCGCGTGGAGGTAGAACGGCCAGACTGGATAGGCACAATTCTGGAAGCGTTGAACGGAGTACAGAAAAATAGTAATGGTGCCATTAAATGCTTTAAGTGCGGAAAACCAGGTCACATAGCACGTTATTGCGGCACTGGCTCCAGTAACCCCAGCAATTCAAGTGGACGAAAACGCAAAGCTTAAGGAGATGAGCAAACCTCCCAACCAAATCAGTCGTTAAACTAAATCGACCCAGCCGAAAGGGGCGTGGCCTGGCGCCCGCAACTGAATGCCCCATAATCTCTGTCTCACAGATCGGAAGGAAAGCTAGTAATGTTACTGTTGTTGCATATGTGGATGGAAAAGAGCACTTACTAACTGTGGATACAGGTGCATCGCATTCCATTATTCGATGTGATTTAGTCAACAATTAGGTGAGACCATTGCATGGAGCAAAGTTACGTAAGGCCACTGGTGAGGACACCCATGTCCTAGGAGAAGTAACATGTGAAATCGCAATTGGGAACGTGGCCGTTCTACACAATTTTATAGTGGCAGATATTGTTGACGAAATCATAGTTGGTGTGGACTTCTTAAGCGAGCAAGGCATCAAGATCGGCATGCAAAACAGGATTATGAATTACCAGAACATGGATGTGCCATTAAATTTTGGTTACGAAAACAAATACGTTAGTAACGAGTGCTTGTGGAGGAGAGCCAACAAATTCCACCGAAGTCGGAAGCAATCATATGGGCAAAGATGGATGGAGATTATGGGACAAACAAATTGTGGGTTGTCAAGGCGGCAAACAAATCAACGACGAACATATTAGTAGATGACAAAACAAGATGGGCGTGTACCGGTAAGAGTACTTAATGAGTTCAAGTTTCTGCGATTTCGAACTGGGTGGTGAGGACGTCTTTCATATGTTGCCACGTTGGGCATTTTTTACGGAACGAGAGGGATTGCTCCCATAAAATTAATAATTTTTCTGCAGCACAGATATTGATCCAGTTTTCAGTGGGGACGTTTTGTGTTGATAGAACCGGCAAACAATTTCTTACTGTTGACTGTAATTTTAGAAATTTCTCACTGGTTGCATTTTGAATTTTTGGTAAATTCATTAAAGTCGTTATTTGCTTATCGACCAAGACTCTTTCATTTTCATATATAGCTTTTAACGCTTCCCAAGCCAGATTAAAATTGTCATCGTTAAGTGCCAACTGCTTGACTATTACCGCTGATTGACCTTTTGTTTTATTTCACAAGTGATATAGTTTTTGCGCTTGTGATAGGTTTGGCCGGTTTATGTACACGGCTGAGAACATATTCCGGAAGGACGGCCATTGTTCATAACCCCCCTGAAATATTTCATTATAACAGGCTGGCACTTTAAGGTATATGCTGGAGGTGCAGTTACAGGTTTTATAAGTTTTAATTGATCAGAGATCAACGCCTTAGTTTCTTCGTATTGGTCTCAGCAGTTTTCGTATTTTGAATATGCCGAGTTTTTTAAATTTTCGGGCAATTCTGAATCATCTGTTTCGGTGATTGTGTCATATGCCGATTGAAGCCGTATCCAAAATCTATCAAGTGATTTTTCTTTCACTTCCAGAACCTATTCTGTATTTTCCTCTATAGGGATTGAGGAAAATCTGGTGCAGCTTCTTATTATACATCTAATAATTGATGAGTTACTTTAGGGTCCGTTGACATTATAAGTCGGAAACTTCCTTTATAAACAAAATTATCGGTATATTTATATATGTCGATATATATTTGGTTTTTGTGTGGTTTTTAATTAACCGAGCTTTTAAATTTGCAGGTGCTTATGTTGTGCGCGCGACTGTGGTTTCTCAGTCTTTACTAATTTGATTTTTTAATTAAAAATATTGGTATATATATTTCTATTAGAATGTACTAATTGCTAGTGTACCGCGATTTTATACGTGTCACTGCTTTTATTTTACTCGCGACTGTAGTTCCCAAAACTGGTTTGATTATATTTATTATGTTTCTTTTATGCTTTTGTGTACAAAAAGTTTGATGGGTTACCCTCTTTGACTACGGTAAAGTTATAAAATGTTACGTATATGTATATACATATGTACGTTTGTATGTACCCTATTTTTTGTGAGGGTGGCTAAACACAAGTTTGTGTGTTTGTCTAAATGGAAGCAGTGGACAATAACAATGCCGGTAAACAATGTTTTCCTTTTCTTCTGCCTATGCAAATTTTACTTCAATGCAATTTAGTGCAAGGGACTTTTGTTTGTTAACCCTTTTTTTCGTACTGGATAGCAGCTTTTTCGCTTAACACACGTTTGTGTGTTTGGTAATATTTTTCCCGTGAATATAATAAAAATGCAGATGATTATGATGGGATGTCAGAAAATAGCTTGTTGGTTATTTTAGTGTTTTAGTTTCTTTTTCTTTGTAGTTTCTGCTTATTTAGGGTACACAATCCTGCCTTTGCTTGACTTATGTGTGTAAGGGAATGCAAGCAGAGGGGGTATTGCCGGGTAAAATTGCAAGTAAACTTGAATATATTTTGTTGTTGGTAATTTTTGTTTGTGCTTGACAACACGAAAAATAAGCAGTAAAGTCGTAGTTTGAAATTTTGAAATATGTACGTATGATCGAAACTATGATCTAACCAGAAAAGTATATGTGAAAGTTTTGTGGGGTTTTGTGCCGACTACGGTTTATTCTGGAATATTCCGTTTTTCCTTTTTCTATTTTTTACGAAAAATATGGGTATATGTTAGAGCGGGTCAAATTGTATGGATGGATTTTTTTTCATCAGGAGTATAGCAAAAACGTAATCTACAGATGATTCTAAGAAAAATGGCTGAAGACACCATAGCTCTAAGTCCGATTTCAAGTCCCCCACTTTTGCAAAATAGATATTTTGCCATATGAATGCAGGGGTTGGCCAAAAAATCTTCATAGCTTCTGATAGAATTATAGGCAAAATATCATATTGGGCTTACTTTAAAGGTATTTTACGTACATTTCAGAATCTGTATTAATATCTATAGTGTTTTTGAATTTTAGTAGAGATATCAGGCTTAAATTATGAGAAATTAACCTAAAATGAACTTTTAACTACTATTTTATCATTTTTAACAAATTTCTTATGGAAAATTTTTTTTCTTTACAGCTAAAATAAGTTCAGAACATTTCCAACAACTTTCAACCAGACAGTTTTTCTTTTTTCGAATTCGTTTTAGTAGAAAAAAAATTAAAAAAAAACCTATATTTTCAAGTAATAAGCAGAAAAAAAACATAATTTTTATAATTTTAATGTATTTTATTTAAAAAATTATTTTTTTTTACTTAGAATTGATCAATTAAACGTATTTTTCAAAATAAAAGTAATGTTATGTTATTATTTTTTAAACTCTTGTTTGCTCTCCGTTCGTGGTTGTTTTTCACGACGTTCTGCTGTAACAGCCATAACACCTTCACGTTTTCTTCTATAACACGTTTGGAAACAGATGTTAACAACTGCATTGGAATATTAGGATGATCTAGTGTTGGCTCATCATAATATAGGAATTGCCGGTTCAGTTAGTAAATTATCGTCATTCAGATCAATCATATCAGTATAATCTGAAGCATTAAAATTGATATTATATTTTTTGTAAACTCTGAGTTTAGTTGGATAGAAAAAATACTTGGTCTCGGGGGTAAAAATATTTTTTGATAGCTCTATCCAGTATGGCTTTTCTATCATCAAATAACATTGTTAATAAAATGTTTTCTGGATGAGCGTAATATGAATTATTTTTTATTACACCATCTACAATATTAAGTAGATTACGTGGTAGGTATCGTGTCCAACGAATAAACTTTGATAAAAGTACACTGCCGTATACAACAGAATTATAGTATTTTATATTAAGGGGTTATGCCTAGTTGTGAGGCCAAAAAAACGAGTTTTTTATAAAGAGACGCTTTATTAAATCAATGTTTGATAGATATGAACATTTAGCGTATTATTTATATTTTAAACTGCCGTTGTTAAAACTTTTAAGTCCTACGGCTCCTGCAGACGATCTCCTGGAGGTCCTTCAAAAAATAGTGATTGGCGGTGAGCAAGATATCTCTCGTTTGGATTATCTAAAATGAGAAATTTAAAAACAGTTATGTAGTTAATGAATGAATGCAGGTATTAATCGAAGCAATAGCCAAAATTTTGATTTTTGAAAAAACCGCGGCTTTTCAAAAAAAACCCTCGAATTTTCGAAGAAATTTTCAGTTGCAAGTGGTTAAAAAAATAGAAATAGTTGCCAAAAAATGTATTCCTTCGACTAATACTTGAGGAATATATCTAAGAATATAGTGAGAAAATTTTAAAACGATCGGTCCAGCCGTTTTGGAGACATCGTGCTCACCGACTTTCAAAACACCGTTTTGAGAAAAACTTGTTTAAAGTTTCAAAAGACTTTTTACACATAGTAAACAATTTTTTTTTTTTTACTCACATCAAGTCATCTATTCCCGGGCCATATGCTGAATCCTCAGCGACAATGTTTACATCCAATATTTCCAGCTGCTGTTGTCTGCGAGCCATTCTTCCCTCGCGTGTACTACCTTGTGCTCTAGAGTTAGCTATCGTAACTCGCTCAGCGTCCTCTTGCGTGGGCATTGGGTCCAAGCGATAACCCTAAAGCTCTCATGTAATACAGGAATGACTTTTTACCTTCATTAAATATGCCAGCAGCGAGGTTAGCAGCTATTTCAACCACTTTTGAACCACAGGGAATGATTTTTGGGGTTATTTTCCATATTATTTGATTGTAGCTTTCGTTGTTGTTCTGGGTAAACCCGCCGACACATCGCTCTAATAATTTTTCATTACTGAGGTTGGTATAAATTGGGAGTAAAGCCTTAGCTACAAGGTGGCGCAAAAGTAATCCTCCTATCAGAAAATGCTATAAATTTTGCGATTGGCCCCTAAAGTCAGTTCTGTTTTGACATTTGTGTAGTAAACACATGCGAAATACACGTTAATAAACAATGTTACGCTACACTGCTCCAGAACGCGGAATATTGCTGACTATTTATTTGACCAATAATCGGTCGGTGAAAAACGGTTACTGCGCAAAAGTAATCCTCCTATCAGAAAATGCTATAAATTTTGCGATTGGCCCCTAAAGTCAGTTCTGTTTTGACATTTGTGTAGTAAACACATGCGAAATACACGTTAATAAACAATGTTAGGCTACACTGCTCCAGATCGCGGAATATTGCTGACTATTTATTTGACCAATAATAGGTCGGGGCCAAACGGTTACTGTGAATGGTGAGCGCTACAGGGCAATGATCAACGAGTTATTTTTACCGCAACTAGATGAATTGGGATTGGAAAACATGTGGTTCCAACAAGAAGGTGCAACAGCACACACTGCACGTGCCACAACCGATATGCTGAACATCGGAAGCTTACTTTTGCGCCACCTTGTACATCAGGATGCAAAGACTGATAATCCTGCTTATACGTTTCATTCAATGCTCTTGCTTTCTGCCAACTGCACCAAGAGTTTTTCCAACTGGACACTTTTCATGTCGAGGATTCTTATCAGTAGAGCAACAATGATAATACGACGCCCATATTGCATACATTTCCTGAACTGAGTCACAGTGTCTCCTAATTGCCAAGCCGTAATATACCGTTAATTTATCTATCACTTTGCAAGTCAGCTTACCCTTTCCACCAAGTACTTTTTTTTGTCGCTTCTTACCATTTTTGTCGGTAAATTCTGTTGTTGTTTTATTTACACACTCTCGTAGACGTGTACCCATCCTCTTTTGAACATGTCCAATGCACTCTTTCTTCACCACTTCAGTCTCACCGTAAGGAGCAGCTTTTAAAATTCCAGAGTATGTTTTGGAGTCGCCATCACCTATGTAGTTTCTGGAACGGACGCCAAATTTTTCAAAAGAACGTTTGAACATCTCAATAACTGCATCAACTTCCATTTTTCCTGATGAACCATAATGGTTAGCGCATCAAACATCTTTGTGCTCCTCCCACCACTCCTCATATTCCCGTGTTTCTTTTAAATGTTTCCAAATCTCGCATTGCTTGCAGTACGAACTTTTAACGAAAATATCGATAACTTTCCCTGTATAATATCCAATCAAAGAAGTTACTCCATACAAAGAACTGTAGCCACGTTTTTTTCAAGTTCCATCCCCCGATACTGTCAAGTCAATACCATTTTCACTGCACTGGTTTTCTAAAGTCGCATCTTTTTCCTCGGTACACGCTTCTTGTAAAAGTTTCTCGGCCGTTACTTTCACACATTCGTGAATGTTGTTTAAAATCATGTCATATGTACTATGCATCATAAAAGGTGGCATGTCCATCAATCCACAAAATTGAGTAACACCTTTCAACCCTAAGCCTAGAGTTCTCATAACAAATAAAAATCTTCTATTTATTTCATAAGAATGTTGCACAAATCTACAAGAATTTATGCTACGAGGATTGCAATTATCACATGATATAACAATTTTAAAACCAAGTCCCCGCTGTGAGGCTGTTTCAAATTTCACTGCTCCATTACACGAGTTACATTTTACATACCCACTTATGGCTGCAAATACCGTTATAAAATTTAAAATTCGATATTCGGCGGATGTATCGAATGGCACTGAAATTTCTTCCTGGGACTTGAATTTTTTAGCTGACGCACTAAAGCTACCTGCATCGGATGCTGCTGGTTTGGGATTAAATACATTTTTCCGCATTCTTCCTCTTGATAGAAGCTCTTGCTGTTCTAGCACACTTCTTAGGCATTCTTCTTCTTCTTTAAATGGTCATCTAACCGCCTGGGCGATTTTGACCGTCCAACATAGCTCGCCAGTCGTTTCTTCGTTGCGCCAACTGGCGCCAATTGGAAACACCGCGGGATCGCAAATCGGTCTCCACTTGGTCCTTCCATCGGAGTGGTGGTCTCCCTCTTCCTCTGCTTCCACCGGTGGGTGCCGATAAGAATACCTTCTGGGCTGGAGCATCTTCGCTCATTCGCACTACGTGGCCTAGCCAGCGAAGCCGCTGTGTTTTAATTCGCTGAACTATGTCGGCGTCTGCGTAAAGTTCATACAGCTCATCATTAAATCTTCTTCGGTACTCGCCATCGCCAACGCGTAGAGGTCCACAAATCTTTCGAAGAACCTTTCTCTCGAATACTCCCAAAGCCGCCTCATCAGATGTCGTTAGTGTCCACGCTTCTGCACCATATAGCAGGACGGGTGCGATGAGTGACTTATAGAGTGTTATTTTCGTACGTCGAGAGAGGACTTTACTTTTCAATTGCCTACTCAGTCCGAATTAGCATTTGTTTGCAAGAGTAATTCTTCGTCGGATTTCTAGGCTAACATTATTGTTGGTGTTAATGCTGGTTCCCAGGTAAACGAAGTCCTTTACTATTTCGAAACTATTGCTTCCAACAGTGGCTTGGTTGCCAAGGCGTGAATGCGCTGACTCTTTGCGTGATGACAGAAGGTACTTCGTTTTGCCCTCGTTCACCACCAATCCCATTTTCTCCGCTTCTTTTTCTAATTTGGAGTAAGCAGAAGTTACGGCGCGGTTGTTAAGGCCAATGATATCACGCTTGCACGCTTTTATAAAATATTGTTCCAGCGCGGTTAAGTTCTGCAGCTTGTATTATTTTCTCCAGCATTAAATTAAAGAAATCGCACGATAGGGGGTCACCCTGTCTTAGTTTCGAACGGCTCGGAGAGGTACTTCCCAATTCTGACCGAGCTGGCGGTGTTGCTCAAGGTAATTTTGCATAGCCGTATAAGTTTTGCGGGGAAACCAAATTCAGACATAGCGGCATATAGGCAGCTCCTTTTCGTGCTATCGAAAGTGGCTTTAAAATCAACAAAGAGATGATGCGTGTCGATTCTTTTTTCACGGGTTTTTTCCAAGATTTGGCGTGGTCGATGGTAGATTTACCAGGTCTGAAGACACACTGATAAGGTCCAATCAGTCTGTTCACATCAGGCTTCAGTCTTTCGCACAATACGATTGATAGGACCTTATATGCGATATTCAAAAGGCTGATTCCGCGATAGTTGGTGCAGTTTGCAGGATCGCCCTTCTTGTGGATTGGGCAGAGAACACTTAGATTGCAATCTTCAGGCATGCATTCATCCGACCATATTCTGCATAGAAGCTGATGCATGCGCCTTACCAGCTCCTCGCCTCCGTGTTTGAATAGCTCAGCAGGCAAACCATCAGCGCCAGCTGCTTTATTGTTTTTCAATCGGGATATTGCTATTCGCACCTCATTATAGTCGGGTTGTGGAACGTTAATTCCATCATCTTCGATTGTGGGCTCGGGTTCGGAAACTTCTCTGGTTTGTTGCTCAGTTTCTCCATTTAAAAGGGCAGAGAAGTGATCCCTCCATATTCTGAGTGTTCTCTGAACATCGGTCACCAGGTCGCCGTTCTCATTCTTACAGGAGTTTGCCCCGGGTTTGAAACCTTCTGTCATTCGCCGAATTTTTTGATAGAATTTTCGGGCATTATTCCCGTTGGCCAGCATCTCAAGCTCCTTTATTTCACGCTTTTCTGCCTCTCTTTTTTCCGCCCGGAAAAGCCGCCTCGCTTCCCTCTTCAACTCGCGGTAGTGTTCACACACACTCCTCGTTGCATTCGATCTCAGCGTTGCCTTGTAGGCTTCGTCCTTTCTTTTCGTTGCAGCGCGGCACTCTTCATCATCACACCAGTTGTTTCTTCGCGTTCGCCGGAATCCAATTACTTCTTCGGCTGCGGTACGGAGTGCTCCTGAGATATGATCCCACTGCTCATGCATTCCACTAGGTTGAATTGTGCTCTCGGAGAGCAGGTGTGAGAGGCAATCTGCGAAATAATTGGCGGTCTGTTGCGATTGCAGCTTTTCGACGTCCAGCTTTTCCTGCGTTTTTTGTTGCACCTGTTTTGTCGTACAGAGGCGGGTACGAATCTTGGCTGCTACTAGGTAGTGATCAGAGTCGATGTTAGGTCCTAGTATTGGGCGAACATCTAAAACGCTGGAAGCATGCCGTCTGTCTATCACAACGTGGTCGATCTGGTTGCGTGTTTTTTGATCGGGGGACAGCCATGTAGCCTGATGGATCTTCTTGTGCATAAACCTAGTGCTGGATATGACCATGTTTCGCGCACCGGCGAAGTCGATCAGCCTGAATCCATTTGGCGAAGTCTGATCGTGGAGACTGAACTTCCCGACAGTGGGGCCGAATACACCCTCCTTACCCCCCCTGGCGTTAAAGTCGCCAAGCACGACTTTGATATCATGACGGGGGCTTCTTCCAGGCGCTCGTAGAATGCATCCTTTTCCACGTCGTCCTTCTCTTCCGTCGGTGCATGAGCGCAGATAAACGATATGGTGAAAAATCGTACTTTTATGCGGATTGCAGCGAGACGCTCGTTCACGGGTGTGAACGACAGTACTCGGTGACGGAGTCTCTCTCCCACCACAAATCCCACGCCGAATCTGCGCTTGTCTTCATGCCCACTCTAGTAGATGTTACAAGGTGTTCTGATCGTATTTCCTCGCCCCGTCCATCGCATCTCTTGTATGGCGGTGATGTCAGCTTTTGCTTTCCTCAGGACCTCAACCAGCCGGGCAGCGGCACCTTCCCCATTAAGGGACCGGACATTCCAGGTACATGCCCTTATCTCATAATCCTTGTTTCGTTTGCGGATGTTGTCATCTAAAAAAGGGGTTCTCATATCCGAGGCTTTGTTGTTGAATTTCATTGGAACGTTGTTTTATGTGGTGGGTCCCAAACCCAACGCACAACCCGTTTCACGGGAGGTTGAATTCTATTACACGGTTGTATAGCGAGCCGCTTGATCCAAGACAGACGCCCGCTTGCAGCCGCACCACATTGTGATCAGACGCTGCTGTTTGAACCCCCCAGCAAGCCCTTAAACCGATTATGTCGGAGTGGCCTTACCAGGTTGTTGCCTTCTCACGTTAAGCTCACCACCAATCGGGTGTTCGGTGGTTACCCAGAGGATACTTGGGCGCAAAGCCCGGAAGTAGTGAGCTGCTTGAACCGCATGCAAAAGAATCGCTCTGGCCATTCCCAGGTGAATGGCGATCAGAAACTTTCCCCACTTGCGTGGACTTCTGCACACGGCCCCATCCTCCTTCTTAGGCATTATCAAAGATAAAACACTGAACTAAGAGTACACAACTAAATTCAGCTATCAGCAACGCGTTTGTGTAAGTTTTATAGATCGAGCTTCTCTTTTTTTATAATTACACCTTGAGGCGTTGCTACAAATGTGCTGATATCTTCGGGAATATTGGTCGGATTGGTTTACATTTTATGGAGAATATACTAAAATATATGTACATTCTAAAAATGCAAAAAAAAATTGATTTTTTCAAAATTACAACTAGGCATAACCCCTTAAAATACATTGGCACATAAATAGTAATAATATAAACTGCTAAAGTTTTCAAATTTTCCGACGGTGTATTAGTTGTTGTATATAGACGTAATACCCTGCTTGCTTTGGTTAGCCATCGATAATGTACAACTGTTCCTGGTTTTATGTTAGCTAAATGAACTGAAACAGCACCATTTGAAATTGCTTTGGCCGTTTGATATAAATCAAATCAAATCAAATTTATTATGAGTCACCCTAGCACAACAATTTTGGAAAAAATTATTAACAGTGCCAGTCACGTATGATACAATTAAAATTGAAGCTAAATGTTCTAAGAGTTCTAACATATAACATAAAGAGGGGAAGAAAAAAAGAAAAAAGATAAATAAATAAAAGAGGATAACAGGAAAGATAGGTGGAAAAGGAAATTACAATAGTTGAATAACTTAATGACTATAATAAGGAAATGAGGAAATGCATATACAATAGAGTTGGAATAATTAGCGATTATTGTAATAATTGGTAACTTCTTTTCTAAAAAGCAGTGGATTTGTAAGAAGCCTTAATCTGGATGGTAGTGAGTTCCAAAGACGAACCGCATTAATGAAAAATTTACGCTCGGATGTCAGAGTTCTGTGTTTAGTGTAAACAAGCAATGTAGACCTTGAAGACTGTAGAAACTGAAGCCTTTGATATAAATAGTTCGGTTCCTTTATATGAATTATTTTGTGTATGAACAGCAGAGTTCTGACTTTTAACAAATTGTCTAAAGAAATGTTTAACAATTTTTCAGCATACGCAGACACATGGTCAGATCGTTTTAGCCTAAATACATATCTGGCTATGTTGTTATAAATAACATTAAGCTTGTTTCTAAATAAAGAGTCACAACTAGCATAAATCTCACAAACCTACAGTAGCGTGGGTATCAAGTACGCTTTAGCAAGAAGAAGTCTGATGTGTAAAGGAGTGAAATACTGAGCTAGCCATAGTGTGCGGAGCAATTCATACACTTTGCCAATTGCACTAAAAACGTGATTATTCCATGTCAGAGTTTTGTTGAATACTAAACCGAAATTTTTCGCAGTATCAACATATTGTATAACAGAACCGCCCAGCATCACTTTATCCAGGTCTTGTGTATTGAAGGATATTCTGCGAATAACAATACATTTAGATTTTCCAGGATTAATTGATAAACCATTTGCAGATGCCCATGCACCTACTCGCATCAGGTCGGAATTGAGTTCATTTAGACACGTACGAATACGATCAGGTGGACAGGACATATACAATTGGACATCGTCAGCATAAATATGCACATTGCAATGTTGCAGGGTACTAGGTAAGTCATTAACATATAGTGCAAACAACAAAGGGCCTAGGATTGAACCTTGTGGAACACCCCTGAGCACAGGTACGAAATTAGACGTTTTGCCTCCAGCACATACAGCCTGCGATCTGTCAAGTAAGTAAGACCTAATCAAAGCAACGGCATGACAGGAGAAATTAAACAGGTTTTTCAGCTTGCAACATAAAAGCTCATGATCAACCGAGTCAAATGCCTTGGAATGGTCGAGAAGAGTAAGAAAAGCTAGACTATTACCATCAATTTCCATCCGAATGCTTTCGATTACTTCCAAAAGTGCCGAAATGCAACTTCGTTTCGGTCTGAAACCAGACTGATGGTCCGTGAGAAGTCGGTTTGCATGAACATATGACATA
The DNA here is from genome assembly GCA_949987695.1 of Merzomyia westermanni. Taxonomy (NCBI): domain Eukaryota; kingdom Metazoa; phylum Arthropoda; class Insecta; order Diptera; family Tephritidae; genus Merzomyia; species Merzomyia westermanni. The sequence goes on from OX465292.1 coordinate 68,517,518, forward strand.
ATCTGTTTATGCATGATACGCTCCATAACTTTTGATAGAAAAGGCAAGATAGCAATGGGTCTGAATTCATTATTTTTCTTCTGCACAGGAATAATCTTAGCGACTTTCCAGCACGTCGGAAAAACACAGGTCGTTAGAATAGAGTTTACTGGGTAGGTCACGTGAGGCAACATCTTTGGCAGGATCATTTTAAGAAACTTGGCACTGGTTCCATCAAAACCAATAGCGTTGGACTTGACAGAAAGGATGGCTTCGACTACGTCACAGTCATCATCAACACCCACAAATTCAAGAGGACTGATGCCATCATTTACAAGGTCAGAATAACTATAGAGACGTACAGGAGGATTAGATACAGGCAAGGAAACAAAATTTACGTTCATTTCATCTAAATTAGAGAAAAGAGGATCTTTTTCCTTAGTCTTTCCTACGCCAATTGTCCTTATAGTATTCCAAGTTTGGTGCGAGTTCCTAGCAAGACTAAACTTCTCATTGTAAAATAAAGCTTTCGCTCTTTTAATTGCCTTCGTTACAGTGATTCGGGCCGACTTAAATTGTTTTAATGTTTCAGCGGTGCGATACCTCTTCCAACGCGTATAAGCTTTATTGCGCATATAAATTAAATGTTTAAGATTGGCAGTGAACCAGGGCCTACTGCAACGATTAACTATTTTCGTTTTTAAAGGGGCATAGCAATCAAAGAGCCAGCTAATTTTATTTTGTATAAAGCATGTTTGTTCTTCAACAGAAACGAAATTCCGGATGAGGCTCCACTCCACCGACTCTAACGCAGCTGACACCGACTCATAATTAATTCTATTAAAGTCACGATAGGTCACGGGGCCAGGTGGTCCTATTGCCCGGAAGTCATATATCATGCAAATTAAGTCGTGCTTCGAGAAACCAGAAGCAGATAATTGGTTGTAGTGGAGGGATTTTTGGAGGTCGCTTACAAAGTAAAGATCAAGGAGAGTGCTGCTAGTACGAGTGAAATGCGTAGGCGAGGAGGCGTTCACAGGATAGAGTCCAAGTGATTCCATACTTAGTTTTAACCCGGTGTCTACAAGCAAATTGCTGTTGAAATCACCGGCAATTACAATATTAGTGTAGCTGCAAAGGAGTGGCTGAATGAATTCAGTGAATTCACTTGACGATTGGGGCGATATACACATCCAATAAGAAGCTTATTAGGGTCTGAAAGTATCTCAATAAACACATATTCAACCGAATCACCCCCTCCAGAAATACAACGTAGTCTACAGGACAAGCTATCTTTTACATAAACCGCAACACCACCACCATGACCCTCGCGATCAGATCTGAACAATTGGTAACCACTTACTTTCAACAAACCGTTACTATGGCGAGACGTAAACCAAGTTTCGGATACACAAAGAACGTCAATTGAAGAATTTTCAAAAAAGTATCTAAATTCATCAATCTTTTTACATAAACTCTGGGCATTTATATGAATTATTTTGAGCCCCATTGCCTGCTTGCCAAGAACACGCAACATAGTATACGTAGAGTCTTTGGAACTCATAACGTTAAAATTTGACATAGCCATTAAAAGGACTTAAATATTTAGCATCTGTAGATAATTTTCGTTCTTGTTCATCACTGATCATACCAGGCACATTTACCATGCTATTGGTTCAAAATCACTTACAACCTGAAAAATAATTTTCTAGATCAATTAAAATTAGTATAATTTTGCTATTTTAATTTTATTGAAAAAATATTATAAAATAATTTTAACAAATGCATACCTGAAAATTTTCACAGTCTTGAATGTCTTTGAATATATTTCCACTTGCTGCTCTTCGTCCACTCGTGACTGTTTTATCTAATGATCTGAATAAATGAGCAAATGGTAATTGAAATTAAGCAAACATATAAACCAGTGCAGTGGTCTATTTAAATGCTTTTCAAAAAGTCTTATAACACCATTTTCTATTCCAGTATTAGCTGGTTCTCCATCGCTGCATATGCCAATTAATTGATCAATTGACAGTTTTTTGCTATTGAAGAATTCATTTAATTTTTTTTAATTTGTGTTTTGCATTTTCTTCTTCACCCAAATTAACATATCCAAGTAATTCAGCATTAGGCTCTTTTAGATCAACTAAATGGGGTTATTTTACCATATTTGTATGAAATTTCTCATTAATGTTCTAGTTAATGAATAACTTTTTCTGACATCGAAAGAAAATGCAGTTATGTTGGAATCTATATATCGTTTACGAAGCACTTCCTCTCTAGCTTTAATTTTTTCTCTTGCAACTTTAGATTTATCCATTATGACAAGTTCACCACGAACCTCTCCAAAATTTATATCTTCGAAAAGGGCTGTTGCTAAACATGAAGCAACTCTATCTAAAACAGCGAATCTGTCACACATCATAGCAAAATTTATAGCATCATATCGTTGAGTATAATGTCCTCGTTTCATTCTACCAGATACTTCTGCAACTGCTTCATTTGCAATTATCTGTTCCAAGTGGTTTGTATGTTGGATCATCACTAACTGTTGTGTTTCTTTTACAAAGTCATCCACATATTCAGGTATTGTGAATTTTCTATCATTATGTTGGTAAATCATAAATTCTTTTAAATGGTTTGGTATTAAACCACATGAGCATTGTTATTTTTAACTTGCATTTACATTTACCAATGTAAAATAATTCATTTGTTGATTGTACGAATGCTGTAAATTCCTGAACTTTTTTTCTGTGTTTAATGCTTTCGTGATATTTTTCAATTAAAGCATTTAGTTTTCTACTAATACTACGTCTATCAATTAGTTGAATATTCGATTTATTCCAAATTTCAACCAATTTATCAATTACATAAGAAGTTGAATTTTTATTCGAAAACATTTTACTTTGAATTTTAGCATGATCACTTAAAAAAATTAAATCTTAAAATGTCACGACTAGACGGTAAATTCAGATTATTTAATTCACTTGATAAACCAAATGCAATAATATCGTGTTCAAGAATATGTGATAAAGTGGATTCAGATGATGTAGAAGGATTTGGTTCATAAATTTTAATTTTGAATACAAACATTTTGCTGTCTAAATGAAAGTTGTTGGAAATGTTCTGAACTTATTTTAGCTGTAAAGAAAAAAAATGTTCCATAGGAAAATTGTTAGAAATGATAATATAGTAGTTGAAAGTTCATTTTAGGCTAATTTCTCATAATTTAAGCCTGATATCTCTACTAAAATTCAAAAACACTACAGATATTAATACAGATTCTGAAATGTACGTAAAATACCTTTAAAGTAAGCCCAATATGATATTTTTCCTAAATTCTATCAGAAGCTATGAAGATTTTTTGGCCAAACCCTACATTTATATGGCATAATACGAGGTGTGTTCAAAAAGTATCGCGAATTTTGAATTTTCGCTGGTTACGTATATTCGAATTTCGAATTTTTTGTGGCGTTATGTTGGTACTATGTCTCTCACTTATGCCGACAAGCTGGGCAATTTTGAATGTTCAGTTAATTGTTGACAACTGCTTTGCTTGCACATGTTTTGGATCGTCTTCGATTTTTACGCGAAATTCGTACCAAAATTGCTCAATTGTGACCAAAAACAGCATCCCATGAACATTGCTAATGAGATGTTAAACTCTGTCCGCGACGACCCAAATTTGCTCCAGAGGGTCATAACTGGTGACGAATCGTGGGTTTATGGTTATGACGTCGAAACCAAAGCTCAATCATCTCAATGGAAGCTGCCGCACGAACCAAGACCGAAAAAAGCGCGCCAAGTTCGGTCGAATGTGAAAGTTTTGCTGACAGTTTTCTTCGATTGCAGGGGCGTGATGCATCATGAGTTCTTGCCACAGGGAAGAACGCTCAATAAGGAATATTACCTGCAAGTTATGCGCAATTTGCGCGAAGCAATCCGCCAGAAACGCCCGGATTTGTGGAAGAACAAAAATTGGCTTTTGCACCACGATAACGCCCCTGCTCACGCATCGTTGCTTGTGCGCGACTTTTTGGCCAAAAACAACACACTAATGATGCCGCAGCCACCGTATTCCCCAGATCTGGCCCCCTGTGGCTTTTTCTTGTTCCCTAAACTGAAGAGGCCCATGAAAGGACGACGTTACGCTTCTCTTGACGAGATAAAAACGGCATCGAAGGAGGAGCTGAACAAGATACAAAAAAATGATTTTTTGAAGTGCTTCGAAGATTGGAAAAACCGTTGGCACAAGTGTGTAATATCTCATGGGGATTACTTTGAAGGGGACAAAATAGATATTCATGAATAAATTAATAATTTTTGAAAAAACACAAAATTCGCTATACTTTTTGAACACACCTCGTATATATTTGGAAAAGTGCGGGACTCGAAATCGGAGCTAGAGCTGTCTTCAGCTTTACTTAGAATCATCTGTAGATTACGTTTATGCTATACTCCTGACGGGAAAAAAAGTTGCCCCGCTCTAGTATATGTATATACCACAGAAATGGTTTTTGCAGGTCTTCTGGTTGAAATTAATTTGTCGGCATGCAAATTGTATAATTAAATAAGTTGCTAACATGCAACTTACACTGGTACCGCTCTAAGGGGTTGGGGGTACTTATACATAACAATTATTATATTTTTTTTTGTTGGAGTTTGATTGTTTTTGTTGTTGTCCTTTGTTCCTGTTACTTTTTTCTTTTTATTTTCCTTGTTGTTATTACATGTTTTTATGTATTATTTCTTAGAATTTGTTGGCACCCGGTGGTTGTTTTTAGTGGACTGTATATTTACTTGTTTACTAGTTTTTGATGTTTTCGGGCCCGAAAGTTTAGTTTTTTATCTTTTATAATGCATTTTTGTGCCTATATTGTGTTTGTTTATTTTCCAATTATTTGCACTTTGAAAATTATTTATTTATTTTGGGTAAATGTTCATCTTTATATTTATTTTTTCTTTTTCAATTTTCAAAATTTTTTCAATTTTCCACTACTTTCATAGGTGCCTGTCTCTTAGGCGAAGTAGGACCATATATATTTTAGGGCACTGCACTTATGCACTTTTCACTGCACTCACCTCTGCACTTCACTTGAAGAATAAGAACTCCGAAAAACAGGGGGTTTAAATTTAAAAATAGTTATTTAGTTCGATTTGGCTCAGGCGATATGCGACCGTTTTGCGCAAGGGTTTTCGAATTGTGTTTTTTGTTTACAAGTGTGTGTGTGTTTGGTGTTGACAAATTATGCGTGCGTGACTGTGTAAGTGTGGGTGTGTGATGTGGTGAATGTGGGCGGCAGGGTTGTACCCGCCAGTGTTGTGGCTAATCTAGACTAGGAAAATCACACGATGCATAGTTGAAATCATTTCTATCAACAGCGACGATTTCCGTAAACACATAAAACTTTAACTCGATTTCCAAAGGCACATGGTGCATACTAGCGTCAGAAATCGGCGAACTAGCGTCAAAAATCGGCGAACTGCATTTAGATATACAAAAAGCAACATTATCACTGATATATATAAGATCCAATATTCTGTTCAAGTCATTGAAAATACAATTTATTTGATTCATATTAAAACAAGGAAATTGCCAATGCAGGAAGACTTTCGATTAGAGGTAATGCTACTTGTAAAAGGAGACGCGTTATCAGACTTACAGGACCATTTTATGTCAGTGAGATTCAAATCACCCAGAACGCAGATATGGGCATTGTTAGGATCAAAGGATAGCGAAATTACATTATGCACGTGAGCTTTGTATAACTCAAAGTTACTATTAGGTGGAATATAAGAAGCCAATGCATATAGAAAGCTATGAGATTGTATTCCTTGAATTCGAACACACACTTTATCGAGCAAAGAATCATCATTACCAAAGCTTACCATAGATGCATAGAGACCGCCTCCTCTTGAACAGCCAGTTTTCACGGAGTCCCGATCCTTACGAAACACATTGCACCAGTGATGTAACGAATGTTACCTTTTGAACATTCGCGAATACGAATGCGAATATTCAGTTTTTGTTCAAATTTGTCGATAATTCTGTAGGGCTATGCAGTCTCGTTCGATAGACGTGCGTTTGATTTGCATTTTGGTCGTGAATCGACATGTTGCCAAGACGTAAAAAAAAAACAATTTTTAAACATTTTTAAAAAAAATATATTATTACCAGTTTTATCATTATATTTTTTGGTTTTCACTACCTTTGTATAATTATTTCATTGCAATTTCACTTGCAAATTGGCTGATGCTTAATTCATCAATCTCTATAATTATTTATCCATGATTTTTGTATTGCACCCCACAATGTTAAACATAGAAATATAGTTATTGAAGGAAATGGTGTTACCTCTGTCCTTTTATGTGGACACTAAACACCATTAACTATTATCTTATTGCAATTATTATATAAGTATACCTTTGGTTTATTGGTAAATATTGTATAAATTTAAGAACGCATAAGATAATAATCAATAAACAAACAAACAAACAACAAAACTCCTGGGCGTTGTTTTCCTACTAGTTTGACATCCTCTTTTGCGAATCGGAGTGGAAGGCAGTGGATCAAGGTACTCCATATACTATGCTCCTGGGTACCCCCCTCGAAATATTTTACGGCGCCGTCTTCGAAGTTGTCTACGATGAGTTTTTATATGTATAAATAATCTAGTGTTTCTGGCCCTCCTGGCCATAGTATATGTCTACAAGTATTGCAACTTAGTCCGAAGCCCCATCAACACAGGGTGGTTTGCATTCAATATTAAAACAAACAAATTTAAATAATATAATATTGACCCATAAAATTCACAAATAATTCAAAACAAAGCTCTTGCTCGCTAATTTTACGAAGAGTGGTACCAAAGTGGTATAACAAATTTCTCAGTCGCAGCTATTTTGATTCGAGACTGTGACTGCACAGTGATAGACATATGTTTAAAATCCCTTACAAAAGCGGTTGAAATATAACTCCATTGAATGCGTTTATTTCTATACAAGTGTGCACATATAAACGATATATAAGTTATTTAATAAGTATGCTCACCGCAGTTTCCACTTCTGCTTGGGCTGTTTTTGTCTGTTGTAATGAACTTGAAATTTGCTGAATGCCGGCAGCAGACAGTGCTGAGGGCTGACAATCCAGAGACGACAAACTGCGGCATTGCTATGGGACATCGAAGTATTTTTAGGATCTGTCTGTCATGACAACATATAATAAGAGCAGCTGTGTTAGGTGAGGATACAATTTTTAAAAATTTTATAAAACTTTTACTGGAAATTGGTCGGTGACACAGAACATTTGCAGTGAGGGATCGCATTTTGACATTTCATTGAGAGAGAGAGTTGCAAGTTTCTGCTGATCGTGACATGGGAAAGCATGTTGTGCGACTAGTGGCCAGGGTCCAATGGAACGATTGAGAGTCGTTTAGAAAGTCTGTTGAGAAGTGTTCCTACAGCTGGTGCGTGTGTACTGGCTTGTTAGCGGAGCTTCAGCCTGGGGCGAGGTAGTAACACATAGCTACAACGGCCTAATTTATTGCCCACGGCATGCGAAGAAAACCTACAAACTTACAGCTATGTAACTTACTTATCGACAGCCATACTTATTCCTAGCGGAGTCCGATCACCATCACCTGACAGCACAGGTATATATTTTGGCTGCTCTTTACCCACCCTACCTTGGCCTGAAACGTTGTACAAAGGCCGTATCAGATGTATTGTATGTACTGCATATACAAATACAGATTAAATAAATAGACGGGGGTATGGGAATGAAAACAAACTACGAAAAAACGATATTTATGACTTTTGTTGTCACTTGAAATCTTTTGGGAGAGCCCAAAAAAAGCTATTTATCCTCTTCGGGTATAATGTCCACATATGTGGACAAAAGTTTTCTTTGTAAAATAACTGTCAATATTTCATTATTTTTCTCAAACAATATAACAATTTATTGGGAACATATTCGCTCGCTTTTCTACATTTTTAGTTTCTCTCTTTACTTCTTCTGTCGCGTTCATTTCATACGATATTTTCAAATGGACTGAAATATACCAGATTGGATCATATTTTGTCACAAGTGAGTCAATATTTTTTTTTGTGTACACATAAAAACGTTTACTTTTTTTAATATATATTTATTTATTTTTAATAGAAAACATTAAAATAGCTTTTTCTTTTTATTACATAAGAATATTTGGTTTATTTTGCAGTTATATTAAAAATTTAAAATTTCGGAAAACTGGTTTTAGTATAAAAAAAAAATTACAAAAAAAATGTTGTTTGAAATAAACTCTTCAGACACCAGTTATTAAAAATAAGTCATAAACAAGTATTTTTTCGAGCGTATTTTCGATGCGGGATTGAAGAGGTTATGAATGAAAAACGATTTAATTTAAAACAAACTAATCCTTTATACGTATAAGTGTTTGTAAATCTTAGGGAACAGGCACCTTGATTTTGAGTGCACAACCGTACAATATGCATATGGATGGCGACAAAAAATATTATGGTTATAATGAATTTCTTATATGCAATTAGAAATATGTTTGTGATTTTTGTTGGAACGATTTTCCGTCCTCCTTTGTCAAGTTTGGTTTTGTGGCAAAGCGGTTTCGGCGTTCGGCCATTTTCAATGCCTAGTTTCGTTCTGGTCTGTGTCTATCCGCTGCGTTGTTTTTAAAGTCCATGGGTGCTGTGGCAGGTAATGTCAATCTATGTGTCCGTGGTACGTAACGCTGATATGCGTGTGTGTATGCGCGGTATGATACGTCCGATTGTACTTGTCCCAAAGGTGGTTTTTGTAGGTATGTAGACATACCGCTTGTTAGCTAAGCGGTAGGTAGAAATGGGTGATTTTTGCTGTTTGGTTCATTTTTCGTTTTTGCTTGTTCATTGTTATGTGTTTGGCTATGTACCTGCTGGCTTGTGCTGTTTTTTGTAAATTAGTTTTAAAGGTTTAAATATTTCGTCAGAGAAAGTGTTATTTTGTTCGTTTATGATCCTGCCGTCAAATGTTTTTAGCTTGTATATCTCCATGTTCTCAAGTACATTGAGCCGCCGACCTTTTCCTTGTACGTGAAGTATTCGAGCCGTTGTATTGATGTTAGCTGGGGTGCAGTTGTTCTCGAACATGTGGCTCGCGAAGTTAGATTCTAGTATTATGGTAGGTTTTCGTGTTTTTTTGTTGCAGTCCCTGATATGCTCTCGGAATCTTGTGCGTAGTTTCCTTCCTGTTTGTCCTATGTAGCTGTATTGACATTCACAAGTAAGCCTATGTACTCCATGTCTGTTGAATGGGTCATCAGAACTAGTGTCGGTTCTTAGTTTTTGTCCTACGTTGTAAGATGCTCTGAATGCTGTGTTAATGTTATATCTTTTAAATAATTTTGCCAATTTGTACGTCGCTTTTCCAGTGTATGTCATTGCCGTCCAAACCTTTGGATTTTCCTCTACGCTAACTCTTTCTTGTATTCCATGGCTACTTCTGAGTTTATCCACATGTGCTTTCTTGTATCCATTATTTGCCGCTATGTTATATATTGTATTAAGCTCTCTCCCGTATGCTTCCTGTGTGAGCGGCGTTCTCTGAAGCCTATACACTAAGTGCCTCATAGCTGCATTTTTGTGCTGTTGGGGATGCTTTGATGTAGAGTGTATTATGGTGTCCGTGGCAGTCGGTTTTCTATAAATGCCGTAGCTGAACCTATTTGTTATTTTGTCAATCCCTATAGTTAGGTCCAGGTAGTTCATAGTTCCATCTTTTTCTACTTCCATTGTGAACTCTGTGTTGCTATGTTGCCTGTTGAGGAACTCTAGTATTTGCTCTTCGTTTTCGTCATTTAGGATGCAGATGATGTCATCCACGTATCTAGCGTAGGAATAGTAGATCCAGAGGTTTTTAACTCCTGTATATATTTTCCATAATTGCTTCCATGAGAATGGCCGATGTTGGCTTACCCATTCCTGGTCCGTTTGTCTGTCTATATATTTTGTTGTTGAACTGGAAATAGTTTTCCTGCAGCGTTGTTCTTAGCGCGTTGGTAATTTGAGCAGTTTTTACCTTATTTTCAGTTTTGTCCAGTAGTTTTTTCTTGACTCTATCCATTGTCTCTGTTAGTGGTATTGACGGGTATAAGTCCTTTGTGAGTTTAACGGTCTTAAGTCTTTGGAGTAGCTCTATCGTATTGCTTATTGAGTATTCGTGCCCTAGTTTCAGAGTGTCCCTTAAAATCGTTTTTAGATGTTTCGACAGCTTATAACCCAGCGCGGACTTAAAATTAATTATGGGTCTCATCGGCGTATCCTGCTTGTGGATTTTAGTTAACGCAATGAGTGGAGGAGCAGATGGATTCATTTGTGTTAGGGTATATGCCATCCTCTCGTCTATTATTTTGGCAGCATTTTTTATAACCTCGGCAACGAAGAAGCGCAACTTCTAGGGAAGGGCCTGAAGCAACCCATTTCGGATAGCAATAAGGCAAAAAGAACTGAGCAAGCGATAGTAGATGCAGAGGTTGCAATATCGCTTCTTCCATATGAGGAACAGGAGCACGCAAGGCACATGTGCAGAGAAATCATAGGCAAAGAAGTAAGAGCCCAGGAAGCACAAAAAGGAAATGAGGAGCTGAAAATATTGAAAAGGCTACAACGAAAGCTTAAAGATAACAACATCATCACAATGAAGGCAGACAAAGGAAACACAACAGTGCTAATCAGTAAAGATGAATATATAGCAAAGACAGAGAAGCTCATCGAGGAAATGAGGGATAACACCACGGATAAATACCAGACCGAAGTTAAAGAGGTTATAAAAAATGCTACCAAAATAATAGACGAGAGGGTGGCATATACCCTAACACAAATGAATCCATCTGCTGCTCCACTCATTGCGTTAACTAAAATCCACACGCAGGATACGCCGATGAGACCCATATATAATTTTAAGTCCGCGCTGGGTTATAAACTGTCGAAACATCTAAAAACGATTTTAAGGGACACTCTGAAACTAAGGCACGAATACTCAATAAGCAATACGATAGAGCTACTCCAACGACTTGAGACCGTTAAACTCACAAAGAGCAGTAAACTCGTATTCTTTGACATAAAGGACTTTTACCCGTCAATGCCACTAACAGGGACAATGGATAGAGTCCACAAAGCACTACTGGACAAAACTGAAAATAAGGTAAAAACTGCGCAAATTGCCGACGCGCTAAGAACAACGCTGCGTCAAAACTATTTCCAGTTCAACAACAAAATATATAGACAGACAAACGGACTAGAAACGGGTAACCCAACATCGGCCATTCTCATGGAAGCATTCATGCAAAACTTGGAAGGAAAATATATACAGGAGTTAAAAACCAAGTTAGGCGTGGAATTCTACGCTAGATACGTGGATGACATCATCTGCATCCTAAATGACGATAACGAAGAGTAAATACTAGAGTTCCTTAACAGGCAACATAGCAACATAGAGTTCACAATGGAAGTAGAAAAAGATGGAATAATGAACTATCTGGACGTAACTATAGGGATTGACAAAATAACAAATAGGTTCAACTACGGCATTTATAGAAAACCGACTGCCACGGACACCATAATACACTCTATATCAAACCATCCACAACAGAACAAAAATGCAGCATTGAGCTACTTAGTGGATAGGCTTCAGAGAACGTTGATCACACAGGAAGCATACGGGAGAGAGCTTCATACAATATACACCATAGCGGCAAATACTGGATACAAGAAAGCACTTGTGAATAAACTCAGAAGTAGCCATGGAGCACAAAAAAGAGTTATCGTAGAGAAAAATCCAAATGTTTGGACGGCAATGACATACACTGGAAAAGCGACGTACAAATTGGCAAAGTTCTTTAAAAGATATAACATTAACACAGCATTCAGAACATCTAACAACGTAGGACAAAAACTAAGAACCTGCACTAGTTCTGATGACCCATTCAACAGACACAGAGGGGATAGGCTTACTTGTGAATGTCAATACAGTTACATAGGAAAAACAGGAAGGAAAATAAGCACAAAATTCCGAGAGCATATCAGGGTATACACCAAAAAAACACGAAAACCTACCATAATACCAGAATCTAACTTCGCGAGCCACATGTTCGAGAACAACTGCACCCCAGCTAACATCAAAACAACGGCTCGAATACTTCACGTACAAGGAAAAGGTCGGCGGCTCAATGTACTTGAGAACATGGAGATATACAAGTTAAATACATTTGACGGCAGGATCATAAACGATCAAACCAACATTATCTCTGACGAAATATTTAAACCCTTAAAACTAATTTACAAAAAACAGCACAAGCCAGCCGGTACATAACCAAACACGTAACAATGAACAAGCAAAAACGAAAAATGAACCAAACAGCAAAAATCACCCATTTCTACCTACCGCTTAGCTAACAAGCGGTATGTCTACATACCTACAAAAACCACCCTTGGGACAAGTATCAATCGGACGTATCAATACCGCACACACACACACGCATATCAACGTTACGTACCACGGACACATAGATTGACAAAATCTGCCACAGCACCCATGGACTATGAAAACAACGCAACGGATAGACACATACCAGAACGAAACTAGGTATTGAAAATGGCAGAACGCCGAAACCGGTTTATCACAAAACCAAACTTGACAAGGGATGACGGAAAATCGTTCCAACAAAAATCAGCTTACTACCCTGTCGGCACATCAAAACAACAAAATAAATCAGAAATATGTTCACTTACATTGCTTTCGATAATACAGTCCCACGCAGCGTTGAAGCCTCCTCGCTGAGGAGAAGTGCTGTAAATTAATGTGCATATATGTCTGGCGGCCGCCGTGGTGTGAAGGTGTGAAGGTGGTAGTGTTGCCGGCCTACCACACCGAAGGTCCATGGTTCGAGCCCTGGTACAGGTAACATCAAAAGTGATTTGAAAGAAGTTTTTCAAAACGGGGTCGCCCCTCCGCAGTGGTTTGGCAAACTCTCCGAGTGTATTTCTGCCATGACAGGCTTCTCAGCAAAAATTCGTCTCCTTTGTAGATGCCATTCGGAGTCTTGCTATGTTGCCTGTTGAGGAACTCTAGTATTTGCTCTTCGTTTTCGTCATTTAGGATGCAGATGATGTCATCCACGTATCTAGCGTAGGAATAGTAGATCCAGAGGTTTTTAACTCCTGTATATATTTTCCATAATTGCTTCCATGAGAATGGCCGATGTTGGCTTACCCATTCCTGGTCCGTTTGTCTGTCTATATATTTTGTTGTTGAACTGGAAATAGTTTTCCTGCAGCGTTGTTCTTAGCGCGTTGGTAATTTGAGCAGTTTTTACCTTATTTTCAGTTTTGTCCAGTAGTTTTTTCTTGACTCTATCCATTGTCTCTGTTAGTGGTATTGACGGGTATAAGTCCTTTGTGAGTTTAACGGTCTTAAGTCTTTGGAGTAGCTCTATCGTATTGCTTATTGAGTATTCGTGCCCTAGTTTCAGAGTGTCCCTTAAAATCGTTTTTAGATGTTTCGACAGCTTATAACCCAGCGCGGACTTAAAATTAATTATGGGTCTCATCGGCGTATCCTGCTTGTGGATTTTAGTTAACGCAATGAGTGGAGGAGCAGATGGATTCATTTGTGTTAGGGTATATGCCATCCTCTCGTCTATTATTTTGGCAGCATTTTTTATAACCTCGGCAACGAAGAAGCGCAACTTCTAGGGAAGGGCCTGAAGCAACCCATTTCGGATAGCAATAAGGCAAAAAGAACTGAGCAAGCGATAGTAGATGCAGAGGTTGCAATATCGCTTCTTCCATATGAGGAACAGGAGCACGCAAGGCACATGTGCAGAGAAATCATAGGCAAGGAAGTAAGAGCCCAGGAAGCACAAAAAGGAAATGAGGAGCTGAAAATATTGAAAAGGCTACAACGAAAGCTTAAAGATAACAACATCATCACAATGAAGGCAGACAAAGGAAACACAACAGTGCTAATCAGTAAAGATGAATATATAGCAAAGACAGAGAAGCTCATCGAGGAAATGAGGGATAACACCACGGATAAATACCAGACCGAAGTTAAAGAGGTTATAAAAAATGCTACCAAAATAATAGACGAGAGGGTGGCATATACCCTAACACAAATGAATCCATCTGCTGCTCCACTCATTGCGTTAACTAAAATCCACACGCAGGATACGCCGATGAGACCCATATATAATTTTAAGTCCGCGCTGGGTTATAAACTGTCGAAACATCTAAAAACGATTTTAAGGGACACTCTGAAACTAAGGCACGAATACTCAATAAGCAATACGATAGATCTACTCCAACGACTTGAGACCGTTAAACTCACAAAGAGCAGTAAACTCGTATTCTTTGACATAAAGGACTTATACCCGTCAATGCCACTAACAGGGACAATGGATAGAGTCCACAAAGCACTACTGGACAAAACTGAAAATAAGGTAAAAACTGCGCAAATTGCCGACGCGCTAAGAACAACGCTGCGTCAAAACTATTTCCAGTTCAACAACAAAATATATAGACAGACAAACGGACTAGAAACGGGTAACCCAACATCGGCCATTCTCATGGAAGCATTCATGCAAAACTTGGAAGGAAAATATATACAGGAGTTAAAAACCAAGTTAGGCGTGGAATTCTACGCTAGATACGTGGATGACATCATCTGCATCCTAAATGACGATAACGAAGAGTAAATACTAGAGTTCCTTAACAGGCAACATAGCAACATAGAGTTCACAATGGAAGTAGAAAAAGATGGAATAATGAACTATCTGGACGTAACTATAGGGATTGACAAAATAACAAATAGGTTCAACTACGGCATTTATAGAAAACCGACTGCCACGGACACCATAATACACTCTATATCAAACCATCCACAACAGAACAAAAATGCAGCATTGAGCTACTTAGTGGATAGGCTTCAGAGAACGTTGATCACACAGGAAGCATACGGGAGAGAGCTTCATACAATATACACCATAGCGGCAAATACTGGATACAATAAAGCACTTGTGAATAAACTCAGAAGTAGCCATGGAGCACAAAAAAGAGTTATCGTAGAGAAAAATCCAAATGTTTGGACGACAATGACATACACTGGAAAAGCGACGTACAAATTGGCAAAGTTCTTTAAAAGATATAACATTAACACAGCATTCAGAACATCTAACAACGTAGGACAAAAACTAAGAACCTGCACTAGTTCTGATGACCCATTCAACAGACACAGAGGGGATAGGCTTACTTGTGAATGTCAATACAGTTACATAGGAAAAACAGGAAGGAAAATAAGCACAAAATTCCGAGAGCATATCAGGGTATACACCAAAAAAACACGAAAACCTACCATAATACCAGAATCTAACTTCGCGAGCCACATGTTCGAGAACAACTGCACCCCAGCTAACATCAAAACAACGGCTCGAATACTTCACGTACAAGGAAAAGGTCGGCGGCTCAATGTACTTGAGAACATGGAGATATACAAGTTAAATACATTTGACGGCAGGATCATAAACGATCAAACCAACATTATCTCTGCCGAAATATTTAAACCCTTAAAACTAATTTACAAAAAACAGCACAAGCCAGCCGGTACATAACCAAACACGTAACAATGAACAAGCAAAAACGAAAAATGAACCAAACAGCAAAAATCACCCATTTCTACCTACCGCTTAGCTAACAAGCGGTATGTCTACATACCTACAAAAACCACCCTTGGGACAAGTATCAATCGGACGTATCAATACCGCGCACACACACACGCATATCAACGTTACGTACCACGGACACATAGATTGACAATATCTGCCACAGCACCCATGGACTATGAAAACAACGCAACGGATAGACACATACCAGAACGAAACTAGGTATTGAAAATGGCAGAACGCCGAAACCGGTTTATCACAAAACCAAACTTGACAAGGGATGACGGAAAATCGTTCCAACAAAAATCAGCTTACTACCCTGTCGGCACATCAAAACAACAAAATAAATCAGAAATATGTTCACTTACATTGCTTTCGATAATACAGTCCCACGCAGCGTTGAAGCCTCCTCGCTGAGGAGAAGTGCTGTAAATTAATGTGCATATATGTCTGGCGGCCGCCGTGGTGTGAAGGTGTGAAGGTAGTGTTGCCGGCCTTCCACACCGAAGGTCCATGGTTCGAGCCCTGGTACAGGTAACATCAAAAGTGATTTGAAAGAAGTTTTTCAAAACGGGGTCGCCCCTCCGCAGTGGTTTGGCAAACTCTCCGAGTGTATTTCTGCCATGACAGGCTTCTCAGCAAAAATTCGTCTCCTTTGTAGATGCCATTCGGAGTCGGCAAAAAACTGTAGGTCCCACCAATTTGTAGGGAAAATTCAAAAAATCTCTTAGGAGGTTTATGATGATATACCTGTTGTATATCGCGCCATAGAGATAGATAGATAGATATGTCTGGCTCCCTACACCGAACGCAAGGTTTTACATATTTAAATTATATAAATAAGTATTCATTAAGTCAAGTAACACTAGTCAAGTATTCACTAAGTCAATTATCACATTCACCGAAAACTTTAACCTTCTTTTTCTCGCTTTGGGCTATGTACGGTCCCGTAGCCGTATGCGGTGATTTAGTTGAGAACCGAAAAATATGTAAATAGTACAACGAATAAATGTTCAAGTGAGAGTCTAAGAGAAAGCAATGAAACAACTCACTAAATAATATATATATATATATAAAGTTTGATCTCTCTCGCTATTAGGCATGGGCATATGCATATATGTCAATTGCGAACAAAAACAAATTGAGGATATTTCAAAAAAAGAACAAACAACTTTGTTGAGGAAGGTGAGGTGATAAAATACTCAAACTCTTAATTTAATTGAAATTTACGAGAAAACTTCAACATAGTTATTCTAATAAGAATTATTTGGTCTAATTAAGTTTTGCTTCGCATTCATTTTGGTTGGTACAAATAATGATTCGATACCAAGTTGAATCAAGTTGGTTTTATAGAAATACCATTGTGTTTTTTTTTCACTTAGTGTGTGTGTGTACGCATTTACATACACGTGTTTCTCTTTAGGTATGGACCTTTGTTAATATACTTAACTAAAGGAAGGTGTTTTTAATTTAATAAATCCGTAAGGCCATTTTACAATATAACAAAATTTGTACTGTTTTTCTTGATCGCGGGATATATATAGATATAATAAATCAAATTGCTAGTTTCTTCTAGCGTCTTCAAAAATATGAAATAATAAAAACGAGAAAATTTATTAATTTTTTTGGAAAATTTCCCCAATGCTACAACTTCCCATTGACCTGGTGACGGCTTGTCTTGCGAGTGTGAGTTTCTTTTCGGTCAGCAGAGATTAGTTACACGGAATAACAATAAAACACTGAAAGCTAGTCTTTTACTTTTAAAAACTTTAACTTTGTACTTGTAATAATAAATGTATATCGCACATGTGGTCACGTTAATATTTCCTACTTTTTGAAACCTTTGCTGACCTTACCTCCTCCAAGCTCATCCATAAAAAAAAAGAAAGAGTATTTCCGGTAGTCGAGTTAACATATCTTTTTTTTTACAGCTTTTCCGACAGCTGTTTTTTTTTCTGGCATAATGGGAAGTGATCTGAAGTTGGTGTGGTGAGTTAATTTTAGTAAGGAGGGGTATTCAGTAGTATTTAGCAAGGGTGCCCAAATTAAATAATTGATTTTTGATGAAAATTTTAATTAATTTTTTTGGATCGTGTATGTACAAGCACCAACAAAAATTTAAAAATTTGAGCTACTAACCAATCAAAATGGCAACAGATATTTTGCTGCAAGTTGTACTGACTTCTGTTTGCTAACACTTCTTTGCAAAAATTTGTCACCGAGCACAGCTAATGACTATTGTTATCTTTGTTTCGATTATGCAACTTTATTTGCAGTGTTCCAAAAAACTACCAAATATAACTATAAGTTTTGGTTTTTAATCGACAATTCCAAGGTAATTTCCTTTTCACACCAAAAGACAATATTCAGTTAATAAAATTGAGCACTCGAAAGTTAAAACAAGCCGATAATAATTCATGGTGCAATAAACACTTAAAAAACATTGTGGTAAAGAGCATACATTTTTTCAGTTTGCACGTGTTATAAATTTAAATTCGCATCTGCATTCCTCTACCATCTAAATAACACAAATCACAGATTCATTGGTTCATATTGACGAAGCCAATACGTGATTGCGATTATTGCAACCGTGATTGAGAACGGTAGCAGATTCTTTGAAGCTGTCTGCGACTTATTGTTATATTTCAGTGGCTGAAGTTTAATTATTAACGCATTGTTATTTTCTAAGAGAGAAGTATTTTTGTTTAAGCGTCTACAATTTTTTGTTTGTTTGTTTAGATTTCATATACTCGTATATATACTTTATCGTTGATGGCAGAAATACACTCGGAGAGTTAGCAAGCCACTGCCGAAGGGCGACCCCGTTTTTAAAAATCAAAAGTATTCTAGAAACTCTGCCAAAAAAAATGAAGATGTTGATGCCTATTTTTTAAAGTTTCCTATGCCCAATCCACAGGAAGGGCGATCCTGCAAACTGCGACAGCTATCGCGAAATCAGCCTTTTGAATATCGCATATAAGGTCCTATCAAGCGTATTGGGCGAAAGACTGAAGCCTGATGTGAACAGATGGATTGGACCTTATCAGTGTGGCTTCAGAACTGGTAAATCTAAATCTTGGCAAAACCCCGTAAGAAAAGAATCGACACACATCATCTCCTTGTTGATTTTAAAGCCGCACGAAAAGGAGCTGCCTATATGCCGCTATGTCTGAATTTGGTTTCCACGCGAAACTTATACGGCTATACAAAATTACCTTGAGCAACACCACCAGCGCGGTCAGAATTGAGAAAACCCTCTCCGAGCCGTTAGGTTTCAGACAGGGTGACCCCCTAACGTGCGATTTCTTTAAATTAATGCTGGAGAAAATAATACAAACTGCAGAACTTAACCGCGCTGGAACAATATTTTATAAAAGCGTGCAACTGTTGGCGTATGCTGACCATATTGATATCATTGGCCTTAACAACCGGACCGTAACTTCCAGTTACTCCAAATTAGAAAAAAAAGCGGAAAAATGGGTTTGGTGGTGAACGAGGGCGAAACGAAGTACCTTCTGTCATCCTGCAAAGAGTCAGCGCATTTTCGCCTTGTCAATGACGCCATTGTTGGCAGAAATAATTTTGAAATAGTAAAGGACTTCGTTTGCCTGGGAACCAGCATCAACACCAGTACTTATGTCAGCTTAGAAATCCACCGAGGATTCGCTTTTGCAAACAAGTCTACTTCGGACTGAGTAGGCAATTGAAAAGTAAAGTCCTCTCTCGACTAACGAAAATAACACTCGTGGACACTACCAACATCAGATGAGGCGCGTTGGCGACGGCGAGTACCGAAGAAGATTTACTGATGAGCTGTATGCGCTTAACGCAGACGCCCACATAGTTCAGCGAATTGACTCCGAATTGACTGCCGAGTTACCGATGTCCGGATCGGTGCCAAGTTACCGAGAACCGGTTGATTATTGTTGGTGTAATCGTACACCGATATAGATTTATTTGGTGGTCCCGAGGGACGCACCAGTGGCTTTATGAACGTGGGTGTGACCGTATGGTCACTTCTTCACGTCCAATAGACACTACCAAAAATATGTAACGAAGGTGTCGCCGTAAGGCCACTTCTCAACGTCCAATATAGCAACCAAAATGTAAGGGATCGAGAGTGATGGGTTAGGCAGGGTGAGGTAGGATGTATATCACTATGTGGTACTTGCCTTATCGCTCACCGTGACCGCACTCTCGATGCCTAATGCAGCGCGAAGTATCTATTTAAGCATAACTAAGTATGAACTGTATGCGAATTCTATGCCCAAGTGATCGTGAGTGAAATCATGCTAAGCGATCACTTGCTCTGTGTTTGCGCTGTACTTATTCTTTGTTTACCTTTTGGTATAGTGGCCGCGTGGGTGGTAGGGTGGTAGCAAAGGGTATGAATTATTGTGATGCTATTGAAAAGCGGCATTACACACTAATGCATTGCCTTATAATTCAAGTGCATTGACAACATATTCTGAGAGCTCTGCTAATGTTGGATTTTCCTCTTCGCAACAACTAAATGGTGAGAGAGAATTAACAAACAATATGGCTTGGATAAAAGTCAATAACAAAAACCAAAATTAGCATGTGGTTGTTGTTGGTTCTAATGCAAGTACCGAGTTGTGCGTTGCTGATCGCAAGATGTGGGCGAATTTGTCTTCATTCGACCCAAAAGTCACTGCTGAAGATATAAACAATTATGTATGCAAACATGTAAGCATTGACAAAAAGGCTCTCTCTTGCCACACGTGTAAATTGCAAGTTGGGTGTTCTATCGTGTGATTTTCCTAGTATACTATATGGCAAAATTTGGCCTATGAACTTGAGAGTGAAACCATTTAAGTTTTTACGCAAAAGGCGAGGTCAAAACCAAAAGTCCCAACAGCTATCGAACGAATTACTTCTCCGGTCTTAGAACAAAATCTGATACAATCTTTAAATTTAGTTCAATTAGAAACTTATGATGTGATTGTAATAGTCGAGACCTGGTTAAAATCCGACTCATACGATAGTGAGTTTTTCGATCCAAATTTGTACAATGCAGTGATGTCGCGAATGTTCGAATTCGCCAAATTTTTGCGAATGTTTGCGAATATGAATATCAGAAAAAAAATAATTTGAAGATAGTAGAAGACTAATAAGATTAAAATCCATTGATTTCCAATCGTTTTTAATGCATGAAAAAGTACCTCAACTAATAATATATGATCAAACTAAAAATGTTGTCTTAGCTTTATGGAGGGCGATTAGTTTTTTTGAGTTAATGTTTGTATATTATTCTGTTATTTATTCAGAGAGTAGTAATATTTGGTTTTATTATAATTATTTGTTCTATATAGAACGGGGAGTGCGAGGCACCTTTACACCTTGTATGTATCAATTAGGGGCCAGCACTGCTGGCTCTGAGGCATTACGCGGGATTGGCTTCCTCATTCTCGTTGTGAAAAACCCCCATTTGGGATTGCAAAGCATAAACTATATCTTTGTAATATTTCATACGCTGAAAGAAATGACTACAGCTTATGTCGCTTAAACATACTCACCCCCTTAGACGGCTTGGTCGTCTAGTGAGATTCATAAGTTTCCGGTTCGAGTACGCTATATGGCTATCGCCTATAGTGATCGTAGCAAAAACTCTCCTTCAACAGCTATGGATGGAAGGAACTGATTGGGACGAACACGTCAAATCCTGCCCCTTTCTCAAGTGTAAAACATTTACGGAAAACCTCACAACCATTGGAGACGTACAAATCCCACGTTGGATCAAATTCACTCCTGGTGCACCTACACAAATACATGGATTCTCCGACGCCTTTGAAAAGGTTTATTGCGCCTGCGTATACCTCAGGATTCAACACAGCGATAACTCCTTTTCCTCTCACCCACTAGTACCAAAAAGTAAAGTCGCACCCCTCCAAACGGCAAGCCTCCCTGGGTTAGAGCTCTGCGGAGCAGCCCTCCTCTCAAAATTAGCTGAGCATATTCTGACGGCACTTCAGCTCACAGAGAGTAGCTTGACCATGTGGACAGTCTCCTCTATAGTCTTGGCTTGGCTTGAAAAGCCACAACACACTTGTAAAACTTATTTGGCGAAACGCATATCCCAAATCCTCCACAACGTTACTAACGCTACGTGGCGGCATGTGCCCAGCGGAGACAACCCAGTAGATATGGTCACGCAGGATTGGCCGAAAGATGTCATTACAAAGACTCACCCCCAAAGCAACGACGGATAAAAGCCCTATATTCACTGGAAAATCATGATTTTCTGGATCGTTTCTCCCAATTCGCTAGAGCATTGAGAGTCCTCGCCTACATTCGCCGATTTATCTCTAAGTCCAGGAAACAGCTGATACCATCTTCAGTTCATCTCACCCAGGAAGAGATTCATCCGGCAAAGACGCAACTCATTACGAATTATCAGCAAAGGCATTATGGAGAAGTCATCGCAGCAATACCTTAGATAGAGGAAGCTCGTTACTTCCGCTCAACCCCTTCTTGGACGGCAAGGGGCTATTACGCGTAAATGGACGCCTCGCCTATGCAGACCTGACTTACAACGAAGCGCTCCCTATAATTTTACCCGACAACTCACGCTACTGCGCGCTTTTTTTGGACTTCCTCCATGCTAGCCTACTCCATGCCGAGAATCGATATGGCTATCGCCTATAATGATCTTACCAAAAACTCTCCTTCAACAGCTATAGATGGAAGGAACTGATTGGGGTGAACACATCAAACCCGGATCCTTTCTCAAGTGGAAAATATTTACGGAAAACCTCATAGCTATTAGAGACTGTCGCGGGCTGATCACGACAAAAGCTTTCTGGTCTGGAATTTCTTTTTCGGAGAGTGAACCCTAAAGGCAGCTAATCGGGTTTTTATTAGGCCGGTATTTGTGTGCTTTACTCAACTAGCGTTGTTCCCCACCACACCACCAGTCGAAGTAATTGTAAAGAAAATGTAAGCGAAAATGCACTGAGAGGAGTGTCATCGCCTTCTCCTGTTTGCGGCGCTTCGAAGTGCCCGCTAAGTTGTGGCAATATGTGTGTGTGGTTGTGTATCATTGGACGGGGCGACCGGGAGTACTGCGGATGGCGGCTCGGCGCGACCGAGTGATCACCCACACGCACGCCTGATATGTATGTTGGCATCAATATGTGCTGGCGCGCAGCCTTCAGCCTGGCTTGCAGTTGCGCGTCAAATTTATTCTATCTGTGAAGGCGAGGACATCGCTCTCAGTGAAAGCAAGTAGTGCGCGAAAGTTATTAGTTAAAGAAGAGTTTTGTTGTTAGAAAAAATAATTAAAAGTAGATTTGTAGTGCGGTAGTTTTGTTGGCGTAGCGAGAAAAGGGAGAAGTCGTTTGTGTTTCCCAGCAGGAAAATCGTGTCATTAATTTTTGGTGGTGGTGTCGTATCGGACACCGCAGGAGCCCTGAGCCGGAACACACTCCGGCTAGATAAGTATCGTGTTTGGTTGTTGTTGTTTGTTTTCTGCACTTTTGTTTCTCTCCCCGTGTCATCCCATCCTTTTAGCATCCCGCACCCAGAGCTCAGTCACTTGGCGGGTTAAAGTTGCCCCTGGCAGCTCAGGGACTGTGCGAGTGGATTCGTAACCTTTTGGTTGGACCTCACCTCGGGTGCACCCCAAAACTATTTGTTTGTCATAGATTTGTTAATTAGCTTAGTGAGTAATTGTGATTACCTTTTGTTATATCTTACTTGGTGTAGAAATTATACCCATCCCCAACCCCCTTCTTTTGGAGCAGTTGGTAACCCCACCGTCTTCACTGGGTTTAGCCGGCTGCGTTTGTGTATTCCTATTGTCACCAATTAGTGTTGTCACTGTGATAAGTTGCGGGATTAGGGTTTCGGGACTAGCCATTCCGAAGTGTTAATTAAGGTGGTGACAAATTGGCGCCCAACGTGGTTTTTAATAAAGAAATTCGTTGTTTCGTGGAAAAATTTAAATTTGTGACAAGGTTGGTGGAAAAGAAGTTTGTTTTGTGATTTTGGTTGTGCTGTACAGTGCTTGACAAAGATAGTTGTGCCCCAAGCGTCTCTATTGTGTTCTTGTTTTCACTGTATTGCAAAAGAATAAACCTGCCGATTTTTTCTCTTTCTTTTTATTTTTATTTACCAGAAAAAAGATTTCACGGGATTAATTAAGTCAAGTGGTGACTTCGGGATCTATTTCCATTTCGGGATTTTGGTTTTCTGACTTTACAGCACTAGTAAGAACATGTTTGAAGAAGGAGAATACCGAAGAACCGCAAGTATACCAAGCAAATTATTTCTTTTTCTTTATGGCGCGATATACAACAGGTATATCATCATAAACCTCCTAAGAGATTTTTGCGCCAAGCTTCTCTTCCAATTTGTGGTGTGCCGATTTGAATTTTCCCTACAAATTGGTGGGACCTACAGTTTTTTGCCGACTCCGAACGGCATCTACAAAGGAGACGAATTTTTGCTGAGAAGCCTGTCATGGTATAAATACACTCGGAGAGTTTGCCAAACCACTGCCGAGGGGCGACCCTGTTTTTGAAAAACTTTTTTTCAAATCACTTTTGATGTTACCTGTACCAGGGCTCGAACCATGGACCTTCGGTGTGGTAGGCCGGCAACACTACCTCCACACCACGGCGGCCGCCGTTATTTAAACTTTAAAATATTAGGCCGCAGTAATTTGCATACATATAAACATATATACGTACATTTTCGTTTCAAAGAGGTGTGCCATAATTTTAAAAATATCTTCCCAAAATTTTTTTTTAAGTAATGTAAATTTTTTCTGGCGAGTTTTATGAAATAATTTTGTTTTCGATTTTAATTGAAAAAGAAAATAAGAAATCATAATAAATAAATAATTTTTTTTTGGAGCGTATGAAAAAAAATTAAAATTTTAAAATCACAAATTTGCGGAAATATAAAAAAAAAAAAATTTAGTTAAACTCATTACGAAGTAGGCGGAAAAAAGACTCATAGGTACTCAAAAGTTAAATAAAGGAACAAAGTGTAAATTTTGATAGATTCCACAAAGAGTTTACATACATATTTTCACACGTACATACATTGCTACTAGTTTGCCAAAAATTTTCCACAAGTTCGATCTGAGCTCAAAGAGAAGAGCAGGCAAAAGGTACTTACCTATTGTGTTGTCCCAGTAGGCAGTGTTATTGTATGTTTTAATTTTGCAATTACTGTGTTAGGCTCTATTATTTTTTTGTTTAGCGCCCAAATTTGTTGCGCCAGTGCTAGGTTGGAGCAAAATTTTTAATTCTCGGTTCACTAGGGTGGACATTTTTACGGTTGAATTGGAAAATTATCTTTTACTTTCGGTACTGCCGGGGAAGATTTTTAGTGTTGCTAAATTGTTGAGTTTGGCCTTTCGGAAATTTTTAAGGTGTAATTAAAATTTCGGTGTTTTTCTTTAATTTCCGTAAATCTTGTTAGAAATCATGAAAATTAATAGATTGTCTCAAGAGGAGTGGCGTATGAGATGGAGGCAAGAGGATTGCCAGTAGCATCGGTAGAATCTATGCGTAAACTGTTGCGGGCATCGTAAGGGGTAGAAAGGTGAGGATCGGTGGATTTATTCAAGGAATACCCGTTTTCGTTCGAAGAGGATAAGGCAGCAGTAGAAGGAAAAATGGAGGAAATCGCGAAACTGTTATCCAACGTTGGAAAAGGGGGTAAATCGTCGGATAAAGCTAAGGCGACCACGAAATTGGAGTGGTGTTTGAATAGAATAGGGCACGCGAAACCGGAAAATGATGAGGACATGGCAGCGCAAACGGAAATTAGGAGCAAGTTAGTTTGACTACCGGGAAATTTGCTAAATCCTAGGTCTAAGGGTTTTCTGGAACCTGACTTGGCCTACGTCTCCGTGGGTTGCGAAGTTGCTTCGATGGCCCAGTCGAGGACCAGTCCAGGAAATAGGGTGGGTCCCAACACCCGTTGTTGCAATTGCAAGCGTTTTGGTCATGTGTCTAAGGATTGTCGAAAGACATTAAAGTGCTTCGGTTGTGGTAGGTCTGGATCCATGAAGCGGGACTGGCCGGTGGGTGCAGCGAAGCTTAATGGTGGCCAGGAAAATAATAGGAGAGCGGTTTTCGATGGAAGGCGGGCTTCGAATGGTGCTTCTAATAGTTCGGGAAACGGGAATTACACTCCTGGGACAGCAGGTCAGGTAGTCTATCAGGGCGAGTTAGTAATCCTGCTAACTTCCCGCTGGCTATTATCGGCGATCGTCGAGTCGTTACTTATATGGGATATTCGTTAGTGGCAAGTGGCCATGATCAGCGGCCTCATTTGGATGTTTCGGTGTTTGGTTTTTCGTTTAAGGCACTGTTAGATTCTGGGGCTTCGCGTACAGGGGTTGGTCGGCTCGGTTGGAGCACATTACAGGCGTACGGTATAAAAGTTTCGGTCCTGATAATTCTTTACAGATCACTTTGGCGGATGGTGGCCAAGTATCTACGTTAGGTTCTCTGTTGCTACCAATAGCGGTGGAGGACATGTCGGTCCTCACCGATTGTCTTGTTGTTCCTGGCGCCCCCATGTTCTTATTCTTGGTATCGATTTTTGGACGAAGGCGAATACAGTCCCGGATCTGAGGAGAATGGAATGGTCGTTTTCTCGACTGGAACAGGAGCCGTCGGTAGCACTCATGGACCACAGTGAGCTAGATGCTAGGAAGTCTGAAGCGTTACGTAGATTAGTTGGAAATGCTTTCGAGGCTATGCCAGACAGGTTAGGTCGAACCCACCTTGTTGAGCATAAGATAAGAGTAAAGGCAGGAGTTGAACCTGTGAAACAGCGGTACTATCCAGTATCGCCTACCATACAGTCGCGTATGGACGAAGAATTGAAAGATTTGCTCAACAAGGGTGTAATTGAGAAGTCTCATAGTCCGTGGGCCTCCCCGGTGGTCATGATAAGGAAGAAATACGGTAGTTATAGGTTTTGCGTAGACAACCGGGTATTGAACAAGTGTACCGAAAAGCATAGTTATCCCCTACCCTTTGTTTCGGCGACCTTGGCTAAGCTGAGAGACGCCCAGTTTCTATCAAATTTAAAAATAAAAATAAAATATAAAATCCGCTTATTGGCAAATACCAGTCCAGGAAAAGTCTAGGCCCTTTACAGCATTCACGGTGCCAGGCAGGGGTCTGTTTCAATTTAAGAGGATGCTCTTTGGTTTGCATAATGCACCGGCAACTTGGCAAAGGTTCATAGATTCTGTGATAGGTCCTGAATTAGAGCCTCATGTCTCCGTGTACCTAGATGACATACTCATCGTTGCAAAAAACTTTGAAAAACACTTAGAAATCCGGGAAGAGGTTTTGGATAGGTTAGCTAAAGCAGGTCTTAGACTCAATCGAGATAAATGCAATTTCTGTATGCCAGAGTTAAAATATTTAGTCTATATTGTAGATTGCAATGGCTTACATGTGGATCCCGAAAAAGTTGAGGCAATGGTTAGGATTGAAAAACCGATGAATGTTAAGCAAGCGCGATCGTTTATAGGTACAGTGTCCTGGTACCGCAGATTCATCAAAGATTTTTCCGAATTAGTTAGACCTCTCACCGAATTAACAAAGAAGAATAACAAAATTATTTGGAGCGACGGTTGCGAAAGGGGTTTTAAAGAAGCTAAGGAACGGCTAGTTACGGCGACTGTTTAAAGCTGTCCCGATTTTAATAGGCCCTTCATTATCCAAACAGATGCGTCTGATTTTGGTGTAGGAGCAGTGCTTACCCAAGAATTTGAAGATGGTGAGAAGGTGATTTCGTATCTCAGTAGGTCTCTTAATAAGGGTAAAAAAAATTACTCAGCCACAGAAAATGAATGTTTAGCGGTCCTGTGGGCAGTCGAGAAATTACGACCATACGTCGAAGGCGCGAAATTCAGGGTGATTACCGATCATGACTCTTTAGTTTGGTTAAATAATCTGAAAGATCCTTGTGGTAGATTGGCTCGTTGGGTATTGAAGCTCCAACAATACGATTTGATATCATTCATCGGAAAGGGAAGGAACACGTTGTCCCCGATTTGTTATCTCGAAGCTTCCCCGTTGTTTTCGGAATATGTACTCCTGACCCTTGGTTGGTCGGCAAAAATCCTCATACTGAACCCGCCCAGACGGTGCCGACTGGCGTGTGGAAATAGTTCTTGACTATGGTAGTGAGGTAAAAAATGGTGACTGATTTAGGACTTTCTCGGACGATGTTTGGATTTAGTTTGCTTTGGGCTGGCAGGTGCGGTATTCTGCCACCTCAGTAGGTTGGGGTGAAACCCAACTGAAATGGCTGGTGGGCTAATATCGCAGCTGCCCACGTCCCGTTAAAACCTTGGCAGGCCTCAGGGTACGTTCCAGGCCCGTCGCCATTTAGTTGGTGGTGTAGGTGCGGTTGAGGATCTCCCGTTTTTGCGCTCGGTCTGGCTCTGAACGCATGTCTCATAAGGGCATGCGTCGCGTGGCCTAACTGCTCGCATAGATAACCACGGGACCATTATTGGGCGACTACACATTCGGGTCTGGATAGCGGCCCTGAGTGGGGACGTATATTAGCATGGACAACAAAAATAACAACAACAAGGAAGAAAAGGAGGGGGAGAAAAACGGGAGGAAGACGGACAAGGACAACGGGGACAGGAAACCGGCCAGCAACAAGGCTCGCTCTTGCGTATCACTTGGGAGTGGCTCGGCTGCTGACCGGTTTACAAGTACGGGACAGGGTCGCAGACCTGACAGGGTGCTCGTGTCTCCGAATCGGAGGCAGAGGACTCACTTTGAGGGGATGCGACCAGACATAGCTGGAGGCCTGAAATCAGGCCGCAGAGACACCCAAGCGCGACGTGACAACAGGGCGAAAAGGACAGACAAGCTTCGAAACCTAGAAGCAGCTTCCCCCTTAGGGTGCAGCGGGGCTGGCGCTCTTGCGAGTGCGGGCTCCGCTGGCAATAAAGAAGCGTCGAAATCGACATCCGCGACTGGACATAGCTCCAGTGCACAATTAAGTGCTCAGCTGCAGAGGGCTCACTTGGTGAGAAACCTGGACAATATGGCTAGCACCAGCGGAGGACTGTCCCCCTGCATTCCTGTAAATACAGCGAAGCGGAGGCGGTCTGGAAGAAGCAAGCGAGCGACTCCACGAAGGAAAGCCATCTGCGATCAGCGCTTGGCTGCCAAAATCCTGGAACGCTACAGCGGTCAGGATGGTTCTCAGCTTTCTGAGAAGCATTCCCGTACGCTGGAGTGGGCCAGGAATGTCATGAGCAGCGCTGACCAGACTCCGGCACCTAAGAAGGGAATTGAGTCGGTCCCGCTTGGTGACGACGCTCAGCAGAAGAGGCCGAGTAATGGAGAGCACAGGGCCCGGGGTGGTGAAGCTGTACAGCTTACGTTTAGTGAAGTCGCCAGACGTGCCGGCTCCATCACCCTGGGGGTAGTCGACAGAAGCAGGGAAGACGGGGCCATCTCCAGGGAAGAGTGGAGCTGGGTGGTCAACGCCTTTTCTGCGGTCTACTTGACTGCCGCTAGTAGGTATCCGGGGCAACAGCCATCCATAGAACATATGGGATGGTACCATGGCTTCAGGCTGGTGGAGTGCGCTGACGAGCGGTCAGCGAGATTCTTTAGGTGCCTTGTCTCGCTGGTTGGGGAGTTGTGGCGGGGGGCTAGACTCGAGGCCGTGGATAGGAGGGATCTCCCTCTTCGACCAAGGGCTCGGGTGTGGCTACCTGCCGAACCGTCCCAGCCAGAGAGAATTCTGGAGCAGTTGCGGTACTGCAACCAGAACCTTCCGACCCACAACTGGAGGGTTCTTAGGGCTGAGGAACCCGAGGGGCCCCGACGGCAAGTGCTGTTGCTGCTTAATGCAGAGTCCGTGGGTCCTATCTCTAAGTCGAGAGGTGTTATCTCCTATGGTATCGAGCGGGTGGCTCTTAGGATCTACAACGCCGATGCCAGGGGGGATGACGCCTCGCCTCCGGTTGTGGTGCGGGGGGGAGGAGAGCCTGAGGAGGCCTCGACGGCCGCAAACACGGTGCCCATGCCTGCAAGGTCGGACAGCATTGGCTCTGCGGGCATCCCGTCTGTGGCGGGATCTGTCTGTAGTGTTGGACTGCTGTTCGACAGGGAGGACGAGGAGAGGCTTTTAGCTTCGGAGGGGGAGGCCGCTGAGGTAGAGGAGATGGATTTGTCTGATCATGATCATCAGACAAATTAATCTCCAACACTCTAAGGCGGCCTCCGCCAGCCTCCTACTCTGCCTGGAGCAAGGCGGGGTGGACGTTGTCCTTATCCAAGAGCCGTGGCTAAGCAGTAGCGGCAAAATATGTGGATTGAGGACTGGCTATCTCAACTTATTTGTGCACGGAACGGCAGGTAGGTCAAGATCATGTGTACTGGTCAAGAAAGATATTAAAGCCTTCCTTCTTTCCAATTTCAGTGACGATGACGTAACGGCTGTGTGTTTGGAAGAAGGTAATAAAAGATCGTGGCTGGTCTCGGCCTATATGGCCCCTGAGGATACTTATGGGCCGCCTCCTGAAATACTATGCAAGATTACCGCTGAGGCAAAGCGAAGAGGCGTAGGGCTCATTGTCGGAGCGGATGCGAACTCGCATCATTCACTGTGGGGAAGTTCGGATACGAATGCAAGAGGTGAGTCACTATTTGCTTTTATTCTAAATGAAGGGCTATGTATTTGTAACAGGGGTAATGACCCCACTTTTGTAACCTCAGTTAGAGAGGAGGTCCTGGACCTCACTCTTGTTCCAGAAGACCTGTTTCCCCTTATATCCGACTGGCGTGTTCTTCCGGAACACTCCTTCTCGGATCATAGGTATATTCAGTTCTCTCTTGTTAAATCTAGACCCAGTAAAACCATGTTTAGAAATCCTAGGCGTACTAACTGGGTCTGGTACTGTAGCAAGCTGGATGAGTTTCTCCCAAGAGCACCCATATCGGACTCAGAACTATCTGAGACCGCTATTGATGCTCTGGTGGAGAGATTCACCCATGCTTGTAATAAAGCGTATAAAATCGCATGCCCACTGAAAACCGTAAGTGGAAAGCGTAAACCACCTTGGTGGACTAAGGAAGTAGACGACCTTAGGGCTTCCAGTAGGCGCCTGTTCAACAGGGCCAGGAAGAGTAAACTACCTTCTGACTGGGAGCTCTACAAAGTTGGGTTGGGTATTTACAAATCTGCGATCAGGAAAGCCAAACGAGACTCCTGGGAGACTTTCTGCGAATGCGTGGAAGGCTGTAATGAGTCTGCGAGATGCCGGAAGATTCTCTCCGGGAATCCTGCTTCCTTGGGTTACTTGAGGAATGTAGATGGCAGCTGAGTAGCGAGGAATCCCTCAAACTTCTCATGGATGCTCACTTCCCTGACGTCCCGGTTTCAAAGGACCGCGATGCCCCATCGCCCTCTAGTGTGAGCGGGGGGGCTCGGCCAGCCATCTGCCTGGATGAAAGCCAGCTTGTTTGGGCTATTAATTCTTTTAAGCCGTACAAGTCACCCGGGCCTGATGGCATAACTCCTGTGCAACTACAGAGATCGCTGGGGATTTCTTGTAGCTGGCTGGCTCCCATCTACGCCAACTGCTTGAGGTTGGGCTATATCCCCGCCTCTTGGAATATGGTCAAGGTTACCTTTATTCCAAAGGCGGGGAGGTGCTCTCACGTTTCTCCCAAGGACTTCAGGCCAATCAGTCTCTCCTCGTTTCTTTTAAAAACGTTGGAGCGGGTGATTGACCTGCATATACGCATCAGGGTCCCCAGGGAGCGTTTTTCGGCTTCGCAACATGCTTACTGCAAAGGCAGATCAACTGAAACGGCGCTTCACTCCGTTGTAAAACTAATAGAGGGGTCTTTCCAGCACAAAGAATTCGTGCTGGGGGCCTTTCTGGATATCGAAGGAGCGTTCAATAATGTTTTGCCTTCTGCCATCGTACTGGGCTTAGCAAGCCTAGGAGTTGAACCAAGCTTGATAGAATTTATCAGCAGATTACTCTGTGGCAGATTACTCATTGTAGTAAACGGCTTGCTCCAGGATCTCGAGCGTAGGGGCTGTCAAGTGATAGCCTATGCGGACGACCTAGCAATCCTCGTCAGGGGAAAGTTTCTTAGTACCGTAAGGGATGTTCTGCAAGGGTATCTGGGTATTGTAACAGAGTGGTCCGAATCTTGTGGACTGGCTGTTAACCCAGGTAAAACGGAACTAGTCCTCTTCACGAGAAGGTATAAGATTGATGATTTTGTACTACCCTCTATTGGGGGTGTACCGCTGGTGCTTTCTGAAAAGGTTAAGTACCTAGGTGTTATTCTGGACAGGAAGCTGTCTTGGAAGCTGAATGTAGAGGATAGAGCTAGGAAAGCTTCGGTCGCTCTGTATTGCTGCAGAGGGGCCATCGGCAAACGATGGGGTCTCTCTCCTAGGTTGGTTTATTGGTTATATGAGATGGTAGTGAAACCTATCCTATTTTATGGGGTATTGGTCTGGTGGGGCGCACTAGACACGGCTTCCACCACGAAAAAGATGGTCACGGTGCAGCGAATGGCCATGTTTGGGATCAGTGGGGCCATGCGCACCACTCCTACCCTGGCATTGAACGTTATGCTCAATCTGCACGCAGTTGACCTTGTAGGAAAAATAGGCGCAGCTCGGGCTGCAATTAGGCTCCGAGACGCTGGTTATAGGCTTGTGCAGTATGGCCATTCCAATATACTATCGGGCTTTGATTTTATTCCCAATAGAACAGATTACTGTGCGCCGACCTCTTCTCCGGCGAAGGGTTTTTCGACTTACATTCCCGCAAAGGACGAGTGGACAGGCGGAAAACCTATCTGAGGGGAGGCCTTGGCGAAACTGTTTACGGACGGGTCAAAGCTGGATGGATGTGTTGGGGGGGGTGTATACTGTCAGGAACTCGGGATTAGCACGAAATTTAGGCTACCTGATCATTGTAGCGTTTTCCAAGCGGAGGTTGCCGCTATTAAGGATGCGGTAGATGTTATGCTGTCGAGCGCATTCACTGTCAAGGAGTTCAACATCTACTCCGACAGTCAAGCGGCAATTAGGGCGCTGAGTGCAGGCAACGTTCGATCGAGGACAGTGAGCGACTGTCTGGAATCGCTTGCGGTTGCGTCCAACTACTTCAAAATAAAAATCATTTGGGTGCCTGGCCACTATGATATTCCCGGCAATTGCCATGCGGATCTCTTGGCCAGAGCTGGCACGCGTGACACAGATGTGGCTGACTCCAGTACACTGGGTATTCCCCTTACCACCTGTAGTTTGCTTCTGGGCAGGTGGGCTTCGGAACAGTTAAGCAAACGCTGGGCTAACACCACCTCATGTCAGGTGTCGAAGTCCTTCTGGCCAGTAGTTGACTCCGGGCGGGCAGTGGAATTACTTAGGTTCCCCAAGTTACATCTTTCCATGATGATAGGGGTGTTGACGGGGCACTGTCCGATGGGAGTCCATGCGGTGCGGTTAAATATTCTTGAAGACCCGAGCTGCGTAAGCTACATGGAGGACGACGAGGTGGAATCATCAAGTCATTTCATGCTCAATTGTCCAGCGTTTGCTAGGACTAGGCGCAGGTATCTCGGTTCGGATGTTCTTAGGTCTCCGGAAGACGTGTCGAAAATCGATGTGTCCCAAATCCGGAGTTTTATTGTCGCTACGCAGCGATTTGCCTAGTAATCCTAAGTTAGTGTCACCGTTTAGAATGTGGTATCACAACGGACCTTCAAAGTGTCCAAGTGAGCGGCCCACCTAGTGGGCTGCTACCACCTTACCTAACCTAACCTAACCTAACCCTTGGTTGAACAAAATGATGGATTCGGTCTCGAAGCAACCCCTGTTGTACCCTAACTAGAGAGTAGAAGATGGAGTCCTCTGTAAGTTCGTTAAGTCCGCGTATCCATCCATATACGGGAAAGGGCCCGAGTGGAAGAAAGTAGTCGGTAGCTCTGAAAGAACTGGTGTATTGGAAAGTTGTCCCGATAGCCCATTGGCGGGGCATTAGGGCGTAAGGAAGGCTTTTGCGAGGGTTGCTCAAAAATTCTATTGGCCTCGTATGAAATCCGATATTGCGAAATATGTACGCACGTGTAAAGTTTGTCAGCAGGTTAAGCCTGAAAATAAACATCCAGATGGGGGAATGATAGAGAGATCCAAAGAAGTTAAACCGTGGGAAATGATTTGCGTCGATTTCGTTGGTCCTTTGGTTAAGTCGTTCCAAGGTTACCAATATATTCTCACCGTTATTGTTTTCTTTGCGGTCAGCGACGGCAAAGAATGTTTGTAAACCCCTTGTGGATAACGTTTTTCTTTTATTTGATGTACCCCGATCTGTTGTTTGCGATAATGTACCCCAGTTCCGGAGTCGTGAGCTTCAGGGTCTCTGCGGTGTCTACGGCGTCCAATTACGTTATACCGCGAAGATAGCGTATTGTATTAGGTCGTCACAGCACGCGGTGTTAGGTGTTACGCCTTATTTCGCAAATTTCGGTAGAGACATGTTGCTTGAGGGTAGTCAAGGTTATATTGAGTCCCTAGGAGAACAGGAGCAGCTAAACTAGGAGGAAAGGGCAAAGAAAATGTCAGAAATGTGGGCAGACATACGTTCGAAGTTAGAACAAGCAGGAGCTAAGCTAGCGCAGCAATATAATCTCAGGAGCAGAGATGTCCAGTACATGCCAGGAGAGCTTTTCTAGAGAAAGAACTTCGCTCTGGCAGACGCGGCGAATTATTTTGCGGCAAAATTAGCCCCGAAGTATGTAGGTCCTTTCGTCATAAAGAAAAGAGTGTCCCTTTAGTTGATGAAACTGGTAGGGACAAAGGAGTCTGGAATGATCGAGATTTGTTTGGCAGTTCGAGGCAGCATGGACGTGAGTGTGTTTGTGCGCTTTACTCAGCTAGCGTTGTTCCCCAGATTTGTAGTGCGGTAGTTTTGTTGGCGTAGCGAGAAAAGGGAGAAGTCGTTTGTGTTTCCCAGCAAGAAAATCGTGTCATTAATTTTTGGTGGTGGTGTCGTGGTGGACACCGCAGAAGCTCTGAGCCGGAACACACTCCGGCTAGATAAGTATCGTGTTTGGTTGTTGTTGTTTGTTTTCTACCTTTTTGTTTCTCTCCCCGTGTCATCCCATCCTTGTAGCATCCCGCACCCAGAGCTCAGTCACTTGGCGGGTTAAAGTTGCCCCTGGCAGCTCAGAGACTGTGCGAGTGGGTTCGTAACCTTTTGGTTGGACCTCACCTCGGGTGCACCCCAAAACTATTTGTTTGTCATAGATTTGTTAATAAGCTTTGTGAGTAATTGTAATTCTATCTATTCTATCTATGGCGATATACAACGGGTATATCATCATAAACCTCCTAAGAGATTTTTGCGCCAAGCTTCTCTTCCAATTTGTGGTGTGCCGATTTGAATTTTTCCCTAGAAATTGGTGGGACCTACAGTTTTTTTAATATTGTGATTACCTTTTGTTATATCTTTCTTGGTGTAAAATTATACCCAACCCCAACCCCCTTCTTTTGGAGCAGTTGGTAACCCCACCGTCTTCACTGGGTTTAGCCGGCTGCGTTTGTGTATTCCTATTGTCACCAATTAGTGTTGTCACTGTGATTAGTTGCGGGATTCGGGTTTCGGGACTAGCGATTAATTAGAGCTGGTGACAAGACGTACAAATCCCACGTTGGGTCAAATTCACTCCTGGTGCACCTACACAAATACATGGATTCTCCGACGCCTCTGAAAAGGATTTTTACACCTACGGAGCAGTACTCCTCTCAAAATTAGTTAAGCACATTCGGACGGCACTTCATCTCACAGAGAGTAGCTTGACCAATTGACAGGATCTTGGAAAGAATCCGTACAAAACACCGTTTTCGCAAAATCTCTCTCATTTAATAAAATTCTGCTAAGCTGTTCTTATATATACATATAATGATAAAATCCTTATATTTGTGCTTTATATATATCCATACATATATATCACATACTTACTTATATACTAGCAAACCCGGCGAACATCGTTTCGCCATCAGATGGGTTCGTTTTTTCTTAATATTTCGTTTGAGGATTAAAAGATGAAGATAATTTTGTTTTTGTTTTATATTTGAAAATGAAAAATTTTATTTCATTTCACAACAGTAATGAATTCACTTCGATTACAAAAATGAAGTGTAATTTAGTTGAATTTCTATAAGTAAAAAAATGAAAGTGAATCCAAAGTAAATACTGAATCGAAGCGTTATACGTGTCCGCAAATTATCCGTCTCAGTGCTCTTTGGTAAGCCACATTTTTTGTTTCTTTGTCTGACGTTAACACAAACAAAGCGGATGGCTTCCCAATTTGTGAACACGCAACGTATAGCTGACCATGTGAAAAACAATGATTTTCTAAATTTGTCCCGCAAACACTAAGCGATTAGCCTTTCGACTTCTTGATTGTCATTGCGAACGCAAGGTTAACCGGAAATTGCAGTCGTTTGAAGTCAAAAGGAAGATCAGTCGGAATCAGTGGTATTCGAGGAATACATACATTTTCACCCGCGTACTTTCCGTTAATAATGGTTGCCTCAATCAAATTCGGCATAAGTTTTTTCACCGCAAGTCGAGTACCATTGCAAAGTCGCGGTGGATTCAAATAACTCAATATCATAATAACCGAACCAACTTTGAGTTGCAAGTTCTGTGGTGGAAGTCCTGGTAACACCAGAGAGTCCAAAAACTCCGTTGGATAATTTACTGCATCATCGGGATTTGTTATGCAATCAACGGATTTGTATGTCACCAAATTCCCAGCGATTTTTGATTGAATGGTGGAATTCAGTGCGTGTACATCATTATTCTTTGCGGACAGAATTGCTCGTTGGCTTAAACAAGCATAATTCTGATAATTCTCACTAATGTTTGGGAAAACATTTTCAATAAGAGCTGATTGAGAGTCTACAAATCGGCAAAAGTCGTTGGTAAGAGTAATTAATCCAGTTGTCGCATCAACTGGGACTTTTCCATTTCCAACAGCTAACAACTGTTTTGAAAATTGTGCAGCACTTTGATCATTTTGAAGTTGAACTCTCATATAAGTGGTTAACGATAATGTTTTTAGGTTATTCCACAAAGGTGATGCCTTCAGGCAAGCATTCAATTCATCTGCAGGCGTTCCACGAGGAATTACTGGCAACGTCTGCCTGAAATCACCTGCCAACAACATCATCAAGCCGCCAAAGATGTTGTTATTTCACCGAAGATCCTTCAGTGTAAAGTTAAGTGCTTCAAGTGATTGCTTATTTGCGATTGTGCAATTATCCCGAACAATGAGCTTGCATTGCATCCACAATTTTCCCATTGCACTGGATCGGGAAATATTGCATGCTGGAGTATCAACTATGTTTAAATTGAGTGGCAACTTAAGCGCAGAATGTGCAGTACGACCGCCATCTAGAAGAGTCGCCGCAATTTCAGATGATGCTAACGCCAAAGCTATGTCACGTCTTGATCGAACAGTGGCCAAAATCAATGAAAGTACAAATGTTTTCCCTGTTCCTCCGGGTGCGTCCAGGAAGAATAGACCACCAGTATTATTGTCCACAGCTTGTATTCATGTTTCGTATACTCGGTTTTGCTGTTCATTCAGCAACGGCACATTATTTTGAACGAATTCCTGCAATGTATCAACATTGTATTGCTGCTCTCGATTAAATTCTTGGTTGAATCCATCGTGCATCGATCGATTTGGCGCAATCATTCCTACTTCAATCAGTAGCTTGTTTGCAATATTCAATATTCAATCAGAATCAATCCTTCATTGTAGATTTCATCGGTTATTTGCATGTCGGCAAGCGATGCAAGATATCTTCACATGATTATTGTGAACAGCGTTCGTATTTGGTACGCATTTGAAGAAACAACTGAATCCGCAAGTGTTAAATCCCAATAAGAATCGTTCTCCAGCAAACCCAATAGTTGACCTGCTTCTCGATATGTTTGGCATTGGTGGCCATTCACAGTTTTCAAATGCGCAAATGATTTTGATCCACATACATTTACTAACAGCAGTCGCAAATAAAAACATTCATAATTTGTAGGATGAACAGTATACATGCGACCTAGCGCATCAGTGGAAAACACCTGTGGCCAACCTGAAACTGGGGTTTCTTTTTTGCGACGTTGAAATTTCTTTGCTGATTGATTCCACGCGTAATACTTGGGCATTTCAACGTACATCAGCGTCGCTGCGAATGGATCTGCTTCACACATTGCAAAGAAGCTAGTCAATGTTGTCGATGGTGGTCTCTCAGCTCGTTGTGCCGCATTAGCCTCAGTGAAATAAACTCTTTATCCCTTTTCCAAAGGCACTGCTAAATGTAAGCCTGTGGGATATCTTTCATGAATTTGAAATGACAATAATCGCCACATGGCTTCATTAGTACTGACGTATCTGCCCATTTGGAAGTTGCTAATTTCGTCATTCGCATTTTCCGACGCAATGTCAAACACAGCCATGTCGCTGCCTTTTGTGACGTACTTGCACAAATATTTGACTGATTTAACCGAATGACAACTTTCAACGTTCACATGTGCTTTGAAAATTCGTGATAGCAGCGGGCAATATGGTACAATGAATTCATTTCCGATTTCGATCTCTTGACTTTGAACTTTAACTTTGATAGTTCGACTATTATCTTCTTCCGACGATAAATTTGGTATCCATCGTTCCTTGTGTGTGTTTCAGCAACTAACGGTCGCGGATACCGTTATGTGCACTTTCCCTCAGCCATGCAAGGCGATAATGGATTTAATGCACCGCACGGTCCATGCACCATCTGTGTCGTCACAATGTCGTGTAGATGGGGATCATTGACTGGATCAGGAATTTCATCTGATATCATATCATCCACTTCATTTGAATGTAATTTGTTCAGCAACCAAATTAGGATATGAGCATGCGGTAGTCCACGCTTCTGATACTTAGTAAGCTCAGCAATCATAACCTTAAGTTTTTGCTGAAAAACTCTGGCGATCTCACGGTTGTGGGCCCGGGTCCAACTCACGTTCAATTTCCGTCCACTTCGGATTGCATGTGAACGTAATAAATAAATCCGGAGTTCCATAATTTCGCACGTACGTCACAGCGTCTTGAGCGTATTCATGCATGTGGCGTGGGCTTCCGATATAAGATGATGGGAGAATCGTCAGACGTCGAATATTCTGAACATTACCATCTGAATGAATAGCATCACGCAAGTGTATATAGTCCTGATTGAATCGGATGAACGCTAAACGTTCGGTCTCGACTTTGACATACATATCGACAGCGAATTGCTGGAATAGGAGACGGCATTTCAGGATGAGATTGTCCTCATGCGTACGAATCATGCGCCTAAATTATTGCTCGTTGATACGCCTGAATATGCAAAATTAAATGAATTGTTAATAGAACCCAACAATAGCAATAATTAGTGTGTTAATATTGTACCTGTAATTGGATCGACCACCTTCAACGTGATGTCGTATTCGTCTTGCCCATGCCAATAAAGGATTGGATATTGTAACGCATCGTACAAACGATGGGTCTCGTTTACACGATGCATGATATTGCTTCTTCGCGGAACGACAATGTCTCGTGATTTAGTTTGATCGCCAACAATAATTGCAGCAACATCATCAACGGTGGGTGCATTGAATCTTCGCACATGTTCGCCTGTTGGGGTACGATCCGCTCTTATGACAAGTTTGTGCGCATCCGATGGCATTCGTTCCAATGCTGTTTTGAATATATTAACCACAGCGTTATTATCGTGAAAAAATGCTTGCAACTGTTCAATAATTCGTCTCTTTAACTGTTGTGTTCCCTGTATATTGCGCCGCACATTCTGCTGATCCAACATCGACGAAATGAAATATATTTGCAGAAATTGATGCGGTTCATCTGGTGTTGGCACCATTGAACCATGCAAATGATATATTTGTCCTTGTATCTGCAAACAATCATATGTTGAAAAATACGGTGTGACTTCTGATCGTGTGATGGTGTAGTGTGTGGTGTATGTGTAGTTGTTATTTATTGCAATTGATTGTGTTGGTGTGATTGATTGGTGTGAGTGATTGGTTGTGTGTGTTGTATCTTTTACATATAAAATAAAGTCGCTAAAAAGATATGTGCAGAATTGGCTTCGCACAGAATGCTCCGATTTGAAAGCGGTTTTTTGCATTTTAAAGCTTAGCTGTGTGAGATGGACTTTTTCTTATATAATGTCAAGGAATACATAAAGGGGGCGTGGCAATCGGACAAAATGTGGTAAAAAAAACATAAATTTTTGGTTGACACAGCCATACATCATAACCTAATCAACCGATTAGAATGAATCGTCCTTGATGTTAAACTTTGAAATATTTACTTTCGTTCTGCATCAAAAAACAAAAGTTGCTTTCTCTCCAATTCAACCAAAATTGTTTAAACAAAAGCAGCACTTTTTCCAAAAAAATCTGTTTGTGTGTTTGTTCGCTGCCAACCGAATAAGTCAGTGCGCTTTAAGCGACACCTGTGGTGAGCCATTCATTTGATGAATTCGCGAAAGAGCTGGGTAGCGTTACTTCACTTCGGACGTATGTATGTATGTTACATAATTTCGCTTTTATTTCGGCTTCACATACATATTTATGCATGGTGCCAGATTAATGCAACAAAAGAGAAAAAGAATGCATGCATATTTTTAAACATACATATATACTCCTAAAGTTTAAGCAAAAGTACTAAGTTTTCGTATGTTTGTATGTATATATGCATACATGTACTTATTTGTGTAGTAGGGAAATTGAGTTCTACAACATTTTGTTTTATCCAAATTTGTATGATGATGTCCAAAGACTGAGTACCGATCCATTTTAATTTTTTTGTTCGGCAACCATGAACATCTTTCTTCAAAAAGAGATGTTGCTTTTCACGAATTATGCTATTAAAATGTGTACGCTAGTTGTGGGCAAAGCGATCTGACACATATTTGTAATTTAACCCAAACTATTGAAGATCTAATTGAGAAAGTATATCCCGAAGTTGGTGGTATTATAAACAATTCATTGGACTGGTTTAAGGAGCGGGCAATATTGTCAGCTACCAATGATCAGGTGAATGCAGTAAATGCCTTAATACTTTCAAATTTTACTACGGAAGCACAAGTTTTCCACTCAATAGACACAATAATAGATATTAGCGAGGAAGTACATTACCCAATAGAATTTTTAAATTCTCTAAATCCCCCCGGAACGCCACCACATAAACTAATTGTTAAAGTAGGAGCTCCTGTAATATTACTACGCAATTTAAATCCACCAACTTTATCTAATGGAACTAGGCTGCTGATCAAAACAATTAAAACGCATTTGATTGAGTGTTCAATGTTGACTGCCTGTGGTGCTGGAGAAAACGTCTTGATTCCAAGAATCCCGATAATACCAACAGATCTTCCATTTCAATTTAAACGGCTACAGTTTCCAGTCAAATTATGTTTTGCAGTAACAATAAATAAGGCTCAAGGTCAAACACTTAAGGTGGCCGGTTTGGACCTTAGATCTCAATGTTTTACGCATGGCCAGTTATATGTTGCTCTATCCCGTGTAACAAACAAAGACAGTTTATTTGTTTTGACTCCTGATGGGAAAGCTGCGAACATTGTATAAAATGAAGTGTTATAAAACTGAAACTAAAAACTAACTGAATATGAATAATTAATATGTATGTACATAAATATATCTTCTAATTAGACTTTATTTATTTTCTTTTATTATTTTCTTTATTTACTAGGGTCATTTTTCCGAAATATTACAAAAAATTACTTTTGTTTGAATTATAAAGTTGTTTTAAACATTATCAACCTGTGTGAAACAAGGTGCGGGTTGCTAGTATATTTATATACACACAAACATACTTGTACTTAGATGCGCTAAGACAAGTATTTCCCAGCTTCATTTGCTTATACAAATCCTGCTATTCAAAGTACAGTGGGCCTCAACTTATAAAAAATACCTCAAAATATAGTGGGTCAAAAAGGCTCAAATTATCCCTAAAACTTTTGATAATAGTTTTAAAAAACCTAAATAAATTTCTCCCTACTGAAATAAATTTGCTATGGGCGGCCAAGGTGAAGATAAAGCACAATCCCTCCTACCTCAAACAGGAATGAAAACAAGATCGAAATCTCAGAGTGACGAAGAAGAAGCAGCACTCATCAACAAAAAATTTAATTGTGAAGCCTCTAGATTGGAGAAGTTTTGCGACAAATGTTACGGAAAGTGAACGCACGGAGGCTGGTCTCAAAACATATCTGGAGCAACTCAACAAACATATGGCTTTGGTGGACATGGCGAATGAGAATCTTCAGATGAGCAGCGTTGAATAAAAAATCAGGAAAACGAGCGAGGAAAGATATGACCAAATCAACGGCTAAATGAGATCCTCAGCAGTTTTCAGCCTGCCCCACAAGTAGCGAACGTTAACATCCCGCCTCCGCTGACCACGCTCCCTCCCCTCAATCAAGCCAATTATTTAAAGGTACCTGCATGTGACACATTGGTCTTCTATGGAGGATACGAAAGCTGGTCATCATTTTGGGACATGTTCACAGCAGTGTACATT
This sequence comes from Merzomyia westermanni, assembly GCA_949987695.1. Taxonomy (NCBI): domain Eukaryota; kingdom Metazoa; phylum Arthropoda; class Insecta; order Diptera; family Tephritidae; genus Merzomyia; species Merzomyia westermanni. Next base: position 68,559,861 of record OX465292.1, read on the forward strand.
AGTCACCCTAAACTCTCTCCGGCCCAGAAACTTTACCATTTGAGGCAAAAGTCGGGGGGAAAGCCGCGCTGCGGATATGAGATATGAGAATCGCAGAATTCTCGTCGATAATCAGCTCAAGCCCCTTTTTAATATGCAACCCGTAATCAGTGAAAATGGGGAACGCATACAATATGTGCAAACAACAATTAATAATTGTCTCTCAGCCCTTAAGGCAAACGAAGTATCCACTGATAATTGGGACCCGATGTTAATATATCTCTGCTCCTCTAAGTTTCCAGACGAACCCTTAGCTTTATGGGAGCAATCCCTCAATTCCCGTAAGGAGTAACCTGCTGACTACTCGATATGAGGTGGTTGAACGGCTCACTACTTACAGGCCAAACCGACAAAAGCAGAATCAACCAAATTTCACTCCACGCTCTTCCACACCTGACAATCATTCGTTTCAGCCAAGAACAAAGCCTTCCATACCGAGTGAAAGAAACAAGCCTCATGCAAATTGTGCAACAGCAATCATCCTCTGATGTATTGCGTCAAGTTTAAAGGGCTAACAGCTCAAGAAAGAAATAAATTCGTACGGGAAAATCAGTACTGTCAGAATTGTTTGGCTTATTCCCACGCAGAAAACCGATTTCATAGTAGTTTAACCTGCGTTTATTGTCAAAAACGACATCACTCCCTCCTTCATTACCCAGCCAACCAGCAATTTCAGAACAGTTCCAAACCCAAGAAAAATCACGTCACATCTCACGTGACACTCGATGAAGACCGGTCTTGTACCTCACAGCAGGCGGCATCGATGAACTCAGAGGTCTCAACTCAAAATAGTTGAGAGAATGTAATCTCACACTTCTCGAGTAGTAGAGAGCGAACCTTGCTACCAACAGCAAACATTCCCGTCTTACATAAAGGAGAAACCTTTAATATTCGAGCTCTTCTAGACCAAGGATCTCAAAAAACTTTTGTAACCTCTAGAGTACAAAAGCTCCTTGATCTACCCGTTCAGAGATCCAATTACGAAATATTGGGAATGGGAGGACAACCGTCCAGAAAGCCGATAAGGTGTGCCTTATCACCATATAATTTCACGTTCCTGTAATTATTCTTGGAATAACCAAAAAAGTGAATTTTGAATTTTTGTACAACTCTGTATTTGATAAATAAATCTATTAATAAAAATTTTCTTAGTATTTGTTTATCCTTTGTTGTTACGGGAGCGGAACTGGAAATATTACCTTGGAGGTCCAACCTTGATACTTTTACCTTGGAAGTCAATCGTCCACTCCGCTTTTTTTAACTAAGCCACCGTTTTCTTCTATTGCCAGTTTTTCTACTGTTCATACTCCAACCAACTTGCCAAAATGACACCTTCTTTATTTTACTAAATTGACTGTTTATCATGAACGTCATTTGACACTTTGTGTCGACGATTCAAAATATTTGATGTGTTGAATATCAGGCTACATGGCTGTCCCCCGATCGAAAAACACGCAACCAGATCGACCAATACTAGGACCTAACATCGACTCTGATCACTACCTAGTAGCAGCCAAGATTCGTACCCGCCTCTGTACGACAAAACAGGTGCAACAAAAAACGCAGGAAAAGCTGGACGTCGAAAAGCTGCAATCGCAACAGACCGCCAATTATTTCGCAGATTGCCTCTCACACCTGCTCTCCGAGAGCACAATTCAACCTAGTGGAATGCATGAGCAGTGGGATCATATCTCAGGAGCACTCCGTACCGCAGCCGAAGAAGTAATTGGATTCCGGCGAACGCGAAGAAACAACTGGTGTAATGATGAAGAGTGCCGCGCTGCAACGAAAAGAAAGGACGAAGCCTACAAGGCAACGCTGAGATCGAATGCAACGAGGAGTGTGTGTGAACACTACCGCGAGTTGAAGAGGGAAGCGAGGCGGCTTTTCCGGGCGGAAAAAAGAGAGGCAGAAAAGCGTGAAATAAAGAAGCTTGAGATGCTGGCCAACGGGAATAATGCCCGAAAATTCTATCAAAAAAAGGTTTGAAACCCGGGGCAAACTCCTGTAAGAATGAGAACGGCGACCTCGTGACCGATGTTCAGAAAACACTCAGAATATGGAGGGATCACTTCTCTGCCCTTTTAAATGGAGAAACTGAGCAAGAAACCAGAGAAGAGCCCACAATCGAAGATAATGGAATTGACGTTCCACAACCCGACTATAATGAGGTGCGAATAGCAATATCCCGATTGAAAAACAATAAAGCAGCTGGCGCTGATGGTTTGCCTGCTGAGCTATTCAAACACGGAGGCGAGGAGCTGGTAAGGCGCATGCATCAGCTTCTATGCAGAATATGGTCGGATGAATGCATGCCTGAAGATTGGAATCTAAGTGTTCTCTGCCCAATCCACAAGAAGGGCGATCCTGCAAACTGCGCCAACTATCGCGGAATCAGCCTTTTGAATATCGCATATAAGGTCCTATCAAGCGTATTGTGCGAAAGACTGAAGCCTGATGTGAACAGACTGATTGGACCTTATCAGTGTGGCTTCAGACCTGGTAAATCTACCATCGACCAGATTTTTACAATACGCCAAATCTTGGAAAAAACCCGTGAAAAAAGAATTGACACGCATCATCTCTTTGTTGATTTTAAAGCCGCTTTCGATAGCACGAAAAGGAGCTGCCTATATGCCGCTATGTCTGAATTTGGTTTCCCCGCAAAAGTTATACGGCTATGCAAAATTACCTTTAGCAACACCGCCAGCTCGGTCAGAATTTAGAAGGATCTCTCCGAGCCGTTCGAAACTAAGACAGGGTGACCCCCTATCGTGTGATTTCTTTAATTTAATGCTGGAGAAAATAATACAAGCTGCAGAACTTAACCGTGCTGGAACAATATTTTATAAAAGCGTGCAACTGTTGGCATATGCTGACGATATTGATATCATTGGCCTTAACAACCGCGCCGTAACTTCTGCTTACTCCAAATTAGAAAAAGAAGCGGAGAAAATGGGATTGGTGGTGAACGAGGGCAAAACGAAGTACCTTCTGTCATCATGCAAAGAGTCAGCGCATTCGCGCCTTGGCAACCAAGCCACTGTTGGCAGCAATAATTTCGAAATAGTAAAGGACTTCGTTTACCTGGGAACCAGCATTAATACCAACAATAATGTTAGCCTAGAAATCCGACGAAGAATCACTCTTGCAACCAAATGCTACTTCGGACTGAGTAGGCAATTGAAAAGTAAAGTCCTCCCTCGACGAACGAAAATAACACTCTACAAGTCACTCATCGCACCCGTCCTGCTATATGGTGCAGAAGCGTGGACACTAACAACATCTGATGAGGCGGCTCTGTGAGTATTCGAGAGAAAGGTTCTTCGAAAGATTTGTGGACCTCTACGCGTTGGCGACGGCGAGTACCGAAGAAGATTTAATGATGAGCTGTATGAACTTTACGCAGACGCCGACATAGTTCAGCGAATTAAAACACAGCGGCTTCGCTGGCTAGGCCACGTAGTGCGAATGAGCGAAGATGCTCCAGCCCAGAAGGTATTCTTATCGGCACCCACCGGTGGAAGCAGAGGAAGAGGGAGACCACCACTCCGATGGAAGGACCAAGTAGAGACCGATTTGCGATCCCGCGGTGTTTCCAATTGGCGCCAGTTGGCGCAACGAAGAAACGACTGGCGAGCTATGTTGGACGGTCACAATCGCCCAGGCGGTTAGATGACCATTTAAAGAAGAATATCATCAATATCATTTCACACTTTGTGTCAACGATTCGAATAAACTATTTAGGTGTCACAAATCAATAAGCTAGGTGTCATAAATCAAGTTTTCAAATTTTTTATTTATTAAATATCGGCGTCACCAAATTCGTGGCTGTTGACGTTGGCGGTGTATTAACTGTAACTGCTGTAACTCCTTCCCCCTTAAGATTGAACTGCTCCTGAAGTTCAACGTTAATTATTTCCTTCGTTGTTCCTTTGCAAAATGTTTGTTTTGCAATACATAATTTGGTTAGTATGATAATTATTACAATTAAAAATATTATTGATAAAGATATTGAAAGTTTTACATTATTTCTATAATTATATTTTAATTCTTTACTTTCTTCTGAGTTCTCTATATTTTTCAAATGTATATCTTCTATTATATTTATATTTATGCTAATATTCATTTCATTATAAAAAGGCAAAACTACTGCATTGAAAAATATATTATCAATATTTTCATAAATATTATCTTCTATGGTTATTGTGCAATTTTTGAATTCAATTAAATTATTACCTTTTATTTCTTAATTTATTTTGTTACAATTTTGCTTTATCTGTGTTTTTTCTAAATTTTTTGTAAAAATTATTCCTTTTTCAATTTCCATTATTTCTCTTTCAATATTTGTTTTACTTGTACAAAATTCAAATCTGTTTTTGAATAAGTTTTGAATACATTTATTGCTTTATTTAAGTTTACTTTTATACCAAACTTCATTATTGTAATCAAAAACTTTTTCTAAATCTGTTATATAAACATGCTTTTCTATATTAATTTCCTTTTTATTTTTATTTGGTATAGGTAGTATTTCTATTTTATGATATACTTCTTCACAAAATTGTGGTATTATTATAACGATAATTAAATTACTTTTACTTTCTATTACATTGCTTTTTATATGTCTCAACTTTTTACTATTTATAGAAAATTTTTTGAATTTCTTCATTTGTTAATATGTTTCTTCCTAATATACCTACTTTTGAAAATGCTATTAAATCTTGAATTTTTTCTATTTCATTTGTTAAATAGTTTATGTCAAATTGCAATTGTATTAATTCTATTGCTTCCATATTTTTCTTTTGTAAAAATGTAAAATTTTTGAAAATTGAATTATAATTTTTATTATATTCTTCTATTTTTTCCGTTAACAAATCAATATTTTGTTTTAATTCTAAATTTATATTAATTTGTTTATTATGTGCATTAATTATATTATGATCATTTTCTTCTAAAATTTTTAAATGCTCGTTTAATTCTTGTCTGTCCTCATCATCCATAGTTCCAAACAAAAAATTCAATCCTCTTCCTACTACATTAAAAAGTTCTCTTTTTACTTTTACTTTTGAGGTGTAATAGATGTTAATTTTTTTTCAGCTATTTTTAATATAAAAATCAAATTATTTGTTGCTCTATTATTTTGAAATGTTTCATTAAAATTCTTTATAGCTTCGTCTAGTTCATATACCATATTTTCATAATTAGTTAAATTAACAATATGGTAAATTTTATTATAATTTTTAATTACATCAATATTTTCTTTCTTTAAAATTGTATAACCTGTTTCGTAATTTAATGATGTTATCCTTATTTCATTTGCAGAATTTAATGTTGACAATAGTATGATTATTACTGAAAATAAAAAGAATTCACATTGTAAATTTATGCTTTCTTTTTATTCTCTATGGATGAATGTGTCTATTTCTATTATCTAAAACTTTTCCATTTTCTATGTTAGCTTTAATTTTCTTATATTTTGGATCACTTTTCCTAACTCTGTCTATTTTAATAAATATATCATTATTATCTGAAATTTCCTTTTCTTTTCTATTCAAATTTCTATTATTTATAGAAATTTCTTGCTTTGTAATTATTTTATCTTTTACTTTTAACATTTCTTCATTTAAAATTCTATTTGAAATAAAATCAATTGGTTTTTTATCTGTGGCAGAATGTATACTACTATTATAATATTCTACTGATTTTATAATTCTTTTCGAAATAACTTCTTTATTATTTTGACTTTTTAGAAGACGTAAATGCTCATTTATTGTTCCGTGTAGTATTTCTATATCGCTATTTCCCGTTTTTATTAAAGGAGATGTGAAATGAACATTTATTTCCTCATTGTTAAAATGTTCTCTTAAATAAGAGTTATTGAATTCGTTATCAAAAACATATTTTCTAAGCCTTCCAAAAATTGAGTGTCTATAATTTAATGTTTCGATAAATGTTTGACTATTTCTATCCGTAATTGGTACAACAAACAAATGTTTACTGAATTTATCAATGACTGTAAAGAAAATTTGTTTTTCCGCGATATACAAATCTCCATGAATTATTTCGTTAGTTGAATTTTGGATTTCTGATTTTTCAAATTTAATTTTTTCTTCATGTCTATTATGTTTGGCTTGTTGACAAACTTCACAATTATTTATATATCTTGTTATTAAAATTTTCAAATTTGGAATGTAAATTTTATTCTTCAACTCTTTGAAATTCTCATCAATACCACGATGATTTAGTCTTTTATGTTCCTTTTCAATGATCTCGAAGGCTTTTTCTTCATCCTCGATATCATCCAAAAACACATTACTTTTCAATGCTTTTATTTTAGAGTTTCCAAACAATCTTACATAGTGTTTCTGAAATTGTATATACATTTTTTCATTCGGACAATATACCGAAAAATGTTTTTAATTTAAATCCTTTAGAATTTTCGGAAAATCCTCGTTTATCAAATTTTCATAAACAAAGATCCTTCGATTTCTAAATATTTTTGTTTCAAATATATCTTTTCCATTTGTTTTTTTATTCAAAATTGTAATCTGAGTTTTGAATAAATTTATTGGTTTTTCTGTAATATAAATATGATCATCAGTGTCTTCGAGAGCACTATGAATTGTTGCGTTAGTATCATCATTTTGTTCATCTACCTCCATCTGTTCCAATGCATTAAGCTGCAATCTACTCAAAAAATCTGCTACGTTGTTTTCTTTTCCTTTTATGTATTCTATATCAAAGTTATACTCATTCAAAGCCAACTTCCACCGTGTAAACTTACTATTTATTTCCTTTAAATTATTTAACCAAATTAAAGGTTTATGATCGGTTTGTAATTTAAATTTTCTACCATACAAATATGGTTTGAAGTATTTACATGCCCAAACAATTGCTAGTAATTCTTTTTCTATTGTGGAATAATTTTTTTTTACTGTCACACAGAGTTCTACTAGCATAGCAAATAGGGTGTCCATCTTGTGAAAGTACTGCACGCATTGCGAATGTACTAGCATCCGTTGTTAATAGGAATTGTTTCTCAAAATTAGGATATTTTAAAATTGGGTAATCCACTAAAAGTTGTTTTAATTTATCAAACTCATTTATATATTTGATATCATTTGTATTTATTTTCATATCTTTTTTGAAATACTTTACGATGGGATAAGCGATTTTACTGTAGTCTTTAATAAATTTTCTGTAGTAACCTGTTATACCCAAAAATGATTTAATTTCTTTAACTGTTGTCGGTAATTTAATTTTTTGAATGACTTAAATTTTTTTAGGATTTGGTTTTAATCCGTAATCTGTAATTATATGACCCAAGAAATCGGTCTCTTTCTTAAAAAATGAACATTTATCAATTTGAATTTTTAAGTTAAATTATTTTAATCTGTTAAATATTTTCTGAATTGAGTCTACATGTTCCTGTAAACTAGTACTAAAAATCAAAATATCGTTCAAATACACGACACAAATTTGGTTGATAAACGGCTGCAACACATGATTCATCATTCGTTGAAAGGTTGCAGGGGCATTTTTCAATCCGAACGGCATTCTAACATATTCATAATGTCCGTATTCTGTACTAAAAGCCGTTTTATGCCTATCTTTGGGATTTACAAGAATTTGGTGAAAGCCCTTGGCCAAATCCAAAGTTGAAAAGTATTGAGCTTTGCCCAATTTGTCAAAAATGCTTTCAATATTCGGAATAGGAAATTTATCCTCAATTGTAATTTCATTTAATTTTCTATAATCTATGACTATTCGCCACTTTTGTATTCCTGAATTATCTAATTTTTTTGGGACAATCCATAATGGAGCATTATAGGGATAACAACTTTTTCTAATTATGCCATTCTGTTCCATTTCATTGATCTGTTTCTTAATTTCATTTTTGTGAATTTCCGGATATCGGTATAACTTTGTATAAATTGGTTTTTCTGACGTTGTATCAATATTATGATAAACTTCTTTAACACTAGTTAACACATCACCTTCTTCAAAAAATGGATCTGTATTTTTCTTGATTAATTTCCATAATTCACATTCTTCTTCTTTATTCATTTTGTTATTTTTTAATTTTTCAAAAACTTCTTCATTTTCAAATCTATTCACTTCTATTTCACCACATTTTAAAATTTCATTAATATATTTGCACTCTGCACTTTTCTCAAATAAATTTTTTATATCTTCACAAATATTTTCATCACCATTATTTTTACTTAACATTTCACTTTTATTTAACATTTCACTTTTATTTGAATTCAAATCACTTTTATTTAACGTTTCACTTTTATTTAGAAATTTAACCATTTTACCATTAACTTTCATCGCGTTTGCTTTATATGAGATTTCGACACCCAGTGGAATAAGAATGTCATTCCCCAATATTCCATCATAGGGTCTATCTCTAAATGCATTGATCACTAGAAATTTTATGGTTTTCTTAGTCAAATCCTCAAATTCCGTAGGTAGCCAAGTTAAAATATAGGTATCAACTAATTCTTTAGTTCTACCTGTAATTATATTTACTGGAAATTTTAATTTCTTCTCCAGAATTTTCGGAAAGACTCCTGGTTTTATAACTGATCCTTCGGCTCCTGTATCTATTAAAAGTTTTACTTTGAATCCTCCTATATTAACTTTAATTATTGGTAATTTTCTATTTCCGAGGCTTCCTGTGGAAAATTTTCAATTACGAAATTGTCAACTTCCATCGGTTCTGCTGGTGGTGACCACTTCTTTGATTGACTTGTATTTTTCTTTGTTATTTGCGTTCTTTCATTTTGCTGCATATTTGGTTGAAAATTATTATTCCTAACCATACCCGAATTACGTTTGTCGTAAGTTTGATTAGAATTTTGATTATTTTGGAAACTTTGATTATTTCGGAAATTTTGATTATTTCTATTATTATCGTTCGAATAATTTCGATTATTCGAGTTATTATTCTGAAAATTGCTTTGAGAATTTTTATTTTGATAATTATTACTATTATTATAATTAGTTTTATCAAAATTCGAATTTTTATTAAATTGATATTTTTGGTCATATGTATTTTGTGCAATTATTTTGTTCCAATATTTTGAATGCTTCAAATAAATTTGTAATATTTCTCGCAATAATTATACTAGCAGCATTTACTGGTATCTTTTCTTTAAATAAATTCAAAATAACTTCTTCGTTACATTCCGGAGTTCTATCTGATTGTCTAACTGTAGACAAATGATATTTATTATTCATTCGTGTTAATACATTTAATAATTCATTATACACTTGCGTGATGTTTCTAAATTTTATTTTATCTGCTATTTCTCTTAATTGCAAAAATGTACATTTCTCACTGAAATTTTCTATTAATACTTTTTTAATATCACCCCAATTGGTGTCTTCAATAGTATATCTTAGAAGTGTGGTATGGGCCTTGCCTACAATTTTGTCTCTGACTTGAAGTATTATAAATTTTCTAGATTGCAAACTATAGTCTGTTAGACTATCAATCAACAATTCTACTTTATTAATAAATTGAACTAATTCTGCTGGGCTATTGCCATTATACTCACTCATCCGGTTTATAAATTTTAAGGGGTCAAAATTTATGTTTCTGAGAGGTTGCGTTGTTGTTGCTGATGTTGGATTCATTGTGTCTTGTTCTTGGATATTACTGACAACTGGTTGATTATCTTTTCCGAACTCCTCTTCTTGGATTTCGTCTAAAATATTTCGCTTCGGTAATTTGTATGGCTGATACCTTCTCATGTATATCTCTTTATCCTTAATCCTTTTTGTTGATCCTTATAGAATTTTCCATTCTTTGAATCTAGAAGTGATTTTAGGATGGTCCGTTGAGTCGAGACTGCGCCAATTTCACGTTCCTGTAATTATTCTTGGAATAACCAAAAAAGGGAATTTTTAATTTTTGTACAACTCCTTATTTGATAAATAAATCTATTAATAAAAATTGTGTTAGTATTTGTTTATCCTTTGTGGTTACGGGAGCGGAACTGGAGATATTACCTTGGAGGTCCAACCTTGATACTTTTACCTTGGAAGTCAATCGTTCACTCCGCTTTTTTTAACTAAACCACCGTTTTCTTCTATTGCCAGTTTTTCTACGGTTCATACTCCAACCAACTTGCCAAAATGACACCTTCTTTATTTTACTAAATTGACTGTTTATCATGAACGTCATTTGACACTTTGTGTCGACGATTCAAAATATTTGATGTGTTGAATATCATCAATATCATTTGATACTTTGTGTCAACGATTCGAATAAACTATTTAGGTGTCACAAATCAATAAGCTATGTATGTAGGTATCATAAATCAATAAGCTATGTATGTAGGTGTCATAAATCAAGTTCTCAAATTTTTTATTTATTAAATATCGGCGTCACCAAATTCGTGGCTGTTGACGTTGGCGGTGTATTAACTGTAACTGCTGTAACTATATGTTCTCTAGATTTATCAAGAAAAATCGCAGCTCACGCGATCATACTCCTTCAATTAACCCAGTTCTTTCCAACGTTTAGAGTGGCCCACTTAGATCTCAAAGAGTATGCTTCCCTCCCTCTGGCTGACCCGAACTGGTGCGGCCCTGAAAAAATCGGCATGGTAATAGGTAGCGATATTCTCCAGCACATATTAGTTCCTGGCCTCATAACCAACGTAGGTAAAAGCTTAATAGCTCAGAATACTATCTTTTGGTGGATATTAAGCGGCCCTCTCTCGGAACAGATTCTTTTCGATTCAAGTAGGCACCGACCCTTAAAGACGATGACATAGTCTGCGAAGGACTCTGCAGAAATACTACCGTTCGTAGAAATGATGGCCGTTATGTAGTAAAACACCCATTTAAAGCCACGTTCCCTGACTTAATAGCTTTAGGACACTCTCGGCCTTCCGCTCAACAACAATACCTCAGTATTGAACGGAGACTTGATAAGAAAGCGGAACTCCAAACTACTTACGCCAAAGTCTTGGCTGAATATATTACCCTTGATCACATGGAACCCTCGTCATTTCGTGAAGTTATGCGCGATAGAAAATATTTTTCATTTTACTTGCCCTATCACGCCGTAATCAAACCTGATAGTAAAACTACCAAAGTCCGAGTAGTCTTCAATGCGTCCAAACAATCCCACTCCGGCATTTCACTTAATGACGTGCTTCACACAGGTCCCGTTCTTTAGAACGATGTTATGATCGCAATCCTCAAGTGGCGTCTCTATAAATTCGTTTTTAATGGTGAAAATGTATCGGCAAATACATGTCCATAAGGAAGATCAGGACTTCCAGCAAATTCTCTTCCGCCACTCTCTAAATGGCCCAGTAGAAGTTTTTAAATTAAAAACAGTTACCTTTGGTGTAAACTGTGCCCCATATTTACCTATTCGTACCCTTCAGCAACTTGCAAATCTGAACTCCCACTTGCTAACAATGTCCTCCTGCGAGAAAGTTACGTGGATGACATCCTCTCAGGCGGACATAATATACAGTCCACTATCGAAAGGAAGCAGCAGCTAATCAAAAAATAACCGCAACTCTCCCACAAATATTAGAAACAATTCCGGAATCTGATCTCCTTGATGCCGATTTCCTAAAATTTTATGCCTCAAGCTCTAAAAAGATGCTTAAATTCTGCCACAAAAAGACAGATTCTCTCTTCTGTCGCGAAACTCTTCGACCCGGCAGGATGGCTGCCGCCTATAATGATCGTAGCAAAAACTCTCCTTCAACAGCTATGGATGGAAGGAACTGATTCGGATGAACACTTCAAACCAGGATCCTTTCTCAAGAGGAAAACATTTACGGAAAACCTCATAGCTATTGGAGACGTACAAATCATACGTTGGGTAAAATTCACTCCTGGTGCACCTACACAAATACATGGATTCTCCGACGCCTTTGAAAAGGTTTATTACGCCTGCGTATACCTCAGGGTTCAACACAGCGATAACTCCTTTTCCTCTCACCTACTCGTAGCAAAAAGTAAAGTCGCACCGCTCCAAACGGTAAGCCCCCCTAGGTTAGAGCTCTGCGGAGCAGTCCTCCTCTCAAAATTAGTTAAGCAGATTCGAAGGGGACGTCAGCTCACAGAGAGTAGCTTGACCATGTGGACAGACTCCTCTATAGTCTTGGCTTGGCTTGAAAAGCCACCATACACCTGAAAAACTTATGTGGCGGACCGCATTTCTCGAATCCTCCACAACGTCAGTAACGCTACGTGGCGACATGTGCCCAGCGGAGACAACCTAGTAGATATGGGCAAGCGAGGATGTCGACCCCAGGGCTTGATCGACTGTTCACTCTGGTGGAAAGGCCCAAAGTGGCTCTTGAACTCCCCGACTGATTGGCAGAAAGATAGCCATCACAAAGACTCACCCCCAGAGCAAGGACGGGTAGAAGCCTCGAATGGAAAATCATGATCTGGATCGGTTCTCGTAGTTCCGTAGAGCTTTGAGAGTCCTCGCCTACATTCGCCGATTTATCTCGAAGTCCAGGAAACAGCAGATACCATCTTCAGTTCATCTCATTATCATCAAAAGCATTATGGAGAAGTCATCCCGACAATCAAAGCTTCAACATCATTAGATAGAGGAACCTCGTTACTCCCGCTCAACCCCATGGACGGTAAGGGGCTATTACGCGTAAATAGACGCCTCGCCTATGCAAACCTGAGTAACAATGAAAGGCACCCTATAATCATACCCCACAACTCACGCTACTGCGCCCTTTTTTGGACTTCCTCCTTGCTACCCTACTGCATGCCGAGAAGCAACTAATGATCCGCATGGTTCAACAAGAATATTATATTTCCCGCCTGAAACAAAAGGTGAAAGAATGCATATTTCAGGTCAAGAAATGCACTATATATAAGCAACAAATCCTATCTCAATTGATGGCAGCTCTAACCCCAGAATGTCCAACTTATTCACTGCCCTTTAATACCACTGGAGTAGATTTTGCAGGGCCAGTTTTCGTGAAAACGTCAAATCTCCTTCGTGCACCTTACGCCCAAGCATACGCCTGCGTTTTCGTATGCTTTTCCACCAAATCCATACACCTCAAAGGCTGCTCAGACCTCACCACGGAAGCTTTCAAGGCAGCACTTGCCCGTTTTGTGGGCCGTCGCGGCATACCCTCTAAGATTTAGTCTGATAATGGCAAGACATTCGTAGGAGCCCAACGAGCCTGCAAGGAGAATTTTCCACATTTCTCCAGGGAACCGCCGAGGACATCGCAAGCAAATATGCTATCCACGGGCTCTCATGGCGGTTTATCCCTTCATACGCCCCCCACATGGGAGGACTGTGGGAAGCAACAGTGAAAAACTTTAAAATTCACGTAACCAAAGTTACCAGAAACCAGAAGTTTACTTATGACGTTTGCCGAATAATGACCGCGCAACAGATCGACACCCGAGAAACCAGCAACGGCAAGCAAACACAACGAGCAGGTATACGTCCCCCAAAAGGTCCAACCGCCATAGAATAAAAAAGCGGCGCCAACAACCTCGTCCCCTTCTTCAAAGGCGCATCCATGGACTATTCCATTAACCAAAAGAAACGCTGGACGAGCTGGAGGACCTTATGCAAATCACATCGCCTCAGGCCCGCCGGCACGTTGAAGACATGAGCGAGAACCTCATAGAGTTTGAGAATTAATATCACCTTATATTTAGAGTTGCGAATAACCTGAAAAGGAAAAATGAATTACATTGAAATGAATTGACCTACCTACTTACTATGTTATTAATACTTATCTACTTGCCGTTCATTCCTCCATCCCTTCAGAAGAGGTTAATATTCCTAACATCGATTTCATTGAGTTTAAATGCAGCCGCCTTCAACTAGACAACGTCTCTATGTACTTATATATTTGCTACATCCCTCCAGCATCAGATTTTTCAGTCTACATGCAACATGTCTCTCTGCTCAAAACTGTTAACTTTATGACTAAAGCTTCAGATTCATTTATTGTTTTGGGTGATTTTAACTTACCTCATATATCGTGGAACATATCTGATGGTAACATTATTCCAAATCCGTCCAAACTGGGGTACAATGACTTTTTAGATGAAATTTCCGATATTTGCCTTAATCAAATAAATGTTACCGCTAACAAGTTTGGGAAAGTCTTAGATTTAGTGTATGTTAAGGATATAAACCAATTTTCTGTAAATCGTTGTGATCCGTTGGTTTTACCAGAAGACCTTTACCATCCTTCTATGGAAATAGTCTACGAAACCATAAGTAATGGCCAAGGCACACAATGCTACTCATGTAGTAGCTTTGATTTTAACTTTTCCAAAGCAAACTACAAGAAATTAAATAAAGAACTGTTTGGTTGTGATATCGATCTAAACGTCTCACATTTCAATCAAACTATTTACTGCCTATTTGAGAAGTTTATTCCTAAACGTAAAGTAACTTATGGTCATCCTACGCAAGCTTGGTTTACTAAAGAGCTTAAGGCTCTTAAAAATACGAAAACGCGATCATTTAATTTATATAAGAAATCTGGATTAAATAAACATTACTTACTGTATTCCAGTCTACGCCAGAAGTACATAGATTTAAATAAAAAGTGCTATAAAGCTTATATCTCTAAAACCAAAAGAGACATTATTCTCAATCCAAGGTCATTTTCTGGTTTCGTAAATTCTAAACGTAAAGTATCAGGGTTTCTCTCGCCCATGAAATATCAAGACATTATATCTAACGATAATCAATATATCGTAAATTTTTTTGCTCAATTTTTCACTTCTAACTATTCTGCTGTCACCAATTCAAACTTTCAAAACTATCCTTATAAGCTACACGGGACAAATTCAATTAATTCACCAATTATATGCGCCAAAGATGTTCTAATTTACCTTAAAACCTTAAAAGAATCTTTTAAATACGGTCCTGATAGGATTCCGACATGTTTCTTGAAAAATTGTGCGAACCATATTTACCAACCCCTTACCAATTTGTTCAATCTATCACTAAAGTGTGGTGTTTTTCCGACTGCGTGGAAAGAATCGTTTCTTCTACCGCTGCAAAAAAAGCGGGAGTAGGTCTTCTATAGAGAACTATCGTGGTATCGAAAAGCTTTCTGCCATCCCAAAATTGTTTGAAGCTATTGTTACAAATCAACTTACGGGTCCGATCTCTACTTTGATAGCTTGCTGCCAACACCGGTTCAGTAAGGGAAAGTCCACAGTTACGAATTTACTTGGGTTTACCAGTCATGTCTCAAATGGCTTTAGAAAAAATCTGCACACCGACGTTATTTATACGGATTTCAGCAAAGCTTTTGACAAAGTGTGTCACTCATTACTTATTCATAAACTCGATCAGTTGGGCTTCCAGCCGGGTCTCAATCGCTTGATCTCTTCTTACCTTAGTGACAGGACACAAAGAGTAATGTTTAAAAATTTAGTATCCGATGTCATTTATGTATCTTCGGGGGTTCCTCAATGAAGCCATCTTGGCCCGATTCTGTTCTTGTTGTTTATAAATGATATTTCTACAATAATAAAATCTTCAAAAATGTTAATGTATGCCGACGACGTAAAGCTTTTCATGTCATTCGCGTCTTTTGAAGATAGAAATAAGCTACAATCAGATCTAGATGCACTAGTTACTTGGTGCGATTTAAATTATATGCCACTTAACCTTAAAAAATGTAAACACATGGGTTTTTCGCGTAGAATTTCTCAGCCGGCTTCCTATACAATTAAAAATTATAGTCTTGAGCAAGTGTATGATTTTGTTGACCTGGGGGTTGCTATGGACTATAAACTCAGTTTCAACCGCCATATTAACACAACAGTCAATAAGGCTAGAGGTGTCCTGGCATTCGTTAAACGATGATCTAAAGAATTTAGCGACCCTTATGTAACTAAAGCCCTCTTCACTACATTAGTCAGACCGATACTTGAATATGGTTCTATAATTTGGAACCCGCGTTACGAGGTTCATGTAGATCGCCTTGAATCAGTTCAAAAACAATGTTTACTATTTGCCTTAAGAGATTTTAATAATAATAATAATTCCCAACGGATTTCCCACCATATCCCGCCCGACCGGCGCGAGGGGCGCATCCGTATAACGCGCGGATTATTCGTTCGTGCCGAGTCGTTGAAAGGCTTTGGTTTGTTAATCGTCGAGATCTAAAAGTGCTCAGCTACAGAGAAAACCTCATCAGCTAAGTAAAGTAGATATAGGATAGATTATACATTAAGAAATAACTAGTTAACAGACTAAAGTTATTGTTAGAAGTTAATATAGAAGTCAAAGAATAAGAAACAATTAGTAGCTATGAATTTAGGATAGAAAGAATTGATTTTTTTATGCTGAAAAGCTAGTCTGAAATATCAAATCTACCAGAAAGAGAGTTATAATCTTGACACAAGCAGCGAAAAGGCTCATTTAACTGAAAATTGGTTCGGCACTGTTTTAAGACTAGAGGTTTAAAATGCCTTGAAGGACGAGACGGTACATTGAATTTCACTTCACTTAGAAGAAATGGGCTGGATAGTGAACCATTTAGCAATTTAATCATAAAAATAATTCCAAGCATTTCCCTCCGACTAGAAAGTGTGTGCATAATAATGAGTTTTAAACGATTCGTATAGGGTGGCAGATTGTACAAGGGATCCCAATGAAAATCTCTCAAGGCAAATAGTAAAAATTGTTTTTGAACTGATTCAAGGCGATCTACATGAACCTGGTAACGCGGGTTCCAAATTATAGAACCGTATTCAAGTATCGGTCTGACTAATGTAGTGAAGAGGGCTTTAGTTACATAAGGGTCGCTAAATTCTTTAGACCATCGTTTAACGAATGCTAGGACACCTCTAGCCTTATTGGCTGTTGTGTTAATATGGCGGTTGAAACTGAGTTTATAGTCCATAGCAACCCCCAGGTCAACAAAATCATACACTTGCTCAAGACTATAATTTTTAATTGTATAGGAAGCCGGCTGAGAAATTCCACGCGAAAAACCCATGTGTTTACATTTTTTAAGGTTAAGTGGCATATAATTTAAATCGCACCAAGTAACTAGTGCATCTAGATCTGATTGTAGCTTATTTCTATCTTCAAAAGACGCGAATGACATGAAAAGCTTTACGTCGTCGGCATACATTAACATTTTTGAAGATTTTATTATTGTAGAAATATCATTTATAAACAACAAGAACAGAATCGGGCCAAGATGGCTTCCTTGAGGAACCCCCGAAGAGACATAAATGACATCGGATACTAAATTTTTAAACATTACTCTTTGTGTCCTGTCACTAAGGTAAGAAGAGATCCAGCGATTGAGACCCGGCTGGAAGCCCAACTGATCGAGTTTATGAATAAGTAATGGGTGACACACTTGGTCAAAAGCTTTGCTGAAATCCGTATAAATAACGTCGGTTTGCAGATTTTTTCTAAAGCCATTTGAGACATGACTGGTAAACTCAAGTAAATTCGTAACTGTGGACTTTCCCTTACTGAACCCGTGTTGGCAGTCAGCTATCAAAGTAGAGATCGAACCCGTAAGTTGATTTGTAACAATAGCTTCAAACAATTTTGGGATGGCAGAAAGCTTTGCGATGCCACGATAGTTCTCTATAGAAGACCTACTCCCGCTTTTATGCAGCGGTAGAAGAAACGATTCTTTCCACGCAGTTGAAAAAACACCACACTTTAGTGATAGATTGAACAAATTGGTAAGGGGTTGGTAAATATGGTTCGCACACTTTTTCAAGAAACATGTAGGAATCCTATCAGGACCGTACTTAAAAGATTCTTTTAAGGTTTTAAGGTAAATTAGAACATCTTTGGCGCATATAATTGGTGAGTTAATTGAATTTGTCCCGTGTAGCTTATAAGGATAGTTTTGAAAGTTTGAATTGGTGACAGCAGAATAGTTAGAAGTGAAAAATTGAGCAAAAAAATTTACGATATATTGATTATCGTTAGATATAATGTCTTGATATTTCATGGGTGAGAGAAACCCTGATGCTTTACGTTTAGAATTTACGAAACCAGAAAATGACCTTGGATTGAGAATAATGTCTCTTTTGGTTTTAGATATATAAGCTTTATAGCACTTTTTATTTAAATCTATGTACTTCTGACATAGAATGGAATACAGTAGGTAATGTTTATATAATCCGGATTTCTTATATAAATTAAATGATCGCGTTTTCCTATTTTTAAGAGCCTTAAGCTCTTTAGTAAACCAAGCTTGCGTAGGATGACCATAAGTTACTTTACGTTTAGGAATAAACTTCTCAAATAGGCAGTAAATAGTTTGATTGAAATGTGAGACGTTTAGATCGATATCACAACCAAACAGTTCTTTATTTGATTTCTTGTAGTTTGCTTTGGAAAAGTTAAAATCAAAGCTACTACATGAGTAGCTTTGAGTGCCTTGGCCATTACTTATGGTTTCGTAGACTATTTCCATAGAAGGGTGGTAAAGGTCTTCTGGTAAAACCAACGGACCACAACGATTTACAGAAAATTGGTTTATATCATTAACATACACTAAATCTAAGACTTTCCCAAACTTGTTAGCGGTAACATTTATTTGATTAAGGCAAAGATCGGAAATTCCATCTAAAAAGTTATTGAACCCCAGTTTGGACGGATTTGGAATAATGTTACCATCATGTTCCACGATATATGATGTAAGTTAAAATCACCCAAAACAATAATTGAATCTGAAGCTTTAGTCATAAGGTTAACAGTTTTGAGCAGAGAGACATGTTGCATGTAGACTGAAAAATCTGATGCTGGAGGGATGTAGCAAACATTGAACACCACCCCCGACTCTGTTCAAGCGATCATTTCTATATACTTGATATTCATTACATAAAAACTCTGAATTGAAAACATGAGGTTTTAGCCAAGTTTCGGTAAAAGCAATTACGTTATATTTACAATGAAAAGATTTCAAAAAGAGATCAGTTAATTTGGTATTTAGACCTCTGACATTTTGATAAAAGATATTCACGGATTTAGTGCTCAGTTTCTTGACTCAACGTTATTACGAGAAATTTTCGCTACATTTTGAACATTCCTATTCGGTCTGTATTCAAACTCCTGCACAAGAGCCCCGGGAGGCCAAAAAGAGCTGTCCAAAAGAGTATCGAAATCATTCCCAGATACATCAATCTTAAACGAAGACATACTTCTTTGATATGTGAAATTAAATTTTCTAACAGTTACGCTTTGATCTTTAACTTTAGAAGAAATATGGTACAACAAATCATCCTCGGTAGTGTCTGGATGGAACCTAGACACAAAAAAAGATTTTCTGCGAGGAACCACAACCAGCTTACCAACGATTGGTTCAGACTCCATTGCAATAGTTGGAATTTCCGGGTTTTTCCTAGTGGACATTTTTGAAGGGGCGTTCTTCGACGTTGCTCGGACAACTGTACTAGGAATTGGAGAAGCCAAATCTATAAGTTCAAGGGGTTGGGGCAAGTTCGGGACTGTTGAGGTAGTAGGCCGATCATCCGTACGTCTGCGCTTGTTTTCGCGATTATCAGCGCATTCCAAATGAGGCGAATTCTCCAAAGTTTCCAAGGTTTTGAAAATATTTTCATATTTTTGGAATTTTTCAGTCAGCAATGAAAAATCTTTGCTTATTTCAGAAAACCCGTTTCTGATATGCCTAAAGATTTTACACAGATCAACTTCCGTCGACCATCACTTGGAACAAGACCAGCGCAGGCCTTTTCCTTCGTTAAGCAGGTCAGCTATTCTACCGGTTAACCCAGTGCACTTGGCGTGGACAAGTCCATCACACAGCCAGCAAGCTACAAGGCGTTCGGACTCGCTTTTTAACTGGCAGTTTGCTATCATGCACGACATTTTCGTATAAATACTTATATAAATTTATAATAAAAATTATAAGTTAAGAAAAAAATTTAGCGGATTAAAGAAAAACAACCCTGACAGTTTAAATGACACAGTACTGAGCGAACAGTTTTAAACACACTGTATCTGACGTTCAACAAACCACGCAAAACAGCTGTAACGAAAAAGAAATAAGCAAGTCAGAGCACAACAACAATTGCATTATGAAATAAAGCCTTTCAATAGCAACAAATAAAATATGCAAAAAAGTCGGCACACACAAATTCAACAAAATGAATTTATAATAATGAATCACTATCAAAACTTTTTAACACTATTCACACCAAGTAGTGAAGCACAATTAGATATTTATCTCTATTAATTTTAATTTTAACTTTAGAATATAAAAGATATTATTAATTTATTAAATATAATCACAGAGAAAAATATAAACAGAACTACACAGCTTGACGTTTGCGTTTTAAACATTTTTTTCATTGGGATCCCTTGTACAATCTGCCACCCTATACGAATCGTTTAAAACTCATTAATCTGGACACACTTTCTAGTCGGAGGGAAATTCTTGGAATTATTTTTATGATTAAATTGCTAAATGGTTCACTATCCGTGGGATATGTTGGGTAATCCGTTGGGAATTATTATTATTAACCATACTTACCTATATACGAGGTGTGTTCAAAATGTATCGCGAATTTTGAATTTTCGCTGGTTACGTATATTCGAATTTCGAATTTTTTGTGGCGTTATGTTGGTACTCATGTCTCTCACTTATGCCGACAAGCTCGGCCATTTTGAATCTTCAGTTAATTGTTGACAGCTGCTTTGCTTGCACGTGTTTTGGATCGTCTTCGATTTTTACGCGAAATTCGTACCAAAATTGCTCAATTGTGACCAAAAACAGCATCGCATGAACATTGCTAATGAGATGTTAAACTCTGTCCGCGACGACCCAAATTTGCTCCAGAGGGTCATAACTGGTGACGAATCGTGGGTTTATGGTTATTACGTGGAAACCAAAGCTCAATCATCTCAATGGAAGCTGCCGCACGAACCAAGACCGAAAAAAGTTCGGTCGAATGTGAAAGTTTTGCTGACAGTTTTCTTCGATTGCAGGGGCGTGGTGCATCATGAGTTCTTGCCACAGGGAGGAACGGTCAATAAGCAATATTACCTGCAAGTTATGCGCAATTTGCGCAAAGCACTCCGCCAGAAACGCCCGGATTTGTGGAAGAACAAAAATTGGCTTTTGCACCACGATAACGCCCCTGCTCACGCATCGTTGCTTGTGCGCGACTTTTTGGCCAAAAACAACACACTTATGATGCCGCAGCCACCGTATTCCCCAGATCTGGCCCCCTGTGACTTTTTCTTGTTCCCTAAACTGAAGAGGCCCATGAAAGGACGACGTTACGCTTCTCCTGACGAGATAAAGACGGCATCGAAGGAGGAGCTGAACAAGATACAAAAAAATGATTTTTTGAAGTGCTTCGAAGATTGGAAAAACCGTTGGCACAAGTGTATAATATCTCATGGGGATTACTTTGAAGGGGACAAAATAGATATTCATGAATAAATAAAGAATTTTTGAAAAAACACAAAATTCGCGATACTTTTTGAACACACTTCGTATATATGATTTAACTACTCTCATTAAAATACTTACCTTTGAAATACTTACCTGCTGAAATACCCTGTATACTTACCTATTTCGAAGCACCCTGTAAATACAAAACAATTACAGTTTCGGTACATACAACTTTATATATACAGGGTGGCCAAAAGTAATCCTCCTATCAGAAAATGCTATAAATTTTGCGATTGGCCCCTAAAGTCAGTTCTGTTTTGACATTTGTGTAGTAAACACATGCGAAATACACGTTAATGAACAATGTTACGCTACACTCCTCCAGAACGCGGAATATTGCTGACTATTTATTTGACCAATAATCGGTCGGGGCCAAACGGTTACTGTGAATGGTGAGCGCTACAGAGCAATGATGAACGAGTTCTTTTTGCCGCAACTTGATGAATTGGGATTGGAAAACATGTGGTTCCAACAAGACGGTGCAACAGCACACACTGCACGTGCCACAACCGATATGCTGAACATCGGAAGCTTACTTTTGCGCCACCTTGTATATATGTTCTCATTAAAAGAAGTGAGCCGTCCAATGGATTGTGCTGGACCGTTTTAAATTTTAGTTATTCACTTACCACCGCAATTATCGCATGTAACCGAGCTAAAGAACAATTTAAATTAATAAAGTAAATCATATTTATAGTTTAAAGGTGTCGTGTTCGCTTTTTATACGGCCTTTAGCCCCCCTTAACTTTTTTTTTAACATTGAAAGGGTTTATGTTATAGAATTCGCGGTATTTGAATGAAAATTATTAAAAACACAGCTTCTGCTTATTTCGTCGAATGATATCTGATTTAAAGTCACTACGCTTACACTGTGGAACAAATTCAGGTTAGCAAAAGTTAGGTCGGTTCTGAGAGTGAGGGGTAAAAATAGAGGCTAAATTAGAAGACTCGTATCGCGGCGTTTGTTTATGTTAGTTCGAATTTTTTTTAATCGACCTTCGAACTTTGCAGTCAAATGCAATAAATTTCTTCCCCTTCTTCCTCTTTTTCCTCGTCCTCCTTTTTTTTTTGTTTCCAACCACCGCACAGGTAGCGATTTTTATTTATTTCGTACTAGCGAACTATTTAATATCAAAAATTAAGATTCAGTTAAGAAGCTGATGTCTTTTAATTTCCGCTCGGTCGTGATAAAATTCGCTATTAATTTTTTTGCAACTAATTTCATTTTGTGAGTGATTTAAGTTAAGTGCATCGGTTTCATAAAAATAACAAAAACAACATTGTATAATATATATTGTATTAAAAATGTCGGAACCAAAATGTAAAATGGACCATTTTTGTAATGTTTGTGGACGTTTCATAGCAAGCGATGAAAAATTTGGCAATGCGAGTGATTGTGTTTTGGAAGCCTATAAAGAATATTTCTCACAAGAGTTTATCACTGACGTAAACTATGCCCCTAAAAAGTTCGCTTTAATTGCGATTCAAGTGTTATGCAATGGAAAAGTGAAAAGAAGAAGGATATGCCTTTTGGTATACCAATGATGTGGTTAGACAACAGCCCGCATCAACAAGAAAATTTATATGGATGTATCAACTACCATAAAACTTTGAATAGAAGGCAAGCAAAGAACAAAACTTATGTAGCAGTGCCAAGTGTCCAATTACCATTACCGCACTCACAATTCGTTCCAGTACCAACATACCGAAGTATTGATCTTCAAACAGATATCAGTACTACAACCGCCGCTGCTATATCCATGTATTTCTTCTCAGAATACGACCCTGGTGAAGGTACATCCTACAAAACATCAAAGGACCCAATCCTAGTCACACAAAAGCAATTGGATGCAATTGTTGCAATTTTGTGTTTGACTCAGAACAAATCAGAAGAACTGGCTTCATTTTTGAAAGAAAATAATTTTGCTGGCGAAAGGTACCAAAGTAACAGCATATCGAAAACGCCAAAAAGAGTTAGAAAAGTTCTTCAATGTCAATGAAGCAAAAAATTTCGCTTATTGCAACGATATCGAAAAGTTAGAGGAGACGATAGGAGTTACCTATAAAAAAGATGATTGGCATTTATTCATCGATAGTTCACTAATCAGCTTAAAAGTTGTGCTTTTGCACAAGACGAATAGAATGCCTTCTGTTGCGTATAGCACTGACACTAATGAAAATTTCGATAATTTGAAACACATTCTGGAAGTAGTCAAATAAACCGAACACCAGTGGCGCATTTGCTGTGACCTCAAAATAGTTTCATTGATTACAAGCTTAACAGCACCTGTCCGTCCAAAATATCCGTGTTTTTTTGTGCGATTGGGATTCACGATACGGAGAAGGTATTAGAGGAAGAAACCAGTACAAACAGCATAACTGGAATAGTCGCATTGGACGGAAATGGCCTAAAGACAATAAGCTACACGTAAGTCTTGTTCCTGAAATGAAAATGTTGTTGCCGTTGCTCCACATTAAACTTGGCGTTGCTAAAAATTTTTTGAAATGTATCGCAAAAAGACCTGCATTTCCCAATACTAAGTAACGCCAAAATTCAGGAAGGGGTTGTTAATGGTCCCGACATACGGAAACTAATGAGTCGTAAAGATTTTGACCAAGTTCTGACAGACCTAGTATTAAATGCATGGCTTACCTTGAAAGCAGTCATTAAAGGACTTTTGGGTAAAGAACGCAAAGAGAACTACAGGGAATCTGTTGCAAACATGTTGGCAGCTTTCAGTGCAATTGGGGTTAGTATGTCGTACAAAATTCATTTCTTGCATCAGCATCTTGATCAACTCCCTCAACAGTTGCCAACTGCATCTGATGAGCAAGGCTAACGTTATCACCAAACTGCGCTTCCATTTGAAATAAGGTAACTAGATTTTTCTAATATCTTTGTCAGAGTGCACAATTTAAACATGTTAACGATTAAAAACTATTTTCGTTTCAGGTACAGAGGAAATAAATCTCCAGATGCCTTACTCGCTGAAATTTGTTGGTGGTATAAAAACACCTTTGAGGAAGAGGAAGAAGGGGAAGACAAAGATGAAATTCCAGAATATAAGTTGGACGAATTTATCGATCGTTCTGATGATGATGACGATGACCAAGATATTAGACAGAGCAGTGATGTTGATCCACAGCCGCCTGCTAAACGGAAACTGGCCAAATCATTAGTTTAATTCATTTAATTTTTTTACTTAAAACTTTTCATAACTAACATTTCAAAATTATATTTTTTCCCCGTATTTTTATAAATTTTTTTTCAACGTTTCTTTAAACCCAACGCTAAAAAAATTGAGAAGCATATTATAGATCAAACAGAAACTAGAAAGACTTAGTTTTGTGGAAAATATGTTCAAAAAGCATGAAAAAAATTGCAACATTTGGCTTCATAAGCACTACAAACATTGTATAAATCAATTTTTTTTTCAATTTTGATTGTTGCACAGGTCTCTAGCAATAATTTGGCTTTAACAGATTGAAAAAATATCAATTAGTCGACGAGTTATAGCCAAAAAACCATACAAACAATATGCTGAAAATCGCATTTGACTGGAAAGTTCGAACGTCGATTAAAAAAAAAATTCGAACTAACATAAACAAACGCCGCGATACGGGTCTTCTAATTTAGCCTCTATTTTCACCCCTCACTCTCAGAATCGACCTAACTTTTGCTAACCTGAATTTGTTCCACAGTGTAATTTGAGACTATGGGCCGGTTTCACCAGCTCGACTAAACTAAGTTAAGTCGCGATTTTCACTTTTTCAGTTTCACCACAAGTCACAACTTAGTCAGCCTGCCAGCTGACTTATTCTCGACTAGGTCAGTGTTGCTGTCGTTCAAAACCTAAATGTCAGTAATGCTCCTAATTTGTTTTGTGCAATGTCCCAATGTGATCGGGTTGTTGTGTTCAAAATTATTTAAGTCGCTCAGTTGGTGAAACCCAAAATTTAGTAAGTCTCGAATCTGTGCTAACTTAAGTCACGACTTAGTTTTAGTCTTAGTCGCGTTGGTGAAACCGGCCCTATGTGTCGACTTTCAACATATCCTAGATCAATTGAGAAGCGCAAAGTTTATAAGCAGCCTAGACTTGAAGAACGGATATTGGCAAACCCTATGGACGAGACGAACAAACAGTATACAGCATTTACCGTGCCAGGACGAGGATTATTTCAGTGGCGAGTGATGCCGTTCCGTCTGCATTCCGCACCAGCCACATTTCAAAGAGCGTTAGATCACGTCATCGGTCCGGAACTTGAACCACACGACGACATAATTGTTACGAGTTCTACGCTGGAAGACCACATAAAGCACCTCACCGAAGTGTTTGACCGACTAAGGCGAGCCAATCTCCGAATAAAACAAGAAAAATGTGAATTCTGAAATATCTCGGCCATGTGGTAAGTGGAGAAGGGATACTTACTGACCACGACAAAATTATATTATTATATTTAAATTGCAAAAAAAAAATTATTTAATTGAAATAAAAAAAAATATATATTCGAAAATAATTTTCATAGTTTATTTAAGAAAAACAAGTAAGGAAAGGGCTGTCTTCAACTATGCCGAAGACTTTATACCTTTCATGAATACGCATCACGGTTTTAAGTGTCCTATCCTTACTCACAATTAGTAAAAACTCTGCAAAACTGATAATTTAAAGATACATAGCCCAAATCCAATATATCGGGACAATCGATTGTATGGAATGTTATGTAGGTCCGATCTAGATGCTTTTCACTACACACATTACATATATAATAAGTACCAAACCTGCAAAATTCTACGTTCCGCTTTTTAATTGCAAACTTTATAGCCCAAAACCCATTTATCGAAACTATCGATTGTATAGGAGCTATACGTTGTATTGCTCCGATCTTGCTGATTCCGACAGTTGATTAATCTAATGCTCCATACCAAATTTCATCAAGATATCTTAAAAACTGAGGGAGTAGTTTGCGTACACACAGACAGACGGACAGATGGACATGGCTAAATTGACTCAGCTCATCGCCCTGATCATTTCGGTATACTTATTAGTGGGTCTACCTCTTCTTCTTCTTCTCATACACACAAATATTGGACCAAAGTTATAATACCATTTCATCTTCATGAAAGGTATAAAAAAAGACACATATATGCAAAGTCACGCCACAGCTTACACAGAGCACTTATCCATAAGATAAACAATAATAGTTAATTGAGCATGACATTTGTCCGATTTCCATAGAATTTAAATACTAATGGAATTAAGAGTAAACTAAGCATTGAATAATAGTCCAGGCCAGGAAGACAGAAAATCGACTGAATACGGAAGTGATTCCGACCATAGATTTTTTTGGTTTATCTAACTCTCCTACTAGTGGACATGAAAGGGTAAAAAAAATTATCCAAAAATATGCAAAGCATACTTTTCCGCAGGTATTTAAAGTGCATTTTTTTTGTTTAAATTATTTCGGTAATTGTAACATCTGTCAAAAATTTTTCCTCCACGGTTCACTGGTGAGGTGATTCTCCATCAAAAGCGTCTTTATCATTTTTCTTGTAAATGCTATAGTTTTCCCCTGTTCATTATTACAAAAAACAAACAAAGAAGTACATTTTTGTTATGCATTTTGTATGAGACAAACAAGTTTGTGTTTGAAAAATTTAATTTTTTTGCGGATTTCGGTAGAATATTAAATTGCTATGAATGTTAGAACAAAGCGGTTTCTTATGAAAGGGGGGTTGCCGCCACTCTACCGACGTTCAGAACTTCATAATTTGTTAAGTTATCCCGTCAAAATTTTTTAAAAGACTTTACAAATACCGAAATAATTAAAACAAATACAAAACAAGTAAGTCTAATGTAGTGTAGCCAAAGTAAATGCATACATAAATACATGCATACTTACAAACAGTCGGCACGCAGCTATTAAAAACTGTCGAATACGCTTTGTCAGCAAAGTCACACGCTATGCGGCAATGCCCACAAATGCGTTGCAATCATACGAATATATGTATGAACATATGTGCGAATGCACAAGCCAATGTTTGTGTATGAATGTAGGTATAAATGTACCACCGAGCGTTTACATACGCTGGCTTACATACTTTGGCTGAGCTTAGAATTTAGGTAAATATGTATTATGGTAAATAAGTAGTATATAGGAATTTATTGTATAAATAGAAGGAAAATATGTTGAATAAATTAATTCATGTTTGGTGCCGAATGATGGCACTACTCGAACCTATTTCACTTTAAATAGTTTTATTACATGGCGATCCTGCCTGTTTAGATCCTGCCTTTTTAGATCCTGCCAGAACCGCTGAACAAAAGCGGAATCCTTTTTTTAAACCCTGCCAGATCCGCTGAAAAAAAGCGGAATCCTTTTAAATCCTGCCGAAAACCTTGAACTGCCGAAACTAAGCCGGCAGTCTCCTTCCAATACATACTGAAAATTTAAAACAACAAAAAATTTTATAAAAAAAAAATCACAAGGAAGCAATTGGGAACTTTGGCTCGCATTACTCGAATATCGCAATACTCCATTGAAAGACATAAATGCATCGCCAGCAGAACTACCAATGAGCACAAACAGCACGGACACTTACACTGGGTAAAACAGATATTTTTCAACTACAATTGGTGCCCAACATACAACAAAATATAAAAGCTAAGAATAGAACATCAGAACGATACGATCCAACCATACCGCATATGCATAAGCGAAGTGGAATAAGGATTCTGGACTTAACAAACAAAGCAAATCCCGAAGCAAGGGAAGGACACATCGGGAGAAAAAAAAAGGGAAAAAATTATATAATTTAAGTATTTTAATATTTATTTAGAAGCATATAGCAACCTAACGGCTGCTGTCATTAAAGGCAAAAAGTAGATTTTTGCTTGTAAAATAAGAATTTTTTTTCTCTGTCTGTACTTTAGTTTTTTTTTCATAAGTCAGGCAGAATTTGACGCAATATTCTTGCGTTACAGCAAACTGTTAGTAGAAGAGAAGGATAAAGTAGAAATAGAGATAAAAACAAAAGAAGTAGGAGAAGCAGAAATAATTAAACAAGGCCCTAAAGCAATAACCATAGAGGAATATAGGCGTAGGACGAAACCAATAAAGGTAGAGAGTATTTTCTATTGCAGTGCTAAATTTTTTTTTATTCCCTATGGAGGGCGCTTTGCCTAATGATCTTGATTACGAGACTATCGACAGTGTCGTTAATAATTTGGAAAGTGAAAGGGCAATTGAGGTCCGTATAGAAAGGGAAAGATTAAGACCTTACAGTGAGGAGGAAAGGAAAACACTAGTTTGGCTTAAAAGTCATTGGGAATATATAGGAATGACTAGGGAACCAACCCTTGAAGATGTTAGGTATAACACAGCAATGGAAGAAGTAACGGTCCGAGCTCTAATAAAATTTAGCCTAAATCATTGTATTTATAGTTTTTCTTACGATGGGAGGACAAGAATCCAAAGTGGAAGAGCCTAATGCTAATGTGATTAACTCAATCCAAATAGCCGACCACACTGAGGCACTAGAATTTATTAAAATCTTATTAATAATATTGGCAATCTGCACTTGCCCCAATTTGTTTCTCAAATTATACTCAGCTCACAACAAATTTTTAAAGAAAAAATACATGAGCCGAGCAGATGGTCTAGACAAGGTCTAAACCCAAAGGAAAATTATATACCCCAATGGACAAATGGGAAACCATTCTGAATACACTGGTGGAAGAGAAAATTTTGGCTGAAAAGTCATATAAGTGTATTAACAAAAATATACCCATACAAAGAGTAACGGTATTGAAACATCTCACGGCAATATTACAGTCATTGAATAATAAAGGAAAAGCCACACAATAGGTGTATAGCAAGTTGACAGCTAAGCATCAGCTAGAGGTACAACAAATATTTTCCAGTGTCAGGGATAAAATGGTATCCTTACTGGCTAGATATAACATTGAGGCATTGGTCCCAAATTCATTTGAAAAAGAAATAGAACTAGATTTTGCCATTTTATTACCGGAGGCACAACCCAATCTGAAGGAAGCCGTAAAAATTGAAATTACTGAAAAAGAATCACAAACAGAAAACGCCAAAATGTAGATTTCATTAAAACTGCATCATCGATCTTACCAGATTTTGATGGAAAATCAGAAAATCTGTCTAGTTTTCTCGATGCCCTTGATATACTGGAGCAAATCAAGGATAGTCACGAGGCTATCGCGGTATCCATGATAAAAACAAAACTCAAAGGGACAGCTAGAAACATAATAAGTACTGAATCCTCTATTCAGGAAATTAAACAAATATTGAAGTCACAAGTTAAGGGTGAATCAGTAGAAGTTTTGTCGGCAAAACTCCTGAACATCCAACAACGCAGTAAAACTGCAAATCAATACACTGCTGAGATTGAAAAACTCACAAAATCGTTGGAAGGAGCATACATATCTGATGGACTAACACCGGAGTTAGCTACCAAGTATGCTACACAGTCAGCTGTAAAAGCTATGTGTAAAAATTGCTCCAACGATAAAGTAAAAACTATAATGCAGGCTGGACCGTTCACCACGATGAACGAAGCCATATCAAAATTCACTAACAGTTGCACAGAAGTAACTGGAAATCGAAATTCACTGTTACATATTCGCCAACAAAATCATTTCCGAGGTAACTTCCGCAGGAGTCACAAAACAATAACTATAGAAGAAATCAGAGGCGTAGATTTAATAATTACGGAAATAACAATAATAATAATAATAGTAATAACCGAGCAAATAATCAAAGATCTGGTCGAAACTTTGGATCAAGAGGTTATAACCGTAATAATACCAGAAATGTAAGGAATGTTAGCCAACAGGAAAACCAGCAAACTCCACCTCAATAAATAAAAAATTATATGTTTTCAATTTACACCTAAATAGCTACATAACTTCCAAAACAACTCTGAATGATTCCATTTCAACCCTCCTAATCGATACAGGAGCGGATATATCAATTATAAAAAAGGGTCAAATTGACAGTCATGTCACTATTAATAATTCACAAAAAACAGATTTAAGAGGAAGTGGTCAAGGCATAACGAGCACTATAGGCACAGTTAAAACAGATTTAAAGGATGATTACCTATTGATTAGACACAAGTTTCATGTAGTAGAAGACAATTTTCCAATCCCATGTGATGGAATACTGGGTTTGGATTTTATTAAAAAATATAATTGCATTTTAGATTACCAAAAAGATGGGGATACCCTAATATTAAGACCATATGATTATCTAGAAAATATAATAATTCAAATGACTAATAAACCGACAATAAATAGTATATCAATTCCCGCAAGATCGGAAGTAATCCGACAAATCCACATTAAAAATAAAAATTCTGATTTATTAATTCCACAACAAGAATTACCTGAGGGCATATTTATTGCAAACACCCTAGTAAATTCACAACAAACATTCGTCAGAATTATAAATACAACAGATGAAAATGTAACACTTCATGATTTTAATATAAAAACAGAAAATTTGGATAATTATTCAATAGTTAAATATAATAATCTAGAAAAGGAGCAGAACAGTAAAGAAAAATTAGAAAGATTAAATAAACATTTTCCACACTTTGCCCATGAATCACTTAATGCATTATGTGCAGAATTCATTGACATTTTCTCATTGGAAACAGAACCAATTACCACTAATAATTTTTACAAACAAAAACTTCATATGAAGGACAATAACCCAGTTTACGTAAAAAACTACAGAATACCAGAAGCCCACAAGAGCGAAATAAATAAACAAGTAAATAAATTAATTAAAGACGACATAATAGAACCTTCAATGTCAGAATATAATAGTCCAATTTTATTAGTACCCAAAAAATCACTCCCTAATCAGCAAGAAAAAAGATGGAGAATGGTTGTCGACTACAGGCCAGTAAATAAAAAATTTACCGCAGATAAATTCCCGCTGCCAAGAATTGATGACATACTAGATCAATTAGGAAGAGCTAAATATTTCTCGTGCTTGGATTTAATGTCCGGTTTTCATCAAATAGAACTCAGTTCAGAGTCAAGGGATATCACATCCTTTACAGCAGATAATGGCACCTATCGATTTAAAAGACTACCTTATGGCCTTAAGGTTGCCCCAAATTCATTTCAGAGAATGATGACATTGGCATTCTCAGGTTTAAAACCTTCACAAGCATTTCTATACATGGACGATTTAGTCGTATTAGGATGCTCCGAAAAACATATGATTGAAAACTTACGGGATGTATTCGAAACTTGTAGGAAGTATAATTTAAAATTACATCCGGATAAATGCATATTTTTCAATCGAGAAGTAACATACCTTGGTCATAAGTGTACAAGCAAAGGAATTTTGCCAGATCCCAGTAAATTTGAAACTGTTAAAAACTATCCAACCCCTAAAAATGCGGATGAAGCGAAACGATTCGTCGCATTTTGCAATTATTACAGAAGATTTGTTCCAAACTTTGCAGAGTATTCTAGGATAATAACAAGGCTTTGCAAGAAAAATGTAGTTTTCGACTGGACAGAGGATTGTAAAAAATCCTTTGACTATTTGAAGGCTGCGTTAATAAGCCCTAATATCTTACAATACCCCGATTTCAGTAAACAATTTTGTATAACAACTGACGCAAGTGGTTATGCTTGCGGAGCAGTGTTAAGCCAAGAGTATGAAGGAAAACAATTGCCAATTGCCTATGCATCAGATCATTCACAAAAGGAGAAATTAACAAAGCAACAATTGAAAAAGAATTAGCGGCCATTCATTGGGCCATAACATATTTTAGACCATACGTTTTTAGTCAAAACAGACCATAGACCTTTAACATTCCTATTTTCGATGAAAAACCCCTCATCAAAATTAACTAGAATCAGACTAGATTTGGAAGAATATGACTTCGAGGTGGAGTATATAGCAGGAAAACCAAATTATGTAGCAGACGCATTATCACGCATAGATATCAAAGATCTTAAAGAAATTTCAGTAGACGCGTGCAAAATATTAAAGGTTACAACCAGATCTGAAACACAACAAAAACCAGTAATGAATCCAGTAATAATACAAAAGAAAAACAAAGTCACAATGAGAACCCTATAATATATGAAGCGCTTAATAAATACGAAGTTAAAAGACATGTCAAGCTCGTTTTCAATCCTCCGAAATTATATTTCAAAAAAGGAAAGAAAATTTGTAGTGAAATAAATATAAAAAACCAAATTGTTGAGGCGAAGATTGACTTAGGACAATTCTTTGCCAGGCTTATGGAGAAGCCGGCAATTTGAAAATTTTTAAAATACAGTTGTCCTTAGGAGAGAACTTGTTTAAAGATAACTATACTCGAGTAGATGAATTTAAAGAAATAGGTACCCAAGTTCTCAAAAATCTAACTATAGCATTAACTCCCAAAGGTTATGCATGTGACGAATAACAAAGAAATTAAAGAAATTATTTATAAATATCACGACGATCCTGTTTTTGGTGGCCACCCAGGAATAAATCGTACGTCAAATAAAATAAGACAAAAGTATTACTTGAATAATATGAAAAATTACATAAGAAAACATATCAAAAATTGCATTCACTGCAATAAAAATAAAACCAATAAACACTTGAAAGAACAAATGGCTATAACGGAGACGCCACCAAAGGCTTTCGATATAGTACAGATCGATACAATTGGACCATTTCCAAAATCGATACAGGGAAATGAACATGCAGTTACTATTATATGTGACCTAACCAAATACTTGGTTACAGTACCCGTCCAAAGCAAACATGCTGTAGCAGTTGCTCAGGCAGTATTTGAACATTTCATTCTAGTTTATGGTTGTATAAAAACAATTATAACGGATATGGGAACCGAATACAAAAATAGTTTATTTGAGGAATTGTGCAAGCTCTTAAAAATAGAGCATAAAACCTCAACACCCTACCACCATCAAACTTTAGGTACTGTCGAACGCAGTCACAGAACATTCAATGAATATGTGCGTTCCTACATATCCATTGACAAAGACGATTGGGATGAGTACCTTAAATACTTTTCGTATTGTTACAATACAACACCTTCAACAGTTCACGGCTATTGTCCTTTTGAACTAGTTTTTGGAAAGACACCTCTGACTTACGAATTTTTAAAAGAAAATGTAATTAGCCCAGTATATAATCATGAGGCTTACGATAAGGAAATTAAGTATAGGTTACAGTTAGCACAAGAAAAAGCTAGAAAATTAGTACAGGAATCTAAGCAAAAACAAAAAGTTAGCTATGATAGGAAAATACAGTATAAGGAAATAAATATAGGAGATTTAGTATTAGTCAGAAAAGAAGCAGGTCATAAGTTAGACAATAGGTATAAAGGGCCCTATAAGGTAGAAAATATTGATAGAAATAATAATTTTACTTTAGTTCCTTATAAGGTAGAAAGCATAGATAGAAATGATAAGTATATTATAAGTAATGAGAATATGAAATCTTAATACACAAAAATATACCTAAATTGTTAGAATAATTACACTGCATTTTGACTCACATGTTTACTCATAAATTTTTATTACTTACAAACAAACCCATAAACTAGGAAATTTATTGTATACAAATAAAAACTTATTTAAATAAAATTGTTTCATTTAATTACTCTCAATGTAACTCAACACTTAAGAAAAATTATCAAAAGAAAAGTCGTAAAAATACACCAATGTACAAACAAACATGTTACTAAAATAAATAAGTTAGTCCACTTGAAAATAAAGTAAACAAAGAACAAAAATTTTGTCACATAAACAAACCAAAACAAAAAAAAAAAACTGTATCAACTTACACTTAAGACGAAAAGTAAATAAACACAAAATCTAAGCAAGTTATAAAAATTAATCAAATTAGAGTTTTACATATTTATAAATATGAAACTTTTTGAAAGGGTAGCCAAAGTAAATGCATACATAAATTACATGCATACTTACAAACAGTCGGCACGCAGCTATTAAAAACTGTCGAATACGCGTTGTCAGCAAAGTCACACGCTATGCGGCAATGCCCACAAATGCGTTGCAATCATACGAATATATGTATGAACATATGTGCGAATGCACAAGCCAATGTTTGTGTATGAATGTAGGTATGAATGTACCAGCGAGCGTTTGCATACGCTGGCTTACATACTTTGGCTGAGCTTAGAATTTAGGTAAATATGTATTATGGTAAATAAGTAGTATATAGGAATTTATTGTATAAATAGAAGGAAAATATGTTGAATAAATTAATTCATGTTTGGTGCCGAATGATGGCACTACTCGAACCTATTTCACTTTAAATAGTTTTATTACACTAAGCTCGAGTGGAACCGAACATTAAATACCCAGCTGTGTAAAAGTGGTCTTGGTAAATTGCTAAATTGTTGTGGAGTTATGACCTATAGAGGTATCAAACTTTTTCTACTACCATGTGGGCAATCTTATAAATAAGAAGTAAGGAAGTCTAAGTTCGGGTGGAACCGAACATTAAATACCCACCTGTGTTAAAGTGGTCGTGGTAAATTGTTGTGGAGTTATGACCTATAGAGGTTTTAAATTTTTTCTACTACCATGTGAGCAATCTTATAAATAACAAGTAAGGACGGCGCTGTCTTCGGCTGTGCCGAAGGCTTTATACCTTTCATGAATACGTGCAAACTTAAATACGCATTGTTTAAAGTTCTCTAAAACTCAGCAATACATTTAATTTTCTATTATAATAAGCTTTATTTGTTATCTGTTAGCAAATATCTCCCCAAGTTTCAAGTTTTAATCTTGGTGATTTTTTTACGAAATCTTTTAATATCCATAAGAAAATATCTCACCAAGTTTCAAGTTTTGATCTTTTAAAATGAGGGAGAAATGGCCATAATCCTCTTATCTGAACGATCGGTTGTATGGGATATATACTATATATGTATAGCTCCGATCTTGGGGATTTGCAAATATCTCACCAAGTTTCAAGTTTTAATATTTCAAATTGAGGGATAAATGGCCATAAGCCTCTTATCTGAACGATCGGTTGTATGGGATATATACTATATATAGCTCCGATCGTGCTGACTTTTTTACAAAATCTTTTACTATCCATAAGAAAATATCTCACCAAGTTTCAAGTTTTAAACTTTTCAAATGAGGGGAAATGGCCATAATCCTCTATCTGAACGTTCGGTTGTATGGGATATATACTATATAGAGCTCCGATCTTAGCGATTTTTTACCAAATTTTTTATTATCTGTAAGCAAATATTTCACCAAGTTTCAAGTTTTAATCTTCCAAAATGAGGGATAAATGACATAATCCTCTTATCTGAACGATCGGTTGTATGGGATATATACTATATATAGCTCCGATTTTAGTGATTTTTTTACAAAATCTTTTGCTATCCATAGGAAAATATCTCACCAAGTTTCAAGTTTTAATCTGTAAAAATAAGGGAGAAATGGTCATAACCCTCTTATTTGAACGATCGGTTGCATGGGAGATATATGCTATAGTGACCCGATTATACCGTATCCAAAAAACGTCTAATATAATACAAAAATACATCCGTGTGCCGAATTTCATCGAGATATCTCAAAAATTGAGGGACTAGTTTGCGTTCAAACAGACGGACGGACATGGCTGTATCAACTCAGTTCATTCTCCTGATCAATTTGGTATACTTGATGGTGGGTCTATCTCTCATATTTCTAAACGTTACAAACTTCGGACCAAAGTTAATATACCATTTCATGTTCATGAAAGGTATAAAAATGTGTGTCTGGCGTCCAAAGTATTTAAGCGATCTTTTTGAAATTTTCACAGTAGATTCCTGGGTTCACTGGGAACAGGATGGGCTATATATAATTTTGGAAAAGTGGGAGGTGCCACGCTATATAAAATTTTAATCTTGTATAAGGGTCCAAGGTACTCAACCGATCTCTATGAAGTTTTCACAGTAGATTCTTGGATTTACTGGTTACAGCATAGGCTATATATACTTTTGAAAAACGTTGATTGTATACCTCGTATCATGTTTCGCAATTTTATTTAACAGGGTTCTGAAATTTCACATTTTGTTCATTTATATGTGGGCGGTGCCAAGCCCATTTTTCAAAATTTGAAAAAAAAAATCATTAATAAAATCAGCAGGTTATTGTATGTACTTACGAAACCTTAGCATTCTGCCTGCATCAGTGAATGAGATATGGCATGTTTCGGTTCCCTACCTCTGTTTTAGAAAACTTTGGTCCAAAAGTGGGGGTGGTCGTTCATCGATTTTGCCTATTTTTCGTGGGCGTACTCTACATATACAAGGTGGCGCAAAAGTAAGCTTCCGATGTTCAGCATATCGGTTGTGGCACGTGCAGTGTGCGCTGTTGCACCGCCTTGTTGGAACCACATGTTTTCCAATCCCAATTCATCAAGTTGCGGCAAAAAGAACTCGTTGATCATTGCTCTGTAGCGCTCACCATTCACAGTAACCGTTTGGCCCCGACCGATTATTGGTCAAATAAATAGTCAGCAATATTCCGCGTTCTGGAGCAGTGTAGCGTAACATTGTTTATTAACGTGTATTTCGCATGTGTTTACTACACAAATGTCAAAACAGAACTGACTTTAGGGGCCAATCGCAAAATTTATAGCATTTTCTGATAGGAGGATTACTTTTGCGCCACCCTGTATATAGTATACCTTGTATCAAGTTTCGTAATTCTACATTGCACCGTTCTGAAGTTATGAGCAGTCGAACTTGAAATTTTCGGCGGTGCCACGCCCACTTTCCAAAATTTTTGCTAAAATCGCATAAAGAATAAGAAAGTTGAGGAAACTATATTTTTATACCTATAATATTTCTACCTCCTTCCATATAACTTTTATGAAAAAGTAGGCGTGGTCGAAAAGCGATTTCGCTTACCAAATTTCGTTATTCTAGCATAAACCGTTTTGTAGTTATTTACATTCGAAGTTTGAAAATTTCTTCACTCATATGTGGGCGGTGCCACACGCCTTTTAAAAAAATTTGACAAAATCGTCAATGGGACAACCAAATTAATAATAAGTAGTCTATCCCGTGGTAGAGGCCGAAATATATGTTCTTGAAATTGATTATATATATATATTTGAGTAGTTTCGGGCCGCTTTCATAAAAGTCGGTTAACACTAAACGGTGGGTAATTGACAACTAACTGAAAAAATCAGTCCATTAAAGACCGGTAATCATTAATAGGAGATGGCCAACACAGTCAATAGAAATGTTTGAAAGTCCCTCATCAGAGCCACCATTCCTTCAGATTCGGTCAATATTTCAATAAAGAAAACTTGGTTTTGGTGGACATATACCAACAACATAGTTATACTTACCTATAATACATATAATGGTGACTTTAACTCAATGTGATCAGTGAGTGAAAATATGTCCACCGTTTAGACATGGTTGCCATATTGTAACTTTTTTGTTATTAGTATACAGGCAGTGCTTTTTGTAATCGATTTACCGGGAGAAAATTACAAATTCAATTTAGCGATTCCGACTCAACGACGCACCTTCCTATTTTGACTCTGCTTTCTTTTTGATCTGAAATTTTGAATTATGGTTTAGAATCCCGTTATAATATTGGTGTTTTATGAACAGTAAAAATTTACATTTTATTATAAACACTTAGGGCCGGTTTCACCAACGCGACTAAGACTAAAACTAAGTCGTGACTTAAGTTAGCACAGTTTCGAGACTAACTTAATTTTGGTTTTCACCAACTGAGCGGCTTAAATAATTTTTAGAACAACAACCCGATCAGCTGTTTTATGCATAGTAGTATTTTTTCATACCAGACAACTCTGCGCATCCCAATACCCCAGTGGAAATGGGCATGTATGGCCATACACGAAGGAATGTATTGATGTTACACCCATTTCTCTTTAGTTGGAAGGTATTAAATTTAGCGCTTAATTGGAAATGATAGTTTCGTAATGGTTGCATGCTAGAAAACAAGCGTTCACATGCATCTACGCATACGCCGTTAAAGTCATGCTTGACGAATTTTCCGGCTGGGGCATTGTACAAAACAAATTAGGAGCATTACTGACATTTAGGTTTTGAACGACAGCAACACTGACTTAGTCGAGAATAAGTCAGCTGGCAGGCTGACTAAGTTGTGACTTAGTTAAGTTAGATGGTGAAACTGAAAAAGTGAAAAACTCGACTTAACTAAGTTAAGTGGTGGAACCGGCCCTTAGGGTTTTCAGGATTTTAGGATGCATCTAAATACCCGAGCGAAAATAGAGACCATGAATAGCTTTTAAACTTAGTTTAATTATAGAATTTAACAACAACAAAAAGTAGAAGCTTGATTCCGCATAAAAAAAATATTTTTGTATTATATGAACAGGGGCCACTATGGGTGTTTTGGAACCTCATTATTATAATAGAGTAAAAATTTTAATTTTGAACTGGTATTTGCAATAAAACGTGCGAGATATGTTGAAAACAAGTATTTTACGATGCATCTAAATAACCGACTGAAAAAAGTGGCCATCAATACCTTTGAATCTCATTTTCAAAAATGATTGCGTTTAAAAAAAAAAATTTATTTCGAATTATGTGAACAGCAGCGCCTTTGGATGCTTTTGAATCTAATTTTTATAATAGAGTTCTATTAAAAAAATTAAGCTTTTATTGTGTTTCCCCTAAAAATTTTAATTTTGAACTATTGTTTGCAATAAAACGCGCGGGATATGTTGAAAACAAAACTGTATTTTTTTTTTTAATTTGATACAGTTCCGTACGGTTTTCTGGTTTTTTTTTTCTTAACCACAATTTAGACATGTATAAAGACATTTCATATTGACTTTTATAGCATTTCAATAATATTTTGTCATACCAATCAGAAAAAAGAAAATGATTTAAAAACAAATGTATAAAACTATATAACTATGTAAGTATTTATCTTATATATTTTGTAATGGTAAATTTTCAGTAATTTTCTTGCGGTTTTTTTTTTTTGCAAAAAATTCATTTTAAGAAAAGATTGCTTTAAAAACTTAACAAATTCAAGTCAAGGTAAAAAATTCAATTTTATAAAAAAAAAAATTATTGTCCGGAACCTGGGCTCGAACCATGGAACGCACGCGTCTCACCCGAGACGTTGCGTCAGAAAATATTTCCACCAGTAGGAGTATACAGGCACATCCATATGGCTTTTGAAAATGAATGAAACGTTCAATTGGAAGTTCCACAAATTTCTCAATATTAGCGTGACGCCGGTTTCCATATTGGCTTTTTTTTATATACAGGCAGTTTTCTCAATTTTTCCCTTACGTCTGGCTTTTTTGAAGTCAATTTATGGGGCGAAATTTACAATGAAATAATGGTTGTCTGGCTTTTTTCATTAACCACAACTTAGACATATTTAAAACACATCTCATGTTGAGTTTTAAGAAAGGTTATCATCTTAACTGGTCAAATTTAGTCTACATATGTAAAGGTTCGGGTTATATGTCTGACCTTTGACAAATAAAAATATTTGAAGAAGAAAATAGGTGATGTCTTCAGGAAAATTAACACGATTTCTAACCACTTCGTAAATAGAAAATAGAAGAAGAATACAAACTATGTTTTCGCCTTTTTGTATTTAAAATATAGGGTCTCATCGGAAAACCCCGATAGAAATAATGAAAATTATCAAAATTCTCTATTGAGTTTCTCTTTCCGACGGAATTGGAATTGAGTTGCGATATATAAAATTATCATAATATTATTAAATATGGGCTACATATATGTTTCCCTTAAGCCAAATATTATAGAGAAAAAGTTGACTTTCTTAAAAAATTCATGAAGCTATGTAGGTATTTTTTAAGTATTTTGTTTTTATAAACTGGAAATGTTTGCTGGGGTTTTTTTTGCAAAAATTAGATTTTTTCACTCCAAGATAGAGGTCATACACAGAAAAATATTGGTTTAAAAATATAATAAATTTAAAAAAAATCATGATAAGAAGTTTTCATATACATACTTAAAAACAAATTAAATTTAAGTATTCATGAAACGAGCTTAAGGCCAAGAAAAATAATTTTTCACTTTTTGAAATTTTATGAAAATTATTATTGTTTTTATTTGAAATTTTTTTGAATAATCATTTTTAATTAATTATTAAAAGTTGTTTTAATTGAATAGAGTAGGAAAAATGTTTAGAGACAACCACCATAGCTTTTCTTATAGAGCCATTTCGGAAGCTGCTAAGCTTCTTCATCAAACAAATTTTGGCACGCATTGCTAACCATTAAGTTAACAATACGCTGGTTTTGATGTCATCTAAACTCCTAGTTATATTCTTCTTTACCATATGCATTAACCACTTCCGCCATTTGGCAGTTAGTAGTGTGATCATGATGGATTTTTGGAGAGATCTGTTTTATCAGAAAAACTGCCTTACCAAGTGCTCTCGGTTTTTGTTATTGCTTTTTTATACCAACAATTTTTGTTGATTTACGGCGTGTACATTTTCAAGTATTCATGAAACGATCTCAAGGCCAAGAATAATAATTTTTCACTTTTTGAATTCTTGTGAAAATTGTTATTGTTTTTATTTTTTAATAATCATTTAATGAATTATTAAAAGTTTTTTAATTGAATAGAATAGTTAGTGTTGATAGATATGATACAAACCATTATTCGCAGTAGATAAATTAAAGGCGTGTAAGCACAATTGTAATTCAAACGGAAGTGCGGACATGCCCTTTATTTGACATTTAATGATATATTTTAGGGTTGCATTAAATATATAGAGGAGGGCCATTCAGTAAGCTAATTCACAATACCTTTCCTGAATGACAATTCCTTTTAAATATGTATGCGAGTAAAAGTTATGTACATGTTTTGTTTTAATGTTTATAGAAATGAATAAATATATTAAGTAATAACTTAAGCAAGTCCAAGAGCTTCAGAAAGATGAGTATGTTTGCCCTTAGATACGCTTTTGGTGAGAATATCAGCAGCCATATCATTTGTAGAAATGTAATTAAGACTGATTTTGCAGCTTTTTAAATTTTGTTGAATAAACTGGTGCTTGATATGTACGTGTTTGGTTCGGGGTGAATATGAATTGTTCGTTGCAATCTGAATGGCTCTTTTATTGTCGCAATCTAAAATAAGTGATTTCATTGCCATTTAGCCACAATGCTTCT
The DNA here is from genome assembly GCA_949987695.1 of Merzomyia westermanni. Taxonomy (NCBI): domain Eukaryota; kingdom Metazoa; phylum Arthropoda; class Insecta; order Diptera; family Tephritidae; genus Merzomyia; species Merzomyia westermanni. The sequence continues at coordinate 68,601,581 of OX465292.1, forward strand.
TGAACGGCAGCAGTGATTGACATAAATTCTGCTTCGGTCGACGAGAGCGCTACAGTGCGTTGTCTACGCGTACACCAGGAGATAGCGCAACCTTGATATTTAAACACATAACCCGTGGTCGACCTTCTTTCATCAATATCACTAGCCCAGTCAGCGTCGCAGAATCCTGTAATATCACTAGCCTCTTTAGTGAAAGCTAAAGCTTTGTCAATTGTACCCTTAACGTATCTCATAATACGCTTTACTGCCACCCAGTGTGCCTTTCCTGGGTTTGTAGAAAACCTGCTCAGTAAATTTACAGCAAAGCAAATGTCTGGGCGTGTTATATGTGATGCGAAAAGTAAGCATCCGATTGCCTGCATGTATGAAGTCTCTAGCATTTCTTGTTTTTCACATTTTGGAACTAATTCGTTGATTTAAATCAATCGGCATGGATACTGGGTTGCAATCAGATATACCGAATCGTTGCAATAAGTCAGCTACGTGCTGTGATTGATCTATTTTTATAGTACCTGTATCATTGTCCCTGGCTGCGCCATATAGATCTCGTCTTTTAATTCAGCGTTCAAAAACGCGGTGACGTCATCCATTTGATGGATAAACAAATTGTGCTTAGCTACAATAGCGAGCAGCAATCGAACTGATGTGTATCTCACAACCGGAGCAAATGTCTCATCGTAGTTAACACCCTTCTCTTGGCTAAACCCCTTAATGACTAGTCTAGCTTTATGTCGAACTACTTCACTACTAGCGTAACTCTCTTGCCGGGTGGTAGCTCAGCCAAAACCCAAGTGTTGTTTGAACGAAGCGACGACATTTCTTCATTTACTGCTAGCATCCAGTCTTCGGCGTTTTCGCCAAAGATTGCGTCATTAAGCGTTTCAGGATCTTTTGAAACATAATCGATAGCAACAAAATTAAAATTACAATTACCTTGTTTGGTTGATAATCTTTCGGAACGCCTCAAAAGGTTTTCGTCAGTAAGTAATTCAGAGTCCGCACTTTCGAAGCTTGGTGAGTCTCCAGGTGCATCTTCATTTAATCCATATTCAAATTTTACTTTTGATTCATCTTTAAGGTTCGAAAATACATCACACTTTTCTGCCCCTGAATTGATAACGTCATTTGAGTCAGATAAGTCAAAGAAAAGTTGGCTATCGTGTGCTTTTATCTCTCGACTTTCAATAAAAACAACGTCAAGGCTTACGATAATTTTACGTGATTTTGGTTCAAATAACCGATATGCTTTTGATGCGTTACAGTAACCAACGATTACACATTCTACGGATTTTACATCCAGTTTATGTCGTTTTTCTTTCGGCACATGCACCATGGCTTTACAGCCAAAAACCCGTTTATGCTTAAGCGATTGCTTTTTGTTTGACCAGATTTCTTCTGGACAACGCGACCCTTTACCGAACGGAGTTCGATTTAAAATGTAAGCTGCAGTTATCGATGCCTCAGCCAAAAATACCACTGGAATTATTTATTCATCTGGTAAACCTGCCAATATCAATGATGTGGTAACTTCGTCATCAATATTCAAACCAGCGGTTCTCACTTTTATAGACGTCATCGCCAAGGTATTTAGGTACTCCTGCATAGAGGAGAAGTCTGAAAGCTTGCATTGTACGGGTTGTTTCAATAACTCAACTTTACGCGTTAGTCCGTAATCTTCATACGCCGATACTAAGGCATCCCAACCTCCTTAGCCGCCGGAGCTGTCGCGATGTGCGAAAAAAATATCGGCTTTATCATAAGCGTGATTTCTGCAAGTGCATGCTGATCTGCCTGCTTATCTTTTTCTGGAGGAGTTGCTTGTAGTCCTGTTTTTACTACTTCACAGCATCCTTTTATTACCAGATATGATTTTGCATGGAGCTTCCACACATCAAAATTTTCACGCCCTTCTAGCTTATCAAACGATAAATTATTGTGGTTTGCCGCCATTGTGATATTAAAATTTTACGGAATACTGCCTTGTGCGACCGATCGCTAAGATTTTGTTAGACTTCGAGAATTACACAATTTATACGCGTTATCATATAGGCCCATAACCTGTTGATAGATATGATACAAACCGATATTCGCAGTAGATAAATTAAAGGCGTGTAAGCACAATTGTAATTCAAACGGAAGTGAGGACATGTTCTTCCTTTGACATTTAATGATATATTTCAGGGTTGCATTAAATATATATAGAGAAGGGTCATTCACTAGGCTAATTCACAACAAGTAGGAAAAATGTTAAGAGACAACCGCCATAGCTTTTCTTATAGATCATCTAAACTCCTAGTTCTATTCTTCTTTACCATATGCATGAACCACTTCCGCCATTTGACAGTTAGTAGTGTGATCGTGATGGATTTTTTGACAGATCTGTTTTATCAGTAGTTTTTTGAAAAAAAAATTTTTTTCGGGTTTTGGAAAAGTCGATTTTTCGACCAAAATAAGTCCCAAACCCCGAAAATAAAATTTGTTTTAAAAAAAACCGATATGGCCAACGTTTTTAGCGCGTCGTTTTCATCGAAAACATTTTTGCTTGTATGCTAAAAACCCTTAAAAACATTGACCCTTTCGCCATTTTTATACACATTCATTATACAACATTTTTGTATACACAGGGGCTACTTGATGCTCTTGAACATCATTTTTATAATAAAGGTTTATAAAAAACTTAAACTTTTATTGTGTTTTATCTCAAAATTTTAATTTTGAATTATTGCTTGCTTGTTATACAACGCGCGAGATATGTTAAAACAAATTGGAATTTTTTTTTTTAATTTTGGTACAGATCAGAATAAAGGGAGGGGCAACTCTCGTTCAAAATCAAATTGGACAACCGCGTCAAAACTGGTCAATGAGTAAGAGAACGAAAATATAGACCGAATGAAACAAAAGTTGAACGAACCGACACCACTCAATGTGCTCAATGAGAGAACACAAATATTTTACCGTTAGGAGTGTCCACATATACATATATTTTTTGTAATTAATTTAGCTTTTTTTTTAAGTTTCTCAATATGAGCATGACGCCGGCTTTTTGGAAACCGATTTAGCGGGGGATTATTACAAAGTTAGCATATGATGGTTTTTTGGCTTTTTATTTAACTACATTTATAAAAGACACTTTATCTCTTTAATTCACTTCATATCATCAATTTTAATTTTGAACCATTGTTTGGAATAAAACGTTGGAGATATGGAGCCATGACGCGTTTGAATCTCATTTTCATTATAGAATTTTACAAACAAAATAGAAGTGTGATGGCGTTTTTGAAATGTATATTAACCCTCTGCGACTGACCTACATTTCTCTTCGCTATTCCACTGACGTGGTAGTCCAGCAGACACCATTTCAATGGTTTATCTCGTCTCGTCCTGTTTCAAGAACTTAATGAAACCATCGCCATTTTTAGTTCGAATATTAAGGTTCTCATTTATTGTAATCCTTTTTTATTTCAAAACCGTAACTCATTTTAATCGGTATTTATTTAACGCGCCCAAATTAAGCCTAAAAAACATATACCTTTGTACAAAACTATAAAAAAGTATTTCAAACGATAATTTTTTTTTTCTAAGTTTTTAATTCTTATAAAATACACTTAAGTTTATTCGTTTATACAAAAAAGGGAAAAATTCAGTGGTTGAATAAAAATATTTTTTATGTTAAATATTAGAATTCCACAGTTTGACTTTCCAACGCTTATACTTATAATCAAAATATATCATATTACGTGGAGCGTATTTTAAAAGTTTGATAAGAATTACATATTTTGGCAGATTTCTTACAATTACTTCGAGCACTACATGTAAATTGGCTTCGAGCAGTTACAGTAAAAATATCTGGTAATTTTTTTAGTTTCGATGGACATACTGAGCAAATTTTTTTGGTTATCAATTAAAACAAAACTGACCAGATTTACAAAGTATTTAAACAATTTCACTAAAATGGTGTTAAGGATACGTTACAAAAATGTAACACAAATACTGACGTGGTTGTCTGCCAGACACTTTTCCGCTCTCACCGAAGCGTGTAAAAAGGTAAGTAAAACGCGGGAATCGATGATTATAAAATAGTGGCGCAAAACACATTTTTCCAGTTATTGGTGTTTGTCAGACTACCACGTCAGTCGCAGAGGGTTAATTTGGAATTATGTGAACAGCAGCGACTATGAATGAAAACTTTCATTGTGTTTGATATGTTGTGTGAGATATGTTGAAAACAAATATTTAAGGAAACAAATATTTATGAAAACGTTTGAATCTAATTTTTACTTTGGAATTTTACAAAAAAGAAAGTTTATTGCGTTTAAAAAAAAAACAATTGAAATTTGAGTTACATGCACAGGCCCTCCTAAGCATGCTCTTGAACATCGTTTTTATAATAGAGTTACATAAAAAAATTAAAACTGTTATTGTGTTTTCTCTAAAATTTTAATTTTGAATTATTTCTTGTTTGTAATACAACGCGTGAGATATGTTGAAACAAATTGGAATTTTTATTTTAAGATTTTGGTACAGATCAGTATAAAGGAGGGAACTCTAAATCAAAGGGGGGCAACTCTAAATGCACCGAAGCTGCAGTATACTTCAACTCAATGAATATACGAGTATAAAGCAAATGCAATATGAGTTGACCGAACCTACGCCACTCAATGTGCTCAATGAAAGAGTACAAATATTTTACCGTTAAGAATGTGTTCACACCTACATATTTTTTTTTTGAAACTGAATTTTCTGTTTATTTTGAAGTTCCCCAATTTCTCAACATAAATATGATGCCGGTTTACTTATCGGTTTTTTATATGCAAACAGTGCTGTCCCTTTAGATCTGATTTTTTTTTGGCGGGGGAAAATTGCAACTTCAGAATATGATGGTTTTCTGCTTCTTTTGCTAAACCCTAATTAAGACATATTTAGCCATTTCATATTGACTTTTATAGCATTTCAATAATAATTTGTGATATATATATGACCTCAACCCGTAGTCCTATATCCATCCAAATATAAGGCAGTAAAAAAACAAACTCTTTAAAAAAAACCATCAAACTTTGTAAGTATTAACCTTACATTTTTGTTATGGTAAATTTTAGTAATTTTCTTTCGCTTTAAAATCTTAATAAACTCAGAAGTCAAGATAAGAAGAAAATCTATTAAAAAAAAAATTATTGCCCGGAACCTGGGCTCGAACCACAGAACGAACGCGTTCCACTGCATACGTGTACACCTGCACTGTTCCGATACATAAATTGTGCTGTCAAATAACTTACCTAAGCGCTATAGCCACAGAAAAATTTCCACGTTGGGAGTATACCTACATACATACATATCCATATAGATTTTCAAATAAGTGAAGCGTTCATTTTTAATTTCCGCAAAATTTCTCAACATTAGCCTGACGCCAGCTTTCATATCAGGTTTTTTTTTTATTTACAGGCAGTTTTCGCAATTTTTCCTTCAAATCAGGATTTTATTACAACTTCATAAGACAGTTTTCTGGTCTTTTTCCTCAACCACAACTTGTACCCAACATAACGGGTCAAATTTATTTTACATATATGTCAGGGCTCAAATTAAAACATTTGAGGAAGAAAACAATTGATATATTCAGAAAAATGAGCACGACTTCTAACCCTTTTTAAATATAAATTTGAAGTAGCTACAAACTGTGTTTTCTCTTTTTGTATTTTATATATAGGGTCTATCTCATCGGACAACCCCGATAGAAATAATGAGCTCCGATAAATTTCGAGATTACTATAAAGTTTCTTTGGAACTTACGCGTTCTAACCGAGACGCTTATCACCTGGGCCACTGCTGCATGTTCAATGACACAGTCAGATACTGTAGTAAACAGCTATGGCTTTTTGGAGAAAATTTTAATGAATTATTACAAATAAACGATGCATTATTTATTAAATATAATATGACTATGCACCGCTTCTGAGCCATACGAAGACATCAAAATACATGTTACTTGGAAATATGCATGCTTAAATGAGATACACTCTGGCAATATAAAGTATAGATAATAATTCTTAACGGATAACCCACCACCACGCTAAACCGATACGAGGGGTCCATCCGCATAACGCACGGCTTTTTTTTTAGATATATATTGCCGAGTCGTTGAAAGGCTGGGGTTTGTTAATTGTCGAGGTGTAAAACTCCTCAGCTACAGAGGAAAACTGATCAGCTAAACAACACAAGAAATTTAAATTTATAAATAATGTATTATGCGAAGAAAGAATCAGTTCGATTGTAAAGAGTAAATTCATAAAGTTGCTATGAGTTAATCGATTTTTTAATGCTAAAAAGCGAGTCAGAAATATCAAATGTGTTGGAGTGAGTGTTATAATTATCACACAAACATCGGAAAGGCTCATTTAATTCAAAATTAGTCCTACACTGTTTCAAAAAAAAAGGTTTAAAATGTCTTGATGGCCGAAAAGGAATGTTAAAGTTTACTTCTCCCAACAAAAGTGGGCTAGAGACCAACCCGTTTAATAATTTAATCATAAATATTGTTCCGATCCTTTCTCTACGACCAGCAAGGATGGAAGGTTAATAAGTTTCAAGCGATTTGTATAGGGAGGCAAATTATACAACGAATCCCATGAAAGATCTCTTAAAGCGAAAAGTAAGAATTCCTTTTGAACCGATTTTACCCGATCAACACCCCTAGATTTATTGACGGTTGCATTAATATAGAGATTGAAGCTAAGTTTACAATCTATCGTAATTCCCAAGTCCACAAACTCATGCACTTGTGCAAGACTATGACTGTTGATTATGTAGTAAGCTGGCTGTGTATTTATGCGCGAAAAACACATATACGAGGTGTGTTCAAAAAGTATCGCGAATTTTTAATTTTCGCTGGTTACGTATATTCGAATTTCGAATTTTTTGTGGCGTTATGTTGGTACTCATGTCTCTCACTTATGCCGACAAGCTCGGCCATTTTGAATGTTCAGTTAATTGTTGACAGCTGCTTTGCTTGCACGTGTTTTGGATCGTCTTCGATTTTGGAAAGTGTATAATATCTCATGGGGATTACTTTGAAGGGGACAAAATAAATAAATAATTTTTGAAAAAACACAAAATTCGCGATAGTTTTTGAACACACCTCGTATTTAGATTTTTTAAGATGGAGTGGTTGTGCTTTGGAAGAAACTCTTCGCACATTTGATCGTCAGAGCTTCCCACTCGAGTTCTGGGTATCTCTTCGATTTCCCAGAACTGTCTCATCTGTTCATTCAGCTGGACATTTGTTATTTCCCGAGCTTGCGAGCAGTGTGATCCAACCTTTTCTGGAGTTTGGCTACTTATGATAAATTCAAATATTGTACTTTGGGCTAGCTGGCTGGGAGAAATCTTTTCTATGCCACTGAGCATGATTTGAGGGATAAGATCGCTACCCAATACCAGGGAAGGGTTCTGGGAGTTCTGGTCTGCTAGTTTGAGATGAGGCCATTTACGCCTTTGGCTGTCATTTTGCCTGGGTCTTTATCCTTATCTTATAATCATCCGAGACTAGGGTCAACGAGCACAGCTTGTTGGAGGTTTGTGCCACTCCGCCTTGGTCCACTAAGGCTTTAAGCTTGAACAGGTCCCCTCCATGTTTTACCAAGATGATTGCTTTCATTTTCAGCATGGAACGACTTTACTTAGGATTCGTTGGGCGTAGAGGGATCTCCTTCATGGGGTACAGCCTGGCTGATGTCCTGATGCCCGGTATTGCTAGCTTTTATTGTGCTTACCTAGAACTGAGTGCAATCATTTTGAAAAGGGATCTACTTAATTTAATGGTGGTAATTTTGGGAATTATTTTGAGAGATTGCTGATTTTATTTACGCAAAGGAAATTTGATATGGGATTTAGCAGAGTCACACAAAAACGACTGCATAGAAATGAATTAAACTTTCAATAATCATTTTCTAGACGTCTGTAATAAAACTATTTAAAGTGAAATAGGTTCGTGTAGTGCCATCATTCGGCACCAAACATGAATTAATTTATTCAACATATTTTCCTTCTATTTATACAATAAATTCGTATATACTACTTATTTACCATAATACATATTTACCTAAATTATAAGCTTAGCCAAAGTATGTAAGCCAGCGTATACAAACGCTCGCTGGTACATTCACACCTACATTCATACACAAACATTGGCTTGTGCATTCGCACATATGTTCATACATATATGCTGACAAAGCGTATTCGACAGTTTTTAATAGCTGCGTGCCGACTGTTTGTTTATGTATGCATTTATTTTGGCTACACTACATCTACCCTTTCAAAAAGTTTTATATATATATAAATATGTAAAACTCTAGTTTGATTAATTTTTATAACTTGCTTAGATTTTGTGTTTATTCACTTTACGTCTTAAGTGTAAGTTGATACAGTTTTTTTTTTTGTTTTGGTTTGTTTATGTGACAAAATTTTTGTTCTTTGTTTACTTTATTTTCAAGTGGACTAAATAATTTATTTCAGTAACATGTTTGTTTGTACATTGGTGTATTTTTACGACTTTTCTTTTGATAATTTTTCTTAAGTGTTGAGTTACATTGAGAGTAATTAAATGAAACAATTTTATTTAAATAAGTTTTTATTTGTATACAATAAATTTCCTAGTTTATGGGTTTGTTTGTAAGTAATAAAAAATTATGAGTAAACATGTGAGTCAAAATGCAGTGTAATTATTCTAACAATTTAAGTATATTTTTGTGTATTAAGATTTTCATATTCTCATTACTTATAATATACTTATCATTTCTATCTATGCTTTCTACCTTATAAGGAAGTAAAGTAAAATTATTATTTCTATCAATATTTTCTACCTTATAGGGCCCTTTATACCTATTGTTTAACTTATGACCTGCTTCATTTCTGACTAATACTAAATCTCCTATATTTATTTCCTTATACTGTATTTTCCTATCATAGCTAACTTTTTGTTTTTGCTTAGATTCCTGTACTAATTTTTTAGCTTTTTCTTGTGCTAACTGTAACCTATACTTAATTTCCTTATCGTAAGCCTCATGATTATATACTGGGCTAATTACATTTTCTTTTAAAAATTCGTAAGTCAGAGGTGTCTTTCCAAAAACTAGTTCAAAAGGACAATAGCCGTGAACTGTTGAAGGTGTTCTATTGTAACAATACGAAAAGTATTTAAGGTACTCATCCCAATCGTCTTTGTCAATGGATATGTAGGAACGCACATATTCATTGAATGTTCTGTGAATGCGTTCGACAGTACCTAAAGTTTGATGGTGGTAGGGTGTTGTGGTTTTATGCTCTATTTTTAAGAGCTTGCAAAATTCCTCAAATAAACTATTTTTGTATTCGGTTCCCATACCCGTTATAATTGTTTTTATACAACCATAAACTAGAATGAAATGTTCAAATACTGCCTTAGCAACTGCTACAGCATGTTTGCTTTGGACGGGTACTGTAACCAAGTATTTGGTTAGGTCACATATAATAGTAACTGCATATTCATTTCCCTGTATCGATTTTGGAAATGGTCCAATTGTATCGATCTGTACTATATCGAAAGCCTTTGGTGGCGTCTCCGTTATAGTCATTTGTTCTTTCAAGTGTTTATTGGTTTTATTTTTATTGCAGTGAATGCAATTTTTGATATGTTTTCTTATGTCTTTTTTCATATTATTCCAGTAATACTTTTGTCTTATTTTATTTGACGTACGATTTATTCCTGGGTGGCCCCCAAAAGCAGGATCGTCGTGATATTTATAAATAAATTCTTTAATTTCTTTGTTATTCGTCACATGCATAACCTCCGGAGTTAATGCTATAGTTAGATTTTTGAGAACTTGGGTACCTATTTCTTTAATTTCATCTACTCGAGTATAGTTATCTTTAAACAATTTGTCTCCTAAGGACAACTGTATTTTTACAATTTTCAAATTGCCGGCTTCTTTCATTAGCCTGGCAAAGAATTGTCCTAAGTCAATCTTCGCTTCAACAATTTGGTTTTTTATATTTATTTCACTACAAATTTTCTTTCCCTTTTAAAATATAATTTCGGAGGATTGAAAACGAGCTTGACATGTCTTTTAACTTCGTTGTTATTAAGCGCTTCATATATTATAGGGTTCTCATTGTGACTTTGTTTTTCTTTTGTATTATTACTGGATATATTACTGGTTTTTTGTTTTGTTTCAGATCTGGTTGTAACCTTTAATATTTTGCACGCGTCTACTGAAATTTCTTTAAGATCTTTGATATCTATGCGTGATAATGCGTCTGCTAGATAATTTTGTTTTCCTGCTATATACTCCACCTCGAAGTCATATTCTTCCAAATCTAGTCTGATTCTAGTTAATTTTGATGAGGGGTTTTTCATCGAAAATAGGAATGTTAAAGGTCTATGGTCTGTTTTGACTAAAAATTTTCTACCATAAACGTATGGTCTAAAATATGTTATGGCCCAATGAATGGCCGCTAATTCTTTTTCAATTGTTGCTTTGTTAATTTCTCCTTTTGTGAATGATCTGATGCATAGGCAATTGGCAATTGTTTTCCTTCATACTCTTGGCTTAACACTGCTCCGCAAGCATAACCTCTTGCGTCAGTTGTTATACAAAATTGTTTACTGAAATCGGGGTATTGTAAGATATTAGGGCTTATTAACGCAGCCTTCAAATAGTCAAAGGATTTTTTACAATCCTCTGTCCAGTCGAAAACTACATTTTTCTTGCAAAGCCTTGTTATTATCCTAGAATACTCTGCAAAGTTTGGAACAAATCTTCTGTAATAATTGCAAAATGCGACGAATCGTTTCGCTTCATCCGCATTTTTAGGGGTTGGATAGTTTTTAACAGTTTCAAATTTACTGGGATCTGGCAAAATTCCTTTGCTTGTACACTTATGACCAAGGTATGTTACTTCTCGATTGAAAAATATGCATTTATCCGGATGTAATTTTAAATTATACTTCCTACAAGTTTCGAATACATCCCGTAAGTTTTCAATCATATGTTTTTCGGAGCATCCTAATACGACTAAATCGTCCATGTATGGAAATGCTTGTGAAGGTTTTAAACCTGAGAATGCCAATGTCATCATTCTCTGAAATGAATTTGGGGCAACCTTAAGGCCATAAGGTAGTCTTTTAAATCGATAGGTGCCATTATCTGCTGTAAAGGATGTGATATCCTTTGACTCTGAACTGAGTTCTATTTGATGAAAACCGGACATTAAATCCAAGCACGAGAAATATTTAGCTCTTCCTAATTAATCTAGTATGTCATCAATTCTTGGCAGCGGGAATTTATCTGCGGTAAATTTTTTATTTACTGGCCTGTAGTCGACAACCATTCTCCATCTTTTTTCTTGCTGATTAGGGAGTGATTTTTTGGGTACTAATAAAATTGGACTATTATATTCTGACATTGAAGGTTCTATTATGTCGTCTTTAATTAATTTATTTACTTGTTTATTTATTTCGCTCTTGTGGGCTTCTGGTATTCTGTAGTTTTTTACGTAAACTGGGTTATTGTCCTTCATATGAAGTTTTTGTTTGTAAAAATTATTAGTGGTAATTGGTTCTGTTTCCAATGAGAAAATGTCAATGAATTCTGCACATAATGCATTAAGTGATTCATGGGCAAAGTGTGGAAAATGTTTATTTAATCTTTCTAATTTTTCTTTACTGTTCTGCTCCTTTTCTAGATTATTATATTTAACTATTGAATAATTATCCAAATTTTTTGTTTTTATATTAAAATCATAAAGTGTTACATTTTCATCTGTTGTATTTATAATTCTGACGAATGTTTGTTGTGAATTTACTAGGGTGTTTGCAATAAATATGCCCTCAGGTAATTCTTGTTGTGGAATTAATAAATCAGAATTTTTATTTTTAATATGGATTTGTCGGATTACTTCCGATCTTGCGGGAATTGATATACTATTTACAGTCGGTTTATTAGTCATTTGATTTATTATATTTTCTGGATAATCATATGGTCTTAATATTAGGGTATCCCCATCTTTTTGGTAATCTAAAATGCAATTATATTTTTTAATAAAATCCAAACCCAGTATTCCATCACATGGGATTGGAAAATTGTCTTCTACTACATGAAACTTGTGTCTAATCAATAGGTAATCATCCTTTAAATCTGTTTTAACTGTGCCTATAGTGCTCGTTATGCCTTGACCACTTCCTCTTAAATCTGTTTTTTGTGAATTATTAATAGTGACATGACTGTCAATTTGACCCTTTTTTATAATTGATATATCCGCTCCTGTATCGATTAGGAGGGTTGAAATGGAATCATTCAGAGTTGTTTTGGAAGTTATGTAGCTATTTAGGTGTAAATTGAAAACATATAATTTTTTATTTATTGAGGTGGAGTTTGCTGGTTTTCCTGTTGGCTAACATTCCTTACATTTCTGGTATTATTACGGTTATAACCTCTTGATCCAAAGTTTCGACCAGATCTTCGATTATTTGCTCGGTTATTACTATTATTATTATTGTTGTTATTGCCGTAATTGTTAAATGTACGCCTCTGATTTCTTCTATAGTTACTGTTTTGGTAACTCCTGCGGAAGTTACCTCGGAAATCATTTTGTTGGCGAATATGTAACAGTGAATTTGGATTTCCAGTTACTTCTGTGCAACTGTTAGTGAATTTTGATATGGCTTCGTTCATCGTGGTGAACGTTCCAGCCTGCATTATAGTTTTTTCTTTATCGTTGGAGCAATTTTTACACATAGCTTTTACAGCTGACTGTGTAGCATACTTGGTAGCTAACTCCGGTGTTAGTCCGTCAGATATGTATGCTCCTTCCAATGATTTTGTGAGTTTTTCAATCTCAGCAGTGTATTGATTTGCAGTTTTACTGCGTTGTTGGATGTTCAGGAGTTTTGCCGACAAAACTTCTACTGATTCACCCTTAACTTGTGACTTCAATCTTTGTTTAATTTCCTGAATAGAGGATTCAGTGCTTATTATGTTTCTAGCTGTCCCTTTGAGTTTTGTTTTTATCATGGATACCGCGATAGCCTCGTGACTATCCTTGATTTGCTCCAGTATATCAAGGGCATCGAGAAAACTAGACAGATTTTCTGATTTTCCATCAAAATCTGGTAAGATCGATGATGCGGTTTTAATGAAATCTACATTTGTCAGTGGCATTTTGGCGTTTTCTGTTTGTGATTCTTTTTCAGTTTGGGTTGTGCCTCCGGTAATAAGATGGCAAAATCTAGTTCTATTTCTTTTTTAAATGAATTTGGGACCAATGCCTCAATGTTATATCTAGCCAGTAAGGATACCAATTTATCCCTGACACTGGAAAATATTTTTTGTACCTCTAGCTGATGCTTAGCTGTCAACTTGCTATACACCTTTTGTGTGGCTTTTCCTATATTATTCAATGACTGTAATATTGCCGTGAGATGTTTCAATACCGTTACTCTTTGTATGGGTATATTTTTGTTAATACACTTATATGACTTTTCAGCCAAAATTTTCTCTTCCACCAATGTATTCAGAATGGTTTCCCAATTGTCCATTGGGGTATGTAGTTTTCCTTTGGGTTTAGACCTTGTCTAGACCATCTGCTCGGCTCATGTATTTTTTCTTTAAAAATTTGTTGTGAGCTGAGTATAATTTGAGAAACAAATTGAGGCAAGTGCAGATTGCCAATATTATTAATAAGATTTTAATAAATTCTAGTGCTTTAGTGTGGTCGGCTATTTGGATTGAGTTAATCACATTAGCATTAGGCTCTTCCACTTTGGATTCTTGTCCTCCCATTGTGAGAAAAACTATAAATGCACTGATTTATTTTATTTTTGGTATTTTCTTTATTTAAAAAAAATTTTACTTTTTACATATATTTTTCCCTCTTTCATTTACAGTTCTCTTAGGCCAAATTAACATCTTCAAGGGTTGGTTCCCTAGTTATTCCTATATATTCCCAATGACTTTTAAGCCAAACTAGTGTTTTTCTTTCCTCCACACTGTAAGGTCTTAATCTTTCCCTTTCTATACGGGCCTCAATTGCGCTTTCACTTTCCAACTTATTAACGACACTGTCGATAGTCTCGTAATCAAGATCATTAGGCAAAGCGCCCTCCATAGGGAATAAAAAAAAATTTTAGCACTGCAATAGAAAATACTCTCTACCTTTATTGGTTTCGTCCTACGCCTATATTCCTCTATGGTTATTGCTTTAGGGCCTTGTTTAATTATTTCTGGTTCTTCTATCCTTAGTATTTCACCTACTTCTTTTGTTTTTATATCTATTTCTACTATATCCTTCTATTCTACTATTAATTTACTGTAACGCAAGAATATTGCGTCAAATTCTGCCTGACTTATTATATCTAGTTCCTCATTCATTTGAAAAATTTAATTACAGAAGGAGGGAAAAAAAATTCTTATTTTACAAGCAAAAATCTACTTTTTGCCCTTAATGGCAGCAGCCGTTAGGTTGCTATATGCTTCCATAAAAAAAAAAAACAAAAATACATAGATACTTAAATGCTAAAGGTATTGCTCAATTTTGCCATGTTATTCGTCCAGTATGTCCCTTGCTGCAGGATTTGACTGCTTCCAATATGCTTTCCCTTGCTGCAGGATACGGTTAAATTTGCTTCCCTGTTTTGCTCACCCTCGTCACGGGATTAGTCCCCAGGCCGAAATCGTTATATATTCCACTCCGATATGCGTATTCCACCCTGTTTATGCTAGTTTAATTTGGATCTGCTCATGTCAAATTTTGCCATCTATTTTGCCCAATTGCGTCCAAATGTATACCAATTCATTCAACTGCAACATTTAATGCTGCATCCAATTCCTCAATGTGTCCGGCTTTTTTTTCATTGTTTCTTGTCAGTTTAATAAAATACTGGATGACTTTACAATAGGTCTGCCTTTACTACAAGCAGCAGCCTTTGGAAAAAATTGAAGGAAAGGATTTTAGGAGGGAGACTGCAGGATCTCAGCAGCTCAAGACTGGCAGGATCGCCATGTAATAAAACTATTTAAAGTGAAATAGGTTCGTGTAGTGCCATCATTCGGCACCAAACATGAATTAATTTATTCAACATATTTTCCTTCTATTTATACAATAAATTCCTATATACTACTTATTTACCATAATACATATTTACCTAAATTCTAAGCTCAGCCAAAGTATGTAAGCCAGCGTATGCAAACGCTCGCTGGTACATTCATACCTACATTCATACACAAACATTGGCTTGTGCATTCGCACATATGTTCATACATATATTCGTATGATTGCAACGCATTTGTGGGCATCGCCTCATAGCGTGTGACTTTGCTGACAAAGCGTATTCGACAGTTTTTAATAGCTGCAGTTTTTAAAATTGCGAAACATGATACGAGGTATACAATCAACATTTTTCAAAAGTATATATAGCCTGTGCTGTAACCAGTAAATCCAAGAATCTACTGTGAAAACTTCATAGAGATCGGTTGAGTACCTTGGACCCTTATACAAGATTAAAATTTTATATAGCGTGGCACCTCCCACTTTTCCAAAATTATATATAGCCCATCCTGTTCCCAGTGAACCCAGGAATCTACTGTGAAAATTTCAAAAAGATCGCTTAAATACTTTGGACGCCAGACACACATTTTTATACCTTTCATGAACATGAAATGGTATATTAACTTTGGTCCGAAGTTTGTAACGTTTAGAAATATGAGAGATAGACCCACCATCAAGTATACCAAATTGATCAGGAGAATGAACTGAGTTGATACAGCCATGTCCGTCCGTCTGTTTGAACGCAAACTAGTCCCTCAATTTTTGAGATATCTCGATGAAATTCGGCACACGGATGTATTTTTGTATTATATTAGACGTTTTTTGGATCCGGTATAATCGGGTCACTATAGCATATATCTCCCATGCAACCGATCGTTCAAATAAGAGGATTATGACCATTTCTCCCTTATTTTTACAGATTAAAACTTGAAACTTGGTGAGATATTTTCCTATGGATAGCAAAAGATTTTGTAAAAAAATCACTAAAATCGGAGCTATATATAGTATATATCCCATACAACCGATCGTTCAGATAAGAGGATTATGTCATTTATCCCTCATTTTGGAAGATTAAAACTTGAAACTTGGTGAAATATTTGCTTACAGATAATAAAAAATTTGGTAAAAAAATCGCTAAGATCGGAGCTCTATATAGTATATATCCCATACAACCGAACGTTCAGATAGAGGATTATGGCCATTTCCCCTCATTTGAAAAGTTTAAAACTTGAAACTTGGTGAGATATTTTCTTATGGATAGTAAAAGATTTTGTAAAAAAGTCAGCACGATCGGAGCTATATATAGTATATATCCCATACAACCGATCGTTCAGATAAGAGGCTTATGGCCATTTATCCCTCAATTTGAAATATTAAAACTTGAAACTTGGTGGGATATTTTCAAATCCCCAAGATCGGAGCTATACATATATAGTATATATCCCATACAACCGATCGTTCAGATAAGAGGATTATGGCCATTTCTCCCTCATTTTAAAAGATCAAAACTTGAAACTTGGTGAGATATTTTCTTATGGATATTAAAAGATTTCGTAAAAAAATCACCAAGATTAAAACTTGAAACTTGGGGAGATATTTGCTAACAGATAACAAATAAAGCTTATTATAAAAGAAAATTAAATGTATTGCTGAGTTTTAGAGAACTTTAAACAATGCGTATTTAAGTTTGCACGTATTCATGAAAGGTATAAAGCCTTCGGCACAGCCGAAGACAGCGCCGTCCTTACTTGTTATTTATAAGATTGCTCACATGGTAGTAGAAAAAATTTAAAACCTCTATAGGTCATAACTCCACAACAATTTACCACGACCACTTTAACACAGGTGGGTATTTAATGTTCGGTTCCACCCGAACTTAGACTTCCTTACTTCTTATTTATAAGATTGCCCACATGGTAGTAGAAAAAGTTTGATACCTCTATAGGTCATAACTCCACAACAATTTAGCAATTTACCAAGACCACTTTTACACAGCTGGGTATTTAATGTTCGGTTCCACTCGAGCTTAGTGTAATAAAACTATTTAAAGTGAAATAGGTTCGAGTAGTGCCATCATTCGGCACCAAACATGAATTAATTTATTCAACATATTTTCCTTCTATTTATACAATAAATTCCTATATACTACTTATTTACCATAATACATATTTACCTAAATTCTAAGCTCAGCCAAAGTATGTAAGCCAGCGTATGCAAACGCTCGCTGGTACATTCATACCTACATTCATACACAAACATTGGCTTGTGCATTCGCACATATGTTCATACATATATTCGTATGATTGCAACGCATTTGTGGGCATCGCCTCATAGCGTGTGACTTTGCTGACAAAGCGTATTCGACAGTTTTTAATAGCTGCGTGCCGACTATTTGTAAGTATGTATGCATTTATTTTGGCTACACTACACGTCTCTCCTAATATTTAAGATATCTTTCACCCCGATATCTTACCTGGTTCCCAATTTATTGACCTAAATGTGGACCCATGGTGACTGTATGATTTGTGCGTATCACTCATAAACTACTGAATAGAATTGCATGAACCTTTCACCATTCTATCACTTAACGTCTAACTTAAATTTTAGGACAACTTTCATTTGGATATCTCATCCAGTTCCCGAGTTATTGACCAAAATATGGTGCATTTTCTCTGCATGTTTGTACTCACATCATTGCAAACTTTTTTACAGGAGACAAAGAACCAATAAATAAAAAACACATTCGGAAATTACTATAAAAAGTATCCGGACGAAAACCAACATATTTGGATGACGATAAAGGTGCATTAATATTTTTGTCATGAACTAACCAGTGGTGTTTTATTTCGACACTCTCAAAAAAATAATTATGCTGTTGCTTTATTGTAATTTTTACGCATACGAAGTCGCGGGAGTTAACACCTTTGGACCCTAAGTAGATACATATATACATACCAAACACACACATAATTATTGTTTACGAATTAAAATATCTGTAAGCAATAACAATAACAATAACCTTTTTCCCTTCAAGAGATAATGAAGAACAAACAAAGAAACATAGTCTTGTTTGTCTCATAAGCAACAAAGCATTTTGATAACATTATACTTAACATGTAAACATCTTTCGAATAACAACCTTGTCAATAAACAAACAATATTTAGAATTAGTATAAATAGAAGTAAACACAAAAATGTAAGCAGTTCTGAAAATAAATGAAGTTCGAAAAGAGCTCCTGCTCTTAAATATATATTTTTTATTTCGATTTCAACTCGGACTCATAACTGGGGGCTCAACCCAACCTTAAGCATTTTTTCTATTGAAAAAATCAATCCACTTGAAGAAAGACTGTTGCTGACGAACCAGATGCAGGAACAAAAAACGGAATTCATGGAGAAAATTGCCTCACTAGAACAACGAAACGCTCCGGAAGCATTGGTTTGGTACGAAGAGGTAAAACTAAATATTACTGACGCCAAGGATATCGACCTTGAGCTTTTCAAATCCCTACCAAAATTTGACGGGGATATGGAGCAATACCGATCATGGAGATCGCAAGGGTGGACATTCATGGAAGCTATAAAGACCTTCCAAGACCACCCTAAATTCTGCAGTGCTCTGGGAATAATGCGCACAAAAATTACTGGACCCGCTGCTAACGTTCTGACGAACCACAACACCCAATTGAATTTTTATTCAATCATAAATAGATTGGATTATACATATGCAGACCAACGCCCACTATATGTGCTTCTGGATGAAATGAAGCGAATCACACAGGGTAGAAAAACCCTTGCAGAATTCCACAGCGATGTTTCTAAGGCACTTAATTTAGCCCTATCAAAAATTGAGATGCCCAATGATCACAAGGGAATGATAGCATACGCTAATCAGGAGGCAATAAGGACGTTTATTCTTGGGTTAAACTCCAAATATACAAGCGGTACATTGTACAGCCATAACCCAGAAAATTTGGAATCGGCATATGCGATAGCTTCTACCATTTTTCACGACAATGAGAATGCGGTATTCGAGACAGGGCCCAGACTAGAAGGTAACAGCAGACAGCATCAACACAGCACAAACCGAAACACCTACTCACAACATAAAGAGGAAAGATATTACAAGCCAAACGTAAGGATGCAGAATCACAACTACCAGGCAAGGAGTTTTAATCAACAACACCAACAACAACCACCACAGCGACAACAACAACCCACACCTACTCCAATGGATATAGACCAATCCAGACAATTCATGCAGACAACCAAGTACAATAATGCCGTAAGTCAAAATCCTTTTAAATCAAACCATGAAAAAAAGAGATAGGGCATCTAGCTACAATAACGCCACTTCTCCGCCAGATAGGAATTTCCAAAGAATTAACCAATTAAATAGAGAAGATCTAGAGTCAATAGATGTACCTAATTATGAAGAACAATTTGAAACAGGCAGTACTTTTTTAGGCGAATAAGCGGGTTGCCTTGCTTACAAACAAAATGCGGCCTAACCGGCACACCCGTTACCTTATTAATTGACACAGGCTCCACTAACAATTACGTTAATATAAATTGTAATATAGGAAAATCTATTAAACTAAAACCATTTAAAACCAAAACCTTACATGGTTACTCAATTGTAAATTCTAAAAAAGTTATAACGATGTACGGGCATCACTTAACATTCTATGAAATAAGGGAACTAAAAGACTTTGACATGATACTCGGAGAACAGGGATTACGCCAAATGAAGGCAGAAGTTAGGTTATTTGACTATAGCCTGAAGTATCAGAAGAAGAAGATCCTGGCAGTAGAACCAAGGATTAATTATACAATAAATAACGAAAAATTTAAAGATCAGGTGGAAGAGCTAATGAATAGAAATAATAATACAAATGGTAAATTGCCTTTTACAACCACAATACAAGCAGCTATCAAGACCGAATCGGAAGACCCTATATGGACAAAACAATACCCATATCCCATGTCCGATCACGACTTTGTCAAGAAAGAAATTGAGAAACTCTTAAACGACGGTATAATACAACCAAGCAAAAGCCCATATAACTCACCTATATGGACTGTACCAAAAAAGGACACCGATGACCAAGGCAAGCCCAAACGGAGAATGGTTGTTGACTTCCAAAAGATAAATTCTCATACG
Source organism: Merzomyia westermanni (assembly GCA_949987695.1). Classification (NCBI taxonomy): domain Eukaryota; kingdom Metazoa; phylum Arthropoda; class Insecta; order Diptera; family Tephritidae; genus Merzomyia; species Merzomyia westermanni. Next base: position 68,621,817 of record OX465292.1, read on the forward strand.
ATTACTGACAGATATCCAATTCCAGATATTAATATGACAATACAAAACCTCGGAAAAGCCAAGATTTTTTCCACAATAGATTTAGAATCAGGGTTTCACCAAATTTTAATTAAAGAACCTTATCGAGAAAAGACAGCATTCTCTGTCAACGGCGCAAAGTATGAAGTTATCAGAATGCCATTCGGGTTAAAGAATGCACCCTCCATATTTCAACGATGCGTTGACGACATCCTTAGAGAGTATATCGGAAAGTTCGCGTATGTTTATATTGATGACGGACTAATTTATTCATCTACACGAGAAGAACATATGGAACACATCCGGATTATAATTAACGCACTTCATAATGCTAACATGAAAATTTCTGACAAAAAGTCAAATTTTTTCCAGGATTCAGTTGAATACCTTGGACATATTATAAAACATAATAGAATTACGGTAGACCCAAAAAAAATCGAAACTATAAAGAAATACCCAAAACCAAAAAATTTTAAAGAATTGAGATCTTTCCTAGGACTTGCTAGTTACTACAGGAAGTTTATAAAGGATTTTGCTAAAATCACGAAACCTTTAACGATTAATTTGAGAGGGGAATGAGGAATGGTATCAAAAAATCAAAGTGCTAAAATACCAATACAATTAGATACAGCAGACGAAGAAGCCTTGGAAAAAATAAAAAACGCTCTACAAGAGCAAGTAGAACTTTTCCAGCCTGATTTCTCTAAACCATTTAGTCTAACAACCGATGCTAGTAATTTCGCTATCGGGGCAGTTCACAAAATCGTCACCCGATCGCATTCATTTCACGCACTCTAAGTGAAACAGAACAAAACTATAGTACCAATGAAAAATAACTACTAGCAATCGTTTGGTCCTTGCAAAAACTTAGAAATTATTTGTACGGTGTGGCAAACTTGACAATTTACACGGACCACCAATCGCTAATATTTTCAATTTCCGAAAAAAATCCGAATGCGAAATTAAAGCGTTGGAAAAACCTAATTGAAGAATACGGTGCCAAACTTGTACAGGGTGTTTTTTTACGGGTTTGTTTTTTGAATAGAGATAAAACTGGCATTTTGTGGTCAAATCTGGCAACTCTAATGTTATTTCTGTTCAGTTTGGTTTGCCATTTCATCATGAACAGGTTGACAAAAGAACAACGCTTGCAAATCGTGCAAATTTATTTCGAAAATAATGGTTCAGTTCGCGAAGTTTACCGTGAGCTCCGTCCATTTTATGGTCGACATAATCGTCCATCAGAGCAATTAATTCGGTTAACCATGGATCGTTTTCGCACTACGTTTACTCTATGTGATAATACGCATCCGCAGAGACGTCGAACAGTGCGCACCGAAGAAACAATTGCCGCTGTAGAGCAAAGTGTTGAAGAGGACCCGAATGAATCGATTCGCCACCGTGCACAGCAATTGGAGCTTTGTCCATCAACTTTATGGAAGATTTTGCGCAAAGATCTTGGCTTGCGACCTTACAAGATCCAGCTTGTGCAAGAATTAAAGCCGCGAGACCATGCAATGCGTCGTGATTTTGGTGTATGGGCCGAAAATGAGATTGATTTCGATGCTGATTTTCATCGCAAAATTTTGTTCAGTGATGAGGCTCATTTTTGGTTGAATGGCTACGTCAACAAGCAAAATTGCCGCATTTGGAGTGAAGAGAATCCACATGACACCCTTGAAACGCCATTACATCCACAAAAACTGACTGTTTGGTGTGCTCTATGGGCTGGTGGAGTCATTGGGCCATACTTCTTCCGCAATAATGCTGGAGAGGCAGCTACCGTTAATGGAGACCGGTATAGAGCCATGATAACCGACTATTTTGTTCCCGAATTGGATGGCATGAATGTGGATGAGTTGTGGTTCCAACAAGACGGCGCTACATGCCACACAGCGCACGTCACAATCGATTTATTGAAGGAAACATTCGATGAGCGCATAATTTCGCGGAATGGACCTGTCAATTGGCCACCAAGGTCGTGTGATTTGACACCATTGGCTTATTTTCTTTGGGGATATGTGAAGTCGCTCGTCTACACCAACAAGCCAGAAACGTTAGGGGAATTGGAAGCCAACATTCGTGGCGTTATTGCCGACATACGGCCCCATATGCTCGAAAAAGTGGTTGAAAATTGGACCTGTAGAATTGGCTTTATTCGAGCCAGCCGCGGCGGCCACATGCCCGAAATCATATTTAAACATTAATGGCATAAAATTATCCTTCCAATAAAGCCAAATTGATGGACCTTAAAACGATTTTCTTGTGTTTTATTTCAATTCGAAGTTCTATACCCCTAAAAAAAACACCCTTTATATAAACCTGGACACCAGAATGTCGTTGCAGATGCGCTTTCGCGACAACAAATAAATAAATCAACGAATTGTTCCGACCATTCGCAACAAAGTTCTCCTGTAGAAATTATGAAGAAAGTTAAACAACCAGTTAACGCTTTCAGAAATCAAATAATTGTGTTACAAGATAATGAAAGGAATGAAGTCCTCAGTCAAACAATATTTCCTGGTCGGTTTAGACATACAATATATTATAGAGAAACCCCGGACTTACTATCTAAACTTAAAGACGTACTTAACCCAAAAGTTACTAATGCGATAAAGATAGATGAGGAAATACTGTTTCACCTAAATCGAGAAATTGTCTCCGCCTTCCCTAATTATAACCTAGTGCTAGCCCAAAATAAGTTAAACGACGTAACTTCTCCAAACGAACAAAGAGAAATCATCACAAAAACACGTAAACGTGCGCATAGGAACTACAAAAATGGCACGCAAGAAATATTGTTGACTCAATACTGGCCCAATATTAAAGAGATGTGCCGTAAACTAGCCGTAGACTGTGAAATATGTCTACAGCATAAATACGAAAGACAGCCAAATAAACAACCTATTGGAAAAAGTCCAATACCAACACAAGTGGGAGAGTATATACAGATGGATATTTTCCATATCAACAACAAAAAATACCTTAGTTCTACAGATAGATATTCCAAATACTCCTTACGAAAATTGGACACAAAGACAAACTGCCACGAATACATAGAAGAAGTACTCACACAAGTCTACCCAAATGCCAAGTACCTCATGACTGATAACGAAAGTATATTTAAGAGCAACATAACGAAATTCTTGTACAGCCGGCTACAAATAACACACTCAGTTACGCCTGTACATCATTCAACATCAAACGCTCAAGTTGAACGGATACATAGAACTCTAATTGAACTTTGCCAAAGTTTAGCTGCAGAAAATAATACTGCTCCCGGTGACGAATTATTCAACGCAGTTCGCCAATACAATAGGACGATACACTCCACAACAGGATATAAACCCGAAGAGGTTTTTTACAACCGAGACAAATATCCTAATATCAAGGACATACTTGTGAATAAACAAGAGAAACTCCTCAGGCACCATAATAAAAAAAGGCAAACAATTATATATAAACCAGGTGGTACAATTTATAGCCGAACAGATCGGCGTAATAAACTTGCAACAAAGTACAATAAACACAAAGTAAAAGAAGATCGTGGGGACACAATCCTAACAGCGAGGGGAAAAATTATTCACAAGGACAGTATAACGAAAACTAGCACACCATGCAACGAATACGCTTCCTAATTTTAATAATAGCTACCTACGGATTTTGCGATAAGATCACAGACTTGTCTGGTAAGAAATATGGCCTTACAGAGTTAGATAGTGTATATACCTACGAGAGTTCATCCTACCTTTACCATGTATCGAACTTATCTATAATATTAGAACCATATGAAAAAATTGTGCTAACTAGTTATGACTCAACTCAAAACGAAGGAAAAAATATATTAATTGAAAAAATAGAAGCTTTGAAGTCACAGTTAAAACCATCCGAGTATCGTGCCAAACGTGCCATACATTTTTTTGGATCAGTATTAAAATTTGTAACAGGAATACCAGATCACGATGATCTTGTAGAAATTAAAACTGGACTTAACCAGCTTATTGAAAATAATAATCAGCAAAGGAAAATAAATTCCAGGTTTGAAAAATTTTAGCAACACTAAATCCAGAATTAATTTTTGATCAGTCAGTACTTACAGAAATATATAACGAATTATTAACTATTACAAATACCATTAACTTTGCGAAAACAGGAAATTTCTTCTCTGGTACACTTAATTTTAGAGACATACAACAAGTTATAAAAACGAAATATATGATATTCCCATAATAAATGTACTAGAATATTCCGACATACACGTATGTACCTTTAATGATGCTATTATTACAATTTACAAATATCCTGTAATAACCGAAAAATTTAAAATGTATAATCTTACTCCATTAGCCTTTAAATATGGAAAATATCAGCTTTATAATAGAATTGTTTTATGTAATAATAAATTCACCAACTTATCAAAATGTAAAAATTATGCAGGGACTTATATTTGTAAAAAAGAACCAAATGATAATTGTACCATTCCTTTATTAATAAAACAAAAAGCACAGTGTAATATAATTCAAGAAAATAATATTCCCTTACAAGTAATAGACGACGGTAACATTATTATCGACTATGAACACACATGGAACGGACTTAAAATAAATGGTCCACATTTAATCCAATTTAATTTTAATACAACAATTGATAATAAAACTTATGTTAACCACAAACAAGAAATAAAGAATGCAATACATGCTCGCCAGAATGAAATGGTCAATGTACTAAGAATTCTAAACTCCGAAACAGATTATAAGTTTACTAACATACAAAAAATGTATAAATTATTAATGCCAATTGAGGAACATCCTTGGAAATTTACTTTATATATGACCATAGCAATATTTATATTAATTTTAATTACGTACTCAATTATAAAACTTTATGCTTATCGGCAATTGCAATTAAATATTAACCGCCAAAGAAACTTCGAATTAGCTTATCTAACCGAATTACAACGTATACAAAACCTAAGCTGTTGAAATGAGGACATTTCATTTTCAACACAGGGGAGAGTTAACACCTTTAGACCCTAAGTAGATAGATATATACATATATACATACCAAACACACACATAATTATTGTTTACGAATTAAAATATCTGTAAGCAATAACAATAACAATAACCTTTTTCCCTTCAAGAGATAATGAAGAACAAACAAAGAAACATAATCTGGTTTGTCTCATAAGTAACAAAGCATTTTGATAACATTAAACTTAACATGTAAACATCTTTCGAATAACAACCTTGTCAATAAACAAACCATATTTAGAATTAGTATAAATAGAAGTAAACACAAAAATGTAAGCAGTTCTGAAAATAAATGAAGTTCGAAAAGAGCTCCTGCTCTTAAATATATATTTTTTATTTTGATTTCAACTCGGACTCATAACTCGGGCATCAGCTAGTAAGTAAATAAATATTTGGCGCTAGGAGATTAATGCCGAACTTATCTACCATTATGTGGTTTGCTATTTTAAATTTTTCCCGTCCGACATCTGTCAATCGGATGAATTTTTGCAGGGAAGCTTTAGATGGCAGAAATACACTCGGAGAGTTTGGCAAACTACTGCCGAGGGGCGTCCCCGTTTTGAAAAAACTTTTTCAAACCACTTTTGATATTGCCTGTCCTATGACTCGAACTTGGACCTTCGGTGTATTGCGCCAGCAACACTACCGCCTCAGCACGGTGGACTCCAATTGATTACAATCGGTATGATTAAAACTTCGAAACTAAAGCTCACAGATACCATGTATTTGTTTAAGAGCAAATTTGCTGTTGCTTATTGGCGACATAAGTATAAAAGTAGTCTTTAAACTTTTTTATCATTATTATTTGTTAGTGCTACCTACAAAAAAAAAAACAATTACAATTGTGATTATTTTAGTTGGAGGTTAATATGTACATATTTTATAAGCTACTTCGCATACAAAATATTGGAATTCACACAAAAATATTAGGGACAAGTAACACAGCAGCACAGTTGGCAATATTCTGATAACACTTATCAGTGGATATGTTCTGTAATATGGGTGGCTATATGTCAAGTTTAAAGTCTTAAACTCACCGTGAAGTTACTAAAAACCGATCGCAAGATGCCCCCGTTTTCCACAAATTATATTTTCATAGTGTCTTGAACTATGGGCTAAGTTTGAAGTATCTATGTTACCAGGAAGTTAGTTAAAAAAGGATCGCAACATTCCCAATTTTGAAATAATTTTGAAAATAGGTAGCTAAGTGAGCCACGTAACGAATTTTTTTGATCAAATATTGCATTGTCGGCAGGGTCTGAACTATATGACAACTTTCGAGCCTCTAGCTTACCGGAAAGTTACTCAAAAATCGATCGCAAGCAAGATTCCCCCCGTTTTCAGAGATTTTCATTTGTCTAGATCAGGGCGCCATCAAACGGAAATTTGTGTGCATGGTATCCCAAGATATTTTATTGTTGATCTATATGCCAAGTTTCAATGCACTAGCTTACCGGGAAGTTACCTAAACATTTATCGTAAGATTCCACATTTTAAAAAAAATTTCCGGATGTCTCGAATAGTGCGCCACCTAACAGATTTTTATACCCAGCGTGGACTAGTACACAGGGTATTATAGCTTTGGTCATATAACGGTGGTTTGTAGTTTTAAAAAATAATAGATATAGATATGGAGTTCCATATATCAAAGTTCTTAGAAAGAACAGACGAATTCCGTCCGTGAACACGATAACTTGAGTAAAAATTGAGATATTTGAATGAAATTTGGCACACAGGTTGATTTCCGGCCAAGGTAGGTTGCTATTTGACCACATAACCACGCCCCTTTTTTCGATGTCGAAAAACGTATAAAATGGGTTAATTCAATAATAAAAGCAGCTATAATGATAAGATTTGCTAGATTTATTGATTGTCCCATTGACGATTTTAACAAATTTTTCGGAAAAGGGACGTGGCACCGCCCACATATGAGTAAAGAAATTTTCAAGCTTTGACTCTTAATAACTTCAGAACCGTTTACGCTGGGATTACGAAATTTTGTAGAAATCATACTATTGCTATGGTGAACGCGCCCATAGAAAATAAGCGAAATCGCTTTTAGACCACTCCTACTTTTTCATGAAAGTTATATGGATAATAGGTAGAAATATTAAACTGCCTATATCTAATTAACTTATACAGGTATAATACCATAATTTGGTACTTTCATACGTTTTCTTATTCTTTATATGATTTTTGTAAAATTTTCGAAAGTGGGCGTGGCACCACCCACTTATGAGTCAAGCAAATTCCAAATTCGACTGTTAATAACTTCAGAACGGTGTAAGACAGAATTACGAAACTTAATATGAGGTATACTATAGGCATGTAGAGTACGCCCACGAAAAATAGGCAAAATCGGTGGACGACCACTTTACACAGCTGGGTATTTAATGTTCGGTTCCACCCGAACTTAGACTTCCTTACTTGTTATTTATAAGATTGCCCACATGGTAGTAGAAAAAGTTTAAAACCTCTATAGGTCATAACTCCACAACAATTTACCACAACCATTTTTACACAGCCGGGTATTTAATGTTCGGTTCCACCCGAACTTAGACTTCCTTGCTTGTTTTTCTTTCATATTGAACTGTTACAGAGTTTGGAACTTGTTACAAGTTTCAAGTGTCTAGCTCAACGGCAAGTTACCTAAAAAGGCTTTGCACGATTCCAAAATTTCGTATGAAAATGATCGGACAAACAAGAAAGGGATTTAATATAAAGGTAGTAAAAATGAATTGCGAAAAACAATGTTACAAAAGCGACTAAGAAATTTGTAACAGAGACCGATATGCTTAAAAAAATTGAGTTTGAGGATATAATAGAAGATTTTGCGCAACAAAAATCCCGGAAACAACCATTATGGTAGTCGTGTCGTGTGGCAAATAAACATATTTTCTTCTTTCTTTCTGAGAACCCATAATAAAGAAGATCATATTACCAAACCAAAACTCGTATGTTCCTACTGCATATATTTGTATAAAAACTTGAGCTTACAGTCGCACCTTTCTTTAGAGCACGAGTTACATGCATAAATCCCTTCCTGGTCGCTTATCACGTCAATATTTATACCTTCCCTGAACATGAAATGGTATTATAACTTTGGTCCGATGTTTGTAATTATGAGAAGAAGAAGAGATATACCCACCAATAAGTATACCGAAATGATCAGGGCGATGAGCTGAGTCGAGTTGGCCATGTCCGTCTGTCCGTCTATCTGTTTGTACGCAAACTAGTCCCTCATTTTTTGAGATATCTTGATGAAATTTGGTATTGAGCCGCCATTTTGCATGAGATTAATCATTCGTCGGAATCAGCAATATCGGAACAATACAACGCATAGCTCCCATACAATCGATTTTTCCGATAAATGGGGTTTGGGCTATAAATTTTGCATTAAAAAGCTAGGAACGTAAAGTTTTGCAGGTTTGGTACTGTTTATGTATGTAATGTGTGTAGTGAAAATCAACCTGATCGGACCTACATAACATATAGCTCCCATACAATCCATTGTTCCGATAAATGGGGTTTGGGCTATGTATCTTTAAATTATCAGTTGTGCAGAGCTTTTATTAATTGTGAGTAAGGATCGGACACTTAAAACCGTGATGCGCATTTATGAAAGGTAAGAAGTCTTCGGCACAGTCGAAGACAGCCCTTTCCTTACTTGTTTTTTAATAATATCAACATATAAAATCATCTTAAGCAAATCTACAAATTTTTAGGTTAAATAGGCTATTGTGCCTGCACACATATTTTTATCAAACAAAATTCTTGGCACACATATATACATACCTACCATTTTCTGTTGCCATCGCTTCATACAAGTGTCACATGAACTACCCTAATATGTACATACTAATTTCTCAACGCCTCTCTTTTGGAATACCGTCAAATTGCCTAGATCTTCAAAATGGAAAAACTTAAATATTCCCGAATTTATTCATTTATGAAAATAAATAAAATTTTCAAAGCGTTTCTGATTTTTCGTTCGAAGTCCCATCTTCAAGTTGAACATAATTTAATTTATCAATTCGTAACCTTCGGAGTTCCTTACATCGCGTGCCATCAAATAACCTTAACGTTAAACAAGTAAGGAAGTCTAAGTTCGGGTGGAACCGAACATTATATACCTAGTAGTGATCTATTATGGCATCCCAATTTCCGCAGGTCTATTTTAATACGTTTAAGTTCGTATTATAAAGCCAGCTGATTGTTTTCAATAAAAATACTTCTGTTAAGTCTCCTGCCAACAGAGTACATTTCATGTTCATGAAAGATATGTAATCAAAAAATATATAAAACTTATCTATTGCTGTGGGGTATTAAAAACTTGCCTGAATGTTTTGCTTGTGCGCTATCCGATTGTCCTAATTTTTGGCAGGAGTATACTACATAGTACTATTAAGAAATATTTGTTTGAAACTACAAGTAATCGCCTTTGGCAAGAGTTTCGTTTGTGCGGAATTTGCCAAACTAATTACCATATTAACACTGAATATAAATTGTAAAGTCTTAAAAACCATTTAATTATATGTGTTCATTGCATAAATAACATAAGAACGTTTATAATTGCAACTAATCTACAAGAAATTAGCGCGCGAAATTCTCAAAGTAACAAAACAAATAAATAAATAAAATAAAGTCATCTTAAATATCAGCTGCATTCGTTTCTCAACAACAAAGCTACTTGCATACATACATATACAGGGTGTTTTTTTTACAGGTTTGTTTTTCGAATAGAGATAAAACTGGCATTTTGTGGTCAAATCTGGCAACTCTAATGTCATTTATGTTCAGTTTGGTTTGCCATTTCATCATGAACAGGTTGACAAAAGAACAACGCTTGCAAATCGTGCAAATTTATTTCGAAAATAATGGTTCAGTTCGCGAAGTCTACCGTGAGCTCCGTCCATTTTATGGTCGACATAATCGTCCATCAGAGCAATTAATTCGGTTAACCATGGATCGTTTTCGCACTACGTTTACTCTATGTGATAATACGCATCCGCAGAGACGTCGAACAGTGCGCACCGAAGAAACAATTGCCGCTGTAGAGCAAAGTGTTGAAGAGGACCCGAATGAATCGATTCGCCACCGTGCACAGCAATTGGAGCTTTGTCCATCAACTTTATGGAAGATTTTGCGCAAAGATCTTGGCTTGCGACCTTACAAGATCCAGCTTGTGCAAGAATTAAAGCCGCGAGACCATGCAATGCGTCGTGATTTTGGTGTATGGGCCGAAAATGAGATTGATTTCGATGCTGATTTTCATCGCAAAATTTTGTTCAGTGATGAGGCTCATTTTTGGTTGAATGGCTACGTCAACAAGCAAAATTGCCGCATTTGGAGTGAAGAGAATCCACATGAGACCCTTGAAACGCCATTACATCCACAAAAACAGACTGTTTGGTGTGCTCTATGGGCTGGTGGAGTCATTGGGCCATACTTCTTCAGCAATAATGCTGGAGAGGCAGCTACCGTTAATGGAGACCGGTATAGAGCCATGATAACCGACTATTTTGTTCCCGAATTGGATGGCATGAATGTGGATGAGTTGTGGTTCCAACAAGACGGCGCTACATGCCACACAGCGCACGTCACAATCGATTTATTGAAGGAAACATTCGATGAGGGCATAATTTCGCGGAATGGACCTGTCAATTGGCCACCAAGGTCGTGTGATTTGACACCATTGGATTATTTTCTTTGGGGATATGTGAAGTCGCTCGTCTACACCAACAAACCAGAAACGTTAGGGGAATTGGAAGCCAACATTCGTGGCGTTATTGCCGACATACGGCCCCATATGCTCGAAAAAGTGGTTGAAAATTGGACCTGTAAAATTGGCTTTATTCGAGCCAGCCGCGGCGGCCACATGCCCGAAATCATATTTAAACATTAATGGCATAAAATTGTCCTTCCAATAAAGCCAAATTGATGGACCTTAAAACGAGTTTCGTGTGTTTTATTTCAATACGAAGTTCTATACCCCTAAAAAAACACCCTGTACTAAGTGATGTCTCCTCCTTTTCCCCCTGTACCAACCCTCAAACGTTGCCAAAGCAAAGGTTCGCCAGTGCCTAAAAATCAAGGTGCTAAAAATCCAAAACTAGACGAGAGTGCTAGTTTGTCTACAGTTAATGCGGCGCTAAGTGAAGTGCAGGAGCAAATACAACAACAATCTAACAAGCCGCAGTCGTTATTTGAGAGCTTATGTGAGAAAATTACGGAGCTTGAGGTAAAATTAGTAAATCGAATAGATGAAGAGGTTGTTGCTCTCGCCAGCAAAGTCAGAGAATCTGAGCAGAGAATAGCTGTATTGGAGAACGAAGCAAAGGAATTAAAGAGCAATGTAGAGGAATTGAAGAGTGAATTGAAGAGCTAAAATCTCTGAAACCTGCAGCTGAGATTGCTGCTGATGCGGTTATTTTTGGAGTGCCGTATATTGAAGGGGAAAACTTGAAGGGTATTTTTAACCTCATCTCCAATTCGATTGAGTTCCTATCTCCACAAATTCGCGACATATTTCGAACTTCGCGCCCTGGCACCAACACAAATAGGGCTATTATAATAAAATTTCACAGCCCACTTGATCGAAACCGGACTCTGCGTGCCTTTGGCGAATATTGTAGGCGAACAAAATCACAAATATCTTTGTCTGTTGTTGGGCTTGACGGATTCTTTCGTATATTTGAGAGTCTGACGGTGGAAAAACGTAAAATTATTCAAGAGGCGGTGCGTCTCCGAAGAGAGGGCAAAATAAAATCAGCTTTCACGTTAAGAGTTGATGGTGAATCTATGCCAGTTAAAATATCAGCACTTGATGAACTGCGCTGCTCGTGAATTATATCCATATACATGTACCGGTGTGCTAGAGTTATTTATAATTTATGTATATCTTTTTTCTTCTAATCTTTCCTATCTTCACTTTCTTCCTATACCCTCTTCAACGTCAATAGTAAAGATGGTTCATTTTCGTAGCATATTTAATGAAAATTTTTTGCGTGGGATTATTAACCCTGTAGTTGTTTTAGTTTGTGGGTTTGTTGATGTCTTCTAGCAGTGGGACGTGTGGGGTTGCTGATAACAGCCGTGCGATGATAAATTTGTTATGCCAACAACAAAGAGGTTTTAATATAGTGCATTTCAATGCTCGGAGTTTAAATAATGAAAAAATGGATTTTGTAAAGTTTCTGTTTGAGACCTCCTCTGTAGATGTAATATGCGTTATCGAAACATGGTTTGCACCTGATTTGGATGACATCCCCGTTAGCATCAACAACTACACGCTATTTCGTAAATACAGAATTCATAAAAAGGCCGGGGTGTGGCAATCTATTGCAAAAATAATATACAAGTAAACCCAATACTAATTTCCGAGGGCCCAGGAGTAGAGTACTTGTTTATTGAACTGCACGATAGCTGTGTTAAGATGTTTCTATCGTGCGTATACAATCCCAACAGATCTATAGATCTGGAATGTTTCTTTTCGACTTTGGCTCCGTATTTAGTCGACTATGATTACTTGCTTGTATGTGGAGATCTAAATGTAAACCTTCTTGTTCAAGAGTCTACCAGTGATAGACTGTTGGATAATGTTGCCGCAGCTGGTCTTTCTATTGTTAATAGGAATATACCCACACGATTTGCTAAAAACTGTTGCCCTAGTCTATTGGATTATTTTATTATCTCTGACCTTGCTATTGTGCTAAACTTTGACCAGATATCATTTTTATCAGATCATGACCTAATTTTTTGTGCTTTAGATATCCAATTCCACCGCTTGAATACGAGCAGTACATACAGTTTTCGCGATTACCGCTCACTTAACAATAATGCTTTGTACAATGATCTATCTGCTATAGATTGGAGTGAATGTTGGCGACTGCTGACTGTTGATGAATAGCTTGACTTCCTCAATAGGAAAATTTCTGAAGCTTATGAAAAGCATATTCCTGTACGCACTCGAACAATCAAATGTCAGGCATGCCCGTGGTTTAACATGAATGTGTTAACAGCAATTAAAGCTCGCAATAAAGCGTATGTACATTGGAAAAGAAAGAGAGGCGAGGTGGACTGGGAACTTTATAAAAATGCTAGAAACCATGCGACAAAAGTCGCTAAAACAGAGAAGTTTAAGTTTTTTTCATCGCGGCTGGATCCTGGGCTTCCACCAAAGCTATTGTGGCGAAATTTAAAAAAATTTCATGTGGTTGGGGCCGCGCCTGCTGAATGTACCCTTAGCTCAGATGTGCTCAACAATGCCTTTGCTAATACTCCTTCGTGTATTGCTAAACCCGTAGATGCCCTCTCTCGTATATCTGATAGCTTTACTGGTGGTGTGTTTGAATTCGCAACGGTGTCGGAGACCGATATAATACGATCTATTCTTAAAATCCGAACCAATGCAGTTGGTGATGGAATTCCAATAAAGTTCGTCAAGATCATTATGCCTTTTATTGTAAACACAATCACGTACATAATCAACCATTCTATTACGACCTCATGTTTTCCTAAACTGTGGAAAATGGCCAAGGTTCGACCTATCCCTAAAAACAAAAAACCAAGCTTGCCGGGGGATTTTAGGCCGGTGAGTATTTTACCAGTTTTGTCCAAAGTGTTTGAAAGTTTGTTAGCGGAACAGATCAGCACTTATCTGGCTAGACATAACTTACTCTCGCCATACCAGTCAGGTTTTAGGGCTAAGCACAGCTGCTCAACGGCTTTACTAAAGATAATGGATGATATACGAGTACCTTTTGATAAAGGTCATCTAACAATACTTTGTCTGTTAGACTTTTGGAAAGCGTTTGACTCAGTTGACCACGCATTGCTGTGTCATAAGCTGCAAAAATGTTTCGGATTTGGTAGTACCGCTCGAAAGCTAGTGGAGAGTTATGTGTCAGATAGATATCAATTTGTGAGTAATGGAATAGATGCATCGGAACCCAAAAAAATAATGTTTGGAGTTCCTCAAGGCTCCATACTAGGTCTCTTGTTATTTAGTCTCCTTGTGAATGATGTGCTCCAGGTGTGCAAATATGCCAGTATACATGCGTACGCTGATGATATTCAGCTGTATCTATCTGATAATTTTCACAATATAAGTGACTTGTGCGTTAGGGTAAATAGTGACTTGTCGTCAATATTAAACTGGGCGAATGACAATAGCCTTTGTTTCAATGCCGGTAAATCATATATGTTGCCCATTGCAAAGAGAAATACCTCAAACCTCACAATTCCAAAAATAAGCTTTGGAAACTCTGATGTGACAACCGTCACGAAAGTTAAGAACCTCGGAATTGTGATAAACTCTACCCTCACTTGTGCTGATCACGTAAACTCTGTGGTGGGTAAGGTGTATGGTTCGCTGCTTAGGCAGTCCGCGCCCTTTACCCCATCTTAATATGAGAAGAAAACTCGCCGTCCAACTTATTCTGCCACTTATTACATACTCGGACTTAGTTTATAATAAGCTTGATTCAAGATCTGCCCAGAAAATGGAGGTAGCGTTCAATCACGTCACTCGATACGTCTATGGCTTGCGCAGGTTTGACCATATAACACCTTGGAGATCTCGACTGTTAGGCTGTAAACTGTTTGATTACCAGAAGGCAAGGAGTTGCATTTTCCTGTTCCGTTTAATCTTAACCAAAGCACCTTCTTATCTGTATAATAAAATTGTATTTAATAGGTCGCTCCGGTCATGCACTTTGTCTGTACCCAGTTTTAACTATACAACCTCGACGAGGCTGTTTTTCGTCAACACCACACGTCTCTGGAATTCTATTCCAATTGCTGTTAGAAACTCTTTAAATCAGAACAACTGCAGACGAATTCTCTACGACTATTTTTCTAGCCACTGATTATGGTTCCGGACCGTCTACTCTAATGAAAATGACTTATTAGCTAATTTTCTCAACACTTTTTCTATTTCTCAAGAATGTTAAATGTAGGTTTTAAAATTATTAAAATTATAAAGATTGTTACTGTAATACATATGTACAGGTTAAGTTGTCATTTATGCTTTATCAAATTGTAATTCTTGTTTGTTGTACGATAAAAGATTTTATTATCTTAATGTACTAATTTTTTAATATAAATATAAATAAATAAATAAAGAAAGCAGCTGCATTTTTATGTTGAACAGTGTGCGCCGCCACGCCTTCTTCCCCAAAATCCACGAAATTATTTAGCGGTCGAGTTTTGCTTAAAAAGCTTATTATGTGTGCAAAATCTTATTGATATAGCTTGGATAGTTATAGAAACTAGTATCTCCCGTGGTCGAAATTCCACCAATTTAAATTAGTTTAACTTGTTAAATCCTCTGTTCATATATTTCCAGCATTGTATAGAGGCCGAAATAGTTGAAATATATTTCTTACTGTAATTTATTATGTATATTTGAGTTATTTAGGGCCGCATTCATAAAACTCACAATAAATAGCGGGTAATTTGACAGCCGGCCGCAGTGGTGTGGAGGTAGTGTTGCTGGCCTACCACACCGAAGGTCCAAGGTTCGTGCCCTGGTACAGGTAACATAAAAAAGTGGTTTGAAAAAGTTTTTTCAAAACGGGGTCCCCCTCGGTAGTGGTTTGGCTCACTCTCCGAGTGTATTTCTGCCTTGGAAGGCTTCTTAGCAAAAATTCATCTGCTTTGCAGATGCCGTTCGGAATTGGCAAAAAACTGTAGGCCCCGCCAATTTGTACGAAAAAGTATAAGCAGCACACCCCAAATTGGTAAGGAAGCCTTAATCCCCTAAGAGGTATATATCGCAATTAAAATTTTTGATTTTTTTTTTAATTTGACAGCTAACCGAACAGAAACCGTCAATTAAAGCCCGGTAATCGTTAATCGTTAAGGAATGATTGAAAGTCCACCATCAGAGCCACCATTCCTTCATATTGGTTCAATATTTCAAACATTGGATTTAATGGACGTATACCAACAACATAGTTAGACTTATAATATGTACTAATCTATCCCGTGGCGAAATTCGACCACCTTAAATTAGTTTAAGTCATTAAATCCTCTTCATATTTTTTTTAGCACTGCCTAGAGGCCGAAATATTTGAGAAATTTTAGTTCTTGAGTAATTTAGGACCGGTTTCATAGAAGTCGGTTAACACTAAACGGCGGGTAATTTGGCAACTAACCGAAAAAAATCAGTCCATTTAATAGCGGTAATTATTAATAGGAGATGTCCAAAACAGTCCCCCATCAGATCCACCATTCCTTCAGATTCGGTCAATATTTCAATAAAAAAAACTTGGTTTTGGTGGACATATACCAACAACATAGTTAGACTTATAATATATACTAGTATATCCCGTGGTCGAAATTCGACCACCTTAAATTAGTTTAAGTCATTAAATCCTCTTCATATTTTTTTAGCACTGCCTAGAGGCCGAAATATTTGAGAAATTTTAGTTCTTGAAATTAGTTATATATAGTTGAGTAATTTAGGGCCGCTTTCATAGAAGTCGGTTAACACTAAACGTCGAGTAATTTGACAACTAACCGAAAAAAATCACTCCCAAAAAATCCCCCATCAGATCCACCATTCCTTCAGATTCGGTCAATATTTCAATAAAGAAAACTTGGTTTTGGTGGACATATACCAACAACATAGTTAGACTTATAATATATACTAGTATATCCCGTGGTCGAAATTCGACCACCTTAAATTAGTTTAAGTCATTAAATCCTCTTCATATTTTTTTTAGCACTGCCTAGAGGCCGAAATATTTGAGAAATTTTAGTTCTTGAAATTAGTTATATATAGTTGAGTAATTTAGGGCCGCTTTCATAGAAGTCGGTTAACACTAAACGTCGAGTAATTTGACAACTAACCGAAAAAAATCACTCCATTAAAAACCGGTAATCATTAATAGGAGATGGCCAAAACAGTCCTTAGGAATGTTTGAAAGTCCACCGGCAGAGCCACCATTCCTTCAGATTCGGTCAATATTTCAATTAAAAACTTGGATTTGATGGACATATTCCAACCACATACTTAGACTTATAATATATACTAGTATAACCCGTGGTCGAAATTCGACCACCTTAAATTAGTTTAAGTTATTAAATCCTCTATTCATATTTTTTTCAGCACTGCCTAGAGGCCGAAATATTTGAGACATTTTTGTTCCTGAAATTAATTATATATAGTTGAGTAATTTAGGGCCGCTTTCATAAAACTCGATTCACACTGAACGGCGGGTAATTTGACAACAAACCGAAAAAAAACAGTCCATTAAAGACCGGTAATTATTAATAGGAGATGGCCAAAACAGTCCTTAGGAATGTTTGAAAGTCCACCGGCAGAGCCACCATTCCTTCAGATTCGGTCAATATTTCAATTAAAAACTTGGATTTGATGGACATATTCCAACCACATACTTAGACTTATAATATATACTAGTATAACCCGTGGTCGAAATTCGACCACCTTAAATTAGTTTAAGTTATTAAATCCTCTATTCATATTTTTTTCAGCACTGCCTAGAGGCCGAAATATTTGAGAAATTTTTGTTCCTGAAATTAATTATATATAGTTGAGTAATTTAGGGCCGCTTTCATAAAACTCGATTCACACTGAACGGCGGGTAATTTGACAACAAACCGAAAAAAACAGTCCATTAAAGACCGGTAATCATTAATAGGAGATGGCCAAAACAGTCCATAGAAATGTTTGAAAGTCCCCCATCAGAGCCACCATTCCTTCAGATTCGGTCAATATTTCAATAAAAAAAACTTGGTTTTGGTGGACATATACGAACAACATAGTTAGACTTATAATATATACTAATATATCCCGTGGTCGAAATTCGACCACCTTAAATTAGTTTAAGTTATTAAATCCTCTGTTCATATTTTTTCCAGCACTGCCTAGAGGCCGAAATATTTGAGAAATTTTTGTTCTTGAGTAATTTAGGACCGGTTTCATAGAAGTCGGTTAACACTAAACGGCGGGTAATTTGGCAACTAACCGAAAAAAATCAGTCCATTTAATAGCGGTAATTATTAATAGGAGATGTCCAAAACAGTCCATAGAAATGTTTGAAAGTCCACCGGCAGAGCCACCATTCCTTCAGATTCGGTCAATATTTCAATAAAAAAAACTTGGTTTTGGTGGACATATACCAACAACATAGTTAGATTTATAATATATACTAGTATATCCCGTGGTCGAAATTCGACCACCTTAAATTAGTTTAAGTCATTAAATCCTCTTCATATTTTTTTTAGCACTGCCTAGAGGCCGAAATATTTGAGAAATTTTTGTTCCTGAAATTAATTATATATAGTTGAGTAATTTAGGGCCGCTTTCATAAAACTCGATTCACACTGAACGGCGGGTAATTTGACAACAAACCGAAAAAAACAGTCCATTAAAGACCGGTAATTATTAATAGGAGATGGCCAAAACAGTCCTTAGGAATGTTTGAAAGTCCACCGGCAGAGCCACCATTCCTTCAGATTCGGTCAATATTTCAATTAAAAACTTGGATTTGATGGACATATTCCAACCACATACTTAGACTTATAATATATACTATTATAACCCGTGGTCGAAATTCGACCACCTTCAATTGATTTAAGTTACTAAATCTTCTATTCATATTTTTTTCAGCACTGCCTAGAAGCCGAAATATTTGAGAAATGTTTGTTACTGAAATTTATTATACAGGGTGGCGCAAAAGTAATCCTCCTATCAGAAAATGCTATAAATTTTGCGATTGGCCCCTAAAGTCAGTTCTGTTTTGACATTTGTGTAGTAAACGCATGCGAAATACACGTTAATAAATAATGTTACGCTACACTGCTCCAGAACGCGGAATATTGCTGACTATTTATTTGACCAATAATCGGTCGGGGCCAAACGGTTACTGTGAATGGTGAGCGCTACAGAGCAATGATCAACGAGTTCTTTTTGCCGCAACTTGATGAATTGGGATTGGAAAACATGTGGTTCCAACAAGGCGGTGCAACAGCACACACTGCACGTGCCACAACCAATATGCTGAACATCGGAAGCTTACTTTTGCGCCACCTTGTATATAGTTCAGTAATTTAGGGCCGCTTTCATAGAAGTCGGTTAACACTGAATGGCGGGCAATTTGACAACTCACCGAAAAAAATCACTCCATTAAAAACCTCTAATCATTAATAGAAGATGGCCTAAACAGTCCTTAGAAATGTTTGAAAGTCCACTATCAGAGCCACCATTCCTTCAGATTCGGTCAATATTTCAATAAAAAACTTGGATTTGATGGACATATACCAACAACATACTTAGACTTATAATATATACTAGTATAACCCGTGGTCGAAATTCGACCACCTTAAATTAGTTTAAGTTACTAAATCCTATATTCATATTTTTTTCAGCACTGCCTAGAGGCCGAAATATTTGAGAAATTTTTGTTCCTCAAATTAATTATATACTCGTATAGTTGAGTAATTTAGGGCTGCTTTCATAAAAGTCGGTTAACACTAAACGGCGGGTAATTTGACAACTAACCGAAGAAAATCAATCCATTAAAGACCGGTAATCATTAAAATGAGATGTACAAAACAGTCCTTAGGAATGTTTGAAAGGCCACCATCAGAGCCACCGCTCCTTCTGATTCGGTCAATATTTTAATAAAAAAACTTGGATTTGATGGACATATACCCACAACATAGTTAGACTTATAATATATACTAGTATATCCCGTGGTCGAAATTCGACCACCTTTAATTAGTTTAAGTTATTAAATCCTCTATTCATATTTTTTTCAGCACTGCCTAGAGGCCGAAATATTTGAGAAATTTTTGTTCCTGAAATTAATTATATACTCGTATAGTTGAGTAATTTAGGGCTGCTTTCATAAAAGTCGGTTAACACTAAACGGCGGGCAATTTGACAACTAACCGAAGAAAATCAATCCATTAAAGACCGGTAATCATTAAAATGAGATGTACAAAACAGTCCTTAGGAATGTTTGAAAGGCCCCCATCAGAGCCACCGCTCCTTCTGATTCGGTCAATATTTTAATAAAAAAACTTGGATTTGATGGACATATACCCACAACATAGTTAGACTTATAATATATACTAGTATATCCCGTGGTCGAAATTCGACCACCTTTAATTAGGTTAAGTTATTAAATCCTCTATTCATATTTTTTTCAGCACTGCCTAGAGGCCGAAATATTTGAGAAATTTTTGTTCCTGAAATTAATTATATACTCGTATAGTTGAGTAATTTAGGGCTGCTTTCATAAAAGTCGGTTAACACTAAACGGCGGGTAATTTGACAACTAACCGAAAAAAATCCCTCCAATAAAAACCGGTATTCATTAATAGGAGATGGCCAAAACAGTCCTTAGGAATGTTTGAAAGTGCACCATCAGAGTCGCCATTCCTTCAGATTCGGTCAATATTTCAATAAAAAACTTGGATTTGATGGACATATACCAACAACATAGTTAGACTTACAATATATAGTAGTATATCCCGTGGTCGAAATTCGACCACCTTAAATTAGTTTAAGTTACTAAATCCTCTATTCATATTTTTTTCAGCACTGCCTAGAGGCTGAAATATTTGAGAAATTTTTGTTCCTGAAATTAATTATATATAGTTGAGTAATTTAATGCCGCTTTCATAGAAGTCGGTTAACACTAAACGGCGGGTAATTTGACAACTAACCGAAAAAAATCACTCCATTAAAACCCGGTATTCATTAATAGGAGATGGCCAAAACAGTCCTTAGGAATGTTTGATAGTCCACCAGCAGAGTCGCCATTCCTTCAGATTCGGTCAATATTTCAATAAAAAACTTGGATTTGATGGACATATTCCAACCACATACTTAGACTTATAATATATACTAGTATAACCCGTGGTCGAAATTCGACCACCTTTAATTAGTTTAAGTTATTAAATCCTCTATTCATATTTTTTTCAGCACTGCCTGGAAGCCGAAATATTTGAGAAATTTTTGTTCCTGAAATTAATTATATATAGTTGAGTAATTTAGGGCCGCTTTCATAGAAGTCGGTTAACACTAAACGGCGGGTAATTTGACAACTAACCGAAAAAAATCCCTCCAATAAAAACCGGTATTCATTAATAGGAGATGGCCAAAACAGTCCTTAGGAATGTTTGAAAGTGCACCATCAGAGTCGCCATTCCTTCAGATTCGGTCAATATTTCAATAAAAAACTTGGATTTGATGGACATATTCCAACCACATACTTAGACTTATAATATATACTAGTATAACCCGTGGTCGAAATTCGACCACCTTCAATTGATTTCAGTTACTAAATCTTCTATTCATATTTTTTTCAGCACTGCCTAGAAGCCGAAATATTTGAGAAATGTTTGTTACTGAAATTTATTATACAGGGTGGCGCAAAAGTAATCCTCCTATCAGAAAATGCTATAAATTTTGCGATTGGCCCCTAAAGTCAGTTCTGTTTTGACATTTGTGTAGTAAACGCATGCGAAATACACGTTAATAAATAATGTTACGCTACACTGCTCCAGAACGCGGAATATTGCTGACTATTTATTTGACCAATAATCGGTCGGGGCCAAACGGTTACTGTGAATGGTGAGCGCTACAGAGCAATGATCAACGAGTTCTTTTTGCCGCAACTTGATGAATTGGGATTGGAAAACATGTGGTTCCAACAAGGCGGTGCAACAGCACACACTGCACGTGCCACAACCGATATGCTGAACATCGGAAGCTTACTTTTGCGCCACCTTGTATATAGTTCAGTAATTTAGGGCCGCTTTCATAGAAGTCGGTTAACACTGAATGGCGGGCAATTTGACAACTCACCGAAAAAAATCACTCCATTAAAAACCTCTAATCATTAATAGAAGATGGCCTAAACAGTCCTTAGAAATGTTTGAAAGTCCACCATCAGAGCCACCATTCCTTCAGATTCGGTCAATATTTCAATAAAAAACTTGGATTTGATGGACATATACCAACAACATACTTAGACTTATAATATATACTAGTATAACCCGTGGTCGAAATTCGACCACCTTAAATTAGTTTAAGTTACTAAATCCTATATTCATATTTTTTTCAGCACTGCCTAGAGGCCGAAATATTTGAGAAATTTTTGTTCCTGAAATTAATTATATACTCGTATAGTTGAGTAATCTAGGGCCGCTTTCATAAAAGTCGGTTAACACTAAACGGCGGGTAATTTGACAACTAACCGAAGAAAATCAATCCATTAAAGACCGGTAATCATTAAAATGAGATGTACAAAACAGTCCTTAGGAATGTTTGAAAGGCCACCATCAGAGCCACCGCTCCTTCTGATTCGGTCAATATTTTAATAAAAAAACTTGGATTTGATGGACATATACCCACAACATAGTTAGACTTATAATATATACTAGTATATCCCGTGGTCGAAATTCGACCACCTTTAATTAGTTTAAGTTATTAAATCCTCTATTCATATTTTTTTCAGCACTGCCTAGAGGCCGAAATATTTGAGAAATTTTTGTTCCTGAAATTAATTATATACTCGTATAGTTGAGTAATTTAGGGCTGCTTTCATAAAAGACGGTTAACACTAAACGGCGGGCAATTTGACAACTAACCGAAGAAAATCAATCCATTAAAGACCGGTAATCATTAAAATGAGATGTACAAAACAGTCCTTAGGAATGTTTGAAAGGCCACCATCAGAGCCACCGCTCCATCTGATTCGGTCAATATTTTAATAAAAAAACTTGGATTTGATGGACATATAACCACAACATAGTTAGACTTATAATATATACTAGTATATCCCGTGGTCGAAATTCGACCACCTTTAATTAGTTTAAGTTATTAAATCCTCTATTCATATTTTTTTCAGCACTGCCTGGAAGCCGAAATATTTGAGAAATTTTTGTTCCTGAAATTAATTATATATAGTTGAGTAATTTAGGGCCGCTTTCATAGAAGTCGGTTAACACTAAACGGCGGGTAATTTGACAACTAACCGAAAAAAATCCCTCCAATAAAAACCGGTATTCATTAATAGGAGATGGCCAAAACAGTCCTTAGGAATGTTTGAAAGTGCACCATCAGAGTCGCCATTCCTTCAGATTCGGTCAATATTTCAATAAAAAACTTGGATTTGATGGACATATACCAACAACATAGTTAGACTTACAATATATAGTAGTATATCCCGTGGTCGAAATTCGACCACCTTAAATTAGTTTAAGTTACTAAATCCTCTATTCATATTTTTTTCAGCACTGCCTAGAGGCTGAAATATTTGAGAAATTTTTGTTCCTGAAATTAATTATATATAGTTGAGTAATTTAATGCCGCTTTCATAGAAGTCGGTTAACACTAAACGGCGGGTAATTTGACAACTAACCGAAAAAAATCACTCCATTAAAACCCGGTATTCATTAATAGGAGATGGCCAAAACAGTCCTTAGGAATGTTTGATAGTCCACCAGCAGAGCCACGATTCCTTCAGATTCGGTCAATATTTCAATAAAAAACTTGGATTTGATGAACATATACCAACAACATACTTAGACTTATAATATATACTAGTATATCCCGTGGTCGAAATTCGACCACCTTTAATTAGTTTAAGTTATTAAATCCTCTATTCATATTTTTTTCAGCACTGCCTAGAAGCCGAAATATTTGAGAAATTTTTGTTCCTGAAATTAATTATATATAGTTGAGTAATTTAGGGCCGCTTTCATAGAAGTCGGTTAACACTAAACGGCGGGTAATTTGACAACTAACCGAAAAAAATCCCTCCAATAAAAACCGGTATTCATTAATATGAGATGTACAAAACAGTTCTTAGGAATGTTTGAAAGTCCAACATCAGAGCCACCGCTCCTTCTGATTCGGTCAACATTTTAATAAAAAAACTTGGATTTGATGGACATATACCAACAACATAGTTAGACTTATAATATATACTAGTATATCCCGTGGTCGAAATTCGACCACCTTAAATTAGTTTAAGTTATTAAATCCTTTATTCATATTTCTTTCAGCACTGCCTAGAAGCAGGAATATTTGAGAAATTTTGGTTTTTGAAATTAATTATTTATAGTTGAGTAATTTAGGGCCGCTTTCATAGAAGTCGGTTAACACTTAACGGCGGGTAATTTGACAACTAACCGAAAAAACTCCCTCCAATAAAAACCGGTATTCATTAATAGGAGATGGCCAAAACTGTCCTTAGGAATGTTTGAAAGTCCACCATCAGAGCCACCATTCCTTCAGGTGCGGTCAATATTTCAATAAAAAACTTGGACTTGATGGACATATACCAATAACATAGTTAGACTTATAATATATACTAGTATATCCCGTGGTCGAAGTTCGACCACCTTAAATTAATTTAAGTTATTAAATCCTCTATTCATGTTTTTTTCAGCACTGCCTAGAAGCAGGAATATTTGAGAAATTTTGGTTTTTGAAATTAATTATATATAGTTGCGTAATTTAGGGCCGCTTTCATAGAAGTCGGTTAACACTTAACGGCGGGTAATTTGACAACTAACCGAAAAAACTCCCTCCAATAAAAACCGGTATTCATTAATAGGAGATGGCCAAAACTGTCCTTAGGAATGTTTGAAAGTCCACCATCAGAGCCACCATTCCTTCAGGTGCGGTCAATATTTCAATAAAAAACTTGGACTTGATGGACATATACCAATAACATAGTTAGACTTATAATATATACTAGTATATCCCGTGGTCGAAATTCGACCACCTTAAATTAGTTTAAGTTATTAAATCCTTTATTCATATTTCTTTCAGCACTGCCTAGAAGCAGGAATATTTGAGAAATTTTGGTTTTTGAAATTAATTATATATAGTTGCGTAATTTAGGGCCGCTTTCATAGAAGTCGGTTAACACTTAACGGCGGGTAATTTGACAACTAACCGAAAAAACTCCCTCCAATAAAAACCGGTATTCATTAATAGGAGATGGCCAAAACTGTCCTTAGGAATGTTTGAAAGTCCACCATCAGAGCCACCATTCCTTCAGGTGCGGTCAATATTTCAATAAAAAACTTGGACTTGATGGACATATACCAACAACATAGTTAGACTTATAATATATACTAGTATATCCCGTGGTCGAAATTCGACCACCTTAAATTAGTTTAAGTTATTAAATCCTTTATTCATATTTCTTTCAGCACTGCCTAGAAGCAGGAATATTTGAGAAATTTTGGTTTTTGAAATTAATTATTTATAGTTGAGTAATTTAGGGCCGCTTTCATAGAAGTCGGTTAACACTTAACGGCGGGTAATTTGACAACTAACCGAAAAAACTCCCTCCAATAAAAACCGGTATTCATTAATAGGAGATGGCCAAAACTGTCCTTAGGAATGTTTGAAAGTCCACCATCAGAGCCACCATTCCTTCAGGTGCGGTCAATATTTCAATAAAAAACTTGGACTTGATGGACATATACCAATAACATAGTTAGACTTATAATATATACTAGTATATCCCGTGGTCGAAATTCGACCACCTTAAATTAGTTTAAGTTATTAAATCCTTTATTCATATTTCTTTCAGCACTGCCTAGAAGCAGGAATATTTGAGAAATTTTGGTTTTTGAAATTAATTATTTATAGTTGAGTAATTTAGGGCCGCTTTCATAGAAGTCGGTTAACACTTAACGGCGGGTAATTTGACAACTAACCGAAAAAACTCCCTCCAATAAAAACCGGTATTCATTAATAGGAGATGGCCAAAACTGTCCTTAGGAATGTTTGAAAGTCCACCATCAGAGCCACCATTCCTTCAGGTGCGGTCAATATTTCAATAAAAAACTTGGACTTGATGGACATATACCAATAACATAGTTAGACTTATAATATATACTAGTATATCCCGTGGTCGAAGTTCGACCACCTTAAATTAATTTAAGTTATTAAATCCTCTATTCATGTTTTTTTCAGCACTGCCTAGAAGCAGGAATATTTGAGAAATTTTGGTTTTTGAAATTAATTATATATAGTTGCGTAATTTAGGGCCGCTTTCATAGAAGTCGGTTAACACTTAACGGCGGGTAATTTGACAACTAACCGAAAAAAATCCCTCCAATAAAAACCGGTATTCATTAATAGGAGATGGCCAAAACAGTCCTTAGGAATGTTTGAAAGTCCACCATCAGAGCCACCATTCCTTCAGATGCGGTCGATATTTCAATAAAAAACTTGGATTTGATGGACATATACCAACAACATAGTTAGACTTACAATATATAGTAGTATATCCCGTGCTCGAAATTCTACCACTTTAAATTAGTTTAAGTTATTAAATCCTCTGTTCATATATTTTTCAGCACTGCCTAGAGGCCGAAATATTTGAGAAATGTTTGTTCTTGAAATTAATTATATATAGTTGAGTAATTTAGGGTCGCTTTCATAAAAGTCGGTTCACACTGAACGGCGGGTAATTTGACAACTAACCGAAGAAAATCAGCCCATTAAAAACCGGTAATCATTAATATGAGATGTACAAAACTGTTCTTAGGAATGTTTGAAAGTCCAACATCAGAGCCACCATTCCTTCCGATTCGGTAAATATTTCAATAAAAAACTTGGATTTGATGGACATATACCCACAACATAGTTAGACTTATAATATATACTAGTATATCCCGTGGTCGAAATTCGACCACCTTAAATTAGTTTAAGTTACTAAATCCTCTATTCATATTTTTTTCAGCACTGCCTAGAGGCCGAAATATTTGAGAAATGTTTGTTCTTGAAATTAATTATATATAGTTGAGTAATTTAGGGCCGCTTTCATAAAAGTCGGTTCACACTGAACGGCGGGTAATTTGACAACTAACCGAAGAAAATCAGCCCATTAAAAACCGGTAATCATTAATATGAGATGTACAAAACTGTTCTTAGGAATGTTTGAAAGTCCAACATCAGAGCCACCATTCCTTCCGATTCGGTAAATATTTCAATAAAAAACTTGGATTTGATGGACATATACCAACAACATAGTTAGACTTACAATATATAGTAGTATATCCCGTGCTCGAAATTCTACCACTTTAAATTAGTTTAAGTTATTAAATCCTCTGTTCATATTTTTTTCAGCACTGCCTAGAGGCTGAAATATTTGAGAAATTTTTGTTCCTGAAATTAATTATATATAGTTGAGTAATTTAATGCCGCTTTCATAGAAGTCGGTTAACACTAAACGGCGGGTAATTTGACAACTAACCGAAAAAAATCACTCCATTAAAACCCGGTATTCATTAATAGGAGATGGCCAAAACAGTCCTTAGGAATGTTTGATAGTCCACCAGCAGAGCCACCATTCCTTCAGATTCGGTCAATATTTCAATAAAAAACTTGGATTTGATGAACATATACCAACAACATACTTAGACTTATAATATATACTAGTATATCCCGTGGTCGAAATTCGACCACCTTTAAGATGCGGTCAATATTTCAATAAAAAAACTTGGATTTGATGGACATATACCAACAACATAGTTAGACTTACTATATATAGTAGTATATCCCGTGGTCGAAATTCGACCACCTTAAATTAGTTTAAGTTACTAAATCCTCTATTCATATATTTTTCAGCACTGCCTAGAGGCCGAAATATTCGAGAAACTTTTGTTCCTGAAATTAATTATATATAGTTGAGTAATTTAGGGCCGCTTTCATTGAAGTCGGTTAACACTAAACGGCGGGTAATTTGACAACTAACCGAAAAAAATCCCTCCAATAAAAACCGGTATTCATTAATAGGAGATGGCCAAAACAGTCCTTACGAATGTTTGAAAGTCCACCATCAGAGCCACCATTCCTTCAGATGCGGTCAATATTTCAATAAAAAACTTGGACTTGATGGACATATACCAATAACATAGTTAGACTTATAATATATACTAGTATATCCCGTGGTCGAACTTCGACCACCTTAAATTAATTTAAGTTATTAAATCCTCTATTCATGTTTTTTTCAGCACTGCCTAGAAGCAGGAATATTTGAGAAATTTTGGTTTTTGAAATTAATTATATATAGTTGCGTAATTTAGGGCCGCTTGCATAGAAGTCGGTTAACACTTAACGGCGGGTAATTTGACAACTAACCGAAAAAAATCCCTCCAATAAAAACCGGTATTCATTAATAGGAGATGGCCAAAACAGTCCTTGGGAATGTTTGAAAGTCCACCATCAGAGCCACCATTCCTTCAGATGCGGTCGATATTTCAATAAAAAACTTGGATTTGATGGACATATACCAACAACATAGTTAGACTTACAATATATAGTAGTATATCCCGTGCTCGAAATTCTACCACTTTAAATTAGTTTAAGTTATTAAATCCTCTGTTCATATATTTTTCAGCACTGCCTAGAGGCCGAAATATTTGAGAAATGTTTGTTCTTGAAATTAATTATATATAGTTGAGTCATTTAGGGTCGCTTTCATAAAAGTCGGTTCACACTGAACGGCGGGTAATTTGACAACTAACCGAAGAAAATCAGCCCATTAAAAACCGGTAATCATTAATATGAGATGTACAAAACTGTTCTTAGGAATGTTTGAAAGTCCAACATCAGAGCCACCATTCCTTCCGATTCGGTAAATATTTCAATAAAAAACTTGGATTTGGTGGACATATACCAACAACATAGTTAGACTTATAATATATACTAGTATATCACGTGGTCGAAATTCGACCACCTTAAATTAGTTTAAGTTACTAAGTCCTCTATTCATATTTTTTTCAGCACTGCCTAGAAGCCGAAATATTTGAGAAATTTTTTTTCCTGATATTAATTATATATAGTTGAGTAATTTAGGGCCGCTTTCATAGAAGTCGGTTAACACTAATTTGACAACTAACCGAAGAAAATCAGTCCAATAAAAACCGGTATTTATTAATAGGAGATGGCCAAAACAGTCCTTAGGAATGTTTGAAAGTCCCCCATCAGAGCCACCATTCCTTCAGATTCGGTCAATATTTCAATAAAAAACTTGGATTTGATTTTTATAATATATACTAGTATATCCCGTGGTCGAAATTCTACCACTTTAAATTAGGTTAAGTTCCAAGGGACCAAGGCGAATAACTTAAATAACAGTATAGTTAATGCTCCTAGTCCTTCTTACTCTAGTATTGAAAATCATAAACTTCTTAAAATTTATTACCAAAATATCTCTGGAATGCGTACTAAGGCTAAAGAAGTATTTTTATTTACGTCTCGATGTGAGTTCGATGTTTTTGTGCTAGTCGAAACGTGGTTAACCAACGACTTTTTTGATGCAGAGTTTTTCATAAAAGTCGGTTCACACTGAACGGCGGGTAATTTGACAACTAACCGAAGAAAATCAGCCCATTAAAAACCGGTAATCATTAATATGAGATGTACAAAACTGTTCTTAGGAATGTTTGAAAGTCCAACATCAGAGCCACCATTCCTTCCGATTCGGTAAATATTTCAATAAAAAACTTGGATTTGATGGACATATACCAACAACATAGTTAGACTTACAATATATAGTAGTATATCCCGTGCTCGAAATTCTACCACTTTAAATTAGTTTAAGTTATTAAATCCTCTGTTCATATTTTTTTCAGCACTGCCTAGAGGCTGAAATATTTGAGAAATTTTTGTTCCTGAAATTAATTATATATAGTTGAGTAATTTAATGCCGCTTTCATAAAAGTCGGTTCACACTGAACGGCGGGTAATTTGACAACTAACCGAAGAAAATCAGCCCATTAAAAACCGGTAATCATTAATATGAGATGTACAAAACTGTTCTTAGGAATGTTTGAAAGTCCAACATCAGAGCCACCATTCCTTCCGATTCGGTAAATATTTCAATAAAAAACTTGGATTTGATGGACATATACCCACAACATAGTTAGACTTATAATATATACTAGTATATCCCGTGGTCGAAATTCGACCACCTTAAATTAGTTTAAGTTACTAAATCCTCTATTCATATTTTTTTCAGCACTGCCTAGAGGCCGAAATATTTGAGAAATGTTTGTTCTTGAAATTAATTATATATAGTTGAGTAATTTAGGGTCGCTTTCATAAAAGTCGGTTCACACTGAACGGCGGGTAATTTGACAACTAACCGAAGAAAATCAGCCCATTAAAAACCGGTAATCATTAATATGAGATGTACAAAACTGTTCTTAGGAATGTTTGAAAGTCCAACATCAGAGCCACCATTCCTTCCGATTCGGTAAATATTTCAATAAAAAACTTGGATTTGATGGACATATACCAACAACATAGTTAGACTTACAATATATAGTAGTATATCCCGTGCTCGAAATTCTACCACTTTAAATTAGTTTAAGTTATTAAATCCTCTGTTCATATTTTTTTCAGCACTGCCTAGAGGCTGAAATATTTGAGAAATTTTTGTTCCTGAAATTAATTATATATAGTTGAGTAATTTAATGCCGCTTTCATAGAAGTCGGTTAACGCTAAACGGCGGGTAATTTGACAACTAACCGAAAAAAATCACTCCATTAAAACCCGGTATTCATTAATAGGAGATGGCCAAAACAGTCCTTAGGAATGTTTGATAGTCCACCAGCAGAGCCACCATTCCTTCAGATTCGGTCAATATTTCAATAAAAAACTTGGATTTGATGAACATATACCAACAACATAGTTAGACTTATAATATATACTAGTATATCCCGTGGTCGAAATTCGACCACCTTTAATTAGTTTAAGTTACTAAATCCTCTATTCATATATTTTTCAGCACTGCCTAGAGGCCGAAATATTCGAGAAACTTTTGTTCCTGAAATTAATTATATATAGTTGAGTAATTTAGGGCCGCTTTCATAGAAGTCGGTTAACACTAAACGGCGGGTAATTTGACAACTAACCGAAAAAAATCCCTCCAATAAAAACCGGTATTCATTAATATGAGATGTACAAAACTGTTCTTAGGAATGTTTGAAAGTCCAACATCAGAGCCACCATTCCTTCAGATTCGGTCAATATTTCAATAAAAAACTTGGATTTGATGAACATATACCAACAACATAGTTAGACTTATAATATATACTAGTATATCCCGTGGTCGAAATTCGACCACCTTAAATTAGTTTAAGTTACTAAATCCTCTATTCATATTTTTTTCAGCACTGCCTAGAAGCCGAAATATTTGAGAAATTTTTGTTCCTGAAATTAATTATATATAGTTGAGTAATTTAGGGCCGCTTTCATAGAAGTCGGTTAACACTAAACGGCGGGTAATTTGACAAATAACCGAAAAAAATCCCTCCAATAAAAACCGGTATTCATTAATATGAGATGTACAAAACAGTTCTTAGGAATGTTTGAAAGTCCAACATCAGAGCCACCGCTCCTTCTGATTCGGTCAACATTTTAATAAAAAAAACTTGGATTTGATGGACATATACCAACAACATAGTTAGACTTATAATATATACTAGTATATCCCGTGGTCGAAATTCGACCACCTTAAATTAGTTTAAGTTATTAAATCCTCTATTCATATTTCTTTCAGCACTGCCTAGAAGCAGGAATATTTGAGAAATTTTGGTTTTTGAAATTAATTATTTATAGTTGAGTAATTTAGGGCCGCTTTCATAGAAGTCGGTTAACACTTAACGGCGGGTAATTTGACAACTTACCGAAAAAACTCCCTCCAATAAAAACCGGTATTCATTAATAGGAGATGGCCAAAACTGTCCTTAGGAATGCTTGAAAGTCCACCATCAGAGCCACCACTCCTTCAGATGCGGTCAATATTTCAATAAAAAACTTGGATTTGATGGACATATACCAACAACATAGTTAGACTTACTATATATAGTAGTATATCCCGTGGTCGAAATTCGACCACCTTAAATTAGTTTAAGTTACTAAATCCTCTATTCATATATTTTTCAGCACTGCCTAGAGGCCGAAATATTCGAGAAACTTTTGTTCCTGAAATTAATTATATATAGTTGAGTAATTTAGGGCCGCTTTCATTGAAGTCGGTTAACACTAAACGGCGGGTAATTTGACAACTAACCGAAAAAAATCCCTCCAATAAAAACCGGTATTCATTAATAGGAGATGGCCAAAACAGTCCTTACGAATGTTTGAAAGTCCACCATCAGAGCCACCATTCCTTCAGATGCGGTCAATATTTCAATAAAAAACTTGGACTTGATGGACATATACCAATAACATAGTTAGACTTATAATATATACTAGTATATCCCGTGGTCGAAGTTCGACCACCTTAAATTAATTTAAGTTATTAAATCCTCTATTCATGTTTTTTTCAGCACTGCCTAGAAGCAGGAATATTTGAGAAATTTTGGTTTTTGAAATTAATTATATATAGTTGCGTAATTTAGGGCCGCTTTCATAGAAGTCGGTTAACACTTAACGGCGGGTAATTTGAC
The DNA here is from genome assembly GCA_949987695.1 of Merzomyia westermanni. Taxonomy (NCBI): domain Eukaryota; kingdom Metazoa; phylum Arthropoda; class Insecta; order Diptera; family Tephritidae; genus Merzomyia; species Merzomyia westermanni. The sequence continues at coordinate 68,654,340 of OX465292.1, forward strand.
AACTAACCGAAAAAAATCCCTCCAATAAAAACCGGTATTCATTAATAGGAGATGGCCAAAACAGTCCTTAGGAATGTTTGAAAGTCCACCATCAGAGCCACCATTCCTTCAGATGCGGTCGATATTTCAATAAAAAACTTGGATTTGATGGACATATACCAACAACATAGTTAGACTTACAATATATAGTAGTATATCCCGTGCTCGAAATTCTACCACTTTAAATTAGTTTAAGTTATTAAATCCTCTGTTCATATATTTTTCAGCACTGCCTAGAGGCCGAAATATTTGAGAAATGTTTGTTCTTGAAATTAATTATATATAGTTGAGTAATTTAGGGTCGCTTTCATAAAAGTCGGTTCACACTGAACGGCGGGTAATTTGACAACTAACCGAAGAAAATCAGCCCATTAAAAACCGGTAATCATTAATATGAGATGTACAAAACTGTTCTTAGGAATGTTTGAAAGTCCAACATCAGAGCCACCATTCCTTCCGATTCGGTAAATATTTCAATAAAAAACTTGGATTTGGTGGACATATACCAACAACATAGTTAGACTTATAATATATACTAGTATATCACGTGGTCGAAATTCGACCACCTTAAATTAGTTTAAGTTACTAAGTCCTCTATTCATATTTTTTTCAGCACTGCCTAGAAGCCGAAATATTTGAGAAATTTTTTTTCCTGATATTAATTATATATAGTTGAGTAATTTAGGGCCGCTTTCATAGAAGTCGGTTAACACTAATTTGACAACTAACCGAAGAAAATCAGTCCAATAAAAACCGGTATTTATTAATAGGAGATGGCCAAAACAGTCCTTAGGAATGTTTGAAAGTCCCCCATCAGAGCCACCATTCCTTCAGATTCGGTCAATATTTCAAGAAAAAACTTGGATTTGATTTTTATAATATATACTAGTATATCCCGTGGTCGAAATTCTACCACTTTAAATTAGGTTAAGTTCCAAGGGACCAAGGCGAATAACTTAAATAACAGTATAGTTAATGCTCCTAGTCCTTCTTACTCTAGTATTGAAAATCATAAACTTCTTAAAATTTATTACCAAAATATCTCTGGAATGCGTACTAAGGCTAAAGAAGTATTTTTATTTACGTCTCGATGTGAGTTCGATGTTTTTGTGCTAGTCGAAACGTGGTTAACCAACGACTTTTTTGATGCAGAGTTTTTCGACCCAAATATTTTTTAAATTTATCGTAAAGATAGAGATGCGCTAAAAGCTGGTTGTAGTAGGGGTGGGGGTGTCTTAATTGCGGTAAAACGTGTATTTAGATCGGCAGTCGCTGCTCTTACAAATGCCGATTCGCTTTTAGATCAACTGTGTGTCCGCATTTTCGGTACCTTTGGTAGCCTGTTTATCTGCGTCTCATACATTCCGCCAAACAGTTCTGACTACTTATATTCACTCCATACCAATAACTTTTTACATATCCATGAAAATCATGAAGATGACCATTTTTGCATGCTTGGTGATTTTAATTTAAACAAGATCGTATGGTCTGACCTGCTTAGGAATGCTGTCTTAACTGTCTCTAATGCGAGTCTTCCACATGAGATCCATGTCCTGGATAGTCTTTCCAGCATTAATCTAACACAAATCAATTATATTCCCAACATGCTTGGTAATTTTCTTGACCTTTTATTTATTGACGAGAACCTTATTTTTCAGTTACAAGAATATAATTTCCCTATCTGCAAGTCTGATATGCACCATGTGCCGCTCTTTTTATCTCTTCAGTTTTGTACATTTCCTATAATCCGCACAATTGATCCCCAGTCCTTAAACTTCAGAAATGCCGATTATGTGTCTTTAAATGCAATTCTCCATGAAATTGATTGGAATTCCATTTTTCTTTCACCTAATGTCTCCGATTGCTATGGAGTTTTTCTTGAACAAATTCACGCAGTCTTAAACTCTAATCTAAGTCTGATCTCTCCTCGGAGTCACAAGCTTCCTTGGCATACGAGAAGGCTTAAGAGACTGAAGAACAAACGAAACAAATATTTTAAACTTTTCAAGTCCACTAATGACCTAAGCTTCAGAGAAAAGTATGTCAGCCTTACTAATGAATTCAATGAACTTGATAAAACACTCTATAAGAATTATATATCTCGGTATGAGGATGAGTGGAAGTCGAATCCCAAAGCTTTCTGGAACTACATCCGGTCCAGGAAAGGGTGCTCGAATATTCCCAGCTGGATGGCTCTCGATGGGTTTTCCTCCTCTTCTCTGTCCGACACTGTTAATCTCTTTGCCGACTTTTTCAAATCCAACTTCGTAAGCGATGCTGGTGGGAGCACTTATAACTCCTATGGTGATGATCTTGGTCCGCATTACCTAGACTTCGGAGCACTTTCGATCACCGAGTTAGATGTTCAGATGGGTATCTCTTCCTTGCAACTGTCTCATAAAAATGATTCCGATGGCCTCTCCTCTTTTTTCCTCAAGAATTGCTGCTCGTCACTAGCCTTCCCTTTAACCCATTTAATTAACCTCTCCCTCGCCTCTGGTAATTTCATTGACAAATGGAAGATAAGCTCCATTACCCCCATCCATAAATCAGGTAACAAAAATGATGTCAGAAATTACCGCCCAATTTCAAAATTAACTACATTCTCAAAACTTTTTGAAAAGGTGGTAAAAGAAAAGTTATTCTTCTCAGTTAAAGAAATCATTGATCCCAACCAGCATGGTTTTGTTCGTGGTCGCTCCACTGTAACTAATCTTGCGGTTTTTTCTGAGTACTGTATATCGGCATTTAAGAGTGGATCTCAGGTGGGTACCATTTACACCGATTTCTCTAAAGCCTTTGATACAGTATCTCATGATGTATTATTATACAAGCTTGAACGGTTAGGTTTCCACTCAGTGTTTCTTCTATGGTTGCGCTCCTACCTTACGAACAGAACAACGTTTGTAGACATTGATGGTACTGCATCTTACTCTTTTGTGGTCACCTCTGGAGTCCCGCAGGGTAGTATTCTGGGCCCGCTTCTTTTTGTTCTTTTTATTAATGATATCCGGTCCTGTTTTAATCGCTCGCAATTTTTACTATATGCCGACGACCTGAAACTATTTACTAGAGTTACCTGTCAGTCTGACGTGCTTCGGCTACAAACCGAACTCAGCAATCTTACTGACTGGAGTGTCAAAAACAAACTGTTGCTCAATACCAATAAATGTTTCCATTTAACTTTGTCGAGAACCCGGAATCGCATTAGTTCAAGTTACTCGATTTTTAACAATAAACTGTTCTCAGTCGAGGTGTTTTCTGATCTAGGCGTTCTGTTTGACTCTGGTTTTACCTTTGTCAGTCATGTGAACACAGTTATCCCTAAGGCCCTTTCGAATTTGGGCTTTTTGAAGCGTTATGCAAAAGACTTTAAAGATCCCTATACAAGGAAATCCCTTTATACTTGTCTTGTCCGTTCTAAGTTGGAGTACGCATCAATTATCTGGAACCCTTTATATAGTTCTCATTCCGACAGAATCGAGCATGTACAGCGCACCTTTACTCGCTTTGCTCTCTATCCACTTCATTTTGTCGACCCTTTTCCATCCTATAATGCACGGTGTTTGCTCATAAATTCGAAATCTCTCTCTAGTAGGCGCACAATCCATTCGATAATGTTCATTTTCGACATTGTTAATGGCTTAATTGATTGCGTGAATCTGCTCGATCAACTTTGCTTCAATGTCCCAAATCGCATCCTACGTTCCCACTACCCTTTCCATCCTATTGCAGTTAAATCTAATTACCACTATCTCGCGCCCATTGCTAGGGAAGTCAGTGAAATTAACAATATTTACAAACCGCTAGATCTTGGCTTTGCAATGCCGAGATCCCAGTTCGTCGATAAGATTACTTCATTTTATCCCTAGTACCCAACTCCAGCCTATTTAGTCAGTAAGTAATTTTCCTGTACAATTCTAGTCTGTAAGATATTATTATCATAGACCGAATAAAGAATAATAATAATTTTGTTGTTGGTTGTACGGTTTGTTCATTTTATATATTTTTGTAAGTATAACGAGCTCAAGACCAGTTGATAATAATCCTTAGTTAATTATTATTATTTTTGATTAGAGGAAAAATTGAAAGCAACAAACATATACAGGCTATAGTTATAGTACTATTTCGAAAACAGCCACGATTTCTCACTAATTCGTATAGTTTTGCTATTTCAGAGGATCTTGTGGAGAATCGAACCCACTCACTCTGATTGCCAGCGCAGCTGCCTAACCCATAGGCTATGCTGCGTGTAGTTTTGCAAGCTGCTTAATTCACGTTTTCCTCTAATTGTTGTTTGTTATCTTGCCAACGGTATACACAATATTTTAGACATTCTGTCTATATGTAAATCATGCATGTTGGACTTTGTTTTTGTACATTCTTCTTTTCCATTTTTAGAAGATAGTTATTGTACATAACCGCGTGCTCCGGTATAAATGTATTTTGTTGTTGGTTGTACGGTCTGTTCATTTTACATATTTTTGTAAGTATAACGAGCTCAAGATCAGTTGATAATAATTCTTAGTTAATTATTATTATTTTTGATTAGAGGAAAAATTGAAAGCAACAAACATATACAGGCTATAGTTATAGTACTATTTCGAAAACAGCCACGATTTCTCGTCAGACTAATTCTTATAGCTTTGCTATTTCAGAGGATCTTGTGGAGAATCGAACCCACTCACTCTGATTGCCAGCGCAGCTGCCTAACCCATAGGCTATGCTGCTTGTAGTTTTGCAAGCTGCTTAATTCACGTTTTCCTCTAATTGTTGTTTGTTATCTTGCCAACGGTATACACAATATTTTAGACATTCTGTCTATACGTAAATCATGCATGTTGGACTTTGTTTTTGTACATTCTTCTTTTCCATTTTTAGAAGATAGTTATTGTACATAACCGCGTGCTCCGGTATAAATGGATTTTGTTGTTGGTTGTACGGTCTGTTCATTTTACATATTTTTGTAAGTATAACGAGCTCAAGACCAGTTGATAATAATTCTTAGTTAATTATTATTATTTTTGATTAGAGGAAAAATTGAAAGCAACAAACATATACAGGCTATAGTTATAGTACTATTTCGAAAACAGCCACGATTTCTCGTCAGACTAATTCGTATAGTTTTGCTATTTCAGAGGATCTTGTGGAGAATCGAACCCACTCACTCTGATTGCCAGCGCAGCTGCCTAACCCATAGGCGATGCTGCGTGCAGTTTTGCAAGCTGCTTAATTCACGTTTTCCTCTAATTGTTCTTTGTTATCTTGCCAACGGTATACACAATATTTTAGACATTCTGTCTATATGTAAATCATGCATGTTGGACTTTGTTTTTGTACATTCTTCTTTTCCATGTTTAGAAGATAGTTATTGTACATTACCGCGTGCTCCGGTATAAATGTATTTTGTTGTTGGTTGTACGGTCTGTTCATTTTACATATTTTTGTAAGTATAACGAGCTCAAGACCAGTTGATAATATAATAATAATAATAATAAATCCTCTGTTCATATTTTTTTCAGCACTGCCTAGAGGCCGAAATATTTGAGAAATGTTTGTTCTTCAAATTAATTATATATAGTTGAGTAATTTAGGGCCGCTTTCATAAAAGTCGGTTCACACTAAACGGCGGCTAATTTGACAACCAACCGAAGAAAATCAGTCCATTAAAGACCGGTAATCATTAATATGAGATGTACAAAACAGTTCTTAGGAATGTTTGAAAGTCCAACATCAGAGACACCGCTCCTTCTGATTCGGTCAATATTTTAATAAAAAAACTTGGATTTGATGGGCATATACCCACAACATAGTTAGACTTATAATATATGGTAGTATATCCCGTGGCCGAAATTCTACCACTTTAAATTAGTTTAAGTTATTAAATCCTCTGTTCATATTTTTTTCAGCACTGCCTAGAGGCCGAAATATTTAAGAAATGTTTGTTACTGAAATTTATTATATATAGTTGAGTAATTTAGGGCCGCTTTCATAAAAGTCGGTTAACACTGAACGGCGGGTAATTTAAAAACCGCTAATCATTAATAGGAGATGGCCAAAACAGTCCTTAGAAATGTTTGAAAGTCCACCATCAGAGCCACCATTCCTCCAGATTCGGTCAATATTTCAATAAAAAAAACTTGGATTTGATGGACATATACCAACAACATAGTAAGACTTATAATATATACTAGTATATCCCGTGGTAGAAATTCGACCACCTTAAATTAGTTTAAGTTACTAAATCCTCTATTCATATTTTTTTCAGCACTGCCTAGAAGCCGAAATATTTGACAAATGTTTGTTACTGAAATTTATTATATATAGTTGAGTAATTTAGGGCCGCTTTCATAAAAGTCGGTTAACACTGAACGGCGGGTAATTTAAAAACCGCTAATCATTAATAGGAGATGGCCAAAACAGTCCTTAGAAATGTTTGAAAGTCCACCATCAGAGCCACCATTCCTCCAGATTCGGTCAATATTTCAATAAAAAAAACTTGGATTTGATGGACATATACCAACAACATAGTAAGACTTATAATATATACTAGTATATCCCGTGGTAGAAATTCGACCACCTTAAATTAGTTTAAGTTACTAAATCCTCTATTCATATTTTTTTCAGCACTGCCTAGAAGCCGAAATATTTGACAAATGTTTGTTACTGAAATTTATTATATATAGTTGAGTAATTTAGGGCCGCTTTCATAGAAGTCGGTTAACACTTAACGGCGGGAAATTTGACAACTAACCGAAAAAAATCACTCCATTAAAAACCGGTAATCATTAATAGGAGATGGCCAAAACAGTCCTTAGGAATGTTTGAAAGTCCACCATCAGAGCCACCGCTCCTTCTGATTCGGTCAATATTTTAATAAAAAAACTTGGATTTGATGGACATATACCAACAACATAGTAAGACTTATAATATATACTAGTATATCACGTGGTAGAAATTCGACCACCTTAAATTAGTTTAAGTTACTAAATCCTCTATTCATATTTTTTTCAGCACTGCCTAGAGGCCGAAATATTTGAGAAATTTTTGTTCCTGAAATTAATTATATACTCGTATAGTTGAGTAATTTAGGGCCGCTTTCATAAAAGTCGGTTAACACTAAACGGCGGGTAATTTGACAACTAACCGAAGAAAATCAATCCATTAAAGACCGATAATCATTAAAATGAGATGTACAAAACAGTCCTTAGGAATGTTTGAAAGTCCACCATCAGAGCCACCGCTCCTTCTGATTCGGTCAATATTTTAATAAAAAAACTTGGATTTGATGGACATATACCCACAACATAGTTAGACTTATAATATATACTAGTATATCCCGTGGTCGAAATTCGACCACCTTAAATTAGTTTAAGTTATTAAATCCTCTTTTCATATTTTTTTCAGCACTGCCTAGAGGCCGAAATATTTCAGAAACTTTTGTTCCTGAAATTAATTATATACTCGTATAGTTGAGTAATTTAGGGCCGCTTTCATAAAAGTCGGTTAACACTAAACGGCGGGTAATTTGACAACTAACCGAAGAAAATCAATCCATTAAAGACCGGTAATCATTAAACTGAGATGTACAAAACAGTCCTTAGGAATGTTTGAAAGTCCACCATCAGAGCCACCATTCCTTCAGATTCGGTCAATATTTCAATAACAAACTTGGATTTGATGGACATATACCAACAACATAGTTAGACTTATAATATATACTAGTATATCCCGTGGTCGAAATTCGACCACCTTAAATTAGTTTAAGTTACTAAATCCTCTATTCATATTTTTTTCAGCACTGCCTAGAGGCCGAAATATTTGAGAAACTTTTGTTCCTGAAATTAATTATATACTCGTATAGTTGAGTAATTTAGGGCCGCTTTCATAAAAGTCGGTTAACACTAAACGGCGGGTAATTTGACAACTAACCGAAGAAAATCAATCCATTAAAGACCGGTAATCATTAAAATGAAATGTACAAAACAGTCCTTAGGAATGTTTGAAAGTCCACCATCAGAGCCACCGCTCCTTCTGATTCGGTCAATATTTTAATAAAAAAACTTGGATTTAATGGACATATACCCACAACATAGTTAGACTTATAATATATACTAGTATATCCCGTGGTCGAAATTCGACCACCTTAAATTAGTTTAAGTTATTAAATCCTCTTTTCATATTTTTTTCAGCACTGCCTAGAGGCCGAAATATTTGAGAAACTTTTGTTCCTGAAATTAATTATATACTCGTATAGTTGAGTAATTTAGGGCCGCTTTCATAAAAGTCGGTTAACACTAAACGGCGGGTAATTTGACAACTAACCGAAGAAAATCAATCCATTAAAGACCGGTAATCATTAAAATGAGATGTACAAAACAGTCCTTAGGAATGTTTGAAAGTCCACCATCAGAGCCACCGCTCCTTCTGATTCGGTCAATATTTTAATAAAAAAACTTGGATTTGATGGGCATATACCCACAACATAGTTAGACTTATAATATATACTAGTATATCCCGTGGTCGAAATTCGACCACCTTAAATTAGTTTAAGTTATTAAATCCTCTTTTCATATTTTTTTCAGCACTGCCTAGAGGCCGAAATATTTGAGAAACTTTTGTTCCTGAAATTAATTATATACTCGTATAGTTGAGTAATTTAGGGCCGCTTTCATAAAAGTCGGTTAACACTAAACGGCGGGTAATTTGACAACTAACCGAAGAAAATCAATCCATTAAAGACCGGTAATCATTAAAATGAGATGTACAAAACAGTCCTTAGGAATGTTTGAAAGTCCACCATCAGAGCCACCATTCCTTCAGATTCGGTCAATATTTCAATAAAAAAAACTTGGATTTGATGGACATATACCAACACATTGTTAGACTTATAATATATACTGATATATCCCGTGGTAGAAATTCGACCACCTTAAATTAGTTTAAGTTACTAAATCCTCTATTCATATTTTTTTCAGCACTGCCTAGAAGCCGAAATATTTGAGAAATGTTTGTTACTGAAATTTATTATATATAGTTGAGTAATTTAGGGCCGCTTTCATAAAAGTCGGTTAACACTAAACGGCGGGTAATTTGACAACTAACCGAAGAAAATCAATCCATTAAAGACCGATAATCATTAAAATGAGATGTACAAAACAGTCCTTAGGAATGTTTGAAAGTCCACCATCAGAGCCACCGCTCCTTCTGATTCGGTCAATATATTAATAAAAAAACTTGGATTTGATGGACATATACCCACAACATAGTTAGACTTATAATATATACTAGTATATCCCGTGGTCGAAATTCGACCACCTTAAATTAGTTTAAGTTATTAAATCCTCTTTTCATATTTTTTTCAGCACTGCCTAGAGGCCGAAATATTTGAGAAATTTTTGTTCCTGAAATTAATTATATACTCGTATAGTTGAGTAATTTAGGGCCGCTTTCATAAGAGTCGGTTAACACTAAACGGCTTGTAATTTGACAACTAACCGAAGAAAATCAATCCATTAAAGACCGGTAATCATTAAAATGAGATGTACAAAACAGTCCTTAGGAATGTTTGAAAGTCCACCATCAGAGCCACCATTCCTTCAGATTCGGTCAATATTTCAATAACAAACTTGGATTTGATGGACATATACCAACAACATAGTTAGACTTATAATATATACTAGTATATCCCGTGGTCGAAATTCGACCACCTTAAATTAGTTTAAGTTACTAAATCCTCTATTCATATTTTTCTCAGCACTGCCTAGAGGCCGAAATATTTGAGAAGTTTTTGTTCCTGAAATTAATTATATACTCGTATAGCTGAGTAATTTAGGACCGCTTTCATAAAAGTCGGTTAACACTAACCGGCGGGTAATTTGACAACTAACCGAAGAAAATCAATCCATTAAAGACCGGTAATCATTAAAATGAGATGTACAAAACAGAAGCCGGAATATTTGAGAAATTTTTGTTCCTGAAATTAATTATATATAGTTGAGTAATTTAGGGCCGCTTTCATAGAAGTCGGTTAACACTAAACGGCGGGTAATTTGACAACTAACCGAAAAAAATCCCTCCAATAAAAACTGGTATTCATTAATAGGAGACGGCCAAAACAGTCCTTAGGAATGTTTGAAAGTCCACCATCAGAGCCACCATTCCTTCAGATTCGGTCAATATTTTAATAAAAAACTTGCATTCGATGGACATATACCAACAACATAGTTAGACTTATACTATATACTAGTATATCCCGTGGTCGAAATTCTACCACTTTAAATTAATTTAAGTTATTAAATCCTCTGTTCATATTTTTTTCAGCACTGCCTAGAAGCCGGAATATTTGAAAAATATTGGTTTTTGAAATTAATTATAAATAGTTGAGTAATTTAGGGCCTCTTTCATAGAAGTCGGTTAACACTAAACGGCGAATAATTTGACAACTACCGAAAAAAAGCCCTCCAATAAAAACCGGTATTCATTAATAGGAGATGGCCAAATCAGTCCTTAGGAATGTTTGAAAGTCCACCATCAGAGCCAACATTCCTTCAGATTCGGTCAATATTTCAATAACAAACTTGGATTTGATGGACATATACCAACAACATAGTTAGACTTATAATATATACTAGTATATCCCGTGGTCGAAATTCGACCACCTTAAATTAGTTTAAGTTACTAAATCCTCTATTCATATTTTTTTCAGCACTGCCTAGAGGCCGAAATATTTGAGAAATGTTTGTTCTTCAAATTAATTATATATAGTTGAGTAATTTAGGGCCGCTTTCATAAAAGTCGGTTCACACTAAATGGCGGGTAATTTGACAACTAACCGAAGAAAATCAATCCATTAAAGACCGGTAATCATTAAAATGAGATGTACAAAACAGTCCTTAGGAATGTTTGAAAGTCCACCATCAGAGCCACCGCTCCTTCTGATTCGGTCAATATTTTAATAAAAAAACTTGGATTTGATGGACATATACCCACAACATAGTTAGACTTATAATATATACTAGTATATCCCGTGGTCGAAATTCGACCACCTTAAATTAGTTTAAGTTACTAAATCCTCTATTCATATTTTTTTCAGCACTGCCTAGAGGCCGAAATATTTGAGAAATGTTTGTTCTTCAAATTAATTATATATAGTTGAGTAATTTAGGGCCGCTTTCATAAAAGTCGGTTAACACTAAACGGCGGGTAATTTGACAACTAACCGAAGAAAATCAATCCATTAAAGACCGGTAATCATTAAAATGAAATGTACAAAACAGTCCTTAGGAATGTTTGAAAGTCCACCATCAGAGCCACCGCTCCTTCTGATTCGGTCAATATTTTAATAAAAAAACTTGGATTTGATGGACATATACCCACAACATAGTTAGACTTATAATATATACTAGTATATCCCGTGGTCGAAATTCGACCACCTTAAATTAGTTTAAGTTATTAAATCCTCTTTTCATATTTTTTTCAGCACTGCCTAGAGGCCGAAATATTTGAGAAACTTTTGTTCCTGAAATTAATTATATACTCGTATAGTTGAGTAATTTAGGGCCGCTTTCATAAAAGTCGGTTAACACTAAACGGCGGGTAATTTGACAACTAACCGAAGAAAATCAATCCATTAAAGACCGGTAATCATTAAAATGAGATGTACAAAACAGTCCTTAGGAATGTTTGAAAGTCCACCATCAGAGCCACCGCTCCTTCTGATTCGGTCAATATTTTAATAAAAAAACTTGGATTTGATGGGCATATACCCACAACATAGTTAGACTTATAATATATACTAGTATATCCCGTGGTCGAAATTCGACCACCTTAAATTAGTTTAAGTTATTAAATCCTCTTTTCATATTTTTTTCAGCACTGCCTAGAGGCCGAAATATTTGAGAAACTTTTGTTCCTGAAATTAATTATATACTCGTATAGTTGAGTAATTTAGGGCCGCTTTCATAAAAGTCGGTTAACACTAAACCGCGGGTAATTTGACAACTAACCGAAGAAAATCAATCCATTAAAGACCGGTAATCATTAAAATGAGATGTACAAAACAGTCCTTAGGAATGTTTGAAAGTCCACCATCAGAGCCACCATTCCTTCAGATTCGGTCAATATTTCAATAACAAACTTGGATTTGATGGACATATACCAACAACATAGTTAGACTTATAATATATACTAGTATATCCCGTGGTCGAAATTCGACCACCTTAAATTAGTTTAAGTTACTAAATCCTCTATTCACATTTTTCTCAGCACTGCCTAGAGGCCGAAATATTTGAGAAGTTTTTGTTCCTGAAATTAATTATATACTCGTATAGCTGAGTAATTTAGGGCCGCTTTCATAAAAGTCGGTTAACACTAACCGGCGGGTAATTTGACAACTAACCGAAGAAAATCAATCCATTAAAGACCGGTAATCATTAAAATGAGATGTACAAAACAGAAGCCGGAATATTTGAGAAATTTTTGTTCCTGAAATTAATTATATATAGTTGAGTAATTTAGGGCCGCTTTCATAGAAGTCGGTTAACACTAAACGGCGGGTAATTTGACAACTAACCGAAAAAATCCCTCCAATAAAAACTGGTATTCATTAATAGGAGATGGCCAAAACAGTCCTTAGGAATGTTTGAAAGTCCACCATCAGAGCCACCATTCCTTCAGATTCGGTCAATATTTTAATAAAAAACTTGCATTTGATGGACATATACCAACAACATAGTTAGACTTATAATATATACTAGTATATCCCGTGGTCGAAATTCTACCACTTTAAATTAATTTAAGTTATTAAATCCTCTGTTCATATTTTTTTCAGCACTGCCTAGAAGCCGGAATATTTGAAAAATTTTGGTTTTTGAAATTAATTATAAATAGTTGAGTAATTTAGGGCCTCTTTCATAGAAGTCGGTTAACACTAAACGGCGAATAATTTGACAACTACCGAAAAAAAGCCCTCCAATAAAAACCGGTATTCATTAATAGGAGATGGCCAAATCAGTCCTTAGGAATGTTTGAAAGTCCACCATCAGAGCCAACATTCCTTCAGATTCGGTCAATATTTCAATAACAAACTTGGATTTGATGGACATATACCAACAACATAGTTAGACTTATAATATATACTAGTATATCCCGTGGTCGAAATTCGACCACCTTAAATTAGTTTAAGTTACTAAATCCTCTATTCATATTTTTTTCAGCACTGCCTAGAGGCCGAAATATTTGAGAAATGTTTGTTCTTCAAATTAATTATATATAGTTGAGTAATTTAGGGCCGCTTTCATAAAAGTCGGTTCACACTAAATGGCGGGTAATTTGACAACTAACCGAAGAAAATCAATCCATTAAAGACCGGTAATCATTAAAATGAAATGTACAAAACAGTCCTTAGGAATGTTTGAAAGTCCACCATCAGAGCCACCGCTCCTTCTGATTCGGTCAATATTTTAATAAAAAAACTTGGATTTGATGGACATATACCAACAACATAGTTAGACTTATAATATATACTAGTATATCCCGTGGTAGAAATTCGACCACCTTAAATTAGTTTAAGTTACTAAATCCTCTATTCATATTTTTTTCAGCACTGCCTAGAAGCCGAAATATTTGAGAAATGTTTGTTACTGAAATTTATTATATATAGTTGAGTAATTTAGGGCCGCTTTCATAAAAGTCGGTTAACACTAAACGGCGGGTAATTTGACAACTAACCGAAGAAAATCAATCCATTAAAGACCGGTAATCATTAAAATGAAATGTACAAAACAGTTCTTAGGAATGTTTGAAAGTCCACCATCAGAGCCACCGCTCCTTCTGATTCGGTCAATATTTTAATAAAAAAACTTGGATTTGATGGACATATACCAACAACATAGTTAGACTTATAATATATACTAGTATATCCCGTGGTAGAAATTCGACCACCTTAAATTAGTTTAAGTTACTAAATCCTCTATTCATATTTTTTTCAGCACTGCCTAGAAGCCGAAATATTTGAGAAATGTTTGTTACTGAAATTTATTATATATAGTTGAGTAATTTAGGGCCGCTTTCATAAAAGTCGGTTAACACTAAACGGCGGGTAATTTGACAACTAACCGAAGAAAATCAATCCATTAAAGACCGATAATCATTAAAATGAGATGTACAAAACAGTCCTTAGGAATGTTTGAAAGTCCACCATCAGAGCCACCGCTCCTTCTGATTCGGTCAATATATTAATAAAAAAACTTGGATTTGATGGACATATACCCACAACATAGTTAGACTTATAATATATACTAGTATATCCCGTGGTCGAAATTCGACCACCTTAAATTAGTTTAAGTTATTAAATCCTCTTTTCATATTTTTTTCAGCACTGCCTAGAGGCCGAAATATTTGAGAAATTTTTGTTCCTGAAATTAATTATATACTCGTATAGTTGAGTAATTTAGGGCCGCTTTCATAAGAGTCGGTTAACACTAAACGGCTTGTAATTTGACAACTAACCGAAGAAAATCAATCCATTAAAGACCGGTAATCATTAAAATGAGATGTACAAAACAGTCCTTAGTAATGTTTGAAAGTCCACCATCAGAGCCACCATTCCTTCAGATTCGGTCAATATTTCAATAACAAACTTGGATTTGATGGACATATACCAACAACATAGTTAGACTTATAATATATACTAGTATATCCCGTGGTCGAAATTCGACCACCTTAAATTAGTTTAAGTTACTAAATCCTCTATTCATATTTTTCTCAGCACTGCCTAGAGGCCGAAATATTTGAGAAGTTTTTGTTCCTGAAATTAATTATATACCCGTATAGCTGAGTAATTTAGGGCCGCCTTCATAAAAGTCGGTTAACACTAACCGGCGGGTAATTTGACAACTAACCGAAGAAAATCAATCCATTAAAGACCGGTAATCATTAAAATGAGATGTACAAAACAGAAGCCGGAATATTTGAGAAATTTTTGTTCCTGAAATTAATTATATATAGTTGAGTAATTTAGGGCCGCTTTCATAGAAGTCTATTAACACTAAACGGCGGGTAATTTGACAACTAACCGAAAAAAATCCCTCCAATAAAAACTGGTATTCATTAATAGGAGATGGCCAAAACAGTCCTTAGGAATGTTTGAAAGTCCACCATCAGAGCCACCATTCCTTCAGATTCGGTCAATATTTTAATAAAAAACTTGCATTTGATGGACATATACCAACAACATAGTTAGACTTATAATATATACTAGTATATCCCGTGGTCGAAATTCTACCACTTTAAATTAATTTAAGTTATTAAATCCTCTGTTCATATTTTTTTCAGCACTGCCTAGAAGCCGGAATATTTGAAAAATTTTGGTTTTTGAAATTAATTATAAATAGTTGAGTAATTTAGGGCCTCTTTCATAGAAGTCGGTTAACACTAAACGGCGAATAATTTGACAACTACCGAAAAAAAGCCCTCCAATAAAAACCGGTATTCATTAATAGGAGATGGCCAAATCAGTCCTTAGGAATGTTTGAAAGTCCACCATCAGAGCCAACATTCCTTCAGATTCGGTCAATATTTCAATAACAAACTTGGATTTGATGGACATATACCAACAACATAGTTAGACTTATAATATATACTAGTATATCCCGTGGTCGAAATTCGACCACCTTAAATTAGTTTAAGTTACTAAATCCTCTATTCATATTTTTTTCAGCACTGCCTAGAGGCCGAAATATTTGAGAAATGTTTGTTCTTCAAATTCATTATATACTCGTATAGTTGAGTAATTTAGGGCCGCTTTCATAAAAGTCGGTTCACACTAAATGGCGGGTAATTTGACAACTAACCGAAGAAAATCAATCCATTAAAGACCGGTAATCATTAAAATGAGATGTACAAAACAGTCCTTAGGAATGTTTGAAAGTCCACCATCAGAGCCACCGGTCCTTCTGATTCGGTCAATATTTTAATAAAAAAACTTGGATTTGATGGACATATACCCACAACATAGTTAGACTTATAATATATACTAGTATATCCCGTGGTCGAAATTCGACCACCTTAAATTAGTTTAAGTTATTAAATCCTCTTTTCATATTTTTTTCAGCACTGCCTAGAGGCCGAAATATTTGAGAAATTTTTGTTCCTGAAATTAATTATATACTCGTATAGTTGAGTAATTTAGGGCCGCTTTCATAAGAGTCGGTTAACACTAAACGGCTTGTAATTTGACAACTAACCGAAGAAAATCAATCCATTAAAGACCGGTAATCATTAAAATGAGATGTACAAAACAGTCCTTAGTAATGTTTGAAAGTCCACCATCAGAGCCACCATTCCTTCAGATTCGGTCAATATTTCAATAACAAACTTGGATTTGATGGACATATACCAACAACATAGTTAGACTTATAATATATACTAGTATATCCCGTGGTCGAAATTCGACCACCTTAAATTAGTTTAAGTTACTAAATCCTCTATTCATATTTTTCTCAGCACTGCCTAGAGGCCGAAATATTTGAGAAGTTTTTGTTCCTGAAATTAATTATATACCCGTATAGCTGAGTAATTTAGGGCCGCCTTCATAAAAGTCGGTTAACACTAACCGGCGGGTAATTTGACAACTAACCGAAGAAAATCAATCCATTAAAGACCGGTAATCATTAAAATGAGATGTACAAAACAGAAGCCGGAATATTTGAGAAATTTTTGTTCCTGAAATTAATTATATATAGTTGAGTAATTTAGGGCCGCTTTCATAAAAGTCGGTTAACACTAAACGGCGGGTAATTTGACAACTAACCGAAGAAAATCAATCCATTAAAGACCGATAATCATTAAAATGAGATGTACAAAACAGTCCTTAGTAATGTTTGAAAGTCCACCATCAGAGCCACCATTCCTTCAGATTCGGTCAATATTTCAATAAAAAACTTGGATTTGATGGACATATACCAACAACAAAGTTAGACTTATAATATATACTAAATAGTATATCCCGTGGTCGAAATTCTACCACTTTAAATTAGTTTAAGTTATTAAATCCTCTGTTCATATTTTTTTCAGCACTGCCTAGAGGCCGAAATATTTGAGAAATGTTTGTTCTTCAAATTAATTATATATAGTTGTGTAATTTAGGGCCGCTTTCATAAAAGTCGGTTCACACTAAATGGCGGGTAATTTGACAACTAACCGAAGAAAATCAGTCCAATAAAAACCGGTATTTATTAATAGGAGATGGCCAAAACAGTCCTTAGGAATGTTTGAAAGTCCACCATCAGAGCCACCATTCCTTCAGATTCGGTCAATATTTCAATAAAAAACTTGGATTTGATGGACATATACCAACAACAAAGTTAGACTTATAATATATACTAAATAGTATATCCCGTGGTCGAAATTCTACCACTTTAAATTAGTTTAAGTTATTAAATCCTCTGTTCATATTTTTTTCAGCACTGCCTAGAGGCCGAAATATTTGAGAAATGTTTGTTCTTCAAATTTATTATATATAGTTGAGTAATTTAGGGCCGCTTTCATAAAAGTCGGTTAACACTAAACGGCGGGTAATTTGACAACTAACCGAAGAAAATCAATCCATTAAAGACCGATAATCATTAAAATGAGATGTACAAAACAGTCCTTAGGAATGTTTGAAAGTCCACCATCAGAGCCACCGCTCCTTCTGATTCGGTCAATATATTAATAAAAAAACTTGGATTTGATGGACATATACCCACAACATAGTTAGACTTATAATATATACTAGTATATCCCGTGGTCGAAATTCGACCACCTTAAATTAGTTTAAGTTATTAAATCCTCTTTTCATATTTTTTTCAGCACTGCCTAGAGGCCGAAATATTTGAGAAATTTTTGTTCCTGAAATTAATTATATACTCGTATAGTTGAGTAATTTAGGGCCGCTTTCATAAGAGTCGGTTAACACTAAACGGCTTGTAATTTGACAACTAACCGAAGAAAATCAATCCATTAAAGACCGGTAATCATTAAAATGAGATGTACAAAACAGTCCTTAGTAATGTTTGAAAGTCCACCATCAGAGCCACCATTCCTTCAGATTCGGTCAATATTTCAATAACAAACTTGGATTTGATGGACATATACCAACAACATAGTTAGACTTATAATATATACTAGTATATCCCGTGGTCGAAATTCGACCACCTTAAATTAGTTTAAGTTACTAAATCCTCTATTCATATTTTTCTCAGCACTGCCTAGAGGCCGAAATATTTGAGAAGTTTTTGTTCCTGAAATTAATTATATACCCGTATAGCTGAGTAATTTAGGGCCGCCTTCATAAAAGTCGGTTAACACTAACCGGCGGGTAATTTGACAACTAACCGAAGAAAATCAATCCATTAAAGACCGGTAATCACTAAAATGAGATGTACAAAACAGAAGCCGGAATATTTGAGAAATTTTTGTTCCTGAAATTAATTATATATAGTTGAGTAATTTAGGGCCGCTTTCATAGAAGTCGGTTAACACTAAACGGCGGGTAATTTGACAACTAACCGAAAAAAATCCCTCCAATAAAAACTGGTATTCATTAATAGGAGATGGCCAAAACAGTCCTTAGGAATGTTTGAAAGTCCACCATCAGAGCCACCATTCCTTCAGATTCGGTCAATATTTTAATAAAAAACTTGCATTTGATGGACATATACCAACAACATAGTTAGACTTATAATATATACTAGTATATCCCGTGGTCGAAATTCTACCACTTTAAATTAATTTAAGTTATTAAATCCTCTGTTCATATTTTTTTCAGCACTGCCTAGAAGCCGGAATATTTGAAAAATTTTGGTTTTTGAAATTAATTATAAATAGTTGAGTAATTTAGGGCCTCTTTCATAGAAGTCGGTTAACACTAAACGGCGAATAATTTGACAACTACCGAAAAAAAGCCCTCCAATAAAAACCGGTATTCATTAATAGGAGATGGCCAAATCAGTCCTTAGGAATGTTTGAAAGTCCACCATCAGAGCCAACATTCCTTCAGATTCGGTCAATATTTCAATAACAAACTTGGATTTGATGGACATATACCAACAACATAGTTAGACTTATAATATATACTAGTATATCCCGTGGTCGAAATTCGACCACCTTAAATTAGTTTAAGTTACTAAATCCTCTATTCATATTTTTTTCAGCACTGCCTAGAGGCCGAAATATTTGAGAAATGTTTGTTCTTCAAATTAATTATATACTCGTATAGTTGAGTAATTTAGGGCCGCTTTCATAAAAGTCGGTTCACACTAAATGGCGGGTAATTTGACAACTAACCGAAGAAAATCAATCCATTAAAGACCGGTAATCATTAAAATGAGATGTACAAAACAGTCCTTAGGAATGTTTGAAAGTCCACCATCAGAGCCACCGGTCCTTCTGATTCGGTCAATATTTTAATAAAAAAACTTGGATTTGATGGACATATACCCACAACATAGTTAGACTTATAATATATACTAGTATATCCCGTGGTCGAAATTCGACCACCTTAAATTAGTTTAAGTTATTAAATCCTCTTTTCATATTTTTTTCAGCACTGCCTAGAGGCCGAAATATTTGAGAAACTTTTGTTCCTGAAATTAATTATATACTCGTATAGTTGAGTAATTTAGGGCCGCTTTCATAAAAGTCGGTTAACACTAAACGGCGGGTAATTTGACAACTAACCGAAGAAAATCAATCCATTAAAGACCGGTAATCATTAAAATGAGATGTACAAAACAGTCCTTAGGAATGTTTGAAAGTCCACCATCAGAGCCACCATTCCTTCAGATTCGGTCAATATTTCAATAACAAACTTGGATTTGATGGACATATACCAACAACATAGTTAGACTTATAATATATACTAGTATACCCCATGGTCGAAATTCGACCACCTTAAATTAGTTTAAGTTACTAAATCCTCTATTCATATTTTTTTCAGCACTGCCTAGAGGCCGAAATATTTGAGAAACTTTTGTTCCTGAAATTAATTATATACTCGTATAGTTGAGTAATTTAGGGCCGCTTTCATAAAAGTCGGTTAACACTAAACGGCGGGTAATTTGACAACTAACCGAAGAAAATCAATCCATTAAAGACCGGTAATCATTAAAATGAAATGTACAAAACAGTCCTTAGGAATGTTTGAAAGTCCACCATCAGAGCCACCGCTCCTTCTGATTCGGTCAATATTTTAATAAAAAAACTTGGATTTGATGGACATATACCCACAACATAGTTAGACTTATAATATATACTAGTATATCCCGTGGTCGAAATTCGACCACCTTAAATTAGTTTAAGTTATTAAATCCTCTTTTCATATTTTTTTCAGCACTGCCTAGAGGCCGAAATATTTGAGAAACTTTTGTTCCTGAAATTAATTATATACTCGTATAGTTGAGTAATTTAGGGCCGCTTTCATAAAAGTCGGTTAACACTAAACGGCGGGTAATTTGACAACTAACCGAAGAAAATCAATCCATTAAAGACCGGTAATCATTAAAATGAGATGTACAAAACAGTCCTTAGGAATGTTTGAAAGTCCACCATCAGAGCCACCATTCCTTCAGATTCGGTCAATATTTCAATAACAAACTTGGATTTGATGGACATATACCAACAACATAGTTAGATTTATAATATATACTAGTATATCCCGTGGTCGAAATTCGACCACCTTAAATTAGTTTAAGTTACTAAATCCTCTATTCATATTTTTTTCAGCACTGCCTAGAGGCCGAAATATTTGAGAAGTTTTTGTTCCTGAAATTAATTATATACTCGTATAGCTGAGTAATTTAGGGCCGCTTTCATAAAAGTCGGTTAACACTAAACGGCGGGTAATTTGACAACTAACCGAAGAAAATCAATCCATTAAAGACCGGTAATCATTAAAATGAGATGTACAAAACAGAAGCCGGAATATTTGAGAAATTTTTGTTCCTGAAATTAATTATATATAGTTGAGTAATTTAGGGCCGCTTTCATAGAAGTCGGTTAACACTAAACGGCGGGTAATTTGACAACTAACCGAAAAAAATCCCTCCAATAAAAACCGGTATTCATTAATAGGAGATGGCCAAAACAGTCCTTAGGAATGTTTGAAAGTCCACCATCAGAGCCACCATTCCTTCAGATGCGGGTGATATTTCAATAAAAAACTTGGATTTGATGGACATATACCAACAACATAGTTAGACTTACAATATATAGTAGTATATCCCGTGCTCGAAATTCTACCACTTTAAATTAGTTTAAGTTATTAAATCCTCTTTTCATATTTTTTTCAGCACTGCCTAGAGGCCGAAATATTTGAGAAACTTTTGTTCCTGAAATTAATTATATACCCGTATAGTTGAGTAATTTAGGGCCGCTTTCATAAAAGTCGGTTAACACTAAACGGCGGGTAATTTGACAACTAACCGAAGAAAATCAGCCCATTAAAAACCGGTAATCATTAATATGAGATGTACAAAACTGTTCTTAGGAATGTTTGAAAGTCCAACATCAGAGCCACCATTCCTTCCGATTCGGTCAATATTTCAATAAAAAACTTGGATTTGATGGACATATACCAACAACAAAGTTAGACTTATAATATATACTAAATAGTATATCCCGTGGTCGAAATTCTACCACTTTAAATTAGTTTAAGTTATTAAATCCTCTGTTCATATTTTTTTCAGCACTGCCTAGAGGCCGAAATATTTGAGAAATGTTTGTTCTTCAAATTAATTATATATAGTTGAGTAATTTAGGGCCGCTTTCATAGAAGTCGGTTAACACTAATTTGACAACTAACCGAAGAAAATCAGTCCAATAAAAACCGGTATTTATTAATAGGAGATGGCCAAAACAGTCCTTAGGAATGTTTGAAAGTCCACCATCAGAGCCACCATTCCTTCAGATTCGGTCAATATTTCAATAAAAAACTTGGATTTGATGGACATATACCAACAACAAAGTTAGACTTATAATATATACTAAATAGTATATCCCGTGGTCGAAATTCTACCACTTTAAATTAGTTTAAGTTATTAAATCCTCTGTTCATATTTTTTTCAGCACTGCCTAGAGGCCGAAATATTTGAGAAATGTTTGTTCTTCAAATTAATTATATATAGTTGTGTAATTTAGGGCCGCTTTCATAAAAGTCGGTTCACACTAAATGGCGGGTAATTTGACAACCAACCGAAGAAAATCAGTCCATTAAAGACCGGTAATCATTAATATGAGATGTACAAAACAGTTCTTAGGAATGTTTGAAAGTCCAACATCAGAGTCACCGCTCCTTCTGATTCGGTCAATATTTTAATGAAAAAACTTGGATTTGATGGGCATATACCCACAACATAGTTAGACTTATAATATATGGTAGTATATCCCGTGGCCGAAATTCTACCACTTTAAATTAGTTTAAGTTATTAAATCCTCTGTTCATATTTTTTTCAGCACTGCCTAGAGGCCGAAATATTTGAGAAATGTTTGTTCTTGAAGTTAATTATATATAGTTGAGTAATTTAGAGCCGCTTTCATAAAAGTCAGTTCACACTAAACGGCGGGTAATTTGACAACTAACCGAAGAAAATCAGTCCATTAAGGACCGGTAATAATTAATAGGAGATGTACAAAACAGTTCTTAGGAATGTTTGAAAGTCCAACATCAGAGCCACCATTCCTTCTGATTCGGTCAATATTTCAATAAAAAACTTGGATTTGATGGACATATACCAACAACATATGTAGTTAGACTTATAATATATACTAGTATAACCCGTGGTCGAAATTCGACCACCTTAAATTGATTTAAGTTACTAAATCTTCTATTCATATTTTTTTCAGCACTGCCTAGAGGCCGAAATATTTGAGAAATGTTTGTTACTGAAATTTATTATATACTAGCAACCCGCCCCGGCTTCACACGGAAATAATTTAATGTACATATAATTACATGGAATTCAGTACGGCAATAAAGACATGAATTGAAAATACAAACATACATACGGCCGAAATTTAATTATGCGAGAGATTCGTACATGTGTACTTACATACATACGTACCGAGTTCTTTCACCATACAATCTAATTCAACATGAATGAGGTGGGGTAAGATTCCCGCATAACTTCTAATGTTTCATTCGGTTGACAGCGAACAAACACACAAACAGTTTTTTTGGAAAAGGTGCTGCTTTTGTTTAAACAATTTTGGTTAAATAAGATATGAATTAACCTTTTTTTTCATGCAGAACGAAAGTAAATATTTCAAAGTTTAACTTCAAGTAAGTTTCATTTCAATCGGTGGATTCTTTTATAATTTATGGCTGTGTAAACAAAAAATTTAGGGTTTTTACCACATTTTGTCCGATTGCCACGCCCCCTTTATATATTTCTTCACATTATAATGACATAAACCTTCCTCTTCAACCAATCTATGTATTAAAAAAAACCGCATCAAAATCCGTTGCTTAGTTTTCAAGATTTAAGCATTCAAGGGGAAATACAGACAGAAAAAGTGACTTTGTTTTATAATATGTTATTAAGAAGATAGTTGAGTAATTTAGGGCCGCTTTCATAGAAGTCGGTTAACACTGAACGGCGGGTAATTTAAAAACCGCTAATCATTAATAGGAGATGGCCAAAGCAGTCCTTAGGAATGTTTGAAAGTCCACCATCAGAGCCAACATTCCTTCAGATTCGGTCAATATTTCAATAACAAACTTGGATTTGATGGACATATACCAACAACATAGTTAGACTTATAATATATACTAGTATATCCCGTGGTCGAAATTCGACCACCTTAAATTAGTTTAAGTTACTAAATCCTCTATTCATATTCTTTTCAGCACTGCCTAAAGGCCGAAATATTTGAGAAATTTTTGTTCCTGAAATTAATTATATACTCGTATAGTTGAGTAATTTAGGGCCGCTTTCATAAAAGTCGGTTAACACTAAACGGCGGGTAATTTGACAACTAACCGAAGAAAATCAATCCATTAAAGACCGGTAATCATTAAAATGAGATGTACAAAACAGTCCTTAGGAATGTTTGAAAGTCCACCATCAGAGCCACCGCTCCTTCTGATTCGGTCAATATTTTAATAAAAAAACTTGGATTTGATGGACATATACCCACAACATAGTTAGACTTATAATATATGCTAGTATATCCCGTGGTCGAAATTCGACCACCTTACATTAGTTTAAGTTATTAAATCCTCTTTTCATATTTTTTTCAGCACTGCCTAGAGGCCGAAATATTTGAGAAATAGCTAGACTTATAATATATACTAGTATATCCCGTGGTCGAAATTCGACCACCTTAAATTAGTTTAAGTTACTAAATCCTGTATTCATATTTTTTTCAGCACTGCCTAGAGGCCGAAATATTTGAGAAGTTTTTGTTCCTGAAATTAATTATACACTCGTATAGCTAAGTAATTTAGGGCCGCTTTCATAAAAGTCGGTTAACACTAAACGGCGGGTAATTTGACAACTAACCGAAGAAAATCAATCCATTAAAGACCGGTAATCATTAAAATGAGATGTACAAAACAGAAGCCGGAATATTTGAGAAATTTTTGTTCCTGAAATTAATTATATATAGTTGAGTAATTTAGGGCCGCTTTCATAGAAGTCGGTTAACACTAAACGGCGGGTAATTTGACAACTAACCGAAAAAAATCCCTCCAATAAAAACTGGTATTCATTAATAGGAGATGGCCAAATCAGTCCTTAGGAATGTTTGAAAGTCCACCATCAGAGCCACCATTCCTTCCGATTCGGTCAATATTTCAATAACAAACTTGGATTTGATGGACATATACCAACAACATAGTTAGACTTATAATATATACTAGTATATCCCGTGGTCGAAATTCGACCACCTTAAATTAGTTTAAGTTACTAAATCCTCTATTCATATTTTTTTCAGCACTGCCTAGAAGCCGAAATATTTGAGAAATTTTTGTTCCTGAAATTAATTATATATAGTTGAGTAATTTAGGGCAGCTTTCATAGAAGTCGGTTAACACTTAACGGCGGGTAATTGGACAACGTACCGAAAAAAATCACTCGATTAAAAACCGGTAATAATTAATAGGAGATGGCCAAAACAGTCCTTAGGAATATTTGAAAGTCCACCATCAGAGCCACCGCTCCTTCTGATTCGGTCAATATTTTAATAAAAAAACTTCGATTTGATGGACATATACCCACAACAAAGTTAGACTTATAATATATACTAGTATATCCCGTGGTCGAAATTCGACCACCTTAAATTAGTTTAAGTTACTAAATCCTCTATTCATATTTTTTTCAGCACTGCCTAGAGGCCGAAATATTTGAGAAATGCTTGTTCCTGAAATTAATTATATATAGTTGAGTAATTTAGGGCCGCTTTCATAGAAGTCGGTTAACACTAAACGGCGGGTAATTTGACAACTAACCGAACAAAATAAATCCATTAAAGACCGGTAATCATTAAAACGAGATGTACAAAACAGTCCTTAGGAATGTTTGAAAGTCCACCATCAGAGCCACCATTCCTTCTGATTCGGTCAATATTTTAATAAAAAAACTTGGATTTGATGGACATATACCCACAACATAGTTAGACTTCCCGTGGTCGAAATTCGATCACCTTAAATTAGTTTAAGTTATGAAATCCTCTATTCATATTTTTTTCAGCACTGCCTAGAAGCCGGAATAATTGAGAAATTTTTGTTTTTGAAATTAATTATATATAGGTGAGTAATTTACGGCCGCTTTCATAGAAGTCGGTTAACACTAAAAGGCGGGTAATTTGACAACTAACCGAAAAAAATCCCTGCAATAAAAACCGGTATTCATTAATAGGAGATGGCCAAAACAGTCCTTAGGAATGTTTGAAAGTCCACCATCAGAGCCACCATTCCTTAAGATTCGGTCAATATTTCAATAACAAACTTGGATTTGATGGACATATACCAACAACATAGTTAGACTTATAATATATACTAGTATTTCCCGTGGTCGAAATTCGACCACCTTAAATTAGTTTAAGTTATTAAATCCTCTATTCATATTTTTTTCAGCACTGCCTAGAAGCCGGAATATTTGAGAAATTTTTGTTCCTGAAATTAATTATATATAGTTGAGTAATTTAGGGCCGCTTTCAAAGAAGTCGGTTAACACTAAACGGCGGGTAATTTGACAACTAACCGAAAAAAATCCCTCCAATTAAAACTGGTATTCATTAATAGGAGATGGCCAAATCAGTCCTTAGGAATGTTTGAAAGTCCACCATCAGAGCCACCATTCCTTCCGGCTCGGTCAATATTTCAATAACAAACTTGGATTTGATGGACATATACCAACAACATAGTTAGACTTATAATATATACCAGTATATCCCGTGGTCGAAATTCGACCACCTTAAATTAATTTAAGTTACTAAATCCTCTATTAATTTTTTTTAGCACTGCCTAGAAGCCGAAATAGTTGAGAAATTTTTGTTCCTGAAATTAATTATATATAGTTGAGTAATTTAGGGCCGCTTTCATAGAAGTCAGTTAACACTTAAGGGCAGAGAAAGGTGCAGTTTCTGGCTTTGAGATACTCTGAAAGTTCACACCCTAGCAACCTAGTCCTCCACGATGAGATATGCTCAAATCTATTTAACCCGAACACATAGCGCGTGACGTGGTTGAAAGCCACATCCAGCTTATGCGCAGACTGAGAGTCCAACTTGCTATACACCAGCTCTGCATAGAGGATGATAGGCATGATTAACTGTATAGCAAGCTTTCGTCTTATGCCAACCGGAGTAAATTGGGCAGACATACGCAGACTCCGTAAACTATAGTAAAC
Source organism: Merzomyia westermanni (assembly GCA_949987695.1). Taxonomy (NCBI): domain Eukaryota; kingdom Metazoa; phylum Arthropoda; class Insecta; order Diptera; family Tephritidae; genus Merzomyia; species Merzomyia westermanni. The sequence goes on from OX465292.1 coordinate 68,681,270, forward strand.
CTTGCCAACAGTGGCGCTTATATGGTCCGCACATGTAAGATCACTATTTATAATGAAGCCTAAGTTGGTTATCTTCGAGACCGATTTAATAGCGCGATCTCCTATACATAAAGGGGGGATAGCTGCGGCGCCAGGGTGCTTCTTACAAATAGGTAACACGTAACACTTATCGACGTTAAGGCGTAAGCCATTTTGTGACGCCCAGGAATTGATAGAGGATAAATCCTCGTTAAAGTTGGCTACCATGTTTATGGTTTGATCTAGAGGACAGGACAAATATAGCTGGATATCATCGGCATACGCATGAATACTTGCATATTTACATTTAGAGAGCACATCATTAACAAAAACACTGAATAGCAGTGGTCCCAGAATGGAACCCTGGGGTACACCACATAACAGTGGACGCATCGCAGATAAATTATTCGCACCCTTCACACGCTGGGACCTGCCAGTCAGGTAACTCTGCATCAGTTGCACAGCTGATGCACTGAAGCCAAATAGCGTTTCCAATTTAAAGCAAAGCAAGTCATGATCAACCGAATCAAAGGCCTTCGAGAAATCCAGCAGACAGAGCAATGTCAAGTACTTTTTATCTAAAGCAAGTCTAACGTCATCCAGTATTTTAACCATGGCTGTGGAGCAACTGTGTTTGGCTCTAAACCCAGACTGGAACCGCGATAGGAGATTAAATTCATTGATATGACGATAAATTTGTTCAGACATGATCGACTCAGCTACTTTTGACAGAGCAGGCAGTATGCTGATCGGTCGAAAATCAGTAGGGCTAGCAGGCGATCTGCTTTTGGCTACAGGGAGCACAGTGGCGACTTTCCATGCTTTGGGGAAGCAAGAGGTTGTGAAACTGTGGTTTATGATGTGCGTTAGAGAGGGCAATATAAATGGCAGGATGGTTTTTATAAATTTAATGGGGATGCCATCCTCACCTATGGCATTGGATCGCATCTTGTATATATTCCTCTCGATATCTATTTCAGAGACAGCACGAAACTCAAACAACTGATCAGGTGGGACAGCATCACAATGGACCGGTCAATATTTTAATAAAAAAACTTCGATTTGATGGACATATACCCACAACATAGTTAGACTTATAATATATACTAGTATATCCCGTGGTCGAAATTCGACCACCTTAAATTAGTTTAAGTTACTAAATCCTCTATTCATATTTTTTTCAGCACTGCCTAGAGGCCGAAATATTTGAGAAATTTTTGTTCCTGCAATTAATTATATATAGTTGAGTAATTTAGGGCCGCTTTCATAGAAGTCGGTTAACACTAAACGGCGGGTAGTTTGACAACTAACCGAAAAAAATCCCTCAAATAAAAACTGGTATTCATTTATAAGAGAAGATGGCCAACTCAGTCCTTAGGAATGTTTGAAAGTCCACAATCAGAGCCACCATTCCTTCCGATTCGGTCAATATTTCAATAACAAACTTGGATTTGATGGACATATACCAACAACATAGTTAGACTTATAATATATACTAGTATATCCCGTGGTCGAAATTCGACCACCTTAAATTAGTTTAAGTTACTAAATCCTCTATTCATATTTTTTTCAGCACTGCCTAGAAGCCGAAATAGTTGAGAAATTTTTGTTCCTGAAATTAATTATATATAGTTGAGTAATTTAGGGCCGCTTTCATAGAAGTCGGTTAACACTTAACGGCGGGTAATTTGACAACGTACCGAAAAAAATCACTCGATTAAAAACCGGTAATCATTAATAGGAGATGGCCAAAACAGTCCTTAGGAATGTTTGAAAGTCCACCATCAGGGCCACCATTCCTTCAGCTTCGGTCAATATTTTAATAAAAAACTTGCATTTGATGGACATATACCAACAACATAGTTAGACTTATAATATATACTAGTATATCCCGTGGTCGAAATTCTACCACTTTAAATTAATTTAAGTTATTAAATCCTCTGTTCATATTTTTTTCAGCACTGCCTAGAAGCCGGAATATTTGAGAAATTTTGGTTTTTGAAATTAATTATATATAGTTGAGTAATTTAGGGCCTCTTTTATAGAAGTCGGTTAACACTAAACGGCGGGTAATTTGACAACTAACCGAAAAAAAGCCCTCCAATAAAAACCGGTATTCATTAATAGGAGATGGCCAAAGCAGTCCTTAGGAATGTTTGAAAGTCCACCATCAGAGCCACCATTCCTTCAGATTCGGTCAATATTTCAATAACAAACTTGGATTTGATGGACATATACCAACAACATAGTTAGACTTATAATATATACTAGTATATCCCGTGGTCGAAATTCGACCACCTTAAATTAGTTTAAGTTACTAAATCCTCTATTCATATTTTATTCAGCACTACCTAGAGGCCGAAATATTTGAGAAATTTTTGTTCCTGAAATTAATTATATATAGTTGAGTAATTTAGGGCCGCTTTCATAGAAGTCGGTTAACACTAAACGACGGGTAATTTGACAACTAACCGAACAAAATCAATCCATTAAAGACCGGTAATCATTAAAATGAGATGTACAAAACAGTCCTTAGGAATGTTTGAAAGTCCACCATCAGAACCTCCGCTCCTTCTGATTCGGTCAATATTTTAATAAAAAAACTTGGATTTGATGGACATATACCCACAACATAGTTAGACTTATAATATATACTAGTATATCCCGTGGTCGAAATTCGACCACCTTAAAGTAGTTTAAGCTATTAAATCCTCTATTCATATTTTTTTCAGCACTGCCTAGAAGCCGGAATATTTGAGAAATTTTGGTTTTTGAAATTAATTATATATAGTTGAGTAATTTAGGGCCTCTTTTATAGAAGTCGGTTAACACTAAACGGCGGGTAATTTGACAACTAACCGAAAAAAAGCCCTCCAATAAAAACCGGTATTCATTAATAGGAGATGGCCAAAGCAGTCCTTAGGAATGTTTGAAAGTCCACCATCAGAGCCACCATTCCTTCAGATTCGGTCAATATTTCAATAACAAACTTGGATTTGATGGACATATACCAACAACATAGTTAGACTTATAATATATACTAGTATATCCCGTGGTCGAAATTCGACCACCTTAAATTAGTTTAAGTTACTAAATCCTCTATTCATATTTTATTCAGCACTACCTAAAGGCCGAAATATTTGAGAAATTTTTGTTCCTGAAATTAATTATATATAGTTGAGTAATTTAGGGCCGCTTTCATAGAAGTCAGTTAACACTAAACGGCGGGTAATTTGACAACTAACCGAACAAAATCCCTCCAATAAAAACTGGTATTCATTAATAGGAGATGGACAAATCAGTCCTTAGGGATGTTTGAAAGTCCACCATCAGAGCCACCGCTCCTTCTGATTCGGTCAATATTTTAATAAAAAAACTTCGATTTGATGGACATATACCAACAACATAGTTAGACTTATAATATATACTAGTATATCCCGTGGTCGAAATTCGACCACCTTCAATAAGTTTAAGTTTTTAAATCCTCTATTCATATTTTTTTCAGCACTGCCTAGAAGCCGGAATAATTGAGAAATTTTTGTTCCTGAAATTAGGTATATATAGTTGAGTAATTCAGGGCCGCTTTCATAGAAGTCGGTTAACACTAAACGGCGGGTAATTTGACAACGTACCGAAAAAAATCACTCGATTAAAAACCGGTAATCATTAATAGGAGATGGCCAAAACAGTCCTTAGGAATGTTTGAAAGTCCGCCATCAGAGCCACCATTCCTTCAGATTCGGTCAATATTTTAATAAAAAACTTTTATTTGATGGGCATATACCAACAACATAGTTAGACTTATAATATATACTAGTATATCCCGTGGTCGAAATTCGACCACCTTAAATTAATTTAAGTTACTAAATCCTCTATTAATTTTTTTTAGCACTGCCTAAAAGCCGAAATAGTTGAGAAATTTTTGTTCCTGAAATTAATTATATATAGTTGAGTAATTTAGGGCCGCTTTCATAGAAGTCAGTTAACACTTAAGGGCAGAGAAAGGTGCAGTTTCTGGCTTTGAGATACTCTGAAAGTTCACACCCTAGCAACCTAGTCCTCCACGATGAGATATGCTCAAATCTATTTAACCCGAACACATAGCGCGTGACGTGGTTGAAAGCCACATCCAGCTTATGCGCAGACTGAGAGTCCAACTTGCTATACACCAGCTCTGCATAGAGGATGATAGGCATGATTAACTGTATAGCAAGCTTTCGTCTTATGCCAACCGGAGTAAATTGGGCAGACATACGCAGACTCCGTAAACTATAGTAAACCTTGCCAACAGTGGCGCTTATATGGTCCGCACATGTAAGATCACTATTTATAATGAAGCCTAAGTTGGTTATCTTCGAGACCGATTTAATAGCGCGATCTCCTATACATAAAGGGGGGATAGCTGCGGCGCCAGGGTGCTTCTTACAAATAGGTAACACGTAACACTTATCGACGTTAAGGCGTAAGCCATTTTGTGACGCCCAGGAATTGATAGAGGATAAATCCTCGTTAAAGTTGGCTACCATGTTTATGGTTTGATCTAGAGGACAGGACAAATATAGCTGGATATCATCGGCATACGCATGAATACTTGCATATTTACATTTAGAGAGCACATCATTAACAAAAACACTGAATAGCAGTGGTCCCAGAATGGAACCCTGGGGTACACCACATAACAGTGGACGCATCGCAGATAAATTATTCGCAACCTTCACACGCTGGGACCTGCCAGTCAGGTAACTCTGCATCAGTTGCACAGCTGATGCACTGAAGCCAAATAGCGTTTCCAATTTAAAGCAAAGCAAGTCATGATCAACCGAATCAAAGGCCTTCGAGAAATCCAGCAGACAGAGCAATGTCAAGTACTTTTTATCTAAAGCAAGTCTAACGTCATCCAGTATTTTAACCATGGCTGTGGAGCAACTGTGTTTGGCTCTAAACCCAGACTGGAACCGCGATAGGAGATTAAATTCATTGATATGACGATAAATTTGTTCAGACATGATCGACTCAGCTACTTTTGACAGAGCAGGCAGTATGCTGATCGGTCGAAAATCAGTAGGGCTAGCAGGCGATCTGCTTTTGGCTACAGGGAGCACAGTGGCGACTTTCCATGCTTTGGGGAAGCAAGAGGTTGTGAAACTGTGGTTTATGATGTGCGTTAGAGAGGGCAATATAAATGGCAGGATGGTTTTTATAAATTTAATGGGGATGCCATCCTCACCTATGGCATTGGATCGCATCTTGTATATATTCCTCTCGATATCTATTTCAGAGACAGCACGAAACTCAAACAACTGATCAGGTGGGACAGCATCACAATGGACCGGTCAATATTTTAATAAAAAAACTTCGATTTGATGGACATATACCCACAACATAGTTAGACTTATAATATATACTAGTATATCCCGTGGTCGAAATTCGACCACCTTAAATTAGTTTAAGTTACTAAATCCTCTATTCATATTTTTTTCAGCACTGCCTAGAGGCCGAAATATTTGAGAAATTTTTGTTCCTGCAATTAATTATGTATAGTTGAGTAATTTAGGGCCGCTTTCATAGAAGTCGGTTAACACTAAACGGCGGGTAGTTTGATAACTAACCGAAAAAAATCCCTCAAATAAAAACTGGTATTCATTTATAAGAGAAGATGGCCAACTCAGTCCTTAGGAATGTTTGAAAGTCCACAATCAGAGCCACCATTCCTTCCGATTCGGTCAATATTTCAATAACAAACTTGGATTTGATGGACATATACCAACAACATAGTTAGACTTATAATATATACTAGTATATCCCGTGGTCGAAATTCGACCACCTTAAATTAGTTTAAGTTACTAAATCCTCTATTCATATTTTTTTCAGCACTGCCTAGAAGCCGAAATAGTTGAGAAATTTTTGTTCCTGAAATTAATTATATATAGTTGAGTAATTTAGGGCCGCTTTCATAGAAGTCGGTTAACACTTAACGGCGGGTAATTTGACAACGTACCGAAAAAAATCACTCGATTAAAAACCGGTAATCATTAATAGGAGATGGCCAAAACAGTCCTTAGGAATGTTTGAAAGTCCACCATCAGGGCCACCATTCCTTCAGCTTCGGTCAATATTTTAATAAAAAACTTGCATTTGATGGACATATACCAACAACATAGTTAGACTTATAATATATACTAGTATATCCCGTGGTCGAAATTCTACCACTTTAAATTAATTTAAGTTATTAAATCCTCTGTTCATATTTTTTTCAGCACTGCCTAGAAGCCGGAATATTTGAGAAATTTTGGTTTTTGAAATTAATTATATATAGTTGAGTAATTTAGGGCCTCTTTTATAGAAGTCGGTTAACACTAAACGGCGGGTAATTTGACAACTAACCGAAAAAAAGCCCTCCAATAAAAACCGGTATTCATTAATAGGAGATGGCCAAAGCAGTCCTTAGGAATGTTTGAAAGTCCACCATCAGAGCCACCATTCCTTCAGATTCGGTCAATATTTCAATAACAAACTTGGATTTGATGGACATATACCAACAACATAGTTAGACTTATAATATATACTAGTATATCCCGTGGTCGAAATTCGACCACCTTAAATTAGTTTAAGTTACTAAATCCTCTATTCATATTTTATTCAGCACTACCTAGAGGCCGAAATATTTGAGAAATTTTTGTTCCTGAAATTAATTATATATAGTTGAGTAATTTAGGGCCGCTTTCATAGAAGTCGGTTAACACTAAACAACGGGTAATTTGACAACTAACCGAACAAAATCAATCCATTAAAGACCGGTAATCATTAAAATGAGATGTACAAAACAGTCCTTAGGAATGTTTGAAAGTCCACCATCAGAACCTCCGCTCCTTCTGATTCGGTCAATATTTTAATAAAAAAACTTGGATTTGATGGACATATACCCACAACATAGTTAGACTTATAATATATACTAGTATATCCCGTGGTCGAAATTCGACCACCTTAAAGTAGTTTAAGCTATTAAATCCTCTATTCATATTTTTTTCAGCACTGCCTAGAAGCCGGAATATTTGAGAAATTTTGGTTTTTGAAATTAATTATATATAGTTGAGTAATTTAGGGCCTCTTTTATAGAAGTCGGTTAACACTAAACGGCGGGTAATTTGACAACTAACCGAAAAAAAGCCCTCCAATAAAAACCGGTATTCATTAATAGGAGATGGCCAAAGCAGTCCTTAGGAATGTTTGAAAGTCCACCATCAGAGCCACCATTCCTTCAGATTCGGTCAATATTTCAATAACAAACTTGGATTTGATGGACATATACCAACAACATAGTTAGACTTATAATATATACTAGTATATCCCGTGGTCGAAATTCGACCACCTTAAATTAGTTTAAGTTACTAAATCCTCTATTCATATTTTATTCAGCACTACCTAGAGGCCGAAATATTTGAGAAATTTTTGTTCCTGAAATTAATTATATATAGTTGAGTAATTTAGGGCCGCTTTCATAGAAGTCAGTTAACACTAAACGGCGGGTAATTTGACAACTAACCGAACAAAATCCCTCCAATAAAAACTGGTATTCATTAATAGGAGATGGCCAAATCAGTCCTTAGGGATGTTTGAAAGTCCACCATCAGAGCCACCGCTCCTTCTGATTCGGTCAATATTTTAATAAAAAAACTTCGATTTGATGGACATATACCAACAACATAGTTAGACTTATAATATATACTAGTATATCCCGTGGTCGAAATTCGACCACCTTCAATAAGTTTAAGTTTTTAAATCCTCTATTCATATTTTTTTCAGCACTGCCTAGAAGCCGGAATAATTGAGAAATTTTTGTTCCTGAAATTAGGTATATATAGTTGAGTAATTCAGGGCCGCTTTCATAGAAGTCGGTTAACACTAAACGGCGGGTAATTTGACAACGTACCGAAAAAAATCACTCGATTAAAAACCGGTAATCATTAATAGGAGATGGCCAAAACAGTCCTTAGGAATGTTTGAAAGTCCGCCATCAGAGCCACCATTCCTTCAGATTCGGTCAATATTTTAATAAAAAACTTTTATTTGATGGGCATATACCAACAACATAGTTAGACTTATAATATATACTAGTATATCCCGTGGTGGAAATTCTACCACTTTAAATTAATTTAAGTTATTAAATCCTCTGTTCATATTTTTTTCACCATCAGAGCCACCATTCCTTCCGATTCGGTCAATATTTCAATAACAAACTTGGATTTGATGGACATATACCAACAACATAGTTAGACTTATAATATATACTAGTATATCCCGTGGTCGAAATTCGACCACCTTAAATTAGTTTAAGTTACTAAATCCTCTATTCATATTTTTTCAGCACTGCCTAGAAGCCGAAATATTTGAGAAATTTTTGTTCCTGAAATTAATTATATATAGTTGAGTAATTTAGGGCAGCTTTCATAGAAGTCGGTTAACACTTAACGGCGGGTAATTTGACAACGTACCGAAAAAAATCACTCGATTAAAAACCGGTAATCATTAATAGGAGATGGCCAAAACAGTCCTTAGGAATGTTTGAAAGTCCGCCATCAGAGCCACCATTCCTTCAGATTCGGTCAATATTTTAATAAAAAACTTTTATTTGATGGGCATATACCAACAACATAGTTAGACTTATAATATATACTAGTATATCCCGTGGTCGAAATTCTACCACTTTAAATTAATTTAAGTTATTAAATCCTCTGTTCATATTTTTTTCACCATCAGAGCCACCATTCCTTCCGATTCGGTCAATATTTCAATAACAAACTTGGATTTGATGGACATATACCAACAACATAGTTAGACTTATAATATATACTAGTATATCCCGTGGTCGAAATTCGACCACCTTAAATTAGTTTAAGTTACTAAATCCTCTATTCATATTTTTTTCAGCACTGCCTAGAAGCCGAAATATTTGAGAAATTTTTGTTCCTGAAATTAATTATATATAGTTGAGTAATTTAGGGCAGCTTTCGTAGAAGTCGGTTAACACTTAACGGCGGGTAATTTGACAACGTACCGAAAAAAATCACTCGATTAAAAACCGGTAATAATTAATAGGAGATGGCCAAAACAGTCCTTAGGAATATTTGAAAGTCCACCATCAGAGCCACCGCTCCTTCTGATTTGGTCAATATTTTAATAAAAAAACTTCGATTTGATGGACATATACCCACAACATAGTTAGACTTATAATATGTACTAGTATATCCCGTGGTCGAAATTCTACCACTTTAAATTAATTTAAGTTATTAAATCCTCTGTTCATATTTTTTTCACCATCAGAGCCACCATTCCTTCCGATTCGGTCAATATTTCAATAACAAACTTGGATTTGATGGACATATACCAACAACATAGTTAGACTTATAATATATACTAGTATATCCCGTGGTCGAAATTCGACCACCTTAAATTAGTTTAAGTTACTAAATCCTCTATTCATATTTTTTTCAGCATTGCCTAGAGGCCGAAATATTTGAGAAATTTTTGTTCCTGCAATTAATTATATATAGTTGAGTAATTTAGGGCCGCTTTCATAGAAGTCGGTTAACACTAAACGGCGGGTAATTTGACAACTAACCGAAAAAAATCCCTCCAATAAAAACAGGTATTCATTAATAGGAGATGGCCAACTCAGTCCTTAGGAATGTTTGAAAGTCCACCATCAGAGCCACCATTCCTTCCGATTCGGTCAATATTTCAATAACAAACTTGGATTTGATGGACATATACCAACAACATAGTTAGACTTATAATATATACTAGTATATCCCGTGGTCGAAATTCGACCACCTTAAATTAGTTTAAGTTACTAAATCCTCTATTCATATTTTTTTCAGCACTGCCTAGAAGCCGAAATAGTTGAGAAATTTTTGTTCCTGAAATTAATTATATATAGTTGAGTAATTTAGGGCCGCTTTCATAGAAGTCGGTTAACACTTAACGGCGGGTAATTTGACAACTAACCGAAAAAAAGCCCTCCAATAAAAACCGGTATTCATTAATAGGAGATGGCCAAAGCAGTCCTTAGGAATGTTTGAAAGTCCACCATCAGAGCCACCATTCCTTCAGATTCGGTCAATATTTCAATAACAAACTTGGATTTGATGGACATATACCAACAACATAGTTAGACTTATAATATATACTAGTATATCCCGTGGTCGAAATTCTACCACTTTAAATTAATTTAAGTTATTAAATCCTCTGTTCATATTTTTTTCACCATCAGAGCCACCATTCCTTCAGATTCGGTCAATATTTCAATAACAAACTTGGATTTGATGGACATATACCAACAACATAGTTAGACTTATAATATATACTAGTATATCCCGTGGTCGAAATTCTACCACTTTAAATTAATTTAAGTTATTAAATCCTCTGTTCATATTTTTTTCACCATCAGAGCCACCATTCCTTCAGATTCGGTCAATATTTCAATAACAAACTTGGATTTGATGGACATATACCAACAACATAGTTAGACTTATAATATATACTAGTATATCCCGTGGTCGAAATTCGACCACCTTAAATTAGTTTAAGTTACTAAATCCTCTATTCATATTTTTTTCAGCACTGCCTAGAAGCCGAAATAGTTGACAAATTTTTGTTCCTGAAATTAATTATATATAGTTAAGTAATTTAGGGCCGCTTTCATAGAAGTCGGTTAACACTAAACGGCGGGTAGTTTGACAACTAACCGAAAAAAATCCCTCAAATAAAAACTGGTATTCATTTATAAGAGAAGATGGCCAACTCAGTCCTTAGGAATGTTTGAAAGTCCACAATCAGAGCCACCATTCCTTCCGATTCGGTCAATATTTCAATAACAAACTTGGATTTGATGGACATATACCAACAACATAGTTAGACTTATAATATATACTAGTATATCCCGTGGTCGAAATTCTACCACTTTAAATTAATTTAAGTTATTAAATCCTCTGTTCATATTTTTTTCAGCACTGCCTAGAAGCCGGAATATTTGAGAAATTTTGGTTTTTGAAATTAATTATATATAGTTGAGTAATTTAGGGCCTCTTTCATAGAAGTCGGTTAACACTTAACGGCGGGTAATTTGACAACGTACCGAAAAAAATCACTCGATTAAAAACCGGTAATCATTAATAGGAGATGGCCAAAACAGTCCTTAGGAATGTTTGAAAGTCCACCATCAGGGCCACCATTCCTTCAGCTTCGGTCAATATTTTAATAAAAAACTTGCATTTGATGGACATATACCAACAACATAGTTAGACTTAAAATATATACTAGTATATCCCGTGGTCGAAATTCTACCACTTTAAATTAATTTAAGTTATTAAATCCTCTGTTCATATTTTTTTCAGCACTGCCTAGAAGCCGAAATATTTGAGAAATTTTTGTTCCTGCAATTAATTATGTATAGTTGAGTAATTTAGGGCCGCTTTCATAGAAGTCGGTTAACACTAAACGACGGGTAATTTGACAACTAACCGAACAAAATCAATCCATTAAAGACCGGTAATCATTAAAATGAGATGTACAAAACAGTCCTTAGGAATGTTTGAAAGTCCACCATCAGAACCTCCGCTCCTTCTGATTCGGTCAATATTTTAATAAAAAAACTTGGATTTGATGGACATATACCCACAACATAGTTAGACTTATAATATATACTAGTATATCCCGTGGTCGAAATTCGACCACCTTAAAGTAGTTTAAGCTATTAAATCCTCTATTAATATTTTTTTCAGCACTGCCTAGAAGCCGGAATATTTGAGAAATTTTGGTTTTTGAAATTAATTATATATAGTTGAGTAATTTAGGGCCTCTTTTATAAAAGTCGGTTAACACTAAACGGCGGGTAATTTGACAACTAACCGAAAAAAAGCCCTCCAATAAAAACCGGTATTCATTAATAGGAGATGGCCAAAGCAGTCCTTAGGAATGTTTGAAAGTCCACCATCAGAGCCACCATTCCTTCAGATTCGGTCAATATTTCAATAACAAACTTGGATTTGATGGGCATATACCAACAACATAGTTAGACTTATAATATATACTAGTATATCCCGTGGTCGAAATTCGACCACCTTAAATTAGTTTAAGTTACTAAATCCTCTATTCATATTTTATTCAGCACTACCTAGAGGCCGAAATATTTGAGAAATTTTTGTTCCTGAAATTAATTATATATAGTTGAGTAATTTAGGGCCGCTTTCATAGAAGTCAGTTAACACTAAACGGCGGGTAATTTGACAACTAACCGAACAAAATCCCTCCAATAAAAACTGGTATTCATTAATAGGAGATGGCCAAATCAGTCCTTAGGGATGTTTGAAAGTCTACCATCAGAGCCACCGCTCCTTCTGATTCGGTCAATATTTTAATAAAAAAACTTCGATTTGATGGACATATACCAACAACATAGTTAGACTTATAATATATACTAGTATATCCCGTGGTCGAAATTCGACCACCTTCAATAAGTTTAAGTTTTTAAATCCTCTATTCATATTTTTTTCAGCACTGCCTAGAAGCCGGAATAATTGAGAAATTTTTGTTCCTGAAATTAGGTATATATAGTTGAGTAATTCAGGGCCGCTTTCATAGAAGTCGGTTAACACTAAACGGCGGGTAATTTGACAACGTACCGAAAAAAATCACTCGATTAAAAACCGGTAATCATTAATAGGAGATGGCCAAAACGTTCCTAGGAATGTTTGAAAGTCCGCCATCAGAGCCACCATTCCTTCAGATTCGGTCAATATTTTAATAAAAAACTTTTATTTGATGGGCATATACCAACAACATAGTTAGACTTATAATATATACTAGTATATCCCGTGGTCGAAATTCTACCACTTTAAATTAATTTAAGTTATTAAATCCTCTGTTCATATTTTTTTCACCATCAGAGCCACCATTCCTTCCGATTCGGTCAATATTTCAATAACAAACTTGGATTTGATGGACATATACCAACAACATAGTTAGACTTATAATATATACCAGTATATCCCGTGGTCGAAATTCGACCACCTTAAATTAGTTTAAGTTACTAAATCCTCTATTCATATTTTTTCAGCACTGCCTAGAAGCCGAAATATTTGAGAAATTTTTGTTCCTGAAATTAATTATATATAGTTGAGTAATTTAGGGCAGCTTTCATAGAAGTCGGTTAACACTTAACGGCGGGTAATTTGACAACGTTCCGAAAAAAATCACTCGATTAAAAACCGGTAATCATTAATAGGAGATGGCCAAAACAGTCCTTAGGAATGTTTGAAAGTCCGCCATCAGAGCCACCATTCCTTCAGATTCGGTCAATATTTTAATAAAAAACTTTTATTTGATGGGCATATACCAACAACATAGTTAGACTTATAATATATACTAGTATATCCCGTGGTCGAAATTCTACCACTTTAAATTAATTTAAGTTATTAAATCCTCTGTTCATATTTTTTTCACCATCAGAGCCACCATTCCTTCCGATTCGGTCAATATTTCAATAACAAACTTGGATTTGATGGACATATACCAACAACATAGTTAGACTTATAATATATACTAGTATATCCCGTGGTCGAAATTCGACCACCTTAAATTAGTTTAAGTTACTAAATCCTCTATTCATATTTTTTTCAGCACTGCCTAGAAGCCGAAATATTTGAGAAATTTTTGTTCCTGAAATTAATTATATATAGTTGAGTAATTTAGGGCAGCTTTCATAGAAGTCGGTTAACACTTAACGGCGGGTAATTTGACAACGTACCGAAAAAAATCACTCGATTAAAAACCGGTAATAATTAATAGGAGATGGCCAAAACAGTCCTTAGGAATATTTGAAAGTCCACCATCAGAGCCACCGCTCCTTCTGATTTGGTCAATATTTTAATAAAAAAACTTCGATTTGATGGACATATACCCACAACATAGTTAGACTTATAATATGTACTAGTATATCCCGTGGTCGAAATTCTACCACTTTAAATTAATTTAAGTTATTAAATCCTCTGTTCATATTTTTTTCACCATCAGAGCCACCATTCCTTCCGATTCGGTCAATATTTCAATAACAAACTTGGATTTGATGGACATATACCAACAACATAGTTAGACTTATAATATATACTAGTATATCCCGTGGTCGAAATTCGACCACCTTAAATTAGTTTAAGTTACTAAATCCTCTATTCATATTTTTTTCAGCACTGCCTAGAAGCCGAAATATTTGAGAAATTTTTGTTCCTGAAATTAATTATATATAGTTGAGTAATTTAGGGCAGCTTTCATAGAAGTCGGTTAACACTTAACGGCGGGTAATTTGACAACGTACCGAAAAAAATCACTCGATTAAAAACCGGTAATAATTAATAGGAGATGGCCAAAACAGTCCTTAGGAATATTTGAAAGTCCACCATCAGAGCCACCGCTCCTTCTGATTTGGTCAATATTTTAATAAAAAAACTTCGATTTGATGGACATATACCCACAACATAGTTAGACTTATAATATGTACTAGTATATCCCGTGGTCGAAATTCTACCACTTTAAATTAATTTAAGTTATTAAATCCTCTGTTCATATTTTTTTCACCATCAGAGCCACCATTCCTTCCGATTCGGTCAATATTTCAATAACAAACTTGGATTTGATGGACATATACCAACAACATAGTTAGACTTATAATATATACTAGTATATCCCGTGGTCGAAATTCGACCACCTTAAATTAGTTTAAGTTACTAAATCCTCTATTCATATTTTTTTCAGCACTGCCTAGAAGCCGAAATAGTTGACAAATTTTTGTTCCTGAAATTAGGTATATATAGTTGAGTAATTCAGGGCCGCTTTCATAGAAGTCGGTTAACACTAAACGGCGGGTAATTTGACAACGTACCGAAAAAAATCACTCGATTAAAAACCGGTAATCATTAATAGGAGATGGCCAAAACGTTCCTAGGAATGTTTGAAAGTCCGCCATCAGAGCCACCATTCCTTCAGATTCGGTCAATATTTTAATAAAAAACTTTTATTTGATGGGCATATACCAACAACATAGTTAGACTTATAATATATACTAGTATATCCCGTGGTCGAAATTCTACCACTTTAAATTAATTTAAGTTATTAAATCCTCTGTTCATATTTTTTTCACCATCAGAGCCACCATTCCTTCCGATTCGGTCAATATTTCAATAACAAACTTGGATTTGATGGACATATACCAACAACATAGTTAGACTTATAATATATACTAGTATATCCCGTGGTCGAAATTCGACCACCTTAAATTAGTTTAAGTTACTAAATCCTCTATTCATATTTTTTTCAGCACTGCCTAGAAGCCGAAATATTTGAGAAATTTTTGTTCCTGAAATTAATTATATATAGTTGAGTAATTTAGGGCAGCTTTCATAGAAGTCGGTTAACACTTAACGGCGGGTAATTTGACAACGTACCGAAAAAAATCACTCGATTAAAAACCGGTAATAATTAATAGGAGATGGCCAAAACAGTCCTTAGGAATATTTGAAAGTCCACCATCAGAGCCACCGCTCCTTCTGATTTGGTCAATATTTTAATAAAAAAACTTCGATTTGATGGACATATACCCACAACATAGTTAGACTTATAATATGTACTAGTATATCCCGTGGTCGAAATTCTACCACTTTAAATTAATTTAAGTTATTAAATCCTCTGTTCATATTTTTTTCACCATCAGAGCCACCATTCCTTCCGATTCGGTCAATATTTCAATAACAAACTTGGATTTGATGGACATATACCAACAACATAGTTAGACTTATAATATATACTAGTATATCCCGTGGTCGAAATTCGACCACCTTAAATTAGTTTAAGTTACTAAATCCTCTATTCATATTTTTTTCAGCACTGCCTAGAAGCCGAAATAGTTGACAAATTTTTGTTCCTGAAATTAATTATATATAGTTGAGTAATTTAGGGCCGCTTTCATAGAAGTCGGTTAACACTTAACGGCGGGTAATTTGACAACTAACCGAAAAAAAGCCCTCCAATAAAAACCGGTATTCATTAATAGGAGATGGCCAAAGCAGTCCTTAGGAATGTTTGAAAGTCCACCATCAGAGCCACCATTCCTTCAGATTCGGTCAATAGTTCAATAACAAACTTGGATTTGATGGACATATACCAACAACATAGTTAGACTTATAATATATACTAGTATATCCCGTGGTCGAAATTCGACCACCTTAAATTAGTTTAAGTTACTAAATCCTCTATTCATATTTTTTTCAGCACTACCTAGAGGCCGAAATATTTGAGAAATTTTTGTTCCTGAAATTAATTATATATAGTTGAGTAATTTAGGACTGCTTTCATAGAAGTCGGTTAACACTAAACGACGGGTAATTTGACAACTAACCGAACAAAATCCCTCGATTAAAAACCGGTAATCATTAATAGGAGATGGCCAAAACAGTCCTTAGGAATGTTTCAAAGTCCACCATCAGGGCCACCATTCCTTCAGCTTCGGTCAATATTTTAATAAAAAACTTGCATTTGATGGACATATACCAACAACATAGTTAGACTTATAATATATACTATTATATCCCGTGGTCGAAATTTTACCACTTTAAATTAATTTAAGTTATTAAATCCTCTGTTCATATTTTTTTCAGCACTGCCTAGAAGCCGGAATATTTGAGAAATTTTGGTTTTTGAAATTAATTATATATAGTTGAGTAATTTAGGGCCTCTTTCATAGAAGTCGGTTAACACTAAACGGCGGGTAATTTGACAACTAACCGAAAAAAATCCCTCCAATAAAAACTGGTATTCATTAATAGGAGATGGCCAACTCAGTCCTTAGGAATGTTTGAAAGTCCACCATCAGAGCCACCATTCCTTCAGATTCGGTCAATAGTTCAATAACAAACTTGGATTTGATGGACATATACCAACAACATAGTTAGACTTATAATATATACTAGTATATCCCGTGGTCGAAATTCGACCACCTTAAATTAGTTTAAGTTACTAAATCCTCTATTCATATTTTTTTCAGCACTACCTAGAGGCCGAAATATTTGAGAAATTTTTGTTCCTGAAATTAATTATATATAGTTGAGTAATTTAGGACTGCTTTCATAGAAGTCGGTTAACACTAAACGACGGGTAATTTGACAACTAACCGAACAAAATCCCTCGATTAAAAACCGGTAATCATTAATAGGAGATGGCCAAAACAGTCCTTAGGAATGTTTCAAAGTCCACCATCAGGGCCACCATTCCTTCAGCTTCGGTCAATATTTTAATAAAAAACTTGCATTTGATGGACATATACCAACAACATAGTTAGACTTATAATATATACTATTATATCCCGTGGTCGAAATTTTACCACTTTAAATTAATTTAAGTTATTAAATCCTCTGTTCATATTTTTTTCAGCACTGCCTAGAAGCCGGAATATTTGAGAAATTTTGGTTTTTGAAATTAATTATATATAGTTGAGTAATTTAGGGCCTCTTTTATAAAAGTCGGTTAACACTAAACGGCGGGTAATTTGACAACTAACCGAAAAAAAGCCCTCCAATAAAAACCGGTATTCATTAATAGGAGATGGCCAAAGCAGTCCTTAGGAATGTTTGAAAGTCCACCATCAGAGCCACCATTCCTTCAGATTCGGTCAATATTTCAATAACAAACTTGGATTTGATGGGCATATACCAACAACATAGTTAGACTTATAATATATACTAGTATATCCCGTGGTCGAAATTCGACCACCTTAAATTAGTTTAAGTTACTAAATCCTCTATTCATATTTTATTCAGCACTACCTAGAGGCCGAAATATTTGAGAAATTTTTGTTCCTGAAATTAATTATATATAGTTGAGTAATTTAGGGCCGCTTTCATAGAAGTCAGTTAACACTAAACGGCGGGTAATTTGACAACTAACCGAACAAAATCCCTCCAATAAAAACTGGTATTCATTAATAGGAGATGGCCAAATCAGTCCTTAGGGATGTTTGAAAGTCTACCATCAGAGCCACCGCTCCTTCTGATTCGGTCAATATTTTAATAAAAAAACTTCGATTTGATGGACATATACCAACAACATAGTTAGACTTATAATATATACTAGTATATCCCGTGGTCGAAATTCGACCACCTTCAATAAGTTTAAGTTTTTAAATCCTCTATTCATATTTTTTTCAGCACTGCCTAGAAGCCGGAATAATTGAGAAATTTTTGTTCCTGAAATTAGGTATATATAGTTGAGTAATTCAGGGCCGCTTTCATAGAAGTCGGTTAACACTAAACGGCGGGTAATTTGACAACGTACCGAAAAAAATCACTCGATTAAAAACCGGTAATCATTAATAGGAGATGGCCAAAACGTTCCTAGGAATGTTTGAAAGTCCGCCATCAGAGCCACCATTCCTTCAGATTCGGTCAATATTTTAATAAAAAACTTTTATTTGATGGGCATATACCAACAACATAGTTAGACTTATAATATATACTAGTATATCCCGTGGTCGAAATTCTACCACTTTAAATTAATTTAAGTTATTAAATCCTCTGTTCATATTTTTTTCACCATCAGAGCCACCATTCCTTCCGATTCGGTCAATATTTCAATAACAAACTTGGATTTGATGGACATATACCAACAACATAGTTAGACTTATAATATATACTAGTATATCCCGTGGTCGAAATTCGACCACCTTAAATTAGTTTAAGTTACTAAATCCTCTATTCATATTTTTTTCAGCACTGCCTAGAAGCCGAAATATTTGAGAAATTTTTGTTCCTGAAATTAATTATATATAGTTGAGTAATTTAGGGCAGCTTTCATAGAAGTCGGTTAACACTTAACGGCGGGTAATTTGACAACGTACCGAAAAAAATCACTCGATTAAAAACCGGTAATAATTAATAGGAGATGGCCAAAACAGTCCTTAGGAATATTTGAAAGTCCACCATCAGAGCCACCGCTCCTTCTGATTTGGTCAATATTTTAATAAAAAAACTTCGATTTGATGGACATATACCCACAACATAGTTAGACTTATAATATGTACTAGTATATCCCGTGGTCGAAATTCTACCACTTTAAATTAATTTAAGTTATTAAATCCTCTGTTCATATTTTTTTCACCATCAGAGCCACCATTCCTTCCGATTCGGTCAATATTTCAATAACAAACTTGGATTTGATGGACATATACCAACAACATAGTTAGACTTATAATATATACTAGTATATCCCGTGGTCGAAATTCGACCACCTTAAATTAGTTTAAGTTACTAAATCCTCTATTCATATTTTTTTCAGCACTGCCTAGAAGCCGAAATAGTTGACAAATTTTTGTTCCTGAAATTAATTATATATAGTTGAGTAATTTAGGGCCGCTTTCATAGAAGTCGGTTAACACTTAACGGCGGGTAATTTGACAACTAACCGAAAAAAAGCCCTCCAATAAAAACCGGTATTCATTAATAGGAGATGGCCAAAGCAGTCCTTAGGAATGTTTGAAAGTCCACCATCAGAGCCACCATTCCTTCAGATTCGGTCAATAGTTCAATAACAAACTTGGATTTGATGGACATATACCAACAACATAGTTAGACTTATAATATATACTAGTATATCCCGTGGTCGAAATTCGACCACCTTAAATTAGTTTAAGTTACTAAATCCTCTATTCATATTTTTTTCAGCACTACCTAGAGGCCGAAATATTTGAGAAATTTTTGTTCCTGAAATTAATTATATATAGTTGAGTAATTTAGGACTGCTTTCATAGAAGTCGGTTAACACTAAACGACGGGTAATTTGACAACTAACCGAACAAAATCCCTCGATTAAAAACCGGTAATCATTAATAGGAGATGGCCAAAACAGTCCTTAGGAATGTTTCAAAGTCCACCATCAGGGCCACCATTCCTTCAGCTTCGGTCAATATTTTAATAAAAAACTTGCATTTGATGGACATATACCAACAACATAGTTAGACTTATAATATATACTATTATATCCCGTGGTCGAAATTTTACCACTTTAAATTAATTTAAGTTATTAAATCCTCTGTTCATATTTTTTTCAGCACTGCCTAGAAGCCGGAATATTTGAGAAATTTTGGTTTTTGAAATTAATTATATATAGTTGAGTAATTTAGGGCCTCTTTCATAGAAGTCGGTTAACACTAAACGGCGGGTAATTTGACAACTAACCGAAAAAAATCCCTCCAATAAAAACTGGTATTCATTAATAGGAGATGGCCAACTCAGTCCTTAGGAATGTTTGAAAGTCCACCATCAGAGCCACCATTCCTTCCGATTCGGTCAATATTTCAATAACAAACTTGGATTTGATGGACATATACCAACAACATAGTTAGACTTATAATATATACTAGTATATCCCGTGGTCGAAATTCGACCACCTTAAATTAGTTTAAGTTACTAAATCCTCTATTCATATTTTTTTCAGCACTGCCTAGAAGCCGAAATATTTGAGAAATTTTTGTTCCTGAAATTAATTATATATAGTTGAGTAATTTAGGGCAGCTTTCATAGAAGTCGGTTAACACTTAACGGCGGGTAATTTGACAACGTACCGAAAAAAATCACTCGATTAAAAACCGGTAATAATTAATAGGAGATGGCCAAAACAGTCCTTAGGAATATTTGAAAGTCCACCATCAGAGCCACCGCTCCTTCTGATTTGGTCAATATTTTAATAAAAAAACTTCGATTTGATGGACATATACCCACAACATAGTTAGACTTATAATATGTACTAGTATATCCCGTGGTCGAAATTCTACCACTTTAAATTAATTTAAGTTATTAAATCCTCTGTTCATATTTTTTTCACCATCAGAGCCACCATTCCTTCCGATTCGGTCAATATTTCAATAACAAACTTGGATTTGATGGACATATACCAACAACATAGTTAGACTTATAATATATACTAGTATATCCCGTGGTCGAAATTCGACCACCTTAAATTAGTTTAAGTTACTAAATCCTCTATTCATATTTTTTTCAGCACTGCCTAGAAGCCGAAATAGTTGACAAATTTTTGTTCCTGAAATTAATTATATATAGTTGAGTAATTTAGGGCCGCTTTCATAGAAGTCGGTTAACACTTAACGGCGGGTAATTTGACAACTAACCGAAAAAAAGCCCTCCAATAAAAACCGGTATTCATTAATAGGAGATGGCCAAAGCAGTCCTTAGGAATGTTTGAAAGTCCACCATCAGAGCCACCATTCCTTCAGATTCGGCCAATAGTTCAATAACAAACTTGGATTTGATGGACATATACCAACAACATAGTTAGACTTATAATATATACTAGTATATCCCGTGGTCGAAATTCGACCACCTTAAATTAGTTTAAGTTACTAAATCCTCTATTCATATTTTTTTGAGCACTACCTAGAGGCCGAAATATTTGAGAAATTTTTGTTCCTGAAATTAATTATATATAGTTGAGTAATTTAGGACTGCTTTCATAGAAGTCGGTTAACACTAAACGACGGGTAATTTGACAACTAACCGAACAAAATCCCTCGATTAAAAACCGGTAATCATTAATAGGAGATGGCCAAAACAGTCCTTAGGAATGTTTCAAAGTCCACCATCAGGGCCACCATTCCTTCAGCTTCGGTCAATATTTTAATAAAAAACTTGCATTTGATGGACATATACCAACAACATAGTTAGACTTATAATATATACTATTATATCCCGTGGTCGAAATTTTACCACTTTAAATTAATTTAAGTTATTAAATCCTCTGTTCATATTTTTTTCAGCACTGCCTAGAAGCCGGAATATTTGAGAAATTTTGGTTTTTGAAATTAATTATATATAGTTGAGTAATTTAGGGCCTCTTTCATAGAAGTCGGTTAACACTAAACGGCGGGTAATTTGACAACTAACCGAAAAAAATCCCTCCAATAAAAACTGGTATTCATTAATAGGAGATGGCCAACTCAGTCCTTAGGAATGTTTGAAAGTCCACCATCAGAGCCACCATTCCTTCCGATTCGGTCAATATTTCAATAACAAACTTGGATTTGATGGACATATACCAACAACATAGTTAGACTTATAATATATACTAGTATATCCCGTGGTCGAAATTCGACCACCTTAAATTAGTTTAAGTTACTAAATCCTCTATTCATATTTTTTTCAGCACTGCCTAGAAGCCGAAATAGTTGACAAATTTTTGTTCCTGAAATTAATTATATATAGTTGAGTAATTTAGGGCCGCTTTCATAGAAGTCGGTTAACACTTAACGGCGGGTAATTTGACAACTAACCGAAAAAAAGCCCTCCAATAAAAACCGGTATTCATTAATAGGAGATGGCCAAAGCAGTCCTTAGGAATGTTTGAAAGTCCACCATCAGAGCCACCATTCCTTCAGATTCGGTCAATAGTTCAATAACAAACTTGGATTTGATGGACATATACCAACAACATAGTTAGACTTATAATATATACTAGTATATCCCGTGGTCGAAATTCGACCACCTTAAATTAGTTTAAGTTACTAAATCCTCTATTCATATTTTTTTCAGCACTACCTAGAGGCCGAAATATTTGAGAAATTTTTGTTCCTGAAATTAATTATATATAGTTGAGTAATTTAGGACTGCTTTCATAGAAGTCGGTTAACACTAAACGACGGGTAATTTGACAACTAACCGAACAAAATCCCTCGATTAAAAACCGGTAATCATTAATAGGAGATGGCCAAAACAGTCCTTAGGAATGTTTGAAAGTCCACCATCAGAGCCTCCGCTCCTTCTGATTCGGTCAATATTTTAATAAAAAAACTTCGATTTGATGGACATATACCCACAACATAGTTAGACTTATAATATATACTAGTATATCCCGTGGTCGAAATTCGACCACCTTAAAGTAGTTTAAGCTATTAAATCCTCTATTCATATTTTTTTCAGCACTGCCTAGAAGCCGGAATATTTGAGAAATTTTGGTTTTTGAAATTAATTATATATAGTTGAGTAATTTAGGGCCTCTTTCATAGAAGTCGGTTAACACTAAACGGCGGGTAATTTGACAACTAACCGAAAAAAAGCCCTCCAATAAAAACCGGTATTCCTTAATAGGAGATGGCCAAAGCAGTCCTTAGGAATGTTTGAAAGTCCACCATCGGAGCCACCATGCCTTCAGATTCGGTCAATAGTTCAATAACAAACTTGGATTTGATGGACATATACCAACAACATAGTTAGACTTATAATATATACTAGTATATCCCGTGGTCGAAATTCGACCACCTTAAATTAGTTTAAGTTACTAAATCCTCTATTCATATTTTTTTCAGCACTACCTAGAGGCCGAAATATTTGAGAAATTTTTGTTCCTGAAATTAATTATATATAGTTGAGTAATTTAGGGCTGCTTTCATAGAAGTCGGTTAACACTAAACGACGGGTAATTTGACAACTAACCGAACAAAATCAATCCATTAAAGACCGGTAATCATTAAAATGAGATGTACAAAACAGTCCTTAGGAATGTTTGAAAGTCCACCATCAGAGCCTCCGCTCCTTCTGATTCGGTCAATATTTTAATAAAAAAACTTCGATTTGATGGACATATACCCACAACATAGTTAGACTTATAATATATACTAGTATATCCCGTGGTCGAAATTCGACCACCTTAAAGTAGTTTAAGCTATTAAATCCTCTATTCATATTTTTTTCAGCACTGCCTAGAAGCCGGAATATTTGAGAAATTTTGGTTTTTGAAATTAATTATATATAGGTGAGTAATTTAGGGCCGCTTTCATAGAAGTCGGTTAACACTAAACGGCGGGTAATTTGACAACTAACCGAACAAAATCAATCCATTAAAGACCGGTAATCATTAAAATGAGATGTACAAAACAGTCCTTAGAAATGTTTGAAAGTCCACCATCAGAGCCTCCGCTCCTTCTGATTCGGTCAATATTTTAATAAAAAAACTTGGATTTGATGGACATATACCCACAACATAGTTAGACTTATAATATATACTAGTATATCCCGTGGTCGAAATTCTACCACTTTAAATTAATTTAAGTTATTAAATCCTCTGTTCATATTTTTTTCACCATCAGAGCCACCATTCCTTCCGGCTCGGTCAATATTTCAATAACAAACTTGGATTTGATGGACATATACCAACAACATAGTTAGACTTATAATATATACCAGTATATCCCGTGGTCGAAATTCGACCACCTTAAATTAGTTTAAGTTACTAAATCCTCTATTCATATTTTTTTCAGCACTGCCTAGAAGCCGAAATAGTTGAGAAATTTTTGTTCCTGAAATTAATTATATATAGTTGAGTAATTTAGGGCCGCTTTCATAGAAGTCGGTTAACACTTAACGACGGGTAATTTGACAACGTACCGAAAAAAATCACTCGATTAAAAACCGGTATTCATTAATAGGAGATGGCCAAAGCAGTCCTTAGGAATGTTTGAAAGTCCACCATCAGAGCCACCATTCCTTCAGATTCGGTCAATAGTTCAATAACAAACTTGGATTTGATGGACATATACCAACAACATAGTTAGACTTATAATATATACTAGTATATCCCGTGGTCGAAATTCGACCACCTTAAATTAGTTTAAGTTACTAAATCCTCTATTCATATTTTTTCAGCACTGCCTAGAAGCCGAAATATTTGAGAAATTTTTGTTCCTGAAATTAATTATATACAGTTGAGTAATTTAGGGCAGCTTTCATAGAAGTCGGTTAACACTTAACGGCGGGTAATTTGACAACGTACCGAAAAAAATCACTCGATTAAAAACCGGTAATCATTAATAGGAGATGGCCAAAACAGTCCTTAGGAATGTTTGAAAGTCCGCCATCAGAGCCACCATTCCTTCAGATTCGGTCAATATTTTAATAAAAAACTTTTATTTGATGGGCATATACCAACAACATAGTTAGACTTATAATATATACTAGTATATCCCGTGGTCGAAATTCTACCACTTTAAATTAATTTAAGTTATTAAATCCTCCGTTCATATTTTTGTCACCATCAGAGCCACCATTCCTTCCGATTCGGTCAATATTTCAATAACAAACTTGGATTTGATGGACATATACCAACAACATAGTTAGACTTATAATATATACTCGTATATCCCGTGGTCGAAATTCGACCACCTTAAATTAGTTTAAGTTACTAAATCCTCTATTCATATTTTTTTCAGCACTGCCTAGAAGCCGAAATATTTGAGAAATTTTTGTTCCTGAAATTAATTATATATAGTTGAGTAATTTAGGGCTGCTTTCATAGAAGTCGGTTAACACTAAACGACGGGTAATTTGACAACTAACCGAACAAAATCAATCCATTAAAGACCGGTAATCATTAAAATGAGATGTACAAAACAGTCCTTACGAATGTTTGAAAGTCCACCATCAGAGCCTCCGCTCCTTCTGATTCGGTCAATATTTTAATAAAAAAACTTGGATTTGATGGGCATATACCCACAACATAGTTAGACTTATAATATATACTAGTATATCCCGTGGTCGAAATTCGACCACCTTAAATTAGTTTAAGTTATTAAATCCTCTGTTCATATTTTTTTCACCATCAGAGCCACCATTCCTTCCGATTCGGTCAATATTTCAATAACAAACTTGGATTTGATGGACATATACCAACAACATAGTTAGACTTATAATATATACTCGTATATCCCGTGGTCGAAATTCGACCACCTTAAATTAGTTTAAGTTACTAAATCCTCTATTCATATTTTTTTCAGCACTGCCTAGAAGCCGAAATATTTGAGAAATTTTTGTTCCTGAAATTAATTATATATAGTTGAGTAATTTAGGGCTGCTTTCATAGAAGTCGGTTAACACTAAACGACGGGTAATTTGACAACTAACCGAACAAAATCAATCCATTAAAGACCGGTAATCATTAAAATGAGATGTACAAAACAGTCCTTACGAATGTTTGAAAGTCCACCATCAGAGCCTCCGCTCCTTCTGATTCGGTCAATATTTTAATAAAAAACTTTTATTTGATGGGCATATACCAACAACATAGTTAGACTTATAATATATACTAGTATATCCCGTGGTCGAAATTCTACCACTTTAAATTAATTTAAGTTGTTAAATCCTCTGTTCATATTTTTTTCACCATCAGAGCCACCATTCCTTCAGATTCGGTCAATATTTCAATAACAAACTTGGATTTGATGGACATATACCAACAACATAGTTAGACTTATAATATATACTCGTATATCCCGTGGTCGAAATTCGACCACCTTAAATTAGTTTAAGTTATTAAATCCTCTGTTCATATTTTTTCCAGCTCTGCCTAGAGGCCGAAATATTTGAGAAATTTTTGTTCCTGAAATTAATTATATATAGTTGAGTAATTTAGGGCAGCTTTCATAGAAGTCGGTTAACACTTAACGGCGGGTAATTTGACAACGTACCGAAAAAAATCCCTCGATTAAAAACCGGTAATCATTAATAGGAGATGGCCAAAACAGTCCTTAGGAATGTTTGAAAGTCCACCATCAGGGCCACCATTCCTTCAGCTTCGGTCAATATTTTAATAAAAAACTTGCATTTGATGGACATATACCAACAACATAGTTAGACTTATAATATATACTATTATATCCCGTGGTCGAAATTCTAAAACTTTAAATTAATTTAAGTTATTAAATCCTCTGTTCATATTTTTTCCAGCACTGCCTAGAACCCGGAATATTTGAGAAATTTTGGTTTTTGAAATTAATTATATATAGTTGAGTAATTTAGGGCCTCTTTCATAGAAGTCGGTTAACACTAAACGGCGGGTAATTTGACAACTAACCGAAAAAAAGCCCTCCAATAAAAACCGGTATTCATTAATAGGAGATGGCCAAAGCAGTCCTTAGGAATGTTTGAAAGTCCACCATCAGAGCCTCCGCTCCTTCTGATTCGGTCAATATTTTAATAAAAAAACTTGGATTTGATGGACATATACCCACAACATAGTTAGACTTATAATATATACTAGTATATCCCGTGGTCGAAATTCGACCACCTTAAAGTAGTTTAAGCTATTAAATCCTCTATTCATATTTTTTCAGCACTGCCTAGAAGCCGGAATATTTGAGAAATTTTGGTTTTTGAAATTAATTATATATAGTTGAGTAATTCAGGGCCGCTTTCATAGAAGTCGGTTAACACTAAACGGCGGGTAATTTGACAACGTACCGAAAAAAATCACTCGATTAAAAACCGGTATTCATTAATAGGAGATGGCCAAAGCAGTCCTTAGGAATGTTTGAAAGTCCACCATCAGAGCCTCCGCTCCTTCTGATTCGGTCAATATTTTAATAAAAAAACTTGGATTTGATGGACATATACCCACAACATAGTTAGACTTATAATATATACTAGTATATCCCGTGGTCGAAATTCGACCACCTTAAAGTAGTTTAAGCTATTAAATCCTCTATTCATATTTTTTCAGCACTGCCTAGAAGCCGGAATATTTGAGAAATTTTGGTTTTTGAAATTAATTA
This sequence comes from Merzomyia westermanni, assembly GCA_949987695.1. Taxonomy (NCBI): domain Eukaryota; kingdom Metazoa; phylum Arthropoda; class Insecta; order Diptera; family Tephritidae; genus Merzomyia; species Merzomyia westermanni. The sequence continues at coordinate 68,708,937 of OX465292.1, forward strand.
TATATAGGTGAGTAATTTAGGGCCGCTTTCATAGAAGTCGGTTAACACTAAACGGCGGGTAATTTGACAACTAACCGAACAAAATCAATCCATTAAAGACCGGTAATCATTAAAATGAGATGTACAAAACAGTCCTTAGAAATGTTTGAAAGTCCACCATCAGAGCCTCCGCTCCTTCTGATTCGGTCAATATTTTAATAAAAAAACTTGGATTTGATGGACATATACCCACAACATAGTTAGACTTATAATATATACTAGTATATCCCGTGGTCGAAATTCTACCACTTTAAATTAATTTAAGTTATTAAATCCTCTGTTCATATTTTTTTCACCATCAGAGCCACCATTCCTTCCGGCTCGGTCAATATTTCAATAACAAACTTGGATTTGATGGACATATACCAACAACATAGTTAGACTTATAATATATACCAGTATATCCCGTGGTCGAAATTCGACCACCTTAAATTAGTTTAAGTTACTAAATCCTCTATTCATATTTTTTTCAGCACTGCCTAGAAGCCGAAATAGTTGAGAAATTTTTGTTCCTGAAATTAATTATATATAGTTGAGTAATTTAGGGCTGCTTTCATAGAAGTCGGTTAACACTAAACGACGGGTAATTTGACAACTAACCGAACAAAATCAATCCATTAAAGACCGGTAATCATTAAAATGAGATGTACAAAACAGTCCTTACGAATGTTTGAAAGTCCACCATCAGAGCCTCCGCTCCTTCTGATTCGGTCAATATTTTAATAAAAAAACTTGGATTTGATGGGCATATACCCACAACATAGTTAGACTTATAATATATACTAGTATATCCCGTGGTCGAAATTCGACCACCTTAAAGTAGTTTAAGCTATTAAATCCTCTATTCATATTTTTTCAGCACTGCCTAGAAGCCGGAATATTTGAGAAATTTTGGTTTTTGAAATTAATTATATATAGTTGAGTAATTCAGGGCCGCTTTCATAGAAGTCGGTTAACACTAAACGGCGGGTAATTTGACAACGTACCGAAAAAAATCACTCGATTAAAAACCGGTAATCATTAATAGGAGATGGCCAAAACAGTCCTTAGGAATGTTTGAAAGTCCACCATCAGAGCCACCATTCCTTCAGATTCGGTCAATATTTTAATAAAAAACTTTTATTTGATGGGCATATACCAACAACATAGTTAGACTTATAATATATACTAGTATATCCCGTGGTCGAAATTCTACCACTTTAAATTAATTTAAGTTATTAAATCCTCTGTTCATATTTTTTTCAGCACTGCCTAGAGGCCGAAATATTTGAGAAATTTTTGTTCCTGAAATTAATTATATATAGTTGAGTAATTTAGGGCCGCTTTCATAGAAGCCGGTTAACACTAAACGGCGGGTAATTTGACAACGTACCGAACAAAATCAATCCATTAAAGACCGGTAATCATTAAAATGAGATGTACAAAACAGTCCTTAGGAATGTTTGAAAGTCCACCATCAGAGCCACCGCTCCTTCTGATTCGGTCAATATTTTAATAAAAAAACTTGGATTTGATGGACATATACCCACAACATAGTTAGACTTCCCGTGGTCGAAATTCGACCACCTTAAATTAGTTTAAGTTATTAAATCCTCTATTCATATTTTTTTCAGCACTGCCTAGAAGCCGGAATATTTGAGAAATTTTGGTTTTTGAAATTAATTATATATAGGTGAGTAATTTACGGCCGCTTTCATAGAAGTCGGTTAACACTGAAAGGCGGGTAATTTGACAACTAACCGAAAAAAATCCCTGCAATAAAAACCCGTATTCATTAATAGGAGATGGCCAAAACAGTCCTTAGGAATGTTTGAAAGTCCACCATCAGAGCCACCATTCCTTAAGATTCGGTCAATATTTCAATAACAAACTTGGATTTGATGGGCATATACCAACAACATAGTTAGACTTATAATATATACTAGTATTTCCCGTGGTCGAAATTCGACCACCTTAAATTAGTTTAAGTTACTAAATCCTCTATTCATATTTTTTTCAGCACTGCCTAGAAGCCGGAATATTTGAGAAATTTTTGTTCCTGAAATTAATTATATATAGTTGAGTAATTTAGGGCCGCTTTCATAGAAGCCGGTTAACACTAAACGGCGGGTAATTTGACAGCTAACCGAAAAAAATCCCTCCAATTAAAACTGGTATTCATTAATAGGAGATGGCCAAATTAGTCCTTAGGAATGTTTGAAAGTCCACCATCAGAGCCACCATTCCTTCCGGCTCGGTCAATATTTCAATAACAAACTTGGATTTGATGGACATATACCAACAACATAGTTAGACTTATAATATATACCAGTATATCCCGTGGTCGAAATTCGACCACCTTAAATTAGTTTAAGTTACTAAATCCTCTATTCATATTTTTTTCAGCACTGCCTAGAAGCCGAAATAGTTGAGAAATTTTTGTTCCTGAAATTAATTAGATATAGTTGAGTAATTTAGGGCCGCTTTCATAGAAGTCGGTTAACACTTAACGGCGGGTAATTTGACAACGTACCGAAAAAAATCACTCGATTAAAAACCGGTAATAATTAATAGGAGATGGCCAAAACAGTCCTTAGGAATGTTTGAAAGTCCACCATCAGAGCCACCGCTCCTTCTGATTCGGTCAATATTTTAATAAAAAAACTTCGATTTGATGGACATATACCCACAACATAGTTAGACTTATAATATGTACTAGTATATCCCGTGGTCGAAATTCGACCACCTTAAATTAGTTTAAGTTACTAAATCCTCTATTCATATTTTTTTGAGCACTGCCTAGAGGCCGAAATATTTGAGAAATTTTTGTTCCTGCAATTAATTATATATAGTTGAGTAATTTAGGGCCGCTTTCATAGAAGTCGGTTAACACTAAACGGCGGGTAATTTGCCAACTAACCGAAAAAAATCCCTCCAATAAAAACTGGTATTCATTAATAGGAGATGGCCAACTCAGTCCTTAGGAATGTTTGAAAGTCCACCATCAGAGCCACCATTCCTTCCGATTCGGTCAATATTTCAATAACAAACTTGGATTTGATGGACATATACCAACAACATAGTTAGACTTATAATATATACTAGTATATCCCGTGGTCGAAATTCGACCACCTTAAATTAGTTTAAGTTACTAAATCCTCTATTCATATTTTTTTCAGCACTGCCTAGAAGCCGAAATAGTTGAGCAATTTTTGTTCCTGAAATTAATTATATATAGTTGAGTAATTTAGGGCCGCTTTCATAGAAGTCGGAGCAATTTTTGTTCCTGAAATTAATTATATATAGTTGAGTAATTTAGGGCCGCTTTCATAGAAGTCGGAGCAATTTTTGTTCCTGAAATTAATTATATATAGTTGAGTAATTTAGGGCCGCTTTCATAGAAGTCGGTTAACACTTAACGGCGGGTAATTTGACAACGTACCGAAAAAAATCACTCGATTAAAAACCGGTATTCATTAATAGGAGATGGCCAACTCAGTCCTTAGGAATGTTTGAAAGTCCACCATCAGAGCCACCATTCCTTCCGATTCGGTCAATATTTCAATAACAAACTTGGATTTGATGGACATATACCAACAACATAGTTAGACTTATAATATATACTAGTATATCCCGTGGTCGAAATTCTACCACTTTAAATTAATTTAAGTTATTAAATCCTCTGTTCATATTTTTTTCAGCACTGCCTAGAAGCCGAAATAGTTGAGAAATTTTTGTTCCTGAAATTAATTATATATAGTTGAGTAATTTAGGGCCGATTTCATAGAAGTCGGTTAACACTAAACGGCGGGTAATTTGACAGCTAACCGAAAAAAATCACTCGATTAAAAGCCGGTAATAATTAATAGGAGATGGCCGAAACAGTCCTTAGGAATGTTTGAAAGTCCACCATCAGAGCCACCGCTCCTTCTGATTCGGTCAATATTTTAATAAAAAAACTTCGATTTGATGGACATATACCCACAACATAGTTAGACTTATAATATATACTAGTATATCCCGTGGTCGAAATTCGACCACCTTAAAGTAGTTTAAGCTATTAAGTCCTCTATTCATATTTTTTTATACTGCCTAAAAGCCGGAATATTTGAGAAATTTTGGTTTTTGAAATTAATTATATATAGGTGAGTAATTTACGGCCGCTTTCATAGAAGTCAGTTAACACTAAACGGCGGGTAATTTGACAACTAACCGAACAAAATCCCTCCAATAAAAACTGGTATTCATTAATAGGAGATGGCCAAATCAGTCCTTAGGAATGTTTGAAAGTCCACCATCAGAGCCACCATTCCTTCCGATTCGGTCAATATTTCAATAACAAACTTGGATTTGATGGACATATACCAACAACATAGTTAGACTTATAATATGTACTAGTATATCCCGTGGTCGAAATTCGACCACTTTAAATTAGTTTAAGTTACTAAATCCTCTATTCATATTTTTTTCAGCACTGCCTAGAAGCCGAAATAGTTGAGAAATTTTTGTTCCTGAAATTAATTATATATAGTTGAGTAATTTAGGGCCGCTTTCATAGAAGTCGGTTAACACTTAACGGCGGGTAATTTGACAACGTACCGAAAAAAATCACTCGATTAAAAACCGGTAATAATTAATAGGAGATGGCCAAAACAGTCCTTAGGAATGTTTCAAAGTCCACCATCAGAGCCACCGCTCCTTCTGATTCGGTCAATATTTTAATAAAAAAACTTCGATTTGATGGACATATACCCACAACATAGTTAGACTTATAATATGTACTAGTATATCCCGTGGTCGAAATTCGACCACCTTAAATTAGTTTAAGTTACTAAATCCTCTATTCATATTTTTTTCAGCACTGCCTAGAGGCCGAAATATTTGAGAAATTTTTGTTCCTGCAATTAATTATATATAGTTGAGTAATTTAGGGCCGCTTTCATAAAAGTCGGTTCACACTAAATGGCGGGTAATTTGACAACTAACCGAAGAAAATCAATCCATTAAAGACCGGTAATCATTAAAATGAGATGTACAAAGCAGTCCTTAGGAATGTTTGAAAGTCCACCATCAGAGCCACCGGTCCTTCTGATTCGGTCCATATTTTAATAAAAAAACTTGGATTTGATGGACATATACCCACAACATAGTTAGACTTATAATATGTACTAGTATATCCCGTGGTCGAAATTCGACCACCTTAAATTAGTTTAAGTTACTAAATCCTCTATTCATATTTTTTTCAGCACTGCCTAGAAGCCGAAATAGTTGAGAAATTTTTGTTCCTGAAATTAATTATATATAGTTGAGTAATTTAGGGCCGCTTTCATAGAAGTCGGTTAACACTTAACGGCGGGTAATTTGACAACGTACCGAAAAAAATCACTCGATTAAAAACCGGTAATCATTAATAGGAGATGTCCAAAACAGTCCTTAGGAATGTTTGAAAGTCCACCATCAGGGCCACCATTCCTTCAGCTTCGGTCAATATTTTAATAAAAAACTTGCATTTGATGGACATATACCAACAACATAGTTAGACTTATAATATATACTATTATATCCCGTGGTCGAAATTCTACCACTTTAAATTAATTTAAGTTATTAAATCCTCTGTTCATATTTTTTTCAGCACTGCCTAGAAGCCGAAATAGTTGAGAAATTTTTGTTCCTGAAATTAATTATATATAGTTGAGTAATTTAGGGCCGCTTTCATAGAAGTCGGTTAACACTTAACGGCGGGTAATTTGACAACGTACCGAAAAAAATCACTCGATTAAAAGCCGGTAATAATTAATAGGAGATGGCCAAAACAGTCCTTAGGAATGTTTGAAAGTCCACCATCAGAGCCACCGCTCCTTCTGATTCGGTCAATATTTTAATAAAAAAAACTTCGGTTTGATGGACATATACCCACAACATAGTTAGACTTATAATATGTACTAGTATATCCCGTGGTCGAAATTCGACCACCTTAAATTAGTTTAAGTTACTAAATCCTCTATTCATATTTTTTTCAGCACTGCCTAGAAGCCGAAATAGTTGAGAAATTTTTGTTCCTGAAATTAATTATATATAGTTGAGTAATTTAGGGCCGCTTTCATAGAAGTCGGTTAACACTTAACGGCGGGTAATTTGACAACGTACCGAAAAAAATCACTCGATTAAAAACCGGTAATAATTAATAGGAGATGGCCAAATTAGTCCCTATGGATTGTTTGAAAGTCCACCATCAGAGCCACCATTCCTTCCGGCTCGGTCAATATTTCAATAACAAACTTGGATTTGATGGACATATACCAACAACATAGTTAGACTTATAATATATACCAGCATATCCCGTGGTCGAAATTCGACCACCTTAAATTAGTTTAAGTTACTAAATCCTCTATTCATATTTTTTTCAGCACTGCCTAGAAGCCGAAATAGTTGAGAAATTTTTGTTCCTGAAATTAATTATATATAGTTGAGTAATTTAGGGCCGCTTTCATAGAAGTCGGTTAACACTTAACGGCGGGTAATTTGACAACGTACCGAAAAAAATCACTCGATTAAAACCGGTAATAATTAATAGGAGATGGCCAAAACAGTCCTTAGGAATGTTTGAAAGTCCACCATCAGAGCCACCGCTCCTTCTGATTCGGTCAATATTTTAATAAAAAAACTTCGATTTGATGGACATATACCCACAACATAGTTAGACTTATAATATGTACTAGTATATCCCGTGGTCGAAATTCGACCACCTTAAATTAGTTTAAGTTACTAAATCCTCTATTCATATTTTTTTCAGCACTGCCTAGAGGCCGAAATATTTGAGAAATTTTTGTTCCTGCAATTAATTATATATAGTTGAGTAATTTAGGGCCGCTTTCATAGAAGTCGGTTAACACTAAACGGCGGGTAATTTGACAACTAACCGAAAAAAATCCCTCCAATAAAAACTGGTATTCATTAATAGGAGATGGCCAACTCAGTCCTTAGGAATGTTTGAAAGTCCACCATCAGAGCCACCATTCCTTCCGATTCGGTCAATATTTTAATAAACAACTTGCATTTGATGGACATATACCAACAACATAGTTAGACTTATAATATATACTATTATATCCCGTGGTCGAAATTCTACCACTTTAAATTAATTTAAGTTATTAAATCCTCTGTTCATATTTTTTTCAGCACTGCCTAGAAGCCGAAATAGTTGAGAAATTTTTTTTCCTGAAATTAATTATATATAGTTGAGTAATTTAGGGCCGCTTTCATAGAAGTCGGTTAACACTTAACGGCGGGTAATTTGACAACGTACCGAAAAAAATCACTCGATTAAAAGCCGGTAATAATTAATAGGAGATGGCCAAAACAGTCCTTAGGAATGTTTGAAAGTCCACCATCAGAGCCACCGCTCCTTCTGATTCGGTCAATATTTTAATAAAAAAACTTCGATTTGATGGACATATACCCACAACATAGTTAGACTTATAATATGTACTAGTATATCCCGTGGTCGAAATTCGACCACCTTAAATTAGTTTAAGTTACTAAATCCTCTATTCATATTTTTTTCAGCACTGCCTAGAGGCCGAAATATTTGAGAAATTTTTGTTCCTGCAATTAATTATATATAGTTGAGTAATTTAGGGCCGCTTTCATAGAAGTCGGTTAACACTAAACGGCGGGTAATTTGACAACTAACCGAAAAAAATCCCTCCAATAAAAACTGGTATTCATTAATAGGAGATGGCCAACTCAGTCCTTAGGAATGTTTGAAAGTCCACCATCAGATCCACCATTCCTTCCGATTCGGTCAATATTTCAATAACAAACTTGGATTTGATGGACATATACCAGCAACATAGTTAGACTTTTAATATATACTATTATATCCCGTGGTCGAAATTCGACCACCTTAAATTAGTTTAAGTTACTAAATCCTCTATTCATATTTTTTTCAGCACTGCCTAGAAGCCGAAATAGTTGAGAAATTTTTGTTCCTGAAATTAATTATATATAGTTGAGTAATTTAGGGCCGCTTTCATAGAAGTCGGTTAACACTTAACGGCGGGTAATTTGACAACGTACCGAAAAAAATCACTCGATTAAAAACCGGTAATCATTAATAGGAGATGGCCAAAACAGTCCTTAGGAATGTTTGAAAGTCCACCATCAGGGCCACCATTCCTTCAGCTTCGGTCAATATTTTAATAAAAAACTTGCATTTGATGGACATATACCAACAACATAGTTAGACTTATAATATATACTATTATATCCCGTGGTCGAAATTCTACCACTTTAAATTAATTTAAGTTATTAAATCCTCTGTTCCTTTTTTTTTCAGCACTGCCTAGAAGCCGGAATATTTGAGAAATTTTGGTTTTTGAAATTAATTATATATAGTTGAGTAATTTAGGGCCTCTTTCATAGAAGTCGGTTAACACTAAACGGCGGGTAATTTGACAACTAACCGAAAAAAAGCCCTCCAATAAAAACCGGTATTCATTAATAGGAGATGGCCAAAGCAGTCCTTAGGAATGTTTGAAAGTCCTCCATCAGAGCCACCATTCCTTCAGATTCGGTCAATAGTTCAATAACAAACTTGGATTTGATGGACATATACCAACAACATAGTTAGACTTATAATATATACTAGTATATCCCGTGGTCGAAATTCGACCACCTTAAATTAGTTTAAGTTACTAAATCCTCTATTCATATTTTTTTCAGCACTACCTAGAGGCCGAAATATTTGAGAAATTTTTGTTCCTGAAATTAATTATATATAGTTGAGTAATTTAGGGCTGCTTTCATAGAAGTCGGTTAACACTAAACGACGGGTAATTTGACAACTAACCGAACAAAATCAATCCATTAAAGACCGGTAATCATTAAAATGAGATGTACAAAACAGTCCTTAGGAATGTTTGAAAGTCCACCATCAGAGCCTCCGCTCCTTCTGATTCGGTCAATATTTTAATAAAAAAACTTGGATTTGATGGACATATACCCACAACATAGTTAGACTTATCATATATACTAGTATATCCCGTGGTCGAAATTCGACCACCTTAAAGTAGTTTAAACTATAAAGTCCTCTATTCATATTTTTTCAGCACTGCCTAAAAGCCGGAATATTTGAGAAATTTTGGTTTTTGAAATTAATTATATATAGGTGAGTAATTTACGGCCGCTTTCATAGAAGTCAGTTAACACTAAACGGCGGGTAATTTGACAACTAACCGAACAAAATCCCTCCAATAAAAACTGGTATTCATTAATAGGAGATGGCCAAATCAGTCCTTAGGAATGTTTGAAAGTCCACCATCAGAGCCACCGCTCCTTCTGATTCGGTCAATATTTTAATAAAAAAACTTCGATTTGATGGACATATACCCACAACATAGTTAGACTTATAATATATACTAGGATATCCCGTGGTCGAAATTCGACCACTTTAAATTAGTTAGGTTATTAAATCCTCTATTCATATTTTTTTCAGCACTGCCTAGAAGCCGGAATAGTTGAGAAATTTTTGTTCCTGAAATTAATTATATATAGTTGAGTAATTTAAGGCCGCTTTCATAGAAGTCGGTTAACACTAAACGGCGGGTAATTTGACAACTAACCGAACAAAATCCCTCCAATAAAAACTGGTATTCATTAATAGGAGATGGCCAAAACAGTCCTTAGGAATGTTTGAAAGTCCACCATCAGGGCCACCATTCCTTCAGCTTCGGTCAATATTTTAATAAAAAACTTGCATTTGATGGACATATACCAACAACATAGTTAGACTTATAATATATACTATTATATCCCGTGGTCGAAATTCTACCACTTTAAATTAATTTAAGTTATTAAATCCTCTGTTCATATTTTTTTCAGCACTGCCTAGAAGCCGGAATATTTGAGAAATTTTGGTTTTTGAAATTAATTATATATAGGTGAGTAATTTACGGCCGCTTCCATAGAAGTCAGTTAACACTAAACGGCAGGTAATTTGACAACTAACCGAACAAAATCCCTCCAATAAAAACTGGTATTCATTAATAGGAGATGGCCAAAACAGTCCTTAGGAATGTTTGAAAGTCCACCATCAGGGCCACCATTCCTTCAGCTTCGGTCAATATTTTAATAAAAAACTTGCATTTGATGGACATATACCAACAACATAGTTAGACTTATAATATATACTATTATATCCCGTGGTCGAAATTCTACCACTTTAAATTAATTTAAGTTATTAAATCCTCTGTTCATATTTTTTTCAGCACTGCCTAGAAGCCGGAATAATTGAGAAATTTTGGTTTTTGAAATTAATTATATATAGGTGAGTAATTTACGGCCGCTTTCACAGAAGTCAGTTAACACTAAACGGCGGGTAATTTGACAACTAACCGAACAAAATCCCTCCAATAAAAACTGGTATTCATTAATAGGAGATGGCCAAATCAGTCCTTAGGAATGTTTGAAAGTCCACCATCAGAGCCACCGCTCCTTCTGATTCGGTCAATATTTTAATAAAAAAACTTCGATTTGATGGACATATACCCACAACATAGTTAGACTTATAATATATACTAGTATATCCCGTGGTCGAAATTCGACCACCTTAAATTAGTTTAAGTTACTAAATCCTCTATTCATATTTTTTTCAGCACTACCTAGAGGCCGAAATATTTGAGAAATTTTTGTTCCTGAAATTAATTATATATAGTTGAGTAATTTAGGGCTGCTTTCATAGAAGTCGGTTAACACTAAACGACGGGTAATTTGACAACGTACCGAAAAAAATCACTCGATTAAAAACCGGTAATCATTAATAGGAGATGGCCAAAACAGTCCTTAGGAATGTTTGAAAGTCCACCATCAGAGCCACCATTCCTTCAGATTCGGTCAATATTTTAATAAAAAACTTTTATTTGATGGGCATATACCAACAACATAGTTAGACTTATAATATATACTATTATATCCCGTGGTCGAAATTCTACCACTTTAAATTAATTTAAGTTATTAAATCCTCTGTTCATATTTTTTTCAGCACTGCCTAGAAGCCGGAATATTTGAGAAATTTTGGTTTTTGAAATTAATTATATATAGGTGAGTAATTTACGGCCGCTTTCATAGAAGTCAGTTAACACTAAACGGCGGGTAATTTGACAACTAACCGAACAAAATCCCTCCAATAAAAACTGGTATTCATTAATAGGAGATGGCCAAATCAGTCCTTAGGAATGTTTGAAAGTCCACCATCAGAGCCACCGCTCCTTCTGATTCGGTCAATATTTTAATAAAAAAACTTCGATTTGATGGACATATACCCACAACATAGTTAGACTTATAATATATACTAGTATATCCCGTGGTCGAAATTCGACCACCTTAAATTAGTTTAAGTTACTAAATCCTCTATTCATATTTTTTTCAGCACTACCTAGAGGCCGAAATATTTGAGAAATTTTTGTTCCTGAAATTAATTATATATAGTTGAGTAATTTAGGGCTGCTTTCATAGAAGTCGGTTAACACTAAACGACGGGTAATTTGACAACGTACCGAAAAAAATCACTCGATTAAAGACCGGTAATCATTAAAATGAGATGTACAAAACAGTCCTTAGGAATGTTTGAAAGTCCACCATCAGAGCCTCCGCTCCTTCTGATTCGGTCAATATTTTAATAAAAAAACTTGGATTTGATGGACATATACCCACAACATAGTTAGACTTATAATATATACTAGTATATCCCGTGGTCGAAATTCGACCACCTTAAAGTAGTTTAAGCTATTAAATCCTCTATTCATATTTTTTTCAGCACTGCCTAAAAGCCGGAATATTTGAGAAATTTTGGTTTTTGAAATTAATTATATATAGGTGAGTAATTTACGGCCGCTTTCATAGAAGTCAGTTAACACTAAACGGCGGGTAATTTGACAACTAACCGAACAAAATACCTCCAATAAAAACTGGTATTGATTAATAGGAGATGGCCAAATCAGTCCTTAGGAATGTTTGAAAGTCCACCATCAGAGCCACCGCTCCTTCTGATTCGGTCAATATTTTAATAAAAAAACTTCGATTTGATGGACATATACCCACAACATAGTTAGACTTATAATATATACTAGTATATCCCGTGGTCGAAATTCGACCACTTTAAATTAGTTAGGTTATTAAATCCTCTATTCATATTTTTTTCAGCACTGCCTAGAAGCCGGAATAGTTGAGAAATTTTTGTTCCTGAAATTAATTATATATAGTTGAGTAATTTAAGGCCGCTTTCATAGAAGTCGGTTAACACTAAACGGCGGGTAATTTGACAACTAACCGAAAAAAGCCCTCCAATAAAAACCGGTATTCATTAATAGGAGATGGCCAAAGCAGTCCTTAGGAATGTTTGAAAGTCCACCATCAGAGCCACCATTTATTCCGATTCGGTCAATATTTCAATAACAAACTTGGATTTGATGGACATATACCAACAACATAGTTAGACTTATAATATATACTAGTATATCCCGTGGTCGAAATTCGACCACCTTAAATTAGTTAGGTTATTAAATCCTCTATTCATATTTTTTTCAGCACTGCCTAGAACCCGGAATATTTGAGAAATTTTTGTTCCTGAAATTAGTTATATATAGTTGAGTAATTCAGGGCCGCTTTCATAGAAGTCGGTTAACACTAAACGGCGGGTAATTTGACAACGTACCGAAAAAAATCACTCGATTAAAAACCGGTAATCATTAATAGGAGATGGCCAAAACAGTCCTTAGGAATGTTTGAAAGTCCACCATCAGAGCCACCATTCCTTCAGATTCGGTCAATATTTTAATAAAAAACTTTTATTTGATGGGCATATACCAACAACATAGTTAGACTTATAATATATACTAGTATATCCCGTCGTCGAAATTCTACCACTTTAAATTAATTTAAGTTATTAAATCCTCTGTTCATATTTTTTTCACCATCAGAGCCACCATTCCTTCCGATTCGGTCAATATTTCAATAACAAACTTGGATTTGATGGACATATACCAACAACATAGTTAGACTTATAATATATACCAGTATATCCCGTATTCGAAATTCGACCACCTTAAATTTGTTTAAGTTACTAAATCCTCTATTCATATTTTTTTCAGCACTGCCTAGAAGCCGAAATAGTTGAGAGATTTTTGTTCCTGAAATTAATTATATATAGTTGAGTAATTTAGGGCCGCTTTCATAGAAGTCGGTTAACACTTAACGGCGGGTAATTTGACAACGTACCGAAAAAAATCACTCGATTAAAAACCGGTAATCATTAATAGGAGATGGCCAAAACAGTCCTTAGGAATGTTTGAAAGTCCACCATCAGAGCCACCATTCCTTCAGATTCGGTCAATATTTTAATAAAAAACTTGCATTTGATGGACATATACCAACAACATAGTTAGACTTATAATATATACTAGTATATCCCGTTGTCGAAATTCTACCACTTTAAATTAATTTAAGTTATTAAATCCTCTGTTCATATTTTTTTCAGCACTGCCTAGAAGCCGGAATATTTGAGAAATTTTGGTTTTTGAAATTAATTATATATAGTTGAGTAATTTAGGGCCTCTTTCATAGAAGTCGGTTAACACTATACGGCGGGTAATTTGACAACTAACCGAAAAAAAGCCCTCCAATAAAAACCGGTATTCATTAATAGGAGATGGCAAAATCAGTCCTTAGGAATTTTTGAAAGTCCACCATCAGAGCCACCATTCCTTCAGATTCGGTCAATAGTTCAATAACAAACTTAGATTTGATGGACATATACCAACAACATAGTTAGACTTATAATATATACTAGTATATCCCGTGGTTGAAATTCGACCACCTTAAATTAGTTTAAGTTACTAAATCCTCTATTCATATTTTTTTCAGCACTACCTAGAGGCCGAAATATTTGAGAAATTTTTGTTCCTGAAATTAATTATATATAGTTGAGTAATTTAGGGCCGCTTTCATAGAAGTCGGTTAACACTAAACGGCGGGTAATTTGACAACTAACCGAACAAAATCAATCCATTAAAGACCGGTAATCATTAAAATGAGATGTACAAAACAGTCCTTAGGAATGTTTGAAAGTCCACCATCAGAGCCACCGCCCCTTCTGATTCGGTCAATATTTTAATAAAAAAACTTGGATTTGATGGACATATACCCACAACATAGTTAGACTTATAATATATACTAGTATATCCCGTTGTCGAAATTCTACCACTTTAAATTAGTTTAAGCTATTAACTCCTCTATTCATATTTTTTTCAGCACTGCCTAGAAGCCGGAATATTTGAGAAATTTTGGTTTTTGAAATTAATTATATATAGGTGAGTAATTTACGGCCGCTTTCATAGAAGTCGGTTAACACTAAACGGCGGGTAATTTGACAACTAACCGAACAAAATCCCTCCAATAAAAACTGGTATTCATTAATAGGAGATGGCCAAATCAGTCCTTAGGAATGTTTGAAAGTCCACCATCAGAGCCACCGCTCCTTCTGATTCGGTCAATATTTTAATAAAAAAACTTCGATTTGATGGACATATACCCACAACATAGTTAGACTTATAATATATACTAGTATATCCCGTTGTCGAAATTCTACCACTTTAAATTAGTTTAAGCTATTAACTCCTCTATTCATATTTTTTTCAGCACTGCCTAGAAGCCGGAATATTTGAGAAATTTTTGTTCCTGAAATTAATTATATATAGTTGAGTAATTTAAGGCCGCTTTCATAGAAGTCAGTTAACACTAAACGGCGGGTAATTTGACAACTAACCGAAAAAAGCCCTCCAATAAAAACCGGAATTCATTAATAGGAGATGGCCAAAGCAGTCCTTAGGAATGTTTGAAAGTCCACCATCAGAGCCACCATTCCTTCCGATTCGGTCAATATTTCAATAACAAACTTGGATATGATGGACTTATACCAACAACATAGTTAGACTTATAATATATACTAGTATATCCCGTGGTCGAAATGCGACCACCTTAAATTAGTTAGGTTATTAAATCCTCTATTCATATTTTTTGCAGCACTGCCTAGAACCCGGAATATTTGAGAAATTTTTGTTCCTGAAATTAGTTATATATAGTTGAGTAATTCAGGGCCGCTTTCATAGAAGTCGGTTAACACTAAACGGCGGGTAATTTGACAACGTACCGAAAAAAATCACTCGATTAAAAACCGGTAATCATTAATAGGAGATGGCCAAAACAGTCCTTAGGAATGTTTGAAAGTCCACCATCAGAGCCACCATTCCTTCAGATTCGGTCAATATTTTAATAAAAAACTTGGATTTGATGGGCATATACCAACAACATAGTTAGACTTATAATATATACTAGTATATCCCGTGGTCGAAATTCTACCACTTTAAATTAATTTAAGTTATTAAATCCTCTGTTCACATTTTTTTCACCATCAGAGCCACCATTCCTTCCGATTCGGTCAATATTTCAATAACAAACTTGGATTTGATGGACATATACCAACAACATAGTTAGACTTGTAATATATACCAGTATATCCCGTATTCGAAATTCGACCACCTTAAATTAGTTAGGTTATTAAATCCTCTATTCATATTTTTTTCAGCACTGCCTAGAACCCGGAATAGTTGAGAAATTTTTGTTCCTGAAATTAATTATATATAGTTGAGTAATTTAGGGCCGCTTTCATAGAAGTCGGTTAACACTTAACGGCGGGTAATTTGACAACGTACCGAAAAAAATCACTCGATTAAAAACCGGTAATCATTAATAGGAGATGGCCAAAACAGTCCTTAGGAATGTTTGAAAGTCCACCATCAGAGCCACCATTCCTTCAGATTCGGTCAATATTTTAATATAAAAATTGCATTTGATGGACATATACCAACAACATAGTTAGACTTATAATATATACTAGTATATCCCGTGGTCGAAATTCTACCACTTTAAATTAATTTAAGTTATTAAATCCTCTGTTCATATTTTTTTCAGCACTGCCTAGAAGCCGGAATATTTGAGAAATTTTGGTTTTTGAAATTAATTATATATAGTTGAGTAATTTAGGGCCTCTTTCATAGAAGTCGGTTAACACTAAACGGCGGGTAATTTGACAACTAACCGAAAAAAAGCCCTCCAATAAAAACCGGTATTCATTAATAGGAGATGGCCAAAGCAGTCCTTAGGAATGTTTCAAAGTCCACCATCAGAGCCACCATTCCTTCAGATTCGGTCAATAGTTCAATAACAAACTTGGATTTGATGGACATATACCAACAACATAGTTAGACTTATAATATATATAGGGTGGTTTTTTTAGGGGTATAGAACTTCGAATTGAAATAAAACACAAGAAAATCGTTTTAAGGTCCATCAATATTATTGGAAGGATAATTTTATGCCATTAATGTTTAAATATGATTTCGGGCATGTGGCCGCCGCGGCTGGCTCGAGTAAAACCAATTCTACAGGTCCAATTTTCAACCACTTTTTCGAGCATATGGGGCCGTATGTCGGCAATAACGCCACGAATGTTGGCTTCCAATTCCCCTAACGTTTCTGGTTTGTTGGTGTAGACGAGCGACTTCACATATCCCCAAAGAAAATAATCCAATGGTGTCAAATCACACGACCTTGGTGGCCAATTGACAGGTCCATTCCGCGAAATTATGCGCTCATCGAATGTTTCCTTCAATAAATCGATTGTGACGTGCGCTGTGTGGCATGTAGCGCCGTCTTGTTGGAACCACAACTCATCCACATTCATGCCATCCAATTCGGGAACAAAATAGTCGGTTATCATGGCTCTATACCGGTCTCCATTAACGGTAGCTGCCTCTCCAGCATTATTGCGGAAGAAGTATGGCCCAATGACTCCACCAGCCCATAGAGCACACCAAACAGTCAGTTTTTGTGGATGTAATGGCGTTTCAAGGGTCTCATGTGGATTCTCTTCACTCCAAATGCGGCAATTTTGCTTGTTGACGTAGCCATTCAACCAAAAATGAGCCTCATCACTGAACAAAATTTTGCGATGAAAATCAGCATCGAAATCAATCTCATTTTCGGCCCATACACCAAAATCACGACGCATTGCATGGTCTTGCGGCTTTAATTCTTGCACAAGCTGGATCTTGTAAGGTCGCAAGCCAAGATCTTTGCGCAAAATCTTCCATAAAGTTGATGGACAAAGCTCCAATTGCTGTGCACGGTGGCGAATCGATTCATTCGGGTCCTCTTCAACACTTTGCTCTACAGCGGCAATTGTTTCTTCGGTGCGCACTGTTCGACGTCTCTGCGGATGCGTATTATCGCATAGAGTAAACGTAGTGCGAAAACGATCCATGGTTAACCGAATTAATTGCTCTGATGGACGATTATGTCGACCATAAAATGGACGGAGCTCACGGTAAACTTCGCGAACTGAACCATTATTTTCGAAATAAATTTGCACGATTTGCAAGCGTTGTTCTTTTGTCAACCTGTTCATGATGAAATGGCAAACCAAACTGAACATAAATGACATTAGAGTTGCCAGATTTGACCACAAACTGCCAGTTTTATCTCTATTCGAAAAACAAACCTGTAAAAAAAACACCCTGTACTAGTATATCCCGTGGTCGAAATTCGACCACCTTAAAGTAGTTTAAGCTATTAAATCCTCTATTCATATTTTTTCAGCACTGCCTAGAAGCCGGAATATTTGAGAAATTTTGGTTTTTGAAATTAATTATATATAGTTGAGTAATTCAGGGCCGCTTTCATAGAAGTCGGTTAACACTAAACGGCGGGTAATTTGACAACGTACCGAAAAAAATCACTCGATTAAAAACCGGTAATCATTAATAGGAGATGGCCAAAACAGTCCTTAGGAATGTTTGAAAGTCCACCATCAGAGCCACCATTCCTTCAGATTCGGTCAATATTTTAATAAAAAACTTGCATTTGATGGACATATACCAACAACATAGTTAGACTTATAATATATACTAGTATATCCCGTGGTCGAAATTCGACCACCTTAAATTAGTTTAAGTTATTAAATCCTCTGTTCATATTTTTTTCAGCACTGCCTAGAGGCCGAAATATTTGAGAAATGTTTGTTCTTGAAGTTAATTATATATAGTTGAGTAATTTAGAGCCGCTTTCATAAAAGTCAGTTCACACTAAACGGCGGGTAATTTGACAACTAACCGAAGAAAATCAGTCCATTAAAGACCGGTAATAATTAATAGGAGATGTACAAAACAGTTCTTAGGAATGTTTGAAAGTCCAACATCAGAGCCACCATTCCTTCTGATTCGGTCAATATTTCAATAAAAAACTTGGATTTGATGGACATATACCAACAACATAGTTAGACTTATAATATATACTAGTATAACCCGTGGTCGAAATTCGACCACCTTAAATTGATTTAAGTTACTAAATCTTCTATTCATATTTTTTTCAGCACTGCCTAGAGGCCGAAATATTTGAGAAATGTTTGTTACTGAAATTTATTATATACTAGCAACCCGCCCCGGCTTCACACGGAAATAATTTAATGTACATATAATTACATGGAATTCAGTACGGCAATAAAGACATGAATTGAAAATACAAACATACATACGGCCGAAATTTAATTATGCGAGAGATTCGTACATGTGTACTTACATACATACGTACCGAGTTCTTTCACCATACAATCTAATTCAACATGAATGAGGTGGGGTAAGATTCCCGCATAACTTCTAATGTTTCATTCGGTTGACAGCGAACAAACACACAAACAGTTTTTTTGGAAAAAGTGCTGCTTTTGTTTAAACAATTTTGGTTAAATAAGATATGAATTAACCTCTTTTTTCATGCAGAACGAAAGTAAATATTTCAAAGTTTAACTTCAAGTAAGTTTCATTTCAATCGGTGGATTCTTTTATGATTTATGGCTGTGTAAACAAAAAATTTAGGGTTTTTACCACATTTTGTCCGATTGCCACGCCCCCTTTATATATTTCTTCACATTATAATGACATAAACTTCCTCTTCAACCAATCTATCTACTAAAAAAAAACCGCATTAAAATCCGTTGCTTAGTTTTCAAGATTTAAGCATTTAAGGGGACATAGGGACAGAAAAAGTGACTTTGTTTTATAATATGTAGTGATGCACAAATTGCCATATTATTAGTATGGGCCGCAGTAAAAAATATGTAAATACTTACCATTTAGAAACAAAAGATAAAAAGTAAATGACAAAAAATCTTATTGTGGGTGTAGTCGTTGGAATCGATAGCAAATTAAACGCGCTCCGAATCAATAATAACTATGTATTTAAAAGCTGTATTTTAATTTTGTGCGATTTATTAATATAGAACGTGAACAGAGCGGTTTATTTCGCTGAAAAAATGTAAATTACATGGAATTGAAAATACATACATACATACATACGTCCGAAATTTAATTATGCGAGAGATTCGTACATATGTACTTACATACATACGTATCGAGTTCTTTCACCATACGATAGATTCCCGCATAATCGGTTGACAGCGAACGAACACACAAACAGCGTTCTTTCACCATACGATGTCGCCCCACCTCATTCATGTTGAATTAGATCGTATGGTGAAAGAACGCTGTTTGTGTGTTTATTCGCTGTCAAGTTCTAATGGCTCATTCGTTTAACAGCGAACAAACACACAAACAGCTTTTTTGGAAAAAGTGCTGCTTTTGTTTAAACAATTTTGGTTAAATAAGATATGAAACAACTATTTTTTTTGATGCAGAACGAAAGTAAATATTTCAAAGTTTAACTTCAAGTAAGTTTCATTTTAATCGGTGGATTCGTTTAGGATTTATGGCTGTATAAAAGAAAAATTTATGGTTTTTTACCACATTTTGTCCGATTGCCACGCCCCCTTTATATATTTCTTCACGTTATGATGACATAAACCTTCCTCTTCAACCAATCTATGTATTAAAAAAAACCGCATCAAAATCCGTTGCTTAGTTTTCAAGATTTAAGCATTCAAGGGGAAATACAGACAGAAAAAGTGACTTTGTTTTATAATATGTTAAGAAGATAGTTGAGTAATTTAGGGCCGCTTTCATAGAAGTCGGTTAACACTGAACGGCGGGTAATTTAAAAACCGCTAATCATTAATAGGAGATGGCAAAAGCAGTCCTTAGGAATGTTTGAAAGTCCACCATCAGAGCCAACATTCCTTCAGATTCGGTCAATATTTCAATAACAAACTTGGATTTGATGGACATATACCAACAACATAGTTAGACTTATAATATATACTAGTAAAGGGTGTTTTTTTTAGGGGTATAGAACTTTGAATTGAAATAAAACACAAGAAAATCGTTTTAAGGTCCATCAATTTGGCTTTATTGGAAGGATAATTTTATGCCATTAATGCTTAAATATGATTTCGGGCATGTGGCCACCGCGGCTGGCTCGAATAAAGCCAATTCTACAGGTCCAATTTTCAACCACTTTTTCGAGCATATGGGGCCGTATGTCGGCAATAACGCCACGAATGTTGGCTTCCAATTCCCCTAACGTTTCTGGTTTGTTGGTGTAGACGAGCGACTTCACATATCCCCAAAGAAAATAATCCAATGGTGTCAAATCACACGACCTTGGTGGCCAATTGACAGGTCCATTCCGCGAAATTATGCGCTCATCGAATGTTTCCTTCAATAAATCGATTGTAACGTGCGCTGTGTGGCATGTAGCGCCGTCTTGTTGGAACCACAACTCATCCACATTCATGCCATCCAATTCGGGAACAAAATAGTCGGTTATCATGGCTCTATACCGGTCTCCATTAACGGTAGCTGCCTCTCCAGCATTATTGCGGAAGAAGTATGGCCCAATGACTCCACCAGCCCATAGAGCACACCAAACAGTCAGTTTTTGTGGATGTAATGGCGTTTCAAGGGTCTCATGTGGATTCTCTTCACTCCAAATGCGGCAATTTTGCTTGTTGACGTAGCCATTCAACCAAAAATGAGCCTCATCACTGAACAAAATTTTGCGATGAAAATCAGCATCGAAATCAATCTCATTTTCGGCCCATACACCAAAATCACGACGCATTGCATGGTCTCGCGGCTTTAATTCTTGCACAAGCTGGATCTTGTAAGGTCGCAAGCCAAGATCTTTGCGCAAAATCTTCCATAAAGTTGATGGACAAAGCTCCAATTGCTGTGCACGGTGGCGAATCGATTCATTCGGGTCCTCTTCAACACTTTGCTCTACAGCGGCAATTGTTTCTTCGGTGCGCACTGTTCGACGTCTCTGCGGATGCGTATTATCACATAGAGTAAACGTAGTGCGAAAACGATCCATGGTTAACCGAATTAATTGCTCTGATGGACGATTATGTCGACCATAAAATGGACGGAGCTCACGGTAAACTTCGCGAACTGAACCATTATTTTCGAAATAAATTTGCACGATTTGCAAGCGTTGTTCTTTGGTCAACCTGTTCATGATGAAATGGCAAGCCAAACTGAACATAAATGACATTAGAGTTGCCAGATTTGACCACAAAATGCCAGTTTTATCTCTATTCAAAAAACAAACCTGTAAAAAAAACACCCTGTATATCCCGTGGTCGAAATTCGACCACCTTAAATTAGTTTAAGTTACTAAATCCTCTATTCATATTCTTTTCAGCACTGCCTAAAGGCCGAAATATTTGAGAAATTTTTGTTCCTGAAATTAATTATATACTCGTATAGTTGAGTAATTTAGGGCCGCTTTCATAAAAGTCGGTTAACACTAAACGGCGGGTAATTTGACAACTAACCGAAGAAAATCAATCCATTAAAGACCGGTAATCATTAAAATGAGATGTACAAAACAGTCCTTAGGAATGTTTGAAAGTCCACCATCAGAGCCACCGCTCCTTCTGATTCGGTCAATATTTTAATAAAAAAACTTGGATTTGATGGACATATACCCACAACATAGTTAGACTTATAATATATGCTAGTATATCCCGTGGTCGAAATTCGACCACCTTAAATTAGTTTAAGTTATTAAATCCTCTTTTCATTTTTTTTTCAGCACTGCCTAGAGGCCGAAATATTTGAGAAGTTTTTGTTCCTGAAATTAATTATATACTCGTATAGCTAAGTAATTTAGGGCCGCTTTCATAAAAGTCGGTTAACACTAAACGGCGGGTAATTTGACAACTAACCGAAGAAAATCAATCCATTAAAGACCGGTAATCATTAAAATGAGATGTACAAAACAGTCCTTAGGAATGTTTGAAAGTCCACCATCAGAGCCACCGCTCCTTCTGATTCGGTCAATATTTTAATAAAAAAACTTGGATTTGATGGACATATACCCACAACATAGTTAGACTTATAATATATGCTAGTATATCCCGTGGTCGAAATTCGACCACCTTAAATTAGTTTAAGTTATTAAATCCTCTTTTCATTTTTTTTTCAGCACTGCCTAGAGGCCGAAATATTTGAGAAATTTTTGTTCCTGAAATTAATTATATACTCGTATAGTTGAGTAATTTAGGGCCGCTTTCATAAAAGTCGGTTAACACTAAACGGCGGGTAATTTGACAACTAACCGAAGAAAATCAATCCATTAAAGACCGGTAATCATTAAAATGAGATGTACAAAACAGTCCTTAGGAATGTTTGAAAGTCCACCATCAGAGCCACCGCTCCTTCTGATTCGGTCAATATTTTAATAAAAAAACTTGGATTTGATGGACATATACCCACAACATAGTTAGACTTATAATATATGCTAGTATATCCCGTGGTCGAAATTCGACCACCTTAAATTAGTTTAAGTTATTAAATCCTCTTTTCATTTTTTTTTCAGCACTGCCTAGAGGCCGAAATATTTGAGAAGTTTTTGTTCCTGAAATTAATTATATACTCGTATAGTTGAGTAACTTAGGGCCGCTTTCATAAAAGTCGGTTAACACTAAACGGCGGGTAATTTCGCAACTAACCGAAGAAAATCAATCCAATAAAGACCGGTAATCATTAAAATGAGATGTACAAAACAGTCCTTAGGAATGTTTGAAAGTCCACCATCAGAGCCACCATTCCTTCAGATTCGGTCAATATTTCAATAACAAACTTGGATTTGATGGACATATACCAACAACATAGCTAGACTTATAATATATACTAGTATATCCCGTGGTCGAAATTCGACCACCTTAAATTAGTTTAAGTTACTAAATCCTCTATTCATATTTTTTTCAGCACTGCCTAGAGGCCGAAATATTTGAGAAGTTTTTGTTCCTGAAATTAATTATATACTCGTATAGCTAAGTAATTTAGGGCCGCTTTCATAAAAGTCGGTTAACACTAAACGGCGGGTAATTTGACAACTAACCGAAGAAAATCAATCCATTAAAGACCGGTAATCATTAAAATGAGATGTACAAAACAGAAGCCGGAATATTTGAGAAATTTTTGTTCCTGAAATTAATTATATATAGTTGAGTAATTTAGGGCCGCTTTCATAGAAGTCGGTTAACACTAAACGGCGGGTAATTTGACAACTAACCGAAAAAAATCCCTCCAATAAAAACTGGTATTCATTAATAGGAGATGGCCAAATCAGTCCTTAGGAATGTTTGAAAGTCCACCATCTGAGCCACCATTCCTTCCGATTCGGTCAATATTTCAATAACAAACTTGGATTTGATGGACATATACCAACAACATAGTTAGACTTATAATATATACTAGTATATCCCGTGGTCGAAATTCGACCACCTTAAATTAGTTTAAGTTACTAAATCCTCTATTCATATTTTTTTCAGCACTGCCTAGAGGCCGAAATATTTGAGAAATGTTTGTTCCTGAAATTAATTATATATAGTTGAGTAATTTAGGGCCGCTTTCATAGAAGTCGGTTAACACTAAACGGCGGGTAATTTGACAACTAACCGAAAAAAATCCCTCCAATAAAAACTGGTATTCATTAATAGGAGATGGCCAAATCAGTCCTTAGGAATGTTTGAAAGTCCACCATCAGAGCCACCATTCCTTCCGATTCGGTCAATATTTCAATAACAAACTTGGATTTGATGGACATATACCAACAACATAGTTAGACTTATAATATATACTAGTATATCCCGTGGTCGAAATTCGACCACCTTAAATTAGTTTAAGTTACTAAATCCTCTATTCATATTTTTTTCAGCACTGCCTAGAAGCCGAAATATTTGAGAAATTTTTGTTCCTGAAATTAATTATATATAGTTGAGTAATTTAGGGCAGCTTTCATAGAAGTCGGTTATCACTTAACGGCGGGTAATTTGACAACGTACCGAAAAAAATCACTCGATTAAAAACCGGTAATAATTAATAGGAGATGGCCAAAACAGTCCTTAGGAATATTTGAAAGTCCACCATCAGAGCCACCGCTCCTTCTGATTCGGTCAATATTTTAATAAAAAAACTTCGATTTGATGGACATATACCCACAACATAGTTAGACTTATAATATATACTAGTATATCCCGTGGTCGAAATTCGACCACCTTAAATTAGTTTAAGTTACTAAATCCTCTATTCATATTTTTTTCAGCACTGCCTAGAGGCCGAAATATTTGAGAAATGTTTGTTCCTGAAATTAATTATATATAGTTGAGTAATTTAGGGCCGCTTTCATAGAAGTCGGTTAACACTAAACGGCGGGTAATTTGACAACTAACCGAACAAAATAAATCCATTAAAGACCGGTAATCATTAAAACGAGATGTACAAAACAGTCCTTAGGAATGTTTGAAAGTCCACCATCAGGTCCGCACATGTAAGATCACTATTTATAATGAAGCCTATGTTGGTTATCTTCGAGACCGATTTAAAAGCGCGATCTCCTATATATAAAGGGGGGATAGCTGCGGCGCCAGGGTGCTTCTTACAAATAGGTAACACGTAACACTTATCGACGTTAAGGCGTAAGCCATTTTGTGACGCCCAGGAATTGATAGAGGATAAATCCTCGTTAAAGTTGGCTACCATGTTTATGGTTTGATCTAGAGGACAGGACAAATATAGCTGGATATCATCCGCATAAGCATGAATACTTGCATATTTACATTTAGAGAGCACATCATTAACAAAACAGTCCTTAGGAATGTTTGAAAGTCCACCATCAGAGCCACCGCTCCTTCTGATTCGGTCAATATTTTAATAAAAAAACTTGGATTTGATGGACATATACCCACAACAAAGTTAGACTTCCCGTGATCGAAATTCGATCACCTTAAATTAGTTTAAGTTATTAAATCCTCTATTCATATTTTTTTCAGCACTGCCTAGAAGCCGGAATAATTGAGAAATTTTTGTTTTTGAAATTAATTATATATAGGTGAGTAATTTACGGCCGCTTTCATAGAAGTCGGTTAACACTAAAAGGCGGGTAATTTGACAACTAACCGAAAAAAATCCCTGCAATAAAAACCGGTATTCATTAATAGGAGATGGCCAAAACAGTCCTTAGGAATGTTTGAAAGTCCACCATCAGAGCCACCATTCCTTAAGATTCGGTCAATATTTCAATAACAAACTTGGATTTGATGGACATATACCAACAACATAGTTAGACTTATAATATATACTAGTATTTCCCGTGGTCGAAATTCGACCACCTTAAATTAGTTTAAGTTATTAAATCCTCTATTCATATTTTTTTCAGCACTGCCTAGAAGCCGGAATATTTGAGAAATTTTTGTTCCTGAAATTAATTATATATAGTTGAGTAATTTAGGGCCGCTTTCATAGAAGTCGGTTAACACTAAAGGGCGGGTAATTTGACAACTAACCGAAAAAAATCCCTCCAATTAAAACTGGTATTCATTAATAGGAGATGGCCAAATCAGTCCTTAGGAATGTTTGAAAGTCCACCATCAGAGCCACCATTCCTTCCGGCTCGGTCAATATTTCAATAACAAACTTGGATTTGATGGACATATACCAACAACATAGTTAGACTTATAATATATACCAGTATATCCCGTGGTCGAAATTCGACCACCTTAAATTAATTTAAGTTACTAAATCCTCTATTCATTTTTTTTCAGCACTGCCTAGAAGCCGAAATAGTTGAGAAATTTTTGTTCCTGAAATTAATTATATATAGTTGAGTAATTTAGGGCCGCTTTCATAGAAGTCGGTTAACACTTAACGGCAGAGAAAGGTGCAGTTTCTGGCTTTGAGATACTCTGAAAGTTCACACCCTAGCAACCTAGTCCTCCACGATGAGATATGCTCAAATCTATTTAACCCGAACACATAGCGCGTGACGTGGTTGAAAGCCACATCCAGCTTATGCGCAGACTGAGAGTCCAACTTGCTATACACCAGCTCTGCATAGAGGATGATAGGCATGATTAACTGTATAGCAAACTTTCGTCTTATGCCAACCGGAGTAAATTGGGCAGACATACGCAGACTCCGTAAACTATAGTAAACCTTGCCAACAGTGGCGCTTATATGGTCCGCACATGTAAGATCACTATTTATAATGAAGCCTATGTTGGTTATCTTCGAGACCGATTTAAAAGCGCGATCTCCTATATATAAAGGGGGGATAGCTGCGGCGCCAGGGTGCTTCTTACAAATAGGTAACACGTAACACTTATCGACGTTAAGGCGTAAGCCATTTTGTGACGCCCAGGAATTGATAGAGGATAAATCCTCGTTAAAGTTGGCTACCATGTTTATGGTTTGATCTAGAGGACAGGACAAATATAGCTGGATATCATGCGCATAAGCATGAATACTTGCATATTTACATTTAGAGAGCACATCATTAACAAAAACACTGAATAGCAGTGGTCCCAGAATCGAACCCTGGGGTACACCACATAACAGTGGACGCATCGCAGATAAATTATTCACAACCTTCACACGCTGGGACCTGCCAGTCAGGTAACTCTGCATCAGTTGCACAGCTGATGCACTGAAACCAAATAGCGTTTCCAATTTAAAGCAAAGCAAGTCATGATCAACCGAATCAAAGGCCTTCGAGAAATCCAGCAGACAGAGCAATGTCAAGTACTTTTTATCTAAAGCAAGTCTAACGTCATCCAGTATTTTAACCATGGCTGTGGAGCAACTGTGTTTGGCTCTAAACCCAGACTGGAACCGCGATAGGAGATTAAATTCATTGATATGACGATAAATTTGCTCAGACATGATCGACTCAGCTACTTTTGACAGAGCAGGCAGTATGCTGATCGGTCGAAAATCAGTAGGGCTAGCAGGCGATCTGCTTTTGGCTACAGGGAGCACAGTGGCGACTTTCCATGCATTGGGGAAGCAAGAGGTTGTGAAACTGTGGTTTATGATGTGCGTTAGAGAGGGCAATATAAATGGCAGGATGGTTTTTATAAATTTAATGGTAATGCCATCCTCACCTATGGCATTGGATCGCATCTTGTATATATTCCTCTCGATATCTATTTCAGAGACAGCACGAAACTCAAACAACTGATCAGGTGGGACAGCATCACAATGGACCGGTCAATATTTTAATAAAAAAACTTCGATTTGATGGACATATACCCACAACATAGTTAGACTTATAATATATACTAGTATATCCCGTGGTCGAAATTCGACCACCTTAAATTAGTTTAAGTTACTAAATCCTCTATTCATATTTTTTTCAGCACTGCCTAGAGGCCGAAATATTTGAGAAATTTTTGTTCCTGCAATTAATTATATATAGTTGAGTAATTTAGGGCCGCTTTCATAGAAGTCGGTTAACACTAAACGGCGGGTAGTTTGACAACTAACCGAAAAAAATCCCTCAAATAAAAACTGGTATTCATTTATAAGAGAAGATGGCCAACTCAGTCCTTAGGAATGTTTGAAAGTCCACAATCAGAGCCACCATTCCTTCCGATTCGGTCAATATTTCAATAACAAACTTGGATTTGATGGACATATACCTACAACATAGTTAGACTTATAATATATACTAGTATATCCCGTGGTCGAAATTCGACCACCTTAAATTAGTTTAAGTTACTAAATCCTCTATTCATATTTTTTTCAGCACTGCCTAGAAGCCGAAATAGTTGAGAAATTTTTGTTCCTGAAATTAATTATATATAGTTGAGTAATTTAGGGCCGCTTTCATAGAAGTCGGTTAACACTTAACGGCGGGTAATTTGACAACGTACCGAAAAAAATCACTCGATTAAAAACCGGTAATCATTAATAGGAGATGGCCAAAACAGTCCTTAGGAATGTTTGAAAGTCCACCATCAGGGCCACCATTCCTTCAGCTTCGGTCAATATTTTAATAAAAAACTTGCATTTGATGGACATATACCAACAACATAGTTAGACTTATAATATATACTAGTATATCCCGTGGTCGAAATTCTACCACTTTAAATTAATTTAAGTTATTAAATCCTCTGTTCATATTTTTTTCAGCACTGCCTAGAAGCCGGAATATTTGAGAAATTTTGGTTTTTGAAATTAATTATATATAGTTGAGTAATTTAGGGCCTCTTTTATAGAAGTCGGTTAACACTAAACGGCGGGTAATTTGACAACTAACCGAAAAAAAGCCCTCCAATAAAAAAGGGTATTCATTAATAGGAGATGGCCAAAGCAGTCCTTAGGAATGTTTGAAAGTCCACCATCAGAGCCACCATTCCTTCAGATTCGGTCAATATTTCAATAACAAACTTGGATTTGATGGACATATACCCACAACATAGTTAGACTTATAATATATACTAGTATATCCCGTGGTCGGAATTCGACCACCTTAACGTAGTTTAAGCTATTAAATCCTCTATTCATATTTTTTTCAGCACTGCCTAGAAGCTGGAATATTTGAGAAATTTTGGTTTTTGAAATTAATTATATATAGGTGAGTAATTTACGGCCGCTTTCATAGAAGTCAGTTAACACTAAACGGCGGGTAATTTGACAACTAACCGAACAAAATCCCTCCAATAAAAACTGGTATTCATTAATAGGAGATGGCCAAAACAGTCCTTAGGAATTTTTGAAAGTCCACCTTCAGAGCCACCATTCCTTCAGATTCGGTCAATATTTCAATAAAAAACTTGGATTTGATGGACATATACCAACAACATAGTTAGACTTACAATATATATTAGTATATCCCGTAGTCGAAATTCGACCACCTTAAATTAGTTTAAGTTACTAAATCCTCTATTCATATTTTTTTCAGCACTGCTATGAGGCCGAAATATTTGAGAAATTTTTGTTCCTGAAATTAATTATATATAGTTGAGTAATTTAGGACCGCTTTCATAGAAGTCGGTTAACACTAAACGGCGGGTAATTTGACAACTAACCGAAAAAAATCACTCCATTAAAAACCGGTAATCATTAATGGGAGATGGACAAAGCAGTCCTTAGGAATGTTTGAAAGTCCACCATCAGAGCCACCATTCCTTCAGATTGGGTCAATATTTCAATAAAAAACTTGGATTTGATGGACATATACCAACAAAATACTTAGACTTATAATATATACTAGTATATCCCGTGGTCGAAATTCTACCATTTTAAATAAGTTTAAGTTACTAAATCCTCTATTCATATTCAATTCAACACTGCCTAGAGGCCGAAATATTTGAGAAATGTTTGTTCCTGAAATTAATTATATATAGTTGAGTAATTTAGGGCCGCTTTCTAAAAGTCGGTTCACACTAAACGGCGGGTAATTTGATGGCCAAATCAGTCCTTAGGAATTTTTGAAAGTCCACCTTCAGAGCCACCATTCCTTCAGATTCGGTCAATATTTCAATAAAAAAATTGGATTTGATGGACATATACCAACAACATAGTTAGACTTACAATATATAGTAGTATATCCCGTGGTCGAAGTTCGACCACCTTAAATTAGTTTAAGTTACTAAATCTTCTATTCATATTTTTTTCAGCACTGCCTAGAGGCCGAAATATTTGAGAAATTTTTGTTCCTGAAATTAATTATATATAGTTGAGTAATTTAGGACCGCTTTCATAGAAGGCGGTTAACACTAAACGGCGGGTAATTTGACAACTAACCGAAAAAAATCACTCCATTAAAAACCGGTAATCATTAATAGGAGATGGCCAAAGCAGTCCTTAGGAATGTTTGAAAGTCCACCATTAGAGCCACCATTCCTTCCGATTCGGTCAATATTTCAATAACAAACTTGGATTTGATGGACATATACCAACAACATAGTTAGACTTATAATATATACTAGTATATCCCGTGGTCGAAATTCGACCACCTTAAATTAGTTTAAGTTACTAAATCCTCTATTCATATTTTTTTCAGCACTGCCTAGAGGCCGAAATATTTGAGAAATGTTTGTTCCTGAAATTAATTATATATAGTTGAGTAATTTAGGGCCGCTTTCATAGAAGTCGGTTAACACTAAACGGCGGGTAATTTGACAACTAACCGAAAAAAATCCCTCCAATAAAAACTGGTATTCATTAATAGGAGATGGCCAAATCAGTCCTTAGGAATGTTTGAAAGTCCACCATCAGAGCCACCATTCCTTCCGATTCGGTCAATATTTCAATAACAAACTTGGATTTGATGGACATATACCAACAACATAGTTAGACTTATAATATATACTAGTATATCCCGTGGTCGAAATTCGACCACCTTAAATTAGTTTAAGTTACTAAATCCTCTATTCATATTTTTTTCAGCACTGCCTAGAAGCCGAAATATTTGAGAAATTTTTGTTCCTGAAATTAATTATATATAGTTGAGTAATTTAGGGCAGCTTTCATAGAAGTCGGTTATCACTTAACGGCGGGTAATTTGACAACGTACCGAAAAAAATCACTCGATTAAAAACCGGTAATAATTAATAGGAGATGGCCAAAACAGTCCTTAGGAATATTTGAAAGTCCACCATCAGAGCCACCGCTCCTTCTGATTCGGTCAATATTTTAATAAAAAAACTTCGATTTGATGGACATATACCCACAACATAGTTAGACTTATAATATATACTAGTATATCCCGTGGTCGAAATTCGACCACCTTAAATTAGTTTAAGTTACTAAATCCTCTATTCATATTTTTTTCAGCACTGCCTAGAGGCCGAAATATTTGAGAAATGTTTGTTCCTGAAATTAATTATATATAGTTGAGTAATTTAGGGCCGCTTTCATAGAAGTCGGTTAACACTAAACGGCGGGTAATTTGACAACTAACCGAACAAAATAAATCCATTAAAGACCGGTAATCATTAAAACGAGATGTACAAAACAGTCCTTAGGAATGTTTGAAAGTCCACCATCAGGTCCGCACATGTAAGATCACTATTTATAATGAAGCCTATGTTGGTTATCTTCGAGACCGATTTAAAAGCGCGATCTCCTATATATAAAGGGGGGATAGCTGCGGCGCCAGGGTGCTTCTTACAAATAGGTAACACGTAACACTTATCGACGTTAAGGCGTAAGCCATTTTGTGACGCCCAGGAATTGATAGAGGATAAATCCTCGTTAAAGTTGGCTACCATGTTTATGGTTTGATCTAGAGGACAGGACAAATATAGCTGGATATCATCCGCATAAGCATGAATACTTGCATATTTACATTTAGAGAGCACATCATTAACAAAACAGTCCTTAGGAATGTTTGAAAGTCCACCATCAGAGCCACCGCTCCTTCTGATTCGGTCAATATTTTAATAAAAAAACTTGGATTTGATGGACATATACCCACAACATAGTTAGACTTCCCGTGATCGAAATTCGATCACCTTAAATTAGTTTAAGTTATTAAATCCTCTATTCATATTTTTTTCAGCACTGCCTAGAAGCCGGAATAATTGAGAAATTTTTGTTTTTGAAATTAATTATATATAGGTGAGTAATTTACGGCCGCTTTCATAGAAGTCGGTTAACACTAAAAGGCGGGTAATTTGACAACTAACCGAAAAAAATCCCTGCAATAAAAACCGGTATTCATTAATAGGAGATGGCCAAAACAGTCCTTAGGAATGTTTGAAAGTCCACCATCAGAGCCACCATTCCTTAAGATTCGGTCAATATTTCAATAACAAACTTGGATTTGATGGACATATACCAACAACATAGTTAGACTTATAATATATACTAGTATTTCCCGTGGTCGAAATTCGACCACCTTAAATTAGTTTAAGTTATTAAATCCTCTATTCATATTTTTTTCAGCACTGCCTAGAAGCCGGAATATTTGAGAAATTTTTGTTCCTGAAATTAATTATATATAGTTGAGTAATTTAGGGCCGCTTTCATAGAAGTCGGTTAACACTAAAGGGCGGGTAATTTGACAACTAACCGAAAAAAATCCCTCCAATTAAAACTGGTATTCATTAATAGGAGATGGCCAAATCAGTCCTTAGGAATGTTTGAAAGTCCACCATCAGAGCCACCATTCCTTCCGGCTCGGTCAATATTTCAATAACAAACTTGGATTTGATGGACATATACCAACAACATAGTTAGACTTATAATATATACCAGTATATCCCGTGGTCGAAATTCGACCACCTTAAATTAATTTAAGTTACTAAATCCTCTATTCATTTTTTTTCAGCACTGCCTAGAAGCCGAAATAGTTGAGAAATTTTTGTTCCTGAAATTAATTATATATAGTTGAGTAATTTAGGGCCGCTTTCATAGAAGTCGGTTAACACTTAACGGCAGAGAAAGGTGCAGTTTCTGGCTTTGAGATACTCTGAAAGTTCACACCCTAGCAACCTAGTCCTCCACGATGAGATATGCTCAAATCTATTTAACCCGAACACATAGCGCGTGACGTGGTTGAAAGCCACATCCAGCTTATGCGCAGACTGAGAGTCCAACTTGCTATACACCAGCTCTGCATAGAGGATGATAGGCATGATTAACTGTATAGCAAACTTTCGTCTTATGCCAACCGGAGTAAATTGGGCAGACATACGCAGACTCCGTAAACTATAGTAAACCTTGCCAACAGTGGCGCTTATATGGTCCGCACATGTAAGATCACTATTTATAATGAAGCCTATGTTGGTTATCTTCGAGACCGATTTAAAAGCGCGATCTCCTATATATAAAGGGGGGATAGCTGCGGCGCCAGGGTGCTTCTTACAAATAGGTAACACGTAACACTTATCGACGTTAAGGCGTAAGCCATTTTGTGACGCCCAGGAATTGATAGAGGATAAATCCTCGTTAAAGTTGGCTACCATGTTTATGGTTTGATCTAGAGGACAGGACAAATATAGCTGGATATCATGCGCATAAGCATGAATACTTGCATATTTACATTTAGAGAGCACATCATTAACAAAAACACTGAATAGCAGTGGTCCCAGAATCGAACCCTGGGGTACACCACATAACAGTGGACGCATCGCAGATAAATTATTCACAACCTTCACACGCTGGGACCTGCCAGTCAGGTAACTCTGCATCAGTTGCACAGCTGATGCACTGAAACCAAATAGCGTTTCCAATTTAAAGCAAAGCAAGTCATGATCAACCGAATCAAAGGCCTTCGAGAAATCCAGCAGACAGAGCAATGTCAAGTACTTTTTATCTAAAGCAAGTCTAACGTCATCCAGTATTTTAACCATGGCTGTGGAGCAACTGTGTTTGGCTCTAAACCCAGACTGGAACCGCGATAGGAGATTAAATTCATTGATATGACGATAAATTTGCTCAGACATGATCGACTCAGCTACTTTTGACAGAGCAGGCAGTATGCTGATCGGTCGAAAATCAGTAGGGCTAGCAGGCGATCTGCTTTTGGCTACAGGGAGCACAGTGGCGACTTTCCATGCATTGGGGAAGCAAGAGGTTGTGAAACTGTGGTTTATGATGTGCGTTAGAGAGGGCAATATAAATGGCAGGATGGTTTTTATAAATTTAATGGTAATGCCATCCTCACCTATGGCATTGGATCGCATCTTGTATATATTCCTCTCGATATCTATTTCAGAGACAGCACGAAACTCAAACAACTGATCAGGTGGGACAGCATCACAATGGACCGGTCAATATTTTAATAAAAAAACTTCGATTTGATGGACATATACCCACAACATAGTTAGACTTATAATATATACTAGTATATCCCGTGGTCGAAATTCGACCACCTTAAATTAGTTTAAGTTACTAAATCCTCTATTCATATTTTTTTCAGCACTGCCTAGAGGCCGAAATATTTGAGAAATTTTTGTTCCTGCAATTAATTATATATAGTTGAGTAATTTAGGGCCGCTTTCATAGAAGTCGGTTAACACTAAACGGCGGGTAGTTTGACAACTAACCGAAAAAAATCCCTCAAATAAAAACTGGTATTCATTTATAAGAGAAGATGGCCAACTCAGTCCTTAGGAATGTTTGAAAGTCCACAATCAGAGCCACCATTCCTTCCGATTCGGTCAATATTTCAATAACAAACTTGGATTTGATGGACATATACCTACAACATAGTTAGACTTATAATATATACTAGTATATCCCGTGGTCGAAATTCGACCACCTTAAATTAGTTTAAGTTACTAAATCCTCTATTCATATTTTTTTCAGCACTGCCTAGAAGCCGAAATAGTTGAG
Organism: Merzomyia westermanni; assembly: GCA_949987695.1. NCBI lineage: Eukaryota > Metazoa > Arthropoda > Insecta > Diptera > Tephritidae > Merzomyia > Merzomyia westermanni. The sequence continues at coordinate 68,743,592 of OX465292.1, forward strand.
AAATTTTTGTTCCTGAAATTAATTATATATAGTTGAGTAATTTAGGGCCGCTTTCATAGAAGTCGGTTAACACTTAACGGCGGGTAATTTGACAACGTACCGAAAAAAATCACTCGATTAAAAACCGGTAATCATTAATAGGAGATGGCCAAAACAGTCCTTAGGAATGTTTGAAAGTCCACCATCAGGGCCACCATTCCTTCAGCTTCGGTCAATATTTTAATAAAAAACTTGCATTTGATGGACATATACCAACAACATAGTTAGACTTATAATATATACTAGTATATCCCGTGGTCGAAATTCTACCACTTTAAATTAATTTAAGTTATTAAATCCTCTGTTCATATTTTTTTCAGCACTGCCTAGAAGCCGGAATATTTGAGAAATTTTGGTTTTTGAAATTAATTATATATAGTTGAGTAATTTAGGGCCTCTTTTATAGAAGTCGGTTAACACTAAACGGCGGGTAATTTGACAACTAACCGAAAAAAAGCCCTCCAATAAAAAAGGGTATTCATTAATAGGAGATGGCCAAAGCAGTCCTTAGGAATGTTTGAAAGTCCACCATCAGAGCCACCATTCCTTCAGATTCGGTCAATATTTCAATAACAAACTTGGATTTGATGGACATATACCCACAACATAGTTAGACTTATAATATATACTAGTATATCCCGTGGTCGGAATTCGACCACCTTAACGTAGTTTAAGCTATTAAATCCTCTATTCATATTTTTTTCAGCACTGCCTAGAAGCTGGAATATTTGAGAAATTTTGGTTTTTGAAATTAATTATATATAGGTGAGTAATTTACGGCCGCTTTCATAGAAGTCAGTTAACACTAAACGGCGGGTAATTTGACAACTAACCGAACAAAATCCCTCCAATAAAAACTGGTATTCATTAATAGGAGATGGCCAAAGCAGTCCTTAGGAATGTTTGAAAGTCTACCATCAGAGCCACCATTCCTTCCGATTCGGTCAATATTTCAATAACAAACTTGGATTTGATGGACATATACCAACAACATAGTTAGACTTATAATATATACTAGTATATCCCGTGGTCGAAATTCGACCACCTTAAATTAGTTAGGTTATTAAATCCTCTATTCATATTTTTTTCAGCACTGCCTAGAACCCGGAATATTTGAGAAATTTTTGTTCCTGAAATTAGTTATATATAGTTGAGTAATTCAGGGCCGCTTTCATAAAAGTCGGTTAACACTAAACGGCGGGTAATTTGACAACGTACCGAAAAAAATCACTCGATTAAAAACCGGTAATCATTAATAGGAGATGGCCAAAACAGTCCTTAGGAATGTTTGAAAGTCCGCCATCAGAGCCACCATTCCTTCAGATTCGGTCAATATTTTAATAAAAAACTTTTATTTGATGGGCATATACCAACAACATAGTTAGACTTATAATATATACTAGTATATCCCGTGGTCGAAATTCGACCACCTTAAATTAGTTTAAGTTACTAAATCCTCTATTCATATTTTTTTCAGCACTGCCTAGAGGCCGAAATATTTGAGAAATGTTTGTTCTTGAAGTTAGTTATATATAGTTGAGTAATTTAGGGCCGCTTTCATAAAAGTCAGTTCACACTAAACGGCTGGTAATTTGATGGCCAAAACAGTCCTTAGGAATTTTTGAAAGTCCACCCTCAGAGCCACCATTCCTTCAGATTCGGTCAATATTTCAATAAAAAACTTGGATTTGATGGACATATACCAACAACATAGTTAGACTTATAATATATACTAGTATATCCCGTGGTCGAAATTCGACCACCTTAAATTAGTTTAAGTTTTTAAATCCTCTATTCATATTTTTTTCAGCACTGCCTAGAAGCCGGAATATTTGAGAAATTTTTGTTTTTGAAATTAATTATATATAGTTGAGTAATTTAGGGCCGCTTTCATAGAAGTCGGTTAACACTTAACGGCGGGTAATTTGGCAACTAACCGAAGAAAATCAGTCCATTAAAGACCGGTAATCATTTATAGGAGATGGCCAAAACAGTCCTTAGCAATGTTTGAAAGTCCACCGTCAGAGCCACCATTCCTTCAGATTCCGTCAATATTTCAATAAAAACTTGGATTTGATGGACATATACCAACAACATAGTTAGACTTATAATATATACTAGTATATCCGTGGTCAAAATTCTACCACTTTATATTAGTTTAAGTTATTAAATCCTCTGTTCATATTTACTTCAGCACTGCCTAGAGGCCGAAATATTTGTTCTTGAAATGAATTATACATAGCTGAGTAATTTAGGACCGCTTTCATAAAAGTCAGTTCACACTAAACGGCGGGTAATTTGACAACTAACCGAAGAAAATCAGTCCATTAAAGACCGGTAATCATTAATAGGAGATGGCCAAAACAGTCCTTAGGAATTTTTGAAAGTCCACCTTCAGAGCCACCATTCCTTCAGATTCGGTCAATAGTTCAATAAAAAACTTGGATTTGATGGACATATACCAACAACATAGTTAGACTTACAATATATATTAGTATATCCCGTAGTCGAAATTCGACCACCTTAAATTAGTTTAAGTTACTAAATCCTCTATTCATATTTTTTTCAGCACTGCTATGAGGCCGAAATATTTGAGAAATTTTTGTTCCTGAAATTAATTATATATAGTTGAGTAATTTAGGACCGCTTTCATAGAAGTCGGTTAACACTAAACGGCGGGTAATTTGACAACTAACCGAAAAAAATCACTCCATTAAAAACCGGTAATCATTAATGGGAGATGGACAAAGCAGTCCTTAGGAATGTTTGAAAGTCCACCATCAGAGCCACCATTCCTTCAGATTGGGTCAATATTTCAATAAAAAACTTGGATTTGATGGACATATACCAACAACATACTTAGACTTATAATATATACTAGTATATCCCGTGGTCGAAATTCTACCATTTTAAATAAGTTTAAGTTACTAAATCCTCTATTCATATTCAATTCAACACTGCCTAGAGGCCGAAATATTTGAGAAATGTTTGTTCCTGAAATTAATTATATATAGTTGAGTAATTTAGGGCCGCTTTCTAAAAGTCGGTTCACACTAAACGGCGGGTAATTTGATGGCCAAATCAGTCCTTAGGAATTTTTGAAAGTCCACCTTCAGAGCCACCATTCCTTCAGATTCGGTCAATATTTCAATAAAAAAATTGGATTTGATGGACATATACCAACAACATAGTTAGACTTACAATATATAGTAGTATATCCCGTGGTCGAAGTTCGACCACCTTAAATTAGTTTAAGTTACTAAATCTTCTATTCATATTTTTTTCAGCACTGCCTAGAGGCCGAAATATTTGAGAAATTTTTGTTCCTGAAATTAATTATATATAGTTGAGTAATTTAGGACCGCTTTCATAGAAGGCGGTTAACACTAAACGGCGGGTAATTTGACAACTAACCGAAAAAAATCACTCCATTAAAAACCGGTAATCATTAATAGGAGATGGCCAAAGCAGTCCTTAGGAATGTTTGAAAGTCCACCATTAGAGCCACCATTCCTTCAGATTGGGTCAATATTTCAAAAAAAACTTGGATTTGATGGACATATACCAACAACATAGTTAGACTTATAATATATACTAGTACATCCCGTGGCCGAAATTCGATCAGCTTAAATTAGTTTAAGTTACTAAATCATCTGTTTATATTTTTTCCAGCACTGCCTAGAGGCCGAAATATTTGAGAAATTTTTGTTACTGAAATTTATTATATATAGGTGAGTAATTTAGGGCCGATTTCATAGAAGTCGGTTCACACTAAACGGCGGGTAGTTTGGCAACTTACCGAAATAAATCAGTCCATTAAAGAACGGTAATTATTAATAGGAGATGGCAAGAAGAGTTCTTAGGACTGTGTGAAAGTCCAAATATTAACCGAAAAAAATCACTTCATTAAAAACCGGTAATCAATAATAGGAGATGTACAAAACAGTTCTTAGGAATGTTTGAAAGTCCACCATCAGAGCCAGCTCTCCTTCAGATTTGGTCAATATTTCAATAAAAAACTTGGATTTGATGGACATATACCAACAACATTGTTAGACTTATAATATATACTAGTACATCCCGTGGCCGAAATTCGATCAGCTTAAATTAGTTTAAGTTACTAAATCCTCTGTTTATATTTTTTCCAGCACTGCCTAGAGGCCGAAATATTTGAGAAATTTTTGTTACTGACATTTATTATATACTAGCTGACCCGCCGAACTTTGTTCCGCCTTAAAAGCACAAATCATACAGTCACCCTGGGTCCACATTTAGGTCAATAAATTGGTAACCGGGTAAAATATCGAGGTGAAAGATATCTTAAATTTTAGGAGAGACGTCTAGAAAATGATTATTGAAAGTTTCATTCATTTATATGCAGTCCTTTTTGTGTGACGCGGGCGTTAGTAAAAAAACCACGTTTTTGGTCACACTTTTCCCACATTTTGGTCAATAACTCTGGAACTGGATGAGATATCCAAATGAAAGTTGCCCTAAATTTTAAATTAGACTTTAAGCGATTGTATTCAGTAGTTTCTGCGTGATGCGCGCACAATCATACAGACGGACAGACAGACAAAAATTCTAAAAGTTGTAGATTTGGGTTCCGCTGGTCCAATAACGACCTCTCCTCTCAGTTTTTCTTGAATATCTTCAATGTACAGACATCGACATGTTACAATTTTATTATATGTAAAGATAGTTGAGTAATTTAGGGCCGCTTTCATAGAAGTCGGAAGTCGGTTCACACTAAACGGCGGGTAGTTTGGCAACTAACCCAAAAAAATCAGTCTATTAAAGACCGGTAATTATTAATAAGAGATGTCAAAACCAGTCCTCAGGAATGTTTGAAAGTCCACCATCAGAGCCACCACTCCCTTGAGTTTCGGTCATTTGAATTTGATGGACATATACCAACAACATTGTTAGACTTATAATATATACTAGTATACCCCGTGGCCGAAATTCGACCACCTTAAATTAGTTTAAGTTATTAAATCCTCTGATCATATTCTTTTCAGCACTGTCTAGAGGCCGGATTATTTGAGAAATGTTTGCTCTTGAAATTAATTATATATAGTTGAGTAATTTAGGGCCGCTTTCATAGAAGTCGGTTAACACTTAACGGCGGGTAGTTTGACAACTAACCGAAAAAATCCCTCCAATAAAAACCGGTATTCATTAGTAGGAGAGGACCAAAACAGTCCTTAGGAATGTTTGAAAGTCCACCATCAGAGCCACCACTCCTTCAGATTCGGTCAATATTTCAATAAAAAAAAAGTTGGATTTGATGGACATATATAGGGTGTTTTTTTTACAGGTTTGTTTTTCGAATAGAGATAAAACTGGCATTTTGTGGTCAAATCTGGCAACTCTAATGTCATTTATGTTCAGTTTGGTTTGCCATTTCATCATGAACAGGTTGACAAAAGAACAACGCTTGCAAATCGTGCAAATTTATTTCGAAAATAATGGTTCAGTTCGCGAAGTTTACCGTGAGCTCCGTCCATTTTATGGTCGACATAATCGTCCATCAGAGCAATTAATTCGGTTAACCATGGATCGTTTTCGCACTACGTTTACTCTATGTGATAATACGCATCCGCAGAGACGTCGAACAGTGCGCACCGAAGAAACAATTGCCGCTGTAGAGCAAAGTGTTGAAGAGGACCCGAATGAATCGATTCGCCACCGTGCACAGCAATTGGAGCTTTGTCCATCAACTTTATGGAAGATTTTGCGCAAAGAACTTGGCTTGCGAACTTGGGCCGAAATGAGATTGATTTCGATGCTGATTTTCATCGCAAAATTTTGTTCAGTGATGAGGCTTATTTTTGGTTGAATGGCTACGTCAACAAGCAAAATTGCCGCATTTGGAGTGAAGAGAATCCACATGAGACCCTTGAAACGCCATTACATCCACAAAAACTGACTGTTTGGTGTGCTCTATGGGCTGGTGGAGTCATTGGGCCATACTTCTTCCGCAATAATGCTGGAGAGGCAGCTACCGTTAATGGAGACCGGTATAGAGCCATGATAACCGACTATTTTGTTCCCGAATTGGATGGCATGAATGTGGATGAGTTGTGGTTCCAACAAGACGGCGCTACATGCCACACAGCGCACGTCACAATCGATTTATTGAAGGAAACATTCGATGAGCGCATAATTTCGAGGAATGGACCTGTCAATTGGCCACCAAGGTCGTGTGATTTGACACCATTGGATTATTTTCTTTGGGGATATGTGAAGTCGCTCGTCTACACCAACAAACCAGAAACGTTAGGGGAATTGGAAGCCAACATTCGTGGCGTTATTGCCGACATACGGCCCCATATGCTCGAAAAAGTGGTTGAAAATTGGACCTGTAGAATTGGCTTTATTCGAGCTAGCCGCGGCGGCCACATGCCCGAAATCATATTTAAACATTAATGGCATAAAATTATCCTTCCAATAAAGTCAAATTGATGGACCCTCAAACGATTTTCTTGTGTTTTATTTCAATTCGAAGTTCTATACCCCTTAAAAAAACACCCTTTACCAACAAGATTGTTAGACTTATAATATATACTAGTATATCCCGTGGCCGAAATTCGACCGCCTTAAATTGGTTTAAGTTATTAAATCCTCTGATCATATTTTTTCAAGCACTGCCTAGAGGCCGAAATATTTGAGAAATTTTTGTTACTGAAATTTATTATATACGAGTATAGTTGTAGAAAATTCAGTCAATTAAAGACCGGTAATCATTAATAGGAGATGGCCGAAACAGTCCTTAGGAATGTTTGCAAGTCCACCATCAGAGCCACCACTCCTTTGAGATTCGGTCAATATTTCAATAAATAAATTTGGATTTGATGGACATATACCAACAACATAGTTAGACTTATAATATATACTAGTATATCCCGTGGCCGAAATTCGACCACCATAAATTAGTTTAAGTTTTTAAATCCTCTATTCATATTTTTTTCAGCACTGCCTAGAAGCCGGAATATTTGAGAAATTTTGGTTTTTGAAATTAATTATCTATAGTTGAGTAATTTAGGGCCGCTTTCATAGAAGTCGGTTAACACTTAACGGCGGGTAATTTGACAACTAACCGAAAAAGTCCCTCCAATAAAAACCGGTATTCATTAGTAGGAGAGGACCAAAACAGTCCTTAGGAATGTTTGAAAGTCCACCATCAGAGCCACCATTCCTTCTTCTTCTTCTTTAAATGGTCATCTAACCGCCTGGGCGATTTTGACCGTCCAACATAGCTCGCCAGTCGTTTCTTCGTTGCGCCAACTGGCGCCAATTGGAAACACCGCGGGATCGCAAATCGGTCTCCACTTGGTCCTTCCATCGGAGTGGTGGTCTCCCTCTTCCTCTGCTTCCACCGGCGGGTGCCGATAAGAATACCTTCTAGGCTGGAGCATCTTCGCTCATTCACACTACGTGGCCTAGCCAGCGAAGCCGCTGTGTTTTAATTCGCTGAACTATGTCGGCGTCTGCGTAAAGTTCATACAGCTCATCACGCGTAGAGGTCCACAAATCTTTCGAAGAACCTTTCTCTCGAATACTCACAGAGCCGCCTCATCAGATGTTGTTAGTGTCCACGCTTCTGCACCATATAGCAGGACGGGTGCGATGAGTGACTTGTAGAGTGTTATTTTCGTTCGTCGAGAGAGGACTTTACTTTTCAATTGCCTACTCAGTCCGAAGTAGCATTTGGTTGCAAGAGTGATTCTTCGTCGGATTTCTAGGCTAACATTATTGTTGGTATTAATGCTGGTTCCCAGGTAAACGAAGTCCTTTACTATTTCGAAATTATTGCTGCCAACAGTGGCTTGGTTGCCAAGGCGCGAATGCGCTGACTCTTTGCATGATGACAGAAGGTACTTCGTATTGCCCTCGTTCACCACCAATCCCATTTTCTCCGCTTCTTTTTCTAATTTAGAGTAAGCAGAAGTTACGGCGCGGTTGTTAAGGCCAATGATATCAATATCGTCAGCATATGCCAACAGTTGCACGCTTTTATAAAATATTGTTCCAGCGCGGTTAAGTTCTGCAGCTTGTATTATTTTCTCCAGCATTAAATTAAAGAAATCGCACGATAAGGGGTCACCCTGTCTGAAACCTCGTTTAGTTTCGAACGGCTCGGAGAGGTACTTCCCAATTCTGACCGAGCTGGCAGTGTTGCTCAAGGTCATTTTGCATAGCCGTATAAGTTTTGCGGGGAAACCAAATTCAGACATAGCGGCATATAGGCAGCTCCTTTTCGTGCTATCGAAAGCGGCTTTAAAATCAACAAAGAGATGATGCGTGTCAATTCTTTTTTCACGGGTTTTTTCCAAGATTTGGCGTATTGTAAAAATCTGGTCGATGGTAGATTTACCAGGTCTGAAGCCACACTGATAAGGTCCAATCAGTCTGTTCACATCAGGCTTCAGTCTTTCGCACAATACGCTTGATAGGACCTTATATGCGATATTCAAAAGGCTGATTCCGCGATAGTTGGCGCAGTTTGCAGGATCGCCCTTCTTGTGGATTGGGCAGAGAACACTTAGATTCCAATCTTCAGGCATGCATTCATCCGACCATATTCTGCATAGAAGCTGATGCATGCGCCTTACCAGCTCCTCGCCTCCGTGTTTGAATAGCTCAGCAGGCAAACCATCAGCGCCAGCTGCTTTATTGTTTTTCAATCGGGATATTGCTATTCGCACTTCATTATAGTCGGGTTGTGGAACGTCAATTCCATCATCTTCGATTATGGGCTCGGGTTCGGCATCTTCTCTGGTTTCTTGCTCAGTTTCTCCATTTAAAAGGGCAGAGAAGTGATTCCTCCATATTCTGAGTGCTCTCTGAACATCGGTCACCAGGTCGCCGTTCACATTCTTACAGGAGTTTGCCCCGGGTTTGAAACCTTCTGTCATTCGCCGAATTTTTTGATAGAATTTTCGGGCATTATTCCCGTTGGCCAGTATCTCAAGCTCCTTTATTTCACGCTTTTCTGCCTCTCTTTTTTTTTTTTCTTTTTTTTCCAGCATTCCTTCAGATTCGGTCAATATTTCAATAAAAAACTTGGATTTGATGGACATATACCAACAACATAGTTAGACTTATAATATATAGTAGTATATCCCGTTGTCGAAATTCGACCACCTTAAATTAGTTTAAGTTATTAAATCCTCTGTTCATATTTTTTCCAGCACTGCCTAGAGGCCGAAATATTTGAGAAATTTTTGTTCTTCAAATTAATTATATATAGTTGAGTAATTTACGGCCGCTTTCATAGAAGTCGGTTAATACTAAACGGCGGGTAATTTGACAACTAACCGAAAAAAGTCAGTCCATTAAAGACCGGTAATCATTAATAGGAGATGGCCAAACCAGTCCTTAGGAATGTTTGAAAGTCCACCATCAGAGCCACCACTCCTTCAGATTCGGTCAACATTTCAACAAAAAAACTTGGATTTGATTGACATATACCAACAACATTGTTAGACTTATAATACAGGGTGGCTGATGAATTTTGCTACATTAAGAAACTCAAATAATTTTTTTGTCAGTGTATGGAATTCATTTTTCTTTTATTCATGTTAAAGCTCATTAAATTTTATTAAATATAGCTTAATTAGTTTTAAAAATAATGGAATTTAGATGCCCCCCCTGCTCGTCGATGCATGTGCGGCATCTTACCAAAAAGTTGTTCATTACTGCTTGAAGAGTTGAGACAGGAATAGCCGCAATTGTTTCTCGAATGAATTGCCTTAGTTCATTAAAATTTGTTGGTTTTGCTTTGAAGACTTCCTGTTTGCAATAACCCCACAAGAAAAAGTCATTTGCAGTAAGGTCAGGCGACCTGGGTGGCCAACGGAATGTGGAGTTTCTGGATATCAGCTTATTGGGAAATTTTCGTCGCAATTCTGTCATAACAGGTTGGGCTATATGAGGAGCTGCACCATCTTGCTGAAACCACACAGAGTTGAAAGAAATTCTCATTCGGCGTAATTCTGGATAGAAAAACCCTCTCAACATGCTCAAGTAACGGTCTCCAGTAACCGTAACGGTGTGACCGTTTTCTTCGAAGAAGTAGGGCCCGACAATGCAGCGTGATGAAACTGCACACCACACTGTGATACGAAGTGGATGCAATTCCGTCTCATGGAGTATCTGTGGGTTGGAAGCACTCCATATTCGACAATTTTGTTTGTTTATGTTGCCGTTTAAATCGAAATGGGCCTCGTCAGACATGAAAAGACAGTTCAACATGTTTCCATCCTCTTCCACCATTTGAAGCATCTTCTGGCAAAATTCCAAGCGAATCGGCAAGTCTGCAGCATTCAGTTTGTTGGCCATTTGAATTTTATATGGGAATAAGTCCAAATCTTTGTGCATAATTGACTGTAATGACTGTCTGCTTACACCCATTTGAGCAGATAAGATTCTTGTCGAAACACGTGGCTTGTTTTGTATGGCAGCAGCTACAGCAGCGATTGTTTCCTCCGTTCGAATTGAAGGGTTTCCATAAGGTCTTCTGTTGACTGTCCCATGCTCGGCAAAATTGTTTACAAGTCTTATTATGGTCCATCTGCTCGGAGGATTGCCGCCAAACGTGCGACTATACTCTCTTTGAACCGAAACTACGGACTCCAGTGTGTGATAGCGGCGGACAATCCAAATTCTTGTTTCAGTATCCCAGTTATCCATTTTTGTTAAATGTAAAAGTCAATCTGCAAAATAAAAAAAAATTAACCAGATTCATTAAATAGAAAAAAGTTATTTAATTTTTTTTTGGTAGCGGCTTTCATCAGCCACCCTGTATATACTAATATATCCCGTGGTCGAAAGTCGACCACCTTAAGTTAGTTTAAGTTACTAAATCCTCTATTCATATTTGTTTCAGCACTGCCTAGAGGCCGAAATATTTGAGAAATTTTTGTTCTTCAAATTAATTATATATAGTTGAGTAATTTAGGGCCGCTTTCATAGAAGTCGGTTAATACTAAACGGCGGGTAATTTGACAACTAACCGAAAAAAGTCAGTCCATTAAAGACCGGTAATCATTAATAGGAGATGGCCAAACCAGTCCTTAGGAATGTTTGAAAGTCCACCATCAGAGCCACCACTCCTTCAGGTTCGGTCAACACTTCAACAAAAAAACTTGGATTTGATTGACATATACCAACACATTGTTAGACTTATAATATATACTAGTATATCCCGTGGTGGTATTTCGACCACCTTAAAATAGCTTAAGTTACTAAATCCTCTATTCATATTTTTGTCAACTCTGCCTAGAGGCCGAAATATTTGAGAAATTTTTGTTCTTGAAATTAATTATCTATAGTTGAGTAATTTAGGGCCGCTTTCATAGAAGTCCGTTAGCACTATACGGCGGGTAATTTTAAAACTAACCGAAAAAAGTCAGTCCATTAAAGACCGGTAATCATTAATAGGAGATGGCCAAACCAGTCCTTAGGAATGTTTGAAAGTCCACCATCAGAGCCACCACTCCTTCAGATTCGGTCAATATTTCAATAAAAAAACTTGGATTTGATGGACATATACCAACAACATTGTTAGACTTATAATATATACTAATATATCCCGTGGTCGAAAGTCGACCACCTTAAGTTAGTTTAAGTTACTAAATCCTCTATTCATATTTGTTTCAGCACTGCCTAGAGGCCGAAATATTTGAGACATTTTTGTTCTTCAAATTAATTATATATAGTTGAGTAATTTAGGGCCGCTTTCATAGAAGTCGGTTAATACTAAACGGCGGGTAATTTGACAACTAACCGAAAAAAGTCAGTCCATTAAAGACCGGTAATCATTAATAGGAGATGGCCAAACCAGTCCTTAGGAATGTTTGAAAGTCCACCATCAGAGCCACCACTTATTCAGATTCGGTCAACATTTCAACAAAAAAACTTGGATTTGATTGACATATACCAACACATTGTTAGACTTATAATATATACTAGTATATCCCGTGGTCGAAATTCGACCACCTTAAAATAGCTAAAGTTACTAAATCCTCTATTCATATTTTTGTCAACACTGCCTAGAGGCCGAAAGATTTGAGAAATTTTTGTTCTTCAAATAAATTATATATAGTTGAGTAATTTAGGACCGCTTTCATAGAAGTCGGTTAACACTAAACGGCGGGTAATTTGACAACTAACCGAAAAAAGTCAGTCCATTAAAGACCGGTAATCATTAATAGGAGATGGCCAAACCAGTCCTTAGGAATGTTTGAAAGTCCACCATCAGAGCCACCACTCCTTCAGATTCGGTCAACATTTCAACAAAAAAACTTGGATTTGATTGACATATACCAATACATTGTTAGACTTATAATATATACTAGTATATCCCGTGGTCGAAATTCGACCACCTTAAAATAACTAAAGTTACTAAATCCTCTATTCATATTTTTGTCAACACTGCCTAGAGGCCGAAATATTTGAGAAATTTTTGTTCTTCAAATTAATTATATATAGTTGAGTAATTTAGGGCCGCTTTCATAGAAGTCGGTTAATACTAAACGGCGGGTAATTTGACAACTAACCGAAAAAAGTCAGTCCATTAAAGACCGGTAATCATTAATAGGAGATGGCCAAACCAGTCCTTAGGAATGTTTGAAAGTCCACCATCAGAGCCACCACTCCTTCAGATTCGGTCAACATTTCAACAAAAAAACTTGGATTTGATTGACATATACCAACACATTGTTAGACTTATAATATATACTAGTATATCCCGTGGTCGAAATTCGACCACCTTAAAATAGCTAAAGTTACTAAATCCTCTATTCATATTTTTGTCAACACTGCCTAGAAGCCGAAATATTTGAGAAATTTTTGTTCTTCAAATTAATTATATATAGTTGAGTAATTTAGGGCCGCTTTCATAGAAGTAGGTTAACACTAAACGGCGGGTAATTTGACAACTAACCGAAAAAAAGCAGTCCATTAAAGACCGGTAATCATTAATAGGAGATGGCCAAACCAGTCCTTAGGAATGTTTGAAAGTCCACCATCAGAGCCACCACTCCTTCAGATTCGGTCACTATTTCAATAAAAAAAACTTGGATTTGATGGACATATACCAACAACATTGTTAGACTTATAATATATACTAGTATATCCCGTGGTGGTATTTCGACCACCTTAAAATAGCTTACTAAATCCTCTATTCATATTTTTGTCAACACTGCCTAGAGGCCGAAATATTTGAGAAATGTTTGTTCTTGAAATTAATTATCTATAGTTGAGTAATTTAGGGCCGTTTTCATAGAACTCCGTTAACACTAAACGGCGGGTAATTTGACAACTAACCGAAAAAAGTCAGTAAATTAAAGACCGGTAATCGTTAATAGGAGATGGCCAAACCAGTCCTTAGTCCACCATCAGAGCCACGACTCCTTCTATAGTTGAGTAATTTAGGGCCGCTTTCATAGAACTCCGTTAACACTAAACGGCGGGTAATTTGACAACTAACCGAAAAAAGTCAGTAAATTAAAGACCGGTAATCATTAATAGGAGATGGCCAAACCAGTCCTTAGTCCACCATCAGAGCCACGACTCCTTCAGGTTCGATCAATATTTCAATAAAAAAACTTGGATTTGATGGGCATATACCAACAACATTGTTAGACTTATAATATATACTAGTATATCCCGTGGTCGACATTCGACCACCTTAAAATAGCTAAAGTTACTAAATCCTCTATTCATATTTTTGTCAACACTGCCTAGAGGCCGAAATATTTGAGAAATTTTTGTTCTTCAAATTAATTATATATAGTTGAGTAATTTAGGGCCGCTTTCATAGAAGTCGGTTAACACTAAACGGCGGGTAATTTGACAACTAACCGAAAAAAGTCAGTCCATTAAAGACCAGTAATCATTAATAGGAGATGGCCAAACCAGTCTTTAGTCCACCATCAGAGCCACGACTCCTTCAGGTTCGGTCAATATTTCAATAAAAAAACTTGGATTTGATGGACATATACCAACAACATTGTTAGACTTATAATATATACTAGTATATCCCGTGGTGGTATTTCGACCACCTTAAAATAGCTTACTAAATCCTCTATTCATATTTTTGTCAACACTGCCTAGAGGCCGAAATATTTGAGAAATTTTTGTTCTTGAAATTAATTACCTATAGTTGAGTAATTTAGGGCCGCTTTCATAGAACTCCGTTAACACTAAACGGCGGGTAATTTGACAACTAACCGAAAAAAGTCAGTAAATTAAAGACCGGTAATCATTAATAGGAGATGGCCAAACCAGTCCTTAGGAATGTTTGAAAGTCCACCATCAGAGCCACCACTCCTTCAGATTCGGTCAACATTTCAACAAAAAAACTTGGATTTGATTGACATATACCAACACATTGTTAGACTTATAATATATACTAGTATATCCCGTGGTCGAAATTCGACCACCTTAAAATAGCTAAAGTTACTAAATCCTCTATTCATATTTTTGTCAACACTGCCTAGAGGCCGAAATATTTGAGAAATTTTTGTTCTTCAAATTAATTATATATAGTTGAGTAATTTAGGGCCGCTTTCATAGAAGTCGGTTAACACTTAACGGCGGGTAATTTGACAACTAACCGAAAAAAAGCAGTCCATTAAAGACCGGTAATCATTAATAGGAGATGGCCAAACCAGTCCTTAGGAATGTTTGAAAGTCCACCATCAGAGCCACCACTCCTTCAGATTCGGTCACTATTTTAATAAAAAAAACTTGGATTTGATGGACATATACCAACAACATTGTTAGACTTATAATATATACTAGTATATCCCGTGGTGGTATTTCGACCACCTTAAAATAGCTTACTAAATCCTCTATTCATATTTTTGTCAACACTGCCTAGAGGCCGAAATATTTGAGAAATTTTTGTTCTTGAAATTAATTATCTATAGTTGAGTAATTTAGGGCCGCTTTCATAGAACTCCGTTAACACTAAACGGCGGGTAATTTGACAACTAACCGAAAAAGTCAGTAAATTAAAGACCGGTAATCATTAATAGGAGATGGCCAAACCAGTCCTTAGTCCACCATCAGAGCCACGACTCCTTCTATAGTTGAGTAATTTAGGGCCGCTTTCATAGAACTCCGTTAACACTAAACGGCGGGTAATTTGACAACTAACCGAAAAAAGTCAGTAAATTAAAGACCGGTAATCATTAATAGGAGATGGCCAAACCAGTCCTTAGTCCACCATCAGAGCCACGACTCCTTCAGGTTCGATCAATATTTCAATAAAAAAACTTGGATTTGATGGGCATATACCAACAACATTGTTAGACTTATAATATATACTAGTATATCCCGTGGTCGACATTCGACCACCTTAAAATAGCTAAAGTTACTAAATCCTCTATTCATATTTTTGTCAACACTGCCTAGAGGCCGAAATATTTGAGAAATTTTTGTTCTTCAAATTAATTATATATAGTTGAGTAATTTAGGGCCGCTTTCATAGAACTCCGTTAACACTAAACGGCGGGTAATTTGACAACGAACCGAAAAAAGTCAGTAAATTAAAGACCGGTAATCATTAATAGGAGATGGCCAAACCAGTCCTTAGTCCACCATCAGAGCCACGACTCCTTCAGGTTCGGTCAATATTTCAATAAAAAAACTTGGATTTGATGGGCATATACCAACAACATTGTTAGACTTATAATATATACTAGTATATCCCGTGGTCGACATTCGACCACCTTAAAATAGCTAAAGTTACTAAATCCTCTATTCATATTTTTGTCAACACTGCCTAGAGGCCGAAATATTTGAGAAATTTTTGTTCTTCAAATTAATTATATATAGTTGAGTAATTTAGGGCCGCTTTCATAGAAGTCGGTTAATACTAAACGGCGGGTAATTTGACAACTAACCGAAAAAAGTCAGTCCATTAAAGACCGGTAATCATTAATAGGAGATGGCCAAACCAGTCCTTAGGAATGTTTGAAAGTCCACCATCAGAGCCACCACTCCTTCAGATTCGGTCAACATTTCAACAAAAAAACTTGGATTTGATTGACATATACCAACACATTGTTAGACTTATAATATATACTAGTATATCCCGTGGTCGAAATTCGACCACCTTAAAATAGCTAAAGTTACTAAATCCTCTATTCATATTTTTGTCAACACTGCCTAGAGGCCGAAATATTTGAGAAATTTTTGTTCTTCAAATTAATTATATATAGTTGAGTAATTTAGGGCCGCTTTCATAGAAGTCGGTTAACACTAAACGGCGGGTAATTTGACAACTAACCGAAAAAAAGCAGTCCATTAAAGACCGGTAATCATTAATAGGAGATGGCCAAACCAGTCCTTAGGAATGTTTCAAAGTCCACCATCAGAGCCACCACTCCTTCAGATTCGGTCAATATTTCAATAAAAAAAACTTAGATTTGATGGATATATACCAACAACATTGTTAGACTTATAATATATACTAGTATATCCCATGGTGGTTTTTCGACCACCTTAAAATAGCTTAAGTTACTAAATCCTCTATTCATAAAAGTCAGTCCATTAAAGACCGGTAATCTTTAATAGGAGATGGCCAAACCAGTCCTTAGGAATGTTTGAAAGTCCACCATCAGAGCCACCACTCCTTCAGATTCGGTCAACATTTCAAAAAAAACTTGGATTTGATTGACATATACCAACACATTGTTAGACTTATAATATATACTAGTATATCCCGTGGTGGTTTTTCGACCACCTTAAAATAGCTAAAGTTACTAAATCCTCTATTCATATTTTTGTCAACACTGCCTAGAGGCCGAAATATTTGAGAAATTTTTGTTCTTGAAATTAATTATATATAGTTGAGTAATTTAGGGCCGCTTTCATAGAACTCCGTTAACACTAAACGGCGGGTAATTTGACAACTAACCGAAAAAAGTCAGTCCATTAAAGACCGGTAATCATTAATAGGAGATGGCCAAACCAGTCCTTAGTCCACCATCAGAGCCACGACTCCTTCTATAGTTGAGTAATTTAGGGCCGCTTTCATAGAACTCCGTTAACACTAAACGGCGGGTAATTTGACAACTAACCGAAAAAAGTCAGTAAATTAAAGACCGGTAATCAAGAATAGGAGATGGCCAAACCAGTCCTTAGTCCACCATCAGAGCCACGACTCCTTCTATAGTTGAGTAATTTAGGGCCGCTTTCATAGAACTCCGTTAACACTAAACGGCGGGTAATTTGACAACTAACCGAAAAAAGTCAGTAAATTAAAGACCGGTAATCATTAATAGGAGATGGCCAAACCAGTCCTTAGTCCACCATCAGAGCCACGACTCCTTCAGGTTCGATCAATATTTCAATAAAAAAACTTGGATTTGATGGGCATATACCAACAACATTGTTAGACTTATAATATATACTAGTATATCCCGTGGTGGTTTTTCGACCACCTTAAAATAGCTAAAGTTACTAAATCCTCTATTCATATTTTTGTCAACACTGCCTAGAGGCCGAAATATTTGAGAAATTTTTGTTCTTGAAATTAATTACCTATAGTTGAGTAATTTAGGGCCGCTTTCATAGAACTCCGTTAACACTAAACGGCGGGTAATTTGACAACTAACCGAAAAAAGTCAGTAAATTAAAGACCGGTAATCATTAATAGGAGATGGCCAAACCAGTCCTTAGGAATGTTTGAAAGTCCACCATCAGAGCCACCACTCCTTCAGATTCGGTCAACATTTCAACAAAAAAACTTGGATTTGATTGACATATACCAACACATTGTTAGACTTATAATATATACTAGTATATCCCGTGGTCGAAATTCGACCACCTTAAAATAGCTAAAGTTACTAAATCCTCTATTCATATTTTTGTCAACACTGCCTAGAGGCCGAAATATTTGAGAAATTTTTGTTCTTCAAATTAATTATATATAGTTGAGTAATTTAGGGCCGCTTTCATAGAAGTCGGTTAACACTAAACGGCGGGTAATTTGACAACTAACCGAAAAAAGTCAGTCCATTAAAGACCAGTAATCATTAATAGGAGATGGCCAAACCAGTCTTTAGTCCACCATCAGAGCCACGACTCCTTCAGGTTCGGTCAGTATTTCAATAAAAAAACTTGGATTTGATGGACATATACCAACAACATTGTTAGACTTATAATATATACTAGTATATCCCGTGGTGGTATTTCGACCACCTTAAAATAGCTTACTAAATCCTCTATTCATATTTTTGTCAACACTGCCTAGAGGCCGAAATATTTGAGAAATTTTTGTTCTTGAAATTAATTACCTATAGTTGAGTAATTTAGGGCCGCTTTCATAGAACTCCGTTAACACTAAACGGCGGGTAATTTGACAACTAACCGAAAAAAGTCAGTAAATTAAAGACCGGTAATCATTAATAGGAGATGGCCAAACCAGTCCTTAGGAATGTTTGAAAGTCCACCATCAGAGCCACCACTCCTTCAGATTCGGTCAACATTTCAACAAAAAAACTTGGATTTGATTGACATATACCAACACATTGTTAGACTTATAATATATACTAGTATATCCCGTGGTCGAAATTCGACCACCTTAAAATAGCTAAAGTTACTAAATCCTCTATTCATATTTTTGTCAACACTGCCTAGAGGCCGAAATATTTGAGAAATTTTTGTTCTTCAAATTAATTATATATAGTTGAGTAATTTAGGGCCGCTTTCATAGAAGTCGGTTAACACTTAACGGCGGGTAATTTGACAACTAACCGAAAAAAAGCAGTCCATTAAAGACCGGTAATCATTAATAGGAGATGGCCAAACCAGTCCTTAGGAATGTTTGAAAGTCCACCATCAGAGCCACCACTCCTTCAGATTCGGTCACTATTTCAATAAAAAAAACTTGGATTTGATGGACATATACCAACAACATTGTTAGACTTATAATATATACTAGTATATCCCGTGGTGGTATTTCGACCACCTTAAAATAGCTTACTAAATCCTCTATTCATATTTTTGTCAACACTGCCTAGAGGCCGAAATATTTGAGAAATTTTTGTTCTTGAAATTAATTATCTATAGTTGAGTAATTTAGGGCCGCTTTCATAGAACTCCGTTAACACTAAACGGCGGGTAATTTGACAACTAACCGAAAAAGTCAGTAAATTAAAGACCGGTAATCATTAATAGGAGATGGCCAAACCAGTCCTTAGTCCACCATCAGAGCCACGACTCCTTCTATAGTTGAGTAATTTAGGGCCGCTTTCATAGAACTCCGTTAACACTAAACGGCGGGTAATTTGACAACTAACCGAAAAAAGTCAGTAAATTAAAGACCGGTAATAATTAATAGGAGATGGCCAAACCAGTCCTTAGTCCACTATCAGAGCCACGACTCCTTCAGGTTCGATCAATATTTCAATAAAAAAACTTGGATTTGATGGGCATATACCAACAACATTGTTAGACTTATAATATATACTAGTATATCCCGTGGTCGACATTCGACCACCTTAAAATAGCTAAAGTTACTAAATCCTCTATTCATATTTTTGTCAACACTGCCTAGAGGCCGAAATATTTGAAAAATTTTTGTTCTTCAAATTAATTATATATAGTTGAGTAATTTAGGGCCGCTTTCATAGAACTCCGTTAACACTAAACGGCGGGTAATTTGACAACGAACCGAAAAAAGTCAGTAAATTAAAGACCGGTAATCATTAATAGGAGATGGCGAAACCAGTCCTTAGTCCACCATCAGAGCCACGACTCCTCCAGGTTCGGTCAATATTTCAATAAAAAAACTTGGATTTGATGGGCATATACCAACAACATTGTTAGACTTATAATATATACTAGTATATCCCGTGGTCGACATTCGACCACCTTAAAATAGCTAAAGTTACTAAATCCTCTATTCATATTTTTGTCAACACTGCCTAGAGGCCGAAATATTTGAGAAATTTTTGTTCTTCAAATTAATTATATATAGTTGAGTAATTTAGGGCCGCTTTCATAGAAGTCGGTTAACACTAAACGGCGGGTAATTTGACAACTAACCGAAAAAAAGCAGTCCATTAAAGACCGGTAATCATTAATAGGAGATGGCCAAACCAGTCCTTAGGAATGTTTCAAAGTCCACCATCAGAGCCACCACTCCTTCAGATTCGGTCAATATTTCAATAAAAAAAACTTAGATTTGATGGATATATACCAACAACATTGTTAGACTTATAATATATACTGATATATCCCATGGTGGTTTTTCGACCACCTTAAAATAGCTTAAGTTACTAAATCCTCTATTCATAAAAGTCAGTCCATTAAAGACCGGTAATCTTTAATAGGAGATGGCCAAACCAGTCCTTAGGAATGTTTGAAAGTCCACCATCAGAGCCACCACTCCTTCAGATTCGGTCAACATTTCAAAAAAAACTTGGATTTGATTGACATATACCAACACATTGTTAGACTTATAATATATACTAGTATATCCCGTGGTGGTTTTTCGACCACCTTAAAATAGCTTAAGTTACTAAATCCTCTATTCATATTTTTGTCAACACTGCCTAGAGGGACCGGTAATCATTAATAGGAGATGGCCAAACCAGTCCTTAGTCCACCATTAGAGCCACGACTCCTTCAGGTTCGATCAATATTTCAATAAAAAAACTTGGATTTGATGGGCATATACCAACAACATTGTTAGACTTATAATATATACTAGTATATCCCGTGGTCGACATTCGACCACCTTAAAATAGCTAAAGTTACTAAATCCTCTATTCATATATTTGTCAACACTGCCTAGAGGCCGAAATATTTGAGAAATTTTTGTTCTTCAAATTAATTATATATAGTTGAGTAATTTAGGGCCGCTTTCATAGAACTCCGTTAACACTAAACGGCGGGTAATTTGACAACGAACCGAAAAAAGTCAGTAAATTAAAGACCGGTAATCATTAATAGGAGATGGCCAAACCAGTCCTTAGTCCACCATCAGAGCCACGACTCCTCCAGGTTCGGTCAATATTTCAATAAAAAAACTTGGATTTGATGGGCATATACCAACAACATTGTTAGACTTATAATATATACTAGTATATCCCGTGGTCGACATTCGACCACCTTAAAATAGCTAAAGTTACTAAATCCTCTATTCATATTTTTGTCAACACTGCCTAGAGGCCGAAATATTTGAGAAATTTTTGTTCTTCAAATTAATTATATATAGTTGAGTAATTTAGGGCCGCTTTCATAGAAGTCGGTTAACACTAAACGGCGGGTAATTTGACAACTAACCGAAAAAAAGCAGTCCATTAAAGACCGGTAATCATTAATAGGAGATGGCCAAACCAGTCCTTAGGAATGTTTCAAAGTCCACCATCAGAGCCACCACTCCTTCAGATTCGGTCAATATTTCAATAAAAAAAACTTAGATTTGATGGATATATACCAACAACATTGTTAGACTTATAATATATACTGATATATCCCATGGTGGTTTTTCGACCACCTTAAAATAGCTTAAGTTACTAAATCCTCTATTCATAAAAGTCAGTCCATTAAAGACCGGTAATCTTTAATAGGAGATGGCCAAACCAGTCCTTAGGAATGTTTGAAAGTCCACCATCAGAGCCACCACTCCTTCAGATTCGGTCAACATTTCAAAAAAAACTTGGATTTGATTGACATATACCAACACATTGTTAGACTTATAATATATACTAGTATATCCCGTGGTGGTTTTTCGACCACCTTAAAATAGCTAAAGTTACTAAATCCTCTATTCATATTTTTGTCAACACTGCCTAGAGGCCGAAATATTTGAAAAATTTTTGTTCTTCAAATTAATTATATATAGTTGAGTAATTTAGGGCCGCTTTCATAGAACTCCGTTAACACTAAACGGCGGGTAATTTGACAACGAACCGAAAAAAGTCAGTAAATTAAAGACCGGTAATCATTAATAGGAGATGGCCAAACCAGTCCTTAGTCCACCATCAGAGCCACGACTCCTCCAGGTTCGGTCAATATTTCAATAAAAAAACTTGGATTTGATGGGCATATACCAACAACATTGTTAGACTTATAATATATACTAGTATATCCCGTGGTCGACATTCGACCACCTTAAAATAGCTAAAGTTACTAAATCCTCTATTCATATTTTTGTCAACACTGCCTAGAGGCCGAAATATTTGAGAAATTTTTGTTCTTCAAATTAATTATATATAGTTGAGTAATTTAGGGCCGCTTTCATAGAAGTCGGTTAACACTAAACGGCGGGTAATTTGACAACTAACCGAAAAAAGTCAGTCCATTAAAGACCGGTAATCATTAATAGGAGATGGCCAAACCAGTCCTTAGTCCACCATCAGAGCCACGACTCCTTCTATAGTTGAGTAATTTAGGGCCGCTTTCATAGAACTCCGTTAACACTAAACGGCGGGTAATTTGACAACTAACCGAAAAAAGTCAGTAAATTAAAGACCGGTAATCAAGAATAGGAGATGGCCAAACCAGTCCTTAGTCCACCATCAGAGCCACGACTCCTTCTATAGTTGAGTAATTTAGGGCCGCTTTCATAGAACTCCGTTAACACTAAACGGCGGGTAATTTGACAACTAACCGAAAAAAGTCAGTAAATTAAAGACCGGTAATCATTAATAGGAGATGGCCAAACCAGTCCTTAGTCCACCATCAGAGCCACGACTCCTTCAGGTTCGATCAATATTTCAATAAAAAAACTTGGATTTGATGGGCATATACCAACAACATTGTTAGACTTATAATATATACTAGTATATCCCGTGGTGGTTTTTCGACCACCTTAAAATAGCTAAAGTTACTAAATCCTCTATTCATATTTTTGTCAACACTGCCTAGAGGCCGAAATATTTGAGAAATTTTTGTTCTTGAAATTAATTACCTATAGTTGAGTAATTTAGGGCCGCTTTCATAGAACTCCGTTAACACTAAACGGCGGGTAATTTGACAACTAACCGAAAAAAGTCAGTAAATTAAAGACCGGTAATCATTAATAGGAGATGGCCAAACCAGTCCTTAGGAATGTTTGAAAGTCCACCATCAGAGCCACCACTCCTTCAGATTCGGTCAACATTTCAACAAAAAAACTTGGATTTGATTGACATATACCAACACATTGTTAGACTTATAATATATACTAGTATATCCCGTGGTCGAAATTCGACCACCTTAAAATAGCTAAAGTTACTAAATCCTCTATTCATATTTTTGTCAACACTGCCTAGAGGCCGAAATATTTGAGAAATTTTTGTTCTTCAAATTAATTATATATAGTTGAGTAATTTAGGGCCGCTTTCATAGAAGTCGGTTAACACTAAACGGCGGGTAATTTGACAACTAACCGAAAAAAGTCAGTCCATTAAAGACCAGTAATCATTAATAGGAGATGGCCAAACCAGTCTTTAGTCCACCATCAGAGCCACGACTCCTTCAGGTTCGGTCAGTATTTCAATAAAAAAACTTGGATTTGATGGACATATACCAACAACATTGTTAGACTTATAATATATACTAGTATATCCCGTGGTGGTATTTCGACCACCTTAAAATAGCTTACTAAATCCTCTATTCATATTTTTGTCAACACTGCCTAGAGGCCGAAATATTTGAGAAATTTTTGTTCTTGAAATTAATTACCTATAGTTGAGTAATTTAGGGCCGCTTTCATAGAACTCCGTTAACACTAAACGGCGGGTAATTTGACAACTAACCGAAAAAAGTCAGTAAATTAAAGACCGGTAATCATTAATAGGAGATGGCCAAACCAGTCCTTAGGAATGTTTGAAAGTCCACCATCAGAGCCACCACTCCTTCAGATTCGGTCAACATTTCAACAAAAAAACTTGGATTTGATTGACATATACCAACACATTGTTAGACTTATAATATATACTAGTATATCCCGTGGTCGAAATTCGACCACCTTAAAATAGCTAAAGTTACTAAATCCTCTATTCATATTTTTGTCAACACTGCCTAGAGGCCGAAATATTTGAGAAATTTTTGTTCTTCAAATTAATTATATATAGTTGAGTAATTTAGGGCCGCTTTCATAGAAGTCGGTTAACACTTAACGGCGGGTAATTTGACAACTAACCGAAAAAAAGCAGTCCATTAAAGACCGGTAATCATTAATAGGAGATGGCCAAACCAGTCCTTAGGAATGTTTGAAAGTCCACCATCAGAGCCACCACTCCTTCAGATTCGGTCACTATTTCAATAAAAAAAACTTGGATTTGATGGACATATACCAACAACATTGTTAGACTTATAATATATACTAGTATATCCCGTGGTGGTATTTCGACCACCTTAAAATAGCTTACTAAATCCTCTATTCATATTTTTGTCAACACTGCCTAGAGGCCGAAATATTTGAGAAATTTTTGTTCTTGAAATTAATTATCTATAGTTGAGTAATTTAGGGCCGCTTTCATAGAACTCCGTTAACACTAAACGGCGGGTAATTTGACAACTAACCGAAAAAGTCAGTAAATTAAAGACCGGTAATCATTAATAGGAGATGGCCAAACCAGTCCTTAGTCCACCATCAGAGCCACGACTCCTTCTATAGTTGAGTAATTTAGGGCCGCTTTCATAGAACTCCGTTAACACTAAACGGCGGGTAATTTGACAACTAACCGAAAAAAGTCAGTAAATTAAAGACCGGTAATAATTAATAGGAGATGGCCAAACCAGTCCTTAGTCCACTATCAGAGCCACGACTCCTTCAGGTTCGATCAATATTTCAATAAAAAAACTTGGATTTGATGGGCATATACCAACAACATTGTTAGACTTATAATATATACTAGTATATCCCGTGGTCGACATTCGACCACCTTAAAATAGCTAAAGTTACTAAATCCTCTATTCATATTTTTGTCAACACTGCCTAGAGGCCGAAATATTTGAAAAATTTTTGTTCTTCAAATTAATTATATATAGTTGAGTAATTTAGGGCCGCTTTCATAGAACTCCGTTAACACTAAACGGCGGGTAATTTGACAACGAACCGAAAAAAGTCAGTAAATTAAAGACCGGTAATCATTAATAGGAGATGGCCAAACCAGTCCTTAGTCCACCATCAGAGCCACGACTCCTCCAGGTTCGGTCAATATTTCAATAAAAAAACTTGGATTTGATGGGCATATACCAACAACATTGTTAGACTTATAATATATACTAGTATATCCCGTGGTCGACATTCGACCACCTTAAAATAGCTAAAGTTACTAAATCCTCTATTCATATTTTTGTCAACACTGCCTAGAGGCCGAAATATTTGAGAAATTTTTGTTCTTCAAATTAATTATATATAGTTGAGTAATTTAGGGCCGCTTTCATAGAAGTCGGTTAACACTAAACGGCGGGTAATTTGACAACTAACCGAAAAAAAGCAGTCCATTAAAGACCGGTAATCATTAATAGGAGATGGCCAAACCAGTCCTTAGGAATGTTTCAAAGTCCACCATCAGAGCCACCACTCCTTCAGATTCGGTCAATATTTCAATAAAAAAAACTTAGATTTGATGGATATATACCAACAACATTGTTAGACTTATAATATATACTGATATATCCCATGGTGGTTTTTCGACCACCTTAAAATAGCTTAAGTTACTAAATCCTCTATTCATAAAAGTCAGTCCATTAAAGACCGGTAATCTTTAATAGGAGATGGCCAAACCAGTCCTTAGGAATGTTTGAAAGTCCACCATCAGAGCCACCACTCCTTCAGATTCGGTCAACATTTCAAAAAAAACTTGGATTTGATTGACATATACCAACACATTGTTAGACTTATAATATATACTAGTATATCCCGTGGTGGTTTTTCGACCACCTTAAAATAGCTTAAGTTACTAAATCATCTATTCATATTTTTGTCAACACTGCCTAGAGGGACCGGTAATCATTAATAGGAGATGGCCAAACCAGTCCTTAGTCCACCATTAGAGCCACGACTCCTTCAGGTTCGATCAATATTTCAATAAAAAAACTTGGATTTGATGGGCATATACCAACAACATTGTTAGACTTATAATATATACTAGTATATCCCGTGGTCGACATTCGACCACCTTAAAATAGCTAAAGTTACTAAATCCTCTATTCATATATTTGTCAACACTGCCTAGAGGCCGAAATATTTGAGAAATTTTTGTTCTTCAAATTAATTATATATAGTTGAGTAATTTAGGGCCGCTTTCATAGAAGTCGGTTAACACTAAACGGCGGGTAATTTGACAACTAACCGAAAAAAGTCAGTAAATTAAAGACCGGTAATCATTAATAGGAGATGGCCAAACCAGTCCTTAGTCCACCATCAGAGCCACGACTCCTTCAGGTTCGATCAATATTTCAATAAAAAAACTTGGATTTGATGGGCATATACCAACAACATTGTTAGACTTATAATATATACTAGTATATCCCGTGGTCGACATTCGACCACCTTAAAATAGCTAAAGTTACTAAATCCTCTATTCATATATTTGTCAACACTGCCTAGAGGCCGAAATATTTGAGAAATTTTTGTTCTTCAAATTAATTATATATAGTTGAGTAATTTAGGGCCGCTTTCATAGAAGTCGGTTAACACTAAACGGCGGGTAATTTGACAACTAACCGAAAAAAGTCAGTAAATTAAAGACCGGTAATCATTAATAGGAGATGGCCAAACCAGTCCTTAGTCCACCATCAGAGCCACGACTCCTTCAGGTTCGATCAATATTTCAATAAAAAAACTTGGATTTGATGGGCATATACCAACAACATTGTTAGACTTATAATATATACTAGTATATCCCGTGGTCGACATTCGACCACCTTAAAATAGCTAAAGTTACTAAATCCTCTATTCATATTTTTGTCAACACTGCCTAGAGGCCGGAATATTTGAGAAATTTTTGTTCTTCAAATTAATTATATATAGTTGAGTAATTTAGGGCCGCTTTCATAGAAGTCGGTTAACACTAAACGGCGGGTAATTTGACAACTAACCGAAAAAAAGCAGTCCATTAAAGACCGGTAATCATTAATAGGAGATGGCCAAACCAGTCCTTAGGAATGTTTCAAAGTCCACCATCAGAGCCACCACTCCTTCAGATTCGGTCAATATTTCAATAAAAAAAACTTAGATTTGATGGATATATACCAACAACATTGTTAGACTTATAATATATACTAGTATATCCCATGGTGGTTTTTCGACCACCTTAAAATAGCTTAAGTTACTAAATCCTCTATTCATAAAAGTCAGTCCATTAAAGACCGGTAATCTTTAATAGGAGATGGCCAAACCAGTCCTTAGGAATGTTTGAAAGTCCACCATCAGAGCCACCACTCCTTCAGATTCGGTCAACATTTCAAAAAAAACTTGGATTTGATTGACATATACCAACACATTGTTAGACTTATAATATATACTAGTATATCCCGTGGTGGTTTTTCGACCACCTTAAAATAGCTTAAGTTACTAAATCCTCTATTCATATTTTTGTCAACACTGCCTAGAGGGACCGGTAATCATTAATAGGAGATGGCCAAACCAGTCCTTAGTCCACCATCAGAGCCACGACTCCTTCAGGTTCGATCAATATTTCAATAAAAAAACTTGGATTTGATGGGCATATACCAACAACATTGTTAGACTTATAATATATACTAGTATATCCCGTGGTCGACATTCGACCACCTTAAAATAGCTAAAGTTACTAAATCCTCTATTCATATATTTGTCAACACTGCCTAGAGGCCGAAATATTTGAGAAATTTTTGTTCTTCAAATTAATTATATATAGTTGAGTAATTTAGGGCCGCTTTCATAGAAGTCGGTTAACACTAAACGGCGGGTAATTTGACAACTAACCGAAAAAAGTCAGTAAATTCAAGACCGGTAATCATTAATAGGAGATGGCCAAACCAGTCCTTAGTCCACCATCAGAGCCACGACTCCTTCAGGTTCGATCAATATTTCAATAAAAAAACTTGGATTTGATGGGCATATACCAACAACATTGTTAGACTTATAATATATACTAGTATATCCCGTGGTCGACATTCGACCACCTTAAAATAGCTAAAGTTACTAAATCCTCTATTCATATTTTTGTCAACACTGCCTAGAGGCCGGAATATTTGAGAAATTTTTGTTCTTCAAATTAATTATATATAGTTGAGTAATTTAGGGCCGCTTTCATAGAAGTCGGTTAACACTAAACGGCGGGTAATTTGACAACTAACCGAAAAAAGTCAGTCCATTAAAGACCAGTAATCATTAATAGGAGATGGCCAAACCAGTCCTTAGTCCACCATCAGAGCCACGACTCCTTCTATAGTTGAGTAATTTAGGGCCGCTTTCATAGAACTCCGTTAACACTAAACGGCGGGTAATTTGACAACTAACCGAAAAAAGTCAGTAAATTAAAGACCGGTAATCATTAATAGGAGATGGCCAAACCAGTCCTTAGTCCACCATCAGAGCCACGACTCCTTCAGGTTCGATCAATATTTCAATAAAAAAACTTGGATTTGATGGGCATATACCAACAACATTGTTAGACTTATAATATATACTAGTATATCCCGTGGTCGACATTCGACCACCTTAAAATAGCTAAAGTTACTAAATCCTCTATTCATATTTTTGTCAACACTGCCTAGAGGCCGGAATATTTGAGAAATTTTTGTTCTTCAAATTAATTATATATAGTTGAGTAATTTAGGGCCGCTTTCATAGAAGTCGGTTAACACTAAACGGCGGGTAATTTGACAACTAACCGAAAAAAGTCAGTCCATTAAAGACCAGTAATCATTAATAGGAGATGGCCAAACCAGTCTTTAGTCCACCATCAGAGCCACGACTCCTTCAGGTTCGGTCAATATTTCAATAAAAAAACTTGGATTTGATGGACATATACCAACAACATTGTTAGACTTATAATATATACTAGTATATCCCGTGGTGGTTTTTCGACCACCTTAAAATAGCTAAAGTTACTAAATCCTCTATTCATATTTTTGTCAACACTGCCTAGAGGCCGAAATATTTGAGAAATTTTTGTTCTTGAAATTAATTATATATAGTTGAGTAATTTAGGGCCGCTTTCATAGAAGTCGGTTAACACTAAACGGCGGGTAATTTGACAACTAACCGAAAAAAGTCAGTCCATTAAAGACCAGTAATCATTAATAGGAGATGGCCAAACCAGTCCTTAGTCCACCATCAGAGCCACGACTCCTTCTATAGTTGAGTAATTTAGGGCCGCTTTCATAGAACTCCGTTAACACTAAACGGCGGGTAATTTGACAACTAACCGAAAAAAGTCAGTAAATTAAAGACCGGTAATCATTAATAGGAGATGGCCAAACCAGTCCTTAGTCCACCATCAGAGCCACGACTCCTTCTATAGTTGAGTAATTTAGGGCCGCTTTCATAGAACTCCGTTAACACTAAACGGCGGGTAATTTGACAACTAACCGAAAAAAGTCAGTAAATTAAAGACCGGTAATCATTAATAGGAGATGGCCAAACCAGTCCTTAGTCCACCATCAGAGCCACGACTCCTTCAGGTTCGATCAATATTTCAATAAAAAAACTTGGATTTGATGGGCATATACCAACAACATTGTTAGACTTATAATATATACTAGTATATCCCGTGGTGGTATTTCGACCACCTTAAAATAGCTTACTAAATCCTCTATTCATATTTTGTCAACACTGCCTAGAGGCCGAAATATTTGAGAAATTTTTGTTCTTGAAATTAATTATCTATAGTTGAGTAATTTAGGGCCGCTTTCATAGAAGTCGGTTAACACTAAACGGCGGGTAATTTGACAACTAACCGAAAAAAGTCAGTCCATTAAAGACCAGTAATCATTAATAGGAGATGGCCAAACCAGTCCTTAGTCCACCATCAGAGCCACGACTCCTTCTATAGTTGAGTAATTTAGGGCCGCTTTCATAGAACTCCGTTAACACTAAACGGCGGGTAATTTGACAACTAACCGAAAAAAGTCAGTAAATTAAAGACCGGTAATCATTAATAGGAGATGGCCAAACCAGTCCTTAGTCCACCATCAGAGCCACGACTCCTTCTATAGTTGAGTAATTTAGGGCCGCTTTCATAGAACTCCGTTAACACTAAACGGCGGGTAATTTGACAACTAACCGAAAAAAGTCAGTAAATTAAAGACCGGTAATCATTAATAGGAGATGGCCAAACCAGTCCTTAGTCCACCATCAGAGCCACGACTCCTTCAGGTTCGATCAATATTTCAATAAAAAAACTTGGATTTGATGGGCATATACCAACAACATTGTTAGACTTATAATATATACTAGTATATCCCGTGGTGGTATTTCGACCACCTTAAAATAGCTTACTAAATCCTCTATTCATATTTTGTCAACACTGCCTAGAGGCCGAAATATTTGAGAAATTTTTGTTCTTGAAATTAATTATCTATAGTTGAGTAATTTAGGGCCGCTTTCATAGAAGTCGGTTAACACTAAACGGCGGGTAATTTGACAACTAACCGAAAAAAGTCAGTCCATTAAAGACCAGTAATCATTAATAGGAGATGGCCAAACCAGTCCTTAGTCCACCATCAGAGCCACGACTCCTTCTATAGTTGAGTAATTTAGGGCCGCTTTCATAGAACTCCGTTAACACTAAACGGCGGGTAATTTGACAACTAACCGAAAAAAGTCAGTAAATTAAAGACCGGTAATCATTAATAGGAGATGGCCAAACCAGTCCTTAGTCCACCATCAGAGCCACGACTCCTTCAGGTTCGATCAATATTTCAATAAAAAAACTTGGATTTGATGGGCATATACCAACAACATTGTTAGACTTATAATATATACTAGTATATCCCGTGGTGGTATTTCGACCACCTTAAAATAGCTTACTAAATCCTCTATTCATATTTTGTCAACACTGCCCAGAGGCCGAAATATTTGAGAAATTTTTGTTCTTGAAATTAATTATCTATAGTTGAGTAATTTAGGGCCGCTTTCATAGAACTCCGTTAACACTAAACGGCGGGTAATTTGACAACTAACCGAAAAAGTCAGTAAATTAAAGACCGGTAATCATTAATAGGAGATGGCCAAACCAGTCCTTAGGAATGTTTGAAAGTCCACCATCAGAGCCACCACTCCTTCAGATTCGGTCAACATTTCAACAAAAAAACTTGGATTTGATTGACATATACCAACACATTGTTAGACTTATAATATATACTAGTATATCCCGTGGTCGAAATTCGACCACCTTAAAATAGCTAAAGTTACTAAATCCTCTATTCATATTTTTGTCAACACTGCCTAGAGGCCGAAATATTTGAGAAATTTTTGTTCTTGAAATTAATTATCTATAGTTGAGTAATTTAGGGCCGCTTTCATAGAACTCCGTTAACACTAAACGGCGGGTAATTTGACAACTAACCGAAAAAGTCAGTAAATTAAAGACCGGTAATCATTAATAGGAGATGGCCAAACCAGTCCTTAGTCCACCATCAGAGCCACGACTCCTTCTATAGTTGAGTAATTTAGGGCCGCTTTCATAGAACTCCGTTAACACTAAACGGCGGGTAATTTGACAACTAACCGAAAAAAGTCAGTAAATTAAAGACCGGTAATCATTAATAGGAGATGGCCAAACCAGTCCTTAGTCCACCATCAGAGCCACGACTCCTTCAGGTTCGATCAATATTTCAATAAAAAAACTTGGATTTGATGGGCATATACCAACAACATTGTTAGACTTATAATATATACTAGTATATCCCGTGGTCGAAATTCGACCACCTTAAAATAGCTAAAGTTACTAAATCCTCTATTCATATTTTTGTCAACACTGCCTAGAGGCCGAAATATTTGAGAAATTTTTGTTCTTCAAATTAATTATATATAGTTGAGTAATTTAGGGCCGCTTTCATAGAAGTCGGTTAACACTAAACGGCGGGTAATTTGACAACTAACCGAAAAAAAGCAGTCCATTAAAGACCGGTAATCATTAATAGGAGATGGCCAAACCAGTCCTTAGGAATGTTTGAAAGTCCACTATCAGAGCCACCACTCCTTCAGATTCGGTCAACATTTCAACAAAAAAACTTGGATTTGATTGACATATACCAACAACATTGTTAGACTTATAATATATACTAATATATCCCGTGGTCGAAAGTCGACCACCTTAAGTTAGTTTAAGTTACTAAAGCCTCTATTCATATTTGTTTCAGCACTGCCTAGAGGCCGAAATATTTGAGAAATTTTTGTTCTTCAAATTAATTATATATAGTTGAGTAATTTAGGGCCGCTTTCATAGAAGTCGGTTAATACTAAACGGCGGGTAATTTGACAACTAACCGAAAAAAGTCAGTCCATTAAAGACCGGTAATCATTAATAGGAGATGGCCAAACCAGTCCTTAGGAATGTTTGAAAGTCCACCATCAGAGCCACCACTCCTTCAGATTCGGTCAACATTTCAACAAAAAAACTTGGATTTGATTGACATATACCAACACATTGTTAGACTTATAATATATACTAGTATATCCCGTGGTCGAAATTCGACCACCTTAAAATAGCTAAAGTTACTAAATCCTCTATTCATATTTTTGTCAACACTGCCTAGAGGCCGAAATATTTGAGAAATTTTTGTTCTTGAAATTAATTATCTATAGTTGAGTAATTTAGGGCCGCTTTCATAGAACTCCGTTGACACTAAACGGCGGGTAATTTGACAACTAACCGAAAAAGTCAGTAAATTAAAGACCGGTAATCATTAATAGGAGATGGCCAAACCAGTCCTTAGTCCACCATCAGAGCCACGACTCCTTTTATAGTTGAGTAATTTAGGGCCGCTTTCATAGAACTCCGTTAACACTAAACGGCGGGTAATTTGACAACTAACCGAAAAAAGTCAGTAAATTAAAGACCGGTAATCATTAATAGGAGATGGCCAAACCAGTCCTTAGTCCACCATCAGAGCCACGACTCCTTCAGGTTCGATCAATATTTCAATAAAAAAACTTGGATTTGATGGGCATATACCAACAACATTGTTAGACTTATAATATATACTAGTATATCCCGTGGTCGACATTCGACCACCTTAAAATAGCTAAAGTTACTAAATCCTCTATTCATATTTTTGTCAACACTGCCTAGAGGCCGAAATATTTGAGAAATTTTTGTTCTTCAAATTAATTATATATAGTTGAGTAATTTAGGGCCGCTTTCATAGAACTCCGTTAACACTAAACGGCGGGTAATTTGACAACTAACCGAAAAAAGTCAGTAAATTAAAGACCGGTAATCATTAATAGGAGATGGCCAAACCAGTCCTTAGTCCACCATCAGAGCCACGACTCCTTCAGGTTCGGTCAATATTTCAATAAAAAAACTTGGATTTGATGGGCATATACCAACAACATTGTTAGACTTATAATATATACTAGTATATCCCGTGGTCGACATTCGACCACCTTAAAATAGCTAAAGTTTTTCACTTTAGCATGGGCGTTATTTTATGTTGCAAGTGAATTATAGACAATTTATTAGAATAATAAATGCTTCCAGTAATTTTCTTTTTATGGATTCGTGTTATATTTTGATATTTTTATTGACTTTACTTGTGGTTTTTCTACGTCTTGTTTTTCTTTCTACTCTAACATTCGTGTGACGTTTGCGCAATGTTATTTAGTGATTAGTGACAGATAATGTCAATTGATATGTGATATCATTGACATTCTCTGTTAGTGATGTAATTTGTATGACTACTTTTGGAAATTGTATCCTTTCTCATGCACCAACCTAAACTAACCACACAGCGTAAAAACCTAACTCAATTTCCAGTTGTTGATTTGCGTGACATATCGATTTGACATTTACGCTCAGCTGGCACGTTGGTTGTGTATATGAGAGCTACTCACGCACGCAAATTTCGTGCGGTAAAAAACGCTCTGCGGTTATATTAGGTTGGGCTGTAAGGCCTGTCCTTTTTCTTAATAGGCGAAGGGCTGGCCTCGGAAAAGAGTCTTCCAAAGGTAAGATATTATTGGCGCTGTAGCAGTACCTTGACTTCATTAATCCGCACATCCATTTATGGAATGGAACGTGACGAGTCAAAAAGGATTATGTTGATATTAACCATATTTTTCCAGATATGAATCCGATACGTTCCGGTGCAAGCAGGCTTGCGACTGCCGTGGTAGCGATTTCGTTGACCACGGAACCGGGATGGATGTGGGTTTTAATCGCCTCTTACGACAGGCATACCTACCTCGGGTATTTCCTAACCCCCTAATTAGATTACTGTGATATTGGTGTTAAAATATTTAGTTACATTTCTTTTGTCTGTTGTTTTTCCTACCTTTTAAGTATGGCGACCAGTCGGACAACCCTTTCCTCATGACCGGTCAGCCGATCTCCTTGTATGTTTTCCTCTATTCATATTTTTGTCAACACTGCCTAGAGGCCGGAATATTTGAGAAATTTTTGTTCTTCAAATTAATTATATATAGTTGAGTAATTTAGGGCCGCTTTCATAGAAGTCGGTTAATACTAAACGGCGGGTAATTTGACAACTAACCGAAAAAAAGCAGTCCATTAAAGACCGGTAATCATTAATAGGAGATGGCCAAACCAGTCCTTAGGAATGTTTGAAAGTCCACCATCAGAGCCACCACTCCTTCAGATTCGGTCAACATTTCAACAAAAAAACTTGGATTTGATTGACATATACCAACACATTGTTAGACTTATAATATATACTAGTATATCCCGTGGTCGAAATTCGACCACCTTAAAATAGCTAAAGTTACTAAATCCTTTATTCATATTTTTGTCAACACTGCCTATAGGCCGAAATATTTGAGAAATTTTTGTTCTTCAAATTAATTATATATAGTTGAGTAATTTAGGGCCGCTTTCATAGAAGTCGGTTAACACTAAACGGCGGGTAATTTGACAACTAACCGAAAAAAAGCAGTCCATTAAAGACCGGTAATCATTAATAGGAGATGGCCAAACCAGTCCTTAGGAATGTTTGAAAGTCCACCATCAGAGCCACCACTCCTTCAGATTCGGTCAACATTTCAACAAAAAAACTTGGATTTGATTGACATATACCAACACATTGTTAGACTTATAATATATACTAGTATATCCCGTGGTCGAAATTCGACCACCTTAAAATAGCTAAAGTTACTAAATCCTTTATTCATATTTTTGTCAACACTGCCTATAGGCCGAAATATTTGAGAAATTTTTGTTCTTCAAATTAATTATATATAGTTGAGTAATTTAGGGCCGCTTTCATAGAAGTCGGTTAACACTAAACGGCGGGTAATTTGACAACTAACCGAAAAAAAGCAGTCCATTAAAGACCGGTAATCATTAATAGGAGATGGCCAAACCAGTCCTTAGGAATGTTTCAAAGTCCACCATCAGAGCCACCACTCCTTCAGATTCGGTCAATATTTTAATAAAAAAAACTTAGATTTGATGGATATATACCAACAACATTGTTAGACTTATAATATATACTAGTATATCCCATGGTGGTTTTTCGACCACCTTAAAATAGCTTAAGTTACTAAATCCTCTATTCATAAAAGTCAGTCCATTAAAGACCGGTAATCTTTAATAGGAGATGGCCAAACCAGTCCTTAGGAATGTTTGAAAGTCCACCATCAGAGCCACCACTCCTTCAGATTCGGTCAACATTTAAAAAAAAAACTTGGATTTGATTGACATATACCAACACATTGTTAGACTTATAATATATACTAGTATATCCCGTGGTGGTTTTTCGACCACCTTAAAATAGCTAAAGTTACTAAATCCTCTATTCATATTTTTGTCAACACTGCCTAGAGGCCGAAATATTTGAGAAATTTTTGTTCTTGAAATTAATTATATATAGTTGAGTAATTTAGGGCCGCTTTCATAGAACTCCGTTAACACTAAACGGCGGGTAATTTGACAACTAACCGAAAAAAGTCAGTCCATTAAAGACCGGTAATCATTAATAGGAGATGGCCAAACCAGTCCTTAGTCCACCATCAGAGCCACGACTCCTTCAGGTTCGGTCAATATTTCAATAAAAAACTTGGATTTGATGGACATATACCAACAACATTGTTAGACTTATAATATATACTAGTATATCCCGTGGTCGAAATTCGACCACCTTAAAATAACTAAAGTTACTAAATCCTCTATTCATATTTTTGTCAACACTGCCTAGAGGCCGAAATATTTGAGAAATTTTTGTTCTTGAAATTAATTATATATAGTTGAGTAATTTAGGGCCGCTTTCATAGAACTCCGTTAACACTAAACGGCGGGTAATTTGACAACTAACCGAAAAAAGTCAGACCATTAAAGACCGGTAATCATTAATAGGAGATGGCCAAACCAGTCCTTAGTCCACGATCAGAGCCACGACTCCTTCAGGTTCGGTCAATATTTCAATAAAAAAACTTGGATTTGATGGACATATACCAACAACATTGTTAGACTTATAATATATACTAGTATATCCCGTGGTCGAAATTCGACCACCTTAAAATAGCTAAAGTTACTAAATCCTCTATTCATATTTTTGTCAACACTGCCTAGAGGCCGAAATATTTGAGAAATTTTTGTTCTTGAAATTAATTATATATAGTTGAATAATTTAGCCCCGATTTCATAGAAGTCGGTTAACACTTAACGGCGGGTAATTTCACCACTAAGCGAAAAAAATCAGCCCATTGAAGACCGGTAATCATTAATAGGAGATGGCCAAAACAGCCCTTAGGAATGTTTGAAAGTCCACCATCAGAGCCACCACTCCTTCAGATTCGGTCAACATTTCAACAAAAAAACTTGGATTTGATTGACATATACCAACAACATTGTTAGACTTATAATATATACTAATATATCCCGTGGTCGAAAGTCGACCACCTTAAGTAAGTTTAAGTAACTAAATCCTCTATTCATATTTGTTTCAGCACTGCCTAGAGGCCGAAATATTTGAGAAATTTTTGTTCTTGAAATTAATTATCTATAGTTGAGTAATTTAGGGCCGCTTTCAAAGAAGTCCTTACGGAAGGAAGGGTGACATGACCTAGAAGGTTCCACTGGTCATACCAAATCGCTACCACGACAGTCGGGCAGTACCGCAAGGGAGTACCGGGTTCATATCCGGCCAAGTACTGTCAGTTCGACAGCACCCCCCAAAACCTTCGGGGAGTGTTTTTGTCGTTACAACAACAACAACAACAACAGCACTATACGGCGGGTAACTTGACAACTAACCGAAAAAAAGCAGTCCATTAAAGACCGGTAATCATTAATAGGAGATGGCCAAACCAGTCCTTAGGAATGTTTGAAAGTCCACCATCAGAGCCTCCTTCAGATTCGGTCAATATTTCAATAAAAAAAACTTGGATTTTATTGACATATACCAACACATTGTTAGACTTATAATATATACTAGTATATCCCGTGGTCGAAATTCGACCACCTTAAAATAGCTAAAGTTACTAAATCCTCTATTCATATTTTTGTCAACACTGCCTAGAGGCCGAAATATTTGAGAAATTTTTGTTCTTGAAATTAATTATATATAGTTGAGTAATTTAGGGCCGCTTTCATAGAACTCCGTTAACACTAAACGGCGGGTAATTTGACAACTAACCGAAAAAAGTCAGTCCATTAAAGACCGGTAATCATTAATAGGAGATGGTTAAACCAGTCCTTAGTCCACCATCAGAGCCACGACTCCTTCAGGTTCGGTCAATATTTCAATAAAAAAACTTGGATTTGATGGGCATATACCAACAACATTGTTAGACTTATAATATATACTAATATATCCCGTGGTCGAAAGTCGACCACCTTAAGTTAGTTTAAGTTACTAAATCCTCTATTCATATTTGTTTCAGCACTGCGTAGAGGCCGAAATATTTAAGAAATTTTTGTTCTTCAAATTAATTATATATAGTTGAGTAATTTAGGGCCGCTTTCATAGAAGTCCGTTAACACTAAACGGCGGGTAATTTGACAACTAACCGAAAAAAGTCAGTCCATTAAAGACCGGTAATCATTAATAGGAGATGGTCAAACCAGTCCTTAGGAATGTTTGAAAGTCCACCATCAGAGCCACCACTCCTTCAGATTCGGTCAATATTTCAATAAAAAAACTTGGATTTGATGGGCATATACCAACAACATTGTTAGACTTATAATATATACTAATATATCCCGTGGTCGAAAGTCGACCACCTTAAGTTAGTTTAAGTTACTAAATCCTCTATTCATATTTGTTTCAGCACTGCGTAGAGGCCGAAATATTTAAGAAATTTTTGTTCTTCAAATTAATTATATATAGTTGAGTAATTTAGGGCCGCTTTCATAGAAGTCCGTTAACACTAAACGGCGGGTAATTTGACAACTAACCGAAAAAACTCAGTCCATTAAAGACCGGTAATCATTAATAGGAGATGGCCAAACCAGTCCTTAGGAATGTTTGAAAGTCCACCATCAGAGCCACCACTCCTTCAGATTCGGTCAATATTTCAATAAAAAAACTTGGATTTGATGGGCATATACCAACAACATTGTTAGACTTATAATATATACTAATATATCCCGTGGTCGAAAGTCGACCACCTTAAGTTAGTTTAAGTTACTAAATCCTCTATTCATATTTGTTTCAGCACTGCGTAGAGGCCGAAATATTTAAGAAATTTTTGTTCTTCAAATTAATTATATATAGTTGAGTAATTTAGGGCCGCTTTCATAGAAGTCCGTTAACACTAAACGGCGGGTAATTTGACAACTAACCGAAAAAACTCAGTCCATTAAAGACCGGTAATAATTAATAGGAGATGGCCAAACCAGTCCTTAGGAATGTTTGAAAGTCCACCATCAGAGCCACCACTCCTTCAGATTCGGTCAACATTTCAATAAAAAAAACTTGGATTTGATTGACATATACCAACACATTGTTAGACTTATAATATATACTAGTATATCCCGTGGTCGAAATTCGACCACCTTAAAATAGCTAAAGTTACTAAATCCTCTATTCATATTTTGGTCAACACTGCCTAGAGGCCGAAATATTTGAGACATTTTTGTTCTTGAAATTAATTATATATAGTTGAGTAATTTAGGGCCGCTTTCATAGAACTCCGTTAACACTAAACGGCGGGTAATTTGACAACTAACCGAAAAAAAGCAGTCCATTAAAGACCGGTAATCATTAAAGGAGATGGCCAAACCAGTCCTTAGGAATGTTTGAAAGTCCACCATCAGAGCCACCACTCCTTCAGATTCGGTCAATATTTCAATAAAAAAACTTGGATTTGATGGGCATATACCAACAACATTGTTAGACTTATAATATATACTAGTATATCCCGTGGTCGAAATTCGACCACCTTAAAATAGCTAAAGTTACTAAATCCTCTATTCATATTTTTGTCAACACTGCCTAGAGGCCGAAATATTTGAGAAATTTTTGTTTTTGAAATTAATTATATATAGTTGAGTAATTTAGGGCCGCT
Organism: Merzomyia westermanni; assembly: GCA_949987695.1. Lineage (NCBI taxonomy): Eukaryota > Metazoa > Arthropoda > Insecta > Diptera > Tephritidae > Merzomyia > Merzomyia westermanni. The sequence continues at coordinate 68,783,277 of OX465292.1, forward strand.
TTCATAGAAGTCCGTTAACACTAAACGGCGGGTAATTTGACAACTAACCGAAAAAACTCAGTCCATTAAAGACCGGTAATCTTTAATAGGAGATGGCCAAACCAGTCCTTAGGAATGTTTGAAAGTCCACCATCAGAGCCACCACTCCTTCAGATTCGGTCAACATTTCAATAAAAAAAACTTGGATTTGATTGACATATACCAACACATTGTTAGACTTATAATATATACTAGTATATCCCGTGGTCGAAATTCGACCACCTTAAAATAGCTAAAGTTACTAAATCCTCTATTCATATTTTTGTCAACACTGCCTAGAGGCCGAAATATTTGAGAAATTTTTGTTTTTGAAATTAATTATATATAGTTGAGTAATTTAGGGCCGCTTTCATAGAAGTCCGTTAACACTAAACGGCGGGTAATTTGACAACTAACCGAAAAAACTCAGTCCATTAAAGACCGGTAATCATTAATAGGAGATGGCCAAACCAGTCCTTAGGAATGTTTGAAAGTCCACCATCAGAGCCACCACTCCTTCAGATTCGGTCAACATTTCAATAAAAAAAACTTGGATTTGATTGACATATACCAACACATTGTTAGACTTATAATATATACTAGTATATCCCATGGTGGTTTTTCGACCACCTTAAAATAGCTTAAGTTACTAAATCCTCTATTCATAAAAGTCAGTCCATTAAAGACCGGTAATCTTTAATAGGAGATGGCCAAACCAGTCCTTAGGAATGTTTGAAAGTTCACCATCAGAGCCACCACTCCTTCAGATTCGGTCAACATTTCAAAAAAAAACTTGGATTTGATTGACATATACCAACACATTGTTAGACTTATAATATATACTAGTATATCCCGTGGTGGTTTTTCGACCACCTTAAAATAGCTAAAGTTACTAAATCCTCTATTCATATTTTTGTCAACACTGCCTAGAGGCCGAAATATTTGAGAAATTTTTGTTTTTGAAATTAATTATATATAGTTGAGTAATTTAGGGCCGCTTTCATAGAACTCCGTTAACACTAAACGGCGGGTAATTTGACAACTAACCGAAAAAAAGCAGTCCATTAAAGACCGGTAATCATTAATAGGAGATGGCCAAAACAGTCCTTAGGAATGTTTGAAAGTCCACCATCAGAGCCACCACTCCTTCAGATTCGGTCAATATTTCAATAAAAAAAACTTGGATTTGATGGACATATACCAACAACATTGTTAGACTTATAATATTTACTAGTATATCCCGTGGTGGTATTTCGACCACCTTAAAATAGCTTAAGTTACTAAATCCTCTATTCATATTTTTGTCAACACTGCCTAGAGGCCGAAATATTTGAGAAATTTTTGTTCTTGAAATTAATTATCTATAGTTGAGTAATTTAGGGCCGCTTTCATAGAACTCCGTTAACACTAAACGGCGGGTAATTTGACAACTAACCGAAAAAAGTCAGTCGATTAAAGACCGGTAATCTTTAATAGGAGATGGCCAAACCAGTCCTTAGGAATGTTTGAAAGTCCACCATCAGAGCCACCACTCCTTCAGATTCGGTCAATATTTCAATAAAAAAAACTTGGATTTGATGGACATATACCAACAACATTGTTAGACTTATAATATATACTAATATATCCCGTGGTCGAAAGTCGACCACCTTAAGTTAGTTTAAGTTACTAAATCGTCTATTCATATTTGTTTCAGCACTGCGTAGAGCTCGAAATATTTGAGAAATTTTTGTTCTTGAAATTAATTATCTATAGTTGAGTAATTTAGGGCCGCTTTCATAGAACTCCGTTAACACTAAACGGCGGGTAATTTGACAACTAACCGAAAAAAGTCAGTCCATTAAAGACCGGTAATCATTAATAGGAGATGGCCAAACCAGTCCTTAGTCCACCATAAGAGCCACGACTCCTTCAGATTCGGTCAATATTTCAATAAAAAAACTTGGATTTGATGGGCATATACCAACAACATTGTTAGACTTATAATATATACTAATATATCCCGTGGTCGAAAGTCGACCACCTTAAGTTAGTTTAAGTTACTAAATCCTCTATTCATATTTGTTTCAGCACTGCGTAGAGGCCGAAATATTTAAGAAATTTTTGTTCTTCAAATTAATTATATATAGTTGAGTAATTTAGGGCCGCTTTCATAGAAGTCCGTTAACACTAAACGGCGGGTAATTTGACAACTAACCGAAAAAACTCAGTCCATTAAAAACCGGTAATCATTAATAGGAGATGGCCAAACCAGTGCTTAGGAATGTTTGAAAGTCCACCATCAGAGCCACCACTCCTTCAGATTCGGTCACCATTTCAATAAAAAAAACTTGGATTTGATTGACATATACCTACACATTGTTAGACTTATAATATATACTAGTATATCCCGTGGTCGAAATTCGACCACCTTAAAATAGCTAAAGTTACTAAATCCTCTATTCATATTTTTGTCAACACTGCCTAGAGGCCGAAATATTTGAGAAATTTTTGTTTTTGAAATTAATTATATATAGTTGAGTAATTTAGGGCCGCTTTCATAGAACTCCGTTAACACTAAACGGCGGGTAATTTGACAACTAACCGAAAAAAAGCAGTCCATTAAAGACCGGTAATCATTAATAGGAGATGGCCAAAACAGTCCTTAGGAATGTTTGAAAGTCCACCATCAGAGCCACCACTCCTTCAGATTCGGTCAATATTTCAATAAAAAAAACTTGGATTTGATGGACATATACCAACAACATTGTTAGACTTATAATACCGTGGTGGTATTTCGACCACCTTAAAATAGCTTAAGTTACTAAATCCTCTATTCATATTTTTGTCAACACTGCCTAGAGGCCGAAATATTTGAGAAATTTTTGTTCTTGAAATTAATTATCTATAGTTGAGTAATTTAGGGCCGCTTTCATAGAAGTCCATTAGCACTATACGGCGGGTAATTTCAAAACTAACCGAAAAAAGTCAGTCGATTAAAGACCGGTAATCTTTAATAGGAGATGGCCAAACCAGTCCTTAGGAATGTTTGAAAGTCCACCATCAGAGCCACCACTCCTTCAGATTCGGTCAATATTTCAATAAAAAAACTTGGATTTGATGGACATATACCAACAACATTGTTAGACTTATAATATATACTAATATATCCCGTGGTCGAAAGTCGACCACCTTAAGTTAGTTTAAGTTACTAAATCCTCTATTCATATTTGTTTCAGCACTGCGTAGAGCCCGAAATATTTGAGAAATTTTTGTTCTTCAAATTAATTATATATAGTTGAGTAATTTAGGGCCGCTTTCATAGAACTCCGTTAACACTAAACGGCGGGTAATTTGACAACTAACCGAAAAAAGTCAGTCCATTAAAGACCGGTAATCATTAATAGGAGATCACCTTAAATAGCTTAAGTTACTAAATCCTCTATTCATATTTTTGTCAACACTGCCTAGAGGCCGAAATATTTGAGAAATTTTTGTTCTTGAAATTAATTATCTATAGTTGAGTAATTTAGGGCCGCTTTCATAGCACTATACGGCGGGTAATTTCAAAACTAACCGAAAAAAGTCAGTCGATTAAAGACCGGTAATCTTTAATAGGAGATGGCCAAACCAGTCCTTAGGAATGTTTGAAAGTCCACCATCAGAGCCACCACTCCTTCAGGTTCGGTCAATATTTCAATAAAAAACTTGGATTTGATGGACATATACCAACAACATTGTTAGACTTATAATATATACTAGTATATCCCGTGGTCGAAATTCGACCACCTTAAAATAGCTAAAGTTACTAAATCCTCTATTCATATTTTTGTCAACACTGCCTAGAGGCCGAAATATTTGAGAAATTTTTGTTCTTGAAATTAATTATATATAGTTGAGTAATTTAGGGCCGCTTTCATAGAACTCCGTTAACACTAAACGGCGGGTAATTTGACAACTAACCGAAAAAAGTCAGTCCATTAAAGACCGGTAATCATTAATAGGAGATGGCCAAACCAGTCCTTAGTCCACCATCAGAGCCACGACTCCTTCAGGTTCGGTCAATATTTCAATAAAAAAACTTGGATTTGATGGACATATACCAACAACATTGTTAGACTTATAATATATACTAGCATTACCCGTGGTCGAAATTCGACCAGCTTAAAATAGCTAAAGTTACTAAATCCTCTATTCATATTTTTGTCAACACTGCCTAAAGGCCGAAATATTTGAGAAATTTTTGTTCTTGAAATTAATTATATATAGTTGAGTAATTTAGGCCCGATTTCATAGAAGTCGGTTAACACTTAACGGCGGGTAATTTGACCACTAAGCGAAAAAAATCAGTCCATTGAAGACCGGTAATCATTAATAGGAGATGGCCAAAACAGCCCTTAGGAATGTTTAAAAGTCCACCATCAGAGCCACCACTCCTTCAGATTCGGTCAACATTTCAACAAAAAAACTTGGATTTGATTGACATATACCAACACATTGTTAGACTTATAATATATACTAGTATATCCCGTGGTCGAAATTCGACCACCTTAAAATAGCTAAAGTTACTAAATCCTCTATTCATATTTTTGTCAACACTGCCTAGAGGCCGAAATATTTGTTCTTGAAATTAATTATCTATAGTTGAGTAATTTAGGGCCGCTTTCATAGAAGTCCGTTAGCACTATACGGCGGGTAATTTGAAAACTAACCGAAAAAAGTCAGTCCATTAAAGACCGGTAATCTTTAATAGGAGATGGCCAAACCAGTCCTGAGAAATGTTTGAAAGTCCACCATCAGAGCCACCACTCCTTCAGATTCGGTCAACATTTCAACAAAAAAACTTGGATTTGATTGACATATACCAACACATTGTTAGACTTATAATATATATAATGGTTACTTTAACTCAATGTGCTCAGTGAGTGAAAATATGTCCACCGTTGGGACATGGTTGCCATATTGTAATTTTTTGGTTATTAGTATACAGGCAATGCTTTTTGTAATCCATTTACCAGGAGAAACTTACAAATTCAATCTAGCAATTCCGACTCAACGACGCACCTTCCTATTTTGACTGTGCTTTCTTTTTGGTCTGAAATTTTGAATTATAAGGCGGGCATGGCTGGTTTGGAATCCCGTTTTAATATTGGAGTTTTATGAACAGTAAAAATTTACATTTTATTATAAACAGTTAGGAGCATCTCAATACCCGACCGAGAATAGAGGCCATGAATACCTTTGAATCCCATTTTAATTATGGAATTTTACAAAAAAAAAAGTAGAAGGCGCATAAAAAAAAATTTTTTTTTTTAATTTTATGAACAGGGGGCGACTATGGGTGTTTTTGAACGTCATTTTTATAATGGAGTAAAAATTTAAATTTTGAACAATTGCTTGCAATAAAACGTGCGAGATATGTTGGAAACAAATATTTTATGATGCATCTAAATAACCGACCGAAAACAGTGGCCACGAATACCGTTGAATATCATTTTCATTAAAGAATTTTACCAAAAATAGAAGTTTGATTGGGTTTTTAAAAAAAAAAATTTTAATTTGAATTATGTGAACAGCAGCGACGTTGAATGCTTTTGAATCAAATTTTTATAATAGAGTTCTATTAAAAAAATTAAGCTTTTGGTGTGTTTTCCCTAAAAATTTTAATTTTGAACTATTGGTATAGATCAGCATAAAGGGGGCAACTCTAAATCAAATAAGACAGACGCGCGGTATACTTCAACTCAATTTGCTCAATGAGTAAGAGAATGAAAATATAGAGCAAATGAAATATGAGTTGACCTAACCGACGCCACTCAATGTACTCAATGAGAGAGTACAAATATTTTACCGTTAGGAATGTGTTCAGGTATACATATTTTTTTTGAAAATGAATTTAACGTTTATTTTGAAGCTCCTAAATTTCTCAATATGAGCATGATGCCGGTTTCCTTATCGTTTTTGTATATGCAAACAGTGATGTCCCTTTAGATCTGGTTTTTTTGGCGGGGGAAAATTGCAACTTCACCGACACCTCGGCAGCAGTTGGTGCACGAATGACACATGCCAAGGCGCGATACCCAAAGCCGTCAGGGCTGTCATGATCGCTTCCGGCGTGACGTTGTTGAAAGCCCCCTTAATATCCAGAAAGGCTATCAGCGTAAATTCCTTACTCGACAGGGATTTTTCTATATGCGTGACGATGCCATGTGACGCTGTTTCTGTGGATCTACCTTTCATATATGCATGCTGCGATGGTACGACTTTGCTCTCTAGCTTATCTTTAACGTGAGGTTCAATTAACCTCTCCAGTACCTTAAGTTGGAAGGACGCCAGACTGATAGGTCGGAAGTCCTCTAGGCCAACATGAGATGTTCTACCTGCCTTAGGTATAAAAATTACCCTGGCGTTTCGGGGCTACAAGCTGAAAGGTACTTATCCAGTTCCTTATTATACAGTTGCCAGGCGGCATTCCTAAGGTTTCTATAGGGCGAGGAGATGGACGGTGTGACTGCCAATTCAAAGCGGTTGTAGCGGTGGTCAGAAAAGGAGTGTTCATCTTAAACCATCCAGTTTCCGACCATACGTTCCGCACTTCTTGAGCAGAGCGTAACGTCCAGCACCTCCCTTCTATTTTTCGTGACGAAAGTGGGATCGCTTCCCCTATTACATATAAAGATATTGTGAACTCGGATAAAATCAAATAGTGACTCACCTCTATCATTACTATCGCTACTGCAACAAGCCGGGTGATGTGCGTTAACATCGCCACCTACAATAATGTGTCCTACTATTCTCTCGAAAGTACTCCGCACAACCGTTACGGGAGATGGTACATCGTGCGTACACTAAATTGAGGGAGAAATAAAGTATGTATATTAAATTTAAGTAAAATGCAAGCTCTAGGTTTACCCCCAGTGGCGCCACTTACCAGCGAATACCATGCTACCTTCAGCCCTCATATTTTAAGCCCTACTATCCATGGCTCCTGGATTAGGACGATATCTGCTGCTCCCTTGTATGCGAGGAGGAGCAGCAGCCCGGCCAACGCTGCTTTACTGGGATGGAGGTTTATCTGTAGAACCTGCATCATCATGGTTACTACGCTCCACCACAGTTATGTTGCCGCTGTCCTCATCGGACATTGGCTCATCCCCTGTGTGGTCCTCCACCATCTCTTGAGGCCAATCGAAGAGGAGGAAGACCCCACTGAGGAGGTCGATGCAGATTCGTCCCCCTTCGAACCATCCATCGGATTGGCCCGGTTAGTTTCGACATCCTCTAAGTCACTCGCTGACCTGAGATCATTGGAGTACACCTTGATTTTCACGTCTATAAAACCAAAGTGCACTTTCCCTTTCGTCCTTTCCAGGAGGGGGAGCGACTCCCTGTTGAGCATCAGCTTAACTTGACGCGTAGCCTTAGTCCTCGACACTAGACTGAGGACCTTCCAGTTACCCGTTGGAAGGTCTGGGTTATAGGACCTGAGCACCTCTAGGACCTTTTCCGGCTTGGATGGAATCCAAGCCCAAGCCCTTGGTCTACCCGGGATATTGCCGAAATCCATCGCCTTGATAAGCGCACCCGGATAGACCTCCTGCATCTTGGCTACCGCCAACTTGTACATCGCGGCAGACCGCGAATCCTTACAGCCCACTACCTTGACCGTACCCTGGAACCATACCACTTCTTTGCCTTTAGCAACTTCTGCAAAAGTGGGGCCTTTGACTCTAACCCTTTTGGGGTTTGAGGTACCAGGCACGACCTCCATGGACCTGTTGCGTTTCGCGGTCCCCTCCTCGCTCACCATACGACTCCCATCGAAGTCCGGGACGATTACCTTGGCCCACTCAAGCTCCGCTTTGAGTTCTGCGACGTCGCGAGGAAGCGCCTTAGCTAGCAGATCGGGCATATGCCAGGATCTCCTCAGGATCCTGAGCGCCGTCCGCCTGTGCTTCGCACGCCCGTCTTTTAACTGTGGCCTATCATAGACCTTCGAAAACGCAGTGGGCGTAGGGAAGGGATTCCTCGGGCCATGCGCGCCAGCTTCAGCATTTGCCCCAGTATCGACCCGCTTACTGAGTTCACCTCCGCTGGCAGACACAACTCCCTTAGTTGCCCCACCCTCACTCACTGCTACCAATTGGTAGTTTACAGTAGACTCCGGCATCGCCTGAAGCCTACGTACATCTTCTAATTCAGCCGCAGCGCGGCTGGTAGAGGCGCCCTGCCTGGCAAGGGCGCCATAAACAGTGGGGGCTAGTCCCTCCGACATTTTTTGAGTGTCGGCCCCTTTTCCTTTTTTTAAATTATTTTTGTTCATCGCTAAAACCCACGAGTAGAGATCCGCAGTACTCGGGGTAAGGCCAAGAATACAACTGGGAGTGGCCATGTTCCCAGAGGGCACCGTTAGAGACTGGGCTATTGAAAGGGCCCCCTGGCAGGCTGATCCTCGGCACGGCCCATGACGCATAACACCTTGATCCGGCCCCTCACCTTACGACCATAGTCGAGAGACATTTCCACACGCCAGGGCTATTGAGAGAGCTAAGGCGTGTAGCTGTGCTTCCTGACCTTAGCTGGATACCGTCCAAATAGGAGGGCACTAGAGTACCAACCTGAACAGAACAACTGTAGTATCCATTACCAGTCGGCACCCTCTTGGAGGGTTCAGTCTGAGGAATTTTCGCCGACCTTCTATCTACTAAGATGCTGTCAAAAAACTTTGCTTAAGCGCTATGAATTGTTGAAAATATTTCCTCAGGTAATAGTGTACACATATATACATCTGGCTTTTGAAAATGAATATGGCGTTAATTTTGAAGTTCTGCGTATTTCTCAATGTGAGCTCGACGTCGGTTACCATTTTGGTAATTAGTAATATAAATAGTAGGTAATTAGTTTTGAAAAGTTTTGCGATGAAAATTTTATCTTTCTTTACAAAAATTTAAAGGAAAAGTTGTCAGGCCGAAAATATAATAAATTTGTCTGGATTTTGTCTTGTCGGGATTTTGTTATGTCTGGATTATGTTGTGTCGGGATTTCTGAAAATTGTGGTAAATAAAAAGCAGCCCGATTGGACCAACGTAACATATAGCTTCCATACAATCAATTGCTTTGATAAATGGGGTTTGGGCTGTAATTCTTGCAATTTCATAGCGAGGAACACAAAATGCAGTTCTAGTACCTATTACATACTAGCTGGACCCGTGCACGCCTTGCGCAAAAAAAAAAAACAAAAATGGTTTGAAACCTTTTATTAGTCCAGGTCCAGGATTTTTCAAACCTTTTTCTCAAATTATAAAAAAAGATTTTCAGCTACACTTGTTGTGAGACCACAAAGAATTATACAAATATGCGGAAACAGCTATTTGAAATTCCACCACTTATACTACATTCACATTGAGCCATAAACTTGAGTTGATTGACAACATCAATATGAATTAACTCAAAAAGTGTCCCTTTAACTCGAGTTTATGACCCAATGTGAACGCAGTCTTATCCACTTATTTTATCAATGTTCTGGTGTAGATGACGCGCTCGCAGTGAGTGGAGCGCTGTGATATTAGCATTGTCTTTAATTATTCTATCTCTGTTCAGTCTTAGTATTCAAATGTAGATGTCGCGAGGCATGTGAATGTTACAGTCCCAATAGCGTTGCAGTACAAATTGGTTTTTTTGTGCATTTGAAATCGTTTATTTTAAAGAATTTATTTTTATAAAATACGCTTAAACAAAAGCACTCCGCTAATTAAAACATGGTTTTGCATGTAGAGCTAACCCCCACGTTTAAAACGATACCTTATTTATTAATATTGGTTCCAAATGAGAGCAGAAAATTAGGAACTAACACAAAAAGACCTTACAGAAATAATATATATGATGTAATGTGTGTAGTGAAAATCATCAAGATTGGACCAATTGGCTGTCCTTACTTGGTCTTAGTTACATCGATTTCCCACTAAACTATTAATCAACTGATATTCCAGGAAGTTACAATCGTACATAGAAATATATAGAAAACAAGATTTTCAAAATTCAATCAATTTATTACATTTTCCAAGTTCTTAATATTTTTTGCTGTTGTTGTTGTTGTGGTAACGACTAAAACACTCCCCGAAGGGTTTAGAGAGTGTTGTCGAATTAACATTCCTTGGCCGGATTTGAACGCGGTTCGCTCCGCTACTCCCTTGCGGTACTGCTCGACTGTCGTGGTAGCGATTTATGTCCAGTGAAACCTGCTAGGTCATGTCACCCTCCTTCCGTAAGGAAGGATAAGATGGGTAATGAGAGGTGAGAGGCATCATATCCGTAGATCGAGTTGCACGTCATTACCTTTATGCATATTAGTCGCCTCTTACGACCGGTATGCCTGCCTCGGACATATTCTAAGCCCCAAACCCGCAGGGGCGAATATTTTCTGCTAGTTGGGTAATACTACATTGTGCTGCCGACGTCTGTGAATATTTCGTGCACACAATTATTGGCTGTGAGTAAAAACACATTTGACATAGGACAAGTGCCCGTAGGAATTGTTCGTAAATTAAATTATTATATTTTGGGAATATCCATACAATTCCAAGGGTAATAAGTCCGGATTGGCCTAAGTATGAAGGGTCTACCCCAATTACCCTAATAGGCTAAATAATAGGGAAATCAATATCAAATCCCATTATTCAACTTTCCCACAAATTCTTAAACATGGCGGTCGGTGATATGTTCACGGCGGTATATTTAACCACCCCAGGCTGACTCCAACACAGAAGCTGAACACGCGGAAAAGCTGGTCCGATCGTACAGCAGTACTCTCTTTGTGATGGGAGCTTCACTTTAGCCTGGGAAGCCCTTACAAATTGATTTGAAAATAAACACATTCTAATCGATAAGCACCCGAATACGTTTTTTAGTATCGCATCCGTAACTACAGAAACCAACTAGAGCAATCCCGAAAATAGCTTCCGAATTGGTCGCAGATTAACCGCTTCCTAATCAGTCGATACGCAGGGAAAGGTGGACGTCGATAAGCTGCAATCGCAACAGACCGCCAATTATTTCGCAGATCGCCTTTCACACCTGCTCTCCGAGAGCACAATTCAACCTAGTGGAATCCATGAGCAGTGGGATCATATCTCAGGAGCACTCCGTACTGCAGCTGAAGAAGTAATTGGATTCCGGCGAACGCGAAGAAACAACTGGTATGATGATGAACGCTGCAACGAAAAGAAAGGACGAAGCCTACAAGGCAACGCTGAGATCGAATGCAACGAGGAGTGTGTGTGAACACTACCGCGAGTTGAAGAGGGAAGCGAGGCGGCTTTTCCGGTTGAAAAAAAGAGAGGCAGAAAAGCGTGAAATAAAGGAGCTTGAGATGCTGTCCAACGGGAATAATGCCCGCAAATTCTATCAAAACTCCTGTGAGAGTGAGAACGGCGACCTGGTTTCCGATGTTCAGAGAGCACTCAGAATATGGAGGGGTCACTTATCTGCCCTTTTAGATGGAAAAACTGAGCAAGAAAGCAGAGAAGATCCCAAACCCCAGCCCACAATCGAATATGATGGAATTGACGTTCCACAACCCGACTATAATGAGGTGCGAATAGCAATATCCCGATTGAAAAACAATAAAGCAGCTGGGGCGGTTATTTTGTCTGCTGAGCTATTCAAACACGGAGGCGAGGAGATGGTAAGGCGCATGCATCAGCTTCTATGCAGAATATGGTTGGATGAATGCTTGCTTAGATTGGAATCTAAGTGTTCTCTGCCCAATCCACAAGAAGGGCGATCCTGCAAACTGCGCCAACTATCGCGGAATCATTCTTTTGAATATCGCATATAAGGTCCTATCAAGAGTATTCTGCGAAAGACTGAAGCCTGATGTGAACAGACTGATTGGACATTATCAGTGTGGCTTCAGACCTGGTAAATCTACCATCGACCAGATTTTCACAATACGCCAAATCTTGGAAAAAACCCGTGAAGAAAGAATCGACACACATCATATCTTTCTTGACTTTAAAGCCGCTTTCGATAGCACGAAAAGGAGCTGCCTACATGCCGCTATGTCTGAATTTGGGTTCCCCGCAAAACTTATACGGGTATGCAAAATGACCTTGAGCAACACCGCCAGCTCGGTCAGAATTGGGAAGTACCTCTCCGAGCCGTTCGAAACTAAACGAGGTTTGAGACAGGGTGACCCCCTATCGTGCGATTTCTTTAATTTAATGCAGGAGAAAATAATACAAGGTGCAGAACTTAACCGCGCTGGAACAATATTTTATAAAAGCGTCAACAACCGCGACGTAACTTTTGCTTACTCCAAATTAGAAAAAGAAGCGGAGCAAATGGGATTGGTGGTGAACGAGGGCAAAACGAAGTACCTTCTGTCATCATGCAAAGAGCCAGCGCATTCGCGCCTTGGCAACCAAGCCACTGTTGGCAGCAATAATTTCGAAATAGTAAAGGACTTCGTTTACCTGGGAACCAGCATTAACACCAACAATAATGTTAGCCTAGAAATCCGACGAAGAATTACTCTTGCGAAAAAATGCTACTTCGGACTGAGTAGTCAATTGAAAAGTAAAGTCCTCTCTCGACGAACGAAAATAACACTCTACAAGTCACTCATCGCACCCGTCCTGATATATGGTGCAGAAGCGTGGACACTAACAACATCTGATGAGGCGGCTCTGGAAGTATTCGAGGAAAAGGTTCTTCGAAAGATTTGTGGACCTCTACGCGTTGGCGACGGCGAGTACCGAAGAAGATTTAATGATGAGCTGTATGAACTTTACGCAGACGCCGACATAGTTCAGCGAATTAAAACACAGCGGCTTCGCTGGCTAGGCCACGTAGTGCGAATGAGCGAAGATGCTCCAGCCCAGAAGGAATTCTTATCGGCACCCGCCGGTGGAAGCAGAGGAAGAGGAAGACCACCACTCCGATGGAAGGACCAAGTGGAGACCGATTTGCAATCCCGCGGTGTTTCCAATTGGCGCCAGTTGGCGCAACGAAGAAACGACTGGCGAGCTATGTTGGACGGTCAAAATCGCCCGGGCGGTTAGATGACCATTCAAAGAAGAAGAATCAGTCGCTACGAGATACTTTACCGTCTGCATTTTTACAAAACCATCACACCCCCTTCACTTTTACAAAAAAATTTAACACCAAAACTGCGATATGGTCATAATATCATTTGCAAATTATGCAACAGTAGTCATTGCATGAAAATCCGTTCAGTTTTCGAAACCTTCCTCTTCAAAAACGCCTTAGGGAAGCAAGAAAATATGGATATTGTTCTAATTGCTTGGCACATAATCATGACTGTTTAGGAGAGATGCCTAAGTTCCTAAAAATGTGCCACCCTAATGTAACTTTAACGCCCTTCCAATCACTAACACCAACCCACCCACCTGTGTGGGCATGCATGCATATTCTTGTTTTGTCAGCACACATATACATGCATAGGGATGTGCATATGCGGGTTCACCTCCCCTTAAAACCGGAGGATAGTTTTCAGGTTCAACGGTTGTCCTCGGTTGGAAAACCGTCTACTTTCTCAGTAACAGTCAACGCAGTCACATCACGGCCACCCCAGGATTTGTCAGCGAATCAAATATTCATAAAGGTAAAATAATTTCTAATTGTAATTTTATACAATCACACAACACCAACATATTTTCAAAAAATAATTAAGCGGGTCAATATTAGAAGCTGCTACATATAAGGAAAAATTGGAAAAAACTTAATATTTAATTTGCCACAAACGCACTGCCGCAATTCCCAACAAAGAATCAACAACAAACAACTCTGCCATATACTCTGCCACACCACAAGCTATTTACAACAAACTCGGCCGATCACCACATCAAAGCACGTAAGTTGTATATTTCTTGCCACTTAGTTTTTTTTTGTGTTGCAAACAATTGTCTAAAAGTGCCGCCCGCGAGTGTAATCAAACATAAGTGCGTTAAGTGAATATTTAATAATAGTGATTTTTTTTGAACAGTTAACTGCTTTACTTTTCTCTAATTTTTAAATTAAATTAAACGCTTCAAAACCCTTGCGACTATCCGAATTATCCCCCCACCAGTGGTAAGGTTTTTTTGGACACAGCGCAAGGCAAGAGGTAACATAACCTCACTTTCACAATAAGTTCACTTAGCCTTTCGATCTTCAGTTTGTTTTTGTTTTTTCACTTGTTTTTTTCAGTTATGTAAAGAACAGCATTTTAATCGAGGGCTAGTTTATTATTTTCTTATTAAATTAATTTACTTTTCATTTGTTATCACTTTTTTTTATTCAATGTTAACTTTCGCTCGTTTGATGCACCGCGCACTTTATCTGTGTTTTTTTTGTGTACTTCTTATTGCGGCAACATTACACATTTATTTATATATACATATGTATTCCCCTTATACGTGTGGGTGGCGAGCTTGTGTTTAAATTTTTGCTTCTGCAGCAAACAAAATATTCGTCAGACAAACCGGTCAAGTCTGCAATATATGAATAAAATTAACTATAAATAAATATAATTGAATTAAAAAATACATTAATTGAGTTGATTGAAATTCTATTGAGTTGGGTTTTTTTGATTTTCCTGGGTAAAATACTGCCTTTACCTTTTCGATTCAGCATTTATCTTGTTCGGTTTTGTTTTGATTCTGTATATCCTCTAAGTCCAAAATATGGAAGGTTTCATTAGGCTGGCTGATTCGATTTTTGAATTCGAATCAGACTACTATGAATTAGAGGATTCAGTCCACAGCAAGTACACTCTTGGGCTTCAACAAGAGGACTTGAAAGCAATGTGGAGAAAAAACCAGAAAGGCTTATGACGACTTACTTAATTCGGATAAGTTATAGGCCACTGGTATAGTTTCTGTTAAACAGAAGTATAAGAGAGCATATGCAGTATATTTACGCTGCATGTCAGATATGGCTACACGCCAAGCGACATACAACAAACCAGAAAACAAAACTGAAGAAAATCCCGAATTTGAACACAGTATCCGCCTGCCTCCATGTGATACTGAAGTTTTCAAGGGCGATTATCTGTCATGGCCAACATTTCGTGACATGTTCACGGCCATATATATCTTGAACAAACGCCTAACTCCTGTGGAAAAATTGTTCCATCTGAACAATGAGACAAAGGTGAGGCAAGGGATATTGTGAAAAAATGTCCGCTCACGAATGAGGGATTTGATACGGCCTGGAGAAACTTATGCGAGAGATACGAAAACAAACGTATCTTAGTAAGCTCGCAACTCCAAATTTTGTTTAACTTGAACAAGGTAGAGAGTGAGTGTGGTAGCGCAATTAAACCCCTTTAGCGCGAAATAAATAATTGCCTTTCGTCCCTGCGAAGTCATAAAATTGACACTTCGAACTGGGATGCAATTATAACATATTTGTGTTCGACAAAATTGCCGGAAGATACGCTTGGTCTATGGGAGCAAAGCATAGACCACAAAGTGGAAATATCCAAGTGGGAGGATATGTACAAATTTTTGGCCAACCGCTTCCAGACACTCGAAACAGTGTCTGGGTTCATAGGGAGTTCTTTGAAAGCGCAAAAGCCGCAAAGTACGCGGAATGCTAACGAAACCCTTACAAAAAGACTTGGTATATACCAAGCAAATGTGACTAAATTACTGTGCACAAAATGCAAATCGAATTCCCACAGATTACAAAACTGTCCCCGTTTTCTTAAATTAACTGCTGTAGAGAGAATTAATTTTGTCAAATCCACCAAGGGCTGTTTGAACTACCTATCCCCAGGACATACTGTGTCGAAGTGCACCAGTTCTTTCGACTACAACAAGTGCCACTCACGACATAATACGCTTCTGCATGCGGAGTCTCTTCAGACGCAGGGAACAACCAGCCCTAATCAGTATTATGCTGATAATGCTGCCTCAACTTCAAAACAGGCAAAAGAGAGACGGGAAGCTGAAAAATCTGTTTCGGCCATAAACCGAAATGTTAAATCCTGACATGTGCATTCAAGCGCAGGTGTGCTGCTAGGGACAGCTCGAGTAACCAGTCATCATAATGGTACAGACTTCCCAGCAAGAGCACTGATTGATTCTGGTTCAGAATGCTCGTTTATGACAGAACGACTCAAACGCAGAATCAATTTACCGGCAAAAAGGATGCATGCTCAAGTTTCGGGCATCACTAATGCTGTCTCGGCTCAAGTCAAGGAGGCATCCAGTATTGAATTCCGTTCACCAGTGGACCCCTGCTTCAGCTTACCAACTTCTGTTCTAATTCTAGCCAAACTAACTGGGAATCTGCCATCCTGCCATATCGATGCTACGACTATGCTTTCCCAGACTTAGTCTTGGCAGATAAGCGATTCTACATCAACGAGGAAGTTGATATTATACTTGGCGGAGACGTATATCCGCAAATTATATTGAGTGAGCTGAAAAAGAATGTACTCAGTACACTTCTCGCCCAAGGAACGGTGTTCGGTAGGATATTAACCGGGCGCATAGAAGCACCAAATCCAACTAGAAATATAGTGTCCTTTTACAGCGAAGTTGCTTTGGACAAACAGCTTACCGGAGTTAAAAAATCCGCCCAGAAATAAAAGCCCAAACGCAGATGACAAGTACTGCGAAGATTTATATAGGGAAACTACGAGTCGCAGAGAGGATGGGAGATATGTCGTCTGTCTTCCATTCAGACAGGACTACCCAGATAGGATAAACATAGGAGGGTCTATTTTATTTTGTTTTGTTGTTTTTTCGAGGAGGGTCTCTTAGGCGGGCGTGTTCACAATTTTTTAGAAATGAGACGCGGTTATCAAAGAACCCGGAATTAGGCATCGAATATATGAGGGTCCTGTCTGAATACGAGACATTAGGGCATATGCGAAAAGTTAATACCATGGTACCAGCCGATTCGGCGGACCATTACTTTTTGCCCCGTCACGCCGTAGTAAAGGCTTAGAGTACCACCACTAAGGTACGCGTCGTATTCAATGCGTCGAGCCGAACGGCAAATGGCACAAGTCAGATCTTCCAGTACTTATACTGCGATGGAGACTATATCGCTTCGTTTTCAATAGTGACATCGAAAAGATGTATAGGCAAATTTGGATTAGCGATGATCACGTCAAATTCCAACGGATTGTTTACCAAACATAGCCTCAGGAACCCATAACCCTTTACGAACTGAAAACGGTCACTTTCGGGGTCAATTGCGCGCTTTATCTGGCAATCAGAACCCTTTTGCAACTAGCAGATGAAGTAGAGAGTTCTCACCCTACAGCATCTAGCATACTAAGAGAAGAAAGGTACGTAGATGACGTACTAGCGGGGGAGCACACACTCGCCTCGGCCATTAATGCGAGGAATGAGATTCGCCAAGTCTTCCTCTCCACTCGCTTCCCGCTACGGAAATGGACTTCGAATGCTGAGGAAATTCTCAACGACATCCCAATATCGGATGGGCTGACCGAGGACTATCTGGCATTCGAAGATACCAGCACCGTTAAGGCATTGGGCGTAATATGGAATGCCCATTCAGACCTGTTTTACATTAAAGCAGGGTCACTAGAAGAAAGTGAAAAGTTGACAAAATGAGCGATTCTATCCGCCATTGTCAGACTCTTCAACCCTTTGGGATGGCTTGCACCAATGGTCATTGTGGCCAAAATTTTTATTCAGAACATTTGGTTAGAGGGCACCGATTGGGATGAGCCAGTTTCGTCCAATACATTGGAAACTTCAGACATCAAAACCACGAAATCGACAAAATAAAGTTACCACGATGGGTAAACTTTTCACCAGAAGATGAGGTCGAAATACATGGATTCTGCGATGCTTCGGAAAAGGCATACGCTGCAGCTGTCTACATGCGAGTCAAAAGCAATGATGATATCTTAGTGAATCTACTCCTTGCCAAAACCAGAGTAGCATCAGTGAAGACCATCTCACCTCCGCGTTTGGAACTTTGCGGAGCAGTACTGTTAGCGGAGATGATGGAATCAATATTCCGAAACATCTAACTGGGACCAGTGAAACATTATCAATGGACGGATTCCACCATCGTTTTGGCATGGATAAGAAAACCACCCTGTTCCTGGTCAACATTCGTCGCACACAGGATTACAAAAATCATCGACCTAGTCGGCAGCAAGGACTAGCTTCATGTCAACTCGGAAACGAATCCAGCAGACCTAGGAAGTAGAGGACTACCAGCATCGGACTTGGTCAACAATTCTTTGGGCTGGCAGGGACCTTCTTGGCTGCAAGAAGACAATTCCCAATGGCCAGTACAAGAAAAAGAGCACAATACATCCGTGGAGGAAAAGAGAGCGCAGGCCTACGCAATATCAACGTAAAAAGAAATCGAGATTCTCGACCGGTTTTCGAATTTACCGAGGGCTTTGAGGGTACTATCATATGTTATGAGATTCTTTCGAAGAACTCATCCCAAGACAAAAGCTTCCTTTCAAGAAATATCGTGCCTAATCTCATCCGATGAGATCAAGACCACGACGCAAATCTTGATCAAACTGTATAAGAAGCAACATTATAATGAGGAATATGTAAACTTGAAGAAGGGACAGGTAATCGATAGGAAAAGCGGGATATTGCCACTCAATCCGTTCATCGACAAAGATGATATTATTAGGGCGGGTGGTCGTCTTGGAGCGTCTCAAGACCTCGCTTATAACGAGCGCCACCCAATCATACTGCTGTACAATTGTAGGTTGACCCGTCTGACTGTACAAATGATACATAAGATCTCCCTCCATGGGGGAAACCAACTTATGCTCCGTCTCATCCGCTCCCAATACTGGATTCCGAATGTCAAGAACATGATTAGGGCCACTATCCATAACTGTAAAGTCTGCACCATTTATAAAAAAGGGCGCAAACCCAACTTATGGGGACCATTCCTTACGAACGCTCTTGTTCAACCGCGCGTTTACCAATTCCGGGGTGGACTTTGCCGGGCCTTTCGACATTAAAAGTTACCGCGGTAGAGGACGTCGACTATCAAATATCTACGTTTGCCTCTGTGTTTGTTTCAAGACTAAGGCAATCCATCTGGAAGCGACCAGTGATCTTAGCACCCCATCCTTTCTAGCAGCGTTTTCGCGTTTTATCGCTAGACGAAGATGTCCGAGAAACATTCACTCCGACAATGGTACTAACTTTGTCGGCGCTTCACGATATTTGAGATCTGAATTTAAAGCATTTATCTCGGAAGCCCGAGATACGACTATTTCCAAATATAGCCATCAAGCCATGACATGGCATTTTATTCCGGCCGGGGCTCCACATATGGGGGGGACTCTGGGAGGCGGGAGTGAAGAGCTTCAAAAGCCACTTCAAGAAGTTAGCCTCGCCTCATAAATTCACGCATGAGGAATTCCATACGCTATTGTGCCGGATTGAGGCATGCCTCAACTCGCGGCCACTTAGTCCAGCCTCAAATGAGCCCGCGGACCTTGAACTCTTGACCCCGGGGGCACTTCCTGACAGGAAGTCATCTCCTGGCTCCGCCAGACCCCGACGTGAATGAGAGCCCTGCCTCCATTATCAATAAGTGGCAGAAGCTCAAGACTCTGCATGAAACCTTCTGCAGGCGATGGAAAGTGGAATACTTATCCGAACTTTAAAAACGAGTGAAGTGGAAGCATCCGAAACAAAATACTAAGGTGGGGGATCTCGTTGTTATCAAAGAAGACAATTTGTCCCCGATCGAATGGGGGCTCGGCCTAGTTACCAACGTACACCCCGGCGAAGATAACCGAGTGCGTGTAGTGGACCTCATGACCGAGAAGGGTCAGATCAGAAGACCGTTGGTCAAGCTGATTCTGCTCCCTATGGAGGGAATGGCTGGCGAGAGGCCCGGTGCCTCATCTTAACCATCCTTGTCACTGACACAACCTGAAATATTTATACGCAATCAGTAAATTTAAGTACATACCATTTAAAGATTAGTTTTCTAAGCACAACACTTGAAAATATCGATATACTTGTTTGTAAACGTAGCTACTACTTTCTATGCAATTTCGTTTATTTTGAAAATGACGTACGTTCGTTTTCCGGTCTTTTCTTTTGGAAACGAGCCCACGGAGAGCACGAATAAGTAAGTCTCTCTTTAATATTATATTCATTTCATTTGTACCATATCTAACTTTATCTTGTTTTATCAGATATTAAAACCCTACAAAATTCTGTATCGTTATAATATTTCGTGCATTTTACTTTTATTGTCGCTGTCGTAAAATTATCTTTTAATATTTATTCCACGCAATTTTGTGGTTCTCCAATGAAAGCCTCACAAATTGATCGCCGCAATACTGCGAAAACCCAATACTACAACTTGCGAAGCTCCAAGGGGAGCCCAAACGCTGTAAAAATGTCCACGAAGAGCGAAAATAGTGGCGACGAACTCGATCGCACAATCACACACAACAAAACTACCGTACAAGATCTACTTAATCAAATAAGCAAGCTTCAAATGTCTCTAGCTTTATCAGAGAAGGAGAACCAACAACTACATGAAGCAATTAGCCGCCAACAAGCCGTAAGTACCATTCCAATTGTAAACTCCCAAAATTCGGAAGCTGCATCCGCCAATGCCCCCGCGATCAGCACAGTAGCTGATCTACCCGCAAACGCCATATGTAGTACTAATACTGACACTGCCGCAACAATAAATAGCGCTGCCAGCGCCAATGCCACCAGTGATGCCTTTGCCAACGGCATCAATACCACTTATAACTCTGTGTATACTAACCCTATCAGTGTATAAGTTATCATAACGGACACGCTAATGTCCCAACCTGTGCCGCCCTTTACAAGTTATCGCAAGTTTCTTCCCACAGATGTCATTAACCAAATATCATAGTTGTCTTCCTAGCCTTCGACCAGGTCAATCACATTCAGCCAAATTACGACAGCACGCCACCTCATGCAACTAGCTGGATCAGCAGAAATGCGATCACACGGCATGATCGCATATCGTTGTTGCCACACGTCGCTGTGTCAACAAAACAATAGCTATTGCTATCGACTGTGGTCATTGCGATATGACAACATCACAAGCGCCAAAATTCTCTTCACCATGTTTAGCTGCATCAGCAAAAGCAGCTATTACAACATCAACAAGTAAACATCGTTAGCGCAAAGATCGTGTCAACGTCGCTAACCGCCAGCAGAGCAGCAGCAGCTTATACAACGTCGTAGGTTAGGTGGGCAGTTAGGGTAACTATTAAGTTTAGTTTTTAATGGAACTCAATAAAGAACACGTGCACTAAAGCTAAACTGGCGCCCAACGTGGGGCACGCGGCAATAAAGGATAAAAGTTAAGTTTAGGTTATCTTTGATAACGGCAACCAACGGCCTGCATACGCTGCATACGAGTGGTCGTAACAATACAAGGCAAATTAAGAGTCTTAGCAATCAACAAGCAGCAAACCTAATCAAGAATTAGGAATTTAAGTTAGAGTGTTTAAGGAAAGTAATAAGAATTACTAAAACTGTGGAAAATTAAAAAGTTGAAATCTTTTAAGTTCAAAGAGGAAAAAATTTTTTATAAGAAAAAAAAAGTTGAAATCTTTTAAGTTCAAAGAGAAAAAAATTTTTTTTATAAAAAGAGATAAATAAGAAATATATGGTGAAGAATTAAAATTCAAAGGAAAGCAGCACGTAATACTACAGGGCCAATGGAAGGGTAAGTGAAGTGCTAAAGCGATTGTTGGTTCTTAGTCTAGTAGAGCAAAAGAAATTTTTTTTTTTTTTTTCTTCCGGCGTATGTGTGAAGAGGTGCTTAACATTCTGTTTAATCGGTAGAGATTAGAAGGCGCTAGGGAAGAGGAAAAGGTCATGGACACACAACAAGTGAACGGGCTCATCAGAGCTGAGCTGGACAGGCACTAACCGCGCAAAAATTGGAATTTTATCCAAAATCAGGTGGCCCTGACAAAACCCAAAATAGAAAAGTTCTCTAAGATTACAATAAACCCGTTAGTGACGTGTGATATCACACTGGACGCCATAAAGACTCTTCCAGAGTTTTTTGGCCATCCAGGGACATACGTATCTTGGTGTGAAGCTGCGCATAACGCGTACGAGCTATTTAAAAGATACGATGGTAGTGAACGATACTACCAAGCGGTAACAATCCTTAGGAATAAAGTGCGAGGCGCTACAGATGCAGTCCTTGCGTCCTTTAGCACTGTCTTAACTTCAACGCTATAATATCCCGTCTCGACTTCACTTACGCGGACAAACGTCCGATATATCTAATTGAGCAAGAATTGCCCACTTTGAGACAGGGTTCGATGTCCTGTCTGGAGTTTCACGACGAGGTTCAGAAAAAGCTAACGTTGTTAGCCAACAAAACAATTATGTCCTACGAAGGCGGCGTAGCGGACACCATCAACGAAAAATATAGGGCTGACGCACTTAGGGTGTTTATATCAGGCTTGAGAAAGCCTTTATGCGATATCCTGTTTGCGTCACGGCCAGCAGATCTGCCATCCGCCTTGGCCTTAGCGCAGGAGGTGGACGCCAATAATGAACGTTATGTTTTCGCGACTAATATCGCGAATCGGTCTCAAGAAAGCCCGAACGTTAGGAAACCCAACGGGCCACAGAATGCTAATAATCAAAAATTATTTAACCAAGAGCCCGCCATGAGTCAAACGAATCCGCACTATTCAGTGGGTAAACAAGGCAAACTGTCTACACAAAACTCCAGCCGTAACCATAGGCAATTTAATAGTGGTAACAGTTCAGGTCAGAGGCGCGTTAAACCTATGGAAGTGGAACCTTCCATATCCCAGTTTAGGCACCAATCTAACAGTCCCGGCCAGGACCAGAACAATAGGTCACAAGCGTATTTACAGAAGCGGCCAGCAAATTCAGTCCGTTACACCGGACCTAAGATGCAACGTGTTACCTGGGAGATGAATTAACCTGGGAGATGAATTAGATACCGAAACAAAATATGAAAAGGAAGCCGGACAGGCAGCAGACAGTATCGAGAATGACGAGATTAATTTTTTAAGGCAAAGTACCTCCTGCCTTGGATTCTAAGGATAGGGGGGAAAGACGTCAAACTCCTTGTCGACACAGGGGCGTCAGAAGCTACATCAAGCTCTTACCTGGACTAGTGGGAATAAAACCAGTAAGAACACCATATTCGGTGAAATCTATTCACGGGGTTACCCCCATTAAACACAAGTGCAAAGTAAATATTTTTGGAGTGGTAGCGGGCGTAATAGGTCTGCACTTGTTAAACAGGGTGCACGCGTCCATCGATTTTAAAACAAATACAATCGAGCATGACTTCGGAAAGGAAACAATTCTATTCATCACGAACCAAGATATAAATCACCTACAAGCGCAAGTTAAATCGCTTCCAAAAAGTGTGGCAGAGGCCTTCGTAGAAGTTATTAATAACGTGAGTGGAGTATTCGCAGACCCCAACGAGGCCCTTCCGTATAATACAAAAGTAGTGGCAACCATATGCACTTTAAACGAGGACCCAGTATACTCCAGGTTATACCCATACCCATTGGGCGTTTCAGACTTTGTGAACAAAGCAATTCAGGACCTTCTATCCAACGGCATTATCCGGCCGTCTAGATCACCATATAACAATCCTATATGAGTAGTTAAGAAAAAGGGCATCGATGAGAACGGTCAAGAAAAAAAGCGATTGGTCATAGACTTTCGTAAATTAAACGAAAAGACCATCAGCGACAAATCCCCTTTTCCTGACATTACAGGGATATTGTCGAATCTTGGTGGAGGCAGGTTTTTCACCACTCTCGACCTGAAAGCTGGGTTCCACCAAATTAACTTGGGGAAACAGGATAGAGAGAAAACCGCATTCTCTGTAAAAAACAGAAAATATGAATTTAATAGATTGGCCTTTGGCCTTAAAACCGCCCTTGGTATATTCCAGAGGGCAATAGACGACGTTCTAAGGGAGCATATTGGAAAAATATGCTTTGTCTACGTGGATGATGTTATAATATTTTGAAAGGACGAGCAGCAACACTTGAAGGACGTCGAGTCCGTTTTAAGGAGTCTGTTCGAAGCCAACATGAGAGGATCCGCGGAAAAATCGAAGTTTTTTCAAACTGAAGTTGAGTACCTAGGATTCATGGTCTCACGAGGGGGAATTAAAACGCGCCCAGAAAAGGTTGACACAATTCGGAAGTTTCCGGAGCCGGCTACTCTGAGAGGGCTAAGGTCATTTTTGGGGTTGGCAGGATATTATCGTTGCTTTATAAAGGATCTTTCAAGGATAGCCAAACCACTATCAAACATTTTGAGGGGAGAGTTCGGCCGAGTTACTGCAGCCCAGTCAAAAAAAATCAAGATAGATTTGACTGAGGAACAGAAAAAGGCATTCGAAACCCTTAAACAAATATAAGCATCCGGGGACGTTATGCTTACGTACCCGGATTTCACAAAACCGTTCGACCTTACAACAGATGCCTCCTCACACGCCATGGGATCCGTTCTATCCCAAAAAGGCAAACCAATTACTATGATCTCCCGCACCTTGTCCGTTACTGAAGAAAATTACGCGACAAACGAGAGAGAACTATTGGCTATTGTCTTAGCATTGAAGACGCTTAGACACTATCTTTATGGTGTGCGAAAGTTAAATGTGTTTGCGGATTGTCAACCGTTAACCTTTGCGGTGACAGATAGGAATCCGAACTCTAAAATTAAAAGGTGGAAAGCATTTATCGATGAATCTACAAGCCCGGTAAAGAAAATGTTGTCGCGGATGCGTTTTCCAGACAACATATGAACAATTTGGACACCATGAGTGTTGAGACGATTCACAGCGAACAGTCATCAACCAACACCATGGAAAGAACCGATAAACCGG
Organism: Merzomyia westermanni; assembly: GCA_949987695.1. NCBI lineage: Eukaryota > Metazoa > Arthropoda > Insecta > Diptera > Tephritidae > Merzomyia > Merzomyia westermanni. The sequence goes on from OX465292.1 coordinate 68,808,162, forward strand.
TCAATTGCTTCCGTAACCAAATATTCGTAGAGGAAGGTATAGAACCACAAAGAAGAACATTTATAATCTTTAGAAAGAAAACAAGGCACTTAATTACATATAAAACCAAAGAAGACCTAATGAGGCTTCTGCAGGAGGCTGTAAAGTCGGATGTGGTGAATGCACTGCAATGTGACCTACATACTCGTACACTGGCGCAGTTCCAACATGATTTAATCGAACTTTTTCCGACCGTTAAGTTCAGGCACACAGAGAAACGCGTCACCGATATAACAGACCCTAATGAAGAAGAAGAAATTATCGCCACGGAGCATAATAGGGCTCACCGAGCAGCTCAGGAGAATGTCAAGCAAATAATAGAGGATTATTATTTTCCCAAAATGGAAAAGAAAACTAAGCAGTTCGTGTTGAACTGCCGCGTGTGCTCTCTGGCAAAGTACGATCGCCACCCAAAAAAAACAAGTTATTGCTCGTACACCAATACCAACATATTGTGGGGCAATACTCCACATCGACATCTTCTCCACCGGAGCAAAATATTTTTTGACGTGCATCGACAAATTTTCCAAATTTGCGATAGTACTGTCACTTCGGTCCAGAACGATTGTGGATGTTAAGCCACAACTCTTACAGTTGTTGAACATGTTCTCTGGTACTAAAACCATATATTGTGACAATGAAAAGTCACTAAACTCACATAGCGCCAAAGCTACGCTAAAAAACCATTTCGACATCGACATCGCGAACGCCCCACCCCTTCATAGTACGTCAAATGGCCAGGTGGAGCGCTTTCATAGCACACTGATGGAAATAGCGCGATGCCTCAAACTGGATAAGAATGTGGACGATATCGAGGAAGTAGTCCTTTTAGCTACCGTGCAATACCATCGGTCTATCCATTCAGTGACCGGAATGAAACCGATCACAATTTTCCGGTCGACAGAGGACGTAACTCATATACCATCTCGTCTAAAAGAAGCTCAAGACAAAGAGCTTGATGCTAAATGATGATAAATGAACTAGATAATATAATCACCTGTATCACTTTTGCTAAAATTGGAATTTTGAGTCATACTATATTAGACAGTAGGGAAATAGAACCAAAGAGCACTTCATGAACCTTACGGTGGCCGATATGGCATCCTTGGCTAAGATTAAGATCGTTCAATATAACAAAGAAATTTACTTTTTGATAAAATATCCCATACCTAGGTTTAGATGTAAGAAAACTATAGTTTTACCAGTAGCCCACGGCCACCAAGTCCTACACCTACAGGAATCTACGTTAGCGACATGTTATAACCGCACCATACCAGTGAGAAATTGTAGCGACACTACCCCGACATTCTGCCTGGCGGCATCAACGTCATCATGCGCACTGCAACTAATGACACGTAATACAGCTAACTCTAGCACGACATTCAATAATCTAGCACACATTGCATCAATTGGCGACGGCGTTGTTGTTATAAACGATCAAGTGGCCATAACGAGTTGCCAATTACAGTAAACGGCACCTTTTTGGTGGTCTTCGATAAACAGGTAAAAATCAATGGCACCTTGTTTTACAATGAAAATTCCACCAAACCGCTAAAACCCGAGGCAGCGTGGTCTCCTGCTATAAACCTTACCGATCACCTCGAGATTTTGAGTGCGCCCTACGTACACCATATAAACCATCAAAACCTGGAGCACATTAAACATCTGCAACACGGCATCGAGCGTAGTCACATAACGAGTTTTGCCGGTTTCGGAGCACTGCTAACCATGGGACTGCTTTCATACGCATACCAACGCATACGAAGAAACAAAAAGAAGGTCTCTATAACCAAATCCTTCAAAGCGGCAATCGAGAGCGTTTTGAAGATGCCCGCGGACGTCCCTCACTTAGAGGGGGAAGAGTTATCATAACGGACACGCTAATGTCCCAACCTGTGCCGCCCTTTACAAGTTATCGCAAGTTTCTTCCCACAGATGTCATTAACCAAATATCATAGTTGTCTTCCTAGCCTTCGCCCAGGTCAATCACATTCAGCCGAATTACGACAGCACGCCACCTCATGCAACTAGCTGGATCAGCAGAAATGCGATCACACGGCATGATCGCATATCGTTGTTTCCACACGTCGCTGTGTCAACAAAACAATAGCTATTGCTATCGACTGTGGTCATTGCGCTATGACAACATCACAAGCGCCACAATTCTCTTCACCATGTTTAGCTGCATCAGCAAAAGCAGCTATTACAACATCAACAAGTAAACATCGTTAGCGCAAAGATCGTGTCAACGTCGCTAACCGCCAGCAGAGCAGCAGCAGCGTTATCCAACGTCCTAGGTTAGGTGGGCAGTTAGGGTAACTATTAAGTTTAGTTTTTAATGTAACTCAATAAAGAACACCTGCAATAAAGCTAAACTTAAATGCACGTACCAGCTATCGTGCCAGATCCTCTTTATTCGCCTCCTCTGCCTACGGAGATTTCGTAAATCAACCTAGGAACTACGTTACGTTCCCGAATACAACTAGCTGGAATGTCCCGTCAACTGTGGTACGTTCAACATACCCAACCACTGACTATGCTACCAATCATGGCACACCTTCGGTGCCAATCGCCCATTTTAGTGAGGTGTAGCTCGGCCGTCCACCAATTCGCAAAGTACACGATCTGCCTGAATTTCACGGCTCACCAGAAGAGTGGCCAATATTTTCTGTAGCTTTTAGGGAAACAACCATGCTATACGCATATACCGACCTTGAAAATCTGCTTCGCCTGCAAAAAGCATTGAAAAGTAAGGCACGTCAACAGGTGGAATCATTTTAAATCCATCCTTCGAACGTAAACGCCGTTATGAGCACTCTGGAGATCGCAGATCGCAAAAGCGCGAGCACACCCCGTTGTCAGTGCCGGAAAGATTTCCGATGTACTGAGTTTTAGCACAATGGTAACAAACTTGACTGCTTTCCTTGAAAGTTCAGGAGCTACACCTCACTTTAACAACCCCATATTAATCGACGAATTACTGGCCAAGTTACCCTTTAATAACAGGGAAGAATGGACGCGTCACTTACTCACTTTGCGACAACCATATCCAACAGTCAGGGATTTTTGTAATTGGTTACAGCACGTCGCCTTGTACGTATCGATGGCTGCAGAGGTTATGTCCACAAAACAATCTTCTGCAAATGAACAACCTAGCTTCCGAAGTAAGCCATCAACAAAAACAGTTTTGTCTATCACCAAAGAAGATCAGAAATGTTTCTTGTGCAGCGAAACCCACAGTTTATTTCAATGCAAAAAGTTTAAAGCGTCAGATTATTCGGCCAGATGGAATATATGTAGTTAAGAAACATAATTTATGTTTTGCGTGCCTGCAATCGGGTCATAATTTGCAACATTGTTCAAAACGTCGTGTATGTGGACTACAATCTTGCGATAGATTTCACAATAGAATGTTGCATAAGCAAGATGCAAATAAAAACTCGAAAAAATATAGCAACACAGAAAATGTGTCAGTAGCAACAGTCAGTTGCTTTCAAAACTCGAGAAGTTCGATTCAAACATCGAACTTGCCATGCCAACAACAACCGCAAACACTGCTGAAATATTTGCCCGTCACTTTGAAAGGTCCCAAAGGCGAGGTGAATATAATTGCGTTCATAGATGAAGGAGCAAAAATTTCGTTGCTTGAGGAAAGTATTGCCAATGCCATTGGTGTGAGAGGGAAGTCCAATAGACAACGAGCGAACAGTCACGGCGAGTGTCTGTCGAAATAGCGGGCAATTTTGTTGGATCGACAACCTATGAAATAAGAAATGTTCGAACAACCAAGAAATTATACTTACCACAGCAAAGTTTGAATCTATGCGAATTCACCTGTCAACAAGAACAGCTGAAAAAAGAAAATATTTGTGACTACGTTAACGCAATTCCACAGCTATTAATTGGACTGCCACATACAAACTTAATAAGACCTATGAAAGTTTCAAATATTGATGAGGGATTTGCCGCCCATTTAACAAAACTAGGATGGACTATTTTCGGGTCAAACGAGCAGAATTCATCTAAATATATTGTTGGTCATGTGGACGACAAAACGGCTGAGTGATATGAACTTAATAACAAAATCGCAGAGTATTTTGCTGCTGAACAATTTGAAGACAAAACATTGCCATTAGTCCAATCTGACGCTAATATACGAGCAGAAGAACTCCTAAAAAAGACGACAAAATTTACGAATGGTAGGTACGAAACCGGATTGCTGTGGCGCGATGATCAAGTTCAGTTTCCAGTGAGTTGTGAGGTCGCAGTGAAACGTTTGCAACAAATTGAAAATAAAATGTTAAATAATGAAGTATATTGTAACTGGTATTGTAATAAAATAAACGAATATTTAAAAAAGGGGTATGCAAATAAGTTATCAGTGACAGAGGCTAAGATAGTCGACGATAGTACTTGGTATTTACCACATTTTGCTGCAAGCAACCCAAATAAAGGGAACAAGCGTCGGCTGGTCTTTGATGCCGCTGCTAAAGTAGACGGCGTATCATTGAATAGTGCGTTGATGAAGGGCCCATCAGCATATCAACCCAAATTACTTTTGTCCATTTTATTTCAGTTTCGACAAGGAAAAGTAGCCGTATGCGGAGACATTCGCGAGATGTTTCATAGGGTGCTGATATGTAATGAAGATCAGAACTAACAGTGATAATACGCCAGACGTGTATATAATGGGCGTTATGATCTGCGGTTCAATCAGCTCACCGTGTTCAGCACAATATGTTAAAAACCTGAACGCTGAAAAATATCGCAATACATATCCAAGGGCTGTTGATACGATAGTTGAACGTCATTACGTTGATGACCATATGGATAGTTTTAATTCAGTTGAAGACGCAATAGATGTTACAAAAAAGGGCGGATTCGAATTGAGGAACATTATTTCTAACTCTGAGGCGGTTATAAAATCGGTCGAAAGTAATTCAGCAACATGCACGCAAAACGAAATAACTACCAACAAGGGTGAAGTTGATACGGAGAAAGGGCTTGGCATGCACTGGAATCCGAAAGAAGATTATTTTTGTTACAGGCTTTCATTTGTCAGAGTTTCAAAAGCCATATTAGATGGTTCGCGAAAGCCAACAAAGGACGAGATGCTCAGCCTTTTAATGCCCATTTTTGACCCTTTCGGATTATTGTAAAACGCAACGATTTGCGCTAAGGTATTGCTCCAGCGCTTATGGAAACGCAATGTAGATTGGCATGAGTCTATTTCCGACGATATATATACAAAATGGTTTGAATGGTACAAAGGGTTAAAGAACATCGAAGGTGTGACATTAAGGCGATGCTATCACCTTCAATTTCTAAACGCCAAAGCTGACGCCCCGCTACAGATATTTCCTGATGCGAGCGAGCTTGCGTTTTCAGCAGTCGCATACTGGCGTGTTAACATCGAAGGCGAAACAGACGTAATATTTATTGCTGGAAGATCAAGGTGCAGCCCCCTTAGGCCGTTGTCGATACCACGACGGCGGCGGTGTTAGAAGTACGGTTAAAGGAAACCATTGTTAACAGCCACGACGTTAAAATTTTGGACGGATTCTAAGACTGTAATCCAGTGGATAAAGTCGGACGCTCGAAATTATAAGCAATTTGTAGCACATCGAATAGCGGAGGTACTGCAGTCATCAAAGGTGCCTCAATGGAGATGGGTACCGAGTAGCGAGAATCCGGCCGATGACGCAACTCGTCCGAAAGTGTTAGTCCTAGCTGCAAATGGGTTAACGGTCCAAAATTCCTGAAGTGGGGTGAAGATTATTGGCCTGCAATGACCAACGACGTTTGCGAAAATCACACTGACACAGAGCTGCGATCTAAGCCATTGTACACAGTTCGTCTACAAGATATTTCGATTCCCTTTGAGAAATACACAAATTTGTATAAATTACTTCGGTCGCATAGATTATGCAATCTCTGTGTCATCATCTACTAAGCGGCCTAAAATTTTACCGAAGGGTCATCCATTTTCACGACTTGTAGCAAGACACTATCATGAGGTGTTCCACCATCACAATTTCGAAGCTGCCGTTGCCGCAATACGATACAAGTACTGTATCCCAAGTATTCGTCGCTTGCTAAGGTCCATAAAAGCAAGTTGCCAGCAGTGTAAAATTTTAACGGCTGTACCCGAAACTCCGCAAATGGGTCAACTTCCTAAGGACTGGCTTACGCCGTTTGTAAGACCATTTTCGTATACAGGCGTCGACTACTCCGGCCATATTATGGTTTCCATTGGGCGCCGTCAGGAAAAGCGATGGATCGCCATCTTCACATCTCTTACTGTACCGGCCATTCACATTGAGCTTGCGAAATATTTGTCAGCTGATGCCACAGTGATCGTTTGTCGCAATTTCATCAACCGAAGAGGCGTTCCTATCTGCATGAGAAGCGATCGAGGGACAAATTTTGTTGGAGCCAGTAAGGAAATGTGGGTTCAGGTAAAGAGGGGCATTGGTGAGGAGTGCTGCCGCCGAGGTGTCGAATGGCTTTTTAATGTTACGGCAAATCCAGCGGCGGGGGGAGTATGGGAACGGATGGTTCGAACGGTGAAACGGGTACTACAATTTACATTGAAGGAAAAAGCACCCCAAGTGGAAACTCTGCAAAGTCTCCTTATTGAGACAGAAAATCTGGTCAACTCTCGTCCACTTACTCAAGTGCCGCTATAAAGTATGGATGGCGAACCCCTCATGCCAAACCTCTTCCTCCTGGGGGGTCCGAATTTCGTTCAGACACCTGAACCGTAAGGAGGGAAGTGTTTAAGAAAACAGTAGCTATTTCACAACAGTTGATGCAAACGTTCTGGAAGAGATGGGTTCTGGAGTATCTTCAAACTCTAACAAGGCGCACCAAGTGGTTTAAGCGCGTGAAACCGATATGTGATGGAGACGTTGTCATCATATGCGATGATGACGAAAGTCGTGGGCATTGGAAACGGGGAATAGTATTGGAAGCAACACAAGCTGCGGACGGCCAAGTAAGGTCGGTGCTGGTAAAAACCACAGCAGGAAATCTGAGAAGGCCTGCATCAAAAATTGCCGTTCTCGATGTTAAGGGTGATTCTCTCGCCAACGAACCGAATCACGGAGAGGAGGATGTTACTGACACAACCTGAAATATTCATACGCAATCAGTAAATTTAAGTACATACCATTTAAAGATTAGTTTTCTAAGCACAATACTTTCTATGCAACTTTGTTTATTTTAAAAATGACGTACGTTCGTTCGTTTTCCGGTCTTTTCTTTTGGAAACGAGCGCGCGGAGAGCACGAATAAGTAAGTCTCTCTTTAATATTATATTAATTTCATTTGTACCATATCTAACTTTATCTTGTTTTATCAGATATTAAAGCCCTACAAAATTCTGTATCCTTATAATATTTCGTGCGTTTTGCTTTTATTGTCGCTGTCGTAACAGTCCCCTTCCATCACCTCCCAGCCGTTTTGACCGCCCCTATCCCAAAAATGTTCTACCCTTCACTCGCTACCCTTAACGAGGACACCAGACAAGCCTAACGCAGAAGAAGAACGTTTCTGCCACATAAAAGGTAATTGCTCTCGAGAACGAGGCTACAGAAAACCTAACGCAGAAAGGCGAACCAATCTGCCACTGAAAAGCTGTCCATCTGCCACGACAAGTTGGTAGCAGATGGTCCCACCCTTGTATACATATACATATATGTTAATTTTTTAATTTTTTTGTCTCACCCCAACAAGCAAAGTAAACTTAAAATAAGTCTTTGAAACAATTTCCGAAATAAGTATTAAGCTTACAAAATTCAGATTTTTTCGTTTATAACACGCTTGAAATTAAACGTTGTTAAATTGCAACAACAACGTCACTATTCATCTTCCGCCGATGGTTAGGTAAACCAGGATATGGAGAACGTGAAGTGAATTTATACGAATTACAGCAAATGACATTGGATGAAAATTTTCGTAATTGTTCCCTTTCGGAGACAACTGCTAAAACACGTCCGAAATTATCGGAAAAGGTATCAAAAGACGCGCTTTGACCTCGGTAACGATGATCCGGAAACGGACTTTCGAGTTTTTGTCTCAGTGAAGAGATATTTGAAATCAAAGTTGGAAATTTTATGTCATTTCATGTGGTTCTTGTAATCACAGATTAGGATGTACCGAAAGATGAAAAAAGTGTGTTCTGCGCAGAAATACTGTGGGCGGGGTAAACGGTGTTGGGCCGACTAAGGGTTATTTTTTTGAAGCTCGACTCAAACACTGTTATCACCTGTTTACACATACTGTAACAAATTTCGAACCAAAATAACCACTAGAACCGTATTTACATGGACTTGGGTGACGATTTTGTAGTTCGCCAGCCGTAATACATTCCTGCGCAGTAAGAAAATGCATATCAATACCACCCAAATGTTTCACTGTACCCTTAGCCGCATCTTCAGTAATGAGATCAGTAAAAATCCAACCAACCTTTTTCAAATTCAATACCTTAGCCAACTCATCTACATCATGAGCCACTTCATCGTCTAACAAACGTATGTAATCACGTGTCGATTCTTGCGGCGGCCCATAAATGGCTGCAACAGTTGCACGTATCCCAAGAGGTACATCAGCATGCACCTCATAAGTTCCAAAAAGAAACCCCAATTTTCGATGAGCTGTCGTACGCCAATAATCCAGGAAACGCTCAATAATAGTTGAATTCTCAAACATAATATTATAATATTATAATATGTCGATAAATTTGACTATTTAAGGTGACAGCCGATGGTTGACATTTGGTTGGTGGATGCTCACGGCAACCAGGCTTTATGCGACAACTGATATCATGAAAGACGACATATTTTACCCGATCTATACCTGATTTTTGTTTGCGTATAACCCTTTCCGACCGTGTACGCACAATTGTGCGTGTAAGGTTAAATCTCAATATTTCCGGAAATTTCATATTTTTGGCAATTTAAACTGACAAACACAATTGTACAAGTAAAAGGTGGAAATAAAGGATACACCGAAAATTTGGTAAACAAACTTTTTTTACTTTCTGTTATGGTTAGCATAACAAAATACACTATTTTATTCTCAAAATTGAAATCTACGTATAGGTTAACAGGCAAGAATTATAGTATCGTCCGATGTTTATCGGAAAACACTGAAATGTATAACTTTTTTATTATACAAGAAACGGGCATTTTTACATCGATTCCTTTGTTGATCATTTGATATGTAGTAGTCCTCGTTTTGCTTATACTAGGGATGTTACGGAAGTATAACCTAAACCCGAAACCGGACTCGGATGTTTGAAAATAGATTTATCACAACTTGAGTCGAAATCGGAACAGAAAGCGAATTTCAATGCAGGTTACTTAATACACATACTTGGTTAAATGTTAGGTCGAGTACTAAAAAATAATGCACATGGATGTAATATAAGCAACTTTTTAGACTTCAATGAATGTTAAGCCATTTTAAGCTATTTAATGTACCATATAGTATAGTAGTATACTAAACTAAATAAATTTAAAAAATCATGTAGGACTTGCGTAAGTCTAAAATGTAGACTCTAAATCAATTAGAAGTTCCGACCTTTCGGAATCGTTGCTCTGTAACATCCCTAGTTTATGACGTAACAAGCAACAAAGTTAAGCTAGCGTGTGTGCTAACTATAAAACTACATCTATATTAACTCGGGCGCTAATTCAAGTAATCAGATAGAGATGGAAAATGTAACCATTTATCCACAATTCGGCTTTCAATGGTGATTTCTAAGTTCCATATTAAAACAATATCGAAACTCTTTTTAGCAAAACTAACGTAAGCGCACATATGACATATGACGGATTCTTGTTCGCATTTAATGATATGATTATAATCTTGCTTGTGCAAGCTTCAAAATATTTCTAAAATGCAGGTTTAATATTTCACCAGAAAATACGTTAAGGAACACATTTACTAAAAATTTCCATTTCGGAAGGTTACGCATACGAAAATTTCGTTAAAAGGAGTCGACTATGGGCGTGTGCCAAATATCATAAGATAATATGTATAAATGTGTAATGCTTTCCTAACTCTATTTTCGGTTTTTAAAAAAATATTGTTTCTCAACTTACTCAGCGCAGTATATTATAGCATATATGGTGAGGTATCGCTTGCACATCCACCGATGATGCTGGTTTTGCTTTTGATGCGGTTTTTCTTCCTGTTGCGCCCTAGACGCCGTAGCCGCTATCAGTTTAAACTCATCAGACTAATAATCGACATATGCAAATTGTCGGTCTTGCGACGTTTGAGGTAACTTGTTTAACTTTTCTAAGCGTTGCTGTACAATTTGTCAATGACGTAGATTGTAATCCTCTTGTGGTGCCAAATGATGCGCATAACGTAGACATGCATTTGCACGAGCCAAGCGTCTTCGTTCAACAAACACCACACACAAATTATGTAAACCCTGTATTGTGTGCGGATCATAACGTAATATACTTCGATAGCATTGCTCAGCTGCATCTAAATCTTTGATGTGATTTATATAAATATCACCGAGCAGTATTAGACCTTTAATATGTTCAATATTAAAACCGGATTTCCCACCTGAAAAGAGAGACAAACCATTAGTATTCGCATAAGCACTATACGGACATATATGCATATACATACAAAATGTGTCTCAAAGCATGCGCCGGCCGCCACAGCTTGTGAGACACATTTTTTTTGTTCCTAAGTAATTTGCGCTGCTACCGAACCGATACAGAGTTTCGGACACCGCTAGTATATACTTACCAGCCATGTTGCACATATGCCCATGCGCCGGCCAGGCGATCCTCCACAGCCGCAGCTCCATGTTGACTATGCTAACCTGAAAAAAGAAGAAAAAAAATTAGGTTATATACAGTTTAAAAATAAAAAAATGCAATTTTACTACTTACCCTTGACTGCTGCTGCCAAGCGTGCCGGAAACAAGAAAATTATGAATTGTTCCATTTCAATGAATTTTCTTTGTTTCTTTTTCACGATTTTGCGAAATCGGGAGTACGCACATATGTGTATGTGTGCAAATAATTAACCACCACTCCATTCTAGTGATGCTATATTTTTGGTCAACGGGTACCGAAAACCCGATGTGCCAAAATCGGTTCCATTCACTGCGGGGTAAATAGGGTGCCGAAATCTACGTTCGTACCCGATCGGCGAAGATGCCGCTTATAGTAAAATACAAAAGTAATAATGTTGCAGACATTTTCAAACAAAAAATTTGGAAAAATTGTTTTTTCGCGCTAAGAAACATTTTTCTTGTTATTCATTTTTCTCGGGGTTTTTCGGGCAGGACTGTTTTGCCCACAAAACAACAAAAAAATAAACCCTAACATTCACCACATTCACATTCTCTACCCGGCTCGGTACCGAAACCAAGTACCGGAAAAGCGAAAATGTCGCTGTGTGCACGGCACTAACGCCACTTCTGGCGTCCGTATAAATATTCACAAAGTTTGTTTGTTTCTTTTCTTTTTCGGTCATCTGTAGCATGACTCGCTACGCGTCCCTGCGCAAGAGGGCCGAACGCCTATCCGCCCGGTTCCCAAAGCCATGCCCGCTGTGTGGGTTCACCTCCCCTTAAAACCGGAAGATAATTTTCAGGTTCAACGGTTGTCCTCGGTTGGAAAACCGTCTACTTTCTCAGCAACAGTCAACGCAGTCACATCACGGTCACCCCAGGATTTCTCAGCGCATCAATTATTCATAAGGGTAAAATAATTTCTAATTGTAATTTTTTACAAAATAAACTGCCACAATTCGACCGCGGTGCTTTCGAGCCACGGCCGCTCCAGCGAAGCACCATTGTCGCAATTGTTCAATGACCTTAAAAAGGGTCAAAGCATTTTTCGGTGTCCCAACACACAATGCTACACCCGCAATCCACCAAAAGGGTGACTTCGAATTTGACTTCGAATTCAGGCCAATTGACAAGTCATTGCGTTCACAGTTGGAACACCTGTGAAGATATATGTAAGGAAGCTGCCACTCAAACGCTAACAAACACCTCACATTCGCGGCTCTACAACCAAAGAGCGCTAGCCCCAAAAAAGGACCTTCGTTTTCGAAAAAGCACGAATGCAATCGCTGTTCCCTACTTCCAGATGCAAATTCGAAGCCATCACAGACAAGCATTATGACAAAAAGCCGCAGTTGTTTTCCAAACATCAACCATGCTCGTCTGCAAACAATCAGCTTTTCCTAATTAGAACTACTGTCACACTGAATCCGGCTTCTAGTGTTGTCTATAACGGAGTTTGGCGCATATTCTCGCCCTCTTTTTTTATCTGTCTACAGTTCAACGAAGCAATTCATCTCCAACCGGGAACGAGGGATTCTCCAATCAACTTTAGCAACAAATACAATAAACTTATAAGTTCAATCCCTTAACTCCCAATGTCTCTACGTACATATGTAAACTCGATTGTTGTTTTCTATAATTGAAATTACTGAATTAACACAATTTGTTCTAATTCATTTTGAATTGTTAAATTCCTAAATAAATCGTAATATAAATAAATGGAAACTCCCTATCGGATGAAAAAAGCTTAAGAAACTACAACAGTGTGATTTTTCACATTGTTACTCGTTTCGATATACCGTGCACTTCTTTGTTTTTTGTTTTTTTTTTCGAAAAACATATATTTACACATAGAGGTAACAAAGTGTTGTTGTTTTGCTAAATTAGTCGGACAAATCGGCCAAGTCTGTAAAAATAAATAAATAAATTGAATATTAAAATAGGTTCAGTTGGTTTTAAAACCAGAAAATAAATCTGAAGAACACCCCGAACGTGAGCATAATATCCGCCTCCCTATATGTGATTCTGAAGTCTTCAAGGGCGATTATTTGTCATTTTGTGACATGTCGTCAACAAACTCCTAACACTGATTAAGAAACTTTTCCATCTCAACCATAAGACAGAAGGTGAGGCACAAGACAATGCAAAAAAATGTCCACTCACGAATAAGGGATTTAATACGCCTGGAGAAATTTGTGGGAGAGATACGAAAATTAACGTATCTTAGTGAACTCGCAGCTCCAAATTGTATTTAAATTAAAAAAGGTAGAGAGTGTTTCCTCTGAAATCATAAAATTGACACTTCGAATTGGGATGCAATTATTACGTATCTGTGTACCACAAAATTGCCGGAAAGAACGCTTCGTCTGTGGGAGCAAAGCATAGACCACCAAGTGGAAGGATATGGACAAATTTTCGTCCAACCGCATGATTCAATAACTAGAAGGTTAGCTCTCTAGTGACATATTTTGACAATTTCCGCCATCTTGCTGCCTGAAAAATTGTCATTTACATTCTGGGTTGCCTTTTATCGAAATTATTTAAAAGTAGTAGTTAAAACTGTAATATTATACAAAATTTTAAATATGTTGGTTTCAGAAAATAGATTAATTTGCACTATTATCGGGACATTCCGGTATGTAGCAAAGGCTGTCTTAATATTTTGTCCCTGCATACTTACTTAGGTCTATCGTGACTTCAAAGCTGTTTCTTATGTGATTCGAAGTCTTGTTTTTAACAAACCTTTACTACTATTCTCTAGGTTTGATAACGGGTTCTGATTTAACTTACGTATAAAGCAACAATTTGGAAAAGCCGATTTTTCGACCAACACAACTCCCGAAACCCGAAAATAATTTTTTTTTTTCAAAAAACTGTGATCGCCAACGTTTTTAGCGAATAATTTTAAGTGGGATAGGAAATATGAGACAAATTTGTTTCCATCGAAAACATTTTTGCATGTATGCTGAAAAAACCCTTAAAAAAATGGCGAAACGGTAAATTTTTTGACCAAAACACTCCCCAAAAATATTTTTTTTTACAAAAAACTGTTATCGCCAACGTTTTTTGCGGACATTTTTGGGTCGGACAGGGTATACATGAAAATTTTAAAATCAAACGAAAATTTTTTTAGTAGGCCATGAAAAAAACATTAACGAAAAAAGTCAAAAAAATTAAATTTCGCAGGCTCGAAAATAATTTTTTTGGGTATGGGTAGTGGAACTTTTTTCCTGAGCCCAAAACCTATCGAAAAATCGATGGCGCGATATCGGTTAACTTTCGTCCATACAAATTGACCCACCCTGATGCACATACAAGGTGGCGCAAAAGTAAGCTTCCGATGTTCAGCATATCGGTTGTGGCACGTGCAGTGTGTGCTGTTGCACCGACTTGTTGGAACCACATGTTCCAATTCATCAAGTTGCGGCAAAAAGAACTCGTTGATCATTGCTCTGTAGCGCTCACTATTCACAGTAACCGTTTGGACCCGACCGATTATTGGTCAAATAAATAGTCAGCAATATTCCGCGTTCTGGAGCAGTGTAGCGTAACATTGTTTATTAACGTGTATTTCGCATGTGTTTACTACACAAATGTCAAAACAGAACTGACTTTAGGGGCCTATCGCAAAATTTATAGCATTTTCTGATAGGAGGATTACTTTTGCGCCACCTTGTATATATTTATTTTAATTTTTGTTTGTTCAGTGACCGTTTTTTATTGTTTTTTAATTGATTATAGAAAAAAATTACAAGGCTTTGTACAGTGATGGTATGGGATGACATGTTTTGGTGTTTTATTTAGTTGACCTTACAAAATGTATTACTACTAATTTCCTACTTTTTTTAATTTTTCTTCTACCATTTCCTCGACAAATGAAAAAACATAATCTCACTTTTTTTTCGTTCGCAAAAGAAACCCCGAAAATGGAAGTGTCAAAAGTGAACATCAGCTGGAGAACTAAGCTTCTTGTAATTGAATCATGGTCCAACCCCTTTCCAGACACTCGAAACAGTGGAAAATATGCGATTTGTCTCCCATATCGACGCCATGACTAGGCAGGCTTTTCCATATTTAGATTTGCCATATCAAAGATTTTACATCAACGAGGAAGTTGACCTTATACTCACGCAAAACGTATATCCGCAAATAACGCTACTTAATACACTGCTGGCCCAAGAAACAGTTTTCGGTAGGATACTAACAGCCAGTAGAGAGGCATCAAATCCAACCCGAAATATTGTGTTCTTTTACAGTGAAGTTGCTTTGGACAAGTAGCTTACAGCATTCCTAAAGTTAGAAAATCTTACCAGAAACAAGAGTCGAAACGCAGATGACAATTACTTCTTCTTTCTTTAAATGGTCATCTAACCGAATGGGCGATTTTGACCGTCCAACATAGCTCGCCAGTCGTTTCTTCGTTGCGCCAACTGGCGCCAATTGGAAACACCGCGGGATCGCAAATCGGTCTCCACTTGGTCCTTCCATCGGAGTGGTGGTCTCCCTCTTCCTCTGCTTCCACCGGCGGGTGCCGATAAGAATACCTTCTGGGCTGGAGCATCTTCGCTCATTCGCACTACGTGGCCTAGCCAGCGGAGCCGCTGTGTTTTAATTCGCTGAACTATGTCGGCGTCTGCGTAAAGTTCATACAGCTCATCATTAAATCTTCTTCGGTACTCGCCGTCGCCAACGCGTAGAGGTCCACAAATCTTTCGAAGAACCTTTCTCTCGAATACTCCCAGAGCCGCCTCATCAGATGTTGTTAGTGTCCACGCTTCTGCACCATATAGCAGGACGGGTGCGATGAGTGACTTGTAGAGTGTTATTTTCGTTCGTCGAGAGAGGACTTTACTTTTCAATTGCCTACTCAGTCCGAAGTAGCATTTGTTTGCAAGAGTGATTCTTCGTCGGATTTCTAGGCTAACATTATTGTTGGTATTAATGCTGGTTCCCAGGTAAACGAAGTCCTTTACTATTTCGAAATTATTGCTGCCAACAGTGGCTTGGTTGCCAAGGCGCGAATGCGCTGACTCTTTGCATGATGACAGAAGGTACTTCGTTTTGCCCTCGTTCACCACCAATCCCATTTTCTCCGCTTCTTTTTCTAATTTGGAGTAAGCAGAAGTTACGGCGCGGTTGTTAAGGCCAATGATATCAATATCGTCAGCATATGCCAACAGTTGGACGCTTTTATAAAATATTGTTCCAGCGCGGTTAAGTTCTGCAGCTTGTATTATTTTCTCCAGCATTAAATTAAAGAAATCGCACGATAGGGGGTCACCCTGTCTGAAACCTCGTTTAGTTTCGAACGGCTCGGAGAGGTACTTCCCAATTCTGACCGAGCTGGCGGTGTTGCTCAAGGTCATTTTGCATAGCCGTAAAAGTTTTGCGGGGAAACCAAATTCAGACATAGCGGCATATAGGCAGCTCCTTTTCGTGCTATCGAAAGCGGCTTTAAAATCAACAAAGAGATGATGCGTGTCGATTCTTTTTTCACGGGTTTTTTCCAAGATTTGGCGTATTGTAAAAATCTGGTCGATGGTAGATTTACCAGGTCTGAAGCCACACTGATAAGGTCCAAACAGTCTGTTCACATCAGGTTTCAGTCTTTCGCACAATACGCTTGGTAGGACCTTATATGCGATATTCAAAAGGCTGATTCCGCGATAGTTGGCGCAGTTTGCAGGATCGCCCTTCTTGTGGATTGGGCAGAGAACACTTAGATTCCAATCTTCAGGCATGCATTCATCCGACCAAATTCTGCATAGAAGCTGATGCATGCGCCTTACCAGCTCCTCGCCTCCGTGTTTGAATAGCTCAGCAGGCAAACCATCAGCGCCAGCTGCTTTATTGTTTTTCAATCGGGATATTGCTATTCGCACCTCATTGTAGTCGGGTTGTGGAACGTCAATTCCATCATCTTCGATTGTGGGCTCGGGTTCGGCATCTTCTCTGGTTTCTTGCTCAGTTTCTCCATTTAAAAGGGCAGAGAAGTGATCCCTCCATATTCTGAGCGTTCTCTGAACATCGGTCACCAGGTCGCCGTTCTCATTCTTACAGGAGTTTGAACCGGGTTTGAAACCTTCTGTCATTCGCCGAATTTTTTGATAGAATTTTCGGGCATTATTCCCGTTGGCCAGCATCTCAAGCTCCTTTATTTCACGCTTTTCTGCCTCTCTTTTTTTCGCCCGGAAAAGCCGCCTCGCTTCCCTCTTCAACTCGCGGTAGTGTTCACACACACTCCTCGTTGCATTCGATCTCAGCGTTGCCTTGTAGGCTTCGTCCTTTCTTTTCGTTGCAGCGCGGCACTCTTCATCATCATACCAGTTGTTTTTTCGCGTTCGCCGGAATCCAATTACTTCTTCGGCTGCGGTACGGAGTGCTCCTGAGATATGATCCCACTGCTCATGCATTCCACTAGGTTGAATTGTGCTCTCGGAGAGCAGGTGTGAGAGGCGATCTGCGAAATAATTGGCGGTCTGTTGCGATTGCAGCTTTTCGACGTCCAGCTTTCCCTGCGTTTTTTGTTGCACCTGTTTTGTCGTACAGAGGCGGGTACGAATCTTGGCTGCTACTAGGTAGTGATCAGAGTCGATGTTAGGTCCTCGTATTGTGCGAACATCTAAAACGCTGGAAGCATGCCGTCCGTCTATCACAACGTGGTCGATCTGGTTGCGTGTTTTTCGATCGGGGGACAGCCATGTAGCCTGATGGATCTTCTTGTGCATAAACCTAGTGCTGGATATGACCATGTTTCGGGCACCGGCGAAGTCGATCAGCCTGAATCCATTTGGCGAAGTCTGATCGTGGAGACTGAACTTCCCGACAGTGGGGCCAAATACACCCTCCTTACCCACCCTGGCGTTAAAGTCGCCAAGCACGACTTTGATATCATGACGGGGGCAGCGCTCGTATGCTTCTTCCAGGCGCTCGTAGAATGCATCCTTTTCCACGTCGTCCTTCTCTTCCGTCGGTGCATGAGCGCAGATAAACGATATGGTGAAAAATCGTACTTTTATGACAATTACAGTGAAGATTTATATAGGGAAGCTAGATATGTAGTTTCGTTTCGTTTTTTAGAAATAAGACGCGGTGTTAAACATTTTTTAGAAATAAGACGCGGTTAGCTTAGAACCCGCAATTAGGGAAAAAATACGCCAGGGGTTTGTCTGAATATGAGACTTGAGGGCGTATGGGAAAAATTAATGCAATGATCTAAGCCGATTCCTCGGACACCACTTTCTGCCCCATCATGCCGTAGCCAAGGCGGAGAGTACCACTACTAAGGTGCGCGTCACGCAAACGGCACAAGTTTAAACGACATCCTCCTGCCAGGCCCAATACTTCAATCAGATCTTCCAGTACTTATACTTCCGTGGATACTATATCGTTTCGAAAAGATTTATAGGGAAATTTCGATGGGCGAGGATCACTTCAAACTTCAACGTCAACCCTCGCGAATTGTCTTCCAAACATCGCCACAAGAACCCATAAGCCTTTATGAGTTGAAAACTGTCACTTTCGGGGTTAATTGCGCGCCTTATATTGCAATACGAACCCTTTTGGAATGGAATGCATTTACCTAGATGACACATTAGTTGGGGGAAACATACTCAGCGAGTACTTTCGGCCCTTCGAATATACCAGCACCGTTAAGGCATTTGGCATAAGATGCAATGTCCACCCTGATCTGTTCTATTTCAAAGCAGGGTCACTGGAAGAAGGTGAGAAGTTTTCGAAACGAACAATCTTATCCGCCATCGCCAAGCTCTTCGACCCTTTAGAATGGCTCGCACCAATGGTCATCGTGGCCAAACTAATGATGCAGCACACCTGGTTAGAGGGTACTGATTGGGGTGAGCCCGTCTCGTTCAATACGCTGGAGCGAGCGATGGAGGAGTTTCATACAGTATTATCACGAAATCGTCATAATTCGGAATCGCTACTTGGGATTAGAAGTAGGCAACGTGGAAAAGAAAATAGAAATATCGGAACGGATAATTTTCCTCATTGGCCGGGGATTGTGTCTGACTAAAGGGACATACACGATTTCTCGCACTGTAGGGCTATAAGTGTGGTGTACTTTTCCACATAATTTTGGACTTGAATTATTTGTGGAAGTCCAGAAAAGGTTTAAATGGCGAATAAATATGAAAGTTGAATATGGATAGGTAGAGGGATAGGGATAGGGTTAATGAAAGGTATAGGGATAGGCATAGGCAATATTTCATTCAGGTAAATTTCTGGGCAAGGCAAAGTCTCCTGGGCCCTGTCGTATTGAATAAAGAATTTTAAAAATAACTATATCACGTCGATCCTCTGATCCTGCAATATTTAAAAAAAATATTAAGACATCTATCTAAAATATCAATTACGCAAAACCCTTAAAATACAAATATCTTAATCTTCAATCACTGTTACTTAATCGAAGCACGTATTTAAATCTGCATCTATACTATAAATTGCGAATTATCACTCTGCAAAAATTTAAGTGAAGGAAATACTATTTTTTGATGATAAAAATTTTAAGGAAACCACTAAATTAAAATTAAATTTCATTGTGCAACAATGTTCCTAAAATTATTTGGCTTCATTAGTGGATATTTTACCGTGAAGTATAATTAAATTTGAAAAGAGAATTTATTACCATAATTAAAAATGTATGCGATTTTTTAAGCTTTTCCTATCTAACATGTTATAGTGCAAATAAAAGTCCTTTATTCCACCTTACGGCAGGACGTTTCGCCAATTTTCCTTAGCTTTTCAAGGGCGATTCTGTTATTAAAAAATCTAATATATAAGAAAAAGAACAATATTGTATGAATTACAAAAAACACAAGAAACATAACTACGTATGACATTAAACAAAATACTTAAGAAATTTACTTACACTAAAATGGTGTTTTGGATCCTAAAAACTAAACTCTTAATAATAAATTGATACCATCTTATGTGGTAAGCTTGTCATACTAAAAATAAACAAAGATAACGAAATCATAACCATAAAAGATAAGCAGCCGCAATATCATCTGTGTCCTCTTCCTTGTCTATTGTTTTGTCCCTGTTTTGCATGATTTGTAAACTCTCTAGTGTGTATCTTTTTTTTGTTCGCGCTTCTTTGTCTAATATGTTTGCTTTTGCAAAAGTCAGCCGTATGCAGTGTGACCATTTGATAGAAAAAAAGATGCTCTCTCTCTCTCTCTATGGCGCGATATACAACAGGTATATCATCATAAACCTCCTAAGAGATTTTTGCGCCAAGCTTCTCTTCCAATTTGTGGTGTGCCGATTTGAATTTTCCCTACAAATTGGTGGGACCTACAGTTTTTTGCCGACTCCGAACGGCATCTACAAAGGAGACGAATTTTTGCTGAGAAGCGTGCTAAGTCAGCAAAAAAGAAAAAGGTTAGAAAAGTTAAAAATTAAGAAAAAAACTGAAATATTTTTTTTACGAAATCCATGTTAAATTTTATAGTTTGATTTAAACTATTTGTATATAAAGCTGTAGACATAACTTGAAGAAACTATTTTTGTTTCAGGCACATTTTCCTTGACTAGGAATTTTTTTTAAGAAATTCATACTATTGAAAAATCACTACAAACTAATTAATTTTATAATAGTTTCTTCGTCTGATGAATGAGAAGAGCTTAAGTCTGCTTACAAAGTTTGTGTATTTATCATAGAGATGAGATCATCGGTAATTTTAAAATCAGATCAACATTTGGATTAGCGTGTTAACGAACATCTAATATTAAGCAGCGAGTTAAGCATTTAAATTTTTAATCTGTTCTTAACTTAGTTTTTAAAATGTACATGGTTGAAAGGTAATACGAACAAGTAAGGAAGCCTAAGTTCGGGTGGAACCGAACATTATATACCTAGTAGTGATATATTATGTCATCCCAATTGACGCAGGTATATTTTAATACTTTCAGTTCGTATTTCCGTTCAAATAGACAGACGGACAGACTGATAGACGTATCGAGAGACGGACATGGCTACATCTACCCAGCTCGTCCTCCTGATCATTTCAGTATACGTACAAACATTTCATGTTCATGATAGGTATGTGTTTACGGCAGAGTCGTTCCAATGACGGGGCGCGCTGGCACGTAATAAAGATAGGAAAAAAAGGCAACGAGCTAGTAAATAAATAAACACCGGAATTCAATGTAAATAATTACAATATACGAGGTGTGTTCAAAAAGTATCGCGAATTTTGTGTTTTTTCAAAAATTATTTATTTATTCATGAATATCTATTTTGTCCCCTTCAAAGTAATCCCCATGAGATATTATACACTTGTGCCAACGGTTTTTCCAATCTTCGAAGCACTTCAAAAAATCATTTTTTTGTATCTTGTTCAGCTCCTCCTTCGATGCCGTCTTTATCTCGTCAAGAGAAGCGTAACGTCGTCCTTTCATGGGCCTCTTCAGTTTAGGGAACAAGAAAAGTCACAGGGGGCCAGATCTGGGGAATACGGTGTTGTTTTTGGCCAAAAAGTCGCGCACAAGCAACGATGCGTGAGCAGGGGCGTTATCGTGGTGTAAAAGCCAATTTTTGTTCTTTCACAAATCCGGGCGTTTCTGGCGAATTGCTTCGCGCAAATTGCGCATAACTTGCAGGTAATATTCCTTATTGACCGTTCTTCCCTGTGGCAAGAACTCATGATGCACCACGCCCCTAAAATCGAAGAAAACTGTCAGCAAAACTTTCACATTCGACCGAACTTGGCGCGCTTTTTTCGGTCTTGGTTCGTGCGGCAGCTTCCATTGAGATGATTGAGCTTTGGTTTCCACGTCATAACCATAAACCCACGATTCGTCACCAGTTATGACCCTCTGGAGCAAATTTAGGTCGGCGCGGACAGAGTTTAACATCTCATTAGCAATGTTCATGCGATGCTGTTTTTGGTCACAATTGAGCAATTTTGGTAAAAAAATAGGTAAAAATCGAAGACGATCCAAAACACGTGCAAGCAAAGCAGCTGTCAACAATTAACTGAACATTCAAAATGGCCGAGCTTGTCGGCATAAGTGAGAGACATGAGTACCAACATAACGCCACGAAATTCGAATATACGTAACCAGCGAAAATTCAAAATTCGCGATACTTTTTGAACACACCTCGTATATGTGGGTTTTATTAAAGTGGAATTTAAATTAAATATATAATAGGATTGTGAAGCAAAACAATATGGAAGGTTGTGGAAACCGTATAATTACCTGTTGCTAGAGCCATGTTCAAGTAACGAAATCAATGACAAACTGGCCAACTTATGTTGTGGTTGCAACTACGCATGCTCGACCTCGACTACAATTGGCTTACACGCACACGAATGTAATGATCCTACCCCTTTCACTGACACCTCATTTGTTGGTTACATGAAATTTAATTTATGCAATATCACAGCAGAAGTAAGCGGTCTTCACATGAAAAAACCTGAATGGCTCCTTGGTCCTCTCGGTAAATATCTGTAACTTAATCCGAGGACTGTGTTTGCTTATTTATTGATTTATTTTCAGTTGTTCGAATCAGATGTCCATGAGGCGGTAAATGTCTGATCACATTTTCAGGATATGTACAGTTTAAAATAAGACATTGAATTCAACGCTCCAAGCCATTTGATAATCTGCGGACAATATCACTACCCCTTATTAAGTATGTAAGTTACAGGCTTAAGCAATGAGATAAACCGAATACTTTAGCATAATATATTAAGTAATGCTAATTGCTTTTCCAATGGCTACGCCTTGGGTTTGTACTAATTGTATAGGTCATATTAAAAGATAAAGACAAGTACAGGGGAATTTGATAACACTAAAAACCCACGTTTCATAGAAATTAACCAGGATGTTATAATGCTTTGCAAAATGTTGAATTACAAGTCCCTTGTACTAAACCCTTTAGCCTTTTTCAAGAATTTGGTGGGTAAACATCGCATAAAAATGGGAAGGAAATTGTAATAATGATTTTCCCCTAAGTAATGAGTTATGGAGTATTGTTTATAGTAAGTGGCAGATTTGTACTGTTCGCTCGAGAGTCACAATGTCTCTGCCTGCCTGTATACCGCAAAACCACTTGGTAGTCACATTCGTATTAGCAATTTATTGTAAACAGATTATATTCTTTTGTAAGCGTGTTAACTTCTATATATCTACTCTGTGTTGTGATACAGAAATAATTTTTAATGCATGCAGAACTGAGTGCAAAGCTTTAAAAATGTGAATTTTCGAAGATTTCACAAATCTTTCTTTCACAATCGTATTAATGATGCGCATGTGTTCTGATATGTTGGAGCTCGTGGTACGCTAATTATAGTCGCTGGCACAATCATTTCAACAGCGGTGCTAATCGTATTACCAACATGCGCTGTTGATAAGGTGGTAATCAGCATCCGTAGGCAGAGGCCTACGTGTCCCTATGAACACCAGATGAACGATCGTCCGAATGATGACGTCTGAGTGTCCTAGGCATCCTTTTCCGTTACCTTTACTTGGCTTAGGTATTTACGAGATTTTTTCTCGTTTATTATTATTTTCTTGTTGGTATTATCATTTATCCAAATCAGAATATAAACGAGTTGCTACAAATGTGTGGTAGCAAGCCTTTACTTATGTGGCAGATCGGTTCGCCCGTCTACGGTAGGGTTTCTGCTGGCCTCGTTACATTTGAACGAGTGCGGTTACTTTCTTGTGGCTGGTCGGTTCCTCCGATTGCAGTAGGGTTCAGTGGCCTCGTTAGATTTTAATGAGTGCGTTTGACTATTGTGTGGGATGTCGGGCTAATTTTGTTAAGTCAGATCGACTAAACTATGACAAAAAAGATATACAACTTCGCTTTTGCAGTGGGGTATTAACTACTTGCCCGGATATTTTATTGTTCATCCTGCACGTTTTGATATACATTAATAAATATATATCTCGATTCGTTTATGCCAAATGAAGTAATATATCTTGTGTGCGTAACAAAAATAGATATAAGAAATGTGTGTCTTTTATAGCGCCAAAGAACTCAAACGATCTTTATGAAATTTTCACAATATATACTTGGGTTCACTGGGTACAGCATAGACAATATATAGTTTTGGAAAAGTAGACGGAGCCACGCCCCAAGCTATATAAAGTTTGAATTCGTCAAAACTCTGAACGCTTTTGGTCTAAATTAATGAAATTTGGATATACGAAATGTGTCACTTAGTCGATATCTACATAATTTTTCAAAATTGGGCGGTGCCACGCCCAAATATTTTGTGTTTTGTTTTGCTCTTGTACTTTCGCGATAGGTTCAGGAGTTCGCTGGGCACGACACAGTCTGTATATAGCTTTTGGAAATGCCCCCAAGTTTTATAAAGCTGCAAGTCGGTATAATTAGGAGTTTATTTGGTTCAAGTTAATGACATTTTATATGTGTTCTATGTATCAAAACGTCAAAACAACGTCTGCCGGGTTTGCTAGTATATTATAAAATGGGCAACCAAACAACGAATTTCAGCATTCTTTTGTAAAACTGAGAGACTAGTTTGCGTTCAAATAGACAGACGGACAGTGCTGATCATTTTAGTGAATTTTTCTCTTCTTGTTGTCATACTTATATGCATTTAATGTTTAGGAAAGGTATGACAATCAAAAAAGATATATAACTTCGCTATTGCAGTGGGCTATTAACTACGTGCCCCAATATTTTGCTTGTGTGTTTCCCGATTTGACTAATTTTTGGCAGGAGTATAATACATACTACTTAGAAGCAGCTGACCAATTTTCATTGAAATAGCAAGATTGAATTATAAGCGATTTCCTTTGAAAATAGCAAACTTTTTATGCTAAAAATTGAGCGGCGCCACGCCTACTTCTTCAAAATTGAAATAATTTTTTTGCGGTCGAGTTTTTCTTACAAAGCTTATTATGTGTGCAAAATCTGATTGATATAACTTGCTTAGTTGTAGAAATATCGCTTTTTAAATTACACAAAAAAAATTTTCATAACTATGTTACAAAACTGGGAGTGGACATTAACAGATTTCGCCCAAATTTACAGCAACCAGTTACCTTTATATATAGAACATTATCACCAAATTCCGTTTCGACAAATCTATTTTTGGTGGAGTTATGGCATAAAAAGTTTTGTGATACAGTCCACTATAAAAGGGGCAGAGCTACGCCCATTTTCAAAAATTTTAAGTTTTTGGATTTCTTTGTTTAGGGAAACTTTAAAAGTGAAATATAAATGATGTAAAGCTATTTTACCTAAATTTATTGCCTATTTAATATATCTACGATCCTCTTCACAATCTTTCATATAAAAGTGGGCGTCAACCTTAACCGATCCCGCCCATTTTTTCCTGGAACATTCCTTGCATACCTGGAAACCTGCGTGCTGAGTTCGTTTCGATAGCTTGAACGGTTTTTGATTTATGATTAATAGTATTTCTAAATTTGACTTAATCAAAAGTGGGCGGTGCCACTCCCATTTTCAGAAATTTCTTGAAATTTTTATTTTATTCCTCAATCCCAATGTATTCACCAAATTTTATCCTTATAGGTGTATTATCTACTGAAAAAAAGAGAGGCAGAAAATCGTCAAATAAAGGAGCTTGAGAAGCTGGCCAACGGGAATAATGCCCGAAAAGTCTACCAAAAAATTCGGCGAATGACAGAAGGTTTTAAACCCGGGGAAAACTCCGGTAAGAATGAGAACGGCGACCTGGTGGCCGATGTTCAGAGAGCACTCAGAATATGGAGGGATCACTTCTCTGCCCTTTTAAATGGAGAAACTGAGCAAGAAACCAAAGAAGATGCCGAACACTTTGTTTGTGTTTTCGAAAATATTCTGTATATTAAAAGTAGTCCAATTTCGCCCATTTTAAATAGCGCTCGGGCATGAGTGCCAAGGAACCCGCATACCAAATTTCATTAAGATATCTCAAAATTTACTCAAGTTATCGTGTTCAGAGACGGGCGGGCGGATATGGCTTAATCAATTTCTCTTTTCGTCCTGAACATTTTGATATATATAAGTCAATATCTATCTCGATCCGTTTATGACGTTACGTACTGCCATTAGGCGACTAAAGTTAATATACCTTGTGTGCGTAGCACTACTAGGTATAAAAAGCTAAGTACGAGCTCTAAAATGGGGGTTCGTTTAATGAATTTTTATGTTGTCGGACTTTCGCCCGAAATTCTATGCTAGAAGTCACACTTGTTCACTGTACGGTTATTAGCCTTAGCCACTGCAGCTCAATCAATGATACTTGACTCGGAGAATACCTAGACTATTCTTTTTAAAAGTGGAAAAAGGCATCGGCATTTGTGTAGTTTCATACAATATTTTTCTTTTTGCTCTATATTTAAATACAGAATAGCCCTTGAAAAAGCCAAGGAAAACTGGCAAAACGTCGGGCCGTAAGGTGGAATAAACCAGTTTTATTTGCACTATAACATGTTAGATCGGAAAAGCTTAAAAAATCGGATCATAACAAAACATACCGATCGAAAGAAATCAATTATTAACACTGCATTCCAACAGCATTTTTTGAACAGAATAGCGACCCCATAATTCTGAAGGTGTATGTTGAGTAAATCATTTTTGTAGAACAAACTTATGGTCCAGCACGTCTGAGTTTTTTTTACAGTGGGTCATAGTTTTAATTTTTTGGTCGAAGGGAGCATTACACTATATGAAAAAACTGCTGTAAGTTAATATCTGAGATAATTGTTATGGTCAGAGTTGTATTGTCGAATTGTATGAGGATTATTTTTGTGGCAGATCTTAACCCTCTAACTGGTGTCTTTATGGGTCAATTTGACCTTTTTTTTGAGAAAATCAAAAAATATCCTTTTAAAAAAGGACATTTAAGGATTAAAATATTCTACGAAAATGTTTGCCGGAAAATTTCAGTGGGCTTCACCAAAGACACCATTGTTGTAAATAAAGCTCTTTACGATTAATTGGCAAAATTACACGCCGACTTCTATAAAAAAATTCTAATTTTGCTTAATAGTGGTTTATTATAGTATGCACATATTTATTTTTTTGCTTCAAATTTTCGAGTGAAAGGGAATTGGGAAATAGCAGTAGTATGACAATGGATTAAAGATTAAACTGAATATGCTTTCCTGTATTTAGCTTGACGTGAATGTTCCGATGGGTCAAGGTTTCTGTACAAGCCCCATACGTATTCAGCAAGCATTACACTTTGGGATTTCCCTTTGAATCTTTCTTCCAATACCTTTATATCCGATGAAAACTTTCAACGTGTTCATCTGAAACCGCTCCAAGGTTTTCTTTAAAAAAATTGATATGAGAGTGTAGAAAATGCAGATTTAGTGACATCTTAACGCCAATATTGTTAAAACCGATTAGCATGCTTTCAATATTTTCTGCATAGTTTTGTGCTTTTGAGTTTCCAAGGAATTCTGATATAACCAGCTGCATAAAGTCAAATGCTGTCTTTTGAATATCCGACAGATGACCATAAAATTCTTCATCTTGTAATAATTTTCTTATATCGGGTACAACGAGCATTCCTAGAAAAGGTAATTTACATTAAATGAAATAAATTATTTCTTAAAACCGTATTTTACCTTCTTTTAATTTTGCTGTAGATAGTTTGGGGAAAATTGTTTGAATGCGTTTGAAAGCATTGTGTATTTAAGCTTTTAATACAAATTTTCACCACGCCCGACTTAATATGCAGCGGTGGAAGTATGACCTTATCTTTTGGGACAAGGGATTCATGGATTACATTTAAGTCACCAATAATATTTTCTTCACGTTCTTCGAAATATTTAATATGATAATGGGTGGTGGTAGCACGTGAATCCCATTTACAAAGAAAGCACATATATTTTGTGTATCCTGTTTGCATTCCAGTTAATATTGCAATCATTTTGAAGTCCGCGCATACTTCCCATTTATATTTATAGTATTCAATTTTATTTACGAGATTTGAAATATTTGCGCATGTTTCCTCCTCTTTTGTGGAATACGCAACCGGTATTGATGGATGCTGATTTCCATTGTGCAGTAAAACTGCTTTTAAGCTGTGTTTTGAACTATCTATAAATAGTCGCCAAGCGGAAGAGTCCAGGTGAAGCTTTAGATATTTTTGAGCCTCTTCAATACTGCAACAGTAAACAAGTTCTTCTGATTTTTGAAAATAACTTTCCAGATCGGCGTGTCTTTTTCTTGGAGATGTAACTTCTACATCGGCTTTTATCAAATTCCTGTTTTTCAAACTGGAACATAATATTGGCAGAAAATATATGTGTAGGCGGTTGAGGCACCGGAACACAGCGCACTTCTGGTAAAATGACATTATACTCGTATGTTGCTTCGTATGTCATTATCGCGTAGTGCCTTTGGCTTCTACCAAATTTGTAATTTACGCAGAAATAGAATGTATCTGATTTGTGATCTTCAGGTTCAATCCATGCAATAGGCGCAGAAAATGGCAGCGCCTTAGTACCGCCTTTGTGCCAGGTCAAAAGACTACTTTCGCAAGTAGTACATACAGTTTTTAGTATCCAAGCTTCAGATAAAAATCGTATTCCAAAGAAAAGAAAATATGGTTCTTCAATTGTAGGGAATATCTTTCTTCTGCTTTGATGGTGCGTAAAATATCCACAAATAAAACAAAACCAATATCTTAATTTGCAAAGAGAATCCGCCATGCTTTTTAAGCTTTAATTTTTCTTTTTTTATATTAATTTTAGTAAAAATCACACCCGATATGTACTGCTTAGTAGCTCAATTACGCTTGATTTTTTTCTTTTATTTTTTATTATTAATTTTGATAAATATCACCACCGATTTGTAAGTCACAGCTGACTAGACGCGAGAACTCAGGGCCGGTTTCACCAACGCGACTAAGACTAAAACTAAGTCGTGACTTAAGTTAGCACAGATTCGAGACTAACTTAATTTTGGGTTTCACCAACTGAGCGACTTAAATAATTTTGAGCACAACAACCCGATCAGCTGTTTTATGCATAGTAGTATTTTTTCATACCAGACAACTATGCGCATCCAATACCCCAGTGCGAAAAGAGCATGTATGGCCATACAAGAAGGAATGTATTGATCTTACACCCATTTCTCTTTAGTTGGAAGGTACTAAAATTAGCGCTTAATTGAAAACGATAGTTTCGTAATGGTTGCATGCAAGCGATCACATGCATCTACGCTTACCCTGTTAAAGTCAAGCATGGTGAAGTTTCCGACTGGGGCGTTGCACAAAACAAATTAGCAACATTACTGACATTTAGGTTTTGAACCACAGCAACACTGCTTAGTCGAGAATAAGTCAGCAGGCAAGTTGACTAAGTTGTGACTTAGCTAAGTTAGGTGGTGAAACTGAAAAAGTGAAAATCGCTACTTAACTAAGTTAAGTCGAGTTGGTGAAACCGGGTCAGTGTTTGGCCCGGCCGAACTTGACGCCGTTTTTACCTGTTTTGTATATGTTGGTGTATAATTTTACTAATTAATCGTAAAGAGCTTTATTTACAACAATGGTGTCTTTGGTGACCCCCACTAAAATTTTCCGGCAAACATTTTCGTAGAATATTTTAATCCTTAAATGTCTTTTTTAAAAGGATATTTTTTGATTTTCTCAAAAAAAGGGTAAAATTTACCCATAAAGAGACCAGTTAGAGGTGAAGATCTTCCACAAAAATAATCCTCATACAATTCGACAACAGAACTCTGACCATAACAATTCTCTCAGACATTAACTTACAGCGTTTTTTTCATATAGTATAATGCTCCCTTCCACCAAAAAATGAAAATTGTGACCCACTGTAAAATAAACTCAGACGTGCGCTGGACCATAAGTTTGTTCTACAAAAACGATCTACTCAACATACCCTTTCAGAATTTTGGGGTCGCTATTCTGTTCCATTCAAAAAAACTGTGTAATTAAAAATTATTATACGACTATCGAGTAATATTAATTACGAATTTTATCATGTAAAAATAGTGAAGTGTAAATACTAAGAAATACTACGAAATCTACATGAGATTGCACACAACAATCAAATATCAACATTTTAAATGACACCTATTATATTAACTAGAGATTGCACAGTTGTTGAAATTCAACCCCAAAACTTTATTTTATTTTAACTACTTTTCCCAGTGTCTGATGAGAAGTTGGGCACTTCGAAACATGTTATCCCATACCATCGCTGTGAATATCGTTGTAATTTTTCCTCTAATATCAATTAACAAACAAAACATAAAAATTCGAGCTTTGCTCCAACAACCATCACCTTTTTTAATTTATTTCGTTGTTTTCTATTTCATTGTTATCTTTTCTTCCTTATCCATTCCTTCACTTTCATTGCCTTTCGTTTCCTTTCTTTACCTTTCCTTTCATTTCCTTCCCTTTCCTTTCCTTATCTGTCCTTTCCTTTCATTTCCTTTCCTTGCTTGTTTGGTTGAGTAGCGACAAAAACACTCCCTGAAGGGTTTGCCGGATATGAATCAGGTACGCTTCTGTACTCCCTTCAAGTGCATGCCAAACCTTCTAGGTCATGTCATCCCTCCCTCCGAGAGGAAGGAGAAGATGGGTAATGAGAGGTGAGAGGCGTCATATCCGTAGATCAACCACCGAGTTGCACGGCATTACCTTTTACGACCGATATGCCTATTTTGGGCATATTCTAAACACCTAACCGGCAGGGGTTTCCTTTCCTTTCTTTTCTTTTCTTTCCCTTCACTTTCTTTTAATACATTTTGTTTTATATTTCTTATTTATTTTATTCATACATTCCCAACCACAAATACAAAACCAAAACTATCTCTTGTGTTGAATACTCTTTACGAATAATCAATTACTATGTTTTTGTATCATCAATGAAGTTTGCATATTTGCTCATATTTTAACCCTCTAACAGGCCAATTTTTGTTGCAAATGGAAAACCTCATATTTTTTTATTCTAGTCATATATCTTGAATTTTAAGTCATATATCCAAAAGGGCTGAAAGTTTTGCACCCGCGGCTAAAACCCCACCCGCATCTAGCCGGACTTGGCTCTTAACTGCCCACTCCGCCTTTAGACGGGGTATGATTTTGGCCAATAATTCTATGAATTTAATTATACACCTTCATAAATTCTTGACAATCATTTCACTTAATAACAATTTTGTTTTTACTACAAAAATCCTTTTCATAAATTTTTTGTAGTTACCAAAAATACTTCTCTCAAAACTAATTTTTTTACAAATTCCACTCAATTTTTCAACGAGAATGATTATAACGGGACTCTGCCACCACTTAAAACTATGAATTACACGTTTGGCATTTGTGTTGGTGTAGTTTTTATACTAATTTTTCTATTTTATAATTAATTTTTTTTAAGTTTTTTGATTGACGGCACTGCAGTTTGGCCATACCTATCCATATACGAGTATATGTAATTGTTAATACCTTAGATGTATAGTTTGGCCATAAAGTGGGCAATTTCCCTCAACTTGCGCATTTATGTTATAGATATCAATTATCAGAAGTGACGAAAATAATATCAAGATCAGCAAAGTCTTATTACAGCAACAATTAAAATGGAATAACATAGCAGTGCGTTATAACATAAATATATTCAAATATTCAAGGTTTTTAATATTATAGATTATAAAACCATTCAAAGATTTTGATCTGCTTTACATATTTTAAATATATATATATATTTTTTCTTTATTCATATAATCAGTTTGATTTAAAGTTAATTATTTTCTGGTTGTGAACTCCTACTCCAGTGTATTTATTTAATAAATACATAAATAATAAGTTTCAGAAAACTAATGTTGGACTAACTCGTAGTCCAACAGCAACATCACGAACACACCAAAACAATTTTTCTTCACTAGCTACCTCAAATATGCTACTTTCACGAAGTCCCACAACAACAACAACATTGACAATTACACTAAATCCAACAACTACTACAACAACAATTCCCGATATCAAATAGTTCTAATACTTTACCTACCCCTTTCGTAACAAATTGTTATAAAAACATAAGATGTTATAAATCCTCCAATAATACAGGGTGGCGCAAAAGTAATCCTCCTATCAGAAAATGCTATAAATTTTGCGATTGGCCCCTAAAGTCAGTTCTGTTCTGACATTTGTGTAGTAAACACATGCGAAATACACGTTAATAAACAATGTTACGCTACACTGCTCCAGAACGCGGAATATTGCTGACTATTTATTTGACCAATAATCGGTCGGTGAGAAACGCTTACTGCGCAAAGGTAATCCTCCTATCAGAAAATGTTATAAATTTTGCGATTGGCCCCTAAAGTCAGTTCTGTTTTGACATTTGTGTAGTAAACACATGCGAAATATACGTTAATAAACAATGTTACGCTACACTGCTCCAGAACGCGGAATATTGCTGACTATTTATTTGACCAATAATCGGTCGGGGCCAAACGGTTACTGTGAATGGTGAGCGCTACAGAGCAATGATCAACGAGTTCATTTTGCCGCAACTTGATGAATTGGGATTGGAAAACATGTGGTTCCAACAAGACGGTGCAACAGCACACACTGCACGTGCCACAACCGATATGCTGAACATCGGACGCTTACTTTAAGAGAATATAATGTAGTAGGTTAACTAAAAATGAAGATAGTCGATTAGAACGATTACTTTCTAATTCTTAGCTGGGATATAGAAAACAATCCGAATTATATCTGGAAATAAAATTTTTAATTGGTTCAAGTTCAATAGTTGAACAAGTATTGCTTTATAAACTTTGGTTACGTAAGTTACCACAACAAATTCAAACACATTTAGCATCTTGTGATAAAAGAACTATGGACAATAAACTTAGTATTGCGGAAAATATTAATAATCTTTATATTCAATCAAAAATTTCTTTGATTTCACAAAATAACCCTTTAGAACTAAGTATTCAAAGTTTAACTTATTTCACTTCCATACTTTGCGAAAATTTGAACAAATTAACTCTTGATGTAAATGAGTTTCGAACAAGGCCACAATTTAATGAAAGAAGAATTTTCACCAATAAAAATATAAGATCATTTAAGGAACGCTCAACTTCTGTTGCTGTTGTTTCAGCTATTCCTGTTACAAAATTTAAATAATTCAAAATAAATTCTGCTTTAAAATTATCAGCAGCAAATGGAGTAATTATACAGTAATTGCTGTAAACTATTAAAACTCCAATTATTCTCTTTCTCTTTATGGCGCGATATACAACAGGTATATCATCATAAACCTCCTAAGAGATTTTTGCGCCAAGCTTCTCTTCCAATTTGTGGTGTGCCGATTTGAATTTTCCTTACAAATTGGTGGGACCTACAGTTTTTTGCCGACTCCGAACGGCATCTACAAAGGAGACGAATTTTTGCTGAGAAGCCTGTCATGGCAGAAATACACTCGGAGAGTTTGCCAAACCACTGCCGAGGGGCGACCCCGTTTTGAAAAACTTTTTTCAAATCACTTTTGATGTTACCTGTACCAGGGCTCGAACCATGGACCTTCGGTGTGGTAGGCCGGCAACACTACCTCCACACCACGGCGGCCGCCAACTCCAATTATTGGGGAACATTTTTTAGAAAAATTTGGATCGTAGATATAAAAAATAAATTAATTATAGGCTCAGAAACAAAATTTTAAATTACTGGTTTGGTTTATGTGAAGTTTTTGAATTAAAATTTGAAGATAAAGATAACAAATTTCAAATCAAACAATTTCCAGAAGTTATTGCTGAACCAAATCATACAAAAATAGTTAATCGTAGTACTATTCATAGATTCGGAATTCAAGGAATTTTACCATTTCCAAGACCACTTCGGTTAGACCCAATTAAACTTAAAGTAGTCCAAACAGAATTTGAGTATTTAGTTGAAATAGGTGTTTGTAGATTATAGAAGACTTAATGTAGTTGCAATACCGGATCGTTACCCACTTCCTCATATTCACGATTTGAGTAAGGATTTCAAAAATGCAAATATATTTTCAAAATTAGATTTAATTCACGTATATCATCAATGGAGATGTGCATAAAACTGCCATCACTACTCATTTGGCTTATTCGAATTTCTTCGTATGCCTTTTGGATTAAGAAATAGTGCTCAAGCCTTTCAACGTTTAATGAATGAAACATGTTTTGGTCTAGATTTTGTATTTGTATATGTAGCTGATATATTAATAGCAAGTGACAATGAGCAACAACATCTTGAACATTTAAAAATTATTTTTAAAGGCTTGGATCAATATGGTCTTAATATTGAAACGTCAAAATGTATTTCTGGTGTACCTGTTATAAATTTCTTGAGTTATGAAATTTCAGTAAAGGAAATTAAACCACCATAAGGCCGAGTAGAAATAATTACTAACTTTGCAGGACGAGTTTAACAATTTATTTTAAATATTACCATCGCTATATTCCAATGATTGCGAAAGCACTTGTTCCTTTACATCAAATTTTAACAGTGGCAAATAAAAACAAAAGTAAAACCCTTAATTGGACTGAAGAGTCAAGTGAAGCCTTTGATAATGTAAAATATCTTTTTGCTCAAAATACAATTTTAAGCAATTTTGATGGACATTATAAGTTGTCTTTATCTGTTGACGCTTCAAATGTTGCAATTGGGGTTGTAACAACAATTAAAGAATGATATTTTAGAACCTCTAGCTTACTTTTCTACGAAATTAAGTCCTGCAGAAAGCAAATATTCGACTTTTAATAGGGAACTATTAGGCATTTATAGAGGAATCACACATTTTAAAAGTGTTTAAGAAGGACAAGTGGCTACAATATTGTTGAAGACATGGATGAAGATCTAATTCAATTTGATTAATACATTCTTACCTTTTAAAACTAATTTTTTATACATAAATACTTACCTGTTAAATTGCATACTTAAATTGTTGAATTTATACTTAAATCTGAATTTTATACTTACCTTGTATACAGACATATACTTACCCTTTTGAATTGAATACTTACCTTAAACTCTACTTACCATTTATATCCATACTCATCCTAAATTATACTTACCCTTGAATTCGAACAACCCTAATGCGAAACTCGAAAAACAAATTGGAAAACTACCGCTTCTTTAGGTATTTACGTTTATGTACATATGTATGTATGCTCACTACACAGCTTAGCGGGCGGTCATCGGCGGCCGCTAAGTTAGTTGTCGTTGAGCGCGCGGTTACTTACCTACTCTTTTTACAAATCTAAAATCATCACCTCTTGTAATAAATAATTAAATTAAAAGTTTTGATATAAGTAAGACTGTGACCTAATAGTGAACCAAAGAAAAGAAACTATTGTAATAAGGACAGAAATTGTAAAATAAAGAAATTAAACGAGATTAAATTAAATATTAAAACTAAAGCTAATAGTGTTCTTATTTCCAAAGGAAATAGTGTTAGTGCCAATTGTGAGTGCCTCTACCCCTCCATTAGTGAAAAATTATACATGGTCCTTCCGGCTCGAAGGGGGGGTTTTTCACAGCGGAAATGAGGAAGCCAATCGCGCGCAATGCCTCAGAGCCAACAGTGCTCGCCCCCAATTAATAAATACAAGGTGTAAAGGTGCCCCACACCCCCCGTTCTAAATAGAAGAAATAACTCAAATAAAAAATACTTATAATTAAAAATTTAATATTCCCAAAATATCGCCCGTATGCAATATGTGCAAGGGGGTTTTTCACAACGAGAATGAGGAAGCCAATCCCGCGCAATGCCTCAGAGCCAACAGTGCTCGCCCCCAAAAAAAAATTATACATGGTCCTCTCGGTGCCACGAAATTGAACCAGCAAAAAGAAAAAAAAGGTCATTTTCAAAGCAAAAGTAGTACAGTGCACAAGTGCTTATTTATAAAAAAAAAAAAACGTATACATATTCTATTAGGGTGCTCCCAAAAACCTGAAAAGAAAAGAAATATTTTAATTATAGTAAAAGTGCTGAAAAAAGGAAAAAGCATATACATATTCTGTGAGGGTGCTCCCAAAAACCTGAAAGGAAAGAAAAATATTGAATTGAAATATTTGGACAAAACCTTAAAAGAAATAAAATGTTAAATAATTGATGAAAAAAAACCTGAAAGAAGAAAATTTTGTTAGAAAACAAATAAAGGCAAAGAAAAGGTGAAACATTGCGGTAAAACAAAAGTGGGTGCTCCGAAAACCCTGCAAATAAAAAGGGTGAAAAAACCTGAAAAGAAAAAATATACACATAATTTAAAGTGGCAAAATAAATCTCATATATTAGTTCAGCCCTATATATACCTACATAAAAAGAAAAGGAAAAATATACGTTCCTGTAAAAATTCAAAATAACAAAAAATTAAAATTTTTAATAAAAGTGGCGAAGAAAAGTTTGAGTTGGGAAAAAAAACAAAAAAAAATTTAAATACTGAAAAGAAAGAAAATATTATATTAAATTGGTGAAAATAAAAATTCTGAGATGAAAGAAAATATTCGATTAAATCGTTGGTGAAAAACAAAATCCTGAAAGGAAAAGAAAATACATTTTGTTCAAAAAAGCCTGAAAAAGAAAGAAAGTCCAAAAGTGAAAAGCATTTAAGTGAAAAGGCGGTGACCTAAGTAAAAAAAAAATATATATATATATATACTTAAATAAAAAGTTAGTGACTTGAAAAGAACGGAAAAGTTAAAGTCGGTAGCCTGGAAAAAAAAATTTAGGGGAATACAAAATACAAAACAACAAAAAGTGCCAACGCCCAAACAACATCAAAAAGTACAGTCACGCAAGACTGCGACATACATCAGGATTTCGAATCCAGCAAAGAATTCAGCCTTAGCAAGCCGTTACCCAAGGAGCAGTATCCACAACCCGTTACAGTTCTCAAGGTATTCACCCGACCAAAGTAAGTGCCGTTAAATAAATTCCCTCATATACTCTGATTTATATTATATATTTACACATACATCCCATAAACCCACTGTTATATATAAAATATATACATATATTACTCCCCTTCTCTATCCCATGTACCGCACACTGCCCCGCTAGCAATTTGCTGTTTATTTGTACATCTGTACACACACTCCGATCTGACAACGGTTATTTTTAAAAATCGGGCCCAATAAATAAATTGACTCCATCACCAACTCTGCTTTACCGATACTTATTAGCACTTCGCCACAAAAAATTTTCAAAAATTACCACTTACACAAACAAATTACCTTGGACTCAGATGCGCTGAGCCAAGTGCATAACTCCGCCCACAACAAATTCGAAATTTCCATTTCACATATATACACATACTTGTACTCAGATGCGCTGAGACAAGTACATAATCTCACCCCGCTCAAAGCACAGCAAGTATACACACATATATGCCCAATTCCAAAAGTGATGCTACTTAAAAATAGTACAGTGGGCCACAGCTGCTAAAAACGGTCCTCAAAATACAGTGGGGCAAACCCATTAAAATCTTATCGTGTACTCCTTATACACATTTCGCAAAATATATTTCTGTGTACTCCCAATACACAGTATATTAATAACATCTTCTCGTGTACTTCTAATACACATTTACTCAAATATATTTCTGTGTACTCCTAATACACAGTATATTAATAACATCTTCTCGTGTACTCCTAATACACATTTACTCAATTATATTTTTTGTGTACTTCTATTACACACTCCCATAAAATACCCACGTAAAAATGGCTGAAGATAAGGAAGACAAACCATTGAATCTTCCAGCTCCCCAAGGTCCAAGAACACGGTCAAAATATCAAGCTGAAGAGGAAGAATTGTCCCTAATGATGAAAAACTCCTTATTCGAATTGGCAAAACTGGAAAAGTTCTGCGAAAAATGGTGGAACATTTGTGAGACCGATCACACAAAACCAAGTTTGCAGACTTATATGGAGGAACTCAACAGACACATAGCAGCAGTAGAACGGGCATATGAAGCATCGCACCTGAATCGGAGGAACGGTCCCTGGCAGCAATAAACGAAAGGTACGACAACGCGATGGAGACAAATATGCAAACCAGGACTAGGATAAATGACCTGCTCGCAAATCTGGAGCCGAATCCTATCACCCCAAGTCAACGACCGACGCCAGCACCCATGGCTAACTCCGAACCCTACCTCAAAGTTCCCGCATGCGACACAAAAGTTTTTCACGGAGGATACGATACGTGGCCGTCATTCAGAGATATGTTCACGGCAGTGTACATAAATCACCCCAAACTTTCTCAAGCACAAAAGCTCTACCACTTGAGAAAAAAAACCCGTGGAAAAGCAGCCCTAGTTATTCAAAAATACGCCCTCAACGACTCAAATTTCGAATTGGCCTGGGGCGCACTCAAATCTAGGTACGAGAATAGTAGAATTCTCGTGGATAACCAGCTTAAAACTCTATTTAACATGCAAACCGTATTCTATGAAAGTGGGGAAAGAATTCAAGAAATTCAAACCACTATAAATAACTGCCTCTCCACCCTTAACTCCAACAATGTACCTACTAGCAACTGGGATCCCATACTTATATATTTATGCTCCTCAAAGCTTCCCGATGAGACTCTAGCGCTATGGGAACAATCGCTGGAATCTAGAAAGGAGTTACCCCTATGGTCGGAAATGGACAAATTCCTCACTACCAGATACGAAGTAGTGGAACGCCTAGGTACAGACCAAGTAAACCACGCAACTCAAACTCGAGCTTCAAATCTCGATCGTCGACACCACAAAATCAGACGAATAGCTTCAGACATAAATCCCACTCCTATTATAGCGAACAATCCCGGCAGGTTTCTTGCAAACTTTGCAACTCAAATCACTCGATTATGAATTGCGTGAAATTCAAAAATCTTAGTGTGCCGGAGAGAAACAAGTTCGTCAGAGACAATAGATATTGCAAAAATTGCTTAGCATTTTCCCACTTGGAGTCCGAGTGTAGAAGCAATTTCAAATGTGTGTATTGTCAAAAGCGGCATCACTCTCTGCTGAATTATCAGACACCTCTGCCAGCAAACTCCTACACTTCTCGCCAAACGCAGAGAAGTGATCAGTCCAAAGTCACTCCCCAAATAATAAGTGACCAAGAAAAACCCTCAACATTAAAACAGGCTATGCAATCTCAGGAATTGCGAACTGAAACCTCCTCAACAAAGCAAGATACAGCGAATAAAGTGCTATCTCATTTCTCCTCCAATAAAGAACGAACGTTGCTGCCCACAGCAATTGTCCCGATACTCCATCGAGGAGAAACGTTCAAAGTCCGTACGTTGGTAGACCAAGGCTCTCAAAAGTCATTCCTCTCCTCCCGAATACAACAATTTCTGGGCCTACCAACAAAGAGAACAAACTACCAAATACTAGGCATGGGCGGGCGCATAGTCCAAAACTCAAATAAAACATGCGCTATAACAATTTGCTCTCTGGACTTAAAGACCCAAATCATTACCCAAGCCATAATATTACCACAATTAACACACTTTCTCCCATCTTTCAAAATAGAAACTGAGGAACTTCAAAATTTCTCCTCCTTAACGTTAGCAGATCCCACTTGTTTCTCTCCAGGTCGAATAGATTTGGTAATAGGTAGTGATATACTCCCAAAAATCCTCCTACAAGGTCTCGAAACCAATGTTGCTGGAAGCCTCATTGCTCAGAATACCATCTTTGGATGGATATTGAGCGGACCAGTAACTGAGCGAATTTCAACCTTCTCCACTCACATAGTGGAAAACCCCGATGACTCCCTAAATAAACTCCTTAAGAATTTTTGGGAGCAGGAAGAAGTTCGTTCCACCACACCTATCACAGATGAAGATAAGTTCTGCGAAGAACTCTACACAAAGACCACCATTAGAAGAGAAGATTGTCGCTACATGGTAAAGCTCCCATTTAAGGAAAGCTTTCCAGAAACTCTAGCCCTCGGTCACTCACGACCCGCTGCTCAGCAGCAGTATATAAGCATAGAAAGAACGCTCGAAAATAAACCCGAGTTAGAAGAAAAATATTCTGAAGTCTTGGAAGAATATTTAACCATGAATCACATGGAACCCACCTCACCACTCGAAATTATAAAAGAACGTAGATACTATTCCTTCTATTTACCCCATCACGCTATTATAAAACCAGACAGCAAAGCAACCAAGGTACGAGTGGTCTGCAATGCCTCCAAACTCTCCCACTCAGGTAGTTCATTGAATGACGTACTACATACTGGCCCAACTCTACAAAACGACTTAATGCTAATTATCCTAAAATGACGCTTCTATAAGTTCGTTTTTAACGGCGACATCGAAAAGATGTACCGCCAAATACTCATACACCCAGAAAATCAAGTATATCAAAGAATTGTCTTTCGCAGATCTCCAACCTCACCTCTCGAGGATTTCAAACTAAAAACAGTTACCTTTGGTGTTAATTATGCCCCATACCTAGCTATTCGCACCCTCCATCAGCTAGCAGCAGACACCAAAGAAAAATTCCCAACCGCCAACAATGTTCTTCTGCATGAGACTTATGTAGACGACATCCCCTCTGGCGGACACGATATACAGTCCACACTCAACTCCATAAATGAAGTTATCGAAGCATTAAAGTCAGCCGGCTTCCCGCTGAAGAAAATAACGGCCAATCACCCAAGCATACTGAAGTCTATCCCAAAATCTGACCTCCTTGATGAAGATTTTCTCAAATTTCATGATGCAAGTTCGACAAAAACACTTGGAATAAAATGGAATTCCCTAAACGACTCCTTTTCATACTTATATGACCCTATACCCGCCGCTAACTCAAACACAAAGCGGCAAATATTATCGGCAATTGCGAAATTGTTCGACCCGGCAGAATGGCTATCGCCAATAATGATTTTAGCCAAAGCCCTCCTCCAACAACTCTGGTTGGAAGGAACAGACTGGGACGAACATGTCAAACCCTCAGCCTTCCACAAATGGAACAATTGTCGGGAAAATCTCTCAGCAATAGCCTCCATACAAATCCCTCGATGGATTGGATTCCCTCCCGACAAACCCTATCAAATTCACGGATTTTCTGACGCCTCAGAAAAAGCATTTTGCGCGTGCGTGTATTTATGCACGCAGAATTTTGAATACGATGTTACCACTCACCTATTAGCTGCAAAAAGCAAGGTGGTCCCTTAAACACAGTAAGCCTTCCCCGACTAGAACTTTGTGGAGCAGTACTACTCTCCAAACTAGTCAAACAGATTTGCTCTCACCTCCATCTGTCCTCAAATGAGCTAATTCTTTGGTCAGACTCCTCCATAGTCCTAGCATGGCTAGAAAAACCACCCCACACTTGGAAGACCTATATAGCGAACCGCACTGCAGAAATTCTCCAAAGGGTCAGTAATGCTACCTGGCGTCATGTGGCAAGTGGTGATAATCCAGCAGATCTGGGAACCCGTGGATGTAAACCCCAAGAATTAGCGGAATCATCCCTGTGGGGGAAAGGCCCCGAGTGGCTCTCTAAAAGTCCTACTTTATGGCCAAAACCGATGCCTCAAAACCGCAGTCCACCAGAACAGAAGCGCATTGAAGTATTACACACGGTGGATACCTCGGATCCATTGGAGCGCTTCTCCTCGTTCGCCAGAGGCCTTCGCGTCATTTCGTACGTCTATCGCTTCATCCACAAAGCGAAAAAACTACCGATTTCCTCAACTTGTTCTCTATCTCAAGAGGAGATTACATATTCGATAGAACGCCTTATAATCCTAACCCAACAAATATATTATGCGGAAACAATTTCACTGCTTAAAGCCTCAAAACCAATTAGTCAAAAGAGCTCACTGCTGCCACTCAGTCCGATGTTAGACAAAAAGGGGATATTACGTGTCAATGGTCGCCTCAGTTACGCCGCCCTCAGCTACAACGAACGTCACCCGATTATAATTCCCGAACCCTCCAGATTTTGCTCGCTCTTTCTAGAGTTTATCCACACTCTCTTACTGCATGCCGAAAAGCAGTTCATGATCAGGATGGTACACCAAAAGTATTATATCTCCCGCTTGAAGCAGAAAATAAAGGCTTGCATTTTTCATTGCAAGACCTGCACGATCCACAAACAAAGGATGAACTCGCAGATCATGGGCGCATTACCCGACGAAAGGTCGACATATACACTTCCATTTCACACCACAGGAGTCGACTTCGCGGGCCCATTTCTCGTAAAGACGTCAACTCTACGTCGCGCTCCCTACACCAAAGCTTATGTCTGCGTATTTGTTTGTTTCTCCACAAAAGCCATTCACCTGGAAGTTTGCTCGAACTTGACTACCGAAGCTTTTAGAGCCGCATTTGCGCGTTTTGCCGCATTTGCGCGTTTTGCCGGCCGCAACGGAAAAATGTTTATCGGCGCACATAGAGCCATGAAAAAGGAAATCTCCCTTTTCCTCAAGGAAGCAGCCCAAGACATCGCCCAAAAGTATACTCCCCAGGGCCTCTCGTGGCAATTCATCCCGCCATATGCTCCTCACATGGGTGGGCTTTGGGAAGCTGCAGTCAAAAGTTTCAAAACCCATTTGGCAAAAGTCGCCGGTAATCATAAGTTCTCATTTTAAGGATTTACAACCCTATTCGTTCGCATCGAGGCAGTCCTCAACTCGAGGCCTATTTCTCCCATGTCCGAAGACCCGACAGATTTACTTGCGTTAACCCCAGGACACTTCCTGCGCGGGCCCCACTGCTCTCTCTGCCTGAACCTAATGCAGAAAGTCTCAGCATCATGCACAAATGCCAAATGCTGAAAGTCTTGCACCATCAATTCAGCAACCGCTGAAAGAATGAGAATGAGTACCTCCAAGAACTACATAAACGTCAAAAATGGAAAACCCTACAAAACAACCTCAAAGAAGGAGATCTGGTCGTCGTCAAAGATGATCTCCTACCTCCAAACGAATGGCGATTAGGGCGCATCTCCAAACTCCTTGTAGGGCCCGACGAAAATGTTCGTGTCGTAGACATATGCACTCAAAACTGAACAATCACTCGTAACATCACTAAGATATGTTTATTGCCCCCCTCATAGTTCTCCTCCAACGTTTTGCTCATAATCCTCCAACCCTCCATTACAATCTCTGATTTAACATAATGCTTACTGCTGTCTTAACGTTTTCTCTACAGATCTCATCATGGAACTGGGAAAATGCCGCCTATGCTGCTGTCAGCACTCGTTGCGTCATTGCCATGCATTTTTGGCTATGACTCCGGCAGAGCGATACGAATCCGCCCGCGTCCATCGCTACTGCATAAATTGCCTGGCCACATCCCACACTACCGGTGCCTGCAACTCCACAGGTAGCTGCCGTCACTTCGGCAGAGCTCACCCCACCCTTTTGCACCGTCCGACAATTTAATCGTCAACACGTGACCGGCGTCCAACACCTCCGCCACCAGTGCGCCATCGGCGCGACGATCAACAAAGGCGAGTCACCCGTACCATCGAAAGACCAGCGCCCCTGGGACGGAGCCGAAATGTCAATCAACGTAACATAAGGAAGTTGGTTAACCAAGCAAAGGTCACTCTACAGAAAAGAAGGTCACTCTACAGAGAATAACACTCTACAAGTCACTCATCGCACCCGTCCTGCTATATTGTGCAGAAGCGTGAACACTAACAACATCTGATGAGGCGGCTCTGAGAGTATTCGAGGGAAAGGTTCTTCGAAAGATTTGTGGACCTCTACGCGTTGGCGACGGCGAGTACCGAAGAAGATTTAATGATGAGCTGTATGAACTTTACGCAGACGCCGACATAGTTCAGCGAATTAAAACACAGCGGCTTCGCTGGCTAGGCCACGTAGTGCGCATGAGCTAAGATGCTCCAGCTCAGAAGGTATTCTTATCGGCAACTGCCGGCTGAAGCAGAGGAAAAGGGAGACCACCGCTCCGATGGAGGGACCAAGTGGAGACCGATTTGCAATCCCGCGGCGTTCCTAATTGGCGCAACGAAGAAACGACTGGCGAGCTATGTTGGACGGTGAAAATCGCCCGGGCTGTTAGACGACGATTTATTGAGAATCCTAAAACTTTAGTATATTCAACTTCATCTAAAAAGAATTTAAAACAAACTATTATTCCAATTCAAAATCTTTAAATTTCCTTATATTTCGAGTTCATTTAGAGAAATAATTTTTGAAAAATTACATTCCCTATCGCATCCAGGGGTTCGTGCCACTAGGCGTTTAATTCAATC
This sequence comes from Merzomyia westermanni, assembly GCA_949987695.1. NCBI lineage: Eukaryota > Metazoa > Arthropoda > Insecta > Diptera > Tephritidae > Merzomyia > Merzomyia westermanni. The sequence continues at coordinate 68,852,234 of OX465292.1, forward strand.
AAAGTTTTTTTGGCCTAATATGCAAAGTAATATATACTAGTATATCCCGTGGTCAAAATTCGAAAACCTTAAATTTGTTTAATTTATTAAATCCTCTGTTCATATTTTTTCCAGCACTGCCTAGAGGCCGAAATATTTGAGAAATTTTTGATACTGAAATTAATTGTATATAGTTGAGTATTTCAGGGCCGCTTTCATAAAAGTCGGTTCACACTAAACGGCGGGTAACTTGACAACTAACCGAAAAAAATCAGTCCATTAAAGACCGGTAGTCATTAATAGGAGATGGCAAAACCAGTATGATTGAAAGCCCACCATCAGAGCCACCACTCCTTTCAGATTCGGTCAATATTTCAATAAAAAAATTTGGATTTGATGGACATATACCAACAACATAGACTTATAATATGTATATATCTCTCTATCTCTATGGCGCGATATACAACAGGTATATCATCATAAACCTCCTAAGAGATTTTTGCGCCAAGCTTCTCTTCCAATTTGTGGTGTGCCGATTTGAATTTTTCCCTACAAATTGGTGGGACCTACAGTTTTTTGCCGACTCCGAACGGCATCTACAAAGGAGATTTGAGAAATTTTTGATACTGAAATTAATTGTATATAGTTGAGTATTTCAGGGCCGCTTTCATAAAAGTCGGTTCACACTAAACGGCGGGTAACTTGACAACTAACCGAAAAAAATCAGTCCATTAAAGACCGGTAGTCATTAATAGGAGATGGCAAAACCAGTATGATTGAAAGCCCACCATCAGAGCCACCACTCCTTTCAGATTCGGTCAATATTTCAATAAAAAAATTTGGATTTGATGGACATATACCAACAACATAGACTTATAATATGTATATATCTCTCTATCTCTATGGCGCGATATACAACAGGTATATCATCATAAATCTCCTAAGAGATTTTTGCGCCAAGCTTCTCTTCCAATTTGTGGTGTGCCGATTTGAATTTTTCCCTACAAATTGGTGGGACCTACAGTTTTTTGCCGACTCCGAACGGCATCTACAAAGGAGACGAATTTTTGCTGAGAAGCCTGTCATGGCAGAAACACACTCGGAGAGTTTGCCAAACCACTGCCGAGGGGCGACCCCGTTTTGAAAAACTTTTTTCAAATCACTTTGAATGTTACCTGTACCAGGGCTCGAACCATGGACCTTCGGTGTGGTAGGCCGGCAACACTACCTTCACACCACGGCGGCCGCCGCTTAGACATGGTTGCCATATTTTAATTTGTTGGTTATTAGTATAGGGCAGTGCTTTTTGTAATCCATTTACCGGGAGAAAATTACAAATTCAATTTAGCAATTCCGACTCAACGAAGCACCTTCCTATTTTGACTCTGCTTTCTTTTCGATCTGAAATTTTGAATGACCGGGTTTGGAATCCCGTTTTAACATTGGAGTTTTATGAACAGTAAAAATTTACATATTATTATAAACACTTAGGTTTTTCAGGATTTTAGGATGCATCTAAATACCCGACCGAGAATAGAGGCCATGAATACTTTTGAATCTCATTTTAATTATGGAATTTTACAACAAAAAAAGTAGAAGTTTGATTAGAGCCGTTCCATGGCTGGAAGAACTTTTGAATCTCGGATTTTGTTCATACTTGGTCAATTTGTTGTGGTTAGGATGCTTTTGAAGTACATCCAAAAGTTTTCCAAATTTCAATTATTTTGCACGATATTGCATATTTAATTTTTTACCAACTTTTTTTCAAAAAAAAAGTTGTATGCAAAAATTGTAGGGAAAATATTGAAGTTTATTTGGAAAATTTTTAAAATAAAAAAAAAATTGGTTGTTTTTTTAATAGAAAGCGAGCACCGATTTAAAAAAAAAAAATATACATTTTATAGCTTATGCTATCCTCTAAAGATTTTGAAAAAATTGGGAAGGTGGTTTTTGATTTTCGCGAGAAATAAATTTTTTAGTTTTGGGTTGTAGGATACGGGCAACGCAATTTTCGTCGCAGCGTTACACAGCCCTCCATAATCGACCTTAAAAGTATTTTTAATGCTTCGCCAGCATTAAGAATACTTTTTGTAATTGTTTTCTATTTGAAAACATTTTAAAAATGTATTAACACTTTTATTTTATAACCATTTCCTCACCACCCAAGCAATTTATGAACTTTGTTACTTTCTACTTTACATTTATGTATAAATATTACAGCAGCAAACTTTTGTTTGTATCAGAAATTCTATGATTTGCAGTGAACCTAGTATAAACTGTTATTTCAAGGAATTTAACATTTGTCCTGGTTTTAGCGAAATTGCTACCGAAATAAAAGAAGCTCTCAACAAGAAGAATATTATCAATATTAATTATCAACAATGGACCAATACCGATCGTACTACCATAGAATCAGTGACTAAAGAAACGGAAACCTTTGTCCAGGAGATGAGTAAAGAAGCATACGTTCCCCTAGTCCACAATTTCATTGCTAAAGAACAGAGTCAATTTTTAAAAAACCTTAAAGCAAATTTAAAAGGAGAATTATTTGTAGTTGGAGATTTTTCTGAAAATTTTTAATTTATAATTCAAAGTGCCATACAAAGTCATCATTGGAATAATAGTCAAACTACAATTCACCCTTTTGTAATTTATCGATCCGACCCAGATGATAATAACAATTTAAAATTTGAAAGTTTTGTTTTAGTCTCGGAAGAAACTGAACATAATACAGAAGCGGTTTATCTTTTTCAAAAATTAATTACCTGGTTAAAAGCAAAGTATAACTCTCACAAAATCAATAAAATTTTTTATTTTTCGGATGGAGAAGCATCTCAGTACAAGAATAAAAAATATTTTATAAATTTGGTATATCATCATGAAGATTTTGGAATAAAAGCCGAGTGGTATTTTTTTGCAACCTCTCATGGAAAAAATGGTTGCGACGCAATTGGTGGCACAATAAAAAGGTATGTTAGACGTGAAAGTTTACGAAGACCTGATACAGTGCCGATTTCTTCCCCTCAAGCATTTTTTGAACTAGTGAAGAACAAATTTGACACGATTACTTTTGACTTTTGTGCCAAAGATGAGCATAAAGAAGTAAAACTGTTCTTATCGAAACGATTCGCAAAATGCAAAACGGTTTCGGGTACACGAAGTTTTCATTCCATTATTCCAATTAAAAATAACAAAATTCAATGTAAGAAAGTTGCTACTCTTGACGAAAGTTCTCCCTTCAGTTTAAAATGTTTTAATTTAATATTAAAATAAAATATATTTTTTTTTGTAACTTTATTTTAACTTTTTTTTGAGCAAAATCAACTTGTGAGCTTGTGGATTAGGCCTACTGGGGATACCACATAAAACTAAACGCGCCAAATGCACTCTACCCCTTGGGTGGTGAACAAATGGGTATAAAATAAAAGTGTTAATACATTTTTAAAATGTTTTCAAATAGAAAACAATTACAAAAAGTATTCTTAATGCTGGCGAAGCATTAAAAATACTTTTAACGTCGATTATAGAGGGCTGTGTAACGCTGCGACGAAAATTGCGTTGCCCGTATCCTACAACCCAAAACTAAAAAATTAATTTCTCGAGAAAGTCAACAAACACCTTCCCAATTTTTTCAAAAACTTTAGAGGATAGTATAAGTTATAAAATATATATATATTTTTTAAAATCGGTGCTCGCTTTCTATTAAAAAAACAACAAAAAAAATTTTTTTAAACAAATTAGTCAAAAAAATTTCGTTTTTATTTTAAAAATTTTCCAAATAAACTTCAATATTTTCCCTACAATTTTTGCATACAACTTTTTTTCTACGATTAATAGATAACGAGATAAAAATCTTTGAAAAAAAAGTTGCTAAAAAATTAAATTTGCAATATCTTGCAAAATAATTACAATTTTGCAAGACTTTTGGACGTACTTCAAAAGCATCCTAACCACAACAAATTGACCAAGTATGAACAAAATCTGAGATTCAAAAGTTCTTCCAGCCATGGAACGGCTCATTACGCATACAAAAAAAATTTTTTTTTTAAATTATATGAAGAGGGGGCGACTACCTGTGTTTTTGAACCTCATTTTTATAATGGAGTAAAAATTTTAGTTTTGAACTATTGTTTGCCATAAAACGACCAAAAAGAGTGGCCACGAATACCTTTGAATCTCATTTTGATTATAGAATTTTACAAAAAATAGGAGTTTGATTGCGTTTTTAAAAAAAAATTTTAATTTTGAGTTATGTGAACAGCAGCGAATTTGAATGCTTTTGAATCTCATTTTTATAATAGAGTTCTAGTGTTAGCCTAGAAATCCGACAAAGAATTACTCTTGCAAACAAATGCTACTTTGGACTGAGAAGGCAATTGAAAAGTAAAGTCCTCTCTCGACGAACGAAAATAACACTCTACAGGTCACTCATCGCACCCGTCCTGCTATATGGTGCAGAAGCGTGGACACTAACAACATCTGATGAGGCGGCTCTGGGAGTATTCGAGAGAAAGGTTCTTCGAAAGATTTGTGGACCTCTACGCGTTGGCGACGGCGAGTACCGAAAAAGATTTAATGATGAGCTGTATGAACTTTACGCAGACGCCGTCATAGTTCAGCAAAGTAAAACACAGAAGCTTCCCTGGCTGGGCCACGTAGTGCGAATGAGCAAAGATATAATAATTAATAATTCCCAATGGATTACCCACCATATCCCGCCCGACCGGCGCGAGAGGCGCATCCGCATGACGCGCGGATTATTCGTTCGTGCCGAGTCGTTGAAAGGCTTTGGTTTGTTAATCGTCGAGATCTAAAACTGCTCAGCTACAGAGAAAACCTCATCAGCTAAGTAAAGTAGATATAGGATAGATTATACATTAAGATATAATAGTTAACAGAATAAAATTATTGTTAAAAGTTAAAATAGAAGTCAAAGAATAAAAAACCATTAGTAGCTATGAATTTAGGATAGAAAGAATTGATTTTTTTATGCTGAAAAGCGAGTCTGAAATATCAAATTCACCAGAAAGAGAGTTATAATCTTGACACAAACAGCGAAAAGGCTCATTTAACTGAAAATTGGTTCGGCACTGTTTTAAGACTAGAGGTTTAAAATGCCTTGAAGGACGAGACGGTACATTGAAGTTCACTTTACTTAGAAGAAATGGGCTGGATAGTGAACCATTTAGCAATTTAATCATAAAAATAATTCCAAGCATTTCCCTCCGACTAGAAAGTGTGTGTAGATTAATGAGTTTTAAACGATTTGTATAGGGTGGCAGATTGTACGAGGGATCCCAATGAAAATCTCTTAAGGCAAATAGTAAAAATTGTTTTTGAACTGATTCAAGGCGATCTACATGAACCTGGTGACGCGGGTTCCAAATTATAGAACCATATTCAAGTATCGGTCTGACTAATGTAGTGAAGAGGGCTTTAGTAACATAAGGGTCGCTAAATTCTTTAGACCATCGTTTAACGAATGCTAGGACACCTCTAGCCTTATTGACTGTTGTGTTAATATGGCGGTTGAAACTGAGTTTATAGTCCATAGTAACCCCCAGGTCAACAAAATCATACACTTGCCCAAGACTATAAATTGCGATCCCGCGGTGTTTCCAATTGGCGCCAGTTAGCGCAACGAACAAACGACTTGCGAGCTATGTTGGACGGTCAAAATTGCCTGGGCGGTTAGATGACTATTTAAAGAAGAAGAAGATCTATTAAAAAAATTTATCTTTTGTTGTGTTTTCCTTAAAAATTCTAATTTTGAACTATAGCTTGCAATAAAACGAGCGAGATATGTGGAAAATAAATTGGTATTTTTTTTTAAGATTTTGGTACAGTTCAGTATTGGACAGACGCGTCGACGCCGGTGTATACTTTAACTCAATTTGCTTAATGAGTAAGAGAATGAAAATATGTCTACTTTTTGGAGAGCAAATGAAATATGAGTTGCTCAATGTGCTCAATGAGTGAGAGAAGGAAAATATTTCACCGTTGGAGTGTGTCCACATACACATATTTTGATTGAAAATGAATTTAGCCTTTATTTTGAAGTTCTTTAAATTTCTCAATATAAGCATGACGCCGGTTTCCACTTTGGTACACAAACAGTGCTGCCAATTTAGCAATTTTCCTTTAGATCTGGCTTTTTTGAAACCCATTTAGCAGGGGAGAATTACAATTCAGTATATGGTTTCCTGGTTTTTTTCCTTAACCACAATTTAGACATGTATAAAGACATTTCATATTGACTTTTATAGCATTTCAATAATATTTTGCGATATATATGTAAATGACCTGAACTCATTATTTCTTATGGCTGTGCGTATAAGTTTACTTTAAGTCCTATATCAATCAGAAAAAAGTAAATTCTTTAAAAAAAATTTATAAAACTATGTAAATATGTAAGTATTTATCTTACATATTTTGTTATGGTAAATTTTTAGTAATTTTCCTGCGGTTGTTCTTGCAAACAAATTGTTTTTAAGAAAAGATTGCTTTAAAAACATAACAAATTCAAGTCAAGGTAAGAAATTTAATTAAAAAAAAAAAAAAAAATTATTGTCCGGAACCTGGGCTCACTCGAGACGCTTATACCTCCTTCAGAAAATATTTCCACCATTAGGAGTATACATACATATCCATATGGCTTTTTAAAATGAAGGAAAGGCTCATTTGGAAGTTCCACAAATGTCTCAATATTCGCGTGACGCTGGTTTCCATATTTGTTTTTTTTTATATACAGCCAGTTTCTCAATTTTTCCTTTACATCTGGCTTTTTTCAAGTCCATTTAGGGGGAGAAAATTACAAAGAAATGATGGTTTTCTGGCTTTTTTCCTCAACCACAACTTAGACATACTTAAAACACATTTCAAGTTGATTTTTAAGGAACGTTATCATCTTAACTGGTCCAATTTAGTCTACATATGTTAGGATTGGGGTTATATGTCTGCCCTTTGACAAATAAAAATATTTGATGCAGTGAATAGTTGATGTCTTCAGGAAAATTTACACGATTTCTAACCACTTCATAAATATAAAATTGAAGAAGCTACAAACTATGTTTTTGGTTTTTTGTATTTCGTCTCATCGGAAAAACCGGATAAAAATAATGAAAATTATCGAAATATCTACATAGCTAAGCGCCATGGCTTTATGCAGAAAACTTTAGTGAATTATTACAAATAAATCAAGCACTATTTGTTAAAGAAAAAATGACTACCGCTCCTGATCCATAGGAAGATACCAAAATACATTTAAATAGGAATTATGCATGTTTAGGTAAGATATACTCTGGCAATTGATTGTATGGAAAAAATGTTAGCCTATTAATATATATAAATGAATGGGCTTCAAATTGTGTTACTTGTCAGCAAGTAAACATTTCAAGATATACAGAACCGCCTTTACAAAAAATTTAAATACCAAAAGACAGATTTGAACATATTCCCCTAGATTTAGTAGGAGCACTTCCACCATCCGATGAATATCGATATTTTCGCCAGTTATTGACAGAAATTCGAGGTGGCAAAAAAATTTCGTTTTTATTTTAAAAATTTTCCAAATTAATAGATAACGAGATAAAAATCTTTGAAAAAAAAGTTGCTAAAAAATTAAATTTGCAATATCTTGCAAAATAATTACAATTTTGCAAGACTTTTGGACGTACTTCAAAAGCATCCTAACCACAACAAATTGACCAAGTATGAACAAAATCTGAGATTCAAAAGTTCTTCCAGCCATGGAACGGCTCATTACGCATACAAAAAAAATTTTTTTTTTTAATTATATGAAGAGGGGCCGACTACCTGTGTTTTTGAACCTCATTTTTATAATGGAGTAAAAATTTTAGTTTTGAACTATTGTTTGCCATAAAACGACCAAAAAGAGTGGCCACGAATACCTTTGAATCTCATTTTGATTATAGAATTTTACAAAAAATAGGAGTTTGATTGCGTTTTTAAAAAAAAATTTTAATTTTGAGTTATGTGAACAGCAGCGAATTTGAATGCTTTTGAATCTCATTTTTATAATAGAGTTCTAGTGTTAGCCTAGAAATCCGACAAAGAATTACTCTTGCAAACAAATGCTACTTTGGACTGAGAAGGCAATTGAAAAGTAAAGTCCTCTCTCGACGAACGAAAATAACACTCTACAGGTCACTCATCGCCCCCGTCCTGCTATATGGTGCAGAAGCGTGGACACTAACAACATCTGATGAGGCGGCTCTGGGAGTATTCGAGAGAAAGGTTCTTCGAAAGATTTGTGGACCTCTACGCGTTGGCGACGGCGAGTACCGAAAAAGATTTAATGATGAGCTGTATGAACTTTACGCAGACGCCGTCATAGTTCAGCAAAGTAAAACACAGAAGCTTCCCTGGCTGGGCCACGTAGTGCGAATGAGCAAAGATATAATAATTAATAATTCCCAATGGATTACCCACCATATCCCGCCCGACCGGCGCGAGAGGCGCATCCGCATGACGCGCGGATTATTCGTTCGTGCCGAGTCGTTGAAAGGCTTTGGTTTGTTAATCGTCGAGATCTAAAACTGCTCAGCTACAGAGAAAACCTCATCAGCTAAGTAAAGTAGATATAGGATAGATTATACATTAAGAAATAATAGTTAACAGAATAAAATTATTGTTAAAAGTTAAAATAGAAGTCAAAGAATAAAAAACCATTAGTAGCTATGAATTTAGGATAGAAAGAATTGATTTTTTTATGCTGAAAAGCGAGTCTGAAATATCAAATTCACCAGAAAGAGAGTTATAATCTTGACACAAACAGCGAAAAGGCTCATTTAACTGAAAACTGGTTCGGCACTGTTTTAAGACTAGAGGTTTAAAATGCCTTGAAGGACGAGACGGTACATTGAAGTTCACTTTACTTAGAAGAAATGGGCTGGATAGTGAACCATTTAGCAATTTAATCATAAAAATAATTCCAAGCATTTCCCTCCGACTAGAAAGTGTGTGTAGATTAATGAGTTTTAAACGATTTGTATAGGGTGGCAGATTGTACGAGGGATCCCAATGAAAATCTCTTAAGGCAAATAGTAAAAATTGTTTTTGAACTGATTCAAGGCGATCTACATGAACCTGGTGACGCGGGTTCCAAATTATAGAACCATATTCAAGTATCGGTCTGACTAATGTAGTGAAGAGGGCTTTAGTAACATAAGGGTCGCTAAATTCTTTAGACCATCGTTTAACGAATGCTAGGACACCTCTAGCCTTATTGACTGTTGTGTTAATATGGCGGTTGAAACTGAGTTTATAGTCCATAGTAACCCCCAGGTCAACAAAATCATACACTTGCCCAAGACTATAAATTGCGATCCCGCGGTGTTTCCAATTGGCGCCAGTTAGCGCAACGAACAAACGACTTGCGAGCTATGTTGGACGGTCAAAATTGCCTGGGCGGTTAGATGACTATTTAAAGAAGAAGAAGATCTATTAAAAAAATTTATCTTTTGTTGTGTTTTCCTTAAAAATTCTAATTTTGAACTATAGCTTGCAATAAAACGAGCGAGATATGTGGAAAATAAATTGGTATTTTTTTTTAAGATTTTGGTACAGTTCAGTATTGGACAGACGCGTCGACGCCGGTGTATACTTTAACTCAATTTGCTTAATGAGTAAGAGAATGAAAATATGTCTACTTTTTGGAGAGCAAATGAAATATGAGTTGCTCAATGTGCTCAATGAGTGAGAGAAGGAAAATATTTCACCGTTGGAGTGTGTCCACATACACATATTTTGATTGAAAATGAATTTAGCCTTTATTTTGAAGTTCTTTAAATTTCTCAATATAAGCATGACGCCGGTTTCCACTTTGGTACACAAACAGTGCTGCCAATTTAGCAATTTTCCTTTAGATCTGGCTTTTTTGAAACCCATTTAGCAGGGGAAAATTACAATTCAGTATATGGTTTCCTGGTTTTTTTCCTTAACCACAATTTAGACATGTATAAAGACATTTCATATTGACTTTTATAGCATTTCAATAATATTTTGCGATATATATGTAAATGACCTGAACTCATTATTTCTTATGGCTGTGCGTATAAGTTTACTTTAAGTCCTATATCAATCAGAAAAAAGTAAGTTCTTTAAAAAAAATTTATAAAACTATGTAAATATGTAAGTATTTATCTTACATATTTTGTTATGGTAAATTTTTAGTAATTTTCCTGCGGTTGTTCTTGCAAACAAATTGTTTTTAAGAAAAGATTGCTTTAAAAACATAACAAATTCAAGTCAAGGTAAGAAATTTAATTAAAAAAAAAAAAAAAATTATTGTCCGGAACCTGGGCTCACTCGAGACGCTTATACCTCCTTCAGAAAATATTTCCACCATTAGGAGTATACATACATATCCATATGGCTTTTTAAAATGAAGGAAAGGCTCATTTGGAAGTTCCACAAATGTCTCAATATTCGCGTGACGCTGGTTTCCATATTTGTTTTTTTTTATATACAGCCAGTTTCTCAATTTTTCCTTTACATCTGGCTTTTTTCAAGTCCATTTAGAGGGAGAAAATTACAAAGAAATGATGGTTTTCTGGCTTTTTTCCTCAACCACAACTTAGACATACTTAAAACACATTTCAAGTTGATTTTTAAGGAACGTTATCATCTTAACTGGTCCAATTTAGTCTACATATGTTAGGATTGGGGTTATATGTCTGCCCTTTGACAAATAAAAATATTTGGTGCAGTGAATAGTTGATGTCTTCAGGAAAATTTACACGATTTCTAACCACTTCATAAATATAAAATTGAAGAAGCTACAGACTATGTTTTTGGTTTTTTGTATTTCGTCTCATCGGAAAAACCGGATAAAAATAATGAAAATTATCAAAATATCTACATAGCTAAGCGCCATGGCTTTATGCAGAAAACTTTAGTGAATTATTACAAATAAATCAAGCACTATTTGTTAAAGAAAAAATGACTACCGCTCCTGATCCATAGGAAGATACCAAAATACATTTAAATAGGAATTATGCATGTTTAGGTAAGATATACTCTGGCAATTGATTGTATGGAAAAAATGTTAGCCTATTAATATATATAAATGAATGGGCTTCAAATTGTGTTACTTGTCAGCAAGTAAACATTTCAAGATATACAGAACCGCCTTTACAAAAAATTTAAATACCAAAAGACAGATTTGAACATATTCCCCTAGATTTAGTAGGAGCACTTCCACCATCCGATGAATATCGATATTTTCGCCAGTTATTGACAGAAATTCGAGGTGGCCAGAGGAATATCCTCATCGAAACATAACTGCTCAGACGGTGGCAAAAACTTTTCTTCAAAATTATATTTCTAGATTTAGTGTTCCTCTTAAAAATACTGTTGATCAAGGTGCGTGATTTTCGTCCCAATTATTTAATGATCTTACCAAAATTCTTGGTTCACCTGAAATTCAAACATCTGCTTATCATCCACAAGCTAATGGCATGATAGAACGATTCCATCGCAAACTCAAAACTTAATTATAGTTTCAGGTGAGTCAATTCATTGGTATGAAGTTTTACCCATTACGTACTGCAGTAAAAGAGGATTTGAAGTCATCCTCAGATGCGTTAGTTTACGGACAACTTATCAGAATACCTGGAAAATAAGTTGTTTCTACAGGCGACGCAAACTCTTTACAAGATACTCCTAAAAATTTACGTGATAATTTTTCACGAGTCAGACCAAACAATTTTACATCATAATAAGGACTTAAGTTTTGTTCCAAAATATATTAAGGAATTTGAATGTTTTCGTTAAGTTAAATCAAACTTCGGGGCTTCAACCGCCTTATGAGGACCTTCTGAGGTAATATCAAAGCATAAAAGAACGTTTTGAATCAAAAAGGAAATACTATAAGAACTGTATCAATTATTCATTTAAAACTCATATTTCATCTAATTTTGCAACTGAACGGAAAGGGTTCTTTTAATAAGCTGTTAAAAATGTTCATTAAATTTTTGGTATTTGGAATTAAAACAATTTGTCTTTTGTAAGTTATGTGAAATTGTTTATATTAAATAAATAATTTAAAAAATAATTCTATACTATAATAAGCACTATGGTATTGTGTATCAGTGCAATTGTGATATGCTATCTGTCAAACATTAGACAGCTACGAGTACATCGACAAGGAGTCATTGCTTACATCTACGCACTTCATATGGCTGCCATTTCCGAACATTGCCGAAAGGTAGAAAAATATGAGCCGAATGGATGCCTTAGAGAAATCTTTATGCTTATTATTATTGTTTTCATTGACTTCGGCAAACCAGGGTTTTGTGCGGCACCCCAAAAACATGAAACAGGGTTCATGTTTGCACAAAAGTATTGCTGTGTTGCATAACCTTTTCATTTTAATTCGTTTGAAAAATATTTTATTATGGAGCTTTCAGCTAAAAATTTAAATATATTCCACATAAAGAGGATAGAAGACACAAAAAAAAACACATAAAACTCAGAAATTTTATTTTATTTGAAAGGAAAAATTGTAAGTACGAATCTTCAAAACGAGAAATTAGACAGAAAAGGCGAAGACAATGCTTGATTTGTAAATATATCCACACAGATACTCGTAACACCCCGCTCAGGCCGATATCATCTTCAATAATATAATAAAAATCACGATTGAAGAGGATGAAATATTGTTATTGTTTGATGTAGTATCACTCTTCACAAATATACCAATTCATTTAGCGATACAAACCATCATGAACCCGTGGACAAACTTAGAAGGACATACAAAATTAACGAAGAAACAATTTCAAACCTGTCTTGAATTCTGCTTACGAGATAATACTTGATTCACTTACCATGTTACGTTTTACCAACAAGTATTCGGAATACACATGGAGGACCCTCTATCATCCAGTGTAGCTGACATAGTTTTATATAAAATTCTTGACGACGGCATTACCGAGCTCAAATTAAAGGGCATATATATCAAATACAATAATAAATATGTAGACGATATATTCGCAATCATTAAGGTCAAGGACGTGGAAGGAATACTGAACACACTAAGCACACAACATACAAAAATCAAATTTACAATAGAACAAGAAAAAACCACGGGGTTACCCTTCCTAGACATGGAAATCATAAACTCGAACGAAAAAATTAAAACGAATTGGTGTACCAAAGCCGTATCGTCATCCAGAATGATAAATAATCATTCCAAAAAAGAACACGACAGTCAATTTTATAAGGAAAATATTCAACCTGACCGAACAGGAGTTCATGAAATTGAACATAAAATAGATGACAAATATTTTGTACAAGAATGGCTACCCTAATACATTTATAAACGAATGGATAGCAACAACTATCGAAAATACCTACGAACCAAGCAACAGTGAACAAAGAAGGGAAACCGAAAAACAAATATACGCAGGTGTTACATATATACCAGGGCTAACAGACAACAAAACACTATGTAGCATTACACGAAACAACAACATATAATTTGCATAGGAACCTAACAAAACTTTAAACACAGTATTTACACAAAGAAAAGAAGAAGAACAAAAAAGAACAACACACTGTGGTGTGCAAAATTAAATGTAATGGGAGTACAGAAGAAACCTGCAATAAAATTTATGTCGAAACGACGAAAAGATCGTTAGGAGTTCGAATAAATGAACATACTACTAGTAGCGCAACTTACTCCGAATCTGCACATACACCCAAACGACACAGGGTGCATTGTATGCAATAATAAAACAATCAAATTTATAATAATACTTCAATATTCAACGTGAAGACATAAAACTCCCCCATTATTGAATATTAAGTAATTATAAAGCCTTATTAGTTACTACAAAGTGTAAGTTTCGTTTTAAATTAAAGCTTTTAGTTCTAATTTATACTTTAAAACAACTCTGAACGCGATTTCCTTCATTCTACTCTCTCGGAGTACCTTCATCCACTACCTTCCACTCCGATTCGGAAAAGAAGATGCCAAACTAGTAGGGGTAAACAATGCTAGACGCCAAAACTAAGAAAACAACAACAGCACTGGCAGAATATTTAACGAATAAAAGACACACAGCGGACTTCGAAAATGCAACAAGTTTAGACATTGAGAGAAGGGAGAGAACACGACTTACGCTGGAAGGTTTGCGCATATCAGAGAAAATTCACAGCGCAATGAATTTTAAAGAAGGGGTCGACAACATAACTGCGCATATATGTACAACAGCAATGAAATCATTTGGACGGGGCATTCGACGCTAATGTATGCAGAAATGTATTAATATGTTTTAGTAATGTTGAAGTTTTAATTAAGCGAAATGTTAAATGTTAAATGTAAGTGCAATGTCTAAAATTAGTACCATATGTATTTCGTGTTGGAAAATTAATTGTTAATGTTTGTTTTGTTTTATGTTATATATTTTTTGAAAATATCGACTGCTGAAAGGAAGATCACCCTATTTCAAAATGTTTTTCAAAAACGCCCTATCTCAGAATATCTTTGAAGAAAGCCCCACCTCAAAATTTTTTTCAATAACGCCCTATTTCAAAATTTGGCTCAAGAATGAGTTTCAAAAACACCCTATCTGAACGAAAATTCAATACCTTTTTAATTGAGATAGGACATTTTTGAATCAAATTCTCAGATAGGGCGTTGTTGAAAAAAATTCTGAGATAGCGCGTTTTTAAATCAAATTTTTAAATAGAGCGTTATTGAAAGCAATTTTGAAATAGGGCGTTTTTGAAATAAAATTTTAAAAAGGGTGACCTTCCACTCAACATTCGATTCACAGTAGCCCTGATGAAGATGCGATAATGCATCGAAACGCTTAGGAGAAAAGAAAAAATCTTTGTTTTTGCTTCTAAACGGACCGGCCAAAAAGCTCTAAAAACCACAAAATAATCAATTCTTGGTTTGCACGCCAGTACTTTTTCATCTTTCTCAATGTCCAGTTAAAGCTAATGGGCAGTTTAATTAACAGAAGTCTTTCTGTTTACTGTAAGAAAAAATGCCGGTTAGGGGTTCAGTTGACAGTGCTCCACATACGAATAAAGCTTTTGGATGTAAATGCAACAACAATGTTGTTATGCGGATCACATTGTTACTGCATTTACATGCAAAAATTTTATCCGTATTTGGATCACTGTCAATTAGAACGCACTAATTTAGAAAACGACCCTGAAGGAAGGATGTTATAAGTTTATTCTCTAATTGATCAATGCCAACAGCTTTTAGTTGAACCTTTTAAAATGGTATGCAAATCTTAGAAGTGTCTATGTTAAAAATTTGTTATTTTTCTGTTTTTATTGCTTATATATCAAAGCTCTTTTTAGATAGATTTACCGCTGAATGTGGAATTGGTTCAAGGAAACTGCATAACTATTGCAATTTAAGTTAAATGAATGAACCACTATATGATTGTTCGATAATAACAAACTTTTGGTTTGATCTCACAACATTGTTATTTAAACACACGTATCTCTCCGGCAAGAGGGAGACGTCATATTTGTAACATCAAGCGGCATAGTCATATACGCATGCAACTTAACGTTCGTACGAGTCGCGAGGGGTTTTTAAAAATACCGCTTCGACTGGTGGTTCAATAAAATCTGATTCAGCTTTATTCATCTTCTCTATTTATAACTTATTTACTTACCACTACATACAATTGTGTTGTGCTTAATTTCTAAGTAAAGACGTGCTTATGATATTTGAGATATTATTTACATTAAATGTTTCTGTTTAGGTTAGCAATGTGGAGCTTAGAATATTTCAGTTATTATTTACTTTAACTCTTCCTGTTTAGAAATGTGTGGTCACTAATTGCCGGAGTGGCAAAAGCATATTTGACTCATGTGCCTAAGTGGCTTAATAAAGCTACATTTGTTTACTTGACGGGTAAGTGCTATGGGTGAATGGTGGCGTTAACTCCCCCACCTCTAAGTCGAAGCGTCCCGTCTTCGAATACATTGCTGTATGGCAATTTACTTGATTTGACAACCTCAATAAAATTTGTTCTTTTTCTTTTGAATTTTTTAATTGAATTTGAAAAGCAATGTATATAATCAACTTGTAAATAAAATATGATATTATTGTTATTACCATTAAAGCCGTAATTGCCCACCAAATGGGATTTCTCTTTCCTGTTTCATTGGAGTAAGTAAATTGAAATTGTCCAACCTCAAATAAACATTCTTTGTTTCAATGTATTCTTTTACAAAAAATGGTTTAAATCTTCCTTCTTTTAAATGGTTTAATATTCTTCCTATTGGATTTTCATATTTTTATTATCAATTATTACATTATCTTGCAAAGTTACCAAGTAAATTCCATCTATGGTGTGACCATCAACCTTATGTTTTCCAGATACTCTTAATGCTCCATCTTTAACAATTTTTATTAATTCATTTTTTTAATTTATTTTAGTACAATTGGCATGCTTATTGTTTAATATATCAGACAAACATGTATTATTTTCTTTTATCATGCAAAATGCATTATTTAATTCCTTTTTACAAAAGTTCACAGAATAAAATTTATTTTCACACTTTATAACTTCGTTTTCAATTAACAATTTTTCATCGTTTTTTGCTATGGCTATTGCCGAAAATAATTTACATATGTTTTTTACTTTTGGATACTTAATGTAAATAACTATCAAATTATTTTTTGTGCAATTTTAAATTCTGATACATCCATAAGATGTGATATTGTTACGTTAATTCTTTCCTCGCTTATTATTTCTGATATTTCTTCCATGTCTAAAATTAATGGATTTAATATTCCTACTTTCGACAACGTAATCGTATTACTAAACTGTATTTTGAAGCTCAGTAATTATTAGTTTTTTTCTTTGTCTTAAAACGGTTTTTTCATTTGAGCTACCCTGTAACTGTTTCAAAATTTGAGTTAATTCCGCAATGGTCTTAAACATTTGTGAATTTGTTGTAAACTGCTTATTATTGTGTTCTATTAAATGGTTAACTTTATTTGTTATTTTCAAAAAATCATCGTGGTCAGGTGTTCTTGTAATCCACTTCCAAACCGTTCCAAGTTCATTGATTCCCCTTTTTGATCTATTATTAATTTTTAATTTTGTTAGTAATGTTTTTATCATTTGTATCTCAAAATCCATAGTTGAGTCATCAAGTAACATTATTTCTTCATCGGTTTTATAGTTTTTTATAATATTTTAAAACAATGACAAGTTTGTCAAATGGTATATTGATCCATAACTTTCAAAACTCCTGCATTTTCCTCCTCTACCAGTATATAATTCTCCCTTGTATAATCAATTATATCTGACGTTATAATGTTGGTATACAATATTATCAACAAAATTTGCGTAAATCTCCCCATTGTTCCTATAAAATAAAATTAAACCTTAATATTATCCTTATGAATAATTCTGTTTCTATTTTGTATTTTAACTTTGTTACCTAGATCTTCTATTACTACTTGCTTCTTATACCATGGTCTTAATTTATTTCTTTCCCCATATACTTTTTCATATATAACCTCCCCTCTGTGATAACTCTTTTGAAATCTTTTCTCATTATGATGCTTTAACATATTTTCCTGCGGTGATTTTAATTTATCCTTTATATTAGCATGAGTTTCCTTATTGAATAAAATATTATAAGGTTGTTTACCTGTTACTGAGTGTATTGTTTTATTATACTGCTGTACTGCCCTCATAGTCGATTCGAAATCACTTATTAAGGTGTAGTCTTGTTTTAACATCTAGAGATTTCTATGAGTGTGGAATGGACTCTTTCTATTTGTCCATTGCTAGTGCTGTGGCGTGGTGTGCAAAAATAAATTTGTATATTTAACCTCTCCATTAGAGATTTAAATTGCATCGTACTCCAGCCTGGTTCATTATCTAAAACTATACTCCTAACATCCGGAAATGTTTGTTGAAGCTCTAAAACCTTATCCTCTAAATTTACCTTATCTTCAATATATTTTAAAACCAGATATTTAGAGTAAGAATCTATACAGGAAATAAATTAAAATTTTTGTGCTAAAAAATGTCAATATGGAGTTGTTTTACTTCTTTTTCTGGTATAGGTGCTTCATCTATTGGTATCAATCTTGGATGCCTTTCATATTTATTACTATTACATATGCTACAGTTTTTTGCATATTGTTTGAATTGTTTTATCATTAATGGCCAATAATACTGTTACCTAATTTGAGCCAAATTTTCCTTATAATTCCTATGATCCCTATTATGAGTTTGCTCGATAATCATTCCCTGGTCCTCTCTATTGGCTATATCATTCGGAAATGATTTCGAATAAATAAATTTCGTTGTAGGGTATGTCTCCCTTAAAACATGCTTATTGTCATAAAGCACTTCAGGTGTGCAAAATATTCCTGTTACTATTTTTGGATTTAAATATTCAGATAAAACTGAAGGTATATTTTCCGGCAAGTCGTATTCGATCAAAAAACGTTTATTATTAAATGGCAAAATGGTTTCTAACGTTGTAATCCCTGCCCCTTTATCAATTAAAATTTGTTGTTTAAAATGGCTTATAAATAATTTTTGGCGAATATTCCTCAATAAACGCCCTCCATCTTTTAATTTTGGTGTTTGGATTCCTTTCGGAAATTGCAAATGACAGCGGTTGATGATCAGTATGAATTTCCAGATCATTCACTCCATAAAGATAGTTACGCAAAGTTTTCAAAGCCCACACTATAGCAAGCCATTCTTTCTCGTTAGTGGTTTAGTCCAATTCTGTAGAATTCAATGTTTTTGAAATAAATATTATGGGATTACCCTCCTGTGATAACACAGCACCCAAAGTTATGTTTGACGCATCAGTGGTCAAAATAAATTTCTTATTGTAATCAGGCTGCGTTAATTGCACCTGTTGCGACAGTAAACTCTTCAATCTTTCACAAGCAGGTACTCCTTCTTGGTCAAGATTGATAATGGTTTTTTTTTGATAAATATTGGGAAATTCTCCCGGTTTCCCCTTGCAAATGCTTACTTAGTGCCTTCGCCACCATTGCATAATTTTCTATAAATTTTCTATAATACCCCGTTAATCCCAGAAAACCCCGCAATTGCCGTAATGTCTTTGGTATTGGGTAATTTTGCATTACTTCGACCATTTTGGGTCCGTTTTAATGATATCCTTGGCCACAACATATTCCCTTAAAACATTGTCCATAGCTCGCTGGAAAATGCTCGGTGCATTCTTCAATCCAAACGGCATTCGTAAAAACTCATATTTCCCATTATTCACTGAGAATTCCGTTTTCTCTATATCATTTTCTTCCATTAATATTTGGTAAAATCCAGACTCCAAATCGACCTACCCAAATTTGAAAGTATAATTTCTGGATTTGGCTTCAGGTACCTAGCGGATACAGTCTTTTCATTAATTTTTTTGAAATTGATCACTAATCTCAGTTTCGGACTTCCGTCCTCATTTATCCCTTTCTTTGGAACTACCCATATTGGAGAGTTGTATGGGCTTTTACTTTCCCTCATTATTCCCTTTTGCAACAAACTTTGAATTTCTTCGTTAACAAAATTATTGACTGACATTGGATAAGGATATTGTTTCGACCAAATCGGTCTATCCTCAGTTACTCGAATCTCCGCTCTAACATCGGTGCGGAAAGGTAAATCTAAATTCACATTACTATGTGCTGACAAAATTTGATTACTTGCTTTACTCCGCAAGTTTACAATAAAATTTTTTTCATCACTTAATTCGAAGGACATCCCCGAAAACTGATTGGACCCCTCGATCACTAAGTTTTTTATTCCGTTTTCATTTCCAGAAAATATTTTATGTTGTTTTTGTTTTATATTTTTTCTTTTCTCTGTATTTACCTCAGCTGCACTTTCAAGAGTTATCTTTCCCGAAATATTATTAAATTTCCCTTTTCCTTTTTCCCCCTTATAATTTTTTTGTATTTTATCCCTCGAAATATTCGTCAATAAACTTTAAACATTTTTGCTGCCGGTATTTCCGTGGGCTGGCTTCCTAGAATTATTTGGTCACATTTTTCTCACTATTTTTGTTTTTTAATTTTTTAAATGCGTTGCCGGCATTACCATCGGCGGGTGCCTTAGGATTTCCGAATCCCTAGTCTTTCGGAGTCGCCAAGCACGACTTTGATATCAGGACGGGGGCAGCGCTCGTATGCTTCTTCCAGGCGCTCGCAGAATGCATGCTTTCCCACGTCGCCCTTCTCTTCCGTCGGTGCATGAGCGCAGATAAACGATATGGTGAACAATTTTACTTTTATGCGGATTGCAGCGAGACGCTCGTTCACGGGTGTGAACGACAGTACTCGGTGACGGAGTCTCTCTCCCACCACAAATCCCACGCCGAATCTGCGCTTGTCTTCATGCCCACTCCAGTAGATGTTCCAAGGTGTTTTGATCGTGTTTCCTCGCCCGTCCATCGCATCTCTTGTATGGCGGTGATGCCAGCTTTTGCTTTCCTCAGGACCTCAACCAGCCGGGCAGCGGCACCTTCCCTTATTAAGGGACCGGACATTCCAGGTACATGCCCTTATCTCATAATCCTTATTTCGTTTGCGGGTGTTGTCATCTAAAAAAGGGGTTCTCATATCCGAGGCTTTGTTGTTGAATTTCATTGGAACGTTCTTTTATGTGGTGGGTCCCAAACCCAACGCACGACCCGTTTCACAGGAGGTTGAATTCTATTACACGTTTGTATGGCGAGCCGCTTGATCCAAGACAGACGCCCGCTTGCAGCCGCACTACATGGTGGTCAGACTCTAAATTTACCTATTACATTGTTTATATCTATAAAGAAACGGTTCTAAAAAAAAAGCGCATTTAGTGAACACACATATTTATCAAGTGTTTATAGAAACACAACCAAATCGATAGTAAAGAAACCGTCTTGAACTGACAGTTCGGAAGAGCTGTAAATTTCGTGAAGTGTGTAGAAAATACTTGAATTATTTTGCAAAATTATAAAAAGAAAATAAATATACTAAATACATAAAATATAAATGAAACAAAAAAAAAGAACAGCGTGCTCTCAGTCAGCTGTTTTTTAATTCGGTTGGAATATGAGAGGTGCTTATAAATAAATAAAAAAATAAATATTTTGAGCGATATATACCTCCTGGGGAGATTAGGGCCGACCTTCTATACCAATTTGTGGTGTGCTGCTTCTAATTTTTCCTACAAATTGGCGGGCATACAGTTTTTGCCGATTTCAAACGGCGTCTGCAAAGCAGATGCATTTTTGCTGAGAAACCTTCCATGGCAGAAATACACTGGGATAGTTTACCAAAACACTGCCGTTAGAAAACCCTGTTTCAAACCACTTTTGATGTTACCCGTACCAGGTCTCGAACCTTGGACCTTCGGTGTGGTAGGCCAACAACACTACTGCCAAGCCGTGGCGGCCACGAGAGGTGTCTATATGCTCTTTTAATGCGTATAAAGATATTAGAGACAGATTTGAAAATAAGTTTGAGTAAAAACACTTTTTACTCTCAAAGCGAATTCAAACTCTGTTTATACATGCGTTCTAAGCGAAGGCGGACAAATTGGAAACAACGTATGCAAGTTAACTCCACCATTCACCCATAGCACTTACCCGCCAAGTAAACAAATGTAGCTTTATTAAGCCACTTAGGCACATGAGTCAAATATGCTTTTGCCACTCCGGAAATTAGTGACCACACATTTCTAAACAGGAAGAGTTAAAGTAAACAATGACTGAAATATTCTAAGCTCCACATTGCTAACCTAAACAGAAACAGTTAAAGTAAATAACATCTCAAATATCATAAGCACCTCTTTAGTTAGAACCTAAGCACAACACAATTGTACAGGGTGGCTGATGAATTTTGTTACATTAAGAAACTCAAATAATTTTTTTTTCAGTGTATGGAATTCATTTTTCTTTTATTCATGTTAAAGCTCATTAAATTTTATTAAATATAGCTTAATTAGTTTTAAAAATAATGGAATTTAAATGCCCCCCTGCTCGTCGATGCATGTGCGGCATCTTACCAAAAAGTTGTTCATTACTGCTTGGAGAGTTGAGACAGGAATAGCCGCAATTGTTTCTCGAATGGATTGCCTTAGTTCATTCAAATTTGTTGGTTTTGCTTTGAAGACTTCCTGTTTGCAATAACCCCACAAGAAAAAGTCACGTGCAGTAAGGTCAGGCGACCTGGTGGTTTCGTCGCAATTCTGTCATAATAGATTGGGCTATATGAGGAGCTGCACCATCTTGCTGAAACCACACAGAGTTGAAAGAAATTCTCATTCGGCGTAATTCTGGATAGAAAAACTCTCTCAACATGCTCAAGTAACGGTCTCCAGTAACCGTAACGGTGTGTCCGTTTTCTTCGAAGAAGTAGGGCCCGACAATGCAGCGTGATGAAACTGCACACCACACTGTGACACGAAGTGGATGCAATTCCGTCTCATGGAGTATCTGTGGGTTGGAAGCACTCCATATTCGACAATTTTGTTTGTTTATGTTGCCGTTTAAATCGAAATCGGCCTCGTCAGACATCAAAAGACAGTTCAACATGTTTCCATCCTCTTCCACCATTTGAAGCATCTTCTGGCAAAATTCCAAGCGAATCGGCAAGTCTGCAGCGTTCAGTTTGTTGGCCATTTGAATTTTATATGGGAATAAGTCCAAATCTTTGTGCATAATTGACTGTAATGACTGTCTGCTTACGCCTATTTGAGCAGATAAGCTTCTTGTCGAAACACGTGGATTGTTTTGTATGGCAGCAGCTACAGCAGCGATTGTTTCCTCCGTTCGAACTGAAGGGTTTCGATGGTAAGGTCTTCTGTTGACTGTCCCATGCTCGGCAAAATTGTTTACAAGTCTTATTATGGTCCATCTGCTCGGAGGATTGCCGCCAAACGTGCGCCTATACTCTCTTTGAACCGAAACTACGGACTCCAGTGCGTGATAGCGGCGGACAATCCAAATTCTTGTTTCAGTGTCCCAGTTATCCAGTTTTGTTAAACGTAAAAGTCAATATGCAAAATAAAAAAAAAATTTACCAGATTCATTAAATAAAAAAAAAGTTATTTAATTTTTTTTTTTGTTGCGGCTTTCATTAGCCACCCTGTATGTAGTGGTAAGTAAATAAGTTATAAATAGAGAAGATGAATAAAGTTGAATCAAATTTTATTGAACCACCAGTCAAAGCGGTCTTTTTAAAAAACCCCTCGCGACTCGTGCGAACGTTAAGTGGCGATCCTGCCAGGAGACAGAAGTCTCTCGAAATCAAAAGTTCCGGAGACAAAAATCTCCACGTTCAATGGAACATAAAAACAAGTATCCTAAATAATAGGAGAAAAGTAAAAACAAACCATAAACGTGTAAAATCGTTACAACCTAACATAAAAACAAGTATCCTAAATAATAGGAGAAAAGTAAAAACAACCCATAAATAGAAATAAAATAGAAAAAATGATGGCCGACCAGCTGTCAGCTGTGCGGCGAATTGGTGTGGGGTGATTTACGCGTGGTTGCCACACGTCCCAAATCGTTCCAATTTTAACACTTAAATCTAAAGGTGAGTTTATACGTTGTGGTGAGTAAATATAAGACACTATAATATAATATAATGAAATCCATGCGTTATAATGAGATTATATACAATTCATGACAAATATTTATATGACGATTATTATTTAATGTACAATTCATTCAATATGTGTATAATTAATATTATGGTTTTGGGATTGGGACGTGTGGCTACCGATGTCGCGTAAACATTCTGCCTCCCCTAGGCGTACTAAGCGCCTATTGTATGCTGCAACTCCTGGAAGGCCCGAACTGCTTCCTGAATAAGGATCCGCCCCACCTTATTTTTGTATGTGGATATGCGTAAGCCGGTTTCGGTGCATCGGAAGGTGCGATCGCCGACGCTGGTTGGTCGCGGTGGTTGAAGTGCCCTTGGAGCCCGACCATTAGCCTTGGGAGGCTGCGGTTGAGTACGGCGACGATGAGCTGCGGCTCGACGGCGTGACTCCTGGCGGGGTGGTGTCGGAGGTATTTTCGCTACAGGTGGTGCGACGTACGCGGGTTGACGACCTCCGGTGTCCCGATGAAGAAATGTGTGGAGGTGCACGGGTTGGTGCGATGGGACAGCGCTAAGCAGTTGGTGCAATACTGATGTGCCTAGCGACCAAGAAGCGTTGTTGCGGCTGCATGGCCGTAAACACAGGGCACATTAGCAGCGCGTGATGACCCATGCACAACCTACATTTCCGGTAATACGCTACTAGTTCGCTACGGCGCGGACGGGCTGCGTGGTGTTGGGAGGCCGTTGACGATCCATCTGTTGAAACGAGAGAATACTATACGCATATTGTAATGAAATAATTTGGATTGGGGTTGTGCCTTCAATCAGCACCAAATATGAATTCCTTTATTGAACATCTTTTCGTTCTATTTATACAAATAATTCTTATATACTACTTATTTACCATAATACATATTTACCTAAATTCTAAGCTCAACCAAAGTATGTAAGGCAGCGTATGAAAACGCTCGCTGGTACATTCATACCTACATTCATACACAAACATTTGCTTGTGCATTCGCACATATGTTTATACATATATTCATATGATTGCATCGCATTTGTGGGCATTGCCGCATAGCTTGTGACTTTGCTGACAAAGCGTATTCGACAGTTTTTAATAGCTGCGTGCCGACTGTTTGTAAGTATGCATGCATTTATGTGTGCATTTACTTTGACTACACTACATCTACCTTTTCAAAAAGTTTTATATATATAAATATGTAAAACTCCAATTCGATTATTTTATAACTTGCTTAGATTTTGTGTTTATTTACTTTACTTTTTAAATGTAAGTTGATACAGTTTTTTTTTTTTTTGTTTTGGTTTGTTTAAGTGACAAATTTTTGCTCTTTGTTTACTTTATTTTCAAGTGGACTATTAAATAATTTATTTCGGTAACATGTTTGTTTGTACATTGGTGCATTTTTACGACTTTTCTTTTGATCATTTTTCTTAAGTGTTGAGTTACATTGAGGGTAATTAAATGAAACGTTTTTATTTTAATAAGTTTTTATTTGTATACAATAAATTTTCTAATTTATCGGTTTGTTTTTAAGTGTATGGTAAAAATTTATGAGTAAACATGTGAGTCAAAATGCAGGGTATTTATTCTAACAATTTAAGACTATTTTTGTTTATTAAGATTGTCTTATTATTATTACTTATAATATACTTATTATTTCTATCTATGCTTTCTACCTTATGAGGAACTAGAGTAAAATTATTTTTTCTATCAATATTTTCTACCTTATAGCGCCCTTTATACCTATTGTCTAACTTATGACCTGCTTCATTTCTGACTAATACTAAATCTCCTATATTTATTTCCTTATACTGTATTTTCCTATCATAGCTAACTTTTTGTTTTTGCTTAGATTCCTGTACTAATTTTCTAGCTTTTTCTTGTGCTAACTGTAACCTATACTTTATTTCCTTTTCGTAAGCCTCATGATTATATACTGGGCTAATTACATTTTCTTTTAAAAATTCGTAAGTCAGAGGTGTCTTTCCAAAAACTAGTTCAAAAGGACAATAGCCGTGAACTGTTGAAGGTGTTCTATTGTAACAATACGAAAAATATTTAAGGTACACATCCCAATCGTCTTTGTCAATGGATATGTAGGAACGCACATATTCATTGTATGTTCTATGACTGCGTTCGACAGTACCTAAAGTTTGATGGTGGTAGGGTGTTGAAGTTTTATGCTCTATTTTTAAGAGCTTGCACAATTCCTCAAATAAAATATTTTTTATTCGGTTCCCATATCCGTTATAATTGTTTTCATACAACCATAAATCAGAATGAAATGTTCAAATACTGCCTTAGCAACTGCTAGAGCATGTTTGCTTTGGACGGGTACTGTAACCAAGTATTTGGTTAGGTCACATATAATAGTAACTGCATATTCATTTCCCTGTATCGATTTTGGTAATGGTCCTATTGTATCGATCTCTACTATATCGAAAGCCTTTGGTGGCGTCTCCGTTATAGTCATTCGTTCTTTCAGGTGTTTATTGGTTTTATTTTTATTGCAGTGAATGCAATTTTTGATATGTTTTCTTATGTCATTTTTCATATTATTCCAGTAATACTTTTGTCTTATTTTATTTGACGTACAATTTATTCCTGGGTGGGCACCAAAAAAAAGGATCGTCGTGATATTTATAAAGAATTTCTTTAACTTTTTTGTTATTCGGCACATGCATAACCTCCGGAGTTAATGCTATAGTTAGATTTTTGAGAACTTTGGTACCTATTTCTTTAAATTTATCTACTCGGGTATATTTATCTTTAAACAATTTGTCTCCTAAGGACAACTGTATTTTTACAATCTTCAAATTGCCCGCTTCTTACATTAGCCTGGCAAAGAATTGTCCTAAGTCAATCTTCGCCTCAACAATTTAGTTTTTTATATTTATTTCACCACAAATTTTCTTTTCTTTCTTGAAATATAATGTCGGAGGATTGAAAACGAGCTTGGCATGTCTTTTAACTTCATATTTATTAAGCGCTTCATATATTATAAGGTTCTTATTGTGACTTTTTTCTTCTTTTGTATTATTTCTGGATTTATTACTGGCTTTTTGTTTTGTTTCAGATCTGGTTGTAACCTTTAATATTTTGCACGCTTTTACTGAAATTTCTTTAAGATATTTGATATCTATGCGTGATAATGCGTCTGCTACATAATTTGGTTTTCCTGCTATATACTCCACCTCGAAGTCATATTCTTCCAAATCTAGTCTGATTCTAGTTAATTTTGATGAGGGGTTTTTCATCGAAAATAGGAATGTTAATGGTTTATGGTCTGTCTTGACTAAAAATTTTCTACCATAAACGTATTGTCTAAAATATGTTATGGCCCAATGAATGGCCGCTAATTCTTTTTCAATTGTTGCTTTGTTAATTTCTCCTTTTGTGAATGATCTTGATGCATAGGCAATTGTTTTCCTTCATACTCTTGGCTTAGCACTGCTCCGCAAGCATAACCACTTGCGTCAGTTGTTATACAAAATTGTTTACTGAAATCGGGGTATTGTAAGATATTAGGGCTTATTAACGCAGCTTTCAAATAGTCAAAGGATTTTTTACAATCCTCTGTCCAGTCTAAAACTACATTTTTCTTGCAAAGCCTTGTTATTATCCTAGAATATTCTGCAAAGTTTGGAATAAATCTTCTGTAATAAATGCAAAATGCGACGAATCGTTTTGCTTCATCCGCATTTTTAAGAGTTGGATATTTTTTAACAGCTTCAAATTTACTGGGATCTGGCAAAATTCCTTTGCTTGTACACTTATGACCAAGGTATGTTACTTCCTAATTGAAAAATATGCATTTTCCCGGATGTAATTTTAAATTATACTTCTTACAAGCTTCGAATACATCCTGTAAGTTTTTAATCATATGTTTCTCGGAGCATCCTAATACGACTAAATCATCCATGTATAGAAATGCTTGTGAAGGTTTTAAACCTGAGAATGCCAATGTCATCATTCTCTGAAATGAATTTGGGGCAACCTTAAGGCCATAAGGCAATCTTTTAAATCGATAGGTGCCATTATCTGCTGTAAAGGATGTGATATTCCTTGACTCTGAACTGAGTTCTATTTGATGAAAACCGGACATTAAATCCAAGCACGAGAAATATTTAGCTCTTCCTAATTGATCTAGTATGTCATCCATTCTTGGCAGCGGGAATTTATCTGCGGTAAATTTTTTATTTACTTGTCTGTAGTCGACAGCCATTCTCCATCTTTTTTCTTGGTGATTAGGGAGTGAGTTTTTGGGTACTAATAAAATTGGACTATTAAATTCTGACATTGAAGTTTCTATTATGTCGTCTTTAATTAATTTATTTACTTGTATATTTATTTCGCTCTTGTGGGCTTCTGGTATTCTGTAGTTTTTTACGTAAACCGAGTTATTGTCCTTCATATGAAGTTTTTGTTTGTAAAAATTATTAGTGGTAATTGGTTCTGTTTCTAATGAGAAAATGTCAATAAATTCTGCACATAATACATTAAGTGATTCATGGGCAAAGTGTGAAAAGTTTTAATTTAATCTTTCGCTCTGCTCATTTTCTAGATTATTATTTAACTATTGAATAATTATTATAATGGAGGGTGGGGCCGTGTGCACAAGTCCACGCAAGTGGGGAAAGTTTCTGATCGCCATTCACCTGGGAATGGCCAGAGCGATTCTTTTGCATGCGGTTCAAGCAGCTCACTACTTCCGGGCTTTGCGCCCAAGTATCCTCTGGGTAACCACCGAACACCCGTTTGGTGGTGAACTAAACGTGAGAAGGCGACAACCTGGTAAGGCCACTCCGACATAATCGGTTTAAGGGCTTGCTGGGCGGTTCAAACAGCAGCGTCTGCGCACCAGGTGGTGCGGCTGCAAGCGGTCGTCTGTCTTGGATCAAGTAGCTCGCTATACAAACGTGTAATAGAATTCAACCTCCCGTGAAACGGGTTGTGCGTTGGGTTTGGGACCCACCACATAAAACAACGTTCCAATGAAATTCAACAACAAAGCCTCGGATATGAGAACCGCTTTTTTAGATGACAACACCCGCAAACGAAGCAAGGATTATGAGATAAGGGCATGTACCTGGAATGTCCGGTCCCTCAATGGGGAAGGTGCCGCTGCCCGGCTGGTTGAGGTCCTGAGGAAAGCAAAAGCTGACATCACCGCCATACAAGAGATGCGATGGACGGGGCGAGGACACACTATCAAAACACCTTTCAACATCTACTGGAGTCGGCATGAAGACGAGCGCAGATTCGGCGTGGGATTTGTGGTGGGAGAGAGACTCCGTCACCGAGTACTGTCGTTCACACCCGTGAACGAGCGCCTCGCTGCAATCCGCATAAAAGTACGATTTTTCACCATATCGTTTATCTGCGCTCATGCACCGACGGAAGAGAAGGACGACGTGGAAAAGGATGCATTCTACGAGCGCCTGGAAGAAGCATACGAGCGCTGCCCCCGTCATGATATCAAAGTCGTGCTTGGCGACTTTAACGCCAGGGTGGGTAATGAGGGTGTATTTGGCCCCACTGTCGGGAAGTTCAGTCTCCACGATCAGACTTCGCCAAATGGATTCAGGCTGATCGACTTCGCCGGTGCCCGAAACATGGTCATATCCAGCACTAGGTTTATGCACAAGAAGATCCATCAGGCTACATGGCTGTCCCCCGATCGAAAAACACGCAACCAGATCGACCACGTTGTGATAGACGGACGGCATGCTTCCAGCGTTTTAGATGTTCGCACAATACGAGGACCTAACATCGACTCTGATCACTACCTAGTAGCAGCCAAGATTCGTACCCGCCTCTGTACGACAAAACAGGTGCAACAAAAAACGCAGGGAAAGCTGGACGTCGAAAAGCTGCAATCGCAACAGACCGCCAATTATTTCGCAGATCGCCTCTCACACCTGCTCTCCGAAAGCACAATTCAACCTAGTGGAATGCATGAGCAGTGGGATCATATCTCAGGAGCACTCCGTACCGCAGCCGAAGAAGTAATTGGATTCCGGCGAACGCGAAGAAACAACTGGTATGATGATCAAGAGTGCCGCGCTGCAACGAAAAGAAAGGACGAAGCCTACAAGGCAACGCTGAGATCGAATGCAACGAGGAGTGTGTGTGAACACTACCGCGAAAAAAAGAGAGGCAGAAAAGCGTGAAATAAAGGAGCTTCAGATGCTGGCCAACGGGAATAATGCCCGAAAATTCTGTCAAAAAATTCGGCGAAGGACAGAAGGTTTCAAATCCGGGGCAAACTCCTGTAAGAATGAGAACGGCGACCTGGTGACCGATGTTCAGAGAACACTCAGAATATGGAGGGATCACTTCTCTGCCCTTTTAAATGGAGAAACTGAGCAAGAAACCAGAGAAGATGCCGAACCCGAGCCCACAATCGAAGATGATGGAATTGACGTTCCACAACCCGACTATAATGAGGTGCGAATAGCAATATCCCGATTGAAAAACAATAAAGCAGCTGGCGCTGATGGTTTGCCTGCTGAGCTACTCAAACACGGAGGCGAGGAGCTGGTAAGGCGCATGCATCAGTTTCTATGCAGAATTTGGTCGGATGAATGCATGCCTGAAGATTGGAATCTAAGTGTTCTCTGCCCAATCCACAAGAAGGGCGATCCTGCAAACTGCGCCAACTATCGCGGAATCAGCCTTTTGAATATCGCATATAAGGTCCTATCAAGCGTATTGTGCGAAAGACTGAAGCCTGATGTGAACAGACTGATTGGACCTTATCAGTGTGGCTTCAGACCTGGTAAATCTACCATCGACCAGATTTTTACAATACGCCAAATCTTGGAAAAAACCCGCGAAAAAAGAATCGACACGCATCATCTCTTTGTTGATTTTAAAGCCGCTTTCGATAGCACGAAAAGGAGCTGCCTATATGCCGCTATGTCTGAATTTGGTTTCCCCGCAAAACTTATATGGCTATGGAAAATTACCTTGAGCAACACCGCCAGCTCGGTCAGAATTGGGAAGTACCTCTCCGAGCCGTTCGAAACTAAACGAGGTTTCAGACAGGGTGACCCCCTATCGTGTGATTTCTTTAATTTAATGCTGGAGAAAATAATACAAGCTGCAGAACTTAACCGCGCTGGAACAATATTTTATAACAGGGTGCAACTGTTGGCATATGCTGACGATATTGATATCATTGGCCTTAACAACCGCGCCGTAACTTCTGCTTACTCCAAATTAGAAAAAGAAGCGGAGAAAATGGGATTGGTGGTGAACGAGGGCAAAACGAAGTACCTTCTGTCATCATGCAAAGAGTCAGCGCATTCCCGCCTTGGCAACCAAGCCACTGTTGGCAGCAATAATTTCGAAATAGTAAAGGACTTCGTTTACCTGGGAACCAGCATTAATACCAACAATAATGTTAGCTTAGAAATCCGACGAAGAATCACTCTTGCAAACAAATGCTACTTCGGACTGAGTAGGCAATTGAAAAGTAAAGTCCTCTCTCGACGAAGGAAAATAACACTCTACAAGTCACTCATCGCACCCGTCCTGCTATATGGTGCAGAAGCGTGGACACTAACAACATCTGATGAGGCGGCTCTGGGAGTATTCGAGAGAAAGGTTCTTCGAAAGATTTGTAGACCTCTACGCGTTGGCGACGGCGAGTACCGAAGAGGATTTAATGATGAGCTGTATGAACTCTACGCAGACGCCGACATAGTTCAGCGAATTAAAACACAGCGGCTTCGCTGGCTAGGCCACGTAGTGCGAATGAGCGAAGATGCTCCAGCCCAGAAGGTATTCTTATCGGCACCCGCTGGTGGAAGCAGAGGAAGAGGGAGACCACCACTCCGATGGAAGGACCAAGTGGAGACCGATTTGCGATCCCGCGGTGTTTCCAATTGGCGCCAGTTGGCGCAACGAAGAAACGACTGGCGAGCTATGTTAGACGCTCAAAATCGCCCAGGCGGTTAGATGACCATTTAAAGAAAAGAAGAAGAAGAATAATTATCCAAATTTTCCGTTTTAATATTAAAATCATGAAGTATTACATTTTCATCTGTTGTATTTATAATTCTGCCGAATGTTTGCTGTGAATCTACTAGTGTGTTTGCAACAAATATGCCTTCAGAAATAATGTATGTAATCAAGATAAACCGATGCAAGCTGTTGCTGGTACAAGCTCGAACGCTGATTTGGCTGTTGTGCGACGTGATGTTGTGAGGCGCATCATATGGTTGCATATCTCTTCATTTTCGAATACTGTTACTGAAGAACATATTAAGAATTACCTTGCTGAACACGCTTCTATTGATAAAAGCCAACTGATCTGCTTTTAATTAATAAAAAAGGGTGTGGAGCCACTTACCTTAAAATGGGTAAATTTTAAACTTGGCGTGCCTGAAGAGATTTCTGGCACTATTTTAAAATCAGAAATCTGGCCGGCGAACGTCAAAGTCCAGCCTTTTCGTTCCTTGCGTGCAAAACGGGATTCCTGATGCAGCTAACTTTCAATATAATTTTAATAGACTAAAAATATATTTTCAAAATGTTTCTGGTCTTCGGACTAAGTGTTCGGCAGTGTTTATGTACAGCTCTGCATTAGCTTACGATATTTTCGTTTTTGTTGAATCTTGGCTGAACGAGACATTCTTTAGTAGTGAAATTTTTGATCCAAATCTATTTGACGTTTTCCGTAAGGACCGTGATCCTGTTAAAACAGGTTGCTCGAGAGGAGGGGGTATTCTTATTGCTGTTCGGAGGAAATTCCAGGCGGCCGTGGTAGCACTCGCTAACCCTGATACACTCATTGATCAGCTCTGCGTACGTGTTCATGGTTCTTCTGGAATCTTGTATTTGTGTGCCTCGTATATTCCACCGAACAGTACAGATACCTTATATATTGCACATGCTGACAATGTTCTTTCACTGGCATCGAATGTTGTGGGTGACAATCATCTTTGTGTCCTTGGGGATTTTAACTTATGTAACTTAAATTGGTCTCATATTGAAAACACGGCTTATTTTATGGCCTCTAACGTTAACTCTTCAGCCGAAATTCATCTAATTGATAGCTTCTTAAGTATTGACTTAGTGCAAATTAATGGGCTTTATAATAGGCTAAAGAGAATTTTAGATTTAGTGTTTATCTCAAACAATATTCACTACACATTGTCTGAATGCTTTACACCAATCTTGCAGACTGATAAACATCACGTTTCTATTTTTCTTGAATTGGAGTTTTATGAATTTGCTGAAATTAGCGATAAACCTGAAACGAATTTCAACTATGGTGCTTGCGATATGCCGCATTTTAATGAATTATTATTAAGCATTGATTGGTGTGATTCATTCCGTGATAATGATGTCACATCTTGTTTTCATATTTTTAAAAATCAGGTTTTCGAGTTGTGCTTGAAGCATATCCCAATTTATAAACAAAAAACATATAAGACGCCCTGGCATACTAAGAGGCTAAAACATCTGAGGAATGTTAAAAACAAATCATTAAACCAGTATAAAAGAACAGGAGATTCGGCGCACTACTCTAAATTTCAAAACGATTTAAAGGCATTGAAGTGCTTGAATAAGTTCTTGTACAGAAATTATATTGTGAGCTTTGAGGACAATATAATTTCGAACTCAAAGGCGTTTTGGCGTTTCATAAAATCAAAAAAGGCCTGCTCTTCTGTCCCTACTAATGTGTTTTTCAACGACACATCTGCAAACAATGCAGTAGATGCTGCGAATTTATTTGCCGACTTTTTTTGCTCTAATTTTGAACCAGACACTCGTGTACGCACTGGTCTGCCTTCCACGAGCAACTCAGCGATCAATTTTGGCTCTCTGCGTGTTTCCGTTACGGATGTCGAGAACGGTATAGGGAAGCTTAAGCCTTCATCCAAGACGGACACAGATGGTCTTTCGGTCATACTGCTAAAAAATTGTTTGTCTTTGGCTGAGCCTCTTACAATTATATTCAACAACTCACTGGCCACTGGGACATTTGTGGATGACTGGAAACTAACTTCAATTTCTCCGATATTCAAGAGTGGTAACAAAAATGATGTTCGTAATTATAGACCGATTTCGAAGCTCTCATCTGTATCCAAACTTTTCGAGATTATAGTCAATGACAAATTATACTTTGCAGTAAAGGGCCTAATTTCGAACAATCAGCACGGATTCGTCCCAAAACGGTCCACTGTCAGTAAATTATCTATCTTTTCCGATTACTGCATTTCGGCTTTTCAGAATAGACTGCAAGTTGACTCAATTTATACAGATTTCTCGAAAGCCTTCGACAAGGTGTCCCATCAGATACTCCTGGCAAAGCTGGCGGCGTTGGGTTTTCATTCCACATTTTTGTTGTGGATCGAGTCCTATCTGTCAAACAGACATTGCGTTGTTGACGTAGACAACGCCACATCCCGGTCCTTCATTGCATCCTCTGGTGTTCCGCAGGGAAGTATTCTTGGGCCTCTTTTTTTTATATTATTTATCAACGATATTGGCTCATGTTTCTCTTTTGCGGAATATTTGTTATATGCTGATGATTTGAAAATATTCGCTGTCATAAATAGTTCACATGACTCCGAACGGCTGAAATCAGACCTTTTCAACCTCGAAAACTGGTGTTGTTTAAATCGACTAATGCTGAACATCAAAAAGTGTTTCCATGTGACTTTTTCGAAGTCTGCTAATACCCTACGGACTTCGTATAGTATTGCCGGCTGTGCCTTGGAATCCGTTGAAGAAATCAAGGACTTGGGTGTATTTTTCGACTCTAAATTTAGTTTCTCTAACCAAGTCAACTACGTGGTAGCTCGGTCTTATGCGATGCTGGCGTTCATACGCAGAAATTGTTCTGCATTCACTAACCCTCACACCCTAAAGTCTCTATATTGTTCTTTTGTCAGATCGAGATTGGAGTATGCTGCTCCCATTTGGAGACCCTACCAAATTGGGCCCTCTAAACGAATTGAGAGAGTCCAGAAAGTTTTCCTACGTTTTGCTCTCCGATCTTTGAATTTTTCTGATCCTTTACCATCATATGAATCTCGATGTCTTTTAATTGAACTAAGTACGCTTGAAAATATACGAACCATTTTATCGTGCTCGTTTGTATTGGCTTACTTTCTGGAGCTGTTGATTGTCCATCACTTCTGGCAAAAATTCAGCTCAATGTCCCATGCAGAAATTTTCGGCATTTTGAGACCTTTAAAATTGGTTTTGCAAGGACCAACTATGCTGCAAATGCTCCTATCTCTAGGGCATGTGCGGATCTTAATTTGTTTTTCAGTTCTTCAGGTGTTGACCTCACTTCTTCGTATGCAACCCTAATTAGTCATTTAAGATCTTTCTTTTTCTAGTATGATAGTCTGTAAGAATTTTTGAATTTAAAGACTGAAATAAATAAATAAAAATAAATAAATAATTCTTGTTGTGGAATTAGTAAATCAGAATTTTTATTTTTAATGTGGATTTGTCGGACTACTTCCGATCTTGCGGGAATTGATATACTATTTATTGTCGGTTTATTAGTCATTTGAATAATTATATTTTCTGGATAATCATATGGTCTTAATATTAGGGTGTCCCCATCTTTTTGGTAATCTAAAATGCAATTATATTTTTTAATAAAATCCTAATCCAGTATTCCATCACATGGAATTGGAAAATTGTCTTCTACTACATGAAACTTGTGTCTAATCAATAGGTAACCATCCTTTAAATCTGTTTTAACTGTGCCAATAGTGCTTGTTATGCCTTGACCAATTCCTCTTAAATCTGTTTTTTGTGAATTATTAATAGTGACATGACTGTCAATTTGATCCTTTTTTATAATTGAAATATCCGCTCCTGTATCGATTAGGAGGGTTGAAATGGAATCATTAAGAGTTGTTTTGGAAGATATGTAGCTATTAAGGTGTAAATTGAAAACATATAATTTTTTATTTATTGAGGTGGAGTTTTCTGGTTTTCCTGTTGGGTAACATTCCTTACATTTCTGGTGTTATTACGGTTATAACCTCTTGATCCAAAGTTTCGACCAGATCTTTGGTTATTTGCTCGATTATTACTATTATTATAATTATTTTTGTTGTTATTGCCGTAATTGTTAAATGCACGCCTCTGATTTCCTCTATAGTTATTGTATTGGTAACCCCTGCGGAAATTACCTCGGAAATGATTTTGTTGGCGAATATGTAACAGTAAACTTGGATTTCCAGTTACTTCTGTGCAACTGTTAGTGAATTTTGAAATTTCTTCGTTCATTGTGGTGAACGTTCCAGCATGCATAATAGCTTTTACTTTATCGTTGGAGCAATTTTTACACATAGCTTTTACAGCTGACTGTGTAGCATACTTGGTTGCTAACTCCGGTGTTAGTCCGTCAGATATGTATGGGTCATTCCATAAAATTTTTACAACCCAAAACATAGATTTGCCCGAAACAATTTTTTTATTATCTGGATGAAAAACAAATCGACACGTTTTTTTTATTTTATTGTATTATGCGAAATTTTCGAGTAATAATTTTTCAAACTTTTGGAAAACGAAAAAATACGGCAGTTAGAACATGTTTTGAAAAGTTTCTGTTTTAAAACCAGTTGTCCTACAAAAACGAAATTTACAGGTTATCTTAATAATCGTTCACACTTTTTAAATATAAATAAATAAACATTCTTTTTGTTTTTTTTTTCATACAAAATAAATAAAATTTTTTTTTTTAAATAAACAAAAGTCAATAGCGAAAAAAAGCCATGCTTAAGGTTGTTTATTTTTCAACCAAAATAAGTGTATGGTTTGTAGAACATTTGACTAAAATTTCAGAGTGATTAGCGAAATAGTTTTTTTGCAAAAACTATTTGTTTACAGCCACCTCAGCTCTAAGCATGCAATAGCCCATACAAGGCCGATGGCGGGCACTATTTTTGTATAACAATTTATATGAGTTGATATTTTTTTCAACATATTCGAATGCACTATTTCAACATCTATAACGAATAAAAGCTGTAAGTAAAAAACATTAATTTGGTTAACGAAAAACCGAACAAAACTCATAAATTTTATTTTTTAATACTTCTCGACAAACAAGTAAGTTTAACATACAACAAAATAATAATAATTCAATTTAAAAAAATATTTCATATAGCAGAATATTTTATTAATAAATTATAATTTTTAAATGTGGTGTCCTTGTTATTTACGCAAATTCACGATTTTAAATTTTTCGCAAGCAGAGTAAATTTTGGTCTTCAATTGAAAGTTTGGTTCTGGTTGTACGAAATGAAGCTTCCGGGTTCCTGGTATAGTTCGGCAATTGTTAATTAATTGTTTAATTAGCTCAAATTCTATCAGTCGAAATTTTCCCACCTCACACAAACCAAAGCTGGATAAAACCTTTTCTAAAAAAAATATTTAAATTTTGTTTTTTGGTTAAACAAATTAATGTTTTTTACTTACAACTTTTATTCGTTATAGATGTTGAAATAGTGCATTCGAATATGTTGGAAAAAATATCAACTCATATAAATTGTTATACAAAAATAGTGCCCGCCATCGGCCTTGTATGGTCTATTGCATGCTTAGAGCTGAGGTGGCTGTAAACAAATAGTTTTTGCAAAAAAACTATTTCGCTACCCACTCTGAAATTTTAGTGACATGTTCTACAAAGCGTACATTTATTTTAGTTGAAAAATAAACAACCTTAAGCCTTTCGTTTATTTAAAAAAAAATTTTTTATTTATTTTGTAT
Organism: Merzomyia westermanni; assembly: GCA_949987695.1. NCBI lineage: Eukaryota > Metazoa > Arthropoda > Insecta > Diptera > Tephritidae > Merzomyia > Merzomyia westermanni. Next base: position 68,889,577 of record OX465292.1, read on the forward strand.
GAAAAAAAAACAAAAAAAATTTTTATTTATTTATATTTAAAAAGTGTGAACGATTATTAAGATAACCTGTAAATTTCGTTTTTGTAGGACAACTCGTTTTAAAAGAGCAACCCTTTAAAATATGTTCTAACTGCCGTATTTTTTCGTTATCCAAAAGTTTGAAAAATTATTACTCGAAAATTTCGCATAATACGGTAAAATAAAAAAAAAACGTGTCTATTTGTTTTTCATCCAGATCATAAAAAAAATTGTTTCGGGCAAATCTATGTTTTGGGTTGTAAAAATTTTATGGAATGACCCGTATTCTCCTCCCAACGATTTCGTGAGCTTTTCCATCTCAGCAGTGTATTGATTTGCAGTTTTACTGCGTTGTTGGATGGCCAGGAGTTTTGCCGACAAAACTTCTACTGATTCACCCTTAACTTTTGACTTTAATCTTTGTTTAATTTCCTGAATAGAGGATTCAGTACTTATTATGTTTCTACTGTCCCCTTGAGTTTTGTTTTTATCATGGATACCGCGATAGCCTCGTGACTATCCTTGATTTGCTCCAGTATATCAAGGGCATCCAGACAACTGCACAGATTTTCCGATTTTCCATCAAAATCTGGTAAGATCGATGATGCAGTTTTAATGAAATCTACATTTGTCAGTGGCATTTTGGCGTTTTCTGTTTGTGAATATTTTTCAGTAATTTCAATTTTTACGGCTTCCTCCAGATTGGGTTGACCCTCCGGCAAGAAGATGGCAAAATCTACTTCTATTTCTTTTTCAAATGAATTTGGGACCAATGCCTCAATGTAATATCTAGCTAGTAAGGATACCAATTTATCCCTGACACTGGAAAATATTTGGTGTAGTTCTAGCTGATGCTTAGCTGTCAACTTGCTCCACGCCTTTTGTGTGGCTTTTCCTATATTATTCAACGACTGTAATATTGCCGTGATATGTTTCAACACAGTTACTCTTATTTATGGGTGTACTTTTGTTAATACACTTATATGGCATCTCCGCCAAAATTTTCTCTTCCACCAGTGTATTCAGAATGGTTTCCCATTTGGCCATTGGGGTATATAATTTCCTTGTCTAGACCATCTGCTCGGCTCATGTATTTTTCCTTTAAAAATTTGTTGTGAGCCAAATTATCAACGACACCGTTGATAGCCTCGTAATCAAGGTCATCAAGCAAAGCGCTCTCCATAGAAAATTATATTATTTTCAATGAAATATTAAATTAAATTCAAAGTTTTAGCACTGTAATGAAAAAAAAAAAAATCTTTATATACCCTTGATCTTTCTTATTTCGTTTTTTAAACGGATTCTTTCCTCCGTGTTTGTAGTTAAATTTATTTTTTGGTACAGAATTGCTACTGCTCTTTTGAAGTTAAATCTTTTTCCTCCTGTTTTCCTTTTGCTCCTAATAGGTTGGGGAATCTTAGGTTCCTTTACCTTTACTGGTTTTGTCCTACGCCTATATTCCTCTATAGTGATTGCCTTAGGGCCCTGGTTTATTATTTCTACAGCTTCTATTTTTACTGTTTCAGCTACTTCTTTTGTTTTTGCCTCTATTTCTACCTTATCCTCCTCTTCTACGATCAATCTGCTGTAACGCAAGAATATCGCGTCAAATTCTGCCTGACTTATAATATCTGGCTCCTCATTCATTTGAAAAAAAAAACAAAAAGGAGAGAAAAAAAACATTCTTATTTTATCAGCAAAAATCTACTTTTTGCCCTTAATGGCAGCAGCCGTTAGGTTGCTATATGCTTCTAAATAAAGAATAATACTAAACTACTTAAGTTATATATTTTTTTTTCTTCTTGACGTTAGACTCCGTGTCCTTCCCTTGCTGCGGGATTTGATTTGTCTTTATTGCTTCTCCCTTGCTGCGGGATTTATTTTTCGGGCCAGATTAGATGTTTATATTCCACCCTGTTATGTATTCCACCCTGTTATGCTTATTTGGTGTTGCTGCATATAAACTGTTGTCCAATAAGTTCTCCAGATAAATTCTATACAGGTGTCCTGGTTTGGTGTCACTGAGCCGCTACGATATTTGGTGGCATTGAGTATGAGGATGAGCGATTTGAAGTTGATGGCAAACGTGTACATTAAAGCATTTTAATGGCTCGCTTTTTGGGTCGTACAGTGGGTTTGAATGTGGCCACAACAACGAGAGCTGTGACGGGCTCAAAAAAATATGAATTTGCACAGCGATGGTATGGGATGACATGTTTCGAAGTGCCCAGCTTCTCATCAGACCCCTTCTCGGACACTGAGATACGAACCCAAGTGTCTGCACCAAAGCCGCTGTTAGAGTACTCTAACACCTAAGCTATGATGCCCTGTAGCGTCACGATGCATTTTTCCTCTAATGTGCCATTTGCTTATTCCTTTTATACATTCTTTGGTACATATATTTTATATGTCAACTCAAGGAAAGTGGAATATTTTTAGGCGCGTTCATAGAACAGTTTTAGATACAGAAGGGCTTTTTTGCATATCAACACTTCCGTGTTATTTGTTATGCACCCGCACTGTACCTGTAACAATTATAGTTATGGTGATTGTTGTTGAGTTGACATATAAAATATATGTACCAAAGAATGTATAAAAGGAATAAGCAAATGGCACATTAGAGGAAAAATGCATCGTGACGCTACAGGGCATCATAGCTTAGGTGTTAGAGTACTCTAACAGCGGCTTTGGTGCAGACACTTGGGTTCGTATCTCAGTGTCCGAGAAGGGGTCTGATGAGAAGCTGGGCACTTCGAAACATGTCATCCCATACCATCGCTGTGCATAACGTTGTAAATTTTCCTCTAATATCAATTAACAAACAAACATAAAAATTCGAGCTTTGCTCCAACAACAATCACCATAAATATGAATTTGGTCTGCACCCTTAAAAAATGCATCCCTGTAACACCTGACTACGGCAACCCGGTTTCGAATTTATTGGAATGAGAGTTCGAGGTTGCCCAACTGGAGTCTATAAAAGCCGATGCAACATTAAACTCGCTCTCTTATCTTATCAATCAGCATCGACCATATCGTACAGCAGCATTCCGCGTGGCGAAGAAACCATCAGTTAGATATCGGATCACTTTTCACGGATTCAGCAATCAACATGAGTTCACCTATGCATAAGTATAAAAATACTATTTTTCATCATATTATTTTCGTTTGAATTCCTACATTGAATTAACCTTATATATATATACACATATATACTTCAGTACATGAATTTATATATCTATACCCATTTATTATATATCAATAAACTTGTGAACCATATCCATTGAAAAACGTTCAACGTGCCCACATCTTTTCATGGTCCTTAACGAGCCAAATTTGAGATGGCACCATAAACTCAGCGAACTTCGAAAGCTCGAAAAATACAACTCTCGTTGTACTTCATCTTCAATCTCACACAGTCTAAATTGTGCGAGGAATAAATCAGACCAAAAAGAGGAAAAGTGAAGTGGTGCAAATTTGTTTTTAAATAAACAGTTCACACATAAAAATATTTCAAACAAAGACCCGAATTGAAAAATAATACTTAAATTGACGAACAAAATAGTGCGTGTACAAATCTGAATTTGGTGCCGTAAAAGTGCAACAGCCCTAGTACGCATCATAAATTGGCACAGTGCCGTCATACAGAACAGCGAACAAGATTAATACAATCCAGCGTAGGAAGTCATCAAAAGTTCATCAAATCCAAGAGTACATTGGATTTTATATACATACAACATTTACAACGCCAAAATTGTAATTAGAAAATGTTCTTAAAAGCGTACAGACTCCCAAACAACCGTTAGATTTCAACGGTTTGCATATACATATTTACAAATGTATGTATACTTATAAATAACCCCATACTTACTACTGTGTTCTCATACTTGCAATTCGCTCTTTCTGCCGAATCGCGGCTCGCGTTGAACAAAAAGAAAAAATCATTCGGTAACATGATCATATTTTACCATTCCAATTAGATCTCTTATGTAGACTCATAATCTTATTAAACTTTTCCCAACTTGAGCATCTTTTTTCGATTCCCAAATTGGAAATTAATCGTGCACATACCCAGTGTGAAATTCAGTACAAATAAATTTTCATGAACCTACATACATCATCCATATGCTCAAACCATTTGGCATAATTCACGTATCCAAACAAGCACTCTGTCTTTGGGACTTCCAGGTCCAAATTTGTATACAGTCAAACCCTTACGTATATTTACTAAAAAAGAAATCGGTATATAAAACCAACGCAAAGTGTCCAAAGCAACTAGTTATTCACGATATTGCCTCCAATATGTTCTAATTAGAATGCATCAGAGTTGTTGCATCCTCTAACCCCAGGCACTTATCTAAAAATCTACATGGTACATACACTTGTACATAGAGATATGTAATTTACATAAAAGTATTTATCTTCACAAGCAAAGAGCCATTTTCTTTAGGGTGCGCAAAGACAACTATACATACATAATTCCGACCAAACTACTCGTTGCTTCAGTGTTCGGTTCGCTGCGGCTAAAACAATCGAAAACTCATATATACACATATACAGGGTGTTTTTTTTAGGGGTATAGAACTTCGAATTGAAATAAAACACAAGAAAATCGTTTTAAGGTCCATCAATTTGGCTTTATTGGAAGGATAATTTTATGCCATTAATGTTTAAATATGATTTCGGGCATGTAGCCGCCGCGGCTGGCTCGAATAAAGCCAATTCTACAGGTCCAATTTTCAACCACTTTTTCGAGCATATGGGGCCGTATGTCGGCAATAACGCCACGAATGTTGGCTTCCAATTCCCCTAACGTTTCTGGTTTGTTGGTGTAGACGAGCGACTTCACATATCCCCAAAGAAAATAATCCAATGGTGTCAAATCACACGACCTTGGTGGCCAATTGACAGGTCCATTCCGCGAAATTATGCGCTCATCGAATGTTTCCTTCAATAAATCGATTGTGACGTGCGCTGTGTGGCATGTAGCGCCGTCTTGTTGGAACCACAACTCATCCACATTCATGCCATCCAATTCGGGAACATAATAGTCGGTTATCATGGCTCTATACCGGTCTCCATTAGCGGTAGCTGCCTCTCCAGCATTATTGCGGAAGAAGTATGGCCCAATGACTCCACCAGCCCATAGAGCACACCAAACAGTCAGTTTTTGTGGATGTAATAGCGTTTCAAGGGTCTCATGTGGATTCTCTTCACTCCAAATCCGGCAATTTTGCTTGTTGACGTAGCCATTCAACCAAAAATGAGCCTCATCACTGAACAAAATTTTGCGATGAAAATCAGCATCGAAATCAATCTCATTTTCGGCCCATACACCAAAATCACGACGCATTGCATGGTCTCGCGGCTTTAATTCTTACACAAGCTGGATCTTGTAAGTTCGCAAGCCAAGATCTTTGCGCAAAATCTTCCATAAAGTTGATGGACAAAGCTCCAATTGCTGTGCACGGTGGCGAATCGATTCATTCGGGTCCTCTTCAACACTTTGGTCTACAGCGGCAATTGTTTCTTCGGTGCGCACTGTTCGACGTCTCTGCGGATGCGTATTATCACATAGAGTAAACGTAGTGCGAAAACGATCCATGGTTAACCGAATTAATTGCTCTGATGGACGATTATGTCGACCATAAAATGGACGGAGCTCACGGTAAACTTCGCGAACTGAACCATTATTTTCGAAATAAATTTGCACGATTTGCAAGCGTTGTTCTTTTGTCAACCTGTTCATGATGAAATGGCAAACTAAACTGAACATAAATGACATTAGAGTTGCCAGATTTGACCACAAAATGCCAGTTATATCTCTATTCGAAAAACAAACCTGTAAAAAAAACACCCTGTATGTACATGTATTTAGCCACACATAATCGCTTGGGCTTGGACATAGCAAAGAAGAATTTCGTCACATAAAACACAATGGGACATCTGTGGTAGGCTACTTACTTTTGACTAAAGGAATTTGCAAGCAGTTGTGTTTGTTAAAAACCTACACCAACGTTGCTCGAGCAAAAGCATATTTCGTACGTATTCAGAGATCTGCAGCTTACACTTATGGTGCCACTGCTAACTGAAGCAGCACAACGGTTTGGTTTGACTGCAGCTACGAACTCTTTCAATTTGTTGCAACCTCTTCAAACAACAACGTCTTCAAATACAAACTAACCACGCAGTTTCCGTCCGATCAGTGTATTTGCAAAAACTCAAAATATATTTGCGTTTGCAAGGAACAAGTAGTATCTAGTTCCTATGACTTAAGCCCACATTTCTTGATGCCAACGAAAGCATTCCAGCGAATGGTTTCACTCCATATTCGCTGCCACATATTAACACCAACTAGCATAACCCAGGGTGCACTTCCATTGGGCAAAGCCGAGGGACTAACTGTAACCGACAACCAAATTAAACAATTCCATTCCAAACCTGCCCCGGCGTACCGCTACGGGACACCCACTAGGAACGAAGCAAAGTTCCAAACATACTAACCTAAACTCCAAGTGCGGTTACGTTCACCGCTTACGTAACTCACCTCCAAAAGTAAGTAACGTTTCAATCTCCGAGTGCTGTTACGTCGTACCGCTTACGTAACTCACTCTCCCGTCGTACCGCTTACGGGCTTCACCAAAGAAAATACAATTATTAAATCAATCAACTCCAAGTGTTGTTACGTCGCACCACGTACGTAACTCTCAAGGGACGACACCGAGTTCCAGCTATGCCCGTCGTACCGCTTACGGGACACACCGCAGGAACAGTAGTTCCCTATCTGATCAAGGAAAGTTTCATTCGAAATTTTACCAAACTAGTGGATACACCCAGTAGCATTTCAAGTCAAATTCGCTAAATAGCGTTACCAAATTAAACCAGAAAATGGAAAGCGACCTAACCATAAAGTTTCTATTTGAGTCCAACAACTTTATACAATTCTGTTGCAGGATTGAGAAAGAACACCTCGAGGATCAAACGGACTCACTTCTTGAAGTGAAACTGCAAGATTTAAATGCACGGTGGGAAAGTTTACTTAGTGCTTACCCAAACGTGTGCATAGCTGGCGAAGATGTCGCTTCAACCGAATTCAAAGACGAAGCTCAACGCTCTAGTAAAATCACATCTTATCATTCAAAGCAAAATTTGTCTATCAAATGCAAACTTTGCAATAATACACAATTCCGACAGTTAAGCTTATCGGACCGAAAAAAATTCGTAGAGGAAAACGGATACTGCGTCAATTGCTTAGCATACAACCATCTGGTCACCGATTGCAAAAGCAACTTTAAATGTTTTCAAAGCAAAAAGTCCCATCATACTCTCTTGCGCCCTAGCTCTAATGCAACCAACAGAGCATCCCAATCATCGAAGAACTCAACTTCGTTATTGCACACGCAATCCAATCCACCAAGTAACACCGATTCCAAGAAAATCTCGTCAAACCAGTTACTACTAGATTTATCGGAAAACCGCAGCTCCAGCTTCGAGGGTCAACCTGCTGTTTATCAAACTAACTCTTCCAGCCATAACGCAACCACACTATTACCAACGGTAGTGGTGCATATAGAACATCTCGGCGAGTTCTACCCGCTCAGAGCTCTTCTTGATCAGGGGTCGCAAAAGACATTTATCTCAGAAAAAGCCCAAAAAAGGTTACAGCTTCCAACAAAGAAACAAGAAAATGTCACTATAACTGGAATGGGGGGCGCAATGGTGGAAAATGCCAATCGGGTTTGTCAGATCACTCTCTTTTCCAAAAGGAAAAACATTCCAAGCTATCGTACTCCACAAGTTAACTAGTTTTATGCCATCTTTACAAATAAGAAAGCCCGATTTATTCACGCTGACCGAAGTGGATCTGGCCGATCCAAATTTCTTTCGGCCTTCCCTGATTGATCTCGTTCTTGGCAGCGACATAATGCCACAAATACTCTTAGACGGAGCCAGAGCTCACATCGCCGAAAACCTTATAGCACAAAATTCAATATTTGGATGGTATCTAAGTGGTCCCGTCAAAAGAGAAATGCTCTCATGCTACCACACTCAGGTACTAGAAGGTCCCAGTGAAACCCTAAACAGTCAATTGAGAAAATTCTGGGAAATCGAGGAGATACCAGATAATCATCCTCTATCGGACGACGATATTGTATGTGAGCAATTTTACCTTAGTACTACCAATCGTCAATCGGACGGGCGTTACGTTGTACGCCTGCCTTTCAAACCAGCCAATCCATCTAGCCTCAATCTTGGCCGTTCCCGTTCGCAAGCGATGGCGCAAGCGTTACGTATGGAACGAACACTAAACAAAACCCCAAACCTAAAAGAGGAGTACAACCATGTACTGGAAGAATATGTAGCCTTAGAGCATATGAAACTAACCTCTTCCGAGTAAATCCATGAAAACGGAAGCTACTTATCATTTTATTTACTTCACCATGCGGTCATCCGTACCGAAAGCAAGTCTACCAAAGTTAGGGTCGTTTTCAACGCCTCTAAACCTTCCGATACAGGACTGTCTCTGAACGATGTTCTCTATACTGGTCCAGCCATACAGGCAGATTTAATGATCGTTATATTGAATTGGAGACTCTAAATATGTCTTCAATGGAGACATCCAGAAAATGTACCGCCAGATCCTCGTTCATGAACAAGATCAACAATTTCAACGCATCCTTTTTCGACGAGAAAAGGAATCAAAACTAAGTGATTTTGCGCTAAAAACAGTCACTTTTGGCGTCAACTGCGCTCCATTCTTAGCTATTAGAACATTACATCAATTGACTGAAGATTCCCAGCAAAGTTACCCCCTAGCTAAACGAGTGCTTACCACAGAAACATATGTCGATGACATTTTGTCTGGAGGCCACAACATGGCGTCCTCATTAGAGGCACAATCTGAACTTATTCAGTGCTTACGTTCGGCTGGGTTCCCACTTAAAAAGATTACAGCCAATCATAAAGATCTTCTAAGTAGTATCCCAAAAGACGATTTATTAGATTCAGAGTTTTTGAAACTCGATTCTTCAAGTTCCACCAAAAGTCTTGGAATACGGTGGAATGCCTTGAGCGATTCGTTCTCATATTCCATTCAGCCATTGAAAGCTTCAACATCTGCAACCAAGCGTCAAATTCTTTCGTTGGCTTTCGCCTGTCATCGTTCAATCCAAACTGCTACTACAGCAGCTGTGGTTGGAAGGTACGGCATGGGACGAATGTGTCAAACCACTCTCATTGCACAAATGGAATCAGTTTGTGTCAGATTTACCGGCTATTGAACAAATCCAAATTCATAGGTGGGCAGAATTCGCTCCCGATCGAAAAGTACAAATTCACGGATTCTGTGATGCATCCCAAAAAGCATATTGCGCAGCCGTATATGTATGTCCGCACCCAGTCACACAATAATCATACCACATCCAACATACTTTTTGCCAAATCGAAAGTTGCTCCATTACAAACGATAAGCCTTCCGCGCTTAGAGCTCTGCGGAGCTGTCCTTTTATCTAAAGCTATTAAGAACGTTCTCTCAAAGCTTCCTCTTGGTCAATACGAGCTGCACCTTTGGTGCGACTCATCAATAGTGCTTTCGTGGCTAGAAAAGCCACCTTGCACCTGGAAGGTATACGCCGCAAATCGAACCGCACAAATCATTCACAACGTCGGAAATGTAGAATGAAGGCATTTTACTACCAATCAGAGTCCTGCTGACTTGGGAACAAGAGGCTGTAAGCCACAGGAGTTGATACAGAACTCACTTTGGTGGAATGGCCCTGAATGGCTTTTAAAAGATCCAGAGAAATGGCCAGTATCATTCCATCCAAAAGTCACTCCCCCATAAATTCGAAAAATTGAGACACTTCATACACTACAAGAAGAACCTGATTTCCTTGATCGGTTCTGATCATGGCCAAGAGCAGTACGGGTTATTGCTTATATATTTCGTTTCTTTCACAGAGCAAACTCACGCTCTATACAGTCCACATCCAACCAAACGCATAACACCAAAGTACTCTCTCAAAGTGAATTACAATTTGTCAAAACTCGGATAATACTATTGGCTCAAAAACGTCACTATCCAGACGAATACGCAAGAATATCCAACTCTCAGGCAATATCAAAACGCAGCTCACTACTCGCACTGAACCCATTCGCAGATAAAAATAGAATTCTTAGAGTTAATGGCCGTTTGGCCAATGCGTCGCTTTCATACAACGAAAGGCACCCAATTAGTTTGCCACAATCCTCCAGATTTTGCTATTTATACCTTCAATTTGTGCACAACTTGCTTATGCACGCAGAACATCAACTGATGATAAGAATGGCCAAACAAGAATATTTTATTCCAAAGATCAACTCTAAAGTTAAACAAATTGTTTTCAATTGTAAGAAACATAAACACAGAATGCGAACTCCAATCATGGCCGCATTACCGCCAGAAAGATCAACTTACTCCTTACCATTCACTAGAACGGGAATTGATTTCGCAGGCCCTTTTAACATCAAAACCTCAAACACTCGTAGGGCACCCTTCCTCAAAGGTTCTGTATGAGTGTTCGTATGTTTCGCAACAAAAGCAATACATTTAGAGCTTTGCTCAGATCTCTCTACAAAAGCTTTCCAAACAGCTTTTTCCCGATTCGTCGGTCGACGGGGCTTGCCGCAATTAGTATTTTCCGATAATGGCACGAACTTTGTCGGAGCTGGTCGTGCACTTCGAAAGGACTTTCTCAAATTCCTCAAGGAAGTATCGATTGACATCCGCTGTAAATATACCCTTCATGGATTTGAGTGTCGCTTTATCCCACCCAATGCACCCCATATCGGTGGGCTATGGGAGCTGCTGTAAAAAGCTTTAAATTGCATCTTAAACGTACAGCTGGAAATTTAAATTTCACGTTTGAAGAATTCACCACATTGCTAACCCGGATAGAAGCTATATTGAATTCGCGTCCTTTATCTCCCATGTCTGAAGATCCCCAAGAATTGGCGGCTCTGACTCCCGGTCATTTTTTGCGCGGTGCTTCACTTCTGGCTATCCCCGAACCAGAAACGAAAAATCTATCTCTTCAAAACCGTTGGGAAAAGCTAAAGCTACTTTATCAAAATTTCAGCGTTCGATGGAAAGATGAATACCTTAAGGAATTACATAAAAGATATAAGTGGAAATATTCCCAAAAGAATCTCGAAGTGCACTTCGCCGGATCATTGCAAATCATGCGGACGTCCACATCATACTTTACTCCACCGCTCACCGCCAGGCCAACAGAAGTCGATAACCAATTAAACTCGCTCTCTTATCTTATCAATCAGCATCGACCATATCGCACAGCAGCATTCCGCGTGGCGAAAATACCATCAGTTAGACATCCGATGACTTTTCACGGATTCAGCAATCAACATAAGTTCACCTATGCATAAGTATAAAAATACTATTTTTCATCATATTATTTTCGTTTGAATTCCTACATTGAATTAACCTTATGTATATACGAGTATACACATATATACTTCAGTACATGAATTTATATATCTATACCCATTTATTATATATCAATAAACTTGTGTTCCATATCCATTGAAAACGTTCAACGTGCTCACATCTTTTCACAAAGTATGTAAGCCAGCGTATGCAAACGCTCGCTGGTACATTCATACCTACATTCATACACAAACATTTGCTTGTGCATTCGCACATAATATGTTCATACATATTTTCATATGATTGCAACGCATTTGTGGGCATTGCCGCATAGCGTGTGACTTTGCTCGACCTAGTCGCCACTCGGTGGGAGGTAAGTTGTCTTCTTTAATGATGACTAGGTCGCCAATTTTCGGGGGAGTTTGAGCATTTTTCCAACGGAACCGCTTTTGAAGGTCTGTGAGGTAATCAGTTTTCCAGCGTCTGCTGAATTGAACTTTCAGTCGTTCCCACCTGCTTATCAGAGAGAGATTTTCGTGATTCTGTTCGGGAAGCAAGAGCATTGGTGCTCCTCGAAGAAAATGACCAGGCTGAGAAAGCTGGGATATGGGACGAGAGTTAAGTACGGCTTCTATTCGAATTAATACAGTCGAGAACTCCTCGAAGGTAAAGCTGTGAGTTCCGGCGACCTTTTTAAAGCTCTTGACAGCGTATTCCCATAATCCGGCAATGTGAGGTGCGCCGGTGGGTATGAACTTCCAGTTGATTCCTTGGGAGTCGTACTTCTGTACGATATCCGGCGATACTTCTTTCAGGAACGATACGAATTCCAATTCCGTAGCACGCTTGGCCCCGATGAATGTTTTGCCGTTGTCGCTCATCATCTCTTTCGGGTATCGTCGGCGTCCTACAAATCGAGCAAAGGCAGCAAGAAAAGCCTTGCTGGTGAGGTCTGAGCATAATTCCAGGTGGACCGCTTTGGTGGTAAAACAGACAAAGACAGCGAAATCCACACCAGTTGTGGTGAAGGGTGGAGCGAATCTACATCGTTCGGGGGGCAAGGCTGCCATAATTTGTTATCGCGTTTGTTATTTGTGAGTGGTGCAGACTTTGCACTGGAATATGAATTTTTTGATCAGGGGTTTGAGACGGGCAATGTAAAATTCTTGCCTTAAGATTTGTTGCATGAGACGAGCTTTCGCATGTAGAGGCATTTCGTGAAGGAATCGTGTATATAGAGTACAGAGCCGAGACTTCTTGGGTAGGATGATGTGATGACGCTCATTGTAAGTGAGGGTTGCATGGGCTAGTCGGTCATTCACTCGGAGGACTCCGCTTTTGTCTAGGAAGGGATTGATTACGAGTAGGGAGCTCCGTTTTCCAATCGGGAGTGAGTCTTCTAGACATGATCTTTCAAGAGCGAAGTATCGAGTTTGGGACATTATGATCAGACGATGTTTCGACCTTTTGAGATCGGCAGGAGTTGAGAGGGGTCGGCTGGGTCATTAATACCGTTCACCGCCTCTTTTAGCCGACGTACAAATTAAAGAACGTAAGCGATTACACGTAAAGCACGAGGGTAGGAAGAGAACCGCTCTAAGAGATCCTTCGTCTCTTCAGTAGCATGTAGGGCTTCTACTTTACGTGACTCTGGGGGGTTGACGTTGCGAACTGTTGGTTAAGGCCAATCTTCCGGGGGTTTGGAAAGCCACTCTGGACCATTCCACCAGAGGGCAGAATTGGAGAGATCGACGGGCGTAAAACCTCGGGTTCCCAGATCTGCGGGGCTATCTTTACTTCGCACGTGTCGCCAAAGGCCATTACCTACGAGGTCTATGATCTGGGCTGCTCGATTGGAGACATAGGTCTTCCCTGAGTGGGGCGGCTTTACGAGCCAGGCTAACACGATTTCGGAATCCGACCACATGGTCAACTTTCTTCTAGTGAGGCCGAGATGGGGTTGCACTACTGCGACTAGTTTGGCTAGTAAGAGAGCTCCGCATAGTTCCAGGCGTGGAAGACTTATAGTTTTGAGAGGAGCCACTTTTCCTTTGGACACGATGATGTGAGAGAAAACTTCAGAGGCGTCGCAAAAACCATGGAGCTCGACCAGGTGGTCAGGGGCGAAGTTAACCCATCGGGGTATTTGTATATCTCAGATTGACTGCAGATTTCTGGAGAATTTGTCCATTTTACGAGACGTATCGGTTTGACCCGTTCATCCCAACCAGTCCCGTCCAACCACAATTCCTGCATCAGGATTTTTGCCTGTATAATGATCTTTGGATTCCGGAACTGGTGTTGGGGGTTACTGTGTAGCGAAGGGTGGTGTTATGCCGGCCTTGGCAGTGCATGCACGTTCTCGTCCTTTGGCACTCTTTTAGCACATGAGTTTGAGCTAAACAATTTTCGCAAATATTATTTTCTCTTGCGAATTTTTTACGCTAGGAGATTGGCAACCTTTTATACCGCAAACAGCTTTGTAGAGTATGGGTGGACTGCTTGCATAATTTGCTGGTATGAAATCGTTAGTATGTGGTATGAGATTTAGTTTGCGTAAGGGGGTTGTTGCTATGGTTTTGGGGTTAAGCCTGCCTGAACTGAGGCCTTGAGAAGTTTGTGGAGGGTGGATTATATCGGGGCTTGGCTGGTCGCCATTGATCCACCCTTTCCACTATCTCGTATCGAGTGGGCAGAAACTGGTTCATTTGGGACTAGGTCGGGAGGTCTCTTTTGGAGCTAAATGATTGCTCCCACAGGGCAACTGTATTCTCTGGAAGTTTCGAGGTTACCAGATATATTGATATGGGATCCCAACTGGAGGTTTCGACTTGTTGTGCCGCTAGAATTTGGAGACAGTTGTTTACTTAGGATTGTAACCTCTGGATCTCATTGCTGTTTGCCGATTGAATGTCTTTTAAATTCATGAGAATTCGGATTTGGTTGTCGACCAGGACTCTTTTATTTTTGTAACGCGATTCGAGAGCTTCCCATGCTAGGGCAAAATTGTCGTCGCTTAACGGGAATTGTTCCACTATTTGACCTGCCTTTCCTTTGACCTCTGGATCTCATTGCTGTTTGCCGATTGAATGTCTTTTAAATTCATGAGAATTCGGATTTGGTTGTCGACCAGGACTCTTTTATTTTTGTAACGCGATTCGAGAGCTTCCCATGCTAGGGCAAAATTGTCGTCGCTTAACGGGAATTGTTCCACTATTTGACCTGCCTTTCCTTTAGTCTTATGTCTGAGGTGATACAGTTTCTGGGCACTGGAGAGTTTCGAGTGGTTGATATAGACCGCCGTGAACATGTCTCGGAAGGACGGCCATTGATCATACCCTCCATAAAAAATGTCTGTATCACATGGGGGACTTTCAGGTTCATATGGGAGGACTCTTGGGGGGGGTTGGGGTTGCACTTGAGGCGCGGGGTTACTCAATGCTTTGAGTTCTAGTTGGTCGCCTATTTGAGCTTTGGTGTCCTCATATGCGATTAGGCAGGTTCGGTATTTACCGAAGGCGTCGGACTTAAAGTCCTTGGGGAGGTCCTGGTCCTCTGTCTCTACTATTAGATCATGGGCGCTCTGTACACTAGACCAAAAAATATCTATGTTCTTGTCTTATAATTTTAGGGCTGCCTCGGTATTGTCTTGAATCGGGGTTGAGCTGAACCGAGTGCAGTAATCCGTAAAATTATCCGTTTCGGAAATAAATTTATTCTCGGCTACGGTAGTAATTCTGAAAAGGGATTTACTTAATTTTACGGTGGCAATTTTGGGAATTTTTCGGGGACTGCTGCTGATATTTAGGAAAAAATTAATTTGATGGGGGAGCTAGCAGTCTTGTACCACTGTTCAGGGGGATATGTCACCGTATGCTGTTTATTAATATGTGGCAAAGTATTTATTACAGGGAGCGGTGGATTGTTGGAACATTTTAATTTAATTAATGAATTTTACGAGATTTGCGCAATATATAATTTAGTTTATTGCTTTATTTGGCTTTGACACGGAATGTTTCTTGTTAAAGCTTAGAGACTTGATTTTTAATCTAACTGTGAGAAATTTATTAATTATTTTTTGTTGTATGAAATTGGCGATAAGGGCCACTGTCTTTTGGTTGTATATATATATATTTTTATTTATATTTGGCGGCCGCCGTGGTGTGAAGGTAGTGTTGCCGGCCTACCACACCGAAGGTCCATGGTTCGAGCCCTGGTACAGGTAACATCAAAAGTGATTTGAAAAAAAGTTTTTCAAAACGGGGTCGCCCCCTCTCGGCAGTGGTTTGGCAAACTCTCCGAGTGTATTTCTGCCATGACAGGCTTCTCAGCAAAAATTCGTCTCCTTTGTAGATGCCGTTCGGAGTCGGCAAAAAACTGTAGGTCCCACCAATTTGTAGGGAAAAATTCAAATCGGCACACCACAAATTGGAAGAGAAGCTTGGCGCAAAAATCTCTTAGGAGGTTTATGATGATATACCTGTTGTATATCGCGCCATAGAGATAGAGAGATATATATATTTTGTACCGCAAGGGATTTTAGTGTTTAATATAACACTGTATGTGTGAGTAATTTCGCCGTACTGAATTAGGGTTCACAGAGATTTTAATTTGGCGGGAAAAAGTTGTTTTTGGCGGGAGCCAACAAATTTCAATTTGGGATTTATAATTTAAAATATTATTATACTGTATGGGCAGGGGCTGGTTTCTTCAATGGCGAAAAAGGACCATTAGTTAACTTTTGGTGGTACTCACTCTGTATGTCCTGACTGATAGTTGTTTGTATTGTTTGTCACGGGATTTAATGCTTCCAATGCTGCTTTCCTTGCAACTTGACTATTTTCGAATTGAAGTTAACAAATTTTGGAGAACTATAGAAGCCAAAGACGGTGGAGGGCTAAGATATGCACTTAATGTCGGTGAAATTGGAATGCCCTTTTTTGTTTCGTTAAAAGGCTCTGAGACTTGATTACTTTATTTGTCTGTTGTTGGTTTCACGTTTGAATATGATGTCACAGTTAAATAAATGTAGTTCGGCTTGAAAATTGTGTATAAAAAACCACCCTTATTTCTTTTTATTTCACTATACGAAGAAATTATATATATAACCGAGCCGGTGTAGAAAAATATACCAAAAAATTGTATATAAAGCCGATGCAATCCAATAACAATAGCGATATGCAAAATAGAAAAAATGATGGCCGACCAGCTGTGGGGTGATTTACGCGTGGTTGCCACACGTCCCAAATCGTTCCAATTTTAACACTTGAATTTAAAGGTGAGTTCATATGTTGTGGTGAGTAAATATGAGACACTATAATATAATATAATGAAATCCATGCGTTATAATGAGATTATATACATTTTTCGTGATGTTACTTATCATGCAGTACTTACATTCCCACAACAGCCGGTTCTATCGCACCGGATTGACCAGGGTTTTTTCACCCGGCAAAGGGCTGTTATTTCAGTGTAACCCTGCCCAATTTGGGGCAGGGCGAAGCACTGTTAACAACAACAACAACAACAACATGCAGTACTTACACTGCCCTTAATACATCCGCATCTGGTATATTCTTTGTATATGTTTTAACTCCGGATGCCTCTAGAGCTGCTAACTCGACGGGATGTATTGGTTTTTTGTGAAAACGGCAACTTGCTCCAGGTGAAAATGTTTTATGACAAAAGTCACGTTTTAATAATCGTCCACAATAATCGCATTTATGTGGCATCTTATTGAAATGTACCAGCGAATGACTATACAGTATGGCACGGGTGCTGTTTGTTTGCCACATTTTGTACAAATGTGCTTATCGGTATGTATTTGCATGTGATGCTGTAGTAAAAGAAAGTACACAATTTTAGTTTATTATTGCGGATCCCGATTCTGATTCCTGGGACCGATACACGTCTCTTGACGCATCTCCCGATATTTTTGGACATGTTTTCGAACTCGGTGCCGGTCGTAGACAATTACCACCTGGCTGTGGCGGACGATTGTTATAATTTGCTGGTTTTACTATTCGAACCCAAGCCATAGCCCGAAGGTTCTGTGGAGCCGGTTTCCTCTTGATTTTTCTTTAACAAAGGCCAAAATTACTATGAAATCAATCAATAAGTTGCATTTTAAAGATTTGGTGATGGTTTGTCAAACAGTTTGTTGCTACCCGCCGGGTTGTCGTGACGCATTAAACGCATTACATTTATTTTCTCGCCCAAATACCAATTAAATGCAACAATTTCCCACAAGTAAATATGCAATTTGATGCAAATTTCACTAATTTCCACAATTTTAATATTTTGACACACGAAGAACGATCGGATTATGTTAACGAAGTTGCCAACCAAACCACATTGTATCATTTTGCAGTAAGTTCCTAAATTCCTAAAAAAGCTTAAAATTCCAAAAAATCACCTCAGGCAATCAGATGTTACTTTTTTTCACGTTTGTGCCTTAGTGTGATATCCACTTGATATGGTACATAATGCCCTATGGTCTAGACTTTCAGCTAGATAATCCAGTAATTGCGCGTGCATGGCCGCCAGGTGCACAGCAAGTTTATCTCACAGGAGTTTTTAATAACTGGCAATGGCAGGTGCTTCCATACAAAAAAAACACTTGACTTCGGTAGATGGGAGCTACCCTTACCAACCAATGCCGATGGCACCGCACCTCTCAGTGATATGACGGTTATCATACAAAATAGAGCCGCCCAGTTAGCGGATCGAGTCTCGCGCTAAGTCAGCACAATTACATTCTCACATCGCACGGCAACCTAACACCCAAATTCAAGGCCATGGTTAGTACCAGCGGTTAATACGTATGCTACTGCATTTCTCCAGACGCATCGTCAGCATAATTCTATTTCACATGCTTGTGAAATAGAACCTACACATAACGCAACTGTGGGAACTAACGGGCGAACTTATTCACAGACAACGGGCTGTCAACAATTATGCAACAGGTACGCCGCTGCTGGGCATCGGCTATAAAGGGAAGCAGCTACCACGGAGCAGTCAGTCGAGTTCGGGACGCGGTTCAGTAGCTTTAAGTTTAGACTTATTTCAGTGCAATAAAACTTAATTGTGAAACACCAAAGTAATAGTGTTTAAATAACTAACCTTGTCAGGATATCTGGGCGTGTTGGCCCAACAAAATTCATTTTTTTAAGAAAAGGACCTTGAGTCCTTTAAGTGGCGCCCGAGTAGGGACCCGGAGCGGTGTATTAAAACCAGTAGAAAAAATTATAAAAGAGCCCTTGAGCCAAAAAGTGACAAGCTCCAAAGCTTTTTAAAATGAAATGAAAGCAGCAAAAAGGCTGAAGTGAAATAAAGAAAAAGAGCCTCAAGTGGCAATACAAATTCTTCAAACTGAAAAGAAGTTCAACAAATAACTATAAAAGGAAAAATCTTGCATTATAAACAGTGAAAAGAGGCGGATAGCCAAACAACTATTAAACAAGAAGCTAAAGCTAAGCCTATACGTGATAGGGGCGTAAGTAGAATATCTAAAATAACCCTTATTATTTTCTTGCCGGACAATGGAGGCTTTACGGTCACCGTCACCAATTTAACGGGTGCAGTTAATGCACTCCTAGAACAGGTGAACAGCGTCGATAGGCGAGTATCTGCCTTAGATAATCTGCGATCCCGGCTCGCCCTTTTAGAAGAAGCTAGCCAACCATCTGTACCGTTAGTACCGGAAGCAGAACCGCGAGCTCCTGCAACGGAGGCGGATCTTAAGGATATTTCAAGACTGCCTGATTGCGTAAAGGAACTGCAATTCTTTGACGGCAACCCCGTCCAATATATTTCATGGGTGCACTCTGTTGAGAGCATCCTGTTCGATTTTCAAGTTGTAAAAAACAAACCAATATACCGTGCTATACTACAGCACATTCGCCAAAAGTACGAGGAGCAGCTGATGCTGCTCTGATATCGTACAACATATTCGACACCAATTGGTGTGCAATTTAGAAGTGCCTATCACTCCATTACGCGGATAAACGCGATATCCGCACCTTGGAGTACCAACTCCATCAACTAACCCAGAAAGATTCACGGCTTGATGAATGTTACGCTGCTGTGAATCACCAATTCTCGTTGATTATAAATAAAATCAAAACCGAGACATACTCTGCGGAGACGACAAAAGTCCTCATAGATACCTACAGGAACCGCCCCTTGGATGGTTTCATCCGCGGTCTGAACGGGGAGCTGGCTAAAATGCTCCTCATACAACGTCCCAAAACCCTATCTAAGGCATATTCCGCCTGCCTCGAAATGCAAAACACGAATTTCCGAAACTACACGATCCACAGCGCACGCCCCACGCGTTGTTGTGCCAATTAATGCGATACCAGATCGCATGCATGGTTTCGGTGCCACCAGGGCACCACCAATCCCACCAAGGACAACATGGCGTCCCCAGGAGCGTAGATTCCCTTTCGAAAAACGAAGCTCAACTCAACAGAGACCCCCAAAGCTAACCCAACCAACTTCTTCGCAACCATCAGTTGAAAAGATGGACGTGGATCAGTCCATCCAAAGTAGGCGCGTAAATTACATGAACCTGCCAAACCCCTTCAAACGTGGAGCCAGCTATGAAAACTTACCACGCAATCAACAGCGGCTTTACCATGTGCCCACAAATGACGTGGAAAAGGAAACTGAACCAGAAGCTGAACCACTCCCAACTGCAGAGGAGGAACGTACCATATATAGAGTGCAAATTTCCCGATGGCCGCACGCTGGACTTCCTGGTCGATACGGGTGCGAATAAGAATTTTATTAGGTCACCTGTAGCCAAACAGGGCTGTCCTGTGCGGAAATCATTTAGCGTTCGATCAGCGGGGGGTTTCGTAGATATAAATGAAAAGATAGCATTGCATTTTTTTTACAGATATAGGCATAAATTCCAAAATAACGTTCTTTATTCTTCCTGGTCTTGAAATATTTGATGGTATTATTGGCGACGATACCCTTAAGGATATCGGAGCAGTAGTAGACAGGAAGAAAAATATTTTAAGAATTGAGGAGTATAAAATACCTCTTAAGGCACGAATATCCAGAGCAGTAAATTATACAATGCCTAAGGGCCTTCCTCTAGAAGCGAAAAGAAGGGTAGGTGAAATAATTGAAAAATATGGCGAATTATTCCAACCAATTAATGGAAACGAATTGGTAGACACAAGTGTGCGTGCGGAGATAAGGACATCGACATCCGACCCGTTTTACAGCAAAAGTTATCCTTATCCTGCATGCATGAGAGAGGAAGTCGACAGACAGGTAAACGAGTTACTTGAAGAAGGTGTTATCCGGCCATCAAAAAACCCCTATAACTCCCCGAAATGGGTGGTTCCAAAAAAACCTAAACCTGATGGCGAAAAACAATACCGCATGGTCATCGATTACAAGTGATTGAATGCCGTCACGTCTCTGATAGCTACCCAATTCCTGACATGAGCTTAGGCTAATCCAAATACTATACCACTATTAACCTGACATCTGGTTTCCACCAGATACCCATGAAAGAACCTGATATCCCCAAAACTGCGTTCTCGACGATGAACGGGAATACGAATTTTTGCGGCTTCCCTTTGGGTTAAAAAACGCCCCGGCAATCTTCCAACGAATGATCGACGATGTCCTCAAGCAATATATTGGCAAAATTTGCTATGTGTACATCGACGACATCATTGTGTTTGGAAAGGACATGGGAGACCATTCACAAAACATAGAAAAAGTATTTTCAAGATTGCTCTAGGTTAACCTAAGGGTTAACTTGGAGAAGATGTGTTTCCTCGAAACTGAAGTTGAATTCCTCGGGTATATTATTACAATCGAAGGTGTTCGCCCTAACCCAAATAAGGTCGAGACGATGAACTTAATTTTGCCACCATGTAATTTAAAAGATTTGAAAAGTTTTCTAGGAATGACATCCTATTATCGAAAATTCATTTGCGACTATGCAAAAATAGCCAAGCCGCTGACGAATCTAACGCGTGGGGAAAATTCCCAAATTAAGGCTAATGCATCGAGAAAGGTATTTGAAAAGGATGCTCACTTCTGCTGATGTCATCGCTTTTCCGGACTTTGATAAACCTTTTAATTTGACAACCGACGCCTCAAACGATGCGATTGGTGCTGTTTTGCCCCAAGGGGACATAGGTAAGTATAAACCAATAGCATTTATTTCTCGTTCGTTAAACAAGACGGAGGAGAATTACGCTACCAACGAAAAGGATATGCTTGCGATCGCGTGGGCTCTTGATAATTTAAGAACATATTTGTATGGGGCGAAGAAAATAAAAATATACACTGACCACCAGCCATTAACCTTTTCCCTGAGTTGCCGCAACTACAACGCCAAGTTGAAGCGCTGGAAAGCTCGCATTGAGGAATATAATTGCTAAATTGTCTACGAACCAGGTAAATCAAATTTAGTCGCTGACGCCCTTTCTAGACTCAAAACTTAGTGTAACATATTGACTGAATCTGTTATCGCTCTGCCTCCTTCTGTCTCAGGACAGGACACTCATGCAAATAATGTAGAGCCCGAAGTTGACTCTGCAACAATGCATTCTGCTGATTATGATAGTTCGGATCTAATTCCACATGTAGAGGCCCCACCCTACAAGCACACTGACAGTCATTTGTCACAGCATCTGAGAGTCAGTGCTGTCATTCTAACTATCAAGGATTTGCATCATGTTCTTAAAGCGAATAGCAAAAAATGAAGTCAAAAACCGTGTACGTGTGAGTACGGTATGTTCCTTTGTTATTGCCTGCGTAGTTTCGGGCTGGCCAATTCGTGTTCTTTCCCTTGGTTCTTTGTGGGTGTTGGCAACAACGGACACCAGTGTGCTAGGAAACAAACATACTAGTATAAAAGTATCACCATTGACACATAAATTATCATCACTGTCAATAAAAAGTGTGACTGTGTTAGTAAAGAAATCAGCGTTTCTTGTAGGGCACTTAACGTGTTTAGAAACCAAATAATTGTCAGGGATGGGAATCGCCCTCAATGCCTCGAAGATCCCCATCTAGGTTATAATAGACATTACGTCTCGTTTCCCGAATCCAACAATACTTCATTGGTTTCTATTTTGAGGGAATGTCTCAATCCTAATGTGATAAACGGAGTAAAAATTCCCGAAAGATTCCTTGCCTCTTTACAGGGCGTTTATGTTAATCACTTTCAAAGGTATCGGATCAGGATAACACAAAGAGTTGTAAAAGATGTCACGGTACCTGATAGGATTTACGAGATAATCGAGAGGGAACACAAGCGAGCCCATAGGAACCCGCGTGAGAATAGGGTGCAGATTCTTGAGCAATACTACTTCCCGGCAATGGCCAGGCAAACAAGGGAATATTCCAAACAATGCGACTTCTGCAAACTTAATAAATACGATAGGCATCCATCCAAACCTTTCCTTCAGCCCACACCGATTCCGAGCTATCCCTGCGAGATCCTTCTTATAGACATATTTGAAATTGAAGGACAAAAATACCTTAGCGCAATAGATAAATTTTCAAAATTCGCTAAGCTGTTTGCAATAAAGAACAAGTCTTCAATACACATTCGAAGAAAGCTTACTGATCTCCTGCACTACTTTTCAGTACCAAAAATATTGGTCATGGACAACGAAAGAGGATTTCTAACCCCTCTTGTCTTGAACTATGTCCGTTCACTAGATATTGAGGTCTACCAAACCCCCACACCACGAAATAAAAGCAACGGTGAGGTTGATTGAAATATACCGCTGCATTTGTGTAGAATTTGGTGGATTAACTCCGAGGGAACGCGTCTCGATAGCAGTAGACCGGTACAACAATACCGTTCACTCTGTTATTAAGCGAAAGCCAGCAGACGTATTCCTTAACAGGACTTCTAGGATCAACTACCAAGGTTTGGTGGACTTCAGAGAGAAAACGTATGATGACGTTAAAGCCTTATTGGAAGGGGAGCAGGAGGTCGGGAACGCAAGGTTGAACAAAAAACGACGCACCTTCAGTGCGGAAGACAAATTATTTATTGCAAATAAACAGATAAAGGCTAAACAAAAGCCACTATTCAAGGAAGAAACTGTTGCTGAAAACAGAAATGTAACTATTGTTACTGAAAGTGGGAAAAATTCATTGAATTTGGCATAAGGCAAATCTTATGCTAAGATCCTTTGGTCCCAGGGCTTTGCGTGCAAATCATTTTGTAGCCGATCCAGTTAGATGTTGGTTCAATTCCAAATAGCTCGTTGGTTCGAATGACGACGATCGGTGTGGTTCAACTCCACCGTAAGGTCTTTGCTTTAATTGACGTGAAGCGCTCGTACCATGAGTAGGCCATTTGCAATCATCAACGCTTATGGCTAAAAGGGATCACCACGACCCTTCCGTCAGCTGAGAAATCGCCCATATTCCAATGCAAAACTAAAAATTTTATGTGAAATACAGTGTATGCACTGCTTAAAATATAAGAACAATCTTACAGCCATTGGGCTGGTAAATAAACCCGCATAAAGCGGCAATATATATAAGACGCATAAATAAAAATGTAACAAAAGGGGAAAAAAGAAGAAAATACTAATACTAACAAACTGAACTAAAAAACTAGTTCACTAATCCCCAACAAAAAACGGTATATCACAAAACCGAATACTAGTTAAACTATACTTAATCTAACTTACTAATGCTTTCTAATAAACTAATAATAACTGAAAAGCTAACTGTCAGTAAATTCCACTTAACATCACTCCGGGTTCTCCTACATTCCCGTCGAACCCGGACGTCCCGAACTCCACTCACTAGTTATAGCACTAGCATTTAGGAAAGAGATGGCAATTAAATTAGATACAAGTCATAATACTTGAAATGTTACATAAATTTTACATATTTAAATCTTCAGCTTCAAGATAAGATCCGAAAATCGTAAGATAGCATTTAGATGAGATGTAAATTTTTTGATTAAACATTTTTATTTATATAAAATCCGATAAATAGCATTAAGTTCATGGAATATTAATTTTGAAATTTAAATTTTTCACTATGTATATTAGGTATAAGGATATTTGTACCTTGACACCTAGAATCTGCCTCTGTGCGTCCGCACAAGCATACATCGTATTCGATCTGCACTCGCCTGTGGTAACCGTACGAGATGGGTATGGCTGGATAATCAACGGATATTTCAAGATAATTCATGTGATCAACCAAACCCGCTATGAGGAAATCGCAAGTCGCCTGGAAGCCGAAGTCACCCGGCTGAATGAAACCAATGATATCACGGATGTCCTTGCCTATCACTTAGAGAAGGTTCAAATTCAACTTAATGAACTAAAAGGTCCAAAACACAAAAGACGCGTCCGATTGGGATGAGGTACTTCGATCCCAGGATTCGCTAGTGCTAAACAACAACGAACAGTACAAGGTAAATAATGAAATATTAAAGAAAACTCATGAGTTATTGCACGTGGTCAACGGCATTGTAACCCTCACAAACGGCATACTGGGACATGACCACGTTGTGAAACTATCAGAGGAAATCCTGCACAAGGTAATGATTCTGAAGAAAGATGTCAATGAGTTTGTTCTGTCAAATGACCGAGGCCGGAGTGGCTAACAGCAACCTGCTAAACAAAGAAGAAATCAACGAATTGACCAGCTAAATCGAAGTCCTTCCGTATGCTAACGCCATCGAAGCCATCGAATACGGTGAAACATCAATCTACAGGAATGGTACCTTGCTACTCTATGTCTTGTCCATGCCAAAGGTACAGGTACGCCGCTGCTGGGCATCGGCTATAAAGGTAAGCAGCTACCACGGAGCAGTCAGTCGAGTTCGGGACGCGGTTCAGTAGCTTTAAGTTTAGACTAAGTTCAGTGCAATAAACTTAATTGTGAAACACCAAAGTAATAGTGTTTAAATAACTAACCTTGTCAGGATATCTGGGCGTGTTGGGCCAACAAAATAAATTTTTTTAAGAAAAGGACCTTGAGTCCTTTAAGTTGCATATTATGCTAGTTTTGGCTATCCGGTCACCAGTTTCTTTGCTGCCTATAGTCGCTATGGCTCAGTTAAAGCGCATGATCGATGTACCGCACGGACATGTGCGTTGGATGGAGTGCATTCGCGTGCGATCAAAAATGTACAAGAAGGCCTAAATCATATCGATGGCACCGATGCCGGCTACTTTCACGACGGCGAAAGTGGAGAGCATGCACTGTGGGATAGTATACTATTTAATAATCTGGAATGAGTGTTTGGATTATGATGTCCATTAGTTTCAGTGCCACTACTTCCATCACCATTAGGCGTTATTTCCGTTGATGATTCCAATAATATGTGCATAAAAGTTATTTGCATACATACATAAAGAGTGACAAGAAAATGTGTCTCAAAGGCATGCGTCGGCCGCCACAGGATTTCGGGCAGCGCTAATACATACTTACCAAATCCCGTCCATGTCCATGCTTATATGAAAAGAAAATAAGATATAAAAAGAAAATATAAAATAATTATATAGGCTAGTTACATGGGATAGTAAAACAGGTAACAGCACGGCAGCCATGTTGGAAATCGCTTCTCTAAAACGTCAACACAGCACAGCAAAGTGTTAAGATGCAAACCAACCGTTTGAAAGCAAGTTTGACGGATTAGAGAAAATTAAAATAAAAAAAATCGAATCAGCTCTTGGGATTATACGACTTGTATAGGTATGCCATGGTTAGTTACCTATTTTGCAAGAAAATTATATAATTTTACTTACGCTTGAAGCTGATGACCCACGCGTACCGGAAACCAGAACATAATGAATTGTTCTATTTTTTTCCACTAAAAACACCTTAAAAAGTAAAACAGAAATACCTAAATCAACAAAAAAGTGAGTTTGAAACTTTTTGGTCTTTCAGCAACACAAATGGGCAGAAATAGAAGCGAACAAGAGCTTAAGAGTTAAGCTTTACGAGTAATAATTTTTCAAGTGTTTCGTCGCTTAAGTTGTATCCAAAACGAAATTCAAGCAAGAAAATGATCTCTCCACTGATACTTGCGTAGCAGGGACACCAAGTATCACTAAAGACAATTCAAACAGTTCTGGTGATCTAAAGCGGATGTTTTGATAATAAGTGAAAATAGCCTCATCATTTCGGCAAATATGTTGGTAAGCTTGGAAACTTCGTAATGAGAAAACACAGGTACTGTGTTTTGAGCCATCTCATCCAAAAAGGTACTGAGTTTTGAGCTTTGGTGGCCTTTAAAGGGGCCCAGTTCATCTGGCTTGATTACAAGTAACAGGAGTAATAACTAAAAAACGTTCTGGCGAAACACTCAGTTGTGCGTCTCGGTAAAACAGGGAGTAACAAAGTGAATATATTATGTGTGTAAGCACAACTAAGTGTAATAAGCTATATTCAAATTATGCATTCCTGTCAGTATTAGCATGAAATTTAGTATTGAGCATAAACATTTGTTTGGCAGTATAAACGCCGCTAAGCAATGTGACGTTGCTAAATAACAAACTTACACGGTTTAACAGAGCGTTTTATAAATTCTGTTGGATACTTGTTTGTTCCCGTTTCCTTAAATTAAGTTTGAGTTCCATCCAAATTTTAAAAAGTTCACAAAGAGGTAGTTGTTCTTTCTGTAGTTTTTTTGTTGCTACCAAAAACGGTCAAAATGCTGCTACATACTCAGTCCCAATCAATTATAATTGATAACGTTTCTACTCCATCTACAAAATCGCTTAATTCTAATACACTTTTTGCCATAAGGTAAGTGGAATTCCATCTTGGCGCAATGTCAATTGGTGGGACGGCTCTATTGCACGTATTTAACGTAGTTCTGCACAAGAAAATATTAGTATTTCAAATGTTTCAACATATCAGACGTGAAGGTAGTGCTCTAAATTGTCAATATGCACATGTGGTAATGGGATCTTAAAATTTAGTGCACTACTTCCATGTCTGCCACATATGTATGTACTATTTACTAAGTTCATAAAAAATATAACTGTAGTTGTAGAATAACATTCTGATACAAATACTAAATTAATTATAAACCTATTTAATTTATTATGAGTATGAATGCTTTTATAACTTGCCTATATTTACTACTACGTAAAATTGTGCCACCTTTGCGAACATCTTATACATTGGTCTTAATGGTATTCTGTCTGTGAATATCGGTCACACACATCGCACGGAATTAATGCAATTTGTTAGATTAATTTCCTAAGTTTCATCTTCAAAATCGGACAATACAGTGAAATTTTGGGTCCATAACTTCCACTGCTTTTAGCACATTCCTAACATTATCAGATGTTACACTGTTTGAAAATATTTGAATATTTGCATGAAAATGTGTACAAGAGCGTTTCAAAAAATGTATGTATATAATCGTGAACAATACCTATAAATTTTCTTCAGCCGAATGTCACATTCTTCAAGGGTTTCCAATACAGTTATTTTTATTTTTTCTCCACTGTGTGGGTGTGACGATGGCCTTATCAATATATTGCAAGTTTATGCGTAATATTGAGCGCTCAAGCCGAGTAGCGGCATAAATTTTAATCGACAGTAATTTTTTTCGCACTACATTTTTTATATAATTTTTAAAGTACGATTACTTACTAACTCAATTACATTGTGGGAGTTTATCGGATTCACATCTAGGGCTTTGAATATGGGACCCACTATCTCCCTGAACCCTTCACTATCCTTTATTTATTTTTACACATTTTACACTACGATTTTTTTTTTCATCCTCATTATATTGGAAGGCGTCTCAAATGGCATTGTTTCCTGCAATCCTATTTCTGCCCATTCTGCTTATTTATACCAGCTTATGTATGTGTATTTGAATGCTTCAGATATTTTTCTGTAATATTATTTTTGTTTGAAAACAATAATCATAGAAAAATAAAAAATTCAAACTTTAAACCTTATTCTGAGACAATAAACAATTTTTTTTTTGGCTTTGAATTTTGGTTTTCAACAAATACCTGAATATTTGGCTTAACTTTAATATTATTTCCAAAACCCTTGAAATTGTTTTCGATGTCTGGGGAAAAATGAATAATAAAGTTTTTGGTTTCTTTCTCATGATAATGCCATTCTCTCGCAAAATGGTGAGTATGCATATATATAAGGGTGGGTCGATTTGTATGGACGAAAGTTAACCGATATCGCGCCATCGATTTTTCGATAGGTTTTGGGCTCAGGAAAAAAAGATCTACTATGCATACCCAAAAAAATAATTTTCAAGCATGCGAAATTTAATTTAATTTTTTTGACTTTTTTCGACTTTGATTTTATAAGGTTTTTTTCATGACCTACTAAAAAAATTTTCATTTGATTTTAAAATTTTCATGTATACCCTATCCGACCCAAAAATGCCCGATAAAAACGTTGGCGATAACAGTTTTTTGGAAAAAAAATTTTTTTTGGGTTTTGGGGAGTGTTTTGGTCAAAAAATTTACCCTTTCCCCATTTTTTTAAGGGTTTTTCAGCATACATGCAAAAATGTTTTCGATGAAAACGAATTTGTCTTATATTTCCTGTCCCACTTAAAATTATGCGCTAAAAACGTTGGCAGTTATTATGCATTTTTTCATTTTCAAGGCTCCAAATCATTTTTTATATATTTTGTTCGGTGTCAATTGGCGTAGTCCCAATTCATGCGCTAAAGATGGTGGTAAATGCAGTTTTTTTGAAAAGTACTCTAACAGCGGCTTTGGTGCAGACACTTGGGTTCGTATCCCAGTGTCCGAGAAGGGGTCTGATGAGAAGTTGGGCACTTCGAAACATGTCATCCCATACCATCGCTGTGCATATCGTTGTAATCTAATATCAATTAACAAAAAAATGTATTTAATAGAGTTTTAGAAGAGTTTTGGTCGAAAAACGAGTTTTTTTTAGATTTTTCATTGGCAAAACTCAATTTTAGCATTCGTTTGGCAAATAAAAAGCATTTTTAATATTTTACTTACATAAGTCATCACTATGATAAGCGTCACTTCAAAAATTTTCCCTCATTCGACAATTGTATGTGTCAATTTTACGTAATAACGTCATTAATTAACACACAGTGAAATTTTTGTTTGAACCTTCATTTGAACTATTTATTGAAATTATGAAAATGACAGTTTCCAAATATTTTCTAATACAAAAAAAGTGTGAAAAATGTGGGAAAATATTTTAAAGCTCAGAGATTTCCTTGCAAGTCCTGTGTGGTGGTCCTAAGGGGGTCAGTGCTTTTACTTTTAAGGGAGATCTCTCTGATTGTAAAGGCCGGAGAGATTCGGCCGATCAAATAGGCTATCGGGGAGACAGCCGGAATAAGTTTGAGAAAATAATTTGGTGAGCGTATGGTTCATATCAAATCAAGTCTGATCCTTTATTGACAAATCTTAATCTATTTATACACAAATTTGTCACAGAAAGTGATTTGCTAGACTCCTCCTCTTTCTCGACTTCTATGAAGCTGACTTCAACTTCAGCTTGACAATTACTTGCATTAGCCAATAGAAGCGCTTAGCGTCAGACATAGTATATGCCTACTAGTAGCGCAACTTACTCCGAATCTGCACACACACACAAACCACATAGGGTGCGTTGTATGCAATAATAAAACAATCAAATTTAGATACTGCAATATTGAACATGAAGACTTGAAACTCCCAAATTATTGAATATAAAGCAGTTATAACACGTTATCAGTTACTATAGAAGGTATATTTCAGTTTAAATTGAAGTTTTTAGTTGCAGTTTTTACTTTAAAACAACTCTGAACGCGATTTCCTTCATTCCACTCTCTCGGAGTACATTCATCCACTGCCTTCCACTCCGATTCGCAAAAGAAGATGCCAAACTAGTAGGGGTAAACAATGGCGTCAGACCAAGCAGAACTCTAGAATGAATGCTGGCTCAGCTAAAGTATTAACATACTTTAAGCAACGCTATTGGTCAAAGGTGTCAAATGCGGCTATACAAACAGACATGCATGTAGGTCGTGGCTGTTGCACGCTATGTACATATGTTTGTATGAGTACACTACACCTGCTTGGATTCCATTCGGCTCACTTTACTTCGGCTTTCTACTGTAGTCGCCATGATCCCTTCGCGATTTTTATGAACGGCACATTTAGATACGTTGGATACTAGCTCAACGTACCGCTCGGTGCTTTGAATATGGCATGGAATATTCGGATCCGGAAGCGGTGGATCTTCATCGTCTTCGTCTTCAAAATAAGCTTTCAAGTGTTCATACGGTATGCACCTTGTGAATGGCGGTTCTTGTGTTGTTGATCACTCTACGTAAATTGTCTGGCAAATATTGCGTCCACCGTATGAATTTTCCAAGCAAAGCACTACCGTATACAACCGACTTATAATATTTGACGTTAAAATACATGGGAACGTACACTAACATTATGTATGTTGCCAAGATTTTCAAATTAGCGGATGGAGTGCTGGTTGTAGCGTAAAGACGAAAGATTCTACGAGCTTTTGTGAGCCATCTACTAAGCATGATTTATAGGGCCCGGTGTAATCATTGCCAGTGAAGGTAGAACGTAACGATTCGAAATAGCATTAGCAATTTTGTGTAGATACTTCGCATCCGTTGATAGTTTTTCTCTGCATCTTCATCCAAGGGTGGTGGCATGTTTTCAAGTGGAATCGCTTCAAAATTCGTAACAACCTAGCAAATATATTTTTTTTTTGGAAATTTATTACGAATTTATGTAGCTTATAGGGAAAAGTTTAAAGAAAAGGGTGATAAGTACCTGTTGGTTATGGCAATTGTCAATACCTTTTGCAAGCGATCCAGTTGTGTTTTTGGCCCAGTCGATCGCGATTTTTCCTTTTCATTGAAGTGTAGTAAACAAATCCATCAGTGTAATGCTCTGTTCAGTTTCTTTTTAAATCGTCGCAATATACCTCTGTCCCCCCCAGTGTTTGTAATTTCGCCGTCAGAGCAAATGCCAATTAAATTATCAAGAGGAATCTGATTTTCTTCAAAAAATTTCTTCAAAGCTTCATGTTTCGCTTCAGCAGAATCAGTTTTGCCTACCAAGTTGCCGTAACCAAGTAATTGGTTGTTCGGCTCTTGTACGACGACTAAACTCGATTCGTTCTTCGTTTGCGAATAGTAAGCTTCGCCAAATTTTATTTAAGTCAATGCGTCGTCTTTTCGACCGTAAAACGAAAATGCTAACAATGCTTAGTTAGTAAAATAAAACGTTTTTTTTTTATTCTTACCACACAATTAACGCTTTGGCAAAAAATATATAAGCCTGAGAGAGTTCGTGGTTGGGAGTCCTTGGACGGGTCAAGATGTTGCGTATCGCAAGCGGGGCGGCATGGTTAGGCCAGAAACCTAATTTTCTAAAATATTTATTTATTTATTTAAATTTAAATTTAAATTCAAGAATAGTCTAGAATACAACTTACTTACAGACTACGTAGATATGTATCTAAAAATTGCTAAATTCGTCACCGTGGATCTCCCAGACATGAAACCATGCTGATTATCACTAATTAAGTGCTTGACAGTAAAATTAATTTTCTGTTTTACAACATACTCAAATAGCTTGGAGATAGTTGACCAGTTTGCAATTGGCCTGTAATTGCCAACATTATTCTTATTGCCACAAAAAAAGGCGAAATGAAAGTTACCTTCAAGGCATCGATGAATTCGCCAGACTGGAGAGATTTGTTGAAGATTAAAACGAGTGGGTTCGCCAACTCCAAACAATTTTTTAGAAGATAAGATGATAATCCGTCAATATCTGTCTGGGAGAATGATTTGATGTTCAGAATTCCATCAACAACATCATCAAGAGAGAGTGAGTGCTCCCAAGTTGATATGAGATCCCACCTTTGAGGAGGATTCAGGATAGCTTACCGCCTGAGTAACGAAATTGGAAGCGAAAAAATCTGCAAAAAGATTAGCTGCCTCCATGGGTGTATGCCAACCTAATGTCACTTTTGAAGTTCTTAGAATCACCCACACCAATCCACCCACTTGTACAGGGTGTTTTTTTTACAGGTTTGTTTTTCGAATAGAGATAAAACTGGCATTTTGTGGTCAAATCTGGCAACTCTAATGTCATTTATGTTCAGTTTGGTTTGCCATTTCATCACGAACAGGTTGACAAAAGAACAACGCTTGCAAATCGTGCAAATTTATTTCGAAAATAATGGTTCAGTTCGCGAAGCTTACCGTGAGCTCCATCCATTTTATGGTCGACATAATCGTCCATCAGAGCAATTAATTCGGTTAACCATGGATCGTTTTCGCACTACGTTTACTCTATGTGATAATACGCATCCGCAGAGACGTCGAACAGTGCGCACCGAAGAAACAATTGCCGCTGTAGAGCAAAGTGTTGAAGAGGACCCGAATGAATCGATTCGCCACCGTGCACAGCAATTGGAGCTTTGTCCATCAACTTTATGGAAGATTTTGCGCAAAGATCTTGGCTTGCGACCTTACAAGATCCAGCTTGTGCAAGAATTAAAGCCGCGAGACCATGCAATGCGTCGTGATTTTGGTGTATGGGCCGAAAATGAGATTGATTTCGATGCTGATTTTCATCGCAAAATTTTGTTCAGTGATGAGGCTCATTTTTGGTTGAATGGCTACGTCAACAAGCAAAATTGCCGCATTTGGAGTGAAGAGAATCCACGTGAGACCCTTGAAACGCCATTACATCCACAAAAACTGACTGTTTGGTGTGCTCTATGGGCTGGTGGAGTCATTGGGCCATACTTCTTCCGCAATAATGCTGGAGAGGCAGCTACCGTTAATGGAGACCGGTATAGAGCCATGATAACCGACTATTTTGTTCCCGAATTGGATGGCATGAATGTGGATGAGTTGTGGTTCCAACAAGACGGCGCTACATGCCACACAGCGCACGTCACAATCGATTTATTGAAGGAAACATTCGATGAGCGCATAATTTCGCGGAATGGACCTGTCAATTGGCCACCAAGGTCGTGTGATTTGACACCATTGGATTATTTTCTTTGGGGATATGTGAAGTCGCTCGTCTACACCAACAAACCAGAAACGTTAGGGGAATTGGAAGCCAACATTCGTGGCGTTATTGCCGACATACGGCCCCATATGCTCGAAAAAGTGGTTGAAAATTGGACCTGTAGAATTGGCTTTATTTGAGCCAGCCGCGGCGGCCACATGCCCGAAATCATACTTAAACATTAATGGCATAAAATTATCCTTCCAATAAAGCCAAATTGATGGACCTTAAAACGATTTTCTTGTGTTTTATTTCAATTCAAAGTGCTATACCCCTAAAAAAAACACCCTTTATGTGTCTGCCTTCGTGTCTGCCTTCGTGTCTGCATATTCGTGTTCTGCCAGCATACATATACATGCACATGGGTGTGAATGTGTAGGTTCTCTTCCCCTTAAAACCGGATGATGATTTTCAGCTTAAACGGATGTCCTTGATTTGGCAACCGCTTACTTTCTCAGCGAACGTTCACGAATACACATCAAGGCCACCAAGGATTTGCCACCCCGTCACTGCCATTTACAGCTAACTTAAATTGTCCATTTAAATTTTAATACCAAATACACGACCATATTCTGAAGAGAGTTCTCGGTTTCTTTTCTCTCTTTTTAAGTACGAATTCGACCGCGTGTAATGTAATTGTAATATACCTATGTGTATAGACTCGCGAATATGTTACCGCGGCAGTGTAATGACATTCGAGCGTGCATGCTAGTTGAACCAGGTCTAGCTTTTCGGCTGGGGTGGGTGGCTGTATGAACCATTCCCACTGCATACATACATACATATTTATTTATCATGCACTGTATTTTTCTGCAACCGAAAAGAAATACTCTAAACCAATAATAGCAAATTATTACGGCGGCACACTACGGACGATCGAACAACAACACAGAAACCATTAGCCATCGAACCGATGGACGTTAAGCATTTCCTGCGGGGATGGCGATATGCAACGAAATGATTGCGGAATAAGGCTGGGTCGCCAATTTTTTGGCGTTGATACCTTGAAGCCAGCGCCATAGCCGGTATCAGCGCAGTGCATTAACGCAATTGCGTTAAGTGCTTTTTTGGCGCAATGATACCATATTGCTAGGGGCGCAGTTTATAAGACATCGCCGAAAACTAATACAAAGCGCTTGGAGGGGGTATCTAGAGACACGTATTCACCCACGTATCCATGTCTTGATTAAGAATCCGAAGGCGGAGTATAACTTTTTTTACCGGTTCAAAAATAATGAGCAAAAATAGTTTGCTCCGGTAATAATATAGTTTGGGAGACATAATTGAGTACTGAACGAAAACGGTCCTATAGGGTATCTACACCCACGTATCCATGCCTTGATGAAGAATCCGAAGACGGAGTGTAACTTTTTTTACCCGTTTAAAAGTAATGAACAAAAGGCTGAATAATATTTTTTGTGAATAACTTTTAAATTGTTTAAAATTTAAATTTTCCCCACTCGGATTTTGATACTTGAAACCGAAACGCGTCTTTGGGTATCCCTCTCAACACTTTTGGTAGTGCCTTGGAACCTGTAGCGCGTATGTTGGCGTCACTGGCGCTGATACTATTATTTGTGATACCATAAGGCCATGACGCCAGCAGCGCCAGAAACACCTTCAACTCAATGGCGCCAGTGGCGCCACTCCAGTACAGCGGTGTTTTCTAGTAGTTTAGTGTTTCTGGCGCTACGGGCGTCATGGCGTTACGGAATCACAAATAAAGGTATCAGCGCCAGTGACGCCAACACCGGTATCAGCGCAATTCCGTGAAGCCGCGCAGCGTTACACACCCTTATTGCGGAATACACCGAAAAATAGAACATCATTTGAGAGACTTAGATGTCATTTGTCTCCTTCTTACTCCCTTCCCCTCCAAGTCTGGGAGAACTGAATTGTGTCTTTCCCAACCCCCCTAACACAATAATCAACGCTTGGAACACATTTCACGAAACTGATTCACACTTTATTCATTTTTAAAAATTATCCTTCCTTATATCAAACTACGTTGTTGTTGCAGTGAGAGCGATTCAGCACAATTGGTGACTCTACACATTTGCATTAATATTCTCGTAGAAGTGATCCGAACTTCTCGCAAAAAGTAGTTTTACATAAATAGTTATATTAGGGTAGCTATTTAAAGTAGCTTTTAAATTTTGAACTGAGATTTACATTTGTTTTGTCGATTTAATTAAATTAAGCGATTTAAGCCTTTTGCCGCACACAAGTTTAACAAGAGATTTACATTACTGTTCAATTGGACGATCCCTCGATGTTTGCGCTTGGTTTCTCCTCACTGATTTTGACGATTTAATGCTGGTTTCTTCTCAAACTTGATATGCTCTTTGGTGGTATGACTTTATAGGACAAATATGCTTATAACGCTTTTACAAATGTGAACTTAATTTCAAATTACTATTCATGTAATATGGTTTTGGTGATTTATGGATACACCAAAATGATATTAAAATTTTACATCCAAACTCTTCGTATTTTCCGCAAAAAAAATATGTGTTCTAATACATCCATACATACATAACTTGGTACCCGTATGATACTTAAATGAAGTTTGCAAAAAAATATTATGTTCAGTCAGAGCTGGTAAAATACTATCTTATTGAAAAGATAACGCTTGTAAATCTGGGGATTGGTTGTCTCGGCCGTGAATGATGTACTGCTTCGAACAGTGGATTCAGGTTATTGCTCGCGTAGTAATTGCGTTCCTGCTCCAATTATCTAACTAATTCCTGTCTGCTGTAAGAATACATAATAAATTGTCCCCTTTATACACCAAAACCATCTTAAATTGACTACCGTTATCGGTTACGATAACCTCCGGTACTCCAAAAAGGTCGAATATATGTATGTTTCTTTAGGAAATTTACTATAGGTGTTGTAGTGAAGGGGCAAAGAAAGGGAAACTTTGAAAGCTGATCTAAAAAAATTAGTATGCCAATATGTCTGTTCTTAGATCAGGTACGAATTTTCCCATTGGCGGTCTTAAAACTAGTTGGATTATCAAGCGCTTTGCCAATTACTTATTTTCTTAGACCCTCAGGAACCAATAGCTTCCATGCCGAGTTCTGTTGTTCATCGTCACCTGTATAATATCAGTTCTGTGATAAATAAAATTTTGTCTTACTTCAAAGTCCGAATACTTGACCGCATTACTTATTACGTTACCGCGTAGATTCGTGTAAGAAGAATCGTCAAAAGCAGTTAATGAAATAACAATGTCAGGCACGCAGTCAATTTGTATACCGTCCGGTCCCTCTATACTTCCGGAAAACATACGAGACAATGTGTCAGGTACTACAATTTCACTTCCCTTACGACGTTCTATAGTAACTTTAAAGGATTGACGTTTGAGTGCCCACCGCGCCAATCTTCCGCTTAGGTCTACTTGGTTCATAAGCCAACGCAAACTTGCATGGTCTACCTTAAACTCTTGACCCTCTAGGGAGGGACGAAATTTTTTCACGGCTAAAATTGCTGCAAGACATTCTTGTTCCGTGACGGAATAATTCCTCTGTGCTTTATGTAGCTTTTGTGACATATACGAGATCGGAACTTCTCCACTCACTCACCTGTGCCAGCAAGGCCCCTCTGTCCATTCAAATTTCCTATTTTGTTTAAGCAATTCTGTCAAACGTTCTGTTATATCCGCAAAATTTGCAATAATCCGCCTGTACCAAATACTCATCCCCAAGAATCGACGAAGCTATCGCACCGTCTTCGGGGCTGGATACTCGACTATAGCAGACACCTTGTCAGGATCAATTTGTAAGCTTCCACGTAATACCACATAGCCTAAATACTTGACTTGCCTAAGGCAGAATTTACTTTTCGCGACATAAAAGGTCAGACCTGCCTTACGTATGTGATAAGCTAAATCTTGCAATAGTTCTACGTGAACGTTGAAATTTTCCGAAATAAGAAGGAAGTCATCCAAGTAAACAAAAACGCGTTCTTTCAAATTATATGGAGCTACCCTATCCATTAGCCTACACATTGTTTGCGGTGTGTTGCACAACCCAAACGTCATAACCGTAAACTGGTATAGAGTGTCGCCATGTTTGCATGAACATACCTTATTAAACGATTCATAAAGTAATTTAAAACATTAAATACAACCTCCCTAGCAAATACGTAAAAGCATATGTCTATGAAGTTTATATATGTATCTGAATTCGAATTCTCTCATTTTATAACATTAATTTCGAATCCACTCAATGCGCTCAAATTTATGTATGTGTTTGCAATTATATAACGTGTACGTGTGTTCAAACATTTGAATTTGATCATTAGTCTATTTTATATTCTCTTTATACGTATCTTGGTTTGTAAATAGGTATACATTTTCGAACTTTGCATTATATAACTTATTCGTGGAAACTGACTTCATTCCATTTGTAACAAGCGCGAGGAAACACACAATTTCTGAACAAGTCCTCATTTTTAAATTACAAGGAAAAGTATAATAATAAATATACATGTACTACAGCATACAAATCTCTGTCTTGTTCACTTCGTCGACATAGAGGCCACAAGCGAGGACCAAGCACTGCATGGCTCTTCTATCACACCTAATTTAAGCATGCGCTCAACCTCTTGTTCTACAAGTTTTTCGATAGCCGGTGTAATCGGAAAGTGCCTTTGTTTTATCGGCTTGGCGGTCCCTACGTCTATTTCATGCTCAATAAACCAAGTTTTCCCTAATCTATTTTCTTCGTACGATGGAAAACAACGAATAGCTGCATCGAGCTTTTGATGTTGCTCAACTGTCAATTTATGTGCATTATCGTCTAAGTTTGAGAAATAAACACCTTGGGTAAGGGACGGTACTATATAAAACTCTGTAGGTTTTGAATCCTCTTTGTATTTGACTAACAGCTCAACAACTCCTTAATTTTGTTGTTTGGTACCATCCGCAGTACGAGCATATAATTTAAGTGCTTTAATACGAAATTCGTTTTGTCTTTTAAATACTTCGCGTGCTGATGATCCCCCAAGACAACTCACCGAGGTTTCGGAGTCTAATAATCCAAGCACTTCTTTACCCAATATGTTTGTCTTAGCGTAAGGCCTCACATCATCTGGTTTACAAAGAGTAGTTGATATAAGTCCAGAACGTTTTTTATTTACATTTTTCCAATAGTATCTACCACGTCCTTCTGAGGACCGCGGAGCGCTTTATACTCTCCTAACCGTTCGTGAAAAGGCTTAATCGTGTGTAGAAATGGAATGAACTTACGCGATCCTTTGGTAAAGGTTTCAAAAACTTAATAGTTTTTAACTGATATGTAAATTCGGAGGTTTGCTGTTGTTGCAAACATCCCGTCTCAAATTTCCCGATTTGCTATAGTTTGGACAGTTTGGGAGGAAGAAAGCTGTTAGGGCGCACCCATATCAAAAAACAAGTCTTGGTTTAACGCATTGCTTATAATTATGGCCTACCTCGTCACAATTCCAAGACTTCCTGTCAACTGAATTATTCAGTGCCGAAATACCAACGGCGCCTTCAGCGTCGTTTGAGCTTTCGTCACTAGGTGCATGTACAATTTCCGATACCTGTCTCCTAGGGAAGGCTTGACAGGCAATTTTATGTTCGGCTCTTGAAAGAAAATTTCAGAAAATTTTCGCGCTTAAGGCACGCTTGACGTAAGTCATATAGGTTTTCTATTTTAAAATTTAGTAACTCTAAACGAATTTCAGGCCGTAAATTATGTGTCAAAGTTTCTACCAATTCGCGTTCTTCCATAGTTGTATTCAAACCCTCCACCAGAGACAAAACTCCCTCTAAACACTGTTCAAAAGGTTAATTGGCTTTTTGCATCCTATTGCGGATAGACTTTTTTATCGATATCAGTACGAACATCTTTAAAATTTATCTTTAAATCTTCACAAAAATTAACCATTCGATAGTCAATGCATTAGCTCGGTAAATAAATTCATTCACTGAAATGCTTTGACTTCCAACGAGGAATAATTTTGCCGATAGCACTATTAGAAACGGATGAATCTCTTTGCGATTGAAACGAACACTCCCGGCTAGCTTCTGCGTGTAAAGCAGGCGCTTGGTTAGCAGATCGATCTATAATGCTATTACTAATAGAATTGAGATCCTCCCTGAGTGGAAGTCGTTCTTCCACTCGAGGTGGCGTACGATTTAGCTTGAGCGTCGAAAACTGTTGCTCTAATGCATTGCTAACCAGACGTTCAAGGTTACTTTGTATATTACGCAACAAAGCTTCTTGATGCCTACGAACGACAGTTTCTACTACTTCCGCTATCCATGTAAAGTCTGTAATAGACCGAGCTGACAAGCTCCGACTCGCGCACTGAGTTGGTCCAAAACATCCAGACAGCATTTGAAAAATCAGCTCAACGGTATAATCTGCATAGTAGATTAAAAACGTTTAAAATAGGTGATGAGGTATACCGTCGAAACTTTGTCTTGAGCGATAGCGCGAAAAAGTTTAATGCTAAGCTGGCACCCGTTTTCGTAAAAGCATCGGTTGTTGCCACCAAAGTACCAATTAAAAGAGTTATTACGCAAACGTCAAGCTGTGTAGTTCTTTTTACATTAGTCTCTGTGATTATATTTAATAAATTAATATATCTTTTATATTCTTAAGTTATAATTAAAACTAATAGAGATAAATACCTAATTGTGATTCACTACTTGGTGTGAATAGTGTTAAAAAGTTTGATAGTGATTCATTATTATAAATTCATTTTGTTGAATTTGTGTGTGCCGAGGTTTTTGCATATTTTATTTGTTGCTATTGAAAGGTTTTATTTCATATTGCAATTGTTGTTGTGCTCTGACTTGCTTTTCTTATTTCTTTTTCGTTACAGCTGTTTTGCGTGGTTTGTTGAACGTCAGATACAGTGTGTTTAAAACTGTTCGCTCAGTACTGTGTCATTTAAACTGTCAGGGTTGTTTTTCTTTATCCCGCTAAATTTTTTTCTTAACTTATAATTTTTCTTATAAATTTATATAAGTATTTATACGAAAATGTCGTGCATGATAGCAAACTGCCAGTTAAAAAGCGAGTCCGAACGCTATGTAGCATGCTGGCTGTGGGACGGACTTGTCCACGCCAAGTTCACTGGGTTAACCGGTAAAATAGCTGAGCTGCTTAAGGAAGGAAAAGGCCTGCGCTGGTCTTGTTCCAAATGCCGGTCGACGGAAGTTGATCTCTGTAAAATCTTTAGGCATATCAGAAACGGTTTTTCTGAAATAAGCAAAGATTTTTCAT
Organism: Merzomyia westermanni; assembly: GCA_949987695.1. NCBI lineage: Eukaryota > Metazoa > Arthropoda > Insecta > Diptera > Tephritidae > Merzomyia > Merzomyia westermanni. Next base: position 68,930,331 of record OX465292.1, read on the forward strand.
TGCTGACTGAAAAATTCCAAAAATATGAAAATATTTTCAAAACCTTGGAAACTTTGGAGAATTCGCCTCATTTGGAATGCCCTGATAATCGCGAAAAAAGTACTACTACCTCAACTACTACTACCTCAACAGTCCCGAACTTGCCTCAACCCCTTGAAGTTATAGATTTGGCTTCTCCAATTCCTAGTACGGTTGTCCGAGCAACGTCGAAGAACGCCCCTTCAAAAATGTCCACTAGGAAAAACCCGGAACCTCCAACTATTGCAATGGAGTCTGAACCAATCGTTGGTAAGCTTGTTGTGGTTCCTCGCAAAAAATCTATTTTTGTGTCTAGGTTCCATCCAGACACTACCGAGGATGGCTCGATGTACCATATTTCTTCTAAAGTTAAAGATCAAAGCGTAACTGTTAGAAAATTTAATTTCACATATCAAAGAAGTATGTCTTCGTTTAAGATTGATGTATCTGGGAATGATTTCGATACTCTTTTGGACAGCTCTTTTTGGCCTCCCGGGGCTCTTGTGCGGGAGTTTGAATACAGACCGAATAGGAATGTTCAAAATGTAGCGAAAATTTCTCGTAATAACGTTGAGTCAAAAAACTGAGCACTAAATCCGTGAGTATCTTTTATCAAAATGTCAGAGGTCTAAATACCAAATTAACTGATCTCTTTTTGAAATCTTTTCATTGTAATTATAACGTAATTGCTTTTACCGAAACTTGGCTAAAACCTCATGTTTTCAACTCAGAGTTTTTATGAAATGAATATCAAGTATATAGAAATGATCGCTTGAACAGAGTCGGGGGTGGTGTTCTACTTGCCGTTCATTCCTCCATCCCTTCAGAAGAGGTTAATATTCCTAACATCGATTTCATTGAGTTCAAATGCATGCGCCTTCAACTAGACTACGTACTTATATGTTTGCTACATCCCTCCAGGATCAGATTTTTCAGTCTACATGCAACATGTCTCTCTGCTCAAAACTGTTAACTTTATGACTAAAGCTTCAGATTCAATTATTGTTTGGGTGATTTTAACTTACCTCATATATCGTGGAACATATCTGATGGTAACATTATTCCAAATCCATCCAAACTGGGGTACAATTACTTTTTAGATGGAATTTCCGATCTTTGCCTTAATCAAATAAATGTTACCGCTAACAAGCTTGGGAAAGTCTTAGATTTAGTGTATGTTAATGATATAAACCAATTTTCTGTAAATCGTTGTGATCCGTTGGTTTTACCAGAAGACCTTTACCACCCTTCTATGGAAATAGTCTACGAAACCATAAGTAATGGCCAAGGCACTCAATGCTACTCATGTAGTAGCTTTGATTTTAACTTTTCCAAAGCAAACTAAAGGGTGTTTTTTTAGGGGTATAGAACTTCGAATTGAAATAAAACACAAGAAAATCGTTTTAAGGTCCATCAATTTGGCTTTATTGGAAGGATAATTTTATGGCATTAATGTTTAAATATGATTTCGGGCATGTGGCCGCCGCGGCTGGCTCGAATAAAGCCAATTCTACAGGTCCAATTTTCAACCACTTTTTCGAGCATATGGGGCCGTATGTCGGCAATAACGCCACGAATGTTGGCTTCCAATTCCCCTAACGTTTCTGGTTTGTTGGTGTAGACGAGCGACTTCACATATCCCCAAAGAAAATAATCCAATGGTGTCAAATCACACGACCTTGGTGGCCAATTGACAGGTCCATTCCGCGAAATTATGCGCTCATCGAATGTTTCCTTCAATAAATCGATTGTGACGTGCGCTGTGTGGCATGTAGCGCCGTCTTGTTGGAACCACAACTCATCCACATTCATGCCATCCAATTCGGGAACAAAATAGTCGGTTATCATGGCTCTATACCGGTCTCCATTAACGGTAGCTGCCTCTCCAGCATTATTGCGGAAGAAGTATGGCCCAATGACTCCACCAGCCCATAGAGCACACCAAACAGTCAGTTTTTGTGGATGTAATGGCGTTTCAAGGGTCTCATGTGGATTCTCTTCACTCCAAATGCGGCAATTTTGCTTGTTGACGTAGCCATTCAACCAAAAATGAGCCTCATCACTGAACAAAATTTTGCGATGAAAATCAGCATCGAAATCAATCTCATTTTCGGCCCATACACCAAAATCACGACGCATTGCATGGTCTCGCGGCTTTAATTCTTGCACAAGCTGGATCTTGTAAGGTCGCAAGCCAAGATCTTTGCGCAAAATCTTCCATAAAGTTGATGGACAAAGCTCCAATTGCTGTGCACGGTGGCGAATCGATTCATTCGGGTCCTCTTCAACACTTTGCTCTACAGCGGCAATTGTTTCTTCGGTGCGCACTGTTCGACGTCTCTGCGGATGCGTATTATCACATAGAGTAAACGTAGTGCGAAAACGATCCATGGTTAACCGAATTAATTGCTCTGATGGACGATTATGTCGACCATAAAATGGACGGAGCTCACGGTAAACTTCGCGAACTGAACCATTATTTTCGAAATAAATTTGCACGATTTGCAAGCGTTGTTCTTTTGTCAACCTGTTCATGATGAAATGGCAAACCAAACTGAACATGAATGACATTAGAGTTGCCAGATTTGACCACAAAATGCCAGTTTTATCTCTATTCGAAAAACAAACCTGTAAAAAAACACCCTGTACAAGAAATTAAATAAAGAACTGTCTAAATTAACTTGGCCTGAATTTGGTTGTGATATCGATCTAAACGTCTCACATTTCAATCAAACTATTTACTGCCTATTTGAGAAGTTTATTCCTAAACGTAAATTAACTTATGATCACCCTACTCAAGCTTGGAAAACGCGATCATTTAATTTATATAAGAAATCCGGATTAAATAAACATTACCTACTGTATTCCATTCTACGTCAGAAGTACATAGATTTAAATAAAAAGTGCTATTAAGCTTATATCTCTAAAACCAAAACAGACATTATTCTCAATCCAAAGTCTTTTTTCTCAATTTTTCACTTCTAACTATTCTGCTGTCACCAATTCAAACTTTCAAAACTATCCCTATAAGCTACACGGGACAAATTCAATTAATTCACCAATTATATGCGCCAAAGATGTTCTAATTTACCTTAAAACCTTAAAAGAATCTTTTAAATATGGTCCTGATAGGATTCCTACATGTTTCTTGAAAAAGTGTGCGAACCATATTTACCAACCCCTTACCAATTTCTATCACTAAAATGTGGTGTTTTTCCAACTGCGTGGAAAGAATCGCTTCTTCTACCGCTGCATAAAAGCGGGAGTAGGTCTTCTATAGAGAACTATCGTGGTATCGCAAAGCTTTCTGCCATCCCAAAATTGTTTGAAGCTATTGTTACAAATCAACTTACGGGTCCGATCTCTACTTTGATAGCTGACTGCCAACACGGGGTTAGTAAGGGAAAGTCCACAGTTACGAATTTACTTGAGTTTACCAGTCATGTCTCAAATGGCTTTAGAAAAAATCTGCAAACCGACGTTATTTATACGGATTTCAGCAAAGCTTTTGACCAAGTGTGTCACCCATTACTTATTCATAAACTCGATCAGTTGGGCTTCCAGCCGGGTCTCAATCGCTGGATCTCTTCTTACCTTAGTGACAGGACACAAAGAGTAATGTTTAAAAATTTAGTATCCGATGTCATTTATGTCTCTTCGGGGGTTCCTCAAGGAAGCCATCTTGGCCCGATTCTGTTCTTGTTGTTTATAAATGATATTTCTACAATAATAAAATTTCCAAAAATGTTATTGTATGCCGACGACGTAAAGCTTTTCATGTCATTCGCGTCATTTGAAGATAGAAATAAGCTACAATCAGATCTAGATACACTTGTTACTTGGTGCGATTTAAATTATATGCCACTTAACCTTTTAAAATGTAAACACATGGGTTTTTCGCGTGGAATTTCTCAGCCGGCTTCCTATACAATTAAAAATTATAGTCTTGAGCAAGTGTATGATTTTGTTGACCTGGGGGTTGCTATGGACTATAAACTCAGTTTCAACCGCCATATTAACACAACAGCCAATAAGGCTAGAGGTGTCCTAGCATTCGTTAAACGATGGTCTAAAGAATTTAGCGACCCTTATGTAACTAAAGCCCTCTTCACTACATTAGTCAGACCGATACTTGAATACGGTTCTATAATTTGGAACCCGCGTTACCAGGTTCATGTAGATCGCCTTGAATCAGTTCAAAAACAATTTTTACTATTTGCCTTGAGAGATTTTCATTGGGATCCCTTGTACAATCTGCCACCCTATACGAATCGTTTAAAACTCATTATTATGCACACACTTTCTAGTCGGAGGGAAATGCTTGGAATTATTTTTATGATTAAATTGCTAAATAGTTCACTATCCAGCCCATTTCTTCTAAGTGAAGTGAAATTCAATGTACCGTCTCGTCCTTCAAGGCATTTTAAACCTCTAGTCTTAAAACAGTGCCGAACCAATTTTCAGTTAAATGAGCCTTTTCGCTGCTTGTGTCAAGATTATAACTCTCTTTCTGGTAGATTTGATATTTCAGACTAGCTTTTCAGCATAAAAAAATCAATTCTTTCTATCCTAAATTCATAGCTACTAATTGTTTCTTATTCTTTGACTTCTATATTAACTTCTAACAATAACTTTAGTCTGTTAACTAGTTATTTCTTAATGTATAATCTATCCTATATCTACTTTACTTAGCTGATTAGGTATTCTCTGTAGCTGAGCAGTTTTAGATCTCGACGATTAACAAACCAAAGCCTTTCAACGACTCGGCACGAACGAATAATCCGCGCGTTATACGGATGCGCCCCTCGCGCCGGTCGGGCGGGATATGGTGGGTAATCCGTTGGGAATTATTATTATTATTATTATTATTTAAGTAATGGGAAAATGGGCTGGTATCACGGCAAAGACGTTAGGGCAAGCAAGGGTTAAGAAAAAGTTGTGCCAAGGACCAAAAACCTTATAAAGAGACAGCCATAGATAAACTTCGTTAAGTTACATACATATTTTCTTCTTCTAACAAAATCACGCCACCCTTTTCCGGGCTTATATAAGCTGCGGATTTGGTAATTTTCGGGGCTTCCTGTGGATAAAGTCTCATGAGGAAGGTTCCAGTTGTGCAAGTAATAAAAGTTACGCGAACGGAATGTGCAAATGTACAAACGAGGATAAAGTTAAAAAGTTTTGCCATTGACATTTTATCATTTTAATCGCAACGTAATACGGTTTTGAAATATTGAACGATTAATATAAACCTAACCCGACAAAAACGTTCTTCCTGCTGTACCTGATTGCTTAAAATTTCCAAGAATAATTTCTGATATGGAGAGGCTGATTTAATGCGGAAATATACCAGGCTAAGTAGCTGCCCCCTGAGGATGAAGAGTGGTTATTTTGTGGAGTTGCATGCTGCATGCATCATACATTAGTTTTTTTTTTGTTTTTTTTTAAATTATTTAAAAAAAAAAATGGTTCGATACGTCTAAATTTTTATTTATAAAGTATAGAGTTTTTTTCATACACATAAGTTGCGTATTCTTAATACAAAATTCGAATATGCATATGTACATATAGAGAAAAAGAACAAAGATAACCTTTTCTTTAACTTAAACTTCCTGGAAAAAAAAACTTCAATTCCAAGACCTCAAAGAATTCCACTTTAGTTATATCGTGGGTTCCTATTAGTAAAGTCGCTTAGTGGGTTTTTTTTCCTTCCTCAAAACGAAAAGAATGAAAATAGAAAACGAAGCAAAAATATTTAAAAAAATATTAATATAAAGGGAGTTGAAGTGAAAAAGAATAGAACAAAATTGGTTAAAAGTACCTTATAATTAAAAATGTTGAAAAAAAAAGAATATTCATAAATCGTTTTAAAATATTAAAGTAGAGAAAATAAATTTTGCTTGAAAGACAAAAAGAAAACATTATGGATACATAAAATTAAATTAGAGAAAAACAAGACGTGATATTGGAACAGTGAAACAAGTGAGTTATATCGTATCGACGATCATTGGAAATTCCAACTTAAGCGTACTAAAAAGTATGCAAAGTGTAAGAAAAAAAAATTTAGTTTTAATAAATATACGGTATATGAAAAATAGTGTGGTTGTGAGTAAAATTATGATTTCAGCTGTGCAGCAGATCGCCGGAGGCCTTCAACGTGTTCCAATTTATGTTCCCAAATATTCTTCTTGCTTTTGTATGTTTTAATAATACGCCTTAATGATCATTAAGTCTCTCATTGAGATCAGCGAAAATTAAGAGCGGCATGAGAACTAGCGTGAAACGTTATACATAATCATCTTCAGGACTGAAAGACAATGATAAATACATGTATTAAAACCTTAAAAACATAAAACATAAACTTTATACATTTAAACTTACACTCTGCACCAGTTCGACTAAATTAGCATTTCTAACAATAAATAAGTTGAAGCGATCTGAAGATGACTACAGAATGTAGTCGAAATATCGACAAATCATATGGACAAATATATACATATTATATATACAAAAACAATAATTTTTAGTGTTTTTAATTTATATATATGTATGGCCTAGAGCTCGGTGAATTTCTTAATATTTTACAAATAAAGGCCGATAACAAATAAAAATAGTTATACATAATTATTTTCTTTTAAAATCAAGTATTTGTTTTTGATTGAAATAAAAATAATATCGTAATTTAATTTAATTATTAATTAATCAAAGTAGATTTGATTAAATTCAAGTTGATTTATGCGAATATTCACTTTTCTAATATCACGGTCTCAATAGTGGTAGGCTTGTTATATAAATTTGTTCCGTTTTCACAGTGTTCACATAGTGTGCATATATATAAGTAGGCATATAGTAGGCTTGTTATTTGAAAGTTGTTCCATTTTCACAATGTTCCTATAAGTGTTAGGACATCTACAATTAAGTACTTTTTTTTACCACTCACTACTAATATAGTATGAATTTAAATCTTTCATTATTTTTCCTTGTTGGTTGATTACCTTATCATATAAATAAATGGATTGTTAATTGATACCTAAAATGGTCTGAAATTTCTCTTCGCTACCATCTGAAGAGTCATGGAGGATGGGCAAAGAGCGGTGTAGAAATAGGAAGTACAGCCGCAAGATAGGGCAAAAGTTAGTATGCAGCTTTTGCTAAAATATAAAATTTTTTTTGGTGGTCATTGAAAGTGCTGTGGAAATAAACCCCTGAACCCTTACGTGTGCGGATAAATTTTTTTCTGGTTAGGCCTTGGGTTTGGCATAAGTGGTGATTTTGTTGGTGTCTGCTTCAACGAACCCACATTAGTGGCTGAAGCTACGGGACAGCGAGACGCACACGGGCAGACATCAACATCTTCTACTCGTCACCATCTAAACATGGTACAAATAATTGTCGACCCATAGTGGATACACTAAAAGGTTTCATAACAAGTCATTGGTCTGACTATGCGAGTTCGTAACGTTATTGGTTTGGTAACGATTTTGCCTATTCCGAGCATTTCGATTTTGTCTATGTGCAGAATGAGAAGTTTGATTGGGTTCCATTAATTGGTATTTCCCTGCAGCTGTCTCAGCTTGGACACTTCCCAAACGAGTTACTGGTCCGCCAGCGGATATGTTTTCTAAACTGATAGCTTACCCATGGGCATCCCTAAAGGAATTGGTACTACACACCCTAAGGACATGTATTGATGCTACTCATCCATGTTGACATACAACTTAGATGAAAACGATGGTCGCATGGAGCTATCACATTATTGGAACTATTCATAACCTCGTTACAGATTGTACACAAATCATTCTGCTCAAGAGGCAATAATAGCACGAACTAAAGCTCGTTTTTGTAACGCAAAAAAAAAAATTCTGACGTGCACATGCAAATCGCCGATACACGTGTATTTTTATTTTTTCTCTCCTTTCCGAAAAAGTATATTTGGTTCATAGGACAGAATGCGTGTAACGCGGTGTAAATTTTCCACACTACGACAAACCGCCATATCGTAAGCAACCAACCAATCTCCAGAAAATAAAATGTGATTATCTTTGCAATTCTGTTAATCTCTTTATTATATACTTTTGCTTTACTTCGAATTATATGTATTTGCCCGCATAAGCATCCGTATGTATTTTAAAACAGTTTAGCAAAGGTATCTTGCCCAAAAAACTTCAGTTAAATCCTCAGCCGGTTCTTCCTTTGCAATTTTATTTTGGTTATCGCAAATTGTTTCGTTTAATCCAATTTGTTTAGTTGAAATATCCTTAGATTTTTCCTCGTTGTCGTTTTATTAAATTACTGCAAACTGTGAATGTGATCCAACACGTCGATTTTTGAAGATATTAAAAATGTTTCTTTCCCAGTGTTCGTTTCGCAATTATAAGAAAACAATTAAAACTTGTGCGCGAGAGCTATGCCAACCGATAAATTGAAGCCGAAGTCGTGCTTACAAAAAAAATAGCGGCTTGGGAATGTTCAAACACACAGCTATCACTGGCAGGGGATAACAAATGTTCCATATGACACGCTCTGTTCCAACTGACAAATGTGTGTAACCCACATTCCGAGTGAGAAAACTGTATCATCGGTTATGGAGTTTGGTAAGATAAACGACCTATAGCGTTTAAACTAATCCCAAATTTTATATCGATCACGAACCTGATTAACACTTTATTCATTTTTAAAAATTCTCCTTCCTTTACAAGGTGGCGCAAAAGTAAGCTTCCGATGTTCAGCATATCGGTTGTGGCACGTGCAGTGTGTGCTGTTGCACCGTCTTGTTGGAACCACATGTTTTCCAATCCCAATTCATCAAGTTGCGGCAAAAAGAACTCGTTGATCATTGCTCTGTAGCGCTCACCATTCACAGTAACCGTTTGGCCCCGACCGATTATTGGTCAAATAAATAGCATTGTTTACCCGTACTAGTTTGGCATCTTCTTTTGCGAATCGGAGTGGAAGGCAGTGGATGAATGTACTCCGAGAGAGTGTAATGAAGGAAATCGCGTTCAGAGTTGTTTTAAAGTAAAAACTCCAACTAAAAATTTCAATTTAAACTGAAGTTTACATTCTGCACGAACGAATAAGGTGTTATAACTGCTTTATATTCAATAACTTGGGTGTTTTAAGTCTTCACGTTCAATATTGCAGCATTTAAATTTCATTGTTTTATTATTGCATACAATTCACCCTGTGTGGTTTGTGTGTGTGTGCAGATTCGGAGTAAGTTGCGCTACTAGTAGACATATACTATGATAAATAGTCAGCAATATTCCGCGTTCTGGAGCAGTGTAGCGTAACATTGTTTATTAACGTGTATTTCGCATGTGTTTACTACACAAATGTCAAAACAGAACTGACTTTAGGGGCCAATCGCAAAATTTATAGCATTTTCTGATAGGAGGATTACTTTTGCGCCACTTTGTATTAAACTACGTTGTTGTTGCAGTGAGATCAATAAATATCTATATACGAGTATATATAAATATTTAATCAATTAATATGTCAGCACAATTGGTAAATCTCCACATTTGCATTAATATTCTCGTAGAAGTGATCCGAACGTCTCGACAAAAGTAGTTATACATAAATAGTTATATTATGGTGAATGCTGGTTTCTTCTCAATCTTGTTATGCTCTTTGGTGGTATGAGTTTATAGGACAAATATCCTTATAACGCTTTTACAAATGTGAACTTAATCTCAAATTACTGTTCATGTAATATGATTTTGGTGATTTATGAATATACCAAAATGATATTAAAACGTTACATCCAAACTCTTCGTATTTTCCGCAAAAAAAATATACATGCCTATACATACATACATAAGTTGGTACCCGTATGGTGCTTAAATGAAGTTTGCAAAAAAAGTGTATGTCCAAAGAGAGCTGGTAAAATACTATCTTATTGAAAAGATAATGCTTGTAAATCTGGGGATTGGTTGTCTTGGCCGTGAATGATGTACTGCTTCCAACAGAGGATTCAGGTTATTGCTCTCGTAGTGATTGCGTTCCTGCTCCAATTATCTAATTAATTCCTGGATGCAGGTGTTCTTCTGTTGAGGAAAATACGTATATGCAAGAATGCATAAGAAATCGTCCCATTTATACGCCAAAACCATACGTACCATGTAAATAATTGATGCTTCCAGATTTGTACTTGAGACTAAGGAGCCCGTTTCAATGATCACTCCTCAAGAACACTGGTGCCTAGAATGCACTTTATAGACTATTCTTAATTTTTCTTGAAATTAATGCTTTTTGTATTTTACTACCAGAAAAAAATACGCAATGCCACTTTTGGGAGCTAGTGCCAAGTTACTCTTTTGAAAGCTGGATTAAAATGGCCGAGAAAAAATATGTCATCGGATGACTTGGTTGCGGAAAACTTTTGGGGTTCCACAAAAAAATTGTAAAAGGTTTCCAGTACCCTTTGCAGAGTTGCATGAGTTTTCTGTCCGCGAGGTAGTGATACCTTGACAGCAGGGTTGCCAAATTAGACAAGGTCGAACCACCAACCTTACACTTTAATGCGGAATCTGTTAACTACGAACAAATTCTCGTATTACAATCGTAGAAGTATTGCAAACGAAAATAGGTAAGAGCAGACATCACACGCGGTGCTCTTCTTGACTTGAATCTGATCGTGCAGGATGCACACTGAAATAAAGAAAATCCTTTGATAAAGCCTTATGCACAGTTTTAAATAAAAATAACTGCCAATTTGGATTGCATGACAAAAATAAAAAAAAATGTTTTGAGCCTTTTCTAGCGAATTGTATTCAGCCACTTTAGATGTAATATTTTTATATTATTTGATTTTCTTATGTATGCACCTGTAATTTCAAATAGACCCGTATTTGATCGTTTTTATAAAATGATAGTTTTTTGGTAATTTATTTTTTAATTTTTGGTTACTTCTTTTTTATCGCTGTCGCAACACTGGTTTCGATAGCAGCAGCAATATTTTAGGCATTAGTCCTTTCTAGAAAATCAAATTGATTTATAGATTAAATAAGTTGTCTAAAGCAGGAAGTATAAATATAGAGAAAGTGATAATTATCTGAATAAGGATAGGGGAAAAAGAAGTTAAAAAGGTTGAAATTAAAAATACATACCTTTCAACTGATGGTTACTAAGCGCAACATTGCTAAAATCATTATTTGAATTTAAATACTGCCCTTTAATAGATATATAATAATGTTGTGTTCGTAAAGACCATTCGTCGATGGAAATTGAAAGGGTTTCCGTTTCTTTTAGCTCCAAACATATTTCGTCCTGTACTGCTTTGTAAAGCAGGGTACCTTAAGCCCAGGTTATACCAACCTCATAAATTCCCTGAATCGGTTTGTCGATACGAGTGATATTGGCGGTGGGATGCAATGAAACCATTGGAAATACAGCCATATGGCCCTGTTTCTCAACATATTGAGAAATAAGGCATCATTAATCAATTTAGCATTATTAGCACTATGTGAAATATAAGATGGGAAATGAGGCCTTAGAAATTTGAGAAATAAAGCAATATAATCACAACGCACACTGAAGCAGAACTGAAAAACTTTCTGTTGAGCGCTTCAGTATAGCTCTCTAATTTTACAAAAACAATCACGAAGGTATCTATTTAGCTAAATATGATTATTATTAAGAAAAAACCGAATGCAATCGTGCGATTTTTAATTCCAAATGATCGTTTTTTATTACGATAAGCTTTTAAAATACTTATTCTTATAAATTTTCAATTATTAAAAAAACGAAGCAGCCGAAAATTTGGGAAAAAATCGCCCACTTTTGTATATGAAATTTTCATTTTATATTCTTATAATTTTGAATTATAAATTTTGCCTCTTTCAAGGTTGTCACCTTTGGTGTTACTAGTCTCGCAATGGCGTTTTTTCCAAAATTCATATCAAAATATAAAATGAAAACTTGAAATAAAAAACTCCTAGATTTTTTTCCATTTTTCGCATGAGAGAGAAGACAGAGAATTTAACTTTACAACGCGTGGATTGTTGTGCAGAGAAGTTTTCTGTACTTTATTTCATATATTTCAAGTCGTGGGTAGTTACAATACTTGTGGATCCAGATTGGGTGGTATAGTCAAGAAGTTTAGGTAACTAGTAAAAGCAATAAAAAAACCTGCATAGGTAAAATGCATACTGGGTTAATAACTAAATCATATGGTACTTATATTCACAGCATAGACTCTGCACATAGCTAACTGCAATCACTAGCTTTGAGCCGTCCAACGAAGTAACACCTTAACTATATACACAATAGGCACTATACATAATCACCTGCACTCACTAGCGGCCGGCTTTTGCGTCTTCCAACTAACCCTACCAACCATGGCAATCCACTTTTTATCAATTTTTTATCGATTTCAAAAACCATCTCTATTTTTTTCTCCTTCATACCAACAACAACGCATATTTTTGGGATATTTTTCAGTGTTATAAAAAAATGTAATGAGTGCGAATGAGACAGTAAGATGCTCATTACTAAACTGAAAAGAATATTTAATCTGGTAAGTATCAATTTTCAATAAGTTTAGCAAAATAAAACTAATATTTTTAATGCGTTTTGGTCTAACCATAAAATTCAAATGTACATGCGCTTGTCGATTTGCATATTATGGCTGTTCTTTAAGTGAGTTGAGTGACAGGTCCCTGACCAAGATCAGGAAAATGTTATGGTGTCACCATAATATACAAATGTACATGCGCTTGTACATTTGTTTTTTATGGTTGTGTTCAAAGTGTGTTTAGTTTAGTGTACTTGGCCAAGATCAGGACTTGATTGTGGTGTCACCACAATATACAAATGTACATGCACATGCGCTTGTGCATTTGTTTATTATGATTTAGGCCAAAGCGGTTATTAAAAAATAGGGAATAAATAATTGATAAGAATATTATTAGTTAATCCATAAGTCTAGATAAAAACTTGTAGGGAAAGCGCTGTCTTCGGCTGTGCCGAAGGCTTTATAAATTTCATGAATGTGCATCACGGTTTTAGTGTTCAGTCGTTATGTACGATGATGCAAACTTAAGCAATTTGTTTTTACCTTGTTAAGTTAATGATATCTAGCCAAATCCCATATTACTGGAACAATAGTTTGTATGGAACCATGCGTGTTTTTGGTTCGGAAAAATTATTTATATATTACAAATTGGACCAAATGCCTAAATCGACTCAGGTCATCGCACTAATAAATTCGTTATACTTATTGTTGTTCTATCTCTTTATTTTCTCTAAGTTAGAAACATCGGACCAAAGTGCTAATACCATTTCATGTTCATGATAGGCAGCGTTGGGCAAATTATAATTGTTAAAACCATTAATAATTCAAAAATTAACAATTAGTTGTTAATTGCAACTTCTACAATTAACAATTTTTAATCTAATCATTAAAAGTTACAATTAACTTAATCTAGTAAATTGATTTAATTGCAGTTAATCTCTTAATCAATTAATAAGTCAATTAAAAATTTAATTAATTAACGCCCAACACTGATGACAGGTATACAAAATTAATAAAAATCTTCTGTGCGTCCAGTTGCCACTGATGATTTTTTTTGTGTATATTCAAGTAGGCTCGTATGTCGATAGAAGTATTTATGGTAGAATATTGAAAATTGTTGAGGAGATTAATAAGACCAATCTTTAACAGCTCAAGAAAAAAGGTAGGTAGAGTTAAGTTGAGTCACACCTTTTGTTATTAGTTTAAGTCAAAATAGGTATAAGCAAATTAGGCGTGAATTAAAAAAAAGGAATTATTTTGATATAATGTACAGGGTGGCTAATGAAAGCCGCTACCAAAAAAAAATTAAATAACTTTTTTTCTATTTAATGAATCTGGTTAATTTTTTTTTTATTTTGCAGATTGACTTTTACATTTAACAAAAATGGATAACTGGGACACTGAAACAAGAATTTGGATTGTCCGCCGCTATCACGCACTGGAGTCCGTAGTTTCGGTTCAAAGAGAGTATAGGCGCACGTTTGGCGGCAATCCTCCGAGCAGATGGACCATAATAAGACTTGTAAACAATTTTGCCGAGCATGGGACAGTCAACAGAAGACCTTACCATCGAAACCCTTCAGTTCGAACGGAGGAAACAATCGCTGCTGTAGCTGCTGCCATACAAAACAATCCACGTGTTTCGACAAGAAGCTTATCTGCTCAAATGGGTGTAAGCAGACAGTCATTACAGTCAATTATGCACAAAGATTTGGACTTATTCCCATATAAAATTCAAATGGGCAACAAACTGAACGCTGCAGACTTGCCGATTCGCTTGGAATTTTGCCAGAAGATGCTTCAAATGGTGGAAGAGGATGGAAACATGTTGAACTGTCTTTTCATGTCTGACGAGGCCCATTTCGATTTAAACGGCAACATAAACAAACAAAATTGTCGAATATGGAGTGCTTCCAACCCACAGATACTCCATGAGACGGAATTGCATCCACTTCGTGTCACAGTGTGGTGTGCAGTTTCATCACGCTGCATTGTCGGGCCCTACTTCTTCGAAGAAAACGGTCACACCGTTACGGTTACTGGAGACCGTTACTTGAGCATGTTGAGAGAGTTTTTCTATCCAGAATTACGCCGAATGAGAATTTCTTTCAACTCTGTGTGGTTTCAGCAAGATGGTGCAGCTCCTCATATAGCCCAACCTGTTATGACAGAATTGCGACGAAAATTTCCCAATAAGCTGATATCCAGAAACTCCACATTCCGTTGGCCACCCAGGTCGCCTGACCTTACTGCACCTGACTTTTTCTTGTGGGGTTATTGCAAACAGGAAGTCTTCAGAGCAAAACCAACAAATTTGAATGAACTAAGGCAATCCATTCGAGAAACAATTGCGGCTATTCCTGTCTCAACTCTCCAAGCAGTAATGAACAACTTTTTGGTAAGATGCCGCACATGCATCGACGAGCAGGGGGGGGCATTTAAATTCCATTATTTTTAAAACTAATTAAGCTATATTTAATAAAATTTAATGAGCTTTAACATGAATAAAAGAAAAATGAATTCCATACACTGAAAAAAAAATTATTTGGGTTTCTTAATGTAGCAAAATTCATCAGCCACCCTGTATATATATATATATATATTTAAGAAGTTTTTAATAATTTGTAGATTTATAAGGTATATATAACTTAATAAATAAATTGTAGATGTTAACTTCTTTTGCCAACTTTTTTGTCATTACTTTTGCAGGTATAGTTCACTGTTTTTTTAATCTATTTTTTAATTTTTCTAACTTCCAGTCTGAATGCTGTTTTTCATATTTTTAATTTGAGTGATTAATTAATTATTTATTCATATTTAACAGGTATCCATTTTTTGGGAAACGCGAAGCCTGCGAATGTATGTATTTAAAAATGTGTCTTTTATAAATATTAATAATATGTGTAGTATTAATTTATTGTAAATTTTGTCAATTTTGTAAACACATATGTGTAGTAAGAAAAAAATGCATGGCATTTTTTTAAAGTTGTAAGAAGACAATTCAATAATTGTTTATCATCAAAAGAAAGGTTATCAAATGGCCTTTCATCTGATGCTAATTGCGTTAAAATCGCAAAATAATTTATTGTAAATTTTGTCAATTTTGTAAACACATATGTGTAGTAAGAAAAAAATCCATGGAATTTTTTTAAAGTTGTAAGAAAGACAAATTTCTCTTGCACCTGTAACTTAAAATTCAATAGTTGTTTAGCATTTTAGCATCAAAAGAAAGGTTATTAAATAATCTTTCATCTGATGCTTACTGCGTTAAAATCGAAAAATAATTTATTTTAAATTTTGTAAACACATATGTGTAGTAAGGAAAAAAATCCATGGAATTTTTTTAAAGTTAGAAAAATAAGTTTTTCTTGCCCATGTAACTTAAAATCTATAGTTGTTTAGTATCAAAAGAAAGGTTATTAAATTACCTTTCATTTGATGCTAATTGCGTTAAAATCGCTAAATAATTTATTGTAAATATTTATATGTGATCAGAACGAATGTCATTTATTTTGTAAATTAAAACTATTTTATATTGTATTTATTCAAATAAGGATATATATTTTGATTAAAACAAATTTAAAAACCGAAATTGTGTTAAAATTTTTTGGATATTTTTTTCTCAATTTAGGACATTTTTTGGGCTTTTTGCGCCTTTTTTGGGTATTTTTTGGGCATACCGTGTTTAGATCTTGCAACCCTGTGAAAATTGCAACCCTTTGTTTTGGGAAATTTCTTGGTTAGAACGGAGCAGATATATTTTTTTCTTACGGTGTTTCTGAATGTGTGCAAGGTCACACGTACACAAAATGTACATGGGGAAGGTGGATAATATCTTCACGCGGCCCATACAAAACTATCCACTTTTTTATCTTCATTTGTGGATAGGACGACCTATGTTTTATCCACTTTTTTATATGCGTATGGTTGGTAGGGAAGTGAAGCAGCGATTACGTATGTATGTATGTACCTATGTACATTAGACTGGGTCGATTTATTAACCGATATCGCGCCATCAAGTTTTCGATAAGTTTTGGGCTCACGAAAAAAAAGTTCCACTTCACATACCCAAAACAAAAATTTCGAGCCTGCGAAATTTAATTTTTTTGACTTTTTTGACTTTGATTCTTAAGGTTTTTTTCATAACCTACTAAAAAAATTTTCATTTGATTTGAAAATTTGCATGTATACCCTGTCCGACCCAAAAATGTCCGCTAAAAACGTTGAACAGTTTTAAAAAAAAAAAATATATATTTTGGGTTTTGGGGAGTGTCTTGGTCGAAAAATTTACCCTTTCGCCATTTTCTTTTAAGGGGGTTTTCAGCATACATTCAAAAATGTTTCTGATGAAAACGAATTGTCTCATATTTCCTGTCCCACTTAAAATTATCCGCTAAAAACGTTGGCGATAACAGTTTTTTGAAAAAAAAAAAATATTTTTTGGGTTTTGGGACTTGTTATGGTCGAAAAATCGACTTTTCCATAACCCGAAAATAAACTTTTTTTTCAAAAAACTGTTATCGCAATTCTTTGTGTGGGTTCTTTTTGTGGACCACCTGAGATGGTTATTGAGTGCAGATGTGAATGAGTTGAAACATTACTCCACATTACAAATAGCACAAGGTACCTTTATTCCGTCTAGCGGTTTTTCTAAAAATTGCCATACTCAACTTCCTCTATGACTCATTTTGAAATTTTTAATAATATGACAAGGTAATTTTTATTTTTTTACGCAACATTCATTTAACAAAAGTCGAATAGTCGAAGCGAAGTAAGTAGTCGTTGCTAAGCGACTATTCGAATACCACAAACCCGCTTAAACCCTCGAATAGTCGATTAACCGAGTATTCTACTAAGTCGACTTTTTGTAAGAGCCCTAATAGAAATGTTTAATAATTAACTAACATTTAAATTAAAAATTAATTATTAGAACAACAAGTAAGGAAGTCTAAGTTCCATTCCCGAAACAGATGGTTCTATCGTCCGGGAATGACTCGGGTTTTTCCCGCTGCAAAATATCAATATCTTTGCGTTACAGGAGACAAAGCTCGGTGCCCGATCAGATCTTCGCGCCTGTGACGGCTATAACATCCATCGGCGCGATCTTGCGAGAGGACGTGGGGCGGGCTTGCTTTCATCACTCATCAATCTGTGCAATACCGTCTGTTTGGGACTCATGTCGACCCGAGGGAAACACCTTAGAACGTCAAGGTATAGTTGTAGGTCAAGCGATGCCTTTCGCATGGTCATAAATTCAGCCTCAATTAATACATTCCATCAGGAAGAATCAAGGAGGTGCGTCTGCATTTCCCCGCAGAGGAAGTGGCTCTGGCTACGGATCCCCAAATTCAGGATCTCAATGCGGAAATCAGACAGCTGGTTGATCAACACAAACGCGCCAAATGGGAGAAGCACCTTGTTGTTGTTGTGGTAACGACAAAAACACTCCCCGAAGGTTTTGGGGAGTGTTGTCGAATTAACAGTCCTTGGCCGGATTTTAACCCGGTACGCTCCGGTACTCCCTTGCGGTACTGCCCGACTTTCGTGGTAGCGATTTAAGATCAGTGAAACATTCTAGGTCATGTCACCCCTCCTTCCGTAAGGAAGGATAAGGTGGGTAATGAGAGGCATCATATCCGAGGCACCTTTCTGACACCAACTGGAGGAAATTGCAAGTCTGCCAAAACACCGCCATTAGAATCCCGTTATTAATACTCAACCACCTGAATTGGCTGAAGAGGAGCGTGTACTTCCGAGGGAGACTAGAGTCATACTAGCACAACTTCGCTCTGGATATTGTAATAAGTTAAACTCTTACTTATGCAGACTGAACCCCAACATACCAAATACATGCCCTGCATGTGGTATGACCCCTCATGATACCATACATCTCTTTTCCTGTTCAGTTGAACCCACTCTTCTAACACCCACATCACTCTGGTCCAACCCTGTGGAAACTGCGCGTTTCCTCGGACTTCCGTTAGAAGAGCCTGATGACAATTTAGAGTGATCGAGCCAATTGGGCAGGGCGAAGCACTGTTAACAACAACAACAACATATCCGTAGATCAACCATGGAGTTGCTCGTCATTACCTTTGTGCATATTAGTCGCCTCTTACGACCGGTATGCCTACTTCGGGCATATTCTAAACCCCTAACCCGCAGGGGTCCTTGAACCTCTCTGCTGGTGTTGGCAAATTATGGCCCACCGTCAAATCCGATTAAGCCTTACGACAAAATATCCATAGCCTTCGGCGATAAGGTCCAGTCGAAACCGAAGGGATGCCCTAGGAAATCAAACGCACCACCAGGGAAGCGCACAAACAAAAAAGTAGCCAAGCGCCTATTGCTATCACCACCACAGAAGTTCAGGAGGTCATTCGGAAGCTAAAGGCTCAAAATCGAGCGGGCCCGACGGCGATGAGGGAGTTAGGTAGCTCACAACTGTCTTCAATTTGTCCATGACCGCTTTGGTTATTCCAGAAAAATGGAGACAGGTAAAGGCGGTACCGCTACTAAAGCCAGCTAGTGAAGACCTTGGAGACAATCTTGCTCCCTTACTTCAGCATAATTTCCGTAAAATGCATAGCACGGCCATCGCGCTTAACGCCATTATAACTTAGATAAGTGTCAGTCTCAACCAAAATCGCCCTAATGACAGGACTCTACTGGTTGAACTTATTAATGACCTTAAAGAGTCAACTCTTCACCCCTGTCTAAAGCGTTGGACGCCAATTATCTGTGTGGTCGGCAGTCATCCGAGCCACAGGGTGGTGTCCTATCCCAGTTTTTGTTTAACTACTATATATCGAGGCTCCCCTCCCCACCAGAGGGTGTCTCGATCGTCTCTTACGCCGATGACTGCACGATTCTGGCGATGGGTCACTTCGTAAATGAGGTGTGCTCAAGAATAAACTCTTAACTAGTATAAGGAGTCTTCTAAAATAAGGAATGCCAGCGTCGCTGCTTGAGTTGTTTTTTGACATGAGCTACAAACGGTAGAATTAAATATAATGTATTCCTTGTTTTATATGGGCTATCAACCTTAGAAATAAGTGTATCTCTCAAAGAGTAAGAGATGAAATTTGTTTCCTGAAAGATGATTTTCATGGCAACAGCGCGTAAAGAGTGTATGCAATCGTTACCAGATTGACAATTAATTCATAACACTAGTAAAATTATAAAATGATAAGCAGATACGAATTGAACATTTTTTATTCAGTTGTAAGTTGTAACTGTTATTCGAGCAGTGCTCATTTTTATTTTTAACTTTCAATTAAATAAACATTGTTTTGGTTTGTTGCGAATGTCGCCAACTACTTCAAAGGTTTTGCTCACAAGCACGGTTGTTGATCTAAAACATATTTCCGAATAAATTTTTAACGTTAAAAAAATATTTCAGTTCTTACACTCTTCTTTTAATATAATTTCATAACTCACATTTACGTAGCTTAAAATTATCCTTAAACAATCATATCGCCAAAATGCCAAAAGGGTCCGATTCACGCTATTCAAGTCTGCTCAGCATAGCCGAAGGTGGGAAGAGAACTCGAGAGTACAATTGCCTCCGTACCGTCAAGTCGTTTAAAGTTTTTTCTTCCTGTCTCATTCCTCCTTGTACGGCGGTTTTTTGTTTCATAATTGCTTTCAAGAAAAATTGGCACATATAAACGCGAATAGAAAACAAAAGAGAACGCAAGCAGAATTGAATTCAAGAATTTGTCTGTGTAACAGGGCTCTTGAGGAAATTCTGTATTGTGTTGCAAAATATCTAATTTTTTGCTTAAATTTAGGTTAGCAGAAGTAAGGTCGATTCTGAGAGTGAGGGGTGAAAATATAGGCTAAATTAGAAGGCCCGTATAGCGGCGTTTGTTTATGTTAGTTCGAATTTTTTTTTAATCGACCTTCGAACTTTGCAGTCAAATGCAATAAATTTCTTCCCCTTCTTCCTCTTTTTCATCGTCCTCCTTTTTTTTTTGTTTCCAACCACCGCACAGGTAGCGATTTTTATTTATTTCGTACTAGCGAACTATTTAATATCAAAAATAAAGATTCAGTTAAGAAGCTGATGTCTTTTAATTTCCGCTCGGTCGTGATAAAATTTGCTATTAATTTTTTTGCAACTAATTTCATTTTGTGAGTGATTTAAGTTAAGTGCATCGGTTTCATAAAAATAACAAAAACAACATTGTATAATATATATTGTATTAAAAATGTCGGAACCAAAATGTAAAATGGACCATTTTTGTAATGTTTGTGGACGTTTCATAGCAAGCGATGAAAAATGTGGCAATGCGAGTTATTGTTTTTTGGAAGCCTATAAACAATATTTCTCACAAGAGTTTATCACTGACGTAAACTATGCCCCTAAAAAGTTCGCTTTAATTGCGATTCAAGTGTTATGCAATGGAAAAGTGAAAAGAAGAAGGATATGCCTTTTGGTATACCAATGATGTGGTTAGACAACAGCCCACATGAACAAGAAAATTTATATGGATGTATCAACTACCATAAAACTTTGAATAGAAGGCAAGCAAAGAACAAAACTTATGTATCAGTGCCAAGTGTCCAATTACCATTACCGCACTCAGAATTCGTTCCAGTACCAACATACTGATCTTCAACAGATGATCTTCAAACAGATATCAGTACTACAACCGCCGCTGCTATATCCATGTATTTCTTCTCAGAATACGACCCTGGTGAAGCTACATCCTATAAAACATCAAAGGGCCCAATCCTGGTCACACAGAAGCAATTGGATGCAATTGTTGCAATTTTGTGTTTGACTCAGAACAAATCAGAAGAACTGGCTTCATTTTTGAAAGAAAATAATTTTGCTGGCGAAAGGTACCAAAGTAACAGCATATCGAAAACGCCAAAAAGAGTTAGAAAAGTTCTTCAATGTGAATGAAAAAAATTTCGCTTATTGCACATTAATGGAGACGATAGGGTGAACCTATAAAAAAGATGATTGGCATTTATTCATCGATAGTTCAATAATCAGCTTAAAAGTTGTGCTTTTGCACAACACGAATAGAATGTCTTCTGTTCCAATTGCGTATAGCACTGACACTAGTGAAAATTTCGATAATTTGAAACACATTCTGGAAGTAGTCAAATATAACGAACACCAGTGGCGCATTTGCTGCGACCTCAAAATAGTTTCATTGATTACAGGCTTAACAGCATCTGGCCGTCCAAAATATCCGTGTTTTTTGTGCGATTGGGATTCACGATACGGGGAAGGTATTAGAGGAAGAAACCAGTACAAACAGCATAACTGGAATAGTCGCATTGGACGGAAATGGCCTAACGACAATAGGCCACACGAAAGTCTTGTTCCTGAAATGAAAATTTTGTTGCCGTTGCTGCACATTAAACTCGACATTGCTAAACATTTTTTTAAATGTATCGCAAAAAGACCTGCTGTATTCAACCGCTTAAAAGACATTTTCCCAAGACTAAGTAATGCCAAAATTCAGGAAGGGGTTGTTAATGGTCCCGACATACGGAAACTAATGAGTCGTTAAGATTTTGACCAAGTTCTGACAGACCGAGAATTAAATGCATGGCTTGCATTGAAAGCAGTCATTAAAGGACTTTTGGGTAAAGAACGCAAAGACAACTACAGGGAATCTGTTTCAAACACGTTGGCAGCTTTCGATGAAATTGGGGTTAATATGTCGTACAAAATTCATCTCTTGCATCAGCATCTTGATCAACTCGCTCAACAGTTGCCAACTGCATCTGATGAGCAAGGCGAACGTTATCACCAAACTGCGCTTCCATTTGAAATAAGGTAACTAGATTTTTCTAATATCTTTGTCAGAGTGCACAATTTAAACATGTTAACGATTGAAAATTATTTTCGTTTCAGGTACAGAGGAAAGAAATCTCCAGATGCAATACTCGCTGAAATTTGTTGGTGGTATAAAAATACCTTTGAGGAAGAGGAAGACGAGGAAAAAGAGGAAGAAGGGGAAGACAAAGATGAAATTCCAGAATATCAGTTGGACGAATTTATGGACCTTTCTGATGATAATGACGATGACCAAGATATTAGAGAGAGCAGTGATGTTGATCCACAGCTGCCCGCTAAACGGCAACTAGCCAAATCATTAATTTAATTCATTTAATTTTTTTACTAAAAACTTTTCATAACTACCATTTCAAAATTATATTTTTCCCCGTATTTTTATAATGTTCTTTCCAATGTTTCTTCAAAACCAACACTAAAAAAATTGAGAAGCATATTATAGATCAAACAGAAAAAAGACTTAGTTTTGTGGAAAATATGTTCAAAAAGCAGGAAAAAAAAATTTGCAACATTTTGCTTCATAAGCACTACAAAAATTGTATAAATCAATTTTTTTTTTAATTTTAATTGTTGCACAGGTCTCTAGCAATAATTTGGCTTTAACAGATTGAAAAAATATCAATTAGTCGACGAGTTATAGCCAAAAAACCATACAAACAATATGCTGAAAATCGGCATTTCACTGCAAAGTACGGAGGTCGGTTAAAAACAAATTCGTACTAACATAAACAAACGCCGCGATACGGGTCTTCTAATTTAGCCTCTATTTTCACCCCTCACTCTCAGAATCAACCTAACTTTTGCTAACCTGAATTTGTACACGGACCGCCGGAAAGATGTGCGACGCATTTTTTATATTTTTTTATATTGTTGTCCTATAAGCTGACTTTTTTTTAGAAAAGAGAACACCATAGATAAAACTGGATTTGTTCCTCTTTTCATACTAAAGAAAGTGTCATATTAAGAAAGCTTTGGTGAAACCGGCCCTAAGTTAAAACGGTCGAGGTGGCAGAACAATACCGGCGCGCTATCATAGTTCGATTTCGCAGTAACCCATTGTGTATCAATAGTATTGTGATTATTATTTATTGTACAAAAAAAGGTAGAGCTATAAGAATTTAATAAGTGCAAGACTGTGAAAAAGTCGGATTTATAACAATTCATATCTATCAAAGTCAGGTCGTTTTTAATAATTCCGTGCATTGCGTAGCTGGGGGCAAATTTTGCTTAGTTTTGTGCCATTTGTTTATATTCTTTTTTTGGTGGTTTTTAGTTTCTATTCGTTGTGCATTTTTAGTTTCCATTAAAAAATGGCAAAATTACGTAGGGTACTCGAAAAGACATTTCAAGCGGCTAACTAGGAGTTCACAAATTGTTAGCATGGACGATCAAGCAGTTAACTCTTTGAATTCTTGCGACTTCATTGTTGACGATGCCGAGAATTTACAAGCAAATGATACCCATGGTCATGCTTCCTTTGAACAAAATATTCCAATAAAAGAGGAGAAGATTATATATCTCACATTGCAATGACTAAATTGCTATTAATTCTAAAAAATTATGGAATATGGCTTAGGCAATGTTGAAAAAATAGAATAACTGAAGTAGAACCAGGTAGGTATATGCATTTTGGTATATCTAAAATAATTAATAAATACACTGACCTAAATATAATTTGTGCAAATCAAGTGCAGATAGGCATACGTATAGATGGGCTGCCACTCTTCAAAAGCTCAAATACTCCCCTGTGGCCGATATTGGGTGCGTTTGTTAAGAGACAAGATCTTAGGGCTTTTGTGATAGGTTGCTTTGTTGAGCAAAAGAAACCATTAACGAGCTCAAGACCAGTTGATAATAATTCTTAGTTAATTATTATGTTTTTTGATTAAAGGAAAAATTGAAAGCAACAAACATATACAGGCTATAGTTATAGTACTACTTCGAAAACAGCCACCGTTCCTCGTCAGCCTAATTCGTATAGTATTAAGGTCCAAACCAATTGTATTGGAATCTATTGAAATAAACTGTGTCACACAATTTCCTTTCCTATCTATCATTGATCTTGGGGTAAGAAAAAAAATGATGACAAAATTTGCACGTGGTCAATTAGAGCGAGGTTTCAATGTTTCTCAGCAAACCTTAGAAAATTGTTCCGAAAGAATTTAGCAGAAAACCAGAGCACTTAGATGAGCTTTTGAGATGGAAAGGAACCGAATTCTGACAGTTAATTTTATATACAGGAATAGTAATATTCAAAGATATTCTGTGTTAAGAAATGTATGATCATTACTTGCTTTTATGTTGCAGTTATCGCATATGCCTTTCCGAAAAAATATTTAAAGCTTATATCGATACAGTAAAACGTATGTTGCAAGAGTTTTTCACTGACTTTAGCAAAATTTTACGGTCAAGAGAGTATTTCTTACAAGGTTCACGGACTTCTACATTTAGCAGACTTGATTAAAGAAATAGGGGTAGTAGACAGTTATAATTTGGAAAATTATTTGCAAACTTTAAAAAAGAAAATTAAGAAACCGCAACATATTTTAATGCAGCTAAATAATAGACTGAACGATATTCCAATAAAAAAAAGTTTGAAGAAACAAACAGTTTGATTTGACGTTTTTTAAGTATTTAGCCTTTTTTTTCATACCCTATTAATTCATTACAAATTGGCATAATGCAAGCTAAGGAGCTTTCTAAAGAAGAAGAAGTGGCTTCAATAGTTAAAGATATAAAAAAATATTTTCCAATAATTATCACACATTCGTTTTGATCCCGATTATCTACCAAATCACAAACTAAACATTATTTTGCACATTCAAACTTTTATGCGCCAATAACAATCTTAACAACCCAACCTAATATAAATGCACTCCGGCAAATTTTCTGTCTAAAATTTCTCATGCACATACAAATTGTATGAGATCAACCTAAAATAACCGCACAGCGTAAAAATCTAACTCAATTTCCAATTTTTGTTTTGCGTGACATATCGATTTGACATTTACGCTCAGCTGGCACGTCGTCGTGCCTAAAAACGCTGTGCGGTTATATTAGGTTGGGCTGTAATAGCATGGCTGGACAGATTGGTAAGATTTCTAATCCAAACATATTTAATAAAATAATAATAAATTATTAATCTATATTTGTAATCTTTTTTATTTCAGCTGACAAAGAATCATTCCATTTAAATCAACCAATCGACCTAATAAATAATTCACCACCTATTTCTCTGCCTTCAACTATTGTTAGTTTCTCGCCAGAAGATAGAATGATAACCGAATTAAAAGGTAAATATTAAAGTATTCATGAAACGAGCTCAAGGCCAAGAATAATAATTTTTCACTTTTTTGAATTTTTATGAAAATTATTATTGTTTTTACTTATTAATAATCATTTTAATTAATTATTAAAAGTTTTTTGATTGAATAGAGTAGGAAAAATGTTAAGAGACCACTGCCATAGCTTTTCTTATAGATCCATTTCGGAAGCTGCTAGACTTCACTCATCAGAGAAATTTTGGCACGCATTGCTAACCATTAAGCTAACAATACGCTGGTTTTGATTTCATCTAAACTCCTAGTTCTATTCTTCTTTTTACCATATGCATGAACCACTTCCGCCATTTGACAGTTAGTAGTGTGATCATGATGGATTTTTGACAGATCTGTTTTATCATCAGAACTGCCTTACCGTGTGCCTCGGTTTTGTTATTGATTTTATTATACCAACAATTTTGTTGATTTACGGCCTGTACATTTTTAAGTATTCATGAAACGAGCTCAAGGCCAAGAATAATAATTTTTCACTTTTTTGAATTTTTATGAAAATTATTATTGTTTTTACTTATTAATAATCATTTTAATTAATTATTAAAAGTTTTTTGATTGAATAGAGTAGGAAAAATGTTAAGAGACAACTGCCATAGCTTTTCTTATAGATCCATTTCGGAAGCTGCTAGACTTCACTCATCAGAGAAATTTTGGCACGCATTGTTAACCATTAAGCTAACAATACGCTGGTTTTGATGTCATCTAAACTCCTAGTTCCATTCTTCTTTTTACCATATGCATGAACCACTTCCGCCATTTGACAGTTAGTAGTGTGATCATGATGGATTTTTGACAGATCTGTTTTATCATCAGAACTGCCTTACCGTGTGCTCTCGGTTTTGTTATTGATTTTTTTATACCAAC
The DNA here is from genome assembly GCA_949987695.1 of Merzomyia westermanni. Lineage (NCBI taxonomy): Eukaryota > Metazoa > Arthropoda > Insecta > Diptera > Tephritidae > Merzomyia > Merzomyia westermanni. The sequence goes on from OX465292.1 coordinate 68,956,885, forward strand.
AATTTTGTTGATTTACGGCCTGTACATTTTCAAGTAATCATGAAACGAGCTCAAGGCCAAGAATAATAATTTTTCACTTTTTGAATTTTTATGAAAATTATTATTGTTTTTATTTATTAACAATCATTTTAATTAATTATTAAAAGTTTTTTGATTGAATAGAGTAGGAAAAATGTTGAGAGACAACTGCCATAGCTTTTCTTATAGATCCGTTTCGGAAGCTGCTAGACTTCACTCATCACAGAAATTTTGGCACGCATTGCTAACCATTAAGCTAACAATACGCTGGTTTTGATGTCATCTAAACTCCTTGTTCCATTCTTCTTTTTACCATATGCATGAACCACTTCCGCCATTTGACAGTTAGTAGTGTTATCATGATGGATTTTTGACAGATCTGTTTTATCATCAGAACTGCCTTACCGTGTGCTCTCGGTTTTGTTATTGCTTGTTTTATACCAACAATTTTGTTGATTTACGGCCTGTACATTTTCAAGTATTCATGAAACGAGCTCAAGGCCAAGAGTAATAATTTTTAACTTTTTTGAATTTTTATGAAAATTATTATTGTTTTTACTTATTAATAATCATTTTAATTAATTATTAAAAGTTTTTTGATTGAATAGAGTAGGAAAAATGTTAAGAGACAACTGCCATAGCTTTTCTTATAGATCCATTTCGGAAGCTGCTAGACTTCACTCATCAGAGAAATTTTTGCACGAATTGTTAACCATTAAGCTAGCAATACGCTGGTTTTGATGTCATCTAAACTCCTAGTTCCATTCTTCTTTTTACCATATGCATGAACCACTTCCGCCATTTGACAGTTAGTAGTGTGATCATGATGGATTTTTGACAGACCTGTTTTATCATCAGAACTGCCTTACCGTGTGCTCTCGATTTTGTTATTGATTTTTTTATACCAACAATTTTGTTGATTTACGGCCTGTACATTTTCAAGTATTCATGAAACGAGCTCAGGCCAAGAGTAATAATTTTTCACTTTTTTAATTTTTATGAAAATTATTATTGTTTTTACTTATTAATAATCATTTGTATGAGATCAACCTAAAATAACCGCACAGCGTAAAAATCTAACTCAATTTCCAATTTTTGTTTTGCGTGACATATCGATTTGACATTTACGCTCAGCTGGCACGTCGTTGTGTATATGAGAGCTACTCACGCACGCGTGCCTAAAAACGCTGTGCGGTTATATTAGGTTGGGCTGTAATAGCATGGCTGGACAGATTGGTAAGATTTCTAATCCAAACATATTTAATAAAATAATAATAAATTATTAATCTATATTTGTAATCTTTTTTATTTCAGCTGACAAAGAATCATTCCATTTAAATCAACCAATCGACCTAATAAATAATTCACCACCTATTTCTCTGCCTTCAACTATTGTTAGTTTCTCGCCAGATGATAGAATGATAACCGAATTAAAAGGTAAATATTAAAGTATTCATGAAACGAGCTCAAGGCCAAGAATAATAATTTTTCACTTTTTTGAATTTTTATGAAAATTATTATTGTTTTTACTTATTAATAATCATTTTAATTAATTATTAAAAGTTTTTTGATTGAATAGAGTAGGAAAAATGTTAAGAGACAACTGCCATAGCTTTTCTTATAGATCCATTTCGGAAGCTGCTAGACTTCACTCATCAGAGAAATTTTGGCACGCATTGTTAACCATTAAGCTAACAATACGCTGGTTTTGATGTCATCTAAACTCCTAGTTCCATTCTTCTTTTTACCATATGCATGAACCACTTCCGCCATTTGACAGTTAGTAGTGTGATCATGATGGATTTTTGACAGATCTGTTTTATCATCAGAACTGCCTTACCGTGTGCTCTCGGTTTTGTTATTGATTTTTTTATACCAACAATTTTGTTGATTTACGGACTGTACATTTTCAAGTAATCATGAAACGAGCTCAAGGCCCAGAATAATAATTTTTCACTTTTTGAATTTTTATGAAAATTATTATTGTTTTTATTTATTAACAATCATTTTAATTAATTATTAAAAGTTTTTTGATTGAATAGAGTAGGAAAAATGTTGAGAGACAACTGCCATAGCTTTTCTTATAGATCCATTTCGGAAGCTGCTAGACTTCACTCATCAGAGAAATTTTGGCACACATTGTTAACCATTAAGCTGACAATACGCTGGTTTTGATGTCATCTAAACTCCTAGTTCCATTCTTCTTTTTACCATATGCATGAACCACTTCCGCCATTTGACAGTTAGTAGTGTGATCATGATGGATTTTTGACAGATCTGTTTTATCATCAGAACTGCCTTACCGTGTGCTCTCGGTTTTGTTATTGATTTTTTTATACCAACAATTTTGTTGATTTACGGCCTGTACATTTGCAAGTATTCATGAAACGAGCTCAAGGCCAAGAGTAATAATTTTTCACTTTTTTGAATTTTTATGAAAATTATTATTGTTTTTACTTATTAATAATCATTTTAATTAATTATTAAAAGTTTTTTGGTTGAATAGGGTAGGAAAAATGTTAAGAGACAACTGCCATAGCTTTTCTTATAGATCCATTTCGGAAGCTGCTAGACTTCACTCATCAGAGAAATTTTGGCACGCATTGCTAACCATTAAGCTAACAATACGCTGGTTTTGATGTCATCTAAACTCCTAGTTCTATTCTTCTTTTTACCATATGCATGAACCACTTCCGCCATTTGACAGTTAGTAGTGTGATCAGGATGGATTTTTGACAGATCTGTTTTATCATCAGAACTGCCTTACCGTGTGCTCTCGGTTTTGTTATTGATTTTTTATACCAAAAATTTTGTTGATTTACGGCCTGTACATTTTCAAGTGATCATGAAACGAGCTCAAGGCCAAGAATAATAATTTTTCACTTTTTGAATTTTTATGAAAATTATTATTGTTTTTATTTATTAACAATCATTTTAATTAATTATTAAAAGTTTTTTGATTGAATAGAGTAGGAAAAATGTTGAGAGACAACTGCCATAGCTTTTCTTATAGATCCATTTCGGAAGCTGCTAGACTTCACTCATCAGAGAAATTTTGGCACACATTGCTAACCATTAAGCTAACAATACGCTGGTTTTGATGTCATCTAAACTCCTAGTTCGATTCTTCTTTTTACCATATGCATGAACCACTTCCGCCATTTGACAGGTAGTAGTGTGATCATGATGGGTTTTTGACAGATCTGTTTTATCATCAGAACTGCCTTACCGTGTGCTCTCGGTTTTGTTATTGATTTCTTTATACCAACAATTTTGTTGATTTACGGCCTGTACATTTTCAAGTATTCATGAAACGAGCTCAAGGCCTAGAATAATAATTTTTCACTTTTTTGAATTTTTATGAAAATTATTATTGTTTTTACTTATTAATAATCATTTTAATTAATATTAAAAGTTTTTTTATTGAATAGAGTAGGAAAAATATTAAGAGACAACTGCCATAGCTTTTCTTATAGTTTTTATAGCCAAAAAACCATACAAACAATATGCTGAAAATCGGCATTTCACTGCAAAGTTCGGAGGTCGGTTAAAAACAAATTCGAACTAACATAAACAAACGCCGCGATACGGGTCTTCTAATTTAGCCTCTATTTTCACCCCTCACTCTCAGAATCAACCTAACTTTTGCTAACCTGAGTTTGTACACGGACCGACGGAAAGATGTGCGACGCATTTTTTATATTTTTTTATATTGTTGTCCTATAAGCTGACTTTTTTTTAGAAAAGAGAACACCATAGATAAAACTGTATTTGTTCCTCTTTTCATACTAAAGAAAGTGTCATATTAAAGAAAGCTTTGGTGAAACCGGCCCTAAGTTAAAACGGTCGAGGTGGCAGAACAATACCGGCGCGCTATCATAGTTCGATTTCGCAGTAACCCATTGTGTATCAATAGCATTGTGATTATTATTTATTGTACAAAAAAAGGTAGAGCTATAAGAATTTAATAAGTGCAAGACTGTGAAAAAGTCGGAATTATAACAATTCATATCTATCAAAGTCAGTTTAGAACCAATTCGTGGTCGTTTTTAATAATTCCGTGCATTGCGTAGCTGGGGGCAAATTTTGCTTAGTTTTGTGCCATTTGTTTATAATCTTTTTTTGGTGGTTTTTAGTTTCTATTCGTTGTGCATTTTTAGTTTCCATTAAAAAAATGAAAAAATTACGTAGGGTACTCGAAAAGACATTTCAAGCGGCTAACTAGGAGTTCACAAATTGTTAGCATGGACGACCAAGCAGTTAACTCTTTGAATTCTTGCGACTTCATTGTTCACGATGCCGAGAATTTACAAGCAAATGATACCCATGGTCATGCTTCCTTTGAACAAAATATTCCAATAAAAGAGGAGAAGATTATATATCTCACCTTGCAATGACTAAATTGCTATTAATTCTAAAAAATTATGGAATATGGCTTAGGCAATGTTGAAAAAATAGAATAACTGAAGTAGAACCAGGTAGGTATATGCATTTTGGTATATCTAAAATAATTAATAAATACACTGATCTAAATATAATTTGTGCAAATCAAGTGCAGATAGGCATACGTATAGATGGGGCTGCCACTCTTCAAAAGCTCAAATACTCCCCTGTGGCCGATATTGGGTGCGTTTGTTAAGAGACAAGATCTTAGGGCTTTTGTGATAGGTTGCTTTGTTGAGCAAAAGAAACCATTAACGAGCTCAAGACCAGTTGATAATAATTCTTAGTTAATTATTATGTTTTTTGATTAAAGGAAAATTTGAAAGCAACAAACATATACAGGCTATAGTTATAGTACTACTTCGAAAACAGCCACCGTTCCTCGTCAGCCTAATTCGTATAGTATTAAGGTCCAAACCAATTGTATTGGAATCTATTAAAATAAACTGTGTCACACAATTTCCTTTCCTATCTATCATTGATCTTGGGGTAAGAAAAAAAATGATGACAAAATTTGCACGTGGTCAATTAGAGCGAGGTTTCAATGTTTCTCAGCAAACCTTAGAAAATTTGTTCCGAAAGAATTTAGCAGAAAACCAGAGCACTTAGATGAATTTTTGAGATGGAAAGGAACCGAATTCTGACAGTTAATTTTATATACAGGAATAGTAATATTCAAAGATATTCTGTGTTAAGAAATGTATGATCATTACTTGCTTTTATGTTGCAGTTATCGCATATGCCTTTCCGAAAAAATATTTAAAGCTTATATCGATATAGTAAAAAGAGTTTTTCACTGACTTTAGCAAAATTTTACGGTCAAGAGAGTATTTCTTACAAGGTTCACGGACTTCTACATTTAGCAGACTTGATTAAAGAAACAGGGGTAGTAGACAGTTATAATTTGGAAAATTATTTGCAAACTTTAAAAAAGAAAATTAAGAAACCGCAACATATTTTAATGCAGCTAAATAATAGACTGAACGATATTCCAATAAAAAAAAGTTTGAAGAAACAAACAGTTTGATTTGACGTTTTTTAAGTTTTTAGCCTTTTTTTTCATACCCTATTAATTCATTACAAATTGGCATAATGCAAGCTAAGGAGCTTTCTAAAGAAGAAGAAGGGCTTCAATAGTTAAAGATATAAAAAAATATTTTTCAATAATTATCACATCGTTTTCGTCATTCGTTTTGATCCCGATTATCTACCAAATCACAAACTAAACACTATTTTGCACATTTAAACTTTTATGCGCCAATAACAATCTTAACAACCCAACCTAATATAAATGCACTCCGGCAAATTTTCTGTCGAAAATTTCTCATGCACATACAAATTGTATGAGATCAACCTAAAATAACCGCACAGCGTAAAAATCTAACTCAATTTCCAATTTTTGTTTTGCGTGACATATCGATTTGACATTTACGCTCAGCTGGCACGTCGTTGTGTATATGAGAGCTACTCACGCACGCGTGCCTAAAAACGCTGTGCGGTTATATTAGGTTGGGCTGTAATAGCATGGCTGGACAGATTGGTAAGATTTCTAATCCAAACATATTTAATAAAATAATAATAAATTATTAATCTATATTTGTAATCTTTTTTATTTCAGCTGACAAAGAATCATTCCATTTAAATCAACCAATCGACCTAATAAATAATTCACCACCGATTTCTCTGCCTTCAACTATTGTTAGTTTCTCGCCAGATGATAGAATGATAACCGAATTAAAAGGTAAATATTAAAGTATTCATGAAACGAGCTCAAGGCCAAGAATAATAATTTTTCACTTTTTTTAAATTTTTAAGAAAATTATTATTGTTTTTACTTATTAATAATCATTTTAATTAATTATTAAAAGTTTTTTGATTGAATAGAGTAGGAAAAATGTTAAGAGACCACTGCCATAGCTTTTCTTATAGATCCATTTCGGAAGCTGCTAGACTTCACTCATCAGAGAAATTTTGGCACGCATTGCTAACCATTAAGCTAACAATACGCTGGTTTTGATTTCATCTAAACTCCTAGTTCTATTCTTCTTTTTACCATATGCATGAACCACTTCCGCCATTTGACAGTTAGTAGTGTGATCATGATGGATTTTTGACAGATCTGTTTTATCATCAGAACTGCCTTACCGTGTGCTCTCGGTTTTGTTATTGATTTTATTATACCAACAATTTTGTTGATTTACGGCCTGTACATTTTCAAGTATTCATGAAACGAGCTCAAGGCCAAGAATAATAATTTTTCACTTTTTTGAATTTTTATGAAAATTATTATTGTTTTTACTTATTAATAATCATTTTAATTAATTATTAAAAGTTTTTTGATTGAATAGAGTAGGAAAAATGTTAAGAGACAACTGCCATAGCTTTTCTTATAGATCCATTTCGGAAGCTGCTAGACTTCACTCATCAGAGAAATTTTGGCACGCATTGCTAACCATTAAGCTAACAATACGCTGGTTTTGATGTCATCTAAACTCCTAGTTCTATTCTTCTTTTTACCATATGCATGAACCACTTCCGCCATTTGACAGTTAGTAGTGTGATCATGATGGATTTTTGACAGATCTGTTTTATCATCAGAACTGCCTTACCGTGTGCTCTCGGTTTTGTTATTGACTTTTTTATACCAACAATTTTGTTGATTTACGGCCTGTACATTTTCAAGTATTCATGAAACGAGCTCAAGGCCAAGAATAATAATTTTTCACTTTTTTGAATTTTTATGAAAATTATTATTGTTTTTACTTATTAATAATCATTTTAATTAATTATTATAAGTTTTTTGATTGAATAGAGTAGGAAAAATGTTAAGAGACAACTGCCATAGCTTTTCTTATAGATCCATTTCGGAAGCTGCTAGACTTCACTCATCAGAGAAATTTTGGCACGCATTGTTAACCATTAAGCTAACAATACGCTGGTTTTGATGTCATCTAAACTCCTAGTTCCATTCTTCTTTTTACCATATGCATGAACCATTTCCGCCATTTGACAGTTAGTAGTGTGATCATGATAGATTTTTGACAGATCTGTTTTATCATCAGAACTGCCTTAGCGTGTGCTCTCGGTTTTGTTATTGATTTTTTTATACCAACAATTTTGTTGATTTACGGCCTGTACATTTTCAAGTAATCATGAAACGAGCTCAAGGCCAAGAATAATAATTTTTCACTTTTTGAATTTTTATGAAAACTATTATTGTTTTTATTTATTAACAATCATTTTAATTAATTATTAAAAGTTTTTTGATTGAATAGAGTAGGAAAAATGTTGAGAGACAACTGCCATAGCTTTTCTTATAGATCCGTTTCGGAAGCTGCTAGACTTCACTCATCAGAGAAATTTTGGCAGGCATTGTTAACCATTAAGCTAACAATACGCTGGTTTTGATGTCATCTAAACTCCTAGTTCCATTCTTCTTTTTACCATATGCATGAACCACTTCCGCCATTTGACAGTTAGTAGTGTGATCATGATGGATTTTTGACAGATCTGTTTTATCATCAGAACTGCCTTACCGTGTGCTCTCGGTTTTGTTATTGATTTTTTTATACCAACAATTTTGTTGATTTACGGCCTGTACATTTCCAAGTATTCATGAAACGAGCTTGTAAATTCGAGCGAGGTGCTAACTTGGAGCGGCGGTGGCTCAAAAGCACGGCGGTCGAATTTGTGCTCGGAAATAGAAATAGATAAGAAACGAGAATTCTCGTGTTAACAAATTGGCAGTTTATTGTGTAAAAAGAAAAACTGTAATTACAAATGAGTTTTACCTTGAGTTAATTCTTGATGACGTTGGTTGAAAATCCTGGGGTGGCCGTGATGTGGTCGTGTCGACTGTCTCTGGAAAAGTAGACGGTTTTGCAGTCGAAAACAACCGTTGAACCTGAAAATTATCCTCCGGTTTTAAGGGGAGGTGACCCACACATGCACACCCCATGCATGTATATGTGTGCTGACAATACACGAATATGCACGCATGCCAGATACGTTCGCGGCCTTTAGTGTACGCGATAGTATAAATAAAAGGTATTTTTTGGGGGTTTATATATTTTTATATAAAACTTATTTAACAATTTGTTTTATCATAATCATTTTCACATAGCTAATTACAGCATAACAACATTTTATGAGGCGATGATATGACACGATCGAACACTAACTGACTTAGAGCTTTGCATAAAGATCGCTTTATAGGCTTCTTATGAATCCGTTAAGCATTCAGTCAAATAGATAAAAGTTTAGGGAGTGAATCGAGTGTACTAATAAGTACATGTTGAGTGCAATATAGAGTTGATATAGTTCGGGAGTGAGCTTATGGTGAGAAGAGAGTGGGTATACATAACTCGCCCACCGTAAAAGAAATTCGCGTCTCTGCGAATGACACGCCAATACGTCTAAATTTTAAACTGAAAATTACAAATTTTAGCATGTTCAATTTTTGTTTTATAGTTTATCTATTTGACGAAGTTTTATCCGAAAAATATAATGATATTAAAATTACCATATTGTAAAGGATACTAAACTAGATTTTAGTTTACATACGAATGTCTGCGAACTGTAATGTTTTCTTGAATTTTTTCAAAATTAAATTAAAAAGAAATACTTTTGCATGACTATTTTTTTTGTAAGTAAGTCTTAATGTTAAATTTAGCATATCATTGCTTCGGATTTAGATTTCCCTTTGTCAATGCATACATAAGTTTACATAGTCGCATATATATTTTTAACTTTTTGTATTTGATATTAAAATACAGTGGTGACTATTATTAAAAAATATACATATATACATTTATACAGTGGTAATATAATATTTACAAAGTTTTGTGAGGTCTTTTAATCTGAGCTATGTCAATTTTATTTGGGTAACTAACAGGTAACTTTATAAATCTTTTGGCAGTTTTATTTCTGTTAGCAAGAGGGTTTTTCATAAATACTTTGTCGTTGTTGAGACTCGGGACTTTTTCCCTTTTTGAGTTAATTTTGTCTATAACTTGTTTTTTCTTTTCATAAGTATAATTTTTTATTTTCTCAAAATCTATATCATTTCTGTTAATAAAATCTATAGGTTTTACATTAGTTGAACTGTGTACTGAATTATTATAGAATCCGACAGCTTTGATCATAATTTCCTCTACTTCCAATGTGTTTTGTGTATTTTTTAGAATGCGTATGTGTTCTAGTAACGTGGAATGCAGTCTTTCGACGTCTGCATTACCTGTGTGACTATTTGGGGTAGTAAAATGGGGAATAATATCATTTTCTCGGCAAAATAATCGTATGGATGCGTTGTTAAATTCATTGTCCATTATTAATTTTTTTGGGTTTTCCTAACCAAGCAAACCTTTCTTGTAGTTTGATTCTAATAGTGACCATGTTTCTGTCTGGTAATTTATGTGCAGAGGCTAACTTGGTGAATCTATCAATCGTGGTCAAAAAGCATGAACGAAAACAATAGAACACGTCGGTATGTACTATTTCGTTGGGACTACTAGGCGTCTCTGTATGATTAAATAACTTTTTCAATGGTTTTCTAGCATATTTATTCTCATTACATACATCGCAACTGTTGATAAATCTGTTTATTATCTTTTTGAGATTCGGGTAAAAATATTTTAACTTCATTTGCTCATAATTTTCCAAGATACCTCTATGGTTACTTTCAAAGTGAACTTTTTCTACTATACCCAAAATTTCTTCATCACTCCTGATGTCTAGAGCTTTAAAGCTGCATTTAGTAAATTTAATATTACCGTTATTTGAAAATAAAGTTATTAATTTTTCTTGAACTACGTTGTAAAGGTTATCGGGTAATTCTGAATGAATTCCTATTGTTCCTTTCTTTATGTGCCTTCTGAATAAATCACATAAATAAATGTTGTTACTTACATCGCATTCTTGTATATATATTATAAGGTATTTATTATATAAAACTTCGATCTCTATATTTTTGTTATGAACTAGTCGAATTTGGGTAGTATACTTGTTCACAATTGAATCAGAAATAAGGAAATGGTGATTTTGATTTTCGTGTGCTGAATGCACCGTATCTATGGAGTTCTCAAACAAAGACTTTATGTCTAGGTTTTCCTCGTAATCAATTTGCTGTCGACTAAGAAAGTCGGCTACATTATTTTCCTTACCTCTAAGATATTCAACTTCAAACTCGTATTCGCTGAGCAAAGTTTTCCAACGTAGAATGCGTGCGCTTGGGTCTTTCATAGAGTACAGCCATTTTAAAGGTTTATGATCCGTTTGTACAAGGAATGAACGCCCGAACAAATATGGCCTGAAATGCTTCACCGCCCACACAATCGCTAATAACTCTTTTTCCAGAGTATGATAGCGTTTTTCGAAGCCGTTCAATGTGCGACTAGCAAAAGAGATTGGTTTGTTATTTTGGCTAAGAACCGCGCCTATCGCAACATTGCTGGCATCCGTTGTCACCACAAATTTTTTTGAAAAGTCAGGAAATGCTTAAAGTGGGGGTGAGGTCATTATAAGCTTCAACTTATCAAAAGCTTCAATATATTTAATATCTTTCATATTAATCTTATCGTTCTTTTTCAAATATTTTATTATAGGGGCGGCTATCATAAAATAGTTTCTGATGAATTTGCGATAATACCCAGTCAGACCTAAAAAGGACTGAATTTCTTTGACAGTTCGTGGTAACTTTATTCTTTGTATAGCTTCTATTTTCTCGGTATTCGGCTTAACACCTTCCGGAGTAATGATATGCCCTAGAAATTCTGTGTACCTTGAGAGAAAGTTACATTTTTCATATTGAATTTTCAGATTCTTTTCTGCCAACCTATTAAATATTTTGGTCAAACTTTCAAATGCTCTTTTATGGAGGTAGAGAATATCAATATAGCATCCATATAAATAATGCATATTTTATTGATATAGTCGCATAAAATTGTATTCATCATACGCTGGAAAGTAGCAGGCGCATTTTTTAAGCCAAATGGCATAATGTCCGTTTGGGCCTGAAAAAGCTGTTTTTTCGATATCGTTTTCGCTCATCAGAATTTGGTGAAATCCCTTAGCCAAGTCGATGGTTGAAAAATATTGTGCTCGACCTAGTTTTTCAAACAGTGATTCTACGTTTGGTATGGGGAACTTATCATCGATTGTAAGACTATTTAGTTATTTATTTTGTTGTGTTGATCTTCCGACAGGGTAGTAAGTTGATTTTTGTTGGAACGATTTTCCGTCATCCCTTGTCAAGTTTGGTTTTGTGACAAACCGGTTTCGGCGTTCTGCCATTTTCAATGCCTAGTTTCGTTCTGGTCTGTGTCTATCAGCTGCGTTGTTTTTATAGTCCGTGGGTGCTGTGGCAGGTAATGTCAATCTATGTGTTCGTGGTAGGTAACGTTAATATGCGTGTGTGTGTGCGCGGTATTGATACGTCCAAATTGTTATCTGTCCCAAGGGTTGTTTTTGTAGGTATGTAGACATACCGCTTGTTAGCTAAGCGGTAGGTTGATGTAGGTAGAAATCGGTGATTTTTGCAGTTTGGTTCATATTTCGTTTTTGCTTGTTCATTGTTACGTGTTTGGTTGCTGTACCTGCTGGCTTGTGCTGTTTTTTGTAAACTAGTTTTAAGGGTTCAAATATTTCGTCAGAGATAGTGTTGGTTTGTTCGTTTATGATCCTGCCGTCAAATGTTTTTAACTTGTATATCTCCATGTTCTCAAGTACATTAAGCCGCCGGCCTTTTCCTTGTACGTGAAGTATTCGAGCCGTGTTTTTTTGTTGTAGTCCCTGATATGCTCTCGGAATCTTGTGCTTATTTTTCTTCCTGTTTGTCCTATGTAGCTGTATTGACATTCACAAGTAAGCCTATACACTCCGTGTCTGTTGAATGGGTCATCAGAATTAGTGTCGGTTCTTAGTTTTTGTCCGACGTTGTTAGATGTTCTGAATGCTGTGTTGACGTTATATCTTTTAAAGAACTTTGCTAATTTGTACGTCGCTTTTCCAGTGTATGTCATTGCCGTCCAAACCATTGGATTTTCCTCTATGTTTACTCTTTTTTGTGTTCCATGGCTACTTCTGAGTTTATCCACAAGTGCTTTCTTGTATCCATTATTTGCCGCTATGTTATATATTGTATTAAGCTCTCTCCAGTATGCTTCCTGTGTGAGCGGCGTTCTCTGAAGCCTATCCACTAAGTGCCTCAATGCTGCATTTTTGTGCTGTTGGGGATGGTTTGATGTAGAGTGTATAATGGTGTCCGTGGCAGTCGGTTTTCTATAAATGCCGTAGTTGAACCTATTTGTTATTTTGTCAATCCCTATAGTTAGGTCCAGGTAGTTCATTATTCCATCTTTTTCTACTTCCATTGTGAACTCTATGTTGCTATGTTGCCTGTTGAGGAACTCTAGTATTTGCTCTTCGTTATCGTCATTTAGGATGCAGATGATGTCATCCACGTATCTAGCGTAGAATGCCACGCCTAACTTGGTTTTTAACTCCTGTATATATTTTCCTTCCAAGTTTTGCATGAATGTTTCCATGAGAATGGCCGATGTTGGGTTACCCATTCCTAGTCCGTTTGTCTGTCTATATATTTTGTTGTTGAACCGGAAATAGTTTTGCCGCAGCGTTGTTCTTAGCGCGTGGGTAATTTGCGCAGTTTTTACCTTATCTTCAGTTTTGTCCAGTAGTGTTTTGTTGACTATATCCATTGTATCTGTTAGTGGTATTGACGGGTATAAGTCCTTTATGTCAAAGGATACGAGTTTACTGCTCCTTGTGAGTTTAACGGTCTCAAGTCTTTGTAGTAGTTCTATCGTATTGCTTATTGTGTATTCGTGCCCTAGTTTCAGAGTGTCCTTTAAAATCGTTTTTAGATGTTTCGACAGTTTATAACCCGGCGCGGACTTAAAATTAATTATAGGTCTCATCGGCGTATCCTGCTTGTGGATTTTAGGTAACGCAATGAGTGGAGGAGCAGATGGATTCATTTGTGTTAGGGTATATGCCATTCTCTCGTCTATTATTTTGGTAGCATTTTTTATAACCTCTTTAACTTCGGTCTGGTATTTATCCGTGGGGTTATCCCTAATAATGCGGCATTTCATTTCCTCGATGAGCTTCTCTGTCTTTGCTATATATTCATCCTTACTGATTAGCACCGTTGTGTTTCCTTTGTCTGCCTTCGTTGTGACGATGTTGTTATTTTTTTTACATAGGACAAACAGGAAGAAAAATAAGCACAAGATTCCGAGAGCATATCAGGGACTACAACAAAAAAACACGAAAACCCACCATAATACCAGAATCTAATTTCGCGAACCACATGTTTGAGAACAACTGCACCCCAGCTAACATAAAAACAACGGCTCGAATACTTCACGTACAAGGAAAAGGCCGGCGGCTTAATGTACTTGAGAACATGGAGATATACAAGTTAAAAACATTTGACGGCAGGATCATAAACGAACAAACCAACACTATCTCTGACGAAATATTTGAACCCTTAAAACTAGTTTACAAAAAACAGCACAAGCCAGCAGGTACAGCAACCAAACACGTAACAATGAACAAGCAAAAACGAAATATGAACCAAACTGCAAAAATCACCGATTTCTACCTACATCAACCTACCGCTTAGCTAACAAGCGGTATGTCTACATACCTACAAAAACAACCCTTGGGACAGATAACAATTCGGACGTATCAATACCGCGCACACACACACGCATATTAACGTTACCTACCACGAACACATAGATTGACATTACCTGCCACAGCACCCACGGACTATAAAAACAACGCAGCGGATAGACCCAGACCAGAACGAAACTAGGCATTGAAAATGGCAGAACGCCGAAACCGGTTTGTCACAAAACCAAACTTGACAAGGGATGACGGAAAATCGTTCCAACAAAAATCAACTATTTAGTTTTCGAAAATCTATTACCAAACGCCATTTCTTTTGACTCCCAGGGTTAGATTTTTTCTCCACAATCCATAATGGCGCGTTATATGGAGACCTACTAGGCCTAATGATTCCGTTTTTTAGCATTGATTCTCATTGACTATTTATTTCTTCTTCCAGCGCATAAGGATAACTATAATTTTTTACGTAAATAGGAGCATGGGGTTTCGTTATAATCTGGTGTCTGACTGTTTCCAAGGCTGGTAGGTATTGGCCATCTTGGAAAAACATGTTTTTATGTTTAAATATAAATTGCCTTAAGAACCGCTGATCTTCAACGTTCAAATCTTTTTTAATTAAGGCATCTGTATTAAAGCTGTCTTCTTCCAATGTAAAGTTATCCGGGTAAGTGTCTGTTTGAGAGCAATAAGCGAAGAAATCCTTATCATTGGCTAAATATGTGCTAGTGCGATTATCGACGAAAGGTATTATTTTATTGTTGACGTTAATGACTTTTAATGAAAAATCAATTTTGATTTTCAGAGGAATAAGAATATTTAAGCCAAGAATGCATTGGAAAGGTTTATTAGTTAATTTTAATAATTTAATGGACATGACTCTTCTTTATTAATGGCAAATTCTATAGGAATATTGACAATGACATCTTCTAATATTGTATCAGATGCAAAAAGAGTTTTTCTAAAGTTGTGCGATGACGAAAGTTTTTAAAAATCTCAAAATCTCCCAATGTGGTTGCTGATCCGGTATCTACTAAACATTTAACCACAATATTATTAATTGTTAAATCTACTAAGGGTAAGTTGGTTGAAGAGGAGAAAGCCGAGAATTTTCACATTCTTCAATGTTGTCCACTTCCATTGGCACAACAGGTTGGTTATATCTCGCATTGTTGTTGAACCTACCGGAATTATTTGCGTTTCTATAGTTTCTTTGCTCATTAAATTTACGAGTATTTCCACTGGCGTTACCCCTACCGTAACCGTTACTATTAAAATGAGGATTTGTTTGGACATACTTACCATAAC
Source organism: Merzomyia westermanni (assembly GCA_949987695.1). Classification (NCBI taxonomy): domain Eukaryota; kingdom Metazoa; phylum Arthropoda; class Insecta; order Diptera; family Tephritidae; genus Merzomyia; species Merzomyia westermanni. Next base: position 68,972,302 of record OX465292.1, read on the forward strand.
CATTATTAAAGTTGCCAGAAGGATTACTGTGGTAATTATTAGCGCTTGCATAGTTTTGATTAGCTCCAGGATGTCTGTTATAACTGCCAGATCTATTTGAGCCTCTATTCAAATGGATATTATTCCGATCGCCGTTATTTGCATTTTTATTTTGGTCAAACACATTGGAATTATTAGGAAAATTATGTGAAAAGCCATACGGATATTTGTAATTTTTTGCATGGGCAGCAGTGTTAGTTACACTGTTATTTATTCTAAAATCTGTTAACATATCATTTTCTAGGTAATACGTAAAAGCTTTTTCCATATTAGTAATTTGATTTTGCAACAACAAAGTTTTAACATTGAAGGGTAAAAATTGTAGATAAATGTCGAATATTAGTTTTGAATTATTATTTGGTGTATACAAAATATCAATTTCTCCTTCTAAATAATATTTAGTGTTCATTTTCAATAAAACAGATCCAAGCTTGCTATGTAAATCTTTAACACCTGTGGCCCTAATATTCATCGCCTCATTTCTTAAATTTAAAAAGGTTGTTTTTACACCAAATTCTTCTTTCAATTTGTTTAGAATGTCCTCGAAACTCGGCTAATAAAGTTGTTGGATTACGTGCAGTGCTCGACCTTTCAGTTTGTTGCACAAAACTTTGGATATAATGGGTTTTTCATCGCCATTTGTTAGCGATAGTATTGTTGCAACGTCTCTCAGATAGTGTGTTAGTGTGTACTCACTTTTTCCGTCAAAAAATGGTATACTTCTGGCTTCCCTTAACGCCTCTGCTAAGCTTAATGCCATTTTATGATTTTTACTTAGTTCGTTTGTTAGTTTGTTTGGTTTTATTTAAGTGTTTATTGTGTAAGGTGGTTTTTATTAACTTTCTTTTGAACGGTTAATTGTGTCTTTCAATTTAATTTTGTTTAAAATTCTCAAATCAAATGTTTTCTTTTGTTTGTTTACCTCTTATTAGCCAAGATTTAAAATGTTCGTTGGTGGTTAAAACAAGAAAAACAAAGCAACAGACAAAGTATAGCAACATAAAAAGTGTTTAGACAACATAATATTTAACACGGCTTGTTTCTGTTATGTTAGCAGCTCAATTTTAGCAGCAACAATGTTTAGATACATGTACATATGTTAAGAAAGTACAATAGGGGGCATATTTTCAGCAACAGTTGCAAGGTTTTTAGAACAGTTGGGTTAAACGTTCACATATTCGAGATCAGGTTTCTCTCTCGGTTTCTGTATAACACTTTTCGCTTTTGAAAGTTTCCGAAGTTCTTCGTACGGAATGTATACCTAACTGTTACAATTTATCATATTGTAGACAAAATGCAATTTTTAAGCAATTTTTTGTTTTTGTACTTTTTTAATTTTAAATGTAATTGCGGTATTTTATTTTTTATGATTTTAACCGCAATATATATATACGTACATCCGCAATAACTGGTGGAAAAATACACTTTTTGACAATTTTTGCTTTAAATAAATTTATTGCATACCGAAAAATTTTTCGTTTTCTTCACTTTGAGTTTTTTCTCGCAGAATAGATTGTATGATACTTTTTAATCATTTCGTTTTTTGTGCAAAAATGTATTACTTTTTTGTTGTTGTTTTAAATTTAGGTTTGAGTTTTTAATTGTTCTAAATTACAACAGCACTTATGATGACGTACATCACAAGTACGATTTTGATTTTCTTATTATTTTTTTGTATTTTCACCATCATAATTTTTTTTTGAATCTTTTCAAACGTTTTTGACTTCAGTTGTTTTTGGCTCAAAGTTTTTTTCCTTATGAAAAAATTTTTTTCACTCCGTTTTAACCTCGTCGCCAGATACGTTCGCGGCCTTTAGTGTACGCGATAGTATAAATAAAAGGTATTTTTGGGGGGTTTATATATTTTTATATAAAACTTATTTAACAATTTATTTTATCATAATCATTTTCACATAACTAATTACAGCATAACAACATTTTATGAGGCGATGATATGACACGATCGAACACTAACTGACTTAGAGCTTTGCATAAAGATCGCTTTATAGGCTTCTTATGAATCCGTTAAGCATTCAGTCAAATAGATAAAAGTTTAGGGAGTGAATCGAGTGTACTAATAAATACATGTTGAGTGCAATATAGAGTTGATATAGTTCGGGAGTGAGCTTATAGTGAGAAGAGAGGGGGTATACATAACTTGCCCACACAGGCAGGTAGGTTGGTGTGAGTGATTGGAAGGGCGCTAAAGTTACATTAGGGTGGCACATTTTTTAAGACTTTAGGCATCTCGCCTAAACATGCCGGCCCCCTTGCGATCCGCAACATCTTACCCCGCCACAGGATTTCCCACCACGCATCCTCTTAAGCTAAGGACTTAAACTAGGATGGTGAGTGCCGGCTGGCGCTGTCACAGCCGTATACCTCCGAACTGCCTCCCGACGTTTGAGGTTTGGTCTCTGGTGGCTCCATCGTTTCGTACCTAGAGCTAAGAGATAGGAGGAAGAGACTTTAAAAAAACAAGAACGCTGTATATTTCTTGCCAGGAAATTATTTATATTATTTATTTTTTTGTAACGAGAAAAGCTGGAAGTCTGTGGTAGCTGGCGCGGCTGAAGTGCCAGTCTACCGTCGAAGTGCGCGTTGATGCGTAGCTGGCGCGGCTGGGAGGCAAGTCTACGCTCGTCCGTAGGAGTCCGGCGTCGCTGGCGCGGCTGAGTGGCCAGTCGACATTTGCCGCTATTTCGGTGGGCGTCGCTGGCTCGGCAGAGTGGCCAGTCGACGTTTGCCGCTATTTCGGTGGGCGCGGTCCGATACTCCCTGCGCCGGTCGGAACGGCCGTGGTTCCGATCTCGGCTCGGCGATTTCGTTGTACTCTGACGTCAAAGCGGTCTCCGACGCAGAGAAAAGAAAAGAAACAAAAAAAATACCCTTGAATATTTGTATGGACGCCCGTATACGTGGGTGGCGAGCGACCTCGTTCGGAGCTTATCAATGCCATATAATGTGGCATTATTCTCGATTCTACGCAGAAATTTTATCATTACAACGCATATTATTCGTACATGGGAATTGGTTATTTTTTCCCACACGGCACGGTAGCGACAAGTTGATTACGTTGATCGCCTTGTTTTTCGATTCGCCACTGGTCCTCATGCAGAGATTTATCCTTACTTGCATGGTCGCCGTCATAATTGGCGTTAGTGCCGTGCACACAGCGACATTTTCGCTTTTTTCGGTACTTGGTTTCGGTACCGAACTGGGTAGAGAGTGAGAATGTGGTGACTGTTAGGGTTTATTTTTTGTTGTTTTGTGGGCAAAACAGTCCTGGCCCCTCCGAAAACAAAAACAACAAACCCTGAGAAAAATTAATAACAACAAAAAAATTTTTCTTACCTTGAAAAACAAATTTTTCCAAACCTTTTGTTTGAAAATTTATTATTTATAATTTATTTCGTATTTTAATATAAGCGGCATCTTCGCTGATCGGGTACGAACGTAGATTTCGTTACCCTATTGATCCCGCAGTGAATGGTACCGATTTTGGCAGATCGGGATTTCGGTACCCGCTGACTAAAATATCGCATCACTAGCGTGATGGTAAAATTATGCATATATACATACTAGAGTTCACCCAGTGGTTGAAATTCAACCAATAAACTTTATTTTATTTTTTTGCTGTAGGTTTGTTTTATCCGCCTTTTTTCTTCCTTTCTATGTCGTTCCTTTGCTCCAACATATTTTTATTTTCCTTGATTTCTTTTTTTACTCTCTTATCTTATTTTTTACTTTCCTCAAACTTCTTTTCCTATCCCTTCCTTTCCTTTTATTTTCTTCCTTTCCCCTTCGTTTTCTTACCTTTCCTTTAATTCCCTTTCCCTTCCCTTCCTTTCATTTCCTTACCATTCCTTTCTCTCCTTTAATTTTCCTGCCTTTCCTATCCTTTCCATTCCCTTCCCTTTCCTTCCTTTCCTTTTCCTTTTCTTTCCTTTCTTTCCTTTAATTTTCCTTCCTTTCAATTCTTTCCTTTCCTCTATTTTCCTTTAATTTTCTTCGGTGTTTAATACTCTTTATGAGTAATCATTATTTTATTTTTGTAAACCCTGTTTGTAGGTATCACCAATGAATTTTACATATTTGCTCATATTTTACATTGCTTGTTTAATGTCTCCAACAAAGCAACTTTCAGGAGAGCCCCTGACACTGAGCATCGTAGCCAGTGACCAATACAATAACAAGTAAAGCAAATATGCATAACACGTTTACTCACACAACCGAGGCTCTATAGTGCGAATACTTATTTTTCATTGGTCCACTACCAACTCTTCGCACTCACAGTGAGAGCCGACCACACGAATAACACAAAAACATGCATGGCAAGTCTACTCACACTACTACGGCTCTTAATTTTTTCCTACAAAGCAACTCCTCGGCCATGCTCACGATTCAGCATAGTACACAAAAAGCAAGTACACACACACACAGCGTGTCTATAGTGTGAATAAGTAAATGTGTAGTGGTGTAACTTTAATGTAAAATTTTTTATATTAAAATGATTTTTTAAATTTTTTTATTTACGGATAAAAGTACACCTCAAAATTTCCTATCTATATATATATAATTTGTATACCTTAGACTTATGCCTGATTTTCATTATGTCATATATGACGTCAAATGTTGTCAAATTAATGAAAACGGGTTGGCATACGGTGTCAATTGCGTTTGCAGTCAGTTATGACCACTCCCTGTCATATAAAATGACAGCCATATGAAAACGATCAAATTTCTGTTTGACAAATGAGTTGGCAACGTTTGACACAAAAAAGCAATTTGACCACATGTTGGCAAATGTTTTATTTGACGTGCGAACAGCTGTTTTTCGCCTTCTTCACACATCAATGGTAAGTGGAATACAATTTTTACAAAAGTTTATTTATTAACTTTTTACATTCTTGTTTTTAGTTTAAAATAATAAAAATGGATGATATAATGGACGAGTCAAGTAATTCCATAGCTTTCGCACACCCAGACAGTGCAGGCGTTCTAAAGAAGAAGCGGGTGCGAAAGCTGAAGGAAGCGTGGACAGCCGACCAAACTGAACGCTTAATCCAGGAAGTAGAGGTCAGGGAAGGTACCTGGAACTTCCTTTCACCTCAATACAGGGATAGGAATTTGAGGGAGGCTCAATGGCAAGATGTGGCCGATAGCTTAAAGATGCCACGAACGGAAGTGTCCGCCAAATGGAACAGCCTGCGCTGCTCTTTTCGGGTAAGTTTGTTTTTGGTTTATAGAAATATAATTGCTAATCCAAACTTTTGTAATAGGCGGCGTTCAACCGAAAGCAGCTCAGCAAGAGTGGCCAAGGTGCAGTGCGATCTATTTCAATGAATCCGCTGTACAACTCCCTCAAATTTCTTGAGCCGTCACTGCAAATTGAGGCAAATACGACCTCAAACTTGCCAGATGTAAGTATATTTTATTAATATCCATAAATATGTGTGGAGTTAAGTTTACATACAGTTTTCACAACATATTTATGTGCAGAGGCCTTTGGCTGCCCTTTAAAACAATAACCCTCAGCCGATCCAAAGCCGGCTACGTGATATTCAGTAGCTTAGCGCATAACACATTTCTGCACTACGTCCTGGGACCATTACCAAAAAAATGTGCTGTATGTTAAGTTATGTCCTCCACTGTATATGTATCTACACATCCACTGTATATGTATCCATGTATATTATAGAAGTGTTCATCGCCGCAGATGCCACCAGCTTCCCTGTCTGATACGGACAGTCTTTTGGAGCTTGAGGACGTGATGTCAACGCCGTCAACATCCCGAGGATCGGTGGCACGACGACGCGCTCCTAAAGACGACGATGGATTTTCTGAGGTGATGCAACGTGCATTGGAGACGATGTCAGCGGCAGCAAAAAATGATGCTTGGGATGATGTGGGCAACTTCGTGGCATCAAATGGTCGCGAATGGGCAGCTGAACTCCCTCAGCTGGCAAAGGAGTTCAAGGCTGAGTTGTATGGGCTGGTATTGAAATACCAGAACAAATTTGCACGGTAAGAGCAGAAACAGAATGGTGTTGATAAAATCTTAATTTTTCTTTTTTTATTTTAGCCCGGAATGATGCCGTTTTTAGATTTAAGTATGTATTTTTAGATTTAGCTATGTATTTTTAGATTTAAGTATGTATGCGTCGAAGATAAATTGGGATTTAATGGAAAGTTTTGACATACATTTTTTTATGTGTATTTTAAATTTTTCTTTCAAAATATAGGAAAACTTATAGCTCATGTTTAAATGAAAATTGTATAAGCTCAAACAAAGCTTAGAAGAGTTAGTAAAGTTTTGGTAACTCGTTAATTTATTCACAGAATTTTTAGAAAATTTCTGAGTATACAGTTTTGTAGCACTATCAAATTTAGATGAGGAATGTGCAGGTTGGAAGTAGCTAAAAAATTTCCGTGAATTTTCAGAATTTTTTTCGTCGAGGGTGTTGAGCAATTCCTTTCATGCAACAAACAAATTAAGTTTTGTATGAAAGGAATTACTCAACACCCTCGACGAAAAAAATTCTGAAAATTCACGGAAATTTTTTAGCTACTTCCAACCTGCACATTCCTCATCTAAATTTGATAGTGCTACAAAACTGTATACTCAGAAATTTTCTAAAAATTCTGTGAATAAATTAACGAGTTACCAAAACTTGACTAACTCTCCTAAGCTTTGTTTGAGCTTATACAATTTTCATTTATACATGAGCTATAAGTTTTCCTATATTTTGAAAGAAAATTTTAAAATACACATAAAAATATGTATGTTAAAACTAACCATTAAATCCCTATTTACATTCGGTTCACTATATATATTATTTTTTATTTATTAATAGCTAGCCAAATGAAAAGTGCCTAGTTTATTTTATTACATATTTATGAATTTTTTTATTTTTATGTGCATACACTGCTATTCACTGTCCACAAATTAATAGAAGCGAAGTCAATTGCTAAGTTATGACATCTTAAATTATTTTTATATACAGTGGTGCACATTAGCATAGGCAGAACAGTTTTATGCGATTTTTTCAAAATTTAAGCCTTAATAAAATTATTTTGACAAAGACTATATGAACGGCTGGGAATGATAAGTAAACATATTTTGAATGTAAGTAAAAGTTAACATATGAGATGTTTAATTAAAGAGCGTACAAAAAAAGGTATTCAGCAAAACGTAGACAAATCAGTTTTTCCATTAAAAGGTTAAAATATCATGCTAATGAAAATGTCTATCTTTTGGTGAACACCTTTTCTTGTACTTGAAAATATGAAATGAAATAATATGAAATTTATGATGTTGTTTATTACTTTCGAGTTACAGATAGTTATTGCTCACTTTCTTGAAAACTACCAAAATGAGTCATGTAGTATAGTCCTATTGTATTGCCATGCAACTTCACCATGGGGTGTCATGAAGTAATTCATAAATTGTTCGCGTACATTTACCGCGTCGCTTGCTGGCCTGCCTAAACCACTGCTGGGCCGAATGGTTGGGAGGGTTCCGTTTTCTCCAAGCTCCATTCGCCAATTTCCTTCAACAGCAACGCCATCTGTCTCATTGTCCACGTCAGATCTTCTTAGGTATACTGATTTGCGGCTTAATAGAAAGTTGTGTAGGACGCAAATGGCGAGAACAATAGATTTTGCATGTTCTGGCTTCACGTCCATTGGCCTTCTCAGAATTCGATATCGCGATGCACATATCCCGAACACATTTTCGACTACGTTTCTTGCTCGACACAGCCTATAGTTAAAAATTTTGTGCGACATAACTTGTTCACGATAACAAAAGGGTTTCATTAAGTACGGCTTTAATGGAAAGGCGTCGTCAGCAACAATGACAAATGGCATTTCATTTCCTTCATTTGGGAGTGGTTTCGGTGGTGGAAAATTGATTGTGTTGTCAGCAAGTGCACTAGAAAGTGGACATCTGTGTATTTTGGAATAGGAATTCATAAATATTAAGGTAAAATTCCAAGATTTATTTAGCAGTATTACCTTCCAAAAACACCACCATCAGACTCACGACCATATGCACCAACTTCTACAAACAAAAATTTGTAGTCGGCATCCACCATAGCCATCAGTACAATGCTGTTGTACTTCTTGTAATTAAAATATTCTGAGCCACAGTTTGCAGGCTACATGTTTGCCGTCCAATGCTCCGCAGCAATTAGGGAAATTCCATCGCTGTTCAAAGCAGTGGGCAACCGCGGTCCATTCTTCACCACTGCTGGGAACCTTGAGGAAATATAACCAACCAATTTATTTTTGTTTCTGAAAAACGTTACATGAATACTCACCTTTAGAAATTCGTCTTTTAAAACCTCAAATATAGCACGGCATGTCTCATGTATTGCATGACAAATCGTAGCTTTTCCCAACAGAAAAACAGTCATTAGACTGGAAAAGCTATCTCCAGTTGCCAAGTAACGTAAAGTTACTGCCACCTTTTCCCCTACCGAAATCGCTTCCCGAAACCTGGTATTGTTTTTATACAAGTAAGGCGTTAGGCGATCTACAAGGAAGTCAAAATCCTCCAGAGTCATCCTCAAAAAATTTTTCAGCCACTTTGGATCTTGCAGGAACAGCTTAGAACGCAGTGTGGTGTAGAACCCACATGCTCCTCTATCCCGCAGACCTGGTCTAACCCACCATTGCTTCCGCTTTCTTAACTGGTTCCTCTTCCTTATCCATGCCCTTAAACTTGTCACAATACAAATTGTGGCAGCAGCTATTGCCATTTGTTTATTTTTACGCATTTTTTTGGTTTAAATTATTATTTGGTATGATTTTCACTTTTTCCACTGTTTGTGTTTTGTTAACAAAAATGTACCAGCTGATCAGCTGTCATAAATATTTTTTTCACGTTTGACATCGATAGTGAAAATGGGTTGCCAATCGACTGACACAAAAATTTGACGACAGTCTTTGACACGCACTGCGTTATCGATTTCATGTCAGTTTTTAAAACGTAATGAAAACGCATTTGACACCAAATCGCCATGGTGGCAGTTAAGTCAGCTTTTGATGTCAGTCATTTTGACCTAATGAAAACCAGGCATTATAGTTTAGCGGAAAACGGTTCTACATTGCATTCATCTTGTCTATTTATATATAAGATGCTAGCAAATTTTTTGCGAGTAAATGAGAGCTCGCATGGCGTGATGGTTGAAGATTTGCACACATACATATATGTGCGTACTCAAGATTTTGCAAAGTCGTGAAAAAGAAACAAAGAAATTCATTGTTCCAATTTTCTCTGCCCTAGCGTAGCAGAAAGAATTGGAACAATTCATTAATACTTTGGTTTCCGGCACGCGTGGGCAACAGCAGTCAAGGGTAAGTAGTAATGTACATTTTAATTTTAAAATGTATTTAGCATAATTTTCTTCTTTTTCAGGTGCATAAAGGGTAAATGGAGATGCTGCTGTGGAGGATCGTCTGGCCGGCGCATGGACAATGGACGTGGTTTGGTAAGTATATATTAGCGCTGCCCGAAATTCTGTATCGATTCGGTAGCAGCGCAAATTACTTAGGAACCAAAAAAATGTGTAAGCATATGTACATATAGTTTTATGCAAATACTAATGGTTTTTCTTTCTTTTCAGGTCAGGAATCAGTGTCTCGCTATAGCTAAACCGCATTTTGCAAAACCTTTATCTTTGCTGCAACAAAAAGCTACTATAATATGGTGAAATGCCGGTTTGCAGAAATCATGAAGAACATTTGGAAATTTATTATATTCATATATTTCGTTGCCCAGACAACAAATGCCATTTTAGAAACTGATGCTAATACCCTAGTTTTGTTGGATAATTTAGCAACACGCGAAACACATTACATATTCCTGAAATCTTTGCAAAAACGCGGTTTTAAGCTGGTTTACAAATTGGCTGATGACTCTGGACGGGTTCTTTCGCGTTTTGGTGAATATCTTTACAAGAATGTCATAATATTTGCACCCAGCGTAGAGGAATTTGGTGGCGATTTGTGTGTCGAAAAGTTTACTGAATTTGTTGATGATGGCGGCAATGTGCTAATAGCTGCCAGTGAACAAGCGGGAGATGCTTTACGTGAATTCGCATCGGAATGTGGTTTCGAATTGGATTGTTTATTTGAAGCGCGGTTTTTCAATCAACCTATTAAAGAATAGCCGCATGCAGTAGGACGTGGTACATAATTAATCGCAGCGTTGCAAGCGCGCAATAATGCACGCGTAGTGTTTTCAGGATCATTACACTTCTGTTCTGATGAAGCATTCACAGCACCTGTACCAGTTTAAGGTAAATTAGTATAGAGTTGGTTATACACATCCAAATTTATAAGACCCTTATTGGGATATTCCTTGGATATGGGCATTTTTTTTACATTTATATGGGTATGCTTGCGGTTTTGTACGAAGGCAATAAATAGCAGCGCATAAATGGTTTAGAAGTTGGCCAGTCGGCTATTATCAGTGTATCGGTTTTATGTTTAATTTCATAGAATTGGCGCTCGGACATCAGATCGATTTCCACAAGTTTTCAATTTATCTAATGCTACCATTTTTGGCAGTTTCTCTTGCACTATGGAAGTACAATAAATATCCTTCGCCAGTATTTGTCGGCGATACGTATTGTTATTTTGCCGGCACGACATTTGCTCTTGTCCGTATATTGGGACATTTTTAGCAAAACTCTGTTGTTACTCTTCATACCGAAAATTATAAACTTTTTATACCCAGTGCCGTAATTATTTCACTGCGTGCCATGCCCCCGACATCGTTTACCAACGTACGATCCCAAAACCGATCTGCTACACATCTCTTTTTGCGTTGATATTGCGTAGGCCTGCGCTCTCTTTTCCTCCACGGATGTATTATACTCCTTTTCTTGTACTGGCCATTGGGAATTGTCTTCTTGTAGCCAAGAAGGTCCCTGCCACCACAAAGAATTGTTGACCAAATCCGATGCCGGTAGTCCTCTGCTTCCTAAGTCTGCTGAATTCGTTTCCGAGTTGACATGAAGCCAGTCCTTGCTGCCGACTAGGTCGATGACTTTTGTAATCCTGTGTGCAACGAAAGTTGACCAGGAACAGGGTGGTTTCCTTATCCATGCCAAAACGATGGTGGAATCCGTCCATAGATATTGTTTCACTGGTCTCAGTTTGATGTTTCGGAATATTGATTCCATCATCTCCGCTAACAGTACTGCTCCGCAAAGTTCCAAACGCGGAAGTGATATGGTCTTTACTGGTGCTACTCTGGTTTTGGCCAGAAGTAGATTTACGAAGATATCATCATTCCTTTTGACTCGCATGTAGACAGCGGCAGCATATGCCTTTTCCGAAGCATCGCAGAATCCATGTATTTCGACATCATCTTCTGGTGAAAAGTTTACCCATCGTGGTATCTTTATTTTTTCGATTTCGTGGTATTGATGTCTGAAGTTTTGCCATCGTTCCAATGTATTGGACGAAACTGGTTCATCCCAATCGGTGCCCTCTAACCAGATGTTCTGCATCAAAATTTTGGCCACAATGACCATTGGTGCAAGCCATCCTAAAGGGCCGAAGAGTCTGGCGATGGCGGATAGAGTCGCTCGCTTTGTTAACTTTTCACTTTCTTCTAGTGACCCTGCTTTAAAGTAAAACAGGTCTGAATGGGCATTCCATCTTATGCCCAATGCCTTAACGGTGCTGGTATCTTCGAATGCCGGAAAGTCCTCGGTCAGCCGATCCGATATTGGGATGTCGTTGAGAATTTCCTCAGCACTCGAAGTCCATTTTCGTAGTGGGAAGCCCGCGGAGAGTAAGACTTGTCGAATCTCATTCGTCGCGTTAATGGCCGATGCGAGTGTGTGTCCCCCCGCTAGTACGTCATCTACGTACATGCCTTCCCTAAGTATGCTAGATGCTGTAGGGTGAGAACTCTCTACTTCATCTGCTAGTTGTAAAAGGGTTCTAATTGCCAGATAAGGCGCACAATTAACCCCGAAAGTGACCGTTTTCAACTCGTAAAGGCTTATGGGTTCCTGAGGCGATGTTCGATAAATAATCCGTTGGAATTTGACGTGATCATCGCTCATCCAAATTTGCCTATACATCTTCTCGATGTCACTATTGAAAACGTACCGATACAGTTTCCATCGCAGTATAAGTACTGGAAGATCTGATTGCAGTACTGGGCCTGGCAGGAGAATGTCATTTAAACTTGTACCATTTGCCGTCGGGCTTGATGATTTAAAAACGACGCGTACCTTTGTGGTGGTACTCTCCGCCTTTACTACGGCGTGATGTGGCTAAAAATAGTTGTCCGCCGAATCGGCTGGTACAATGGCATTAACTTTTCGCATATGCCCTAATGTCTCGTATTCAGACAGGACCCTCATATATTCGATGCCTAATTCCGGGTTCTTTGCTAAACGCGTTTCGTTTCTAAAAAATTGTGAACACGCCCGCCTAAGAGACCCTCCTATGTTTATCTGATCTGGGTAGTCCTGTCTGAATGGAAGAGAGACGACATATCTTCCATCCTCTCTACGACTCGTAGTTTCTCTATATAAATCTTCGCAGTACTTGTCATCTGCGTTTGGGCTATTATTTCTTGGAAGATTTTCCAACTCCCAGAATGCGGTCAGCTGTTTGTCCAAAGCAACTTCGCTGTAAAAGGACACTATATTTCTGGTTGGATTCGGTGCTTCTATGCGCCCGGTTAATATCCAACCGAACACCGTTTCTTGGGCGAGAAGTGTACTAAGTACATTCTTTTTCAGCACACTCAATATAATTTGCGGATATACGTCTCCGCCAAGTATAATATCAACTTCCTCGTTGATGTAGAATCGCTTATCTGCAAAGACTAAGTCTGGGAAAGCCTGCATAGTCGTAGCATCGATATGGTAGGATGGCAGATTCCCAGTTAGTTTGGCTAGAATTAAAACAGAAGTTGTTAGGCTGAAGCAAGGGTCCACTGGTGAACGGAGTTCAATATTGGATGCCTCCTTGACTTGAGCCGAGACGGCATTAGTGATGCCCGAAACTTGAGCATGCATCCTTTTTGCCGGTAATTTGATTCTGCGTTTGAGTCGTTCTGTCATAAACGAGCACTCTGAACCAGAATCAGTCAGTGCTCTTGCTGGGAAGTCTGTACCATTATGATGAATGGTTACTCGAGCTGTCCCTAGCAGCACACCTGCACTTGAATGAACATGGCAGGATTTAACATTTCGGTTTACGGCCGACACAGATTTTTCAGCTTCCCGTGTCTCTTGTGGCTGTTTTGAAGTTGAGGCAGCATTATCAGCATGATACTGATTAGGGCTGATGGTTGCCTGCGTCTGAAGAGACTGCGCATGCAGGAGCGTATTATGTCGCGAGTGGCACTTGTTGCAGTCGAAAGAAGTGGTGCACTTCGACACAGTATGTCCTGGGGATAGGCAGTTCAAACAGCCCTTGGTGGATTTGACAAAGGTAATTCTCTTCACCGGAGTTAATTTCAGAAAACGGGGACAGTTTCGTAATCTGTGGGCATTCGATTTGCACTTTGTGCACAGTAGTTTAGTCACATTTGCTTGGTATGTACCAAGTCTTTTGGCAGGGGTTTCGTTGGCATTCCGCGTACTTTGCGGTTTTTGCACTTTCGAAGAACTCCCTATGAACCCAGACACTGTTTCGAGTGTCTGCAAGCGGTTGGACAAAAATTTGTCCATATCCTCCCACTTGGATATTTCCACTTTGTGGTCTATGCTTTGCTCCCATAGACCAAGCCTACTCTCCGGCAATTTCGTCGAACACAAATATGTTATAATTGCATCCCAGTTCGAAGTGTCAATTTTATGACTTCGCAGGGACGAAAGGCAATTATTTATTTCGCGCTGAAGGGTTTTAATCGCGCTACCACACTCACTCTCTACCTTTTTCAAGTTAAATAAAATTTGGAGTTGCGAGTTTACTAAGATACGTTTGTTTTCGTATCGCTCGCATAGATTTTTCCAGGCCGTATCAAATCCCTCATTCGTGAGCGGACATTTTTTCACAATATCTTTTGCCTCACCTTGTGTCTTATGGTTCAGATGGAACATTTTATCCACTGGTGTTAGGCGTTTATTTAAGATATATAGGGCCGTAAACATGTCACGAAATGTTGGCCATGACAGATAGTCGCCCTTGAAAACTTCAGTATCACATGGAGGCAGGCGGATACTGTGTTCAAATTCTTTTCTTCAGATTTATTATCTGGTTTGTTGTATGTCGCTTGGCGTGTAGCCATGTCTGACATGCAGCGTAAATATACTGCATATGCTCTCTTATATTTCTGTTTGACAGAAACTATACCAGTGGCCTCTAACTTATCTGAATTAAGTAAGTCGTCATAAGCCGTTCTGGTTTTTCTCCACATTGCCTTCAAGTCCTCTTGTTGAAGCCCAAGAGTGTACTTGCTGTGGACTGAATCCTCTAATTCATTGTAGTCTGATTCGAATTCAAAAATCGAATCAGCCAGCCTAATGAAACTTTCCATATTTTGGACTTAGAGGATCTGTAGAATCAAAACAAAACCGAAAAAATATAGCTGAAGGTACGATAAAATGCTCAACCGTACAAGATAAATGCTGAATAGAAAAGGTAAATGCAGTATTTTACCCAGGAAAATCAAAAAACCCACCTCAATAAAATTTCAATCAACTCAATTAATGTATATATTACTTCAATTATATTTATTTATAATTAATTTTATTCATATATTGCAGACTTGGCCGATTTGTCTGACGAATATTTTTTTTGCTACAGAAGCAAAATTTAAACAAAATCTCTGTGACTTACTCGCCACCCACACGTATACGGGGAATATATATATAAATATGTGTATGTGTTGCCGCAATAACGAAATACACAACAAAACACAAATAAAGTGCGCGGTGTATCAAACGAGCGAAAGTGAATATTAAATGAAAAAATGTGAAAACCAAAGAAAAGTGCTATAAAAATAGTGAATTTTATAAGAAAATAATAAACTAGCCTTCGATTAAAATTCTGTTCTGTATATTACGAAAAAAAAACAAGTGGAAAAAACAAAAACAAACTGAAGATCAAAAGGCTAAGTGAACTTATTGTGAAAATGAGGTTATGTTACTTTTTGCCTTGGGATAATCCGGATAGTCACAAGGATTTTTAAGCGTTTAATTTAATTTACAATTTAAAGAAAAATAAAGCACTTAACTGAACAAAAAAAATCACTATTATTAAATATTCACTAAACGCACTTACGTTTGATTACACTCGCGGGCGGCACTTTTATACAATTGTATGCAACACAAAAAAAAACTAAGTGGCAAGAAATATACAACTTACGTGCTTTGATGTGGTGATTGGCCGAATTGAATTTGTTGTATATAGTTTGTGTTGTTGGTTGTGGTATGTGGCAGAGTTGTTTGTTGTTTGTAATTGCGGCAGAGTGTATGGCAGAGTTGTTTGTTGTTTGTAATTGCGGCAGTGCGTGAACAATATTGAGTTTTTTCTACTTTTATTGTGTGGCAGCTTCTGGTGGTTTGATCCAAATTATGTGAATAATATGAGTTCTCCAATTTTTGTTGTTGTGGACTGTATGCTGGTTCCTCTAGACGGGTCGAAGGACCATGTAAATTCGAGCGAGGTGCTAACTTGGAGCGGCGGTGGCTCAAAAGCACGGCGGTCGAATTTGTGCTCGGAAATAGAAATAAACAAGAAACGAGAATTCTCGTTATAAAAAAGTGGCCGTATATTTATATAAAATAGAATTATAAACAATTAGTTTACCTTTACGAATAATTGCTGAGGTCGAAAAATCCTGGGGTGGCCGTGATGTGGTCGTGTCGACTGTCTCTGGAAAAATAGACGGTTTTGCAATCGAGGACAACCGTTGAACCTGAAAATTATCCTCCGGTTTTAAGGGGAGGTGACCCACACATGCACACCCCATGCATGTATATGTGTGCTGACAAAACACGAATATGCATGCATGCCCACACAGCCGGGTGGGTTGGTGTGAGTGATTGGAAGGGCGCTAACGTTAAATTAGGGTGGCACATTTTTTAAGACTTTAGGCATCTCGCCTAAACAGAGCTCAAGGCAAAAAATATTAATTTTTCACTTTTTTGAATTTTTATGAAAATTATTATTGTTTTTACTTATTAATAATCATTCAAAAAAGTGAAAAATTATTATTCTTGGCCTTGAGCTCGTTTCATGAATACTTGAAAATGTACAGGCCGTAAATCAACAAAATTGTTGGTATAAAAAAATCAATAACAAAACCGAGAGCACACGGTAAGGCAGTTCTGATGATACAACAGATCTGTCCAAAATCCATCATGATCACACTACTAACTGTCAAATGGCGGAAGTGGTTCATGCATGTGGTAAAAAGAAGAATGGAACTAGGAGTTTAGATGACATCAAAACCAGCGTATTGTTAGCTTAATGGTTAGCAATGCGTGCCAAAATTTCTCTGATGAGTGAAGTCTAGCAGCTTCCGAAATGGATCTATAAGAAAAGCTATGGCAGTTGTCTCTTAACATTTTTCCTACTCTATTCAATCAAAAAACTTTTAATAATTAATTAAAATGATTATTAACAAGTAAAAACAATAACAATTTTCATAAAAATTCAAAAAAGTGAAAAATTATTATTCTTGGCCTTGAGCTCGTTTCATGAATACTTGAAAATGTACAGGCCGTAAATCATCAAAATTGTTGGTATAAAAAAATCAATAACAAAACCGAGAGCACACGCTAAGGCAGTTCTCATGATAAAACAAATCTGTCAAAAATCCATCATGATCACACTACTAACTGTCAAATGGCGGAAGTGGTTCATGCATGTGGTAAAAAGAAGAATGGAACTAGGAGTTTAGATGACATCAAAACCAGCGTATTGTTAGCTTAATGGTTAGCAATGCGTGCCAAAATTTCTCTGATGAGTGAAGTCTAGCAGCTTCCGAAATGGATCTATAAGAAAAGCTATGGCAGTTGTCTCTTAACATTTTTCCTACTCTATTCAATCAAAAAACTTTTAATAATTAATTAAAATGATTATTAATAAGTAAAAACAATAACAATTTTCATAAAAATTCAAAAAAGTGAAAAATTATTATTCTTGGCCTTGAGCTCGTTTCATGAATACTTGGAAATGTACAGGCCTTAAATCATCAAAATTGTTGGTATAAAAAAATCAATAACAAAACCGAGAGCACACGCTAAGGCAGTTCTCATGATAAAACAAATCTGTCAAAAATCCATCATGATCACACTACTAACTGTCAAATGGCGGAAGTGGTTCATGCATGTGGTAAAAAGAAGAATGGAACTAGGAGTTTAGATGACATCAAAACCAACGTATTGTTAGCTTAATGGTTAGCAATGCGTGCCAAAATTTCTCTGATGAGCGAAGTCTAGCAGCTTCCGAAATGGATCTATAAGAAAAGCTATGGCAGTTGTCTCTTAATATTTTTCCTACTCTATTCAATCAAAAAACTTTTAATAATTAATTAAAATGATTATTAATAAGTAAAAACAATAATAATTTTCATAAAAATTCAAAAAAGTGAAAAATTATTATTCTTAGCCTTGACCTCGTTTCATGAATACTTGAAAATGTACAGTATTTTAGTCCATTTTTTAATAAGAAATAAAATACTTAAGTTCAACTGAAAAAATGTTGCCAAAAATCAACAAAATGTGTCACGAACGTAAGATAAACAACATATTACACTTAAATTGAATGGTCTACAAAACTGCATACTGTAGTATCACTGTTGAACACATTGCATTTACAAACATTTGGTATGCACATGTTCAGTGACCACACACAAAGCCAAAATATTGTGACCCATTTAAATGCCATTAAACTGCACAGCGGGCGCTTGACTTCTAACGAGCGTACCGCATATCTTGTTACAAGTATGATGAGTCAAGTCACTACGTCAGAGTGACTGACGACATAGTTATGAAACACATATGCTGACACAGCATATCGTGTGTAAGTAAATAGTTTGTAAGTATTTTAGTTTTTAGTTTGTAAGTACTAGTGTAAGAACTTTACTATAAAAGGAATGAATTTTACCAATAAACGATCAATATCATTTCAACAACGCATTTGATTACAATACTCCAAAAAATTCTAAACTTTCTGAGAAAAAAAATTAAACAATTTTGAATTGAATTTTGAATTTTCGTCGACTGTTTGTGTATTTATGTAGAAAATATTAATTTTTATTTATAGATAATATTCTTAAAAACATCTATACCAGGAAGAATTTCAAAACACCTATCAAACCTTATGTCAGATGAATTTTTAAAACTTGTGAATTGGAACGGTTGTAAAAATCTAGCCTCATTGGAAAATTATAAATTTTTCTCTAACACATTATACGGCAAGCTTATGCGAAAGTGCACATCTCACATAATAATGAAAGATAACCTTTTCCAACAGATGCCCTTCAACATATGTATACTACCTTTGACGCCTACTGTTACACTGTCAATATTGTACTGTCAAATATCCATGTAAACTTACCACACTTTGCACCTCTCCTTATTACTTCGGCTCGTACGTTCGTTTCGGTTTCAACTCGGGACAATGTTGCAGACGAAGCGACTCGCCGGCCTCAAGACATAAACTTAGCCTCTTCTTCGCGTTGGTTTACAGGTCCCGCATTCTTGATACAAGCAGAACATTTATGGCCGCAAGATATTGGTGAACGCAATGATTGTACAGCGATGTCCGAAGTAATCGGTATCAATGCCGTACTCATCGCTACCAACTCGAACTTCATCACATTTAATCGGTTTTTGTCGTGTATAAGGTTAAAAAGAACCACAGCCTGGGTTCTCAGATTTGCCCATCGTGCCCGCCGTCAACTAAGTTTAAACGAAACCTTCGGTTTAACCAGTTCGGAATTAAACTCCGCTGAAAAACTACTATGCCGCCAAGCTCAAGCTGAGTTTTACTCAATGGAGATTCGTCGTCTAAAGGAAAAACAGATGTTGCCTAATGATAGTATACTTCAGAACCTGGTGGCATTTTTGGATGGCGATAGGGTCATGCGCGTAGGTGGGAGAATTGAAGCTGCAAGCTGCCTTCCCTTTGAGGCAATTCATCCAATAATAATGCCGACCGATATATTAACGCCTTTCGTCCGCCCGTTTTCTTATACTGGACTTGATTACTTTGGACCGTTGAAGGTCACCATTGGTCGGCGCACTGAAAAACGGTGGATTGCACTTTTTACGTGCTTGACCATACGAGCCGTTTATTTAGAGGTGGCACACGACTTGACAACGGACTCGTGCATTTTGGCCATTCGAAATTTTATCAATCGTCGGGGGTTGCCCGTAAGAATTCGGAGCGACAATGGAAAGAACTTCGTGGGCGTTGACCAGGTAGCTCGGCGTTTCGACGATGTCTTCGACTGCGAGAGGGTGCAGAGTGAATTGGCTAATAAAGGGGTGGGGTGGATCTTCAACTGTCCAAATAATCCTTCGGAAGGTGGTATTTGGGAACGAATGGTCAGGTGCGTTAAGCGGACGCTGTATCATATGTTGATGGAGACGGCACCTCGTGAGCAAACGTTGCAAAGTGCTATTATAGAGGCTGAAAATATTGTTAGTTCCCGTCCGTTAACACATATAGCTACGTCAGTTGATCAGGATGATCCGCTTACGCCGAGCCATTTCCTACTGGGTACAGCCAACTCGGCAAACACACCGGCTCTGACCGAAGCCGACGAAAGGACTTGTGCGTTACGCAAACAGTAGCGGATTGCGCGACAGTTACGCCAGCGATTTTGGAAACGATGGATACTGGAATATTTGCCCACATTAACTAGGCGTGTGAAATGGTGTGCACGAACGAAGCCGTTGAATGAAGGTGACCTCGTCTACAAATGTGATGCCGACATGCCGCGACGTCAGTGGTGCCGTGGTGTGGTGGAGCGAGTATACAAAGGCTCCGATGGAGAAGTACGGCAAGCCGACGTCAGGACAAAGACTGGAGTGCTTCGTCGCCCGACGTCCAAACTTGCTGTGCTTGACGTAGAAGGTGGTGAATCTCGGTGATTTACGGTGTGGGGGATGTTATGAATCCACCATGAATAAAACTACTTCAACTATTTTACATGAATGCGCAACACTGGCAAGGGCCATTTTACTCTGATCGGCAACACTGTCAATATTGTACTGTCAAATATCCATGTAAACTTACCACACTTTGCGCCTCTCCTTATTACTTCGGCTCGTACGTTCGTTTCGTATAAAATATGTTGAGTTCATTAGTGTCACAACGAGCTTAGGAGAAGGACGCGAACTGCGGTAAGTGTTAACTAAATACCAACCTTTGTAAATTCATTTATGTTAACTTTAATTTCCATTAGAAATAAACGTTCCCAACAACACGGCCGTATGTGTGTTCGGTTTTATTTCAACAGTCCTCTTCCTAGCTGCGACGCTAACAACTACCAATCCGACTTTAAGCAGAGGAAAAAATAGAATGGATCAAAAGCGGCACAATGAAAAACGAAAACTTAATGACAGCTTGGAAATCTCTGAATAAAAGGCAGATACAAGTTCGCAAAAAATTCTAACATTTTTTTAAATAATTTATACTTGAATTTATGTACATATATGAATAATGCCAAATAAGGATTATACACTTGTAAAAATAGTTTTAAGAGTATTTTTTTGTTTGAAAATTTTGAATTTTTTGTATAGTCTTATCAAATAGTATACAAAGTCATGCTTTAATATTTTAATCAAAAAAGAAATGAACTTTACATCGAATTTGAAAGAATTATAACAAAATGAGATGCACTTGTTAAAAACCTAATGCTCTGTACATACATACATATAAATTATTCAAAAAAATAAAATGAAATTGCCTTTATTTTGATTAAAAGACTATATTTGTGCAATTTTGTAACATAGGGTTTAAAAACTTTCCAGGTAGTATGAACATAATTCTTATTAAATGTTAACTCTAATTAAACTGAAATGCAAAATACTAAAAAATATTAAAATACAATTTTAAACGTGTCCCACTAGTGGTCAACAAAACTTTGAGCGGTATGAATTGGCGGGTTTGGCATTTTATTTATAACACGAAAACGAATTATAAAAGTACAAAATTTCAAGGTTTCCACAAATTGTATCCAATGAAGATAATACAATTTCAAACCTCTTCACCAAGTCCCGATCCTATTTTTCGCGGATTATATTTTATGTATCGCCTTTTTATAACCCCTTATATATGTCGGATTTTTAATGAGCTATAAGCCTTATGAAAAAAAGATTTCACTCCAAGCAGCACCTGATTATAAGGAATCGAGTAAGGCCCGGTTTTTCAGTCCTTGGTTAAGCTCAGTTTAAACTAAGTTTGCTTAAACTCGGCAAAAATGTAAACTCCAGTTAAACTGCAGAGCGGTTTTTCAGTGTGAGTTTAAGGCCGCCTTTAATATTTGCTTTTTATACGGCAACATTGGTTTTTTCTTTATCTAGATACGGCAACAGATAATATTTGTATACATATTCAATGCCATTGCTTCTCCTCAGTATTGTAATAGTTAGCATTTCGTCAATTTCTGCATCACTATAATCACTTTCGTCAGATGATATATTCAGTATTTAATTAAATATAAAAATATCGTCCTTTCTTAATTGCGTTCAGCTTATTGTTTCACAACCAAAACCATCAAATATGCAAAACAGCTGACAGGTTAACTAGAGTTTAACCCTGCCGAATTGACCGCTTAAACTACGTTTAAACTTCGTTTAAAGTTGACTGAAAAACTGCGCAACAAGTTTAAGCTTAGTTTAACTGACAAATTGAGTTAAACTTGTACTGAAAAACCGGGCCTAAGCCTTATTTTACTCGGCGTATATGCCTTATTATAAGGTAGTTAATCTCCACATAAGCCCTATTTGGCACGGCTTATAAGCCTTATGAGTCAGAGTGCCCTCTTATAGAGAGAGAGAGCATTCCTTATGAACTTATGACATCAACACCCATATATGATCATATGAAATAATAATAAATTTTCCATACTACGACAAACCGCCATATCGTAAACAACCAACCAATCTCCAGAAAATAAAATGTGATTATCTTTGTAATTCTGTAAATCTCTTTATTATAAACTTTTGCTTTACTTCGAATTATACATATTTATTTGCCCGCATAAGCATCCGCATGTATTTCAAAACAGTTTAGCAAAGGTATCTTGCCAAAAAAAAACTTCAGTTAAATCCTCAGCCGGTTCTTCTTTTGCAATTTTATTTTGGTTATCGCAAATGGTTTGGTTGAATCCAATTTGTTTAGTTGAATAATCCTTAGATTTTTCCTCGTTGTCGTTTTATAAAATTACTGCAAACTGTGAATGTGATCCAACATGTCGATTTGCTTGAAGATACCAAAAATGTTTCTTTCCCGTGTTCGTTTCGCAATTATAAGAAAACAATTAAAACTTGTGCGCGAGAGCTATGCCAACCGAAGCCGAAGTCGTGCTTACAAAAAAAATATTGGGAATGTTCAAACACACACCTATAGCTGCCTGGCGACACACAAGCATATGCTGCTGGTAGCCATAGCAACGGGTGGTTACCATAGCAATCGGCGCGAACGACGGGTAGTCGTGCTCACACGTACTTGTTGTCGGCTTTCGTTGATGAAAATCAAAAATTTTAGATTTTTTCGCTTGACAGCTGGTCTATTTGATCGTTGCCAACGTGTTTGACAAGCATTAGTGTGTTAGTTTTGTGAGAACGTGAAATGAGCAAGCTCGCGGAAGAAAAAGATTTTACGTTGCGGTTTATTGTAACCTACGAGTGCATGATGCTTTTAACTCTTTTAGGAGGTTCTCATGCGTAAACTGTTTACGTATTGCATGCAAACTTTTCATCCAGAATTTTCTTTTTTTCCGCCAAAACAACTGCAGTAACAAGCAATAAAAAATCGTCATCCGATGACATGTTTACGTCCGCACGCTACGAATTTTCAATACAAATGGCGCTTGATGCTTGTATGGTGGCCGGGCAAACGACAATCACCCGATTACGCACACAACCACCCTTTGCTATGGCTACCAGCAGCATATGCTTGCGTGTCGCCAGGCAGCTTATCACTGGCAGGGGATAACAAATGTTCCATATGACACGCTCTGTTCCAACTGACAAATGTGTGTAACCCACATTCCCAGTGAGAAAATTGTATCATCGGTTATGGAGTTTGGTTAGATAAACGACCTATAGCATTTAAACTAATCCCAAATTTTATATCGATCACGAAACAGATTTACACTTTATTCATTTTTAAAAATTCTCCTTCCTTATATGAAACTACGTTGTTGTTGCAGTGAGATCAATAAATATCTATATATATATAAATATTTAATTAATTAATAGATGCCTATTAATTATGTCAGCACAATTGGTAAATCTCCACATTTGCATTAATTTTCTCGTAGAAGTGATCCGAACTTCTCGAAAAAAGTAGTTATACATAAATAGTTATATTATGGTGGCTATTTAATGTAGTTTTTGAACTGAGATTTGCATTTGTTTTGTCGATTCAATTGAATTAGGCGATTTAAGCCTTTTGCCCCACACAAGTTTAACAAGAGCTATTTACATTACTGTGCAATTGGACGATCCCTCGATGTTTGCGCTTGGTTCTTCTCAATCTTGTTATGCTCTTTGGTGGTATGACTTTATAGGACAAATATCCTTATAACGCTTTTACAAATGTGAACTTAATCTCAAATTACTGTTCATGTAATATGATTTTGGTAATTTATGGATATACCAAAATGACATTAAAACGTTACATCCAAACTCTTCGTATTTTCCGCAAAAAAAAATATGCATATACATACATACATAAGTTGGTACCCGTATGGTGCTTAAATGAAGTTTGCAAAAAAAGTGTATGTCCAGTGAGAGCTGGTAAAATACTATCTTATTGAAAAGATAACGCTTGTAAATCTGGGGATTGGTTGTCTTGGCCGTGAGTGATGTACTGCTTCCAACAGAGAATTCAGGTTATTGCTCGCGTAGTGATTGCGTTCCTGCTCCAATTATCTAACTAATTCCTGGATGCATGTGTTCTCATGTTCAATAGTCAATTTTACATTTGTCTTTATTTGTCATAACTAAACAAGTTTATTAAAGGTTTATCTTAATGAAATGTGTTCCATTTATCATGTCGCCATTTAAACAAATGGCAGAGCTGCCGTCATAACAATGGCATTATTAGCACTATGTGAAATATAAGATGGGAAATGAGGCCATAGAAATTTGAGAAATAAAGCAATATAATCACAACGCACACTGAAGCAGAACTGAAAAACTTTCTGTTGAGCGCTTCAGTGTAGCTCTCTAATTTTACAAAAACAACAACAAGGTATCTATTTAGCTAAATATGATTATTATTAAGAAAAAATCGAATGGAATCGTGCGATTTTTAATTCCAAATGATCGTTTTTTATTACGATAAGCTTTTAAAATACTTATTCTTATAAATTTTCAATTATTAAAAAAACGAAGCAGCCGAAAATTTGGGAAAAAATCGCCCACTTTTGTATATGAAATTTTCATTTTATATTTTTATAATTTTGAATTATAAATTTTGCCTCTTTCAAGGTTGTCACCTTTGGTGTTACTAGTCTCGCAACGGCGTTTTTTCCAAAATTCATATCAAAATATAAAATTAAAACTTGAAATAAAAAACTCCTAGATTTTTTTCCAAACTTTCGCATGAGAGAGAAGACAGAGAATTTAACTTTACAACGCGTGGATTGTTGTGCAGATATATTTCAGGTCGTGGGTAGTTACAATACTTGTGGATCCAGATTGGGTGGTATAGTCATGAAGTTTAGGTAACTAGTAAAAGCAATATAAAAACCTGCATAGGTAAAATGCATACTGGGTTAATAACTAAATCATATGATACTCACAGCATAGACTCTGCACATAGCTAACTGCAATCACTAGCTTTGAGCCGTCCAACGAAGTAACACCTTAACTATATACACAATAGGCACTATACATAATCACCTGCACCCACTAGCGGCCGGCTTTTGCATCTTCCAACTAAGTGAAGCAGCGATTATGTATGCATGTACGAGTACCTATTTACATACATGTATAATAGTACCAAAGCAGAGACCGGCCTTCGCTGCTACCTCCCTACCAGAAACGCTGATTTTTTTAACTAACACACTCACACTGTAAGTTTCAGGGCTGATCATGTACTGACCAAAATAGTGACAATTAGGGGTCGCCATTATCAGTGTGAGGCAGATATACAATGATCTATAAAATTCTATGTATGCGAGAATAGCTCATCCAATTGAATCATGTGGTCAGTACTGACTGTCATTTGACTATCAAATGATCACCAGCAATGGTGCGTTTTCAAAATTCCCAAAAATTTTTATAGAAATCTTAAGGTTTTGTATCGAAGAAAACAGATATTTTAAGTTTAATGATGAGATATATACGCAGCTGAAAGGACTACCGATGGGATCACCTACATCACCAGTGATAGCAGATATTGTCATGAAGGACCTGTTGGAGAACACCATTAAAAAATTAACACGAACACCAAGATTGTTTACAAAATACGTCGACGATCTATTCGCGATTATAAATGAAAACGAGGTACAAAACACACTTGACGCCCTAAATTCTTTTGACAAGAACATTAAATTTACAATAGAACTAGAGGACGACGGAAAATAACCATATCTTGACTCAATTATTGTTCGACGAGGAAATCAATTGAAGTTAAAGTGGTATAAGAAACCTACATCTACAGGACGAATCATCAACTTTTACTCAAATCACCCTAAGACGATGATAATTAATACAGCAATGGGCTGTATAAGAAGAATGCTAACAATAACAGATGACACTTACCACGCCGAAGTCAAAGAAGAAATAAAAGAACTATTAAAAAGTAATGATTTTCCCGAAAATTTAATAAAAATACTAATTAAAAATATTTAAAAGGAACTAAGCAAAATACGTCAATAAAGCCGAAACAAAAAATATTTAAGTCAGTATTTTACGTACCCAAACTGTCAGAACGCCTGTTTAACAACACTAAATCTAAAATACTCAATACGGAAAAAAGCAATGTTATCTATAAAATCCCTTGCAATGGAAACGAAAACGAATCATGTAATAACATATATATCGGAACAACAAAAGCCAAATTAAAATCTCGACTCGCGCAACATAAATCAGATTTTAAATATTGCCGCGAAACAAATAATCAAAAAACAGCACTTATGACCCACTGTACAACTAAAAACCACTCACCGAACTTTGACGAAACAACGATATTACAACAAGAACAACATTACAGCAAGAGATTTACATTGGAAATGCTTCATATAATTAACACACCGGCCAGCATAAGAATGAATTACAAAACGGACACTGATAACTGCGCTCACTTATATAGGCATTTGTTGACAAACAGACGGACAGTAAACAACTCCACGTTAAACAGGACAGACGTGTAATAATGTATGTTTTTAATTTTTACCAATTTGTTTTTATGTTAATTGTAATTATATTTTATGTTTTATTGTTATATATAGTTAACCCTGAAGACGATTACCGTAGGTAGTCGAAATATATTGGTTAAATCAATATTTCTGGTTTCAATTTTTGGACCACAGACCTCAAGCCAGCAAGAAGAAGGAATTAGAAAACAAAAAGGTCGCGAAAACGAATAATACTAAGACGGGAGGCACGCCGTAAGCATACAACAACTTCAAAATGGGATATGCAGATATAAAAAACAAATATGACAACTACAAGGCAGTTATAAATAAGTTTCAATGTACATCAAAAAAGTTGGTGAAGCTTAAATCGAGTATTAAATTTCTCTTGAAATGCAGGAAATCTAAATTAATTCCTAATTTTATAAAAAGGTCTACTAATTGTAATAATTTATTTGTATATGACCATGACACACGCACCGATATAAACAAAGCCTTAAACAGACATACACATAACTACCACATTAAAATATTAAGCTTACTTATTAAACAAAAACACGACATACTGAAAAGACAAAAACAACAACTGGAACAGATAACAACAAAACTAAAGAAGCATCTGAGCACTGAAGATTTTGAGGAATTTACAACAAGTGAGAGAAACGTGTCCAACAAACTAAGAATAAAACTGAAGAAGCAACAAGAATCAAAACATGAAAAACTTCAAAGCAAACGAAATATAATATTAGTCGACAACAACAAACATACGGAGTGGTTTGTAAACAAAACTGATGTCAAATTTCCACCCGACATAAAAGCTCTTTTGACAAAGGGTCCAAAGTTCGCACTGCCAATCGAAAATAAGAGATTCCCTTTATTCCAGTACATCGCGGATGGAGAGGATCTGATACAAACAATAAAAACCAAAGAAACACAAGAAGAAGCACGAACCAAATTTTCATTGCTTTTAAAAGATCACACAACAACAAACCGTCAAAGTGCAATAGACCGTGCAATAATAGATACAGTGGAACGAACACGAAAATTTCTTAGCAAAAATGACAATATACGTATTTTAACATCAGATAAAGGAAATAAAACTGTTGCAATGGAAATAAAGGAATATAATGACAAAATGAAAGATATATTAAATGACTTGACAATGTATAGAATTCAACGACAAGATCCAACCTCTAAATTACAAAATAAAAATAATATTTTAGTCGATAAGCTCTTCAAAATGGATGTAATCTCGAAGACTGAGAGAAATAAGCTCATTACAACCACGGCATTACCCCCACGGATTTATGGACTTCCAAAGGTCCACAAAAAAGACACACCACTTAGGCCAATTTGCTCAGCCATAGGATCACCGGCACATAATCTATGTAAATACATTGCGGATATTTTAAAAAATGTTACAGCCAGCTCGACTTACAATATTAAAAATACAATAGAGTTTAAACAAAGGATAAATAATACTTACATTTGTGACGATGAAAAATTAATATCTTTTGACGTAATTTCCCTATTTCCGAGTATACCAACACAACTAGCACTTGACATTATAAATGGACGACAATAGAAGAGCATACCAAAATACCAAAGAAAATTTTTATAGAAATCTTAAGGTTTTGTATCGAAGAAAACAGATATTTTAAGTTTAATGATGAGATATATACGCAGCTGAAAGGACTACCGATGGGATCACCTACATCACCAGTGATAGCAGATATTGTCATGGAGGACCTGTTGGAGAACACCATTAAAAAATTAACACGAACACCAAGATTGTTTACAAAATACGTCGACGATCTATTCGCGATTATAAATGAAAACGAGGTACAAAACACACTTGACGCCCTAAATTCTTTTGACAAGAACATTAAATTTACAATAGAACTAGAGGACGACGGAAAATTACCATATCTTGACTCAATTATTGTTCGACGAGGAAATCAATTGAAGTTAAAGTGGTATAAGAAACCTACATCTACAGGACGAATCATCAACTTTTACTCAAATCACCCTAAGACGATGATAATTAATACAGCAATGGGCTGTATAAGAAGAATGCTAACAATAACAGATGACACTTACCACGCCGAAGTCAAAGAAGAAATAAAAGAACTATTAAAAAGTAATGATTTTCCCGAAAATTTAATAAAAACACTAATTAAAAAATATTTAAAAGGAACTAAGCAAAATACGTCAATAAAGCCGAAACAAAAAATATTTAAGTCAGTAACTTACGTACCCAAACTGTCAGAACGCCTCACAAAATCAGATTGTTACAATAGGGAAGAAGTGAAAATAGCGCACAAACCAATTAATACAATAAAAAATTTATTTAACAACACTAAATCTAAAATACTCAATACGGAAAAAAGCAATGTTATCTATAAAATCCCTTGCAATGGAAACGAAAGCGAATCATGTAATAACATATATATCGGAACAACAAAAGCCAAATTAAAATCTCGACTCGCGCAACATAAATCAGATTTTAAATATTGCCGCGAAACAAATAATCAAAAAACAGCACTTATGACCCACTGTACAACTAAAAACCACTCACCGAACTTTGACGAAACAACGATATTACAACAAGAACAACATTACAGCAAGAGATTTACATTGGAAATGCTTCATATAATTAACACACCGGCCAGCATAAGAATGAATTACAAAACGGACACTGATAACTGCGCTCACTTATATAGGCATTTGTTGACAAACAGACGGATAGTAAACAACTCCACGTTAAACAGGACAGACGTGTAATAATGTATGTTTTTAATTTTTACCAATTTGTTTTTATGTTAATTGTAATTATATTTTATGTTTTATTGTTATATATAGTTAACCCTGAAGACGATTACCGTAGGTAGTCGAAATATATTGGTTAAATCAATATTTCTGGTTTCAATTTTTGGACCACAGACCTCAAGCCAGCAGGAAGAAGGAATTAGAAAACAAACAGGTCGCGAAAACGAATAATTCCCAGAAAATTTTTAACCGTCGCGAATTCTATGCGAAAACTCGAAAAAATTTAAGTTGAGAATTTTTATAAAAGCCAGAAGCGGCCTATTTGAACCATTTTTATTGAAGATAAATTTTTAAAAATGAAGAAAAGAGCATATCAAAGCTCCATTAAAAAAGAAAAAATACAAAAAGTTGGCAGAATGTGTGGGGCGCACCAAAGTAATTGATTCGGGAAATTTAATACAAGTGTTAAGTGTTGATGCAGTTGCATTTCCAGCCAGGGAAAGTGTTTCTGCAACCGAAAGTTTTGTTCCGCTACCGATTGCGTCGAAAAGTGTATTTCTGCTCTGGGAGGACTTCGCTCCTGAAAGTGGTTCACGTTATGATGCAGTTGCATCTGAAAATGTGTTCCAGTTGATTGATCCATTATTTATTATTATTATATATAAATATATACATATTATTTATCTTCATTTAAATCATAAAAGGCAAGAAATGTTCAAGTAATTTTAAGATGTTAAGAAATAAATTTTTTTGTATTTAAAAAACCATTTTTACATTGGTCAGTTGTGACATTATTATGGTCATCACTGGTATAAACAGTAGTGCATCATTTTTGACAGTCAATGATAGTATTATAGACAGCACTGATCCAATAATTCAAGTGGGAGTGAGCAGTACAGCTGTATGCTTAATTAAAAGGCGATTTTACTGTGTTAGAGTGAAATAAAAGCTCACACGTACACAGTTGTTTACATCAGCTTTGCGCAAGCCCCTCTTGTGTTCGTGATGTAAAGTTTGTTTGGAGTGCTGACAATTAGACTGACAGTACTGACGATCAGATGTTATGTCAAATGACAGTCAGTGTTCTGGTAGGGCTTTTGATGTAAGGCCTTCAACTGTTAAACACAATTAAGGACGAAAACTCAAGGGATCGGGCTTTTATAGTTGCTCGGCAAGAGCTTTTGTCCAGTGTGACCAGGTGATATAAAAAAAGAGGCTAAATCGTCAAAAAAAAAAGATTAGAAAAGGTAAAAATTAAAAAAAAAAAAAATGGTAAAAACAATCTGAAATTTTTTTACGAAATCCATTTCAAATATTTTATTTTAGCTTAAACTATTTTAAAGGAACTATTCTTGTTTCAACACATATCAGGCACATTTTCCTTGACTAGGAATTTTTCCAAAGAAATACATACTATTGAAAAATTACTACAACTAATTAATTTTATAATATTTTCTTCGTCTGAGAAATCAGAAGAGCTTGAGTCTGCGTACAAAGTTTGGGTATTTATCATAGAGATGAGAACATCGCTAATTTCAAAATTAGTGCAACATTTGAATAAGCGTTTTACCGAACACCTGCTATCAAGAAGCGAGTTAAGCATTTTAATTTTTAATCTGTTCTTTAACTTAGTTTTTAAAATGTTCATGGCACAAGGGGGTTCTCTTAGTGAATTTTAATGTTCTCGGACTTCCAAAATTCAATGGTAGAGACCACACTTGTCCACGGTTATTAACTTTCGCCACTGCAGCTCAATCAATTCTACTTGACTTGGAGAATACCTAGACTTTTCTTCTTGAAAGTGAGAAAATACATTCAAAGAATTATCAACTGAAAAAAAATGTTTCTTTTGTAAAGAGTTCATATTATCAGGTAGGCGATGTCGCAATTGGCTTAACAACTCCATTAAAAATAGTTGACAGTTTTTACGAATAATTTTGTGCATTCCGTTATCAATACTACCTTCATTCCCCTACCAACCATGGCTATCCACTTTTCATCAATTTTCTATCGCTTTCCAAAACCATCTCTATTTTTTTCTCCGTCATACCAACACCAACGCATTTTTTAGGGTTGTAAAAAAATTGAATGAGTGCGAATGAGACAGTAAAATGCTCATTGGAATGGAAAAAAAAAATGACTTTCGGCGCCATTTGAAAAAGAAATTCGAAGAGTTTGCGCCTCTTCGCTTATAGACGTCGTCGCGTAGAGTCGGCAAAAATATCCCTGCATTTCAACCAAATTAAAAAAAAAACCGACTGTACTTTTGGTTGAGATGTAATTTTTGGACTTGAGGGATTTTTTTTGCTTTCTCCAAAAAGTATTTTCGTTATACTACTCAAGATAAACAACTCAACATAAGAAATTAATCCTATATTTAAAAAAAAAAAAATTACTTCGGTAATTGTTTCCTTTAGGAGACAACTGCTAAAACACGTCCAAAAATATCGGGAGAGGTGTCAAACAACGCGTTTTGACTTCGGTATCAACAATCCGGAAGCGGATTTTCAATTTTTTGTTTCAGGGAAAAGTTATTCGCAAAAAACCCAAAAATTACCCAGGTCCGATCCCAAATAGGGGGCTTGATCCAAGGTATTTATGTGCAGAACACTTTTCTGCGTAGGCGGCCTTCGGCCGCGCTTCAAAAAAATAACCCTTAGCCGGTCCAACACCGGCTATGCGGTCCACAGTATTTCTGCCCAGAACACACTTTTTGTACTTTTCAATCCACCCTAATCTGTGATTACAACAACCACATGAAAATGACAGAAAATTTTCAACTTTGATGGCAAATATCTCTTCACTGAAACAAAAACTCGAAATTTCGCTTCCGGATTATTGTTACCGAGGTCAAAACGCGTCTTTTGATACCTTTGCCGATAATTTCGGACGTGTTTTAGCAGTTGTCTCCTAAAGGAAACAATTACCAAAACTTCGACTTAAATAAAAATTATGACAAAACTGCATATCTGAGATAACGGATCTCAGCAATAAACGGGAATCTTCAAACGGAACAAATTATATGGGGTAATCGCTTCCATAAACGCAGGGAATACATTTAACCAAATACATTTTGGTGTCGTTTTAAAATTAAATAACGTTTCAACACAAATAAAGAATTATCTAAAATACTTTGAAAAAAATACATTTCAAAAATTGCTACCTGGCTAATACAGATGTACAATCTATGACAAAAACTTAATATAATTATTGAACATAACCTGGCTAATACAAATGGAGAATCTATGACATTAAAATTTTCATGTTGATTGTGTGCGAAAGCCAATTTAAATATTTTACAAACATAACTTGGCATATATAAAAGAAAGAACTGCAAACAAACTAAACAATTTACAAGACAAAAAACTATAGTGTATGATATAACCGGTATTTTGAGGGACAAGAGAATAACCCTGCCTAAAAATAAAATAGCATTAATTTTTCATGTTGATTGTGTGCGAAAGCCAATTTAAATATTTTACAAACATAACTTGGCATATATAAAAGAAAGAACTACAAACAAACTAAACATTTTACAAGACAAGAAACTATAGTGTATGATATAACCGGCACTTTGAGGAACAAGAGAATATCCCCGCCTAATAAGTACGTCACGTGGAAGTACTCAAAGCCACAAAAAAAAAAAAGAGTTTGCGCGAGTTTTGGAGTATTTCAAAGATTTTAAGTTTTTAATAATCAAAACGATTCAATTCGGAGAAGAATATTTCATTTGGTACGTATACATTTTTAATAAGTTGGAAGTGAAACATATGTATTTACATACATTTTGTAACGTATTTGGCTGTAGCCATAAAATTCAAATGTACATGCGCTTGTGCATTTGCACATTGTGGCTATTAGTAAAGTGAGTCGAATGCTAGGTACCTGACCAAGATCAGGCCAATGTTATGGTGTCACCATAATATACTGTGGCGATTATTCTCAAGCATGTACCATCCCTAACTCAATAACACTCCCACCACTAGTTAACACAACCGAGATAACGATGGCTACGCTTATGCATGCAAGCGTATAACTAGGAAGAGGAAGAGAGATGGCGCGAATGTTTGTGAATACGATGCAAAGAGGAGATGCTAATAAATAAGACCGACCCTTCCAGAACACGAAAAGCGAACAACCAAGAAAGTTCTCGGTGCGTAGGCAAGCACCCTGTTGGACTATATAAGGCGGTGACCAAGCAAGGCAGGTTGATCAGTTTATTTTCAAGCGTTGTTCAGTGAACTACTGTAAAGTTACCAAACTCTTAAAATTGTTTTGCGTTTATTACTAGTAAATAAAACTAGCTATTAGTTACAATATCTGTGCGTGTGTTTATTTGACTTTATAGTGATCGAACCCAGGATTGATAATTAAGGAATCATCGAATTCGTCACAATTGGTGTCAGAAGTGATATTGTTAAATAAATACCGAGAGTTTTCAAGGATAACAAAGGCATGGCAAAGTTGAATGAGCTGAAGATCCAGCAACTCAAAAATGAGCTGCAACAGCGTGGATTGAATACAACAGGCAATAAATCCGAGCTACAGTCACGATTGCGAGAGGCTATGGAAGCTGAAGGAATTAACGTTGACGATCATGTGTTTCATCTTGTGGAAGAAGCATCGACAAAAATGGAAGAGAAGGAGTCTACAATTCCAGCCGCAAGTGTGGACACTAACGCGTTGTTGACTGTATTGACTCAGATGTCATCTAGCATTTCAACTCAGTTGGAAGAACAAAAGACACACATGGCATCTCAGTTGGAAGAACAAAAGACACACATGGCATCTCAGTTGGAAGAACAAAAGGCACACATGGCATCTCAGCTGGAAGAACAGAAGACTAGCATTGCATCTCAGATTTCAGTTCAACTAGACGAACAGAAGGCATACATGAGATCTCAGATGGAACACCAGGAGACACGTATAACATCAAAATTGGAAGAACAAGAGGAGCGTATATCTATGCAGGTGGCACGAATGTCTTCGCAGCTAGAAGTGCAGGATGCGAAAATTGCACAGCTACAGAATAAAATCGATGCTGAAGTAGACGCACTGAGAGGTCGTATCCAGGAGTTACAACTGAATCGTCCAACTACTTCAATGAGTGTCCCGAAGGTAAAAACCCTATCTTTTGATGGTTCTGTTCCTTTTCAGGTATTTAAGCTACAGTTTGAGAAGACGGCAGCTGTGAATAATTGGGGCATGGAAGACAAAGTTGCTGCATTATTCGTGGCATTGAAGGGACCTGCAGCCGAAATTTTGCAGACTATTCCTGACGGAGAACGGAACAATTATGAAGCATTAATGGGTGCAGTTGAGAGACGCTATGGTAGCGAACATCGGAAGCAGATATACCAAATAGAGCTACAGAATCGCTTCCAGAAACCTAATGAGACTTTACAGGAATTTGCATCGGATATCGAGAGGTTGGCCCATCTAGCAAATGCAGGCGCACCTGTAGAGTATACGGAGAGGGTAAAAATCCAGTGTTTCATAAATGGAATACGCGATGTGGAGACGAAGCGGGCCACATATGCAAACCCGAAAAGGACATTTGCTGAAACGGTATCGCATGCTCTGACGCAGGAAACAGCCTCGCTTCTGAGTAAACCTGCATACAAGGCTCATCGCGTAGAAGTGGACACTCAGGCTTGGGTAGACAAAATTTTGGAAGCGTTGAACGGAGTACAGAAAAAAAGTGATGGTGTCATTAAATGCTTGAAGTGCGGGAAACCAGGTCACATAGCACGTTATTGCGGCACTGGCTCCAGTAACCCCAGCAATTCAGGTGGACGAAAACGCAAAGCTGAAGGAGATGAGCAAACCTACCAACCAAATCAGTCGTTAAACTAAATCGAGCCAGCCGAAAGGGGCGTGGACTGGCTCCCGCAACTGAATGCCCCGTAATCTCTGTCTCACAGAGCGGAAGGAAAGCTAGTAATGTTACTGTTGTTGCATATGTAGATGGAAAAGAACACGTACTAACTGTGGATACAGGCGCATCGCATTCCATAATTCGATCTGATTTAGTCAACAAGGAGGTGAGACCATTGCATGGAGCAAAGTTACGTACGGCCACTGGTGAGGACACCCATGTCCTAGGAGAAGTAACATGTGAAATCGCAATTGGGAACGTGGCCGTTCTACACAGTTTTATAGTAGCAGATATTGTTGACGAAATCATAGTTGGTGTGGACTTCTTAAGCGAGCAAGGCATCAAGATCGACATGCAAAACAGGATTATGAATTACCAGAACATGGATGTGCCATTAAATTTTGGTTACGAAAACAAATACGTTAGTAAGCGAGTGCTTGTGGAGGAGAGCCAACAAATTCCACCGAAGTCGGAAGCAATCATATGGGCAAAGATTGATGGAGATTATGGGACAAACAAGTTGTGGGTTGTCGAGGCAGCAAACAAATCAAGGACGAACATATTAGTAGGAAAAACCCTGGCCATGACAAAACAAGATGGACGTGTACCGGTAAGAGTACTTAATGAGTTCAAATCGCCGATAAAACTTTCCAAAGGAGCAATATTGGGACAATGCCAAGAGGTTGAGGTAGTTATCAATTGCGAGCAGCTTCAGGAAAATGATTCTACCATCAAGATTAATCTTTCAGATGATATCACGCCGTGGACGGCAGGCCTCGAAAAAGATCATCAGAAAAAGGCAAAGGAACTTCTATCAAAGTACTCGAGCATATTTGACAAGGATGGTTCTAAACCAGGTCGGACCAAAGTTGTGAAGCATCAAATTGATACTGGTGATGCAAGGCCCATCCGCCAAGCTCCTCATAGTATTCCTTTGGCCAAACGCCAAGTAGTAAGAGAAATTATACAGGAAATGAGTGACAGCGGTGTGATCGAACCATCAGCTAGTCCATGGAGCTCACCGGTAGTACTAGTGAAAAAGAAAGATGGAAAAATGAGGTTCTGTGTGGATTACCGGAAATTGAACGACGTAACGAAGAAGGACAGTTATCCATTGCCAAGAATCGACGATACTCTGGACTCGTTATCTGGCACGAAATGGGTTTCCACACTGGACTTGAAAAGCGGCAACTGGCAAGTGGAGGTAAAGGATGAAGATAAAGAGAAGACGGCTTTCAGCGTTGGAGAAGGGCTTTGGCAATTTACGGTAATGCCCTTCGGGCTATGCAATGCTCCAGCTACTTTTGAGAGAATTATGGACCAGATACTAAAAGGATTGCACTGGCAAACATGTTTGGTGTACCTCGACGACATCATCGTGCTGGGAAAAAGCTTTGAGGAACACCTAAAGAACTTGGAGGAAGTTTTCCAAAGAATAGCTGGTGCTGGTCTGAAACTAAGTCCCAAGAAGTGTTCCTTGTTTAAAAAGGAAGTAAGTTATTTGGGTCACAAGGTAACTACGGAGGGAATCTGCACTGCTAAGGAAAAGATCGAAGCCGTAAAGGATTGGCCAAGACCGAGAAATTTGCATGAGTTACGGAGCTTCCTTGGGCTGTGCACGTATTATCGCCGATTTGTACCAAATTTTGCCAGCGTAGCTAGTAGTCTCCATAACCTTACAAGGAAGAATATGAGTTTTGAATGGAAGAAGGAACAGGAGGTGGCCTTTCAAACATTGAAGGAACGACTATGCACTGCCCCGATGTTAGCATATCCAATTCCAGGTTCAAAGTTTATTCTGGATACAGATGCGAGTGGTTATGCTATAGGAGGTGTTTTGTCTCAGATTGTTGATGGACAGGAGAGGGTAGTTGCATACTATAGCCGAACAATTGGGAAGCCTGAAAGGAACTATTGTGTAACCCGGAGAGAGCTGTTGGCATTGGTAGAGTGCGTTAAGCATTTCCACAAGTATCTCTATGGGCAGCGATTCCACGTCAGGACAGACCACGCAGCGTTGAAATGGCTCTTACAGTTCCGTAATCCGGAATGTCAATTGGCACGGTGGATAGAGCGACTGCAAAGTTATGACTTTTCCATAGAGCATCGCAAAGGTAGCACCCACGGAAATGCTGATGCAATGTCACGAAGACCATGTAACTTGGAATACAAGCATTGTTCCAAAGCTGAGGCTAGGAAGACATTATAGATGTGCGGCTCATGACTATAACATCTACGGACGAATGGAACATTGATCAATTAAGAAGGTTTCAGCTCGAAGATCCAGATCTTACACATGTAATGCAAGGAATCGAACGAAACGAGCGACCATCAAGAGAGGAGATGTCAGCAGAAAGTCCTGTTGCCAAGTCATATTGGGCACAGTGGAATAGTTTGCAATTAGAATCCGGTTGTTTGCATCGAATATGGGAGAGTGAGGATGGTCAATGTGTTCGAAAGCTGATAGTCGTCCCAAGGAAGAAAATCCCTGATGTACTCAATGAGTTACATAACGGTCCAAGCGGAGGTCATCTTGGAGTCACCAAGACCTTGGAGAAAGTCAAGCAAAGATTATATTGGGTTGGTTGCCGTCAATCGGTCGCGGAGTGGATTGCCAACTGTGAAGTATGCATCAAAGCTAAAGGACCGAAATCAAGGAGCCATGGCCAAATGAAACAGTATAACTCAGGTGCGCAATTTGAGAGGATAGCCATGGATGTAGCTGGTCCATTTCCTACTAGCAAACTCGGAAACAAATATGTCTTGGTAGTTATGGACTATTTCAGCAAGTGGCCAGAAGTGTACCCTATTCCAAATCAGGAGGCAGAAACAATAGCAGAAGTGTTTACTAACAATTGGGTAGCGCGGTTTGGTGCACCGATGGAGATACATTCTGACCAAGGCAGAAATTTCGAATCAGCTGTGTTCCAGGAAATGTGCAAGACATTGGGCATTCGGAAAACTCGAACAACTGCACTACATCCTCAGTCAGATGGCATGGTGGAACGATTCAATAGAACCTTGGAAGAGCACCTGAGGAAAGTAGTGGATAAGTTCCAGAAGGATTGGGATACTCACATCTCCTTATTCCTAATGGCATATCGCTCTGCAGTACATGAAACAACTGGCCACACTCCTGCAAAGGTAATTTTCGGGAATGATCTTCGATTGCCAGCTGACTTGAAGTTTGGGATAAACGCTGATGCAGGAGTAAATGCTCGGAAATCTACTAGCGTTTTGGAAGAAGAAATGAGAGAAGTTCACGACTTTGTGAGACAACGGACTAAGATCATGAGCGATAAGATGAAGGCCAGGTACGACAAAGCAATAAATTCGGAAGGTTTTATAGAAGGAGATTTAGTGCTGCTATACAACCCACAGCGTAAGAAAGGTTTGTCCCCAAAACTACAATGTAACTGGGAAGGCCCATACAAAGTCATAAAACGGATCAACGATGTGGTATATCGCATACAAACTATGGGAAGGCCAAGGAATAAGATGAAGGTGGTCCATTTGGAATACGATGCAAAGAGGAGATGCTAATAAATAAGACCGACCCTTCCAGAACACGAAAAGCGAACAACCAAGAAAGTTCTCGGTGCGTAGGTAAGCACCCTGTTGGACTATATAAGGCGGTGACCAAGCAAGGCAGGTTGATCAGTTTATTTTCAAGCGTTGTTCAGTGAACTACTGTAAAGTTACCAAACTCTTAAAATTGTTTTGCGTTTATTACTAGTAAATAAAACTAGCTATTAGTTACAATATCTGTGCGTGTGTTTATTTGACTTTATAGTGATCGAACCCAGGATTGATAATTAAGGAATCATCGAATTCGTCACAATACAAATGTACATACGAACGTACATTTGTTTGCTATGGCTGTTGCCAAAGTGAGTTTAATGTACCTGCCCAAGATCAGGAAAATGTTATAGTGTCACCAAAATATACAAATGTACATGCGCATGTACATTTGTTGATTATAGTTGTGGCCAAAGTGTGTTTAGTTTAATGCACCTGACCAAGATTAGGGGTAAATTATGGTGTCACCATAATATACAAATGTACATGAGCATGTCCTTTTGTTTACTATGGCTGTTGCCAAAGTGAGTTCAGTGTAGTGTACCTGGCCAAGATCAGGATATCTTTATGGTGTCACCACAATATACAATTGTACATGCGCATGTACATTTGTAGATTATAGTTGTGGCCAAAGTGAGTTTACTTTAGTGTACCTGACCAAGATCAGGATATATTTATGGTGTCACCACAATATACAATTGTACAGGCGCATGTACATTTGTTGATTATAGTTGTGGCCAAAGTGAGTTTACTTTAGTGTACCTGACCAAGATCAGGATATATTTATGGTGTCACCACAACATACAATTGTACAAGCGCTTGTACATTTGTTTGCTATGGTTGTGGCCAAAGTGAGTTTACTCTAGTGTACGTGACCAAGATCAGGATATATTTATGGTGTCACCACTATATACAATTGTACAAGCGTACGTACATTTGTTGATTATAGTTGTGGCCAAGTTGAGTTTACTTTAGTGTACCTGACCAAGATCAGGATATATTTATGGTGTCACCACAATATACAATTGTACAAGCGCATGTACATTTGTTGATTATAATTGTGGCCAAAGTGAGTTTACTTTAGTGTACCTGACCAAGATCAGGATATATTTATGGTGTCACCACAACATACAATTGTACATGCGCATGTACATTTGTTGATTATAGTTGTGGCCAAAGTGAGTTTACTTTAGTGTACCTGACCAAGATCAGGATATATTTATGGTGTCACCACAATATACAATTGTACAAGCGCATGTACATTTGTTGATTATAGTTGTGGCCAAAGTGAGTTTACTTTAGTGTACCTGACCAAGATCAGGATATATTTATGGTGTCACCACAACATACAATTGTACAAGCGCTTGTACATTTGTTTGCTATGGTTGTGGCCAAAGTGAGTTTACTCTAGTGTACGTGACCAAGATCAGGATATATTTATGGTGTCACCACTATATACAATTGTACAAGCGTATGTACATTTGTTGATTATAGTTGTCGCTAAAGTGAGTTTACTTTAGTGTACCTGACCAAGATCAGGATATATTTATGGTGTCACCACAATGTACAATTGTACAAGCGCATGTACATTTGTTGATTATAGTTGTTATGACGGCAGCTCTGCCATTTGTTTAAATGGCGACATGATAAATGGAACACATTTTATTAAGATAAACATATAATAGACTTGTTTAGTTCACGACAAATGTAAAATTGACTATGATAATGACAAATAAAGCAAAGAAAATTGAATTTGAAATTCTTTCCCGGTGGTGAATCGTCGAATGAAAAAATGTGTCTGTCCAAAAACTGAAAGCTGGTTGCGGCTGTGCAAAAACTGGAAGCTGGCTGCGGTTGCCTATCATTGCCCTATGCCAGTGATGCCACCGTGTTCGCCACCAGTGCTGTCGATGACATTCCACCTCCTGGCGAATCGTCTGTGGGTTCGCAAATATTTAAGGCGGCTAGCCTGCGGATAGGTCGACGAATAATGCCATGTTGAGTCTGTATATCAGCGCTGCGTGCTCGTCCGTCTTTTCCCTTGAAGATCTTCACGACCCTTCCTTTTCCCCATTGGCTGCGGGGCGCTGAGGGATCACACACTATTACTATCTGTCCGGGCGTCAGAGGTTTCGTGTCGTCTCTCCATTTGGAACGACATATTAATCTTGGCAAATACTCCACCGTCCATCTCTTCCATGCGCGATCTTTCAAATTTTGCGCAATCCTCCATTGCGTCCGAGGACAGATATGCTCTTCATCCGGATGTGGTGTTTGTGTCGAATTCGGACAACCCAGTAAAAAATGATTTGGGGTGAGAGGTTCTTCCTCTGCAGGTGAAATCGGTAGATCGGTCAGCGGTCGACTATTGATGATGTTTTCGATTTCTATTATGACACTACGGAAGGGTTCCACTCGCGGAGCTTCGTCTTTCAGTACTTTATGTAATAGGCGCTTAGTGCATTGAATAAGCCGTTCCCAACAGCCTCCGCTCTCAGGATCTGTGGGACAATTGAAAATCCATTCAATTCTGCGTCTGGACAGTTCGCGCTCGATTGCGTTGAAATAAAATATACGTTCGCATTCTTTCATCTCTTTCTGTGCCCCTATGAAATTTGTACCATTGTCGCTGCGCATACGTATAGGTACTCCACGACGGTTTACGAAGTTTCGAAGACATAATATGAAGGCATCCGTAGACAGGTTCTCGGCTAATTCTAAATGTACCGCTCGCGTGGTCAGGCATGTGAACAATGAAATCCATCGTTTCTCTCTGCGACGTCCAATAGCGACATGAAACGGCCCGCAGTAGTCCACCCCACTATAGGTGAAGGGGCGTACATATGGTGCTAGTCGGTCAGATGGCAACTGACCCATTAATGGTACGGCTGGTTTCGCTCTGTCCTGAATGCAAACTGGACATTTCCTCTTTACCGACTTTAGCACGCTACGAATAGACGGGATCCAATAGCGTTGGCGGATTTCGTTGATTGTCAGGTATTCGTTCTGGTGATGTTGTCTCCTATGATGATCACGCACCAATAAGCTGGTGACGTAATGTCGCGATGGCAAAATAATCGGCCGGCGTGCAGACAGCGGTAAACAATACGCTGAGTCCACTCTGCCATATACCCTCAACAGACCGTCATCGTCCAAATACGGCGTCAGTGCATGTAGCGCACTATCTTTGGAAATGGCGATCTTATTTTGAAGTATCTTGAT
Organism: Merzomyia westermanni; assembly: GCA_949987695.1. Taxonomy (NCBI): domain Eukaryota; kingdom Metazoa; phylum Arthropoda; class Insecta; order Diptera; family Tephritidae; genus Merzomyia; species Merzomyia westermanni. Next base: position 69,014,325 of record OX465292.1, read on the forward strand.
TTCACGTGAATACGCTTCCTTTTGTACCATGTGACATATACGGTTTTCAGCCACAATTACTTCGTCGGCTCGTAGTTCATCTAGTCGTTTTATGCTTCGGGTGTTATTGACAAAACGTAGTACCCAGGCGACAACTCTGACTAATTTCAGAAAACTCGAAAATTTTGTAAAATTTATTAACTTCTCATCTGCTTCACAAATGAGTAGGCGTCGACTGGCAATTTCTTCTTTATCGGCCCCAACTGCTGAAATCATAATTTCTTGAGGCCAATGCTCCTCATCCTGGTATAAAAATTCTGGACCGCAAAACCAGCGGGTGTTATGCGGTAGTGTATCCGTTGACATCGCTCGTGTCGCGTCGTCGGCTACGTTCAAGGATGTTGGCACCCAGTGCCACTGATCGGTTGTTGTTGTCGTCAATATTTCAGCGAGCCTGTGTTTAACAAACGGCTTGTATGATCGGGAATGAGAGCGTATCCACAGTATAACCGTCTGTGAATCCGTCCAAAATGTTGTATTGTTGATTATAAATTCATGATTTTCTTCCACCAATGTTTTCAGGCGGCTTCCCAGAACTGCGGCTTGCAGCTCCAGGCGTGGAACTGTCATTGATTTGATTGGTGCGCATACTGCTTTGGCGCAAACTAGTGTTACTTCTACTGTGTCCCCAAGCTCTACACGTATATATGCAACGGCAGCGTATGCACTTGTACTTGCATCAACGAAAATGTGCAATTGTATGTCTTCGGCTTTGGGTAATAACTTTGAATAACAGCGGGGTATTGATAATGCGCTGACGGACTGGAATTTCAACCACCAGTTTTCCCACCGTTTGGCATACTGAAGAGGCAGTTCCTCATCCCACATTACATTTTCCTTCCATAACGATTCTAAAATTAACTTGGCCGTTATTGTAATGTACGATAGAAGACCGAAGGGATCATAAATCGACATTACAATGCTCACCAATTCCCTCTTTGTAGGCGCTCGTTGGCAATTTAAAATATCTTTAGACACTTTGATGAACTTGAACTCGAACTTAAACGTGTCTGTTGTTGTACTCCAAAACATACCGAGTATTTTATCAGATGTTGGTTGTCTTTCCATATTGACAACTGTCCACTGAGGGTCCTCTTCGCTTACGAAGTCGGAATCCGGCTGCAGTATTGATTTCAATAGCTTCCCGAACAGTTTTCTCGGCTTCTTGAACATCGTTAAAACTAATGACAAGATCATCTACATATGTTTTGTTCACGACAGCATCGACACCTTTTGGCAGTTGTGAAACAAATTTAGAGGCATTTAGATTTTTAATGTGTTTCGCACAACATGGTGAGCAGGCAGCTCCAAATATCATTGACGCCATAGCATAAATGCGTACCGGTTGACTGAAGTCATCGCCTCGCCACAAGAACTGCTGGGCATCTTGATCTTCCGCTCTAATGTGGATTTGTGAAAACATCTCCTCAATGTCTCCAGCTACGGCGATGGCTCCTTGACGGAATTTAAATAAAATGGATAAAAGTGATTGGACCTTTTCTGGCCCTTTGAGCAAGACGCTGTTGAGTGATACGTTCGATACGTTTGCGGCCGCGTCAAAGACTATACGCAAATTTTCCGGTTTGTGCATATTGAAGACTCCAAAGTGCGGTAAATACCACGTTGTTGGCTTGGTTATATTGATTGCCTCATCCGAAAGCTGTCTAGCATATCCCTTATTAATGTACTTGTTGATTTCGCGCTTGTACTTTAAAGCAAAATCTGCATCTTTTCTCATACGAGCCTTAATACTTTGTAAACGCTTGCTTGCCATGTCGAAACTATTAGGTAACTCAACGTCGTCTGTTCGCCACAACAACCCTACCTCGTAATGGCGTCCATCATACTTAGTGGTTTCAGTTAGAATCTTTCTTGCGCTACTATCGTCGTCAGATTCGATTGTGTCACTGTATGATTTTAATATCAGCGTATCACCCGTGATATAATCCTCTACCATTCTATGTAACTGCTTCATCGTGGTTTGCTTTCTGACCACCATAACTCGAGCTTCACGATTTACATGCTTCTCTGATGGTCCATAAACCATCCAGCCTAACTTTGTTTTGGCGGCGACCAGTTGGTTCGGTCCTTTGTAGACAGTTGCCTGCGCTATACCTAGAAAGGAGTTATCCAGCCCTAAAAGAATATCGGGCGTTGCGTCTGCGTACCTTGGTAATGGCACTGACTTCAAATACTCAAAATTGTTCTTGTTGAAAGATTGTGTTGGCAAATTTAATAGTTAAGCTATAGTTCGTACATTTTTAATTGCAAATTTCTGACTGTCACCTTGACCTCGAATCTCTACTGTTACCCTTTTTGACTTTTCAGTGGTTTTATTCTTCCCATACCACTGTAACGATAAAAGCGAAGATTGTCCTTGTAGACCCAAGCGGTGAGCTACTTTGTCATCTATCAGCGATTGTGACGACCCTTCGTCGATCATAGCGTAAGTATCCAGCTTGCCTCGAGGTCCTATCAGAGTTACCGGCAAAATTTTAAATAAAGTTGATTCATTTTCTTGTTGACAATTGTACACGCGTTCGACCTGACCTTCGGCATCATTTTCACAAGTTTCGTTCTGCGAATGTAGTAGCTGGTGATGTTTGCGTTGGCACCCGTTAATGCCACATGTAGCACGTCTCTGGCATGTAAGTAAGTTGTGGCCTCTGACCAAACAACCGAAGCAGAACTGATGGCGCTTTACAACTGCCCACCTCTCATTAACGTTATTTGACTTAAACTGTTGACAGTCTGTTAGCTGGTGCCCTTGACTGCATAGAACACACCGTTGTTGTTTTTGCTGAGGTCTTTCCTGAGCATGTAGTAGTCGGCGACTGCCACCTCCTGCTATTGGTTGTCGATTGTTAGCCGGTTGAGTGACCGTACGCGAAGTTGGTGTGACAATGTTTCTATCAGCAACCTTAGGCATTAAGGCAACTATTCGCGCTAACTCGCTCAACCATTGCGAAAAATATTCGATTGTGGGGTATGCTACGGTTTCGGCGGCACGTCTGGTCCATTCAAACTGTATTGAAGGGGGCAACTTAGCTATCAATGACTCCAACAACGTTGGGTTAGTCAAATGATGCTCACATTTGGCTGATTTAAAAAATGCTACTATGTTACGCACCTTAGTGGACAGTTCCAGAATCATATCTAGACGGTTTTCTGGAATGTTGGAAAAACTTTGCACCTTATGTAGTTGAGAACGGACTAACAACTCCGGACGACCGAAATTAAATTGCAATTCGCTCATCACGTTGGACACATTTTCGGGGTGTATCAAAAGTGACGTAACTGCACGTCTTGCTTCGCCTCTCAAGGCTTTCTGCAGACGTATAAGATTCTGCCTGTTGTTATAGTTGAACTCGTTCGTTGTGTCATTGTAGCAAGCGATAAACAACGGCCAGTCTTCTGCGCACCCTTCGAACACTGGCAGCGGGTATAATCTTGTCGAGGCATTGTCCATAAGGACCGGTGCGTAGTTGGACTGTGTCTGTGGCTGAGGCGTGACTGTAGACGATCATGACTGCTGTTGAGGAGCTGGAACGCTAACGTGCTGATCCCTATTCGCTTGATGCATCGATGTATTACGCTTTATGGCTCCTACTTCCTCGTTGTCCATTCGCTGATGTAATTGCTGAATATCAGCTCGCTGTGAGTTCGTATCGTTTCGTAGCTCGATGATCGATTCGCGTAATGCAGTGATCGAAGCGACTAAAGCTGTTAACCTATCGGTGGAATCCATTGGCGGCTGCACCACTGATTCTCCTTCGGAATCTGCACGACGCTGCTGGCTCATTTTACCTCTTGTTAACATTAGTACCACAAGTACTACTTGTTAACACAATGTATAATATGGCAAAAACTATTGGCAAATGAACGGACACTCGCTTTGCAACTAATAAAAAATTGGCTAATGGCAAAGCTACTGGGAAACGATGAAACTTTGTCAAACTATTTGGGATTGCAAGGCGGCCCCTATAATTTGTTGCAATAGAATTATTTATGCAACTGCAGCAACGATAATTTGACTCAGTAGAATTAATTTCACTTCAATACGGCTGAATATACAGAAATTAGCTTGGCTTAAATGGCGGTGATTGTAATTATATTAATAAATTGTGTGAATAATTTGGTACAGATAATATACGGCGAAAATTAATATGATTGACCGGCAGCAACTGTAGGTTTTTTAAAGTTGGGTAGATATAATTATTAACAGCCGAACTGTAATGCTGTTGTAAATCGGCAACGACTATTGGCCAAAGTCTCAATCCGTTAAAAAAATTTGGCGCCAAAAAATAACATGACTCAGTTAATATATATATATAAGCGAAAAATATACCCAAAGACGTGTATACATATATGATCATCTGGCAATCGGCAATATATCTCGGCAATGATGGCGGCAATTGGCAATAGATGTAGGCAATGATGGCGGCAATTGGCAATGATGTCGGCAATTGGCAATGATGTCGGCAATGATGGCGGCAATCGGCAATAGATGTCGGCAAAATGTGTTCTAGGCGGCAAATAATTTTGTACACCGGGCAAAGAACAAATTCAAAAATTGTTATGACGGCAGCTCTGCCATTTGTTTAAATGGCGACATGATAAATGAAACACATTTTATTAAGATAAACATATAATAGACTTGTTTAGTTCACGACAAATTATGACAAATGTAAAATTGACTATGATAATGACAAATAAAGCAAAGAAAATTGAATTTGATATTCTTTCCCGGTGGTGAATCGTCCAATGAAAAAATGTGTCTGTCCAAGAACTGAAAGCTGGTTGCGGCTGTGCAAAAACTGGAAGCTGGCTGCGGTTGCCTATCATTGCCCTATGCCAGTGATGCCACCGTGTTCGCCACCAGTGCTGTCGATGACAATAGTTGTGGCCAAAGTGTGTTGACTTTAGTGTACCTGACCAAGATCAGGATATATTTATGGTGTCACAACAATATACAATTGTACAAGCACTTGTACATTTGTTTGCTATGGTTGTGGCCAAAGTGAGTTTACTTTAGTGTACCTGACCAAGATCAGGATATATTTATGGTGTCACCACAATATACAATAGTACAAGCGTATGTTCATTTGTTGATTATAGTTGTGGCCAAAGTGAGTTTACTTTAGTGTACCTGACCAAGATCAGGATATATTTATGGTGTCACCACAATATACAATTGTACAAGCGTATGTACATTTGTTGATTATAGTTGTGGCCAAAGTGAGTTTACTTTAGTGTACCTGACCAAGATCAGGATATATTTATGGTGTCACCACAACATACAATTGTACAAGCGCTTGTACATTTGTTGATTATAGTTGTTATGACGGCAGCTCTGCCATTTGTTTAAATGGCGACATGATAAATGGAACACATTTTATTAAGATAAACATATAATAGACTTGTTTAGTTCACGACAAATTATGACAAATGTAAAATTGACTATGATAATGACAAATAAAGCAAAGAAAATTGAATTTGATATTCTTTCCCGGTGGTGAATCGTCCAATGAAAAAATGTGTCTGTCCAAAAACTGAAAGCTGGTTGCGGCTGTGCAAAAACTGGAAGCTGGCTGCGGTTGCCTATCATTGCCCTATGCCAGTGATGCCACCGTGTTCGCCACCAGTGCTGTCGATGACAATAGTTGTGGCCAAAGTGTGTTGACTTTAGTGTACCTGACCAAGATCAGGATATATTTATGGTGTCACAACAATATACAATTGTACAAGCACTTGTACATTTGTTTGCTATGGTTGTGGCCAAAGTGAGTTTACTTTAGTGTACCTGACCAAGATCAGGATATATTTATGATGTCACCACAATATACAATAGTACAAGCGTATGCTCATTTGTTGATTATAGTTGTGGCCAAAGTGAGTTTACTTTAGTGTACCTGACCAAGATCAGGATATATTTATGGTGTCACCACAATATGCAATTGTACAAGCGTATGTACATTTGTTGATTATAGTTGTGGCCAAAGTGAGTTTACTTTAGTGTACCTGACCAAGATCAGGATATATTTATGGTGTCACCACAATATACAATTGTACAAGCGCTTGTACATTTGTTTGCTATGGTTGTGGCCAAAGTGAGTTTACTTTAGTGTACCTGACCAAGATCAGGATATATTTATGGTGTCACCACAATATACAGGGTGTTTTTTTTACAGGTTTGTTTTTCGAATAGAGATAAAACTGGCATTTTGTGGTCAAATCTGGCAACTCTAATGTCATTTATATTCAGTTTGGTTTGCCATTTCATCATGAACAGGTTGACAAAAGAACAACGCTTGCAAATCGTGCAAATTTATTTCGAAAATAATGGTTCAGTTCGCGAAGTTTACCGTGAGCTCCGTCCATTTTATGGTCGACATAATCGTCCATCAGAGCAATTAATTCGGTTAACCATGGATCGTTTTCGCACTACGTTTACTCTATGTGATAATACGCATCCGCAGAGACGTCGAACAGTGCGCACCGAAGAAACAATTGCCGCTGTATAGCAAAGTGTTGAAGAGGACCCGAATGAATCGATTCGCCACCGTGCACAGCAATTGGAGCTTTGTCCATCAACTTTATGGAAGATTTTGCGCAAAGATCTTGGCTTGCGACCTTACAAGATCCAGCTTGTGCAAGAATTAAAGCCGCGAGACCATGCAATGCGTCGTGATTTTGGTGTATGGGCCGAAAATGAGATTGATTTCGATGCTGATTTTCATCGCAAAATTTTGTTCAGTGATGAGGCTCATTTTTGGTTGAATGGCTACGTCAACAAGCAAAATTGCCGCATTTGGAGTGAAGAGAATCCACATGAGACCCTTGAAATGCCATTACATCCACAAAAACTGACTGTTTGGTGTGCTCTATGGGCTGGTGGAGTCATTGGGCCATACTTCTTCCGCAATAATGCTGGAGAGGCAGCTACCGTTAATGGAGACCGGTATAGAGCCATGATAACCGACTATTTTGTTCCCGAATTGGATGGCATGAATGTGGATGAGTTGTCGTTCCAACAAGACGGCGCTACATGCCACACAGCGCACGTCACAATCGATTTATTGAAGGAAACATTCGATGAGCGCATAATTTCGCGGAATGGACCTGTCAATTGGCCACCAAGGTCGTGTGATTTGACACCATTGGATTATTTTCTTTGGGGATATGTGAAGTCGCTCGTCTACACCAACAAACCAGAAACGTTAGGGGAAGTGGAAGCCAACATTCGCGGCGTTATTGCCGACATACGGCCCCATATGCTCGAAAAAGTGGTTGAAAATTAGACCTGTAGAATTGGCTTTATTCGAGCCAGCCGCGGCGGCTACATGCCCGAAATCATATTTAAACATTAATGGCATAAAATTATCCTTCCAATAAAGCCAAATTGATGGACCTTAAAACGATTTTCTTGTGTTTTATTTCAATTCGAAGTTCTATACCCCTAAAAAAAACAGCCTTTACAATTGTACAAGCGTATGTACATTTGTTGATTATAGTTGTGGCCAAAGTGAGTTTACTTTAGTGTACCTGACCACGATCAGGATATATTTATGGTGTCACCACAATATACAAGTGTACAAGCGTATGTATATTTGTTGATTATAGTTGTGGCCAAAGTGAGTTTACTTTAGTGTACCTGACCAAGATCAGGATATATTTATGGTGTCACCACAATATACAATTGTACAAGCACTTGTACATTTGTTTGCTATGGTTGTGGCCAAAGTGAGTTTACTTTAGTGTACCTAACCAAGATCAGGATATATTTATAGTGTCACAACAATATACAATTGTACAAGCACTTGTACATTTGTTTGCTATGGTTGTGGCCAAAGTGAGTTTACTTTAGTGTACCTGACCAAGATCAGGATATATTTATGGTGTCACCACAATATACAATTGTACAAGCGTATGTACATTTGTTGATTATAGTTGTGGCCAAAGTGAGTTTACTTTGCTGATTTTTGTTGGAACGATTTTCCGTCATCCCTTGTCAAGTTTGGTTTTGTGACAAACCGGTTTCGGCGTTCTGCCATTTTCAATGCCTAGTTTCGTTCTGGTCTGTGTCTATCCGCTGCGTTGTTTTTATAGTCCGTGGGTGCTGTGGCAGGTAAAGTCAATCTATGTGTTCGTGGTAGATAACGTTAATATGCGTGTGTGTGTGCGCGGTATTGATACGTCCGAATTGTTATCTGTCCCAAGGGTTGTTTTTGTAGGTATGTAGACATACCGCTTGTTAGCTAAGCGGTAGGTTGAGGTAGATAGAAATCGGTGATTTTTGCAGTTTGGTTCATATTTCGTTTTTGCTTGTTCATTGTTACGTGTTTCGTTGCTGTACCTGCTGGCTTGTGCTGTTTTTTGTAAAATAATTTTAAGGGTTCAAATATTTCGTCAGAGATAGTGTTGGTTTGTTCGTTTATGATCCTGCCGTCAAATGTTTTTAACTTGTATATCTCCATGTTCTCAAGTACATTAAGCCGCCGGCCTTTTCCTTGTACGTGAAGTATTCGAGCCGTTGTTTTTATGTTAGCTGGGGTGCAGTTGTTCTCGAACATGTGGTTCGCGAAATTAGATTCTGGTATTATGGTGGGTTTTCGTGTTTTTTTGTTGTAGTCCCTGATATGCTCTCGGAATCGTGTGCTTATTTTTCTTCCTGTTTGTCCTATGTAGCTGTATTGACATTCACAAGTAAGCCTATACACTCCGTGTCTGTTGAATGGGTCATCAGAATTAGTGTCGGTTCTTAGTTTTTGTCCGACGTTGTTAGATGTTCTGAATGCTGTGTTGATGTTATATCTTTTAAAGAAGTTTGCTAATTTGTACGTCGTTTTTCCAGTGTATGTCATTGCCGTCCAAACCTTTGGATTTTCCTCTACGTTTACTCTTTTTTGTGTTCCATGGCTACTTCTGAGTTTATCCACAAGTGCTTTCTTGTATCCATTATTTGCCGCTATGTTATATATTGTATTAAGCTCTCTCCAGTATGCTTCCTGTGTGAGCGGCGTTCTCTGAAGCCTATCCACTAAGTGCCTCAATGCTGCATTTTTGTGCTGTTGCGGATGGTTTGATGTAGAGTGTATTATGGTGTCCGTGGCAGTCGGTTTTCTATAAATGCCGTAGTTGAACCTATTTGTTATTTTGTCAATCCCTATAGTTAGGTCCAGGTAGTTCATTATTCCATCTTTTTCTACTTCCATTGTGAACTCTATGTTGCTATGTTGCCTGTTGAGGAACTCTAGTATTTGCCCTTCGTTATCGTCATTTAGGATGCAGATAACGAAGGGCAAATACTAGAGTTCCTCAACAGGCAACATAGCAACATAGAGTTCACAATGGAAGTAGAAAAAGATGGAATAATGAACTACCTGGACCTAACTATAGGGATTGACAAAATAACAAATAGGTTCAACTACGGCATTTATAGAAAACCGACTGCCACGGACACCATAATACACTCTACATCAAACCATCCGCAACAGCACAAAAATGCAGCATTGAGGCACTTAGTGGATAGGCTTCAGAGAACGCCGCTCACACAGGAAGCATACTGGAGAGAGCTTAATACAATATATAACATAGCGGCAAATAATGGATACAAGAAAGCACTTGTGGATAAACTCAGAAGTAGCCATGGAACACAAAAAAGAGTAAACGTAGAGGAAAATCCAAAGGTTTGGACGGCAATGACATACACTGGAAAAACGACGTACAAATTAGCAAACTTCTTTAAAAGATATAACATCAACACAGCATTCAGAACATCTAACAACGTCGGACAAAAACTAAGAACCGACACTAATTCTGATGACCCATTCAACAGACACGGAGTGTATAGGCTTACTTGTGAATGTCAATACAGCTACATAGGACAAACAGGAAGAAAAATAAGCACACGATTCCGAGAGCATATCAGGGACTACAACAAAAAAACACGAAAACCCACCATAATACCAGAATCTAATTTCGCGAACCACATGTTCGAGAACAACTGCACCCCAGCTAACATAAAAACAACGGCTCGAATACTTCACGTACAAGGAAAAGGCCGGCGGCTTAATGTACTTGAGAACATGGAGATATACAAGTTAAAAACATTTGACGGCAGGATCATAAACGAACAAACCAACACTATCTCTGACGAAATATTTGAACCCTTAAAATTATTTTACAAAAAACAGCACAAGCCAGCAGGTACAGCAACGAAACACGTAACAATGAACAAGCAAAAACGAAATATGAACCAAACTGCAAAAATCACCGATTTCTATCTACCTCAACCTACCGCTTAGCTAACAAGCGGTATGTCTACATACCTACAAAAACAACCCTTGGGACAGATAACAATTCGGACGTATCAATACCGCGCACACACACACGCATATTAACGTTATCTACCACGAACACATAGATTGACATTACCTGCCACAGCACCCACGGACTATAAAAACAACGCAGCGGATAGACACAGACCAGAACGAAACTAGGCATTGAAAATGGCAGAACGCCGAAACCGGTTTGTCACAAAACCAAACTTGACAAGGGATGACGGAAAATCGTTCCAACAAAAATCAGCTTACTACCCTGTCGGAAGATCAACACAACAAAATAAATGAGTTTACTTTACTGTACCTGACCAAGATCAGGATATATTTATGGTGTCACCACAATATACAATTGTACAAGCGCTTGTACATTTGTTTTCTATGGTTGTGGCCAAAGTGAGTTTACTTTAGTGTACCTGACCACGATCAGGATATATTTATGGTGTCACCACAATATACAATTGAACAAGCGTATGTATATTTGTTGATTATAGTTGTGGTCAAAGTCAGTTTACTTTAGTGTACCTGACCAAGATCAGAATATATTTATGGTGTCACCACAATATACAAATGTACATGCGCATGTACATTTGTTTGGTATGGCTGTTGCCAAAGTGAGTTTAGTGTACCTGCCCAAGATCAGGAAAATGTTATAGGCCAACACAATATACAATTGTACAAGCGCATGTACATTTGTTGATTATAGTTGTGGCCAAAGTGAGTTTACTTTAGTGTACCTGGAGAAGATCAGGATATCTTTATGGTGTCACCACAATATACAATTGTACAAGCGCTTGTACATTTGTTTGCTATGGTTGTGGCCAAAGTGAGTTTACTTTAATGTACGTGACCAAGATCAGGATATATTTATGGTGTTACCACAATATACAATTGTACAAGCGCATGTACATTTGTTGATTATAGTTGTGGCCAAAGTGAGTTTACTTTAGTGTACCTGACCAAGATCAGGATATATTTATGGTGTCACCACAATATACAATTGTACAAGCGTATGTACATTTGTTGATTATAGTTGTGGCCAAACTGAGTTTACTTTAGTGTACCTGACCAAGATCAGGATATATTTATTGTGTCACCACAATATACAATTGTACAAGCGCTTGTACATTTGTTTGCTATGGTTGCGGCCAAAGTGAGTTTACTTTAGTGTACCTGACCAAGATCAGGATATATTTATGGTGTCACCACAATATACAATTTTACAAGCGCATGTACATTTGTTGATTATAGTTGTGGTCAAAGTGAGTTTACTTTAGTGTACTTGACCAAGATCAGGATATATTTATGGTGTCACCACAATATACAAATGTACATGCGCATGTACATTTGTTTGGTATGGCTGTTGCCAACGTGAGTTTAGTGTACCTGCCCAAGATCAGGAAAATGTTATAGTGCCACCACAATATACAATTGTACAAGCGTATGTATATTTGTTGAATATAGTTGTGGCCAAAGTGAGTTTACTTTAGTGTACCTGACGAAGATCAGGATATATTTATGGTGTCACCACAATATACAATTGTACAAGCGTATGTACATTTGTTGATTATAGTTGTGGCCAAAGTGAGTTTACTTTAGTGTACTTGACCAAGATCAGGATATATTTATGGTGTCACCACAATATACAATTGTACAAGCGCTTGTACATTTGTTTGCTATGGTTGCGGCCAAAGTGAGTTTACTTTAGTGTACCTGACCAAGATCAGGATATATTTATGGTGTCACCACAATATACAATTGTACAAGCGCATGTACATTTGTTGATTATAGTTGTGGTCAAAGTGAGTTTACTTTAGTGTACCTGACCAAGATCAGGATATATTTATGGTGTCACCACAATATACAAATGTACATGCGCATGTACATTTGTTTGGTATGGCTGTTGCCAACGTGAGTTTAGTGTACCTGCCCAAGATCAGGAAAATGTTATAGTGCCACCACAATATACAATTGTACAAGCGTATGTATATTTGTTGAATATAGTTGTGGCCAAAGTGAGTTTACTTTAGTGTACCTGACGAAGATCAGGATATATTTATGGTGTCACCACAATATACAATTGTACAAGCGTATGTACATTTGTTGATTATAGTTGTGGCCAAAGTGAGTTTAAATTAGTGTACTTGACCAAGATCAGGATATATTTATGGTGTCACCACAATATACAATTGTACAAGCGCTTGTACATTTGTTTGCTATGGTTGCGGCCAAAGTGAGTTTACTTTAGTGTACCTGACCAAGATCAGGATATATTTATGGTGTCACCACAATATACAATTGTACAAGCGTATGTATAATTTTTGATTATAGTTGTGGCCAAAGTGAGTTTACTTTAGTGTACCTGACCAAGATATATATATTTATGGTGTCACCATAATATACAAATGTACATGCGCATGTACATTTGTTTGCTATGGTTGTGGCCAAAGTGAGTTTACTTTAATGTACGTGACCAAGATCAGGATATATTTATGGTGTCACCACAATATACAATTGTACAAGCGCATGTACATTTGTTGATTATAGTTGTGGCCAAAGAGAGTTTACTTTAGTGTACCTGACCAAGATCAGGATATTTTTATGGTGTCACCACAATATATGATTGTACAAGCGTATGTACATTTGTTGATTATAGTTGTGGTCAAAGTGAGTTTACTTTAGTGTACCTGACCAAGATCAGGATATATTTATGGTGTCACCACAATATACAAATGTACATGCGCATGTACATTTGTTTGGTATGGCTGTTGCCAACGTGAGTTTAGTGTACCTGCCCAAGATCAGGAAAATGTTATAGTGCCACCACAATATACAATTGTACAAGCGTATGTATATTTGTTGAATATAGTTGTGGCCAAAGTGAGTTTACTTTAGTGTACCTGACGAAGATCAGGATATATTTATGGTGTCACCACAATATACAATTGTACAAGCGTATGTACATTTGTTGATTATAGTTGTGGCCAAAGTGAGTTTACTTTAGTGTACTTGACCAAGATCAGGATATATTTATGGTGTCACCACAATATACAATTGTACAAGAGCTTGTACATTTGTTTGCTATGGTTGCGGCCAAAGTGAGTTTACTTTAGTGTACCTGACCAAGATCAGGATATATTTATGGTGTCACCACAATATACAATTGTACAAGCGTATGTATAATTTTTGATTATAGTTGTGGCCAAAGTGAGTTTACTTTAGTGTACCTGACCAAGATATATATATTTATGGTGTCACCATAATATACAAATGTACATGCGCATGTACATTTGTTTGCTATGGTTGTGGCCAAAGTGAGTTTACTTTAATGTACGTGACCAAGATCAGGATATATTTATGGTGTCACCACAATATACAATTGTACAAGCGCATGTACATTTGTTGATTATAGTTGTGGCCAAAGTGAGTTTACTTTAGTGTACTTGACCAAGATCAGGATATATTTATGGTGTCACCACAATATACAATTGTAAAAGCGCTTGTACATTTGTTTGCTATCGTTGTGGCCAAAGTGAGTTTACTTTAGTGTACCTGACCAAGATCAGGATATATTTATGGTGTCACCACAATATACAATTGTACAAGCGTATGTACATTTGTTGATTATAGTTGTGGCCAAAGTGAGTTTACTTTAGTGTACCTGACCAAGATCAGGATATATTTATGGTGTCACCACAATATACAATTGTACAAGCGCATGTACATTTGTTGATTATAGTTGTGGCCAAAGTGAGTTTACTTTAGTGTACCTGACCAAGATCTGGATATATGTCACCACAATATACAATGGTACAAGCGCGTGTACATTTGTGGATTATAGTTGTGGCCAAAGTGAGTTTACTTTAGTGTACCTGACCAAGATCAGGATATATTTATGGGGTCACCACAATATACAATTGTACAAGCGCTTGTATATTTGTTTGCTATGGTTGTGGCCAAAGTGAGTTTACTTTAGTGTACCTGACCAAGATCAGGATATATTTATGGTGTCACCACAATATACAATTGTACAAGCGCTTGTACATTTGTTTGCTATAGTTGTGGCCAAAGTCAGTTTACTTTAGTGTACCTGACCAAGATCAGGATATATTTATGGTGTCACCACAATATACAATTGTACAAGCGCGTGTACATTTGTTGATTATAGTTGTGGCCAAAGTGAGTTTACTTTAGTGTACCTGACCAAGATCAGGATATATTTATGGTATCACCACAATATACAATTGTACAAGCGCTTGTACATTTGTTTGCTATGGTTGTGGCCAAAGTGAGTTTACTTTAGTGTACCTGACCAAGATCAGGATATATTTATGGTGTCACCACAATATACAATTGTACAAGCGCATGTACATTTGTTGATTATAGTTGTGGCCAAAGTGAGTTTACTTTAGTGTACTTGACCAAGATCAGGATATATTTATGGTGTCACCACAATATACAATTGTACAAGCGCTTGTACATTTGTTGATTATAGTTGTGGCCAAAGTGATTTTACTTTAGTGTACCTGACCAAGATCAGGATATATTTATGGTGTCACCACAATATACAATTGTACAAGCGCTTGTACATTTGCTTGCTATAGTTGTGGCCAAAGTGAGTTTACTTTAGTGTACCTGACCAAGATCAGGATATATTTATGGTGTCACCACAATATACAATTGTACAAGCGCATGTACATTTGTTGATTATAGTTGTGGCCAAAGTGAGTTTACTTTAGTGTACCTGACCAAGATCTGGATATATGTCACCACAATATACAATGGTACAAGCGCATGTACATTTGTGGATTATAGTTGTGGCCAAAGTGAGTTTACTTTAGTGCACCTGACCAAGAGCAGGATATATTTATGGGGTCACCACAATATACAATTGTACAAGCGCTTGTATATTTGTTTGCTATGGTTGTGGCCAAAGTGAGTTTACTTTAATGTACCTGACCAAGATCAGGATATATTTATGGTGTCACCACAATATACAATTGTACAAGCGCTTGTTCATTTGTTTGCTATAGTTGTGGCCAAAGTGAGTTTACTTTAGTGTACCTGACCAAGATCAGGATATATTTATGGTGTCACCACAATATACAATTGTACAAGCGCTTGTACATTTGTTTGCTATGGTTGTGGCCAAAGTGAGTTTACTTTAGTGTACCTGACCAAAATCAGGATATATTTATGGTGTCACCACAATATACAATTGTACAAGCGTATGTACATTTGTTGATTATAGTTGTGGCCAAAGTGAGTTTACTTTAGTGTACCTGACCAAGATCAGGATATATTTATGGTGTCACCACAATATACAATTGTACAAGCGCTTGTACATTTGTTTGCTATGGTTGTGGCCAAAGTGAGTTTACTTTAGTGTACCTGACCAAGATCAGGATATATTTATGGTGTCACCACAATATACAATTGTACAAGCGTATGTACATTTGTTGATTATAGTTGTGGCCAAAGTGAGTTTACTTTAGTGTACCTGACCAAGATCAGGATATATTTATGGTATCACCACAATATACAATTGTACAAGCGCTTGTACATTTGTTTGCTATAGTTGTGGCCAAAGTGAGTTTACTTTGGTGTACCTGACCAAGATCAGGATATATTTATGTTGTCACCACAAAAAAAAATTGTACAAGCGCTTGTACATTTGTTTGCTATGGTTGTGGCCAAAGTGAGTTTACTTTAGTGTACCTGACCAAGATCAGGATATATTTATGGTGTCACCACAATATACAATTGTACAAGCGTATGTACATTTGTTGATTATAGTTGTGGCCAAAGTGAGTTTACTTTAGTGTACCTGACCAAGATCAGGATATATTTATGGTGTCACCACAATATACAATTGTACAAGCGCTTGTACATTTGTTTGCTATGGTTGTGGCCAAAGTGAGTTTACTTTAGTGTACCTGACCAAGATCAGGATATATTTATGGTGTCACCACAATATACAATTGTACAAGCGCTTGTACATTTGTTTGCTATGGTTGTGGCCAAAGTGAGTTTACTTTAGTGTACCTGACCAAGATCAGGATATATTTATGGTGTCACCACAATATACAATTGTACAAGCGTATGTACATTTGTTGATTATAATTGTGGCCAAAGTGAGTTTACTTTAGTGTACCTGACCAAGATCAGGATATATTTATGGTATCACCACAATATACAATTGTACAAGCGCTTGTACATTTGTTTGCTATAGTTGTGGCCAAAGTGAGTTTACTTTGGTGTACCTGACCAAGATCAGGATATATTTATGTTGTCACCACAATATACAATTGTACAAGCGCATGTACATTTGTTGATTATAGTTGTGGCCAAAGTGAGTTTACTTTAGTGTACCTGACCAAAATCAGGATATATTTATGGTGTCACCACAATATACAATTGTACAAGCGTATGTACATTTGTTGATTATAGTTGTGGCCAAAGTGAGTTTACTTTAGTGTACCTGACCAAGATCAGGATATATTTATGGCGTCACCACAAAATACAATTGTACAAGCGCTTGTACATTTGTTTGCTATGGTTGTGGCCAAAGTGAGTTTTCTTTAATGTACCTGACCAAGATCAGGATATATTTATGGTGTCACCACAATATACAATTGTACAAGCGCATATCCATTTGTTGATTATAGTTGTGGCCAAAGTGAGTTTACTTTAGTGTACCTGACCAAGATCAGGATATATTTATGGTGTCACCACAATATACAATTGTACAAGCGTATGTACATTTGTTGATTATAGTTGTGGCCAAAGTGAGTTTACTTTAGTGTACCTGACCAAGATCAGGATATATTTATGGTGTCACCACAATATACAATTGTACAAGCGCTTGTACATTTGTTTGCTATTTTTGCGGCCAAAGTGAGTTTACTTTAGTGTACCTGGCCAAGATCAGGATATATTTATGGTGTCACCACAATATACAATTGTACAAGCGTATGTATATTTCTTGATTATAGTTGTGGCCAAAGTGAGTTTACTTTAGTGTACCTGACCAAGATCAGGATATATTTATGGTGTCACCAATGTACAATTGTACAAGCGCTTGTACATTTGTTTGCTATGGTTGTGGCCAAAGTGAGTTTACTTTAATGTACCTGACCAAGATCAGTATATATTTATGATGTCACCACAATATACAATTGTACAAGCGCTTGTACATTTGTTTGCTATGGTTGTGGCCAAAGTGAGTTTACTTTAGTGTACCTGACCAAGATCAGGATATATTTATGGTGTCACCAATGTACAATTGTACAAGCGCTTGTACATTTGTTTGCTATGGTTGTGGCCAAAGTGAGTTTACTTTAATGTACCTGACCAAGATCAGGATATATTTATGGTGTCACCAATGTACAATTGTACAAGCGCTTGTACATTTGTTTGCTATGGTTGTGGCCAAAGTGAGTTTACTTTAGTGTACCTGACCAAGATCAGGATATATTTATGGTGTCAAAGCGGTCATTAAAAAATAGGGAACAAATAATTGATAAGAATATTAGTAGTTTGTCCATAAGTTAGTTAAAAACTTGGGTAATTGTTTCCTTTCGGAGACAACTGCTAAAACACATCCGAAGTTATCGGGAAAGGTATCAAAAGGCGCGTTTTGGCCCCGGGAATAACGCGAATAACTTTTCACTGAAACAAAAAATTTAGAATCCGCTTCCGGATTATTGTTACCGAGGTCAAAACGCGTCTTTTGATACCCCTCCCGACATTTTCGGGTGTGTTTTTAGCAGTTGTCACCTAAAGGAAACAATTAACAAAACTTGTAAAGAAATCGCTGTCTTCGGCTGTGTCGAAGGCTTTAAACCTTTCATGAATATGCATCAGGGCTTAAAGTGTTCAGTCCTTATGTACGATGATGCAAACTTAAGCAATTTGTTTTTACCTTGTTAAGTAAATGATATCTAGCCAAATCCCATATTGCCGGAACAATCGTTTGTAGGGAGTGTTGGGCAAATTATAATTGTTAAAACAATTAGGAATTAAAAAATTAACAATTAATTGTTAGTTGCAACTTCTAAAATTAACAGTTTTGAATCTAATTTGTTAAAAGTTACAATTAACTTAATCTAACGAATTCATTTAATTGCAGTTAATTTCTTAATTAATTAATAAGTTAATGATGATAGGTATACAAAATAATAAAAATCTTCTGTGCGCCCAGTTGCCATTGATTATTTTTTTGTGTATATTCAAGAGGGCTCGACAATTTTTAAGATATACTTGTAGAAAAGGGGCGTGGCATTTCGAGGGGAATTTTCGTACTGTATGTCGATAGAAGTAGTTATAGTAGAATACTGAAAATTGGTGAGAAGTTTAATAAGACCAATCCCTACCAGCTTAAGAAAAAAGGGAAGGTAGAGAGAAGTTGAGTCACACCTTTTTTTATAACATACATAATGAAGAATTCAGTACACGATTGTATATTGCAATGATGTGTATTATGCACTCTGAAGTTAGTACACTATGGTAAACCATACTTGTTTTAACTTGATTTGTAGATTTTTTTAGTTTTTTAAGTTCTATTATTATTTGTTATCACTAAATTTGTTTTAAATTTCTATTTACAGTTCATTTGTGGGACAATTGCACTAAAAGTACTTAAGGACACTACACTTCAACATTTATATCATTTTTATTATTATTATCAACATTTATATCATTATTATTATTATCAACATTTATATCATTATTATTATTACTATCGAAATTATTCTTATTATTATTATTGTTATCATTATTATTCTTGCTATTATTTTTACTATCGTTATTATTATTACCATATATTCTTATTAAACAATACACAAATATGAATAAGCGAACATTCTATAATCTTATCAGTAAGGAAAAAACATATTTTGAGGAGTTAAAATCAAAATTTCGAAAACTAGACGAGACACCTAATTTAGATAGTGATGATATACCATCAACAAGTAGGGCGGCACTCAATCCAGTAACAAGCGATCATGCGCTATCCACCAGTCCGGGAACTAATTTAGACTTTATTGGTGGTTATGATAGTGATAACGATATTGAAATGTTTTTCTTTGACGAAGACGAGACGGTGGAAAGCGTGGAAGAACGAACTAACGTTACGGACAACGTACGTAGAGCACTTAAGGAATGGGCTATACGACAGAATACTACACAAACTAGTCTTACAGACCTTTTACATTCTTTGGACAAAGCCGGACTTAAAGGACTTCCCTGGGATGCTAGAACAGTTTTGAATACGAGTAGGGAACAAATTGAAATAAGACCTTTTCCCGAGGGCGAACTGTTGTATTTGGGAATACAATACAACTTTAGTTATAGAGAGTTCTACTTTTTGGAGAACTTGGAACAAATTTCAATAGATGTAGGCATAGACGGACTTAAACTTTACAAAAGTTCGAACCGGACCATGTGGCCCATTTTGGGCCAAGTAGTAGACTATCCGACTTCCAGACCTTTTCTCATCGCTTGCTACTCGGGAATGAGTAAGCCGACTGACGTGAATAGTTTTTTATTAGAATTTTGTTGAGAAGTTAATATTTTATGTCAAAATGGAGTGAGAGTAGGGCCCGGGGAAGTTTTAAAGCCATTTGGTATTAGAGTTTTCACATGCGATACACCAGCGCGAGCTTTCGTAACTGGTGGGAAGTCCCATACAGGGAAAAATAGTTGCCCGAAATGTATACAGGAAGGACGGTATATTGAGAGGAGGGTTAGGGTTTCTCAAAATGTAGGAGAATTGAGAACAGATTTACCTTTTCAGAATAGGGTAGACATTACACACCATTTAGAAATATATAAACATAATGAAATTTTGCTAGAATCCATAAATATGGGTATGGTTTCTCAATTTCCTTTAGAACCCATGCATTTAGTGGATTTGGGTGTAACTAAGAAACTGCTACAGTTGCTTATTAAAAGAGGGAACGTAAGAAGAATGAATGAAAAATTGATGTTTCTAAATAAGTACGTTCCCTCCGAATTCTCTAGACGAAGCCGCGATCTGGATAAAATAAGCAACTGGAAGTCGACAGAATACAGGCAGTTTTTATTGTATTCTGGTGTGTTTGTTTTAACGGGCTGCATACCCGACACCCTTTACTATCACTTTTTATTGTTGCACTCCGCGATTCGGCTTCTCTCTTGTGACAGGTCCTGTAAAGTAGAATCTAATGTTGCGAATGAAATGCTAAAAGAGTTTGTAAAGTTATTCAGCAATATTTATGGCGCGCATTTAATAAGTTTTAATGTTCACGGTCTATTGCATTTAAGCGCTTGTGTAGAGATTTTTGGCCCCTTAGATAGCTTTTCGGCATATAAGTTTGAGAATTACATGCAACTGTTTTTAAAAATAGAAGAAAGAAGAGATTTTACGGGTTCTGGCAATATTATAGAAAAAGAGGAATTTATTATAAGTTTTAGTAATGAAAAGGATAGTTTCT
Source organism: Merzomyia westermanni (assembly GCA_949987695.1). NCBI lineage: Eukaryota > Metazoa > Arthropoda > Insecta > Diptera > Tephritidae > Merzomyia > Merzomyia westermanni. Next base: position 69,035,179 of record OX465292.1, read on the forward strand.
TTTACAGTAAGAAAACTGGTTCTTTAAAAATTGTCAACCAACAATTAGAAAATAGTTTTGGTGCCATTGTTTTGACGCAGGTTGGCGACGTTTTTAGAGAGCCCGTTGTGTCTTCATCTGGATTAGGTATTTTAGTAGCTGAAATTATAGGTGAGGGCATTCAAATAGTTCGAAAAGAAGATTTAGGGCCACTTTCATAAAGGCCGGTAAAGCCTAATCGGCGATTAGTTTGACAGCTAACCGTACAAAATACGTCAATTAAACTCCGATTAGCAGTTACCGGTCTTTATGAAAGGGGCCCTTAGACTTTAAGTATTACTCTATTCCTGTAGGCAATCGATTTATTTTAATACCCTTATTACATAATTTGTTTTATAATTTTACTTAGGTTAAAAATGAATTTTCTGGATTTTTTACGCGATGAGCAGGAGCCGGGTACCAGCCAGCCAAATGGTTAGAACTGTCCTTATAGTTGAACCAATGAAAGATCATATATCTATTTATTTGCTATTTATGCTTATTTAATTGCAGTGCGACGTCGTTTCGAGGTATCCCATCCATTTGGCGAGCGTACTGTCACCCAGCCAGCCGTCGCTAGCACTGAAGCTGGTGGAATAGAGCGGGTCTTGACGGTGCTTGGGAGGATTGAGGTTCGGCTGGAGGATTTGAATAAAAGGATGTCTGCTATGGAACAAACCCTGGCCGAAACCGTTCGTGTTCTCCCGAGTAAACTTAAGTTCAAATATATGTAATGAAACTCGGTTTTAATTTCAGATGCCCGAACGTCGTGAGGTACTGGCCCAAGGCGTATTGCTGAGAGAGTGTAAGGTGCTCTTCACAAAGACGCAGCGTAGCGTAAGCAGGGTCACTGGCTAAGCTCTATGTGAAGAGTTAACTACGCTACAAAGCTTGCTTCCCATAGAGAACGAGGAAACTCTGCTGAAGGTGGAGGAGCACCTTAAACACAAGGCCTACTCCGACGCTATGGTAAGTTATTAATACCATTATCTAAAATACTTACTATATAATTGTTATACTATTTCAGTCGGGCATCATATTCAACCTCAAAGCATCGAAGGGTACCATCGAGAAGGTCCTGCACCAGTTATTTGGCGACGGCTTGGTCTGGGAGTACAATTTTAATGGCAAGAGCTCCAAAAAGGGTTTCGCTAGCCTTAAGTTAGTGGATATGGTATTAGGTAAACATTGATATTTTTGAAAGGTTTTATGATAAAAAATGCTACTAACAATTTATTATTATGATTTGACAGCTGCGTTCGCAAGTATGCACACTGATAAAATATAAGCTGTTCAAAATTTTATTAGTTTAAGTCACAATAGGTATAAGCACATTAGGCGTAAATTAAAATAATAGGATTAATTTTTATACAATGTATATTTAGTACATATATATTTAAGTAGTTTTTAATAATTTGTAGATTTATAAGGTGTATATACTTAATAAATAAATTGTAGATGTTAACTTCTTTTGTCAACTTTTTTGTCATTTCTTTGCATGTAAACTAGGGTGGATCGACAAAAAAAGTTTTTCCAGGATTAAAGATATTTTGAAGGCGATCGCAAAAAAAATTTTTTTTTTTCGCCACACCCCCACGATGGTCTATTTACTTTTTTTGACACTACGTCGCCATTTTAAGTCCGATTTGAATGAGCCGTGCATCGTTGTTCATGGCTTGGAGGCCGCCAGAATTCTTACCTTAATCATTTTTTACTCCGAGTTCAAATTCTAGTAGTGACTTTCGGTATCTCGTTTCACATCATACCTAAATTCCAATTTTTTTTAGTCTGTCGAAAAGGCCTTTAAATTCTGTGAAACTTTTTCTTTAACAGTAACTACTTTTGATCATAACTAAAAAAATTACAAAGGTTTCAAAAATCCAAATATAACCCTGTGTTAAATTTGGCAATTATGCCATTATGAATATTTTCGGAATGTAAGTAATAGCTATTGTGTTCAATAATTGGACGAATTATCATTTGAATATTAAATGGTAATTCTCGAATCCAAACTATGTACTTAAAAATATGACGACTTCCGTGTATGGAATTTGGTTGGCCCTTTACGAGAAACCAGAAAGGTGCATAAACCTTGACAACGAAAGTCACTAAATTTTTCTAATTCTCTGAAGGCTGCCTCTTGGATACATAAAGGCGAAGCAATCTGGATGCTGTTGTCAACCACAGTGCTGTACTTACAGGTCCGGGATTCTGCTTAGCTAGTTTATCATCGCAGGAACCATTGTTAATAGCTAGAACCATACGATAAAGGTACATTTTCTGGCATAGGTCCCATATAAATTGGCTCATAACCTAAAAAAATTATTTACAAATTTGAATGTTGTAAATAGATAAAAAAAAACTTACAGGCTCTTCGGTACATGACAGTAATTGAGATCTCAGTTCTGTAGGCCAAATTTCTGGACCTATCTGCTTTCCAAGCAAATAGGTCAACAAACCTTTCAGTGGTAGCTCATTGAAATGAAACAGGCAAATATTCCACTGTAATGGACGTTGCAGGTATCGTTACATACATGCGTTTACTCCTGACCTGTAACCTGTATTTACAGTCGTTCCATCGCAATTGATTGCAACTAAGTTGTCCAGCGAAAAGCCTTTTGAATCTAAGAAGTTTACAATGGCTTTCTCAATTTCTACCCCAGTACCAGCTGTAGGAGTTGTGTAGCCGATGAATGTGGATTCAGGCTCTTTAATAATTGTTATATGTTCTTCAATAATTTTATGAGAACGTTCTGTACTCCCAGATGCTTCTTTTTTTAATGTTGCATCTTTTTTTCCATCATAAGATGCGCATTGCAATGCAACTTCGCAAGTAGATGCGGCTTGGACTTCTGCTTTAAATTTGTCTCGCTCTCTCCGGATTTTATTTCTATCAATAACGAGATCGTCTAAGAAACTCAACATTCTTTCACTAATGCCTTCATAATCTTTGCTCGCTTTTCTAGCAATCGAATGTTTTAAATCGTTTATGAATGTTGTTGCAAGTAAAGATCCAGTGCGATCCGAAGTATTAGTGCGATCTAAGTCTACAGCATAATTATTAAGCGATATGTTTGATACTTTCAGCTGCTCTTCGTTCGGCGATCCGTCATTATTTTCATCATCAGATTCAGTTTCTTCACTTGAACCGGGTGCATGTGAAACGGTAAAAGGAGATTGATTTACTCCGGCAATGCTTGAACCTTGATCGATCATATCGATCTCCATGTTATCAACTTGGATATCATCAAAGGTTAAAAGCCTTGGACCGCTCTGATCGATAAAGAATGCTACCATATTTAGTGGCATTTTTTCATTTTCGGAACATAAGCACTCGGAATTTTTTACAATGCCGCACTTCTTCTTTAAATGGTCATCTAACCGCCTGGGTGATTTTGACCGTCCAACATAGCTCGCCAGTCGTTTCTTCGTTGCGCCAACTGGCGCCAATTGGAAACACCGCGGGATCGCAAATCGGTCTCCACTTGGTCCTTCCATCGGAGTGGTGGTCTCCCTCTTCCTCTGCTTCCACCGGCGGGTGCCGATATGAATACCTTCTGGGCTGGAGCATCTTCGCTCATTCGCACTACGTGGCCTAGCCAGCGAAGATGATGTGTTTTAATTCGCTGAACTATGTCGGCGTCTGCGTAAAGTTCATAGAGCTTATCATTAAATCTTCTTCGGTACTTGCCGTCGCCAACGCGTAGAGGTCCACAGATCTTTCGAAGAACCTTTTCCTCGAATACTTCCAGAGCCGCCTCATCAGATGTTAGTGTCCACGCTTCTGCACCATATAGCAGGACGGGTGCGATGAGTGACTTGTAGAGTGTTATTTTCGTTCGTCGAGAGAGGACTTTACTTTTCAATTGCCTACTCAGTCCGAAGTAGCATTTGTTTGCAAGAGTGATTCTTCGTCGGATTTCTAGGCTAACATTATTGTTGGTATTAATGCTGGTTCCCAGGTAAACGAAGTCCTTTACTATTTCGAAATTATTGCTGCCAACAGTGGCTTGGTTGCCAAGGCGGGAATGCGCTGACTCTTTGCATGATGACAGAAGGTACTTCGTTTTGCCCTCGTTCACCACCAATCCCATTTTCTCCGCTTCTTTTTCTAATTTGGAGTAAGCAGAAGTTACGGCGCGGTTGTTAAGGCCAATGATATCAATATCGTCAGCATATGCCAACAGTTGCACCCTGTTATAAAATATTGTTCCAGCGCGGTTAAGTTCTGCAGCTTGTATTATTTTCTCCAGCATTAAATTAAAGAAATCGCACGATAGGGGGTCACCCTGTCTGAAACCTCGTTTAGTTTCGAACGGCTCGGAGAGGTACTTCCCAATTCTGACCGAGCTGGCGGTGTTGCTCAAGGTAATTTTCCATAGCCATATAAGTTTTGCGGGGAAACCAAATTCAGACATAGCGGCATATAGGCAGCTCCTTTTCGAAAGCGGCTTTAAAATCAACAAAGAGATGATGCGTGTCGATTCTTTTTTCACGGGTGTTTTCCAAGATTTGGCGTATTGTAAAAATCTGGTCGATGGTAGATTTACCAGGTCTGAAGCCACACTGATAAGGTCCAATCAGTCTGTTCACATCAGGCTTCAGTCTTTCGCACAATACGCTTGATAGGACCTTATATGCGATATTCAAAAGGCTGATTTCGCGATAGTTGGCGCAGTTTGCAGGATCGCCCTTCTTGTGGATTGGGCAGAAAACACTTAGATTCCACTCTTCAGGCATGCATTCATCCAACCATATTCTGCATAGAAGCTGATGCATGCGCCTTACCAGCTCCTCGCCTCCGTGTTCGAATAGCTCAGCAGGCAAACCATAAGCGCCAGCTGCTTTATTGTTTTTCAATCGGGATATTGCTTTTCGCACCTCATTATAGTCGGGTTGTGGAAGGTCAACTCCATCACCTTCGATTGTGGGCTCGGGTTCGGCATCTTCTCTGGTTTCTTGCTCAGTTTCTCTATTTAAAAGGGCAGAGAAGTGATCCCTCCATATTCTAAGTGCTCTCTGAACATCGGCCACCAGGTCGCCGTTCTCATTCTTACAGGAGTTTGCCCCGGGTTTAAAACCTTCTGTCATTCGCCGAACTTTTTGATAGGATCTTCGGGCATTATTCCCGTTGGCCAGCATCTCAAGCTCCTTTATTTCACGGGTTTCTGCCTCTCTTTTTTTCGCCCGGAAAAGCCGCCTCGCTTCCCTCTTCAACTCGCGGTAGTGTTCACACACACTCCTCGTTGCATTCGATCTCAGCGCTACCTTGTAGGCTCCGTCCTTTCTTCTCGTTGCAGCGCGGCACTCTTCATCATCATACCAGTTGTTTCTTCGCGTTCGCCGGAATCCAATTACTTCTTCGGCTGCGGTACGGAGTGCTTCTGAGATATGATCCCACTGCTCATGCATTCCACTAGGTTGAATTGTGCTCTCGGAGAGCAGGTGTGAGAGGCGATTGCAGCTTTTCGACGTCCAGCTTTCCCTGCGTTTTTTGTTGCACCTCTTTTGTCGTACAGAGGCGGGTACGAATCTTGGCTGCTACTAGGTAGTGATCAGAGTCGATGTTAGGTCCTCGTATTGTGCGAACATCTAAAACGCTGGAAGCATGCCGTCCGTCTATCACAACGTGGTCGATCTGGTTGCGTGTTTTTCGATCGGGGGACAGCCATGTAGGCTGATGGATCTTCTTGTGCATAAACCTAGTGCTGGATATGACCATGTTTCGGGCACCGCATGCCGCACTTGCATTTTGAAATTTCGAACAATTTTTTCCAATACATCTCGTTACTATCATATTTACTTGAATTTTTAACAATATCTTTATATGAAATCAGACGATTTTTTAAATACCTTCTAATTGTAGTTTTACATACTATCGGAATGTTTGTATATTTCCACAACTCACAAACCATAATTGTAATCGCATGCATATATTTTACTAAAGTTTGATTTTTTTTCATATTTGATGCAACATTTTTCCTCATATGTAAAAAATATTGCATCACTTGTTGGTTTGTTGGATATAGGGCCATGTGCTCTCGGTTTTGTTACTATCAACAAAAATTGTTGGTATAAAAAAGCAATAACAAAACCGAGAGCCCACGGTAAGGTATGATAAAACAGATCTGTCAAAAATCCATCATGATCACACTACTAACTGTCAAATGGCGGAAGTGGTTCATGCATATGCTAAAAAGAAGAATAGAACTAAGAGGTCAGATGACATCGAAACCAGCGTATTGTTAGCTCAATGATTAGCAATGCGTGCCAAAATTTCTCTGATGAGTGAAGTCTATCAGCTTCCGCAATGGATCTATAAGAAAAGCTATGGCAGTTGTCTCTAAACATTTTTCCTACTCTATTCAATCAAAAAAAACTTTTAGTAATTAATTAAAATGATTATTAATAAATAAAAACAGTAATAATTTTCATAAAAATTCAAAAAGGGAAAAATTATTATTCTGGGCCTTGATCTCGTTTCATGAATACTTGAAAATGTACAGGCCGTAAATCAACAAAAATTGTTGGTATAAAAAAGCAATAACAAAACCGAGAGCACACGGTAAGGCAGTTCTAATGATAAAACAGATCTGTTAAAAATGCATCACGATCACACTACTAACTGTCAAATGGCGGAAGTGGTTCATGCATATGGTAAAAAGAAGAATAAAACTAGGAGTTTAGATGACATCAAAACCAGCGTATTAATAGCTTAATGGTTAGCAATGCGTGCCAAAGTTTCTCTGATGAGTGAAGTCTAGCAGCTTCCGAAATGGATCTATAAGAAAAGCTATGGCAGTTGGCTCTAAACATTTTTCCTACTCTATTCAATAAAAGAAAAACTTTTAATAATTAATTAAAATGATTATTAATAAATAAAAACAGTAATAATTTTAATAAAAATTCAAAAAGTGAAAAATTATTATTTTTGGCCTTGAGCTCGTTTCATGAATACTTGAAAATGTACAGGCCGTAAATCAATAAAAATTGTTGGTATAAAAAAGCAATTTTATAGAAATCTTTAAGCTTTGAGTAACAACTATTGTTGAAACGACGAGGAGGCACGAGAAATGAAAACGCTGGCAAGTACGCGCCAAATTTTCTTCCATACAATATAGCAATAGTACAATACCAATTGGTTGGGGTGTGTTTTTATTTCCTACAAACGTTACAATGTCACATGTTACAAACATTTTCTAATTACCATTAATTTTTATAAAACTTACGTTGGTTTGTCCTCCTCCTCTGCTGGTCGATTTCAATGGCTCGCAAATTTAGAATGACAACGAAATTTTACGTAGAGGTGATAGTTCATGCCAAAAATAATCGATATCACCCGGCAGAGGAGGGGTTGCCAGAAGGGCGAAATGACAAATACCCTTAAGACATGTTCACACATTTCAATCACGTAGCACAAACATAAGTATTCGCCAACATCCCGGCCACCGTGAACACCAACATCCAACTTCGCTAACAAACAAGCAGGTCGTCTGAATACACCGTTCTTCGTTTGCACTTCGGCACTGCGTACTTGTCCGTCCTTGCCCGGATACACTTGGGTTATTCTGCCCATTGCCCATTTTGAACGATGTAGATTGCTATCGACGATTAGGACGATGTCACCACTGCGTAGCGGTTGTACAGGCTGGTACCATTTGGTTCGACGGCACAAGTCCGGCAAGTACTCGAAAAGCCATTTCTTCCAAAAGCGGTGCTGTGCCTGTTGCGCTTTCCTCCATTGCTTCCTAGTAGCTCGGTACTCTTCTTCGCGTGGGTGTGGCGTTTGCTCGGTGCTGGCTGTACCTAAAAGAAAGTGATTAGGAGTTATAGGATAGTCAGTGGGCGAGTCTAATGAAATGTGAGTCAGCGGATGCGAAGTGACCATGTTCTCGGCTTCGCACATTAAATTGTAAAGGCAATGCTCTTGTCGATTTTCATAATGAAGGGCGTGACCAATTGCGCGCTTTACACTGCGCACTAACCTCTCCCAACATCCACCAGCATGCGGATTTAGTGGACAGTTAAACACCCACTCTATGCGATCGTTGGCAAGAGTATCGGCAATCTTTTTTAAGCTGAAATCTGAGTGTTGTCGCTGAAGCTCCTTATCTGCACCGATGAAATTGGTGCCGTTGTCCAAGCGTATACGTACTGGGGTTCCTCGTCGGCTCATGAAGTTGCGAATCGGTACTGAGATCTCTGGCGATTTCCAACTGTATTGCGCGGACGGTTAAGCACGTGAAAATAGCAATCCAGCACTTCTCCGTGCGACGCCCTGAGGTGACGAGAAACGGTCCCATATAGTACAGTCCCACGTAAGAGAACGGTCTCACGAATGGAATCAGTCTATCTCGCGCCAATTGTCCCATTATTGGGTTTTCATGTTTAGCACGATTGTTTTTGCATAATTGACATTCTTTCGCGATGCGACGTACTGAAACTCGCAAACGTGGTATCCAAAATTTCCTCCGGATTTCTGCTACGATTGTTCCTGCGTTCTGATGCCGCCATTTTCGACGATAGTAGCTAACCAGAAAATTTGTGACATAATGAGCGCGCGGCAGGATGATGGGTCTACGAGTTTCTTCCGGAACTGCGTCTGCGAAGTCGATTCTCCCTTTTACTCGAATGACACCCATATCGTCCATATACGGCGTAAGGCTCGCTAGTTTGCTATCGCGTTTCAGTGCTTTTCCCTTACTCATGAAGCAAGAAAATCTTTCAAAAAAACTATGATCAACCTTTATGTGGTAAACGAGATTGGCTCGAAGCTCTTCCCGAGTGTCAGGAGCGGGTTCCTCCGTTGGCCAACATCTCTCCTCTTTCAGTAGGAACTCTGGACCGCTCGCCCAGAAGGACTTCCGTTTATCGGTTCGAATACGCATGCCGAAGTCAGCTGGGTTACTCGCGCTTGGCAACCATCTCCACTCGGTGGCATCGCTATTTTCCAAAATTTCATTTACACGATGTGCTACGTATGGCTTGTAGCGCCGATGATCGGATTTAATCCATGCCAGGGTTGTTTTCGAGTCGCTCCACATAATAATTCTCTTAACATTTACCTCGTGATTTTGCAGAATCATGATACGGAGACGTGCTGCAAGAACGGCTGATTGTAACTCCAAACGCGGAATGGTCGTCAGCTTCAGCGGAGCACACTTCGCCTTACCCATGACGAATTCCACTCGTATGTTTCCAGCATCAGCATCAACCCTCCAGTACGCCACTGGTGCATAAGCCGCTTCACTTGCATCTGCGAACACATGTAACTCAACTGGACACTGTAAAAACTGCGCGTGATAACAACGCGGCATGCCGAGATTTTCGATGTCTTTCAATACCTGTAGCCACTTTTGCCATATACCGTACGCGTCATCTGGAATGCTTTCGTCCCAGTCCACGTTTTTCTTCCAAGCTGTTTGTAGTACCAGTTTAGCCACTAATGTAAATTCGGATGCCAGGCCGAAAGGGTGCTACACTTAATGCTTCGCGCTTGGTAGGTCTGCTATCCCTGTTTATGATTGATTTATCAAGTTTGCCAAGTGAGAGCGCGAACTTCAGCTCGTCCCTCACTGTGTCCCAATACATTCCTAAAACTTTCTGAAAATCGTTTTTGTCGAGTTTAAAATCTTGACCTGCGGTTTCTTCGCCGTTTAGCTGCTCGCTGACCGTTTTCACATTCGATACAAAGCGCTTTAATTCCAATCCAGCTTGTCTGTGAACCCAGCTTACTTCTTTCGTAACCTGCGCGGCTTCTTCCGGTGTATAAAAGCAGTGCACAAAGTCGTCGACGTAGTGGTTATTGAAAATGGCGTCTGCCGCCTTGGGAAACATGGTCTTGAAGTCTTCGGCGTTCCTGTTCTTAACAAATTGTGCGGAGCAAGGGGAACATGTTGCACCAAATGTCATAACGGTCATCACGTACTCACCAACCGGCTCATTGACGCTATTTCTCCAAAGGAAACGTTGTGCGTTTTGGCCCTCACGACGTATCTTCACTTGGTGGAGCATTTCCACTATATCCCCACACACACTGATTGCCTTTTGTCTAATTTTCATTAATATCGTGGTAAGCGGTTGGCAGAGATCCGGACCGTTCAGCAGGACGGAGTTCAAAGACACTCCTTCGACTTGGGCAGCAGCATCAAAGACCAGGCGTAGCTTTTCTGGCTTGTTGGCATTTCGAACACCAAAATGAGGTAAATACCATGTTCGTTTTCCTTTTGGTTCTTTAACCTCTTCGTCGCTTAAGCGCCTCGCGTACCCCTTTCTAACGTAGTCCGCTATAATATCTGCATATGTCTTCTTGAATTCTTCATCTTGGTCGAAGCGTCAATAGCCTCTTCTCTGCCATATTCCTATTATCCGGAAGCATATGTAATCGTTTCTCCACAATAAACCCGTTTCGAAGCAACCCTTTTTCGCACTGTCGTTTGTTCAAGCAGATATTTCGCTCTTATTACGGCGCCACTCTCAATATGTTTCCCTGTTGGATTAACACCCAAGGCATCATCAACAATATAATTTTCCACTAGGCTTTCCAAGCGTTCGACGTTTTCATATTGTATACAAAAGGAGTGATGACCCACGTATTCGCTTTATTCGCCATCTAAGCCGTATACAACCCACCCAAGCTTTGTTAAAATAACTGCCGGACCATACCGTCCATCCGCTGCTGTTTTCTTTGCCATGCCGAGATGTGCGTCGTCTAGCCCAATCAGTAGACAAGGTGTTGCTGCGTTGTAGTGTGAAAGCGGGAGTTTCTTTATGCATTGTGCAATTGTGCTCTCGGAGAGCAGGTGTGAGAGGCGATCTGGCGGTCTGTTGCGATTGCAGCTTTTCGACGTCCAGCTTTCCCTGCGTTTTTTGTTGCACCTCTTTTGTCGTACAGAGGCGGGTACGAATCTTGGCTGCTACTAGGTAGTGATCAGAGTCGATGTTAGGTCCTCGTATTGTGCGAACATCTAAAACGCTGGAAGCATGCCGTCCGTCTATCACAACGTGGTCGATCTGGTTGCGTGTTTTTCGATCGGGGGACAGCAATGTAGGCTGATGGATCTTCTTGTGCATAAACCTAGTGCTGGATATGACCATGTTTCGGGCACCGCATGCCGCACTTGCATTTTGAAATTTCGAACAATTTATTCCAATACATCTCGTTACTATCATATTTACTTGAATTTTTAACAATATCTTTATATGACATCAGAAGATTTTTTAAATATTTTCTAATTGTAGTTTTACATACTATCGGACTGTTTATATATTTCCACAACTCACAAACCATATTTGTAATCACATGCATATATTTTACTAAAGTTTGATTTTTTTTAATATTTGATGCAACATTTTTCCTCATATGTAAAAAATATTGCATCACTTGTTGGTTTGTTGGATATAGGGCCATGTGCTCTCGGTTTTGTTACTATCAACAAAAATTGTTGGTATAAAAAAGCAATAACAAAACCGAGAGCCCACGGTAAGGCATGATAAAACAGATCTGTCAAAAATCCATCATGATCACACTACTAACTGTCAAATGGCGGAAGTGGTTCATGCATATGCTAAAAAGAAGAATAGAACTAAGAGTTCAGATGACATCGAAACCAGCGTATTGTTAGCTCAATGATTAGCAATGCGTGCCAAAATTTCTCTGATGAGTGAAGTCTATCAGCTTCCGAAATGGATCTATAAGAAAAGCTATGGCAGTTGTCTCTAAACATTTTTCCTACTCTATTCAATCAAAAAAAAACTTTTTGTAATTAATTAAAATGATTATAAATAAATAAAAACAGTAATAATTTTCATAAAAATTCAAAAAGGGAAAAATTATTATTCTGGGCCTTGAGCTCGTTTCATGAATACTTGAAAATGTACAGGCCGTAAATCAACAAAAATTGTTGGTATAAAAAAGCAATAACAAAACCGAGAGCACACGGTAAGGCAGTTCTAATGATAAAACAGATCTGTTAAAAATGCATCACGATCACACTACTAACTGTCAAATGGCGGAAGTGGTTCATGCATATGGTAAAAAGAAGAATAAAACTAGGAGTTTAGATGACATCAAAACCAGCGTATTGATAGCTTAATGGTTAGCAATGCGTGCCAAAGTTTCTCTGATGAGTGAAGTCTAGCAGCTTCCGAAATGGATCTATAAGAAAAGCTATGGCAGTTGTCTCTAAACATTTTTCCTACTCTATTCAATAAAAAAAAAACTTTTAATAATTAATTAAAATGATTATTAATAAATAAAAACAGTAATAATTTTAATAAAAATTCAAAAAGTGAAAAATTATTATTTTTGGCCTTGAGCTCGTTTCATGAATACTTGAAAATGTACAGGCCGTAAATCAATAAAAATTGTTGGTATAAAAAAGCAATTTTATAGAAATCTTTAAGCTTTGAGTAACAACTATTGTTGAAACGACGAGGAGGCACGAGAAATGAAAACGCTGGCAAGTACGCGCCAAATTTTCTTCCATACAATATAGCAATAGTACAATACCAATTGGTTGGGGTGTGTTTTTATTTCCTACAAACGTTACAATTTCACATGTTACAAACATTTTCTAATTACCATTAATTTTTATAAAACTTACGTTGGTTTGTCCTCCTCCTCTGCTGGTCGATTTCAATGGCTCGCAAATTTAGAATGACAACGAAATTTTACGTAGAGGTGATAGTTCATGCCAAAAATAATCGATATCACCCGGCAGAGGAGGGGTTGCCAGAAGGGCGAAATGACAAATACTCTTAAGACATGTTCACACATTTCAATCACGTAGCACAAACATAAGTATTCGCCAACATCCCGGCCACCGTGAACACCAACATCCAACTTCGCTAACAAACAAGCAGGTCGTCTGAATACACCGTTCTTCGTTTGCACTTCGGCACTGCGTACTTGTCCGTCCTTGCCCGGATACACTTGGGTTATTCTGCCCATTGCCCATTTTGAACGATGTAGATTGCTATCGACGATTAGGACGATGTCACCACTGCGTAGCGGTTGTACAGGCTGGTACCATTTGGTTCGACGGCACAAGTCCGGCAAGTACTCGAAAAGCCATTTCTTCCAAAAGCGGTGCTGTGCCTGTTGCGCTTTCCTCCATTGCTTCCTAGTAGCTCGGTACTCTTCTTCGCGTGGGTGTGGCGTTTGCTCGGTGCTGGCTGTACCTAAAAGAAAGTGATTAGGAGTTATAGGATAGTCAGTGGGCGAGTCTAATGGAATGTGAGTCAGCGGATGCGAAGTGACCATGTTCTCGGCTTCGCACATTAAATTGTACAGGCAATGCTCTTGTCGATTTTCATAATGAAGCGCGTGTCCAATTGCGCGCTTTACACTGCGCACTAACCTCTCCCAACATCCACCAGCATGCGGATTTAGTGGACAGTTAAACACCCACTCTATGCGATCGTTGGCAAGAGTATCGGCAATCTTTTTTAAGCTGAAATCTGAGTGTTGTCGCTGAAGCTCCTTATCTGCACCGATGTAATTGGTGCCGTTGTCCGAGCGTATACGTACTGGGGTTCCTCGTCGGCTCATGAAGTTGCGAATCGGTACTGAGATCTCTGGCGATTTCCAACTGTATTGCGCGGACGGTTAAGCACGTGAAAATAGCAATCCAGCACTTCTCCGTGCGACGCCCTGAGGTGACGAGAAACGGTCCCATATAGTACAGTCCCACGTAAGAGAACGGTCTCACGAATGGAGTCAGTCTATCTCGCGGCAATTGTCCCATTATTGGGTTTTCATGTTTAGCACGATTGTTTTTGCATAATTGACATTCTTTCGCGATGCGACGTACTGAAACTCGCAAACGTGGTATCCAAAATTTCCTCCGGATTTCTGCTGCGATTGTTCCTGCGTTCTGATGCCGCCATTCTCGACGATAGTAGCTAACCAGAAAATTTGTGAGCGCGCGGCAGGATGATGGGTCTACGAGTTTCTTCCGGAACTGCGTCTGCGAAGTCGATTCTCCCTTTTACTCGAATGACACCCATATCGTCCATATACGGTGTAAGGCTCGCTAGTTTGCTATCGCGTTTCAGTGCTTTTCCCTTACTCATGAAGCAAGAAAATCTTTCAAAAAAACTATGATCAACCTTTATGTGGTAAACGAGATTGGCTCGAAGCTCTTCCCGAGTGTCAGGAGCGGGTTCCTCCGTTGGCCAACATCTCTCCTCTTTCAGTAGGAACTCTGGACCGCTCGCCCAGAAGGACTTACGTTTATCGGTTCGAATACGCATGCCGAAGTCAGCTGGGTTACTCGCGCTTCGCAACCATCTCCACTCGGTGGCTTCGCTATTTTCCAAAATTTCATTTACACGATGTGCTACGTATGGCTTGTAGCGCCGATGATCGGATTTAATCCATGCCAGGGTTGTTTTCGAGTCGCTCCACATAATAATTCTCTTAACATTTACCTCGTGATTTTGCAGAATCATGATACGGAGACGTGCTGCAAGAACGGCTGATTGTAACTCCAAACGCGGAATGGTCGTAAGCTTCAGCGGAGCACACTTCGCCTTACCCATGACGAATTCCACTCGTATGTCTCCACCATCAGCATCAACCCTCCAGTACGCCACTGCTGCATAAGCCGCTTCACTTGCATCTGCGAACACATGTAACTCAACTGGACACTGTAAAAACTGCGCGTGATAACAACGCGGCATGCCGAGATTTTCGATGTCTTTCAATACCTGTAGCCACTTTTGTCATATACCGTACGCGTCATCTGGAATGCTTTCGTCCCAGTCCACGTTTTTCTTCCAAGCTGTTTGTAGTACCAGTTTAGCCACTAATGTAAATTCGGATGCCAGGCCGAAAGGGTGCTACACTTAATGCTTCGCGCTTGGTAGGTCTGCTATCACTGTTTATGATTGATTTATCAATTTTGCCAAGTGAGAGCGCGAACTTCAGCTCGTCCCTCGCTGTGTCCCAATACATTCCTAAAACTTTCTGAAAATCGTTTTTGTCGAGTTTAAAATCTTGACCTGCGGTTTCTTCGCCGTTTAGCTGCTCGCTGACCGTTTTCACATTCGATACAAAGCGCTTTAATTCAAATCCAGCTTGTCTGTGAACCCAGCTTACTTCTTTCGTAACCTGCGCGGCTTCTTCCGGTGTATAAAAGCAGTGCACAAAGTCGTCGACGTAGTGGTTATTGAAAATGGCGTCTGCCGCCTTGGGAAACATGGTCTTGAAGTCTTCGGCGTTCCTGTTCTTAACAAATTGTGCGGAGCAAGGGGAACATGTTGCACCAAATGTCATAACGGTCATCACGTACTCACCAACCGGCTCATTGACGCTATTTCTCCAAAGGAAACGTTGTGCGTTTTGGCCCTCACGACGTATCTTCACTTGGTGGAGCATTTCCACTATATCCCCACACACACTGATTGCCTTTTGTCTAATTTTCATTAATATCGTGGTAAGCGGTTGGCAGAGATCCGGACCGTTCAGCAGGACGGAGTTCAAAGACACTCCTTCGACTTGGGCAGCAGCATCAAAGACCAGGCGTAGCTTTTCTGGCTTGTTGGCATTTCGAACACCAAAATGAGGTAAATACCATGTTCGTTTTCCTTTTGGTTCTTTAACCTCTTCGTCGCTTAAGCGCCTCGCGTACCCCTTTCTAACGTAGTCCGCTATAATATCTGCATATGTCTTCTTGAATTCTTCATCTTGGTCGAACTTCCTCTCAAGCGTCCATAGCCTCTTCTCTGCCATATTCCTATTATCCGAAAGCATATGTAATCGTTTCTCCACAATAAACCCGTTTCGAAGCAACCCTTCTTTCGCACTGTCGTTTGTTCAAGCAGATATTTCGCTCTTATTACGGGGCCACTCTCAATATGTTTCCCTGTTGGATTAACACCCAAGGCATCATCAACAATATAATTTTCCACTAGGCTTTCCAAGCGTTCGACGTTTTCATATTGTATACAAAAGGAGTGATGACCCACGTATTCGCTTTATTCGCCATCTAAGCCGTATACAACCCACCCAAGCTTTGTTAAAATAACTGCCGGACCATACCGTCCATCCGCTGCTGTTTTCTTTGCCATGCCGAGATGTGCGTCGTCTAGCCCAATCAGTAGACAAGGTGTTGCTGCGTTGTAGTGTGAAAGCGGGAGTTTCTTTATGCATTGTGCAATTGTGCTCTCGGAGAGCAGGTGTGAGAGGCGATCTGGCGGTCTGT
Organism: Merzomyia westermanni; assembly: GCA_949987695.1. Classification (NCBI taxonomy): domain Eukaryota; kingdom Metazoa; phylum Arthropoda; class Insecta; order Diptera; family Tephritidae; genus Merzomyia; species Merzomyia westermanni. The sequence goes on from OX465292.1 coordinate 69,051,405, forward strand.
TGCGATTGCAGCTTTTCGACGTCCAGCTTTCCCTGCGTTTTTTGTTGCACCTCTTTTGTCGTACAGAGGCGGGTACGAATCTTGGCTGCTACTAGGTAGTGATCAGAGTCGATGTTAGGTCCTCGTATTGTGCGAACATCTAAAACGCTGGAAGCATGCCGTCCGTCTATCACAACGTGGTCGATCTGGTTGCGTGTTTTTCGATCGGGGGACAGCAATGTAGGCTGATGGATCTTCTTGTGCATAAACCTAGTGCTGGATATGACCATGTTTCGGGCACCGCATGCCGCACTTGCATTTTGAAATTTCGAACAATTTATTCCAATACATCTCGTTACTATCATATTTACTTGAATTTTTAACAATATCTTTATATGACATCAGAAGATTTTTTAAATATTTTCTAATTGTAGTTTTACATACTATCGGACTGTTTATATATTTCCACAACTCACAAACCATATTTGTAATCACATGCATATATTTTACTAAAGTTTGATTTTTTTTAATATTTGATGCAACATTTTTCCTCATATGTAAAAAATATTGCATCACTTGTTGGTTTGTTGGATATAGGGCCATGTGCTCTCGGTTTTGTTACTATCAACAAAAATTGTTGGTATAAAAAAGCAATAACAAAACCGAGAGCCCACGGTAAGGCATGATAAAACAGATCTGTCAAAAATCCATCATGATCACACTACTAACTGTCAAATGGCGGAAGTGGTTCATGCATATGCTAAAAAGAAGAATAGAACTAAGAGTTCAGATGACATCGAAACCAGCGTATTGTTAGCTCAATGATTAGCAATGCGTGCCAAAATTTCTCTGATGAGTGAAGTCTATCAGCTTCCGAAATGGATCTATAAGAAAAGCTATGGCAGTTGTCTCTAAACATTTTTCCTACTCTATTCAATCAAAAAAAAACTTTTTGTAATTAATTAAAATGATTATAAATAAATAAAAACAGTAATAATTTTCATAAAAATTCAAAAAGGGAAAAATTATTATTCTGGGCCTTGAGCTCGTTTCATGAATACTTGAAAATGTACAGGCCGTAAATCAACAAAAATTGTTGGTATAAAAAAGCAATAACAAAACCGAGAGCACACGGTAAGGCAGTTCTAATGATAAAACAGATCTGTTAAAAATGCATCACGATCACACTACTAACTGTCAAATGGCGGAAGTGGTTCATGCATATGGTAAAAAGAAGAATAAAACTAGGAGTTTAGATGACATCAAAACCAGCGTATTGATAGCTTAATGGTTAGCAATGCGTGCCAAAGTTTCTCTGATGAGTGAAGTCTAGCAGCTTCCGAAATGGATCTATAAGAAAAGCTATGGCAGTTGTCTCTAAACATTTTTCCTACTCTATTCAATAAAAAAAAAACTTTTAATAATTAATTAAAATGATTATTAATAAATAAAAACAGTAATAATTTTAATAAAAATTCAAAAAGTGAAAAATTATTATTTTTGGCCTTGAGCTCGTTTCATGAATACTTGAAAATGTACAGGCCGTAAATCAATAAAAATTGTTGGTATAAAAAAGCAATTTTATAGAAATCTTTAAGCTTTGAGTAACAACTATTGTTGAAACGACGAGGAGGCACGAGAAATGAAAACGCTGGCAAGTACGCGCCAAATTTTCTTCCATACAATATAGCAATAGTACAATACAAATTGGTTGGGGTGTGTTTTTATTTCCTACAAACGTTACAATTTCACATGTTACAAACATTTTCTAATTACCATTAATTTTTATAAAACTTACGTTGGTTTGTCCTCCTCCTCTGCTGGTCGATTTCAATGGCTCGCAAATTTAGAATGACAACGAAATTTTACGTAGAGGTGATAGTTCATGCCAAAAATAATCGATATCACCCGGCAGAGGAGGGGTTGCCAGAAGGGCGAAATGACAAATACTCTTAAGACATGTTCACACATTTCAATCACGTAGCACAAACATAAGTATTCGCCAACATCCCGGCCACCGTGAACACCAACATCCAACTTCGCTAACAAACAAGCAGGTCGTCTGAATACACCGTTCTTCGTTTGCACTTCGGCACTGCGTACTTGTCCGTCCTTGCCCGGATACACTTGGGTTATTCTGCCCATTGCCCATTTTGAACGATGTAGATTGCTATCGACGATTAGGACGATGTCACCACTGCGTAGCGGTTGTACAGGCTGGTACCATTTGGTTCGACGGCACAAGTCCGGCAAGTACTCGAAAAGCCATTTCTTCCAAAAGCGGTGCTGTGCCTGTTGCGCTTTCCTCCATTGCTTCCTAGTAGCTCGGTACTCTTCTTCGCGTGGGTGTGGCGTTTGCTCGGTGCTGGCTGTACCTAAAAGAAAGTGATTAGGAGTTATAGGATAGTCAGTGGGCGAGTCTAATGGAATGTGAGTCAGCGGATGCGAAGTGACCATGTTCTCGGCTTCGCACATTAAATTGTACAGGCAATGCTCTTGTCGATTTTCATAATGAAGCGCGTGTCCAATTGCGCGCTTTACACTGCGCACTAACCTCTCCCAACATCCACCAGCATGCGGATTTAGTGGACAGTTAAACACCCACTCTATGCGATCGTTGGCAAGAGTATCGGCAATCTTTTTTAAGCTGAAATCTGAGTGTTGTCGCTGAAGCTCCTTATCTGCACCGATGTAATTGGTGCCGTTGTCCGAGCGTATACGTACTGGGGTTCCTCGTCGGCTCATGAAGTTGCGAATCGGTACTGAGATCTCTGGCGATTTCCAACTGTATTGCGCGGACGGTTAAGCACGTGAAAATAGCAATCCAGCACTTCTCCGTGCGACGCCCTGAGGTGACGAGAAACGGTCCCATATAGTACAGTCCCACGTAAGAGAACGGTCTCACGAATGGAGTCAGTCTATCTCGCGGCAATTGTCCCATTATTGGGTTTTCATGTTTAGCACGATTGTTTTTGCATAATTGACATTCTTTCGCGATGCGACGTACTGAAACTCGCAAACGTGGTATCCAAAATTTCCTCCGGATTTCTGCTGCGATTGTTCCTGCGTTCTGATGCCGCCATTCTCGACGATAGTAGCTAACCAGAAAATTTGTGAGCGCGCGGCAGGATGATGGGTCTACGAGTTTCTTCCGGAACTGCGTCTGCGAAGTCGATTCTCCCTTTTACTCGAATGACACCCATATCGTCCATATACGGTGTAAGGCTCGCTAGTTTGCTATCGCGTTTCAGTGCTTTTCCCTTACTCATGAAGCAAGAAAATCTTTCAAAAAAACTATGATCAACCTTTATGTGGTAAACGAGATTGGCTCGAAGCTCTTCCCGAGTGTCAGGAGCGGGTTCCTCCGTTGGCCAACATCTCTCCTCTTTCAGTAGGAACTCTGGACCGCTCGCCCAGAAGGACTTACGTTTATCGGTTCGAATACGCATGCCGAAGTCAGCTGGGTTACTCGCGCTTCGCAACCATCTCCACTCGGTGGCTTCGCTATTTTCCAAAATTTCATTTACACGATGTGCTACGTATGGCTTGTAGCGCCGATGATCGGATTTAATCCATGCCAGGGTTGTTTTCGAGTCGCTCCACATAATAATTCTCTTAACATTTACCTCGTGATTTTGCAGAATCATGATACGGAGACGTGCTGCAAGAACGGCTGATTGTAACTCCAAACGCGGAATGGTCGTAAGCTTCAGCGGAGCACACTTCGCCTTACCCATGACGAATTCCACTCGTATGTCTCCACCATCAGCATCAACCCTCCAGTACGCCACTGCTGCATAAGCCGCTTCACTTGCATCTGCGAACACATGTAACTCAACTGGACACTGTAAAAACTGCGCGTGATAACAACGCGGCATGCCGAGATTTTCGATGTCTTTCAATACCTGTAGCCACTTTTGTCATATACCGTACGCGTCATCTGGAATGCTTTCGTCCCAGTCCACGTTTTTCTTCCAAGCTGTTTGTAGTACCAGTTTAGCCACTAATGTAAATTCGGATGCCAGGCCGAAAGGGTGCTACACTTAATGCTTCGCGCTTGGTAGGTCTGCTATCACTGTTTATGATTGATTTATCAATTTTGCCAAGTGAGAGCGCGAACTTCAGCTCGTCCCTCGCTGTGTCCCAATACATTCCTAAAACTTTCTGAAAATCGTTTTTGTCGAGTTTAAAATCTTGACCTGCGGTTTCTTCGCCGTTTAGCTGCTCGCTGACCGTTTTCACATTCGATACAAAGCGCTTTAATTCAAATCCAGCTTGTCTGTGAACCCAGCTTACTTCTTTCGTAACCTGCGCGGCTTCTTCCGGTGTATAAAAGCAGTGCACAAAGTCGTCGACGTAGTGGTTATTGAAAATGGCGTCTGCCGCCTTGGGAAACATGGTCTTGAAGTCTTCGGCGTTCCTGTTCTTAACAAATTGTGCGGAGCAAGGGGAACATGTTGCACCAAATGTCATAACGGTCATCACGTACTCACCAACCGGCTCATTGACGCTATTTCTCCAAAGGAAACGTTGTGCGTTTTGGCCCTCACGACGTATCTTCACTTGGTGGAGCATTTCCACTATATCCCCACACACACTGATTGCCTTTTGTCTAATTTTCATTAATATCGTGGTAAGCGGTTGGCAGAGATCCGGACCGTTCAGCAGGACGGAGTTCAAAGACACTCCTTCGACTTGGGCAGCAGCATCAAAGACCAGGCGTAGCTTTTCTGGCTTGTTGGCATTTCGAACACCAAAATTAGGTAAATACCATGTTCGTTTTCCTTTTGGTTCTTTAACCTCTTCGTCGCTTAAGCGCCTCGCGTACCCCTTTCTAACGTAGTCCGCTATAATATCTGCATATGTCTTCTTGAATTCTTCATCTTGGTCGAACTTCCTCTCAAGCGTCAATAGCCTCTTCTCTGCCATATTCCTATTATCCGGAAGCATATGTAATCGTTTCTCCACAATAAACCCGTTTCGAAGCAACCCTTCTTTCGCACTGTCGTTTGTTCAAGCAGATATTTCGCTCTTATTACGGGGCCACTCTCAATATGTTTCCCTGTTGGATTAACACCCAAGGCATCATCAACAATATAATTTTCCACTAGGCTTTCCAAGCGTTCGACGTTTTCATATTGTATACAAAAGGAGTGATGACCCACGTATTCGCTTTATTCGCCATCTAAGCCGTATACAACCCACCCAAGCTTTGTTAAAATAACTGCCGGACCATACCGTCCATCCGCTGCTGTTTTCTTTGCCATGCCGAGATGTGCGTCGTCTAGCCCAATCAGTAGACAAGGTGTTGCTGCGTTGTAGTGTGAAAGCGGGAGTTTCTTTATGCATTGTGCAATTGTGCTCTCGGAGAGCAGGTGTGAGAGGCGATCTGGCGGTCTGTTGCGATTGCAGCTTTTCGACGTCCAGCTTTCCCTGCGTTTTTTGTTGCACCTCTTTTGTCGTACAGAGGCGGGTACGAATCTTGGCTGCTACTAGGTAGTGATCAGAGTCGATGTTAGGTCCTCGTATTGTGCGAACATCTAAAACGCTGGAAGCATGCCGTCCGTCTATCACAACGTGGTCGATCTGGTTGCGTGTTTTTCGATCGGGGGACAGCAATGTAGGCTGATGGATCTTCTTGTGCATAAACCTAGTGCTGGATATGACCATGTTTCGGGCACCGCATGCCGCACTTGCATTTTGAAATTTCGAACAATTTATTCCAATACATCTCGTTACTATCATATTTACTTGAATTTTTAACAATATCTTTATATGACATCAGAAGATTTTTTAAATATTTTCTAATTGTAGTTTAACATACTATCGGAATGTTTATATATTTCCACAACTCACAAGCCATATTTGTAATCACATGCATATATTTTACTAAAGTTTGATTTTTTTTAATATTTGATGCAACATTTTTCCTCATATGTAAAAAATATTGCATCACTTGTTGGTTTGTTGGATATAGGGCCATGTGCTCTCGGTTTTGTTACTATCAACAAAAATTTTTGGTATAAAAAAGAAATAACAAAACCGAGAGCCCACGGTAAGGCATGATAAAACAGATCTGTCAAAAATCCATCATGATCACACTACTAACTGTCAAATGGCGGAAGTGGTTCATGCATATGCTAAAAAGAAGAATAGAACTAAGAGTTCAGATGACATCGAAACCAGCGTATTGTTAGCTCAATGATTAGCAATGCGTGCCAAAATTTCTCTGATGAGTGAAGTCTATCAGCTTCCGAAATGGATCTATAAGAAAAGCTATGGCAGTTGTCTCTAAACATTTTTCCTACTCTATTCAATCAAAAAAAAACTTTTTGTAATTAATTAAAATGATTATAAATAAATAAAAACAGTAATAATTTTCATAAAAATTCAAAAAGGGAAAAATTATTATTCTGGGCCTTGAGCTCGTTTCATGAATACTTGAAAATGTACAGGCCGTAAATCAACAAAAATTGTTGGTATAAAAAAGCAATAACAAAACCGAGAGCACACGGTAAGGCAGTTCTAATGATAAAACAGATCTGTTAAAAATGCATCACGATCACACTACTAACTGTCAAATGGCGGAAGTGGTTCATGCATATGGTAAAAAGAAGAATAAAACTAGGAGTTTAGATGACATCAAAACCAGCGTATTGATAGCTTAATGGTTAGCAATGCGTGCCAAAGTTTCTCTGATGAGTGAAGTCTAGCAGCTTCCGAAATGGATCTATAAGAAAAGCTATGGCAGTTGTATCTAAACATTTTTCCTACTCTATTCAATAAAAAAAAACTTTTATTAATTAATTAAAATGATTATTAATAAATAAAAACAGTAATAATTTTAATAAAAATTCAAAAAGTGAAAAATTATTATTTTTGGCCTTGAGCTCGTTTCATGAATACTTGAAAATGTACAGGCCGTAAATCAATAAAAATTGTTGGTATAAAAAAGCAATTTTATAGAAATCTTTAAGCTTTGAGTAACAACTATTGTTGAAACGACGAGGAGGCACGAGAAATGAAAACGCTGGCAAGTACGCGCCAAATTTTCTTCCATACAATATAGCAATAGTACAATACCAATTGGTTGGGGTCTGTTTTTATTTCCTACAAACGTTACAATTTCACATGTTACAAACATTTTCTAATTACCATTAATTTTTATAAAACTTACGTTGGTTTGTCCTCCTCCTCTGCTGGTCGATTTCAATGGCTCGCAAATTTAGAATGACAACGAAATTTTACGTAGAGGTGATAGTTCATGCCAAAAATAATCGATATCACCCGGCAGAGGAGGGGTTGCCAGAAGGGCGAAATGACAAATACTCTTAAGACATGTTCACACATTTCAATCACGTAGCACAAACATAAGTATTCGCCAACATCCCGGCCACCGTGAACACTAACATCCAACTTCGCTAACAAACAAGCAGGTCGTCTGAATACACCGTTCTTCGTTTGCACTTCGGCACTGCGTACTTGTCCGTCCTTGCCCGGATACACTTGGGTTATTCTGCCCATTGCCCATTTTGAACGATGTAGATTGCTATCGACGATTAGGACGATGTCACCACTGCGTAGCGGTTGTACAGGCTGGTACCATTTGGTTCGACGGCACAAGTCCGGCAAGTACTCGGAAAGCCATTTCTTCCAAAAGCGGTGCTGTGCCTGTTGCGCTTTCCTCCATTGCTTCCTAGTAGCTCGGTACTCTTCTTCGCGTGGGTGTGGCGTTTGCTCGGTGCTGGCTGTACCTAAAAGAAAGTGATTAGGAGTTATAGGATAGTCAGTGGGCGAGTCTAATGGAATGTGAGTCAGCGGATGCGAAGTGACCATGTTCTCGGCTTCGCACATTAAATTGTAAAGGCAATGCTCTTGTCGATTTTCATAATGAAGCGCGTGACCAATTGCGCGCTTTACACTGCGCACTAACCTCTCCCAACATCCACCAGCATGCGGATTTAGTGGACAGTTAAACACCCACTCTATGCGATCGTTGGCAAGAGTATCGGCAATCTTTTTTAAGCTGAAATCTGAGTGTTGTCGCTGAAGCTCCTTATCTGCACCGATGAAATTGGTGCCGTTGTCCGAGCGTATACGTACTGGGGTTCCTCGTCGGCTCATGAAGTTGCGAATCGGTACTGAGATCTCTGGCGATTTCCAACTGTATTGCGCGGACGGTTAAGCACGTGAAAATAGCAATCCAGCACTTCTCCGTGCGACGCCCTGAGGTGACGAGAAACGGTCCCATATAGTACAGTCCCACGTAAGAGAACGGTCTCACGAATGGAGTCAGTCTATCTCGCGGCAATTGTCCCATTATTGGATTTTCATGTTTAGCACGATTGTTTTTGCATAATTGACATTCTTTCGCGATGCGACGTACTGAAACTCGCAAACGTGGTATCCAAAATTTCCTCCGGATTTCTGCTGCGATTGTTCCTGCGTTCTGATGCCGCCATTTTCGACGATAGTAGCTAACCAGAAAATTTGTGACATAATGAGCGCGCGGCAGGATGATGGGTCTACGAGTTTCTTCCGGAACTGCGTCTGCGAAGTCGATTCTCCCTTTTACTCGAATGACACCCATATCGTCCATATACGGCGTAAGGCTCGCTAGTTTGCTATCGCGTTTCAGTGCTTTTCCCTTACTCATGAAGCAAGAAAATCTTTCAAAAAAACTATGATCAACCTTTATGTGGTAAACGAGATTGGCTCGAAGCTCTTCCCGAGTGTCAGGAGCGGGTTCCTCCGTTGGCCAACATCTCTCCTCTTTCAGTAGGAACTCTGGACCGCTCGCCCAGAAGGACTTACGTTTATCGGTTCGAATACGCATGCCGAAGTCAGCTGGGTTACTCGCGCTTCGCAACCATCTCCACTCGGTGGCTTCGCTATTTTCCAAAATTTCATTTACACGATGTGCTACGTATGGCTTGTAGCGCCGATGATCGGATTTAATCCATGCCAGGGTTGTTTTCGAGTCGCTCCACATAATAATTCTCTTAACATTTACCTCGTGATTTTGCAGAATCATGATACGGAGACGTGCTGCAAGAACGGCTGATTGTAACTCCAAACGCGGAATGGTCGTAAGCTTCAGCGGAGCACACTTCGCCTTACCCATGACGAATTCCACTCGTATGTCTCCACCATCAGCATCAACCCTCCAGTACGCCACTGCTGCATAAGCCGCTTCACTTGCATCTGCGAACACATGTAACTCAACTGGACACTGTAAAAACTGCGCGTGATAACAACGCGGCATGCCGAGATTTTCGATGTCTTTCAATACCTGTAGCCACTTTTGCCATATACCGTACGCGTCATCTGGAATGCTTTCGTCCCAGTCCACGTTTTTCTTCCAAGCTGTTTGTAGTACCAGTTTAGCCACTAATGTAAATTCGGATGCCAGGCCGAAAGGGTGCTACACTTAATGCTTCGCGCTTGGTAGGTCTGCTATCACTGTTTATGATTGATTTATCAATTTTGCCAAGTGAGAGCGCGAACTTCAGCTCGTCCCTCGCTGTGTCCCAATACATTCCTAAAACTTTCTGAAAATCGTTTTTGTCGAGTTTAAAATCTTGACCTGCGGTTTCTTCGCCGTTTAGCTGCTCGCTGACCGTTTTCACATTCGATACAAAGCGCTTTAATTCAAATCCAGCTTGTCTGTGAACCCAGCTTACTTCTTTCGTAACCTGCGCGGCTTCTTCCGGTGTATAAAAGCAGTGCACAAAGTCGTCGACGTAGTGGTTATTGAAAATGGCGTCTGCCGCCTTGGGAAACATGGTCTTGAAGTCTTCGGCGTTCCTGTTCTTAACAAATTGTGCGGAGCAAGGGGAACATGTTGCACCAAATGTCATAACGGTCATCACGTACTCACCAACCGGCTCATTGACGCTATTTCTCCAAAGGAAACGTTGTGCGTTTTGGCCCTCACGACGTATCTTCACTTGGTGGAGCATTTCCACTATATCCCCAAACACACTGATTGCCTTTTGTCTAATTTTCATTAATATCGTGGTAAGCGGTTGGCAGAGATCCGGACCGTTCAGCAGGACGGAGTTCAAAGACACTCCTTCGACTTGGGCAGCAGCATCAAAGACCAGGCGTAGCTTTTCTGGCTTGTTGGCATTTCGAACACCAAAATGAGGTAAATACCATGTTCGTTTTCCTTTTGGTTCTTTAACCTCTTCGTCGCTTAAGCGCCTCGCGTACCCCTTTCTAACGTAGTCCGCTATAATATCTGCATATGTCTTCTTGAATTCTTCATCTTGGTCGAAGCGTCAATAGCCTCTTCTCTGCCATATTCCTATTATCCGGAAGCATATGTAATCGTTTCTCCACAATAAACCCGTTTCGAAGCAACCCTTCTTTCGCACTGTCGTTTGTTCAAGCAGATATTTCGCTCTTATTACGGGGCCACTCTCAATATGTTTCCCTGTTGGATTAACACCCAAGGCATCATCAACAATATAATTTTCCACTAGGCTTTCCAAGCGTTCGACGTTTTCATATTGTATACAAAAGGAGTGATGACCCACGTATTCGCTTTATTCGCCATCTAAGCCGTATACAACCCACCCAAGCTTTGTTAAAATAACTGCCGGACCATACCGTCCATCCGCTGCTGTTTTCTTTGCCATGCCGAGATGTGCGTCGTCTAGCCCAATCAGTAGACAAGGTGTTGCTGCGTTGTAGTGTGAAAGCGGGAGTTTCTTTATGCATTGTGCAATTGTGCTCTCGGAGAGCAGGTGTGAGAGGCGATCTGGCGGTCTGTTGCGATTGCAGCTTTTCGACGTCCAGCTTTCCCTGCGTTTTTTGTTGCACCTCTTTTGTCGTACAGAGGCGGGTACGAATCTTGGCTGCTACTAGGTAGTGATCAGAGTCGATGTTAGGTCCTCGTATTGTGCGAACATCTAAAACGCTGGAAGCATGCCGTCCGTCTATCACAACGTGGTCGATCTGGTTGCGTGTTTTTCGATCGGGGGACAGCAATGTAGGCTGATGGATCTTCTTGTGCATAAACCTAGTGCTGGATATGACCATGTTTCGGGCACCGCATGCCGCACTTGCATTTTGAAATTTCGAACAATTTATTCCAATACATCTCGTTACTATCATATTTACTTGAATTTTTAACAATATCTTTATATGACATCAGAAGATTTTTTAAATATTTTCTAATTGTAGTTTTACATACTATCGGAATGTTTATATATTTCCACAACTCACAAACCATATTTGTAATCACATGCATATATTTTACTAAAGTTTGATTTTTTTTAATATTTGATGCAACATTTTTCCTCATATGTAAAAAATATTGCATCACTTGTTGGTTTGTTGGATATAGGGCCATGTGCTCTCGGTTTTGTTACTATCAACAAAAATTTTTGGTATAAAAAAGAAATAACAAAACCGAGAGCCCACGGTAAGGCATGATAAAACAGATCTGTCAAAAATCCATCATGATCACACTACTAACTGTCAAATGGCGGAAGTGGTTCATGCATATGCTAAAAAGAAGAATAGAACTAAGAGTTCAGATGACATCGAAACCAGCGTATTGTTAGCTCAATGATTAGCAATGCGTGCCAAAATTTCTCTGATGAGTGAAGTCTATCAGCTTCCGAAATGGATCTATAAGAAAAGCTATGGCAGTTGTCTCTAAACATTTTTCCTACTCTATTCAATCAAAAAAAAACTTTTTGTAATTAATTAAAATGATTATAAATAAATAAAAACAGTAATAATTTTCATAAAAATTCAAAAAGGGAAAAATTATTATTCTGGGCCTTGAGCTCGTTTCATGAATACTTGAAAATGTACAGGCCGTAAATCAACAAAAATTGTTGGTATAAAAAAGCAATAACAAAACCGAGAGCACACGGTAAGGCAGTTCTAATGATAAAACAGATCTGTTAAAAATGCATCACGATCACACTACTAACTGTCAAATGGCGGAAGTGGTTCATGCATATGGTAAAAAGAAGAATAAAACTAGGAGTTTAGATGACATCAAAACCAGCGTATTGATAGCTTAATGGTTAGCAATGCGTGCCAAAGTTTCTCTGATGAGTGAAGTCTAGCAGCTTCCGAAATGGATCTATAAGAAAAGCTATGGCAGTTGTATCTAAACATTTTTCCTACTCTATTCAATAAAAAAAAAACTTTTAATAATTAATTAAAATGATTATTAATAAATAAAAACAGTAATAATTTTAATAAAAATTCAAAAAGTGAAAAATTATTATTTTTGGCCTTGAGCTCGTTTCATGAATACTTGAAAATGTACAGGCCGTAAATCAATAAAAATTGTTGGTATAAAAAAGCAATTTTATAGAAATCTTTAAGCTTTGAGTAACAACTATTGTTGAAACGACGAGGAGGCACGAGAAATGAAAACGCTGGCAAGTACGCGCCAAATTTTCTTCCATACAATATAGCAATAGTACAATACCAATTGGTTGGGGTCTGTTTTTATTTCCTACAAACGTTACAATTTCACATGTTACAAACATTTTCTAATTACCATTAATTTTTATAAAACTTACGTTGGTTTGTCCTCCTCCTCTGCTGGTCGATTTCAATGGCTCGCAAATTTAGAATGACAACGAAATTTTACGTAGAGGTGATAGTTCATGCCAAAAATAATCGATATCACCCGGCAGAGGAGGGGTTGCCAGAAGGGCGAAATGACAAATACTCTTAAGACATGTTCACACATTTCAATCACGTAGCACAAACATAAGTATTCGCCAACATCCCGGCCACCGTGAACACTAACATCCAACTTCGCTAACAAACAAGCAGGTCGTCTGAATACACCGTTCTTCGTTTGCACTTCGGCACTGCGTACTTGTCCGTCCTTGCCCGGATACACTTGGGTTATTCTGCCCATTGCCCATTTTGAACGATGTAGATTGCTATCGACGATTAGGACGATGTCACCACTGCGTAGCGGTTGTACAGGCTGGTACCATTTGGTTCGACGGCACAAGTCCGGCAAGTACTCGGAAAGCCATTTCTTCCAAAAGCGGTGCTGTGCCTGTTGCGCTTTCCTCCATTGCTTCCTAGTAGCTCGGTACTCTTCTTCGCGTGGGTGTGGCGTTTGCTCGGTGCTGGCTGTACCTAAAAGAAAGTGATTAGGAGTTATAGGATAGTCAGTGGGCGAGTCTAATGGAATGTGAGTCAGCGGATGCGAAGTGACCATGTTCTCGGCTTCGCACATTAAATTGTAAAGGCAATGCTCTTGTCGATTTTCATAATGAAGCGCGTGTCCAATTGCGCGCTTTACACTGCGCACTAACCTCTCCCAACATCCACCAGCATGCGGATTTAGTGGACAGTTAAACACCCACTCTATGCGATCGTTGGCAAGAGTATCGGCAATCTTTTTTAAGCTGAAATCTGAGTGTTGTCGCTGAAGCTCCTTATCTGCACCGATGAAATTGGTGCCGTTGTCCGAGCGTATACGTACTGGGGTTCCTCGTCGGCTCATGAAGTTGCGAATCGGTACTGAGATCTCTGGCGATTTCCAACTGTATTGCGCGGACGGTTAAGCACGTGAAAATAGCAATCCAGCACTTCTCCGTGCGACGCCCTGAGGTGACGAGAAACGGTCCCATATAGTACAGTCCCACGTAAGAGAACGGTCTCACGAATGGAGTCAGTCTATCTCGCGGCAATTGTCCCATTATTGGGTTTTCATGTTTAGCACGATTGTTTTTGCATAATTGACATTCTTTCGCGATGCGACGTACTGAAACTCGCAAACGTGGTATCCAAAATTTCCTCCGGATTTCTGCTGCGATTGTTCCTGCGTTCTGATGCCGCCATTTTCGACGATAGTAGCTAACCAGAAAATTTGTGACATAATGAGCGCGCGGCAGGATGATGGGTCTACGAGTTTCTTCCGGAACTGCGTCTGCGAAGTCGATTCTCCCTTTTACTCGAATGACACCCATATCGTCCATATACGGCGTAAGGCTCGCTAGTTTGCTATCGCGTTTCAGTGCTTTTCCCTTACTCATGAAGCAAGAAAATCTTTCAAAAAAACTATGATCAACCTTTATGTGGTAAACGAGATTGGCTCGAAGCTCTTCCCGAGTGTCAGGAGCGGGTTCCTCCGTTGGCCAACATCTCTCCTCTTTCAGTAGGAACTCTGGACCGCTCGCCCAGAAGGACTTACGTTTATCGGTTCGAATACGCATGCCGAAGTCAGCTGGGTTACTCGCGCTTGGCAACCATCTCCACTCGGTGGCTTCGCTATTTTCCAAAATTTCATTTACACGATGTGCTACGTATGGCTTGTAGCGCCGATGATCGGATTTAATCCATGCCAGGGTTGTTTTCGAGTCGCTCCACATAATAATTCTCTTAACATTTACCTCGTGATTTTGCAGAATCATGATACGGAGACGTGCTGCAAGAACGGCTGATTGTAACTCCAAACGCGGAATGGTCGTAAGCTTCAGCGGAGCACACTTCGCCTTACCCATGACGAATTCCACTCGTATGTCTCCAGCATCAGCATCAACCCTCCAGTACGCTACTGCTGCAGAAGCCGCTTCACTTGCATCTGCGAACACATGTAACTCAACTGGACACTGTAAAAACTGCGCGTGATAACAACGCGGCATGCCGAGATTTTCGATGTCTTTCAATACCTGTAGCCACTTTTGCCATATACCGTACGCGTCATCTGGAATGCTTTCGTCCCAGTCCACGTTTTTCTTCCAAGCTGTTTGTAGTACCAGTTTAGCCACTAATGTAAATTCGGATGCCAGGCCGAAAGGGTGCTACACTTAATGCTTCGCGCTTGGTAGGTCTGCTATCACTGTTTATGATTGATTTATCAATTTTGCCAAGTGAGAGCGCGAACTTCAGCTCGTCCCTCGCTGTGTCCCAATACATTCCTAAAACTTTCTGAAAATCGTTTTTGTCGAGTTTAAAATCTTGACCTGCGGTTTCTTCGCCGTTTAGCTGCTCGCTGACCGTTTTCACATTCGATACAAAGCGCTTTAATTCAAATCCAGCTTGTCTGTGAACCCAGCTTACTTCTTTCGTAACCTGCGCGGCTTCTTCCGGTGTATAAAAGCAGTGCACAAAGTCGTCGACGTAGTGGTTATTGAAAATGGCGTCTGCCGCCTTGGGAAACATGGTCTTGAAGTCTTCGGCGTTCCTGTTCTTAACAAATTGTGCGGAGCAAGGGGAACATGTTGCACCAAATGTCATAACGGTCATCACGTACTCACCAACCGGCTCATTGACGCTATTTCTCCAAAGGAAACGTTGTGCGTTTTGGCCCTCACGACGTATCTTCACTTGGTGGAGCATTTCCACTATATCCCCACACACACTGATTGCCTTTTGTCTAATTTTCATTAATATCGTGGTAAGCGGTTGGCAGAGATCCGGACCGTTCAGCAGGACGGAGTTCAAAGACACTCCTTCGACTTGGGCAGCAGCATCAAAGACCAGGCGTAGCTTTTCTGGCTTGTTGGCATTTCGAACACCAAAATGAGGTAAATACCATGTTCGTTTTCCTTTTGGTTCTTTAACCTCTTCGTCGCTTAAGCGCCTCGCGTACCCCTTTCTAACGTAGTCCGCTATAATATCTGCATATGTCTTCTTGAATTCTTCATCTTGGTCGAAGCGTCAATAGCCTCTTCTCTGCCATATTCCTATTATCCGGAAGCATATGTAATCGTTTCTCCACAATAAACCCGTTTCGAAGCAACCCTTCTTTCGCACTGTCGTTTGTTCAAGCAGATATTTCGCTCTTATTACGGGGCCACTCTCAATATGTTTCCCTGTTGGATTAACACCCAAGGCATCATCAACAATATAATTTTCCACTAGGCTTTCCAAGCGTTCGACGTTTTCATATTGTATACAAAAGGAGTGATGACCCACGTATTCGCTTTATTCGCCATCTAAGCCGTATACAACCCACCCAAGCTTTGTTAAAATAACTGCCGGACCATACCGTCCATCCGCTGCTGTTTTCTTTGCCATGCCGAGATGTGCGTCGTCTAGCCCAATCAGTAGACAAGGTGTTGCTGCGTTGTAGTGTGAAAGCGGGAGTTTCTTTATGCATTGTGCAATTGTGCTCTCGGAGAGCAGGTGTGAGAGGCGATCTGGCGGTCTGTTGCGATTGCAGCTTTTCGACGTCCAGCTTTCCCTGCGTTTTTTGTTGCACCTCTTTTGTCGTACAGAGGCGGGTACGAATCTTGGCTGCTACTAGGTAGTGATCAGAGTCGATGTTAGGTCCTCGTATTGTGCGAACATCTAAAACGCTGGAAGCATGCCGTCCGTCTATCACAACGTGGTCGATCTGGTTGCGTGTTTTTCGATCGGGGGACAGCAATGTAGGCTGATGGATCTTCTTGTGCATAAACCTAGTGCTGGATATGACCATGTTTCGGGCACCGCATGCCGCACTTGCATTTTGAAATTTCGAACAATTTATTCCAATACATCTCGTTACTATCATATTTACTTGAATTTTTAACAATATCTTTATATGACATCAGAAGATTTTTTAAATATTTTCTAATTGTAGTTTTACATACTATCGGACTGTTTATATATTTCCACAACTCACAAACCATATTTGTAATCACATGCATATATTTTACTAAAGTTTGATTTTTTTTAATATTTGATGCAACATTTTTCCTCATATGTAAAAAATATTGCATCACTTGTTGGTTTGTTGGATATAGGGCCATGTGCTCTCGGTTTTGTTACTATCAACAAAAATTGTTGGTATAAAAAAGCAATAACAAAACCGAGAGCCCACGGTAAGGCATGATAAAACAGATCTGTCAAAAATCCATCATGATCACACTACTAACTGTCAAATGGCGGAAGTGGTTCATGCATATGCTAAAAAGAAGAATAGAACTAAGAGTTCAGATGACATCGAAACCAGCGTATTGTTAGCTCAATGATTAGCAATGCGTGCCAAAATTTCTCTGATGAGTGAAGTCTATCAGCTTCCGAAATGGATCTATAAGAAAAGCTATGGCAGTTGTCTCTAAACATTTTTCCTACTCTATTCAATCAAAAAAAAACTTTTTGTAATTAATTAAAATGATTATAAATAAATAAAAACAGTAATAATTTTCATAAAAATTCAAAAAGGGAAAAATTATTATTCTGGGCCTTGAGCTCGTTTCATGAATACTTGAAAATGTACAGGCCGTAAATCAACAAAAATTGTTGGTATAAAAAAGCAATAACAAAACCGAGAGCCCACGGTAAGGCATGATAAAACAGATCTGTTAAAAATCCATCATGATCACACTACTAACTGTCAAATGGCGGAAGTGGTTCATGCATATGGTAAAAAGAAGAATAAAACTAGGAGTTTAGATGACATCAAAACCAGCGTATTGATAGCTTAATGGTTAGCAATGCGTGCCAAAGTTTCTCTGATGAGTGAAGTCTAGCAGCTTCCGAAATGGATCTATAAGAAAAGCTATGGCAGTTGTCTCTAAACATTTTTCCTACTCTATTCAATAAAAAAAAAAACTTTTAATAATTAATTAAAATGATTATTAATAAATAAAAACAGTAATAATTTTAATAAAAATTCAAAAAGTGAAAAATTATTATTTTTGGCCTTGAGCTCGTTTCATGAATACTTGAAAATGTACAGGCCGTAAATCAATAAAAATTGTTGGTATAAAATAGCAATTTTATAGAAATCTTTAAGCTTTGAGTAACAACTATTGTTGAAACGACGAGGAGGCACGAGAAATGAAAACGCTGGCAAGTACGCGCCAAATTTTCTTCCATACAATATAGCAATAGTACAATACCAATTGGTTGGGGTGTGTTTTTATTTCCTACAAACGTTACAATTTCACATGTTACAAACATTTTCTAATTACCATTAATTTTTATAAAACTTACGTTGGTTTGTCCTCCTCCTCTGCTGGTCGATTTCAATGGCTCGCAAATTTAGAATGACAACGAAATTTTAAGTAGAGGTGATAGTTCATGCCAAAAATAATCGATATCACCCGGCAGAGGAGGGGTTGCCAGAAGGGCGAAATGACAAATACTCTTAAGACATGTTCACACATTTCAATCACGTAGCACAAACATAAGTATTCGCCAACATCCCGGCCACCGTGAACACTAACATCCAACTTCGCTAACAAACAAGCAGGTCGTCTGAATACACCGTTCTTCGTTTGCACTTCGGCACTGCGTACTTGTCCGTCCTTGCCCGGATACACTTGGGTTATTCTGCCCATTGCCCATTTTGAACGATGTAGATTGCTATCGACGATTAGGACGATGTCACCACTGCGTAGCGGTTGTACAGGCTGGTACCATTTGGTTCGACGGCACAAGTCCGGCAAGTACTCGGAAAGCCATTTCTTCCAAAAGCGGTGCTGTGCCTGTTGCGCTTTCCTCCATTGCTTCCTAGTAGCTCGGTACTCTTCTTCGCGTGGGTGTGGCGTTTGCTCGGTGCTGGCTGTACCTAAAAGAAAGTGATTAGAAGTTATAGGATAGTCAGTGGGCGAGTCTAATGGAATGTGAGTCAGCGGATGCGAAGTGACCATGTTCTCGGCTTCGCACATTAAATTGTAAAGGCAATGCTCTTGTCGATTTTCATAATGAAGCGCGTGTCCAATTGCGCGCTTTACACTGCGCACTAACCTCTCCCAACATCCACCAGCATGCGGATTTAGTGGACAGTTAAACACCCACTCTATGCGATCGTTGGCAAGAGTATCGGCAATCTTTTTTAAGCTGAAATCTGAGTGTTGTCGCTGAAGCTCCTTATCTGCACCGATGAAATTGGTGACGTTGTCCGAGCGTATAGGTACTGGGGTTCCTCGTCGGCTCATGAAGTTGCGAATCGGTACTGAGATCTCTGGCGATTTCCAACTGTATTGCGCAATCCAGCACTTCTCCGTGCGACGCCCTGAGGTGACGAGAAACGGTCCCATATAGTACAGTCCCACGTAAGAGAACGGTCTCACGAATGGAGTCAGTCTATCTCGCGGCAATTGTCCCATTATTGGGTTTTCATGTTTAGCACGATTGTTTTTGCATAATTGACATTCTTTCGCGATGCGACGTACTGAAACTCGCAAACGTGGTATCCAAAATTTCCTCCGGATTTCTGCTGCGATTGTTCCTTCGTTCTGATGCCGCCATTTTCGATGATAGTAGCTAACCAGAAAATGTGTGACATAATGAGCGCGCGGCAGGATGATGGGTCTACGAGTTTCTTCCGGAACTGCGTCTGCGAAGTCGATTCTCCCTTTTACTCGAATGACACCCATATCGTCCATATACGGCGTAAGGCTCGCTAGTTTGCTATCGCGTTTCAGTGCTTTTCCCTTACTCATGAAGCAAGAAAATCTTTCAAAAAAACTATGATCAACCTTTATGTGGTAAACGAGATTGGCTCGAAGCTCTTCCCGAGTGTCATGAGCGGGTTCCTCCGTTGGCCAACATCTCTCCTCTTTCAGTAGGAACTCTGGACCGCTCGCCCAGAAGGACTTGCGTTTATCGGTTCGAATACGCATGCCGAAGTCAGCTGGGTTACTCGCGCTTGGCAACCATCTCCACTCGGTGGCTTCGCTATTTTCCACTTCGTCTTACCCATGACGAATGCCACTCGTATGTCTCCAGCATCAGCATCAACCCTCCAGTACGCCACTGCTGCATAAGCCGCTTCACTTGCATCTGCGAACACATGTAACTCAACTGGACACTGTAAAAACTGCGCGTGATAACAACGCGGCATGCCGAGATTTTCGATGTCTTTCAATACCTGTAGCCACTTTTGCCATATACCGTACGCGTCATCTGGAATGCTTTCGTCCCAGTCCACCTTTTTCTTCCAAGCTGTTTGTAGTACCAGTTTAGCCACTAATGTAAATTCGGATGCCAGGCCGAAAGGGTGCTACACTTAATGCTTCGCGCTTGGTAGTTCTGCTATCACTGTTTATGATTGATTTATCAATTTTGCCAAGTGAGAGCGCGAACTTCAGCTCGTCCCTCGCTGTGTCCCAATACATTCCTAAAACTTTCTGAAAATCGTTTTTGTCGAGTTTAAAATCTTGACCTGCGGTTTCTTCGCCGTTTAGCTGCTCGCTGACCGTTTTCACATTCGATACAAAGTGCTTTAATTCAAATCCAGCTTGTCTGTGAACCCAGCTTACTTCTTTCGTAACCTGCGCGGCTTCTTCCGGTGTATAAAAGCAGTGCACAAAGTCGTCGACGTAGTGGTTATTGAAAATGGCGTCTGCCGCCTTGGGAAACATGGTCTTGAAGTCTTCGGCGTTCCTGTTCTTAACAAATTGTGCGGAGCAAGGGGAACATGTTGCACCAAATGTCATAACGGTCATCACGTACTCACCAACCGGCTCATTGACGCTATTTCTCCAAAGGAAACGTTGCGCGTTTTGGCCCTCACGACGTATCTTCACTTGGTGGAGCATTTCCACTATATCCCCACACACACCGATTGCCTTTTGTCTAATTTTCATTAATATCGTGGTAAGCGGTTGGCAGA
This sequence comes from Merzomyia westermanni, assembly GCA_949987695.1. Lineage (NCBI taxonomy): Eukaryota > Metazoa > Arthropoda > Insecta > Diptera > Tephritidae > Merzomyia > Merzomyia westermanni. Next base: position 69,071,935 of record OX465292.1, read on the forward strand.
GATCCGGACCGTTCAGCAGGACGGAGTCAAAACCACTCCTTCGACTTGGGCAGCAGCATCAAAGACCAGGCGTAGCTTTTCTGGCTTGTTGGCATTTCGAACACCAAAATGAGGTAAATACCATGTTCGTTTTCCTTTTGGTTCTTTAACCTCTTCGTCGCTTAAGCGCCTCGCGTACCCCTTTCTAACGTAGTCCGCTATAATATCTGCATATGTCTTCTTGAATTCTTCATCTTGGTCGAACTTCCTCTCAAGCGTCCATAGCCTCTTCTCTGCCATATTCCTATTATCCGAAAGCATATGTAATCGTTTCTCCACAATAAACCCGTTTCGAAGCAACCCTTCTTTCGCACTGTCGTTTGTTCAAGCAGATATTTCGCTCTTATTACGGCGCCACTCTCAATATGTTTCCCTGTTGGATTAACACCCAAGGCATCATCAACAATATAATTTTCCACTAGGCTTTCCAAGCGTTCGACGTTTTCATATTGTATACAAAAGGAGTGATGACCCACGTATTCGCTTTATTCGCCGTCTAAGCCGTATACAACCCACCCAAGCTTTGTTAAAATAACTGCCGGACCATACCGTCCATCCGCTGCTGTTTTCTTTGCCATGCCGAGATGTGCGTCGTCTAGCCCAATCAGTAGACAAGGTGTTGCTGCGTTGTAGTGTGAAAGCGGGAGTTTCTTTATGCATTGTGCAATTGTGCTCTCGGAGAGCAGGTGTGAGAGGCGATCTGGCGGTCTGTTGCGGTTGCAGCTTTTCGACGTCCAGCTTTCCTTGCGTTTTTTGTTGCACCTCTTTTGTCGTACAGAGGCGGGCACGAATCTTGGCTGCTACTAGGTAGTGATCAGAGTCGATGTTAGGTCCTCGTATTGTGCGAACATCTAAAACGCTGGAAGCATGCCGTCCGTCTATCACAACGTGGTCGATCTGGTTGCGTGTTTTTCGATCGGGGGACAGCCATGTAGGCTGATGGATCTTCTTGTGCATAAACCTAGTGCTGGATATGACCATGTTTCGGGCACCGCATGCCGCACTTGCATTTTGAAATTTCGAACAATTTATTCCAATACATCTCGTTACTATCATATTTACTTGAATTTTTAACAATATCTTTATATGACATCAGAAGATTTTTTAAATATTTTCTAATTGTAGTTTTACATACTATCGGACTGTTTATATATTTCCACAACTCACAAACCATATTTGTAATCACATGCATATATTTTACTAAAGTTTGATTTTTTTTAATATTTGATGCACCATTTTTCTTTATATGTAAAAAATATTGCATCACTTGTTGGTTTGTTGGATATGGGCCATGTGCTCTCGGTTTTGTTACTATCAACAAAAATTGTTGGTATAAAAAAGCAATAACAAAACCGAGAGCCCACGGTAAGGCATGATAAAACAGATCTGTCAAAAATCCATCATGATCACACTACTAACTGTCAAATGGCGGAAGTGGTTCATGCATATGCTAAAAAGAAGAATAGAACTAAGAGTTCAGATGACATCGAAACCAGCGTATTGTTAGCTCAATGATTAGCAATGCGTGCCGAAATTTCTCTGATGAGTGAAGTCTAGCAGCTTTCGAAATGGATCTATAAGAAAAGCTATGGCAGTTGTCTCTAAACATTTTTCCTACTCTATTCAATCAAAAAAAACTTTTAATATTTAATTAAAATGATTATTAATAAATAAAAACAGTAATAATTTTCATTAAAATGCAAAAAGGGAAAAATTATTATTCTTGGCCTTGAGCTCGTTTCATGAATACTTGAAAAAGTACAGACCGTAAATCAACAAAAATTGTTGGTATAAAAAAGCAATAACAAAACCGGGAGCACACGGTAAGGCAGTTCTGATGATAAAACAGATCTGTTAAAAATCCACCATGATCACACTACTAACTGTCAAATGGCGGAAGTGGTTCATGCATATGGTAAAAGGAAGAATAGAACTAGGAGTTTAGATGACATCAAAACCAGCGTATTGATAGCTTAATGGTTAGCAATGCGTGCCAAAATTTCTCTGATGAGTGAAGTCTAGCAGCTTCCGAAATGGATCTATAAGAAAAGCTATGGCAGTTGTCTCTATTCAATAAAAAAAAAAACTTTTAATAATTAATTAAAATGATTATTAATAAATAAAAGCAGTAATAATTTTCATAAAAATTCAAAAAGTGAAAAATTATTATTCTTGGCCTTGAGCTCGTTTCATGAATACTTGAAAATGTACAGGCCGTAAATCAATAAAAATTGTTGGTATAAAAAAGCAATTTTATAGAAATCTTTAAGCTTTGAGTAACAACTATTGTTGAAACGACGAGGAGGCACGAGAAATAAAAACGCTGGCAAGTACGCGCCAAATTTTCTTCCATACAATATAGCAATAGTACAATACCAATTGGTTGGGGTGTGTTTTTATTTCCTACAAACATTACAATGTCACATGTTACAAACATTTTCTAATTACCATTAATTTTTATAAAACTTACGTTGGTTTGTCCTCCTCCTCTGCTGGTCGATTTCAATGGCTCGCAAATTTAGAATGACAACGAAATTTTACGTAGAGGTGATAGTTCATGCCAAAAATAATCGATATCACCCGGCAGAGGAGGGGTTGCCAGAAGGGCGAAATGACAAATACTCTTAAGACATGTTCACACATTTCAATCACGTAGCACAAACATAAGTATTCGCCAACAACTATGTTTCATAGAAATCACTTATTTTCCTAATGGCCATTTTCACAGTGGCGAGTTAACTCTCATTCCACAGTTAACTCTCGATTTTCGATTTTCATGTCGACTTATACCAAGTTTAACTGCCCAATATTGGTGAGTTAACCTCTTGTTAGAAATAAAATGTTGTGAATCGTACATTGGGCAGTGAATATTTAATTAAATTACTACAATTGAATCGAAAATTCATAGTTAACTGTGGAATGTAAGTTAACTCGCAACTGTGAAAATGGCCCTAAGGAAAATTTGGTAGTAAAATTACACTAAATAATATAAAAACTTGCACTGTTATGTACTTAAAAGTCAAATTATTTATTAAATCTGCACTTTTGATTAATAAAAACCACTTCAAAATAAAACTTTATGAACTGCGATCGTTTTAATGTACTCCCGCAACTGTTATACAAATTTTAATAGCATAATTCGTGGGCGGCCGCCGTGGTGTGGAGGTAGTGTTGCCGGCCTACCACACCGAAGGTCCATGGTTCGAGCCCTGGTACAGGTAACATCAAAAGTGATTTGAAAAAAGTTTTTCAAAAACGGGGTCGCCCCTCGGCAGTGGTTTGGCAAACTCTCCGAGTGTATTTCTACCATGACAGGCTTCTCAGCAAAAATTCGTCTCCTTTGTAGATGCCGTTCGGAGTCGGCAAAAAACTGTAGGTCCCACCAATTTGTAGGGAAAATTCAAATCGGCACACCACAAATTGGAAGAGAAGCTTGGCGCAAAAATCTCTTAGGAGGTTTATGATGATATACCTGTTGTATATCGCGCCATAAATAGAAATAGAATTCGTGAAAAGCAACGGTTCTTTTTGAAGAAAGATGCTCATGGTTGCCGAACAAAAAAAATTAAAATGGATCGGTACTCAGTCTTTGGAAATCATCATACAAATTTGGATAAAACAAAATGTTGTAGAACTCAATTTCCCTACTACACAAATAAGTACATATATGCATATATACATACAAACATACGAAAACATAGTACTTTTGTTTAAACCTTAGGAGTATATTTGTATGTTTAAAAATATGCATGCATTCTTTTTCTTTTTTGTTGCATTAATCTGGCACCATGCATAAATATGTATGTGAAGCCGAAATAAAAGCGAAATTATGTTACATACATACATACATACGTCCGAAGTGAAGTAACGCTACCGAGCTCTTTCGCGAATTCATCAAATGAATGGCTGTCGCTTAAAGCACGATGACTTATTCGGTTGGCAGCGAACAAACACACAAACAGATTTTTTTGGAAAAAGTGCTGCTTTTGTTTAAACAATTTTGGTTAAATTAGAAAGAAATCAACTATTTTTTTTGATGCAGAACGAAAGTAAATATTTCAAAGTTTAACTTCGAGGAAGATTAATTCTAATCGGTCGATTAGGTTATGATGTATGGCTGTGTAAACCAAAATTTTATGTTTTTTTACCACATTTTCTCCGATTGCCACGCCCCCTTTATATATTCCTTCACATTATATAAAAAAACGTCCATCTCACACAGCTAAGCTTTAAAATGCAAAAAACCACTTTCAAATCGGAGCATTCTGTGCGAAGCCAATTCCGTACATAGCTTTTTAGCGACTTTATTTCATAAGTAGTATAGATAGACTAATTGCAATTAAACTCGCTATTGCCCTTGCTATGATTTCCTGCCGCTCGCTGTTATATAAAGATGTAATTGCCTTGCTCTTTTTTAATGCTGGAGCATTGGTTTCTTCCGTTCGCTCCGGTGTAGTTGAACTAGGTCAACACATGTTTTTATTACAGGCTTGTAAAGATGTTTCTAATGCTTACCTTACATTTTCGCGATTCTTTTTGTGGACCACGTGAGATGGTTATTGAGTGCAGATGTAAATGAGTTGAAACATTACTCCACATTACAAATAGCACAAGGTACCTTTAATCCATCTAGCGTTTTTTTGAAAAATTGCCATATCCAACTTCTTCTACGGCTCATTTTGAAATTTTTAATAATATGACAAAGTAATTTTTATTTTTTTACGCAACATTCATTTCAAATTCAGATAATAGTATTCGAGTTTTAACAAAAGTCGAATAGTCGAAACGAAGTAAGTAGTCGAGTAGTCGTTGCTAAGCGACTATTCGAATACCACAAACCAGCTTAAACCCCCGAATAGTCGATTAACCGAGTATTCTACTAAGTCGACTTTTTGTAAGAGCCCTAATGGAAATGTTTAATAATTAACTAACATTTAAATTAAAAATTAATTATTAAAAACAACAAGAAGTCTAAGTTCCATTCCCGAAACAGCTGGTTCTATCGTCCGGGAATGACTCGGGTTTTTCCCGCTGCAAAATATCAATATTTTTGCGTCACAGGAGACAAAGCTCGGTGCCTGATGAGATCTTCGCGCCTGTGACGGCTATAACATCCATCGGCGCGATCTTGCGAGAGGACGTGGGGCGGGCTTGCTTTCATCACTGATCAATCTATGCAATACCGTCTGCTTGAGACTTATGTCGACCCGAGGGAAACACCTTAGAACGTCAAGGTATAGTTGTAGGTCAAGCGATGCCTTTCGCATGGCCATAAATTCAGCCTAAATTAATACATTCCATCAGGAAGAATCAAGGAGGTGCGTCTGCATTTCCCCGCAGAGGCAGTGGCTCTGGCTACGGATCCCCAAATTCAGGATCTCAATGCGGAAATCAGACAGCTGGTTGATCAACACAAACGCGCCAAATAGGAGAAGCAGCTTGTTGTTGTGGTAACGACAAAACACTCCCCGAAGGTTTTGAGGAGTGTTGTCGAACAGTCCTTTGGGCGGATTTGAACCCGGTACGCTCCGGTACTCCCTTGCGGTACTGCCCGACTGTCGTGGTAGCGATTTATGACCAGTGAAAGCTTCTAGGTCATGTCACCCCTTTTTCCGTAAGGAAGGATAAGGTGGGTAATGAGAGGTGAGAGGCATCATATCCGTAGATCAACCATCGAGTTGCACGTCATTACCTTTGTGCATATTAGTCGCCTCTTACGACCGGTATGCCTACTTCGGGCATATTCTAAGCCCCTAACCCGCAGGGGTCCTTGAACCTCTCTGCTGGTGTTGGTCAGTTATGTCCCACCGTCAAATCCGATTAAGCCTTACGACAAAATATCCATAGCCTTCGGCGATAAGGTCCAGTCGAAACCGAAGGGATGCCCTAGGAAATCAAACGCACCACCAGGGAAGCGCACACACAAAAAAGTAGCCAAGCGCCTATTGCAATCAAAATCGTCCAGGAGGTTAGATGACCACTTAAAGAAGAAGAAGAAGATCCAAGGTGCATCGACGGGCTCTCAACCGCACCGACACAGAGTCGACAAACTCTTTGTACGCTCTCGCCCAGCGAATGCCGTCAGTCAAGCAAAGCTCCATCTCTTGACGAAGAGGAATGCGAACTGCCTAGGTAGACAATGAGTCACTGGTACAGGTTAAACTCTTACCTTTCCCGACTGAACCCTGACATGCCAAATGTCCGCCCGGCATGCGGCGTGCCTCCCCATGAGACTAACCACGGACGGAGAGACGGGAAGGGCTAATACAACTCAGCTCCATGTCCTGATTATTTCAGTGTACTTATTGGTGGGACCATCTCTTCTTCTTCTCATACTTACGAATATTTCATGTTGATGAAATGTATGAAAATCAAGAAAGATATATAAATTCCCTCTTGCAGTGGGGTATTAACAACTTGCCCGGATATTTTGCCTGTGTGTTATCCGATTTGCCTAATTTTTGGCAGGAGTACACTACATACTATTGAGAAGCAGTTGATAAATTGTCGTTGAAGTAACTAGTTGAAACTAAAAGCAATCGCATTTCAAAGTAGCAGAACTTTTATGCTGAAAAGTGGGCGGCGCCATGCCTACTTCCCCAATGTCCACAAAAATTTTTTTGGGGTCGAGTTTATTATGTGTGCAAGATCTTATTGATATAGTTTGCATAGTTCTAGAAATATCGCGTTTTACGTTCTACACAGAAATTTTTCAGAACTATGTTACAAAAGTAGGAGGGGCCATGAACCGATTTCACCCATTTTTATAACAAACAGTTACCTTTATAAGGAGTGCGTTTGAAAAAAATATCACCTTTATTTTATTCAACAAGTTTTTTTCCTAATTATTTGATATGAATATTTTTTTTGTAGTAGATTAAAAATAAATGTCAGAAAAATACTGTTTGAAAATATTTTCGCTAAATGCTGTAGTTCATATAAAAGTGGCAAGCAATTGGAAGTACGAAAAACTATTGTTAAAAGTTTTCAAGACCACCCTCAGTGGTCTTTCAAAAAAATTGCTTGAGAACTTAAAGTAAGCCCGAAAAGTGTTTCGAGGGTGTTAAAAAACTTTAAGGACAAATTGGCTGTTACCCGTAAGCCAGGTTCGGGTAGAAACAGGGGCATCAGTGACCAAAACATGAAAAAGAAAATCATCACCGTTTTTCAGAAGAACCGCAATATTTCAGGCTGAAAACTAGCGCAGAAGGTGGGATGTTCCGAGTTTTTTATCCGTAAAGCAAAAAAGGAAGCTGGTCTCAAAACGTTCAAGGTTCAAAAAGTTCCAGACAGAAACTCTGTGAAGAATGTGGAAGCAAAAAGTCGCGCAAAAAAAACTAAAAATGTGTTTCTTTGGAAAATTCAATTGCTAAATCATGGACGGCGAGACGTATGTTTTAGCCGACTTTTCGCAGCTTCCAGGCCAAGAGTTTTACACAGCAGACTCGAGCGGGAATGTGGACGAAAAGTTTAAGTCAAAAAGGCAGTCAAAATATCCTCGTAAATTCCTGGCTTGGCAAGCAATCTGCAGCTGTGGAGAAAGGAGCAGTGCTTTTGTAACTACGGGAACAATTACCTCCCAAATATACATTAAAGAATGCTTAGAAAAAAGAGTAAAGCCTTTCTTAAGTAGATATAAGGTTTCCACTTTTTTTTGGCCTGACCTAGCTTTTTGTCATTATAGCAAATTTGCTTTGGAATGGTATTCAAAAAATAATGTGCTTTTGGTGCCTCGAGAAGCAAATCCGCCCAACTGTCTAGAACTCAGGCTAATTGAAATATACTGGGCATTGGTCAAAAAAGAAGCTAAAGCAACAAAAAAAGTAGCAAGGAATGAAAAAGACTTTCGGGAAAAGTGGAGCTCAGCAGCTCGAAAAGTGTCAAATACTACTATAAAATTATTAATGGAAGGGGTGCCGGAAAAGTTGAAACGATTTTTACAACAATAGTAGTGACAAAGTTGTTGGTACATAATAAAACTTGTAATTAAAAGGACAAATAACAGATAGTTTTATTTTCAAAATCTGACTACTAGTTTACAATATTTGTCATAATTAGTAAATGACAATTTTTTCAAACGCACTTCTTATATTCAAAATTTTCGCAAAATATCGTTTCGATAAATCAATTTTTGAAGGAGTTATGGCATAAAAAGTTTTGTGGAATAATTCACTACAAAAGGGGCGAAGCCACGCCCATTTTTGGAAATTTATATTTTTCGACACAGCGTGCTCTTGGTCTTAACAGGTTTAAAAAAAATGAAGACAAAAAGTGTGAATGAGGCATGGTCAGTGACCGTCCAGATTACCAAAATCCGTTTCAAGTAAAATCGTGCCTCCTAATTTTCGCGAAACATCTCGGCTTAACCCTTATGATGCTCCATGAAAGGATGCATTTTACCTAACAAATTTTTCAGAAGGTAGACCTTAAGAAAAAAGCGGATGTGAAATTCCATAATTGGTTTAATTTAAACTATCTCCCCGTGCTTAAGGTCCATTTTAATTTGATTTTTATCTCATTTAAAGAAAAAGGTTTAACCTATATCATTAAACTCAAGGGAGAATTGCAGCACGTCACAATTAAGTTATAAAATATTTTAGAAGTAGCCGAAATCGAAAAATTCTTGTTTTTGCTCAGTTTTTTAAAATTTTATAAATTAACTATGGAGTATTACAGTATTTTTTATATTAGACAGTTGTGACAGTTCGCCTTTACAGGCCCCCCTAAACAATTATTTCAATCCAGTAAAAAATTAACATAAGACATGTATTTTTTAATTTAAATTGTCCGTTTTATTTCATATAAAATAAGATTTACTGGTGCACTTAAATGAAATGTTAGATTTCATTGTTTGATTTGCTTACATTGACTTTTTCTAATTACATTTTCTGAGCTTGAATCAGCGAAGGAAAACCTTCCGTATATCACTGAAAAAAAAGCAGAGACATTTGTACGATTATGTATTTCACATACGCAGCTTGGTATTGTGTTTTCACATGAAAAATATTGCAAATTGCATAGAAACTATTGAAAATCACATTTTCAGTATTTAGAATGAAAAATGTATTCCTGGCATCGTTTCCCATTATTGAGTTCTTTTTACGCCTTGAAAACGTTTTTTCAAAACGTAGTATCCTTGCAAAAATTTTTCCCCAACAAAACTTACACATGCACAAATATATCGGCCATTTACTTCAACAGTAACACTTTCCAAAACACAGAACTTTTCAAGAGAGCAATTTTAAGATTTCAACAGACACATTGTTTCGAGACATTAAAGTTTAAAGTTGAGTACTTATTGTAATTTCTGGGTAGTGGGGTTATTGCCCGGCCATAAACAAACTCTATGCCCATAAACAAAATTATACAAATATGAGTATAACCAAAACTTAAAAAAAATTACGCTTTGAGACTTTTGCTTCTAACCCCTTCATATATTGGGCGCGTAATGCTAGAAATTAATTATTATCTCAAGCGCTCAATTTTCCAAGAGTCATCAAGAATTTTTCACACAATATAGATCATGATATTTGGGAAATTTTTGTTTTTTTGTATTTAACTGTAAAATTGAGTTATGACACTCTCGAAGTAAATGAGTGATGCATTCATTTCATTTATTTAATAGATTCTTACCTTTAAATTTTATAAATCTGTGTTGTATATGCAAAACAAGTCAAGTACACTATTTTTTTCAAATCAATGTTCTAGCTTATTGTCAGCCTTTATTTACAGATGGCGCTGGCTTTTACAAAAATGAAAAAGCAATACGACCAAACCGATAGTAGTATTTTATGATTTTAGTTTAGTGATTTGGCTAAGTTAAATGCTTAAATTTTAAAATAATTTTTTGTAGCAACAAAATATATATGTATGTATCTTTGAAATGCTGGTAAGAGTACTGTCAATACTGATTTGCCTTGCCGGACCCCAGGACAATTGCCCTGGCTGCCCCCCCTCTCCGCGGGCCTGGTCCGGCCTTTCGAAAATTTTGTTAGGTAAAATTCATCCTTTCACGGAGAAACGTAAGGGCTGAAGCGAGATATTTTTTGAAACGGATTTTGGTACTCTGTGCGGTCACTGACCATTCGTCATTCACACTTTTTGTAGTGTTTTTCTTAAACCCAATAAGGCCAGGAGCACGCTGTGTCGACTTTGTTCGAGGACACTTTGAAAGTGAAATAGAAATGATATAAAGCTATTTTACGCATAGTTATTGCCTATTAAATATATCCTTTTCAAAATCTTTCGTATAAAAGTGGGCGCGGGCCTTAACCGATGTCGCCATTTTGTTCAGAATATTCCTTGTATTAATATAAATATGTGTGCTGAATTTAGTTTCGATTTTTTTAAGGGGTTTTCATTTATGATTAAAAATATTTCTAAATTTGACTTCATCAAATGGGCGTGGTCATTTTCAAAAATTTCCTGATGAATTTATTTTCTGCTTTAATGTTAATGTACACTCTAAATTTTATCCTTACAAGTCGAAAATATTCTATATATAAAAAGTGAGCGTGGCTATCATCCGATTTCGACCATTTTAAATAGAGTTCGAGATAAGTGCCAAGGAACCTGCATACCAAATTTCATTAAGATATCTCAAAATTTACTCAAGTTATCGTGTTAACAGACGGACGGATCAATTATTTTTTCCTCCTGAACATTTTGATATATATAAGTCAATATCTATCTCGATACGTTACATTCTACAGTAAGGCGAATTTGAATTTATTTTATTCTTCCCTTTCCGTACCCTTCCTTTCCTTTTCCTTCCCTTCCCTTCCATTCCCCTCCTTTCCTTTCCTTTACTTTTCTTTACTTTCCCTTCCATTCCCTTTCTTTTCTTTTCTTTTCTTTTCTTCAAAATGTAGCGAAAATTTCTCGTAATAACGTTGAGTCAAAAAACTGAGCACTAAATCCGTGAATATCTTTTATCAAAATGTCAGAGGTCTAAATACCAAATTAACTGATCTCTTTTTGAAATCTTTTCATTGTAATTATAACGTAATTGCTTTTACCGAAACTTGGCTAAAACCTCATGTTTTCAATTCAGAGTTTTTATGTAATGAATATCAAGTATATAGAAATGATCGCTTGAACAGAGTCGGGGGTGGTGTTCTACTTGCCGTTCATTCCTCCATCCCTTCAGAAGAGGTTAATATTCCTAACATGGATTTCATTGAGTTCAAATGCATCCGCCTTCAACTAGACAACGTCTCTATGTACTTATATGTTTGCTACATCCCTCCAGCATCAGATTTTTCAGTTTACATGCAACATGTCTCTCTGCTCAAAACTGTTAACCTTATGACTAAAGCTTCAGATTCAATTATTGTTTTGGGTGATTTTAACTTACCTCATATATCGTGGAACATATCTGATGGTAACATTATTCCAAATCCGTCCAAACTGGGGTTCAATGACTTTTTAGATGGAATTTCCTATCTTTGCCTTAATCAAATAAATGTTACCGCTAACAAGTTTGGGAAAGTCTTAGATTTAGTGTATGTTAATGATATAAACCAATTTTCTGTAAATCGTTGTGATCCGTTGGTTTTACCAGAAGACCTTTACCACCCTTCTATGGAAATAGTCTACGAAACCATAAGTAATGGCCAAGGCACTCAATGCTACTCATGTAGTAGCTTTGATTTTAACTTTTCCAAAGCAAACTACAAGAAATTAAATAAAGAACTGTCTAAATTAACTTGGCCTGAATTTGGTTGTGATATCGATCTAAACGTCTCACATTTCAATCACACTATTTACTGCCTATTTGAGAAGTTTATTCCTAAACGTAAAGTAACTTATGATCATCCTACGCAAGTTTGGTTTACTAAAGAGCTTAAGGCTCTTAAAAATAGGAAAACGCGATCATTTAATTTATATAAGAAATCCGGATTAAATAAACATTACCTACTGTATTCCATTCTACGTCAGAAGTACATAGATTTAAATAAAAAGTGCTATAAAGCTTATATCTCTAAAACGAAAAGAGACATTATTCTCAACCCTAAGTCATTTTATGGTTTCGTAAATTCTAAACGTAAAGTATCAGGGTTTCCTTCAGCCATGAAATATCAAGACATTATATCTAGCGATAATCAATGTATCGCAAATTTTTTTTCTCAATTTTTCACTTCTAACTATTCTGCTGTCACCAATTCAAACTTTCAAAACTATCCCTATAAGCTACACGGGACAAATTCAATTAATTCACCAATGATATGCGCCAAAGATGTTCTAATTTACCTTAAAACCTTAAAAGAATCTTTTAAATATGGTACTGATAGGATTCCTACATGTTTCTTGAAAAAGTGTGCGAACCATATTTACCAACCCCTTACCAATTTCTATCACTAAAATGTGGTGTTTTTCCAACTGCGTGGAAAGAATCGCTTCTTCTACCGCTGCATAAAAGCGGGAGTAGGTCTTCTATAGAGAACTATCGTGGTATCGCAAAGCTTTCTGCCATCCCAAAATTGTTTGAAGCTATTGTTACAAATCAACTTACGGGTCCGATCTCTACTTTGATAGCTGACTGCCAACACGGGGTCAGTAAGGGAAAGTCCACAGTTACGAATTTACTTGAGTTTACCAGTCATGTCTCAAATGGCTTTAGAAAAAATCTGCAAACCGACGTTATTTATACGGATTTCAGCAAAGCTTTTGACCAAGTGTGTCACCCATTACTTATTCATAAACTCGATCAGTTGGGCTTCCAGCCGGGTCTCAATCGCTGGATCTCTTCTTACCTTAGTGACAGGACACAAAGAGTAATTTTTAAAAATTTAGTATCCGATGTCATTTATGTCTCTTCGGGGGTTCCTCAAGGAAGCCATCTTGGCCCGATTCTGTTCTTGTTGTTTATAAATGATATTTCTACAATAACAAAATTTTCAAAAATGTTAATGTATGCCGACGACGTGAAGCTTTTCATGTCATTCGCGTCATTTGAAGATAGAAATAAGCTACAATCAGATCTAGATGCACTAGTTACTTGGTGCGATTTAAATTATATGCCACTTAACCTTAAAAAATGTAAACACATGGGTTTTTCGCGTGGAATTTCTCAGCCGGCTTCCTATACAATTAAAAATTATAGTCTTGAGCAAGTGCATGATTTTGTTGACCTGGGGGTTACTATGGACTATAAACTCAGTTTCAACCGCCATATTAATACAACAGTCAATAAGGCTAGAGGTGTCCTAGCATTCGTTAAACGATGGTCTAAAGAATTTAGCGACCCTTATGTAACTAAAGCCCTCTTCACTACATTAGTCAGACCGATACTTGAATATGGTTCTATAATTTGGAACCCGCGTTACCAGGTTCATGTAGATCGCCTTGAATCAGTTCAAAAACAATTTTTACTATTTGCCTTAAGAGATTTTCATTGGGATCCCTCGTACAATCTGCCACCCTATACGAATCGTTTAAAACTCATTAATCTGCACACACTTTCTAGTCGGAGGGAAATGCTTGGAATTATTTTTATGATTAAATTGCTAAATGGTTCACTATCCAGCCCATTTCTTCTAAGTGAAGTGAACTTCAATGTACCGTCTCGTCCTTCAAGGCATTTTAAACCTCTAGTCTTAAAACAGTGCCGAACCAATTTTCAGTTAAATGAGCCTTTTCGCTGTTTGTGTCAAGATTATAACTCTCTTTCTGGTAGATTTGATATTTCAGACTCGCTTTTCAGCATAAAAAAATCAATTCTTTCTGTCCTAAATTCATAGATACTAATTGTTTTTTATTCTTTGACTTCTATTTTAACTTTTAACAATAATTTTATTTGTTAACTAGTTATTTCTTAATGTATAATCTATCCTATATCTACTTTACTTAGCTGATGAGGTTTTCTCTGTAGCTGAGCAGTTTTAGATCTCGACGATTAACAAACCAAAGCCTTTCAACGACTCGGCACGAACGAATAATCCGCGCGTTATGCGGATGCGCCCCTCGCGCCGGTCGGGCGGGATATGGTGGGTAATCCGTTGGGAATTATTATTATTATTTCTTTTCTTTTCTTTTCTTTTCTTTTCTTTTCTTTTCTTTTCTTTTCTTTTCTTTTCTTTTCTTTTCTTTTCTTTTCTTTTCTTTTCTTTTCTTTTCTTTTCTTTTCTTTTCTTTTCTTTTCTTTTCTTTTCTTTTCTTTTCTTTTCTTTTCTTTTCTTTTCTTTTCTTTTCTTTTCTTTTCTTTTCTTTTCTTTTCTTTTCTTTTCTTTTCTTTCCTTTCCTTACCTTTACTGTCTTTCGCTTCACTTTATTTTAATAACCTTTGTTTAATTTTTTTTTAATCTTAATTAATTTATTTTATTTTATTTTACTTTATTTCAATTTACACAAACCCAACCACAAATACAAATCAAGCTTCGGTGTTTAATACTCTTTATGAGTAATCATTTATTTTGTTTTTGTAAACCCTGTTTGTAGGTAGCAGCAATGAAGTTTACATATTTGCTCATATTTGAAATCAGTGATCAATGCAATAAAAACAGCTAAAGCAAAAATGCACGACACGTTTACTCACAAAACAGCTGGGCTGTAGTGCGAATGCTTGTTATTCATTGGTCCACTACCAACTCTTCGCATTCACAGTGAGAGCCGATCACACGAGTAATACAAAGTCGTGCATGACATAGTTACTCACACAACAGCGGCTCTATAGTGTGAATAAGTGAATGTGTAGTGGTGTGACTTTTATGTTAAATTTTTTATATTAAAATGATTTTTAAAATTTTTTTTATTCACGGATAAAAGTACACCTCAAAATTTCCTATCTATACATATATAATTTGTATACCTTAGAATTATAGTTTAGCAGAAAACGGTTCCACATTGCATTCATCTTGTCTATTTATATATAAGATATACCTTGTGTGCGTAGCACTACTAGGTATAAAAATTAATGTATGTCCTTATACTTTCACAGTAGGTTCAGGGGGCGAGGCTATATAAAGTTGGAATTCAGCCTGACTGGATTCCGAGAATAATATTTTATATAAACGTTTCTTGTATATAAAAAAAAAATAAAATTTGGAAAAAGTGAGCAGTACTAAATCCACCGATTTTGCTTATTTTCAGTGGGCGGACTCTACATGTAAACCTCGTATCAAGTTTCGTAATTCTATCTCACACGGTTCAGAAGTTATTACCAGTCGAAAAGTATTTGAAAACTGCTTGACATATTTCTACGTCCTCTTCAGATAAAATTTATGAAAAAGTGGGCGTGGTCGAGAAGCGATTTCGCTAATTCCCTATGGAAGTATTCTAGGTGGTGTGAAGGTAGTGTTGCCGGCCTACCACACCGAAGGTCCATGGTTCGAGCCCTGGTACAGGTAACATCAAAAGTGATTTGAAAAAAGTTTTTCAAAACGGGGTCGCCCCTCGGCAGTGGTTTGGCAAACTCTCCGAGTGTATTTCTGCCATGACAGGCTTCTCAGCAAAAATTCGTCTCCTTTGTAGATGCCGTTCGGAGTCGGCAAAAAACTGTAGGTCCCACCAATTTGTAGGGAAAATTCAAATCGGCACACCACAAATTCGAAGAGAAGCTTGGCGCAAAAATCTCTTAGGAGGTGTATGATGATATACCTGTTGTATATCGCGCCATAGAGATAGAGATAGTATTCTAGGATAAACGGTTCTTTAGTTATTAACAGTCGAAGTTTCAAAATTTGTTCACTCATATGTTGGCGGGGCCACGCGCCTTTTCTAAAAATCTATAAGAAAAGCTATGGCAGTTGTCTCTAAACATTTTTCCTACTCTATTCAATAAAAAAACTTTTAATAATTAATTAAAAATGATTATTAAAAAAGAAAAACAATAATAATTTTCATAAAAACTCAAAAAGTGAAAAATTATTATTCTTGGCCTTGAGCTCGTTTCATGAATACTTGAAAATATACAGGCCGTAAATCAACAAATATTGTTGGTATAAAAAAGCAATAATTTGGGAAAATCGTCAATAGGATGACCAACTCAATAAATCTACCAAATTTCATTTTTGTAGCTGATTTTATTTTTTAATTATCTCATTTTAAATGTTTTTCGATTTCGCCCATTTTAAATAAAAAGCTACCTTGGCCGGAAAGCAACCTGTGTGCTAAATTTCATTCAAATGTCTCAATTTTTACTTAAGTTATCGTGTCCACGTACGGACGGACGGGCGGGCGGACATGTCTTAATGGATTCTCTGCTCATTATAAGATTTTTGATATATGGAACTCTATATATACGAGTATCTCTATTATTTTGAACTGTTACAAACCACCGATATATGGAGACAACTATGAAGCCACGTGTATTAGTACACGTTGGGTATAAAAACAACATAGTTTTCAGAAAAAGAAGTATAAATTATTATTCTTGGACTTGAGCTGATTTATAGTCTTGGTACTTTACAAAATGTACAAATGAATAGGTTGCATACCAAATAAACAAAACTGATTAGCACGAATATCGGACTGGTTGGGTAAAAATGTACACCACCAACAAAAAACTATTATCGGCTGTGATCAATGCCATCAGATGGCAGCGCATGCTCCATGTTATGGTAAAATTGACGAGAAATAGGGTTTTAGCTGACACAAAAGCCAACGTTCTGTTAGTTTAATGGTGAGCAGAACGTGCCAAAATTTCTATGATGAAGAAGTCGAGTAGCTTCCGAAATGGATCTATTAGAAAAGCTAAAGAAATAAATTTTTAGAGTTTAAGGACTATAAGAAGTTTAAAAGTACCCAAAAAACTCTATATAACATATCAGGCAGAAAAGCACAAGAAAGGTTGAATTTGTATCATCGCAGTTCTCAGTTCTAAAGTAATTTCATACATTTTCTATTACTAATTTCTAAAGTTGTTATGGAAACGAGCACAACACAACTTTGATTTTGCCAAGATAGAAGTGATATACTTACTATGTTTTCAAGATAAGTATAAGTAACCTAAAGGAATAAACAGTTATGATAAGGGTGTAAAGGAGTTGTTTCTGATTAGAAAAATGTAGCTTTTAAGGTATTTATTGTTAAACTTTCTAATTTTCCGAGCTAGTGCTAAGTATTTTACTTTCAGGGTAAATTTAGGACTTTTCATAAACACTTGGATAAACCACAAAGGAATAACTTCAAAAATTTAAATGTACTGAAATTTCTCACGCTAAATTATGTGGCGTAGAAGTACAAGCCATGCGACGCAAGTTTATTGACAAGCGACAGTTTTGTGTTACAACTTAATGTTCAAACGTTTCCTTTCTAACAATAAAAGAAACCCCCTTTCCAAAAAATAGATGGCACTCCCTAAAAGCAATAACTATACAAATTACGTGAATATGTGTGACTTAATTTTTTCTATACTCCATTCGAACGGTACTGAAGAGCTTTCCCTAGTCTAATATTCAATGGTTGGCGAAGGGCTACCCTTGCTTTGGAAAATGAGTTACAGAAATGGGGGAATCATTTGCAAGTAAGCTCAATTTTTAAATCTATACATTAATAGGCCACAAATTTTTCCATACAATCAATTGGCAGGCAATATCTATATCTAAACATGAATAAATTGCTATAAAATGTATATGAATATGTTCGTAAGGGGCAGAAGCTGTGCATATAAGTATTAGGTTTAACAAGTAATGTTTCATTTAATAATCATAATCAATTAAAGTTTTCTGCATAAAGCCAGTGGTAAGGGTCTCGGGTGGCACTTTTTTTATATATATGAATACTTCTTATCTTCACTTTTTTTATTTATTTCCTCTATCTTGGAGTGAAAAAGTCCAGCCAGCAAATGATTCAAATTAACCAAAGCTCAAATACGTACATAGTTTTATGAATTTTTTAAGAAGTTTACTTTTTTCTGAATAATATAGGACTTAAGGTGAGCACAAACTCGAACCCCAACCAGATGTAGGTTAAATTTGACCCGTTATGATGAGGAACTTTTTTAAAAATCAATATCTGTTTATGGAAAAAATGCCATAAAACCGTCAAATCTTGAATAAATATCTAATTTTCTTCCGCAAAATGGATCTTTAAAAGGCCAAATCTGGCTAAATTAACACACTGCCTGTATATCAAACAAACAAGAAATGCCAAAATTGTAACCGACGCACAGTGGCGCCTTTTGAGTTTTTTCTTGGCAAAAATCATAACTTTTGAACCAATGAAGATATTTTAAAAATTTTAAATGCAAATGAAAGCTAATTATTTGAAGTTTTATAGTGTGAAAGACCAGAATGTCACAGATACAGGGTGCTTCTAAAAAATGTGTCAAAGTCGAAAATTTTTAGAAAAATGCAAAAACAAAATGTTTTTAGTAAAAAATAAAATAAGATTTCTCTTATAATGACGTATTTAAGCATTAAATAAGATAAACTAACGATTTTGATAAGATAGCGTGGCACTGCCCACTTATGACAAAAAGTTGTATCTAAGTAGTCACGTAATCAATAACTACCAAAATCGATAGACGTATTGTTTCTTTTAAATGGTAATACTCTTATAAAACTCAAATGTCCGTTTTTGGTGCCACAATAACAAGGTGCTTCAAAATTCATAGTAAAATTATACATGTTTTGTTTTTTAATTTACAAGCCAAATGTGTAGTTTCTTAATAACTAAAAGTTATTGAAAGTGGTTCAATGAAATTTTATTTGAGCTAAGGATTAAACAGCCAACGAGTTTTGGAAAAGGGGAGTGACACTGCCCATTTATGCTAAAAAGTTTGACCTTAGTAACCGCTTTACCAATTTGTACCAAACTCGATAGACGTATTGATTTCTATAAAAATTTAATACTCCTTTGAAGGGGAAATGCCTAAGCTTTAAAATAAATTTGATAAACTTTAGAGAAATGCAATAACGAAAAGTATGTATTTAAAATTACTAAATTAGTTAGTTCTTTTATTTGAAATAAAAAATTAACTTGTACATAGATATCTTATTTTTCAATAAAGTAACAAAATTGATTAGTAAATCTCTTTTTCATTGTTGTGATAAGAAGTGAGAAACTTATTTTATCTAACATAGTCATCGTGACTGGAACATATATCTAACAAAGCAACCATTTCTGAGCTATACGCATCTGTAAGATCTTTTTGTGTTTTTACATACCTCATAGATGATATGACTGGATCAGAAGAGATAGCTAACATGTTGAAAAGGTATTCGTTTTGTCTAACTCGAGATACTATGCAGGTGTTCATACATCTATATCTTTTGTAGTCCTTGTGCTTAGATTCCTGAGACAATTCTTCAGACAATTCTCCTAATGGTAAGCACTGGTACTCTATTAAATCTTTTCCATGTGCTAAAATTTTATGTACCGTTGGTGTAAGTTTCTTCTCAGGATACTTTTGATGCAGCAACTCTGTAGTTTTAGATGCATATTCTCCAAATTTGGGTCCATTAACTGGTTCATGGCAGTTTAAAATATTTAAAATTACTCCCAATCTTTTCACAACATCTCTATCAACTCCTGTTATGCGAGCAGTCACTTCATCGTTTTCAGAAAATCTTCTTGAGGAGTTACCATCATTTGTATTTCCGTATCGATACTTTGGACTAAGGCCAATCTCTTTATAGAATGCATCCTGAATTATTTTTTTTCTCCTGTTTTGTTTCTTTTTACATGTTGTATTGTCGTCGAAGACTTCTCCTTATTGTGGTAGTGTATAAGCCAGCTTCAAAACAAATTCCATACATCTTATCCTAGCATGCAAAGGAGATATTCCATACTCATAATTTAGTTCGGCAGTTATTGAATCATCAAGATTTTCAAAGTCCTTTTGGCTCTTCTTACAAATTGGACATTTCATTGAAGATGTCGTACTTGTTATCAAGTTCAAAACTTTTCCATCGACCATTGTTAGAAGAAAATAATGCTTTATTGTAATGACATTCCCTTCTTCAATTTCAATTAGTGTTGGTTCTAATTTGGCAATTTGATTTTTTATATCACTCACTGTAGCTTTTATGAGTTCCGAGGACTCCTTCTCGTATTTAAATAATATCGGGCGGCACAATATAGTTGATAACGGACGTGGATTTTTCCAATATTCTGAAGCTTAATTTTTTAGTCGTAATGGAACATTAGAAGCCATAAACATATTACTATCTGTAATTGTTTCATCGTCTACATTTATTCTTTGTTTATATGCGCTTTGTCCTGATGATCGATCACAGCCCCACTTAGTTATCAATGCTAGCTCCTTTGGCAGTGATTTCAACTTTTCTTTAGTAAAACTTTGAAGGAGTCGTGTCGACGTATGATCCATTAGGTTTTGTAGCTCAATTTCAGCTGATACTTCGGTTGTTTTGGGACTTAGAGGAACTGCTTCTTTCTTGGCTTGAGTAATTTTTTTGTATCCAGGTAAAATATCGGCATTATGTTGCAATAATGAATTACGCAATATAATATATTTTTTCTTCGTTAAACCGAGATCTACAGGGTGTTTTCTTTACAGGTTTGTTTTTCGGTTTGTTTTGGCATTTTGTGGTCAAATCTGGCAACTCTAATGTCATTTATGTTCAGTTTGGTTTGCCATTTCATCATGAACAGGTTGACAAAAGAACAACGCTTGCAAATCGTGCAAATTTATTTCGAAAATAATGGTTCAGTTCGCGAAGTTTACCGTGAGCTCCGTCCATTTTATGGTCGACATAATCGTCCATCAGAGCAATTAATTCGGTTAACCATGGATCGTTTTCGCACTACGTTTACTCTATGTGATAATACGCATCCGCAGAGACGTCGAACAGTGCGCACCGAAGAAACACTTGCCGCTGTAGAGCAAAGTGTTGAAGAGGACCCGAATGAATCGATTCGCCACCGTGCACAGCAATTGGAGCTTTGTCCATCAACTTTATGGAAGATTTTGCGCAAAGATCTTGGCTTGCGACCTTACAAGATCCAGCTTGTGCAAGAATTAAAGCCGCGAGACCATGCAATGCGTCGTGATTTTGGTGTATGGGCCGAAAATGAGATTGATTTCGATGCTGATTTTCATCGCAAAATTTTGTTCAGTGATGAGGCTCATTTTTGGTTGAATGGCTACGTCAACAAGCAAAATTGCCGCATTTGGAGTGAAGAGAATCCACATGAGACCCTTGAAACGCCATTACATCCACAAAAACTGACTGTATGGTGTGCTCTATGGGCTGGTGGAGTCATTGGGCCATACTTCTTCCGCAATAATGCTGGAGAGGCAGCTACCGTTAATGGAGACCGGTATAGAGCCATGATAACCGACTATTTTGTTCCCGAATTGGATGGCATGAATGTGGATGAGTTGTGGTTCCAACAAGACGGCGCTACATGCCACACAGCGCACGTCACAATCGATTTATTGAAGGAAACATTCGATGAGCGCATAATTTCGCGGAATGGACCTGTCAATTGGCCACCAAGGTCGTGTGATTTGACACCATTGGATTATTTTCTTTGGGGATATGTGAAGTCGCTCGTCTACACCAACAAACCAGAAACGTTAGAGGAATTGGAAGCCAACATTCGTGGCGTTATTGCCGACATACGGCCCCATATGCTCGAAAAAGTGGTTGAAAATTGGACCTGTAGAATTGGCTTTATTCGAGCCAGCCGCGGCGGCCACATGCCCGAAATCATATTTAAACATTAATGGCATAAAATTATCCTTCCAATAAAGCCAAATTGATGGACCTTAAAACGATTTTCTTGTGTTTTATTTCAATTCGAAGTTCTATACCCCTAAAAAAACACCCTTTATAAACAACGCCAAAGCTTCTTCGGGAGTGTATTTCCTAGGTAGCGCATTTGGTGGTGTGGGAATGCTGTTTTTGATCCTCATCCGTCGCACTGGACTTGCTACCGCAACTGATTCTGTTACATGAGACTTCACGTTTTCTTCGTCTTTTTTATATTTAATAGCCAGCGCTTCTGAAAGATGTGTCGTGGCCATAGCTTTTGTGGTATCAGACAGCTTCCTTTTCCTTGTGTAGGTAGAACACTCTTCTATGGGTTTTGTTGGTCTCCCTCTAGTTGGATGGTTGACGTGCTAGGCGTTTCTTTGTCCAAAAAAGTTTTGTCAGCTAACCACTTTCATGCTTACTTAGAAATTTTGAATTGTTACAATAGACGTCCTTCCATTTTCTTTCCATCATAATGTATTGTATTGTATTGTCTTTCCATCATAATGTATTTCTTCCAGGCCTTCCTTTTCTTTAATGGTTTCACTCGCTATTTCTCTCATAATAGCCTCAACGAAGTCCCGTCTTGACTTTGTAGATTTAAACACCGCAAATAGTTTCGAGTTTTCTAGATACATATTAGAATTGGCTTCGAGTGTATCTGACTAAATATTAAACTGTGAACTATATTTAAAAATACTATTCACTTTATTTAAGTAAACAGAATACTAAGTTACTTAATCTTCAAAAGCCGAATGATAACGAGCATTGTATGGTGGATAGCTTTGTATGCCTACTCAAATTATAAGGGGGTAGCAGCAGCGCAGTTGGTGAGCGTCTCGGGTATGACACATGCGGTCCAAATTTCGATAACAGGTTCCGAGAGGAATTTTTTTTTTTCGGACAACTAATTTTTGAAAAAAAAACTTTCCCGAAACAAAATACACATACTTTTATGAATTTTTTTAAGAAATTCACTTTTTCTGAATAATATAGAATTTAGGGTAAACTTATATGCACACATATATGAAATAATAAGTTCAGGTCATATATATCACAACCCATTATTGAAATGCTATAACCAATTATACAATATTGCATTTGTTTCAATATTTTTAGAAAGCATCATTTATATGAGGTTATGTGTTCTTATTTTTGTACATACCTTTTTTAAGCTCAACGCTTTGAAATTTTCATCAGCACTTTCTTCGAAACAGAAAATTAGATAAAAATCCCGAAATTTATAGGAGTTCCGTAGATAATTGCGATAAATTTCGTTATTTATATTGGTTTTAAAGTTGAGCCGAAATTGCTGGTAGACCCCATGTATAAAATACAAAACCCCAAAACACAGTTTGTACTTCCTTTCCTTTTTATTTACGTAGTGGTTAGAAATCATGTTAATTTTCCTGAACACATGAACATCTCTTATTATATTTTTATTTGTTAAAGGGCAGACAAATAACCCGAACCCTAACAGATGTAGACTGAATTGGGCCAGTTAAGATGAGAAACTTCCTTAAAAGTCAACATGAAATGCCTTTACATGTGTCTAAGTTGTGGTAAAAGAAAAGCCCAGAAAACCGTTATGTGTTGAAATTGTAATTTTCCGCCGCTAAATGGGTTTCAAAAAAGCCAGATCTAAAGGGAATATTGCTAAGTTGACAACACTGCCTGATATCAAACAAAAAAAGTTCTAAAATGGAAACCGGCGTCATGCTCATGTTGACAAAATTTTGCGGAATTTAAAAATAAACGTCTGATTAATTTTCAATAAACATTTGTATATGCGTACACTCTTCTTACGGTGAAATATTTTCATTCTCTCACTCATTAAGCAAAGTGAGTCAAAGTAAATATATACTGTCGTCGGCGCGTCTGTCAATTTGATTTTCGGAGAGTTGCCTCCACCTATACTGATCCGTACGAAAATTTAAAAAAAATATACCAATTTGTTTTCAACATATCTCGCACGTGTTATTGCAAACAAAAGTAGTTCAAAGTTAATATTTTTAGGGAAAACTCAATAAAAGTATTTTTTTTTATAAACTCCATTATAAAAACGAGGTTCAAAGGTATCCATAGTCGCCCCTGTTCATGTAATTCAAAACTTTAATTTTTAAAAAAAACCAAATCAAACTTCTACTTTTTTGTAAAGTTCTATAATAAAAATGAGATTTTATTTATTATTTATAGCGGGTTTTAAGGTGCATCCTACAATCTTGAAAAACTTAAGTGTTTATAATAAAATGTAAGATCAAAAAGGAAAGCGAACCAAATTAGAAAGGTTGAAACGGAATTGCTAAATTGACTTTGTAATTTTCTCCCGCTAAATGGATTATAAGAAAGCACTGTCTATATCTAAGTAAACAAAAAATTCCTAAATGGCAAACCACTGTTTATAATTCTTCCGGGTTTTCAGATTATTGTTTATCTGCTCTTCAAAAGCCTTTGACAAAGCAAGACATTCAATTTTATTAAACAAGCTAGCCAGTTTAGGGTTTCATACAACTTTTATGTCATCCCAACAAACACAGAAAAATGTATTCTCCAACGTTTGATAAAACCTTAATTCTCAAGTTGAGATTCAGCTTTCCTCACAACTTGAGGTTAAGAGTTATTCTCCAACGTAATTCCTCAACTTGCGCGGTATTTGAGATGAAGCTGAGAAATTGTTAACAACTTTCTGGCAGCGCTCTTACATATTCAAAATGTGTTGATCTGGCATCAAAAATGAAACATATGTTTTGTGACTCAGCGAAAAGGTTATTACAAAATTTAACAAAAGTGATTTAAAACAAAAAAAGGTGCACATATAAATATATAGTTTGCAAGGTTCGAAAATTTAAAAATTAATAAAAATGCAGCGTTAAAGAATAAAAACTGAAGTGGAACAGATAGTGAATTTGCTAGCAGAACGTCAAATAATAGCAATCTTTCCAATAGTTTAGGGAGTGAATCCAGTGCAAAATAATGGGCATTTAAGAAATGATTTAGTTGCTTGGTGTGTGGAGTTTAGTATATCTGTTTTAGCTACTAATAGTGTGTTAGCAATTTTGGGCAAATCCGTTTCAGGTTTGCCAAAAGATTCAAGAACTTTGAAGTCCACTCCTAGAGTCCCGCCTGTTGAGAACATGGGAAATGGAGAATACATTCATTACGGAATTAAGGATTCGCTCACTGATTTTCTAATGAAAAGTGCGTATAGTTCTTCCGAAATTCATCTCAATTTTAATAATGATGGCCTGCAAAAAGTTCCAATTTACAGAGTTGGCCAATATTAATGAATGTAGAAGGAACAACCTGGAGAGTCCCTCGGGCACAGAATAATATTCTCTAGTGAAATTCATAGCAGTCCAAAAGTGCCTTTTACTAACGATGTTAAAGAGTTTGAAGCGAAGATTCAGAAATCAGAAAATAAATGACTTGGTACTTTCGGAAAAAAGTTCACAGAGTAGTTTGAATGATATTCTTTCCTTTAAATTACTTTTTAGGTCGCAGAATTTATGAACGTAGTTTGTGGGAATCCATCAAAATTTTTAAAGGAAGCTTGGCGTAGAATAATCGCTGATGAAGTTGCTCAAAAATGTTGGTGGCAGGGTAAAATGCCTATTCGTGCTTTATCAGTAACAACAGCATTAAAACGTGGGTATGCTTTAAAATTACTAAACAATTATAAATATATTTATGTACATTTAATTTTAGAACCCTACAATCAAAAGTTATATAAAAGTGCTATTGCTACTGACATCGAGTTTGAAAAGTGTTATGGATTCCCAACAAAATGGAGCAGTAAGGAAGGCGGTCGGCATGATCTAGGGTCGCACTGTGGCTAGTCATTGTCGGCTGGGGTGGGCTCTTGCCAACCTTACCGTCCTGCGCCATAATCAGAGAAAAGGTCATATCATGCCTTTTGAAAACGCGGGGAAAAACGCAAAAAAAACCGCGCAAAACGACTAAAAAAACAACATCCGGTTAAGCCCGGATGCCACGGACAGACCGTTGATATTCAAATATTCAAAACTCTAATGGAAAAAAAAAACGGAAAATCCAGTTAAAATTCAAAATAAAACGGTCGGAAAAATTTTCAAAAAGGAAACTTAAAATTCAAAAATAACTGAAAATGAAATGAAATCAAGACTGAAATAACGAACGGAAGATAAGAAAAAAACAGATAAATTTAAATTAACAATAAAACTTTGAAATTTTAAACGAACCGGAAAAGACCGATTACCACGCTAAAAAAAAGAAAAATACAAGAAAAAGGGCCGAACATTAAAAGGGGGCGCCGCGGGTGTTGTTGCGACGCCTGGTGCTGACCCACCCTCATCCATGGCCATCGACGCACCTAATATCGATGGCCCCTTACCTAGATCCTATATGCCTTCTAAATAATTAAGGAAGTCAGCATTCCCATATTAATTATAATTTATTTATAATTCATTTTCTTAAACATACAATTACGTACTACTGGTATCTAGTTACTTTACCTATCTATTTTATTAGTTTTGATCAATCTTTCTTTTCTTTTCTTTGAAACCTACACTCTTGTTTAATCTCTATATCTATATTTTATTTTCCTTTTATTTTATTGTGATCATCGTATTTATTCATTTGTATAATTTGTTTTTATATGTTCATTAGTCTTTAAGCATAGCTTATTCATTTGGTATTGTTATACGAGGTGTGTTCAAAAAGTATCGCGAATTTTGTGTTTTTTTAAAAATTATTTATTTATTCATGAATATCTATTTTGTCCCCTTCAAAGTAATCCCCATGAGATATTATACACTTGTGCCAACGGTTTTTCCAATCTTCGAAGCACTTCAAAAAATAATTTTTTTGTATCTTGTTCAGCTCCTCCTTCGATGCCGTCTTTATCTCGTCAAGAGAAGCGTAACGTCGTCCTTTCATGGGCCTCTTCAGTTTAGGGAACAAGAAAAAGTCACAGGAGGCCAGATCTGGGGAATACGGTGGCTGCGGCATCATTAGAGTGTTGTTTTTGGCCAAAAAACCGCGCACAAGCAACGATGCGTGAGCAGGGGCGTTATCGTGGTGCAAAAGCCAATTTTTGTTCTTCCATAAATCCGGGCATTTCTGGCGGATTGCTTCGCGCAAATTGCGCATAACTTGAAGGTAATATTCCTTATTGACCGTCCTTCCCTGTGGCAAGAACTCATGATGCACCACGCCCCTGCAATCGAAGAAAACTGTCAGCAAAACTTTCACATTCGACCGAACTTGGCGCGCTTTTTTCGGGCTTGGTTGGTGCGGCAGCTTCCATTGAGATGATTGAGCTTTGGTTTCTACGTCATAACCATAAACCCACGATTCGTCACCAGTTATGACCCTCTGGAGCAAATTTGGGTCGTCGCGGACAGAGTTTAACATCTCATTAGCAATGTTCATGCGATGCTGTTTTTGGTCACAATTGAGCAATTTTGGTACGAATTTCGCGTAAAAATCGAAGACGATCCAAAACACGTGCAAGCAAAGCAGCTGTCAACAATTAACTGAACATTCAAAATGGCCGAGCTTGTCGGCATAAGTGAGAGACATGAGTATGAACATAACGCCACAAAAAATTCGAAATTCGAATATACGTAACCAGCGAAAATTCAAAATTCGCGATACTTTTTGAACACACCTCGTATTCCATTGTTATATTATTTGTGGCTTTTAGTTTTGTTATAATTTTTATCGCTTATTTAGCTATTCCCTTTTGAAACAGTTTAAAAGATAGAAATAAAAGTATTTTTCTTATTTGTTATTTTTTTTTCTTCTTTTTTTTATGCTTTTGTTGTTGTTTAAAAGCTTATTTTGTTTTCTTTTTACAAAAAAAAATATTTCCCTCTCTAACCTAACTTTAGAAAATTTTCTACCTTCCAGCTAAATTACCTTAGGTTGCTTTTCATTTTAGTTTAGTCTTAAGTATTTAAACTAAATATGTACATTTTTTTTTCTATCTTCCTTAACATTTATAATTTCATTTTATAATTTTAATATATAGCAACAATCTAATGTTAAGTTTATGTAGGGTACCTTATTTTACGAACTTATTTATAATTTTAATTTTAAAATTATTTTTCTTTTCTAACTCAGTTCCTGTTACTCACTCTAATACAACCTTAATTATATTAATTTTACTTTTCTTTTCTTATACCTTTTACTATGGGATGATACAAAAAAAATTTGCCTTTTCTCAAATCTTCAGAAACTTGGCATAAATTGTAGAAAAAAGAAAAGTCAAACTTCGAGAAAAAGGTTTACAACTTGAATTACATATAAGGAATTGCTCCTGTTCTATTAATATGACCCATTATTAAATAAATTATATTGGCTAGGTCTCACCGGGTTGTAGTAGGCCGTTGGTGGGGCGCTACTGTGGTTGTTGTCTCTGCTGGTTATGTTGTTGTTGCTGGTGGTGCGACGGGCCTATAATAGGACGGCCCTCGCTGTTGTCACTGCTGGTTACTTTTGTTATTGCTGATGCTAGTGCGGCGGGCCTATGTAAGGGCGGCCCCCGCTAATGTCACTGCTGGTGGCGTGGTGGTCGATCCGGGTGGTTGTGCAGTGGGCCTAGAGGAGGGCGGCCCCTGCTGATGTCAATGCCGGTTTTGTTGTTACCGGTTGGTTGTTGTTACCGGTTTTGTTGTTGGTGGTGGTTGTGGTTGCCGGTCTTATTGTTGCCGGATTTGTTGTTGCTGGCGTGCGGTGGGCGTTGATGCGTTCTGCGAACAAAAAAAGGTAAATACAATTTGCTTTTATACGAGGTGTGTTGAAAAAGTATCGCGAATTTTGAATTTTCGCTGGTTACGTATATTCGACTTTCGAATTTTTTGTGGCGTTATGTTGGTACTCATGTCTCTCACTTATGCCGACAAGCTCGGCCATTTTGAATGTTCAGTTAATTGTTGACAGCTGCTTTGCTTGCACGTGTTTTGGATCGTCTTCGATTTTTACCTATTTTTTTACCAAAATTGCTCAATTGTGACCAAAAACAGCATCGCATGAACATTGCTAATGAGATGTTAAACTCTGTCCGCGACGACCCAAATTTGCTCCAGAGGGTCAAACCTGGTGACGAATCGTGGGTTTATGGTTATGACGTGGAAACCAAAGCTCAATCATCTCAATGGAAGCTGCCGCACGAACCAAGAAACGCCCGGATTTGTGGAAGAACAAAAATTGGCTTTTGCACCACGATAACGCCCCTGCTCACGCATCGTTGCTTGTGCGCGACTTTTTGGCCAAAAACAACACACTACTGATGCCGCAGCCACCGTATTCTCCAGATCTGGCCCCTTTTTCTTGTTCCCTAAACTGAAGAGGCCCATGAAAGGACGACGTTACGCTTCTCTTGACGAGATAAAGACGGCATCGAAGGAGGAGCTGAACAAGATACAAAAAAATGATTTTTTGAAGTGCTTCGAAGATTGGAAAAACCGTTGGCACAAGTGTATAATATCTCATGGGGATTACTTTGAAGGGGACAAAATAGATATTCATGAATAAATAAATAATTTTTGAAAAAACACAGAATTCGCGATACTTTTTGAACACACCTCGTATATATATATATAAAATCATTAAAACTATAAAGACTTAAAGATCAGGTTGTTGCTACGCGTACGCCAAAAGGGCTGGTTACGTCCGACGAAGCTGAAGTGATCGTAAACCATACAATACATGGAATACTACGCTTTGGCATCTTCTTGCAAACGCTATACCGTCCGACTAGATACCTTCAGCCCCTAACTAAATTAGAACACACAAAAATAGTTCATTTAAGGTTATTGGTTAAACACATATTTAAGGCAAAAATCTTTGTACTTTATTATGCTTATGCCAATAGCATTAACAGCCAAACCTCAGATAGGCTGTTATTATTTGTTGCACCGAGAGCTGTATCTATATGAATATTAAAATTGATTAAATTTTCTTGGAAAAATTTAAAGCTATCGTTTGATTGACAATGACCGGTATAATAATAATTTAGCTAGTAAAATTATTCATACCTTAGCTACATCGGTAACCAATTCAACAAATTATCTTCACCCCGTAATAGCCAAGACAATAACCACTGACCGAAAATTTTTATTTTTTTTTCTCTGCACCCACTTAATGGCCGACAATGGGCCGTATATACAACAAAAAAGATTTATTTTAGTGCCGAAAATTTGGAAAACACCGAATTAGGTAATTCTATACGACAGCATGCAACCGCCAATACACGCCCAAAACCCTCGGGAAAGGTATCAAACGACGCGTCTCGATCTCCGCATCAATAATCCGAAAGCGAAAATTAAACGATTCGTCTCAGTGAAAAGCCATTAGCAAAAAACCAAAAATGGCCTAGGTTGAATCCCAAATAGGGGGCTTGATCCAGGTATTTATTTACAAAACACTTTTATGCGTAGGCGGCCTTTGGCCGCGCTTAGAAAAATAACCCTTAGCCGGCCCAACCCAAGCTACGCGGTCCACAATATTTCTGCGCAGAACACATTTTTGCACTTTTAGGTACACCCTAGTCTGTGATTGCAACAACCACATGAAAATGACAGAAAATGTTCAACTTTAATTGCAAATATCTCTGAACAGACACAAAATATGGAATCTCCGCCCCCGAACCATCGATACCGAAGTCAAAAGGCGATGCCCGACACCCGTCCCGACACCCTCGGGCGCCTTCTAGCAGTTGTCTCCTAAAGGAAACAATTACCAAAATCACTTCTAAACATTACCATTGTATTGCTTATCTGGTTTTAAAACGAAAAATACAAATCAGCTGCAAATGCTTTAGTCAGCCTCATGTAGGGACGGCCGGAAACATCCGCGCGAATGGAAAGGACAGCTACTTATTTATAACACATGTACACTACACCTGCTTTTATGAATTTATGAATTTCATAATTATTTAATTCGACCAGTTTTATTAACACTATCATTTTTCATTCACTGGTCACAAGAAGGGATGTCAAAACGAAATGTAAGATGGTCATACCACTGGATAAAAAAATTCGAAATTCCTCTTTGTCAGATTTTCCCTGTTTACCAGCGAAAGAGAAGTGGCGAAAACTTTCCTGGCGAGTACGAAAAGAAGATATCCGAGCGGATATTTACAATTAGGCTGTAAAAATACTTCTTCACGACAAAATGTTGTCAAAGATATTACACCGTAAACATATTCAGGCCGCAAACCCAACTCTTCCAAATAATACAAATTCACACTTTGAATATACATAAAAAGAAGTATAAAGCACTTCCGTGTGAAATAGAAATTTACACTATCAACTTGGCAATGGAAGGTTTTTCTGAAAATAGTGAAGCACTGAAAAATAACTATATTCAGAATTAAAGTATTCGAATATTATTAAATCTAAAGGGAAACATATGGGAGCGGACACTCGAAGAACCGCCAAAATTTCTAAATGAACATGAACTGCAATAAAAATAAAAGTAAGGTTGGTTCAAAACTAGTGCAGCTAGGTATAAAAATAGACTTCTGGTCTCAGATAAGTCGGAATATATTACCAAGGAGTCTTCCTTGATATTCAAAAAAATATATAAACCCCCCCCCCAACTTACTTCAGTAGGTAGCGTTTGGATGGAGACAGAATGAAATTGGTATACTAATTAAAAATGGCACAGGAAAAATTACCATGGATAGTATGTACAAACATTTATATGAAAATATATGTAGCTCATCTTACTTACCCGAGAAGGCTTTCCCCCTTTTTCATTTTAATGTTTGAACATCTCTGGTTTTATCATATGAGCTTCTTTGTTTCATAAAGTTGAATGAATTGCATCGTCGACGCCACTTTAATGCGCTCAGCACTTTTTATGTTTTCACTTCCGCCACCGCGTATTAATGATTAATAAAGTTTGGCGGCCGCCGTGGTGTGAAGGTAGTGTTGCCGGCCTACCACATAGAAGGTCCATGGTTCGAGCCCTGGTACAGGTAACATCAAAATTGATTTGAAAAAAGGTTTTTAAAACGGGGTCGCCCCTCGGCAGTGGTTTGGCAAACTCTCCGAGTGTATTTCTGCCATGACAGGCTTCTCAGCAAAAATTCGTCTCCTTTGTAGATGCCGTTCGGAGTCGGCAAAAAACTGTAGGTCCCACCAATTTGTAGGGAAAATTCAAATCGGCACACCACAAATTGGAAGAGAAGCTTGGCGCAAAAATCTCTTAGGAGGTTTATGATGATATACCTGTTGTATATCGCGCCATAGAGAGAGAGAAAGTTTTACCAAATGATTTGGTTTGTCAATTTTTCAAATATGTACATATGTATACATAAGTATGTACAAAAAATTATGCGTCGTTTTGAAAATTCAGTGCTTATATATAAGAAATGGTACTTTATTTTCCAATTTCCATTTAGTGCACAAGCATACATGCAAGCATGGTTTATGCCTTCGAAGCAAAATGTTTCGTTTGCAAAAAAATGGTTTTAATCAAGTCACAAACACTAACTATCACTTTCTTATGCCACTTGCACCAAAAAAAAAATTCCATATATATAATTTGAATTATAAATTCTACCGATTTTCATTGTAAAAATTTTTAAAGCACCGCAGCATAACCAAGTAAAAAAGTAGAAAAACATTGCGACCGTTCGCACCCAAATCAATTGAACTTTTGAATTGGTCGAATGCCGGTGACGCCGCTACGCTGAAAATCGTCAGTCAACTGCGACTGCGCAATGGAAGAGTTCCGTTACCCAATCTGACTTGGCCTGATTGTTGCCACTCGGGTTGATGGTTGCCATCAGAGTTCGGACTTTTGTTTTTATTTTAAAGACTTTTTTGGTACTACGAACTCCGGCAAAAGTACAGTACGCATTTCAAAACAAAAAAAGGACAATATACCATGGACAATATACCAAGACATGCCTTAACTTTTCCCTAGTAAATTTAAAAAGCATTGAACTTTAGAAATAGCCTTAAAACTGCAAATACTGTAACTATGGCTTTTAATTAAAGGCTTAGGTGCAAAAATAATTGAGTACTTTTACTTTTGCTACTATTTTGCTCAGTGGCTATTTTTATTAAAGGTAAATTTTCCCATATGGGGAAATCCTTGTATCAAAACAAATTGACTTGTAGACTATTTCATGAAAACATAAAGCGTAGTAGAATTGGATTAAAGTGCAGTAGGTATTAAAATTTACTGCATTTTTGCTCAAGTCCGAACCCTTAAGGCACGCGTCCGTTGGCTCGCAAAATTAGGAAGGTTCTAGACAATGCATTTTTTGGATGTGTTCCCTTAGTGGCCTGCGGGACCCCACGTTACTGGGTTTGGGTTAGGAGACACATGGGGCTCCCCATCCGACCTAGCCATTGACGATAATATTCCGATCTACTGGTTTCGTTAATAAAGCACATATCAACAAATCACGGCCGCTTTAAACTCATTCAAGTCTAATTATACCATACTTTACAAGTTGACTAATAATGTATTGCCATTTGCTGCTAAAATTTATTCTGTCAATATTCCTAGTTTTACTCGCGTTCGGTTGAAAATTTAGATGTCAGCTGTGTTAAAGTCAGGGATCAGGACGGGATTCCATGTGTCTCCCACCCCGGTCAATATGGCATTTTTTTGGGGGCGTATCTTTCACTTTGGTGGTTTTGGAAATGTATTAGTTTTTGTTTTTCGAGATATTGCATTACAAAACGGCATTGTTTATTCCGTGCATACTTTGTACTCGTGCACTTTTACCAACATAATTACTTTGAATTCACCCTCCAAAGGAAAACCCCTTTTTGATGACAATTGCCCATTTCCCTTTTTTCTGACACTTTCGGGCGCCCTGGGTTACCCGCAATTTAACTCTGGGCACACCAAGAACACACGAAACACTTAAGTTCCGTTATTGGTGCCTTTTCCATTCTATGGGAATATTTGTGCTGCCACTTCAGCAAAATCACGCACTTTCCCGTAGCTAAACGTCAAACCGGAAGGTGAATCAAAACTGTCACCCAACCAACCGCATTGAACCAAATAACAATGACTATCAATTGAAAGTAAACCATAACAAAAGACAATAATATCGTTTTTCCAGCATGCAGCAAATCGCCTCCAAAAAAAGCAAACCTACAAAATACTGAAGGAAAATAGCAAATAAGTTTTAAACTAATTGTTTAGCGTTTTCAAAGCACAATAGTTGTAAACTGTTGGATCAGTGGATCAGTTGGATTCCAGAAAACAGTTGGTCCATACACCGAATTATTGATCATAAAATAGGTCCGCTACATTCAATCAACGTGTTTATTTAATTGTTTTTTGACAGTTGGTTCAACGTACCGATTCCATAGTATACTTAACTCAATCTTGAATGTCCAAAAAGAATTGGTGTTTCAAATTCTGTATCTCGATTAATTTTTAGTGTATACGGCCGTATTATGTGAATGTATTTTCGAATGCTTCTAAATGGATAATGCGGCTATTTAGAAAGTTTACTTAAAATAGTAAGGTTTGTCCTTTTTTCTGTTAACTACTTTAATTACAACAAAGCGACCTATAGCGTGTCATTGGCCTTTTATACGTATTCCAAAATTCATTCACCATTCACTACACCGTACATAATACGGCCAATAATTTCAATTTGTTATTCGAACAACTGCATATAATAACTAAGTATAAAACAAATAAACAAATGAATTAAAGCTATAAAAAGAGAATAAAAACAAATTGCCTTTGATTCCAATTAGAGAATTGCCTTTGAGGTGAAGTTGAGAATTAATGCATTCTCAACTTGAGAATCAGCAAAATTCCCATATTAAAAAAGTGCCTTTGAAGTTGAGAACACTATAATCCCGCTATTGAGTTGCTGTTGAGAATTAACGTTGGAGATTTGAGAAAGGGATTTGATCTCAAATGCATCTCAAGTTGATATCAAACAAAATTGTTTGTTGGGATGGATCAAATCTTACCTCTCTGTTCGTAAGTGTGTAGTCGTGATTGATGGTTGTACGTCGCTCGATTCATTGCCGCCTCAGGCAGTATTTTGGGTCCTCTTCCCTTTGTCATTTTTAGTAGTGATAAATCGTCTTGTTTTGTTTCCCCTAACTACATTTTGTATTCTCATGATTTGAAAATCTATTCTAAAATTTCATATCCGGATGCCATCGACCTTCAAAAATATCTCATTAATGTTGCTAATTGATGTAGACTAAATCACTCGACCTTCAAAAAGATCTCATTAATGTTGCTAATTGATGTAGACTAAATCACTTGCAACTCAATATAAGTAATTGTTTTTAAGTCACTTTTTCTAAATTCCGTTCTCCTATCTATACGTCTTACTACATCAATGAGTACAGACTGAATACTAAATCTGAAATGCGCGACTTAGGTGTATTCTTTGACTCAAAGTTCCTTTTACATGATATAAAGAGAATTGAACGGGTACAAAAGTTCTTCCTATTTTTTACTCTGCGTAGTTTATGGTTTGAGGATCCTATTCCATCCTATAAGGATAGATGCTTTCTTATTAACTTGCAGACGTTAGATAAGAGAAGGACAATACTATCTCTGACTGTTTTCTTTGACATCATTCAGGGTATAGTAGATTCGCCTATTCTTTTGGAAGGTATAAATTTTTTGGTTTCTCAAAGGAACCTGAGAAGTAATGACACTGTTTTTCTCGAATGCCTCAGGACAAATTATGCGCATCGTGCCCCAATTATTAGAACTTTGCGAGAATTCAATTTGTACTCAAATTCTTTGAATATTGATTTTTCTATTAACAAAGCTCAGTTTACGCTACAACTAAGTAGATTTCTAATGTAAATCTTGCTTGTATTTTATTTTTATTTAATTCGTTACGTAGTCTGTAAGAATCCATGTGTTTCATGATTTTCGAATAAATAAATAAATAAGCATATGTATACACATACCATTCCAAACGGTGGACATATTTTCAATTATTGAGCACATTAAGTTAAAGTAACTTTTATCTATATATTAATAGGCTAAAATTGTTTCCATACAATCAATTGTCAGGAAATGTCTATATTTAAACATGCATAAATGCTATAAAATGTATATGAATATGTTCGTAAGGGTCAGGGACGGTGCAAAGGAGTATATATTTTTAGTATTACTAATGCTTCATTTATTTGTAATAATCAATTAAAGTTTTCCGCATAAAGCCATAGTGCTAAGTACAGTATTTGAATGTTGCGTTGTACATGTAGCCTCGTGGGACGCGTGCGTTCTAAAGGTCGCAAACAGGTTCAGGTCAACTGTTGGTATTTTTTTATTAAACTAAATTTGTTTTTAAATATATGAATACTTCTTATTTTTACTTTTTTTATTTTTATTTTTAATCAAGCTAAACTTTTTTCCTATTTGTGACCTTTATCTTGGAGTGAAAAATCCAAGTTATTCAAATTTTCAAAACTCAAATAAGTACATAGTTTTATTATTTTTTCTAAGAAATTTACTTTTTTTTGAATAATATTGGACTTAGGGTAGACTTATATGTTATAACCAATTATACAATTTCGCTTTTGTTTAATATTTTTAGAAAGCATCATTTATCGTATATGGGGTTCAGGTCATCAGTACTTCCGTTGATAGATAATTTCGATAAATTACGTTATGTCTATAGGTTTTCAAATTGAGACGGAATTGCTGATACACTCCATATACAAGGTGGCGCAAAAGTAATCCTCCTATCAGAAAATGCTATAAATTTTGCGATTCGCCCTTAAAGTCAGTTCTGTTTTGACATTTGTGTAGTAAACACATGCGAAATACACGTTAATAAACAATGCTACGCTACACTGCTCCAGAACGCGGAATATTGCTGACTATTTATTTGACCAATAATCGGTCGGTGACTGTGGCACAACGTGAATTTCGTCGCAGATTTCCTGGCCGTCCAACGCCTACTGGTGAAACACTGCGACGTTTAACCGCTCGCCTCGAAGAGACTGGCACAACAGGAGATTCTGCCAGGCGTGGCAGATCCCGGAGTAGCCGTTCTGCAGAGAATATTGCTGCTGTAGCCGAGGATGTCATGGAAGCGCCGTCGACATCGACCAGACGACGTGCCACGCAAATGGGTATCAGTCGACGGTCTTTACAGCGAATTTTGGTACAAGATTTGAAGATGTTTCCGTACATAGTCCAGACGGTGCATCAGCTGTTAGCTGCTGACCGCCAATCGCGTCTAACATACGCTCAAGCCATCCTTAATCACCACCAAGAGGAAGGTGATTTTTCATCAAAAATAATCATGAGTGATGAGGCCCGTTTCCATCTTAGCGGGTACGTAAATAAGCAAAATTTTCGCTTCTGGGGCCCTGAAAATCCGCGTGTAACCCACGAAGAGACATTACACCCGCTCAAAGTCATTGAATGGTGTGCTTTTTTGGCTGGAGGAGTCATCGGACCTTTTTCCTTCGAAGACGTCGCGGGCCAAACGGTTACTGTGAATGGTGAGCGCTACAGAGCAATGATCAACGAGTTCTTTTTGCCGCAACTTGATGAATTGGGATTGGAAAACATGTGGTTCCAACAAGACGGTGCAACAGCACACACTGCACGTGCCGCAACCGATATGCTGAAGGATGCATTTCCCGGGCGCCTAATCTCCCGTTTTGGCGATTTGCATTGGCCAGCAAGATCGCCTGATTTGACCGCTCCAGACTTCTTTTTGTGGGGCTTTTTGAAGTCGCGGGTTTATGTCAACAAGCCTCAGACTCTTGCAGCTCTTAAAGACAATATCCGTCAAGAATGTGAGGACCTATCGCCGGAAGGTTTGGCCAAAGTGATGGAAAATGCCATAAAAAGGGCTCAAATGACAATCAACTGTGGCGGCGGCCATTTACATGACATCATATTCTCGGCTCGATGTAAAAAAACTTAAAGACCAAATAAAAATAATCCACAAGAAGAATCAAAGTTTTTCATTTTTTTTTTAATTACAGCAAAAAAACATCGGAAGCTTACTTTTGCGCCACCTTGTATAAAAGGCAAAAACCGAAAACACAGTTTGTATCTCCTTTATTATTATATTTAATAAGTGGTTAGAAATCGTTTTAACTTTCCTGAAGACATCAACTATTTCGCGCAGACATCAACTATTAAGGGCAGAAATATAACCCGAACCCTAGCAGATGTAGAATAAATGTGACCAGTTCAGGTGAGAAATTTCCTTAAAAGTTAATATGAAATAACTTTTTATTGGTATAAATTATGGTATTGTATTGTATGTTTATTCATTATTTTCTTAATACGTGAAGTTATTTATCAAAAAAATTTAATAAAAAACAACATATACATTAAGAAAATAGTTAATGACATATAATGTTGCCTCAGCGTACGGATTCCTTTCTTGATGCCCCTTTTGACTACTGGGAACATATAGACAGTACCAAACGCCCCAGGGCAGGATGGCGTATGTTTCGAGTTTTATAAATTTGCTCCGCAATGTTTTATCAACGAACTGTTGGCGCTTCTTAATTTTATATACATGAGAAAGCAGTTGCCTTCTTCTTTCAGTTCCTCAATATTGATCGCCCTTTTCGAAAAAGGTGACCCTAACATTACTACAAATTACAGAGGTTTGTCTCTATTAGATACTATCTACAAAATTTTTTCTGGGCTCTTAATCGCATAAATGCGTGGATCGATTCTAACAGCATCTTGGATGAGTCCCAAGCGGGTTTTCGCAGGGGATACTCGACGATAGATAATATGTTTGTGCTTGCAAGCATTGCCAATCTAAACTTTTCACGCAACAGAAGAACTTTTGTCTTCTTCGTAGACTTCTCGTGTGCTTTTGACACGACTAGCCTCCTATGGTCTTTCTACTCATATGATTGAAACTCTGAATCTTATCTACGCGAATACGTCTTGCAAGGTTTTGTTCGACGACGAACTGTCCGAATCTTTCCCTGTAAATCACGGGGTCCGTCAAGGCTGCTTTTTACGTCCGACTTTATTTTCATTGTACTTAAATGACTTGAATGATTATCTATGCTGGGGTGTCAAGATTGATAACAGTAAGGTAAAGGTGCTTATGCATGCTGATGACTTGGTACTACTTGCCGAATCTCCTGAACAGCTACAGGAAATGATAAATTCCCTTCGCGACTACTGTAGCGGCACTAACTGTAAACCTGAGTAAGTCAAAAATCATGATATTTAGGAAGGGTGGTAGAATGAATAGTTCCTGGAAATGGTCTTATGGCAGCGAAGGCAATGAAATAGTTAACGAATACAAATACTTAGGTGTTCTTCCCACTTGTCAGTTATCTTTTACTAAGCACTTAGATTCAAAGTTGGTGGATGCAAAAAACGCTATTCGCGCAACGTGGTTGAGCTACATTAACAACCCCCGCATCTCTTTGAGTCAGAAATTAAAAATTTTTGAGGTTGCTTCCAGGTCCATCATGTTTTATGGCGCGCAAGTATGGGATGTCATCCAATTCGACCAAGTAGAGAAACTCTTTAGATTTTTTATAAAAAAACTGATTTTCCTTATTCCTTCCCTCAATAGCTAATATTCAGGCTTTCACGTCTTCGCTCTTAGATCGCCTTGCTGAGAGTAATACAAATATGTTCCTAGATATGTCACAGAAGTCTACTTCTCACGATCTTTACCATATGTTAGTGCCCTTAGAGAGTTCATATTTCACGAATGATTACAGTGCTTATGCCGTTAGCTTAATTGTACGAGCAAGGGGAGGTTTGCTGAACCTAAACGCAAGAGCTTACAAAAACATATCGTCTCCACTTTGCATAGTGTGTAATTTGCGGATGGCTGAAGACGCTTAGCACTTTATTGGATCATGTCGTTTGCAAACCCGTTTGCTTTATTTTGGGGAAAGAACTTTAGATATGGCGAAGGTCATTGCTATTTTAAATGGGTATAATTTCAACTCTCTTACCAAGTTTCTTGCAGACAGCATTAAATTCAGGAACTTGATATTAAACGAATTCTCATAGCTTATACATAAGTAATTTATCTAACATGCAGTTCAACACGCAACATATTCTGTTATTGTCGCAATTCTCTATTTTTATTTATTTTGTTTATATGTTTGTGCATAGTAGCTTAAGTCATATGCTGTATTTTGATTTGTTAAAATAAATGTACTACTACTACTACTATAATGTTGCTTTAATTTTGTATTAGATAGAACAATCTATATCACAAAAAGGATTTAGCTGATTTTACAATTTCAGTACCTACATCAGTATTATCACTATATAACCTTCAGTAGTAAATGCATTACTAATACTAAATACTAGATCGCAGCAGAATTTCGATACCTTCATGATTGAAGCCAATAAGCAATTTTTTCGCCTCCCTGAGGAATGCTGAACGCGTTCTTATGAGTTGTATATCTTTGGGTAGTTTGTTAAATAACTTACAAGATATTGTGGTGTAGAAGTTACGAAAAAGTATGGTGCGAAAGCTCGGAACTGCTATATAAGATTATGAATTGCTTCTTAGATTGTATGAATTGTAAATTGGACTTTGGGCATACCCGCTCCTTATAAAGAATATTTTCAAAACATTGAAATAGAACAAATGCCTCAAAGGAAGAATATTCAACTTTTTGAAGAGACCCATAGAATGCGTTAAGACACTTTTGCATGATGA
Source organism: Merzomyia westermanni (assembly GCA_949987695.1). Taxonomy (NCBI): domain Eukaryota; kingdom Metazoa; phylum Arthropoda; class Insecta; order Diptera; family Tephritidae; genus Merzomyia; species Merzomyia westermanni. The sequence continues at coordinate 69,112,270 of OX465292.1, forward strand.
GAAGCGGACGAACTTTATTAGCATAGGCACCACCCCAAAAACTTACTCAATATTGTAATTTGGAATGGATAGGCCCATGATATACTATTGCCAACAATTTGTTGGGTCACAGGTTTTTTAAACTATAGAAGGAAAGTACTTCTGATAGTAGGTAAAGCTTCATAGCCGAAACATGCGAGGACCAACTTAGGCTTTGGTCGATTATAACTCCCAAATACTTAAAGACAGCGACAACATTGAAACATTTACCGTCAACACTTTGATTAAAAGTAGCTACAGCTTTTTGTTGAATGCAATTGTTGGAGCATAATTTTAGTCGTATACAGTTGGACGCATGAGAAATAACTTCGTTATTAGGTATGTCCTTGTTACAAAGCGTAAAATACATGAATCGTTTTACTGCTTACCATGAGCTTGTGGCGTAAGAACCAAAATCTTAATAAGTGTGTATCGTGCAATGGCAAAGTCGTCAGCAAGAGCAGTGACTTTTCCAACAAATGGCAACGAAAATATTGAGTTAATATAAATCAAAAGCAAGATTGGTACAAGAACCGATACTTGGGGTACACCTATAGTTATATATCTGGTCTCACTTAGAACATTTCCAATTTTTACTTTTTGAACTCTATGAACCGGTTTCACCAACGCGACTAAGACTAAAACTAAGTCGTGACTTAAGTTAGCACAGATTCGATACTAGCTTAATTTTGGGTTTCACCAACTGAGCGACTTAAATAATTTTGAATACAACAACCCGATCAGCTGTTTTATGCATAGTAGTATTTTTTCATACCAGACAACTCTGCGTATCCCAATACCCCAGTGCGAAATGGGCATGTATGGCCATATACGAAGGAATGTATTGATCCTACACCCTTTTCTCTTTAGTTGGAAGGTACTAAAATTAGCCCTGAATTAAAAACGATAGTTTCGTTATGGTTGCATGCTAGAAAACAAGCGTTCACATGCATCTACGCATACGCCATTAAAGTCATGCTTGACGAATTTTCCGGCTGGGACATTGTACAAAACAATTTAGGAGCATTACTGACATTTAGGTTTTGAACGACAGCAACACTGACTTAGTCGAGAATAAGTCAGCTGGCAGGTTGACTTAGCTTAGTTATGAGGTGAAACTGACTAAGTAAGAAACTTGACTTAACTAAATTAAGTCGAGCTGGTGAAACCGGCCCTATATGTTAAGTAGGATTTAAATCAAAATCAAGATTGGTACAAGAACCAATCCTTGGGGTACACCTATAGTTATATATCTGGTCTGACTTAGAACATTTCCAATTTTTACTTCTTGAACTCTATATGTTTTAAGTAGGATTTAAACCAACTAAGGATGTTGCCACGAAAACCAGCCAAATTTAGCTTACTCAATAGAACAGCGTGGTCAACCATATCGAACGCTTTTATTATATCAACGAAAAGACTAGCACAATTCCTTATTCTATCAATCCCCTTATATAAAGGAACAGAAATATAAATAGCATCTTCAGTGGGCAGATTGGGCTGAAGTAGTTCATTTTATTCAGGCATGCCAAAATCCTACTTTTCACTGTTTTCTCAAAACTGTTAGATATTGAAAATAGCAAGGATATAGGCCTATAGTTGTTTGTATCCTTTTTATTTCTTATTTAAAAAGCGGTGCCACAGTAGCACATCTAGAAAAACTCCAGAGAGTATACTTAAGTTAAACAAATGTTTCAGAATGTCAACAATGTAAAATCCTATGCTTTTTAAACTGCGTTTGGAAATGTTATCACTTTCACATGAACCAGACTTTTTTAGATTCTTTATTATATTCAGAATTTCTAAACCGGAAATGGGATCAAAGAAAAAAACGTTTACTGGGTGGGGCAAGTTCAGGATGAAAAAGGTCTTTTTGACACATGCAAAGGTTATAATTGCTTATCGAAGCGGGACTAGTACCAACGTTTACAAAAAACTCATTAAGTTCATGGCCAACTAATAGGGGTTCCGATACATCAGAGCCGTCCACATTCAACACAAGTGAGTCACATGCCCTATTTGAGGTCCGGTTGATAATTTGGGTCACGGAGTCCCTTTCGTCTTTAATCACCATGCGCTGAAAATACTAAATTTTGGAAGTAATTGTAGCGACTAGATCGAATTTCTTGATTTAGCTCGTAAGTAAAGCGAATCATACGTTTCTTAATCCTAGCGTCTATTGGATGGTTGTTGTATTTTATACGCAAATTGTTTTTTTGCTTGATCTTTTGAAGTAAGTGTCAAGTTATCCAAGGCGTTGACAGCGATTTTTTTTGGGTAAACAGTGAGGCAAGAATTGTTCATGAGAACCGTAAGTGTATTTATAAATAAGTTATATGCTTTTCATACATTTTTTTCAGCGAAAACAGAGTCCAAGCTTTCGAACAGAAGTGATTCTTGGAGCAACTTATAGTTTAATCTTTTAGTAGGTGCTTATGGTATGTAATGCTAATATGCCTATTTATGTTTAAGATTTTCAGCTGAAGGCGTGTCCCTGAATCAAGGCGGGTAGCCTCTTAGATAACAGATGATAAACCATAATCCGACAGTAGGACAAGGTAGTTATCTAGTATTGGATTGGCCAGACAGAAGGTCTAAGTTGAAGCCTCCTAAAATAAATAGATTAGATTATTTTTCCTTACTTAAAAAAGTAGAAAACTCCTAATGGGATAGTTTAAAAGTACATACAAAAGTGAAAGACACATTGTGTAATTTCAACGACATGTGTATGACATCAGCACTTGTTAGACTGAAGGTTGTAACCTCGCATTCGTAATAATTTCGTAGAAGAGCTCCAACACCACCTGCAGAGTATGAATGATTTGTGTTTCCCTACAAATTCTAACTGGGAATACTGCAATCATTAATTTCGTATCTGAAAGGAATATAATATCTGTAAGCCTATTTAAGGTTTCAAGCTTCAAACTAATGGGTTAAGGAAAAAAAAAGAAAACCATTATACGAGGTGTGTTCAAAAAGTATCGCGAATTTTGAATTTTCGCTGGTTACGTATATTCGAATTTCGAATTTTTTGTGGCGTTATGTTGGTACTCATGTCTCTCACTTATGCCGACAAGCTCGGCCATTTTGAATGTTCAGTTAATTGTTGACAGCTGCTTTGCTTGCACGTGTTTTGGATCGTCTTCGATTTTTACGCGAAATTCGTACCAAAATTGCTCAATTGTGACCAAAAACAGCATCGCATGAGCTTGCTAATGAGATGGTAAACTCTGTCCGCGACGACCTAAATTTGCTCCAGAGGGTCATAACTGGTGACGAATCGTGGGTTTATGGTTATGACGTGGAAACCAAAGCTCAATCATCTCAATGGAAGCTGCCGCACGAACCAAGACCGAAAAAAGCGCGCCAAGTTCGGTCGAATGTGAAAGTTTTGCTGACAGTTTTCTTCGATTACAGGGGCGTGGTGCATCATGAGTTCTTGCCACAGGGAAGAACGGTCAATAAGGAATGTTACCTGCAAGTTATGCGCAATTTGCGCAAAGCAATCCGCCAGAAACGCCCGGATTTGTGGAAGAACAAAAATTGGCTTTTGCACCACGATTGTGCGCGACTTTTTGGCCAAAAACAACACACTAATGATGCCGCAGCCACCGTATTCCCCAGATCTGGCCCCCTGTGACTTTTTCTTGTTCCCTAAACTGAAGAGGCACATGAAAGGACGACGTTACGCTTCTCTTGACGAGATAAGGACGGCATCGAAGGAGGAGCTGAACAAGATACAAAAAAATGATTTTTTGAAGTGCTTCGAAGATTGGAAAAACCGTTGGCACAAGCGTATAATATCTCATGGGGATTACGTTGAAGGGGACAAAATAGATATTCATGAATAAATAAATAATTTTTGAAAAAACACAAAATTCGCGATACTTTTTGAACACACCTCGTATGCTGAAGTTGTAATTTTCCCCCAGCTAAATGCGTCTCAAAAAAGCAAAATCTAAAGGGAAAATTGCTAAATTGACAGCACTGTCTGCATACAACAAAAAAAAACCAAAATGGAAACCGGCGTCACGCGTATATTGGAAAATTTTACTGAAATATTTTCATTCTCTCGCTCATTTCTAGTGGCGCCGGTGCGTTCAACTCATATTTCATTTGCTCTCTAAAGGGTAGAAAAAGAAAGGAAAACAGAATCAAAGTTTTTCTCTCGCTAAATGGATAACAAAAAAGCACTGTCTGTATACGAAGAAAAAAAAAATTCCAAAATGGGGACCATAAACATGTATATACACATACCATTCTAAACGGTGAACATATTTTCACTCATAAACCACATTGAGTTAAAGTAACAATCTTATAAATAACAAGTAAGGAAGTCTAAGTTCGGGTGGAACTGAACATTATATACCTAGTAGTGATCTATTATGGCATCCCAATTTACGCAGGTCTATTTTAATACTTTCAGTTCCTATTTGAGTCCAAGTAGACAGACGGACAGACAGATAGACGTATCGAGAGACGGGCATGGCTACATTGACTCAGCTCATCCTCCTGATCATTTCAGTATACTTTTTGATGGGACTATCTCTTTTTCTTCTCATACGTGCAAACATTTCATGTTCATGAAAGGTATGAAAATCTAAAAAGATATACAGTTTCGCTATTGCTGTGGGGTATTAACTACTTGCCCGGATATTTTGCTTTTCATCCTGAACGTTTTTATATACATTAATAAATATATATCTCGATTAGTTTATGTCGAATGAAGTAATATACCTTCTGTGCGTAACAAAAACAGATATAAACAAGTAAGGAAGTCTAAGTTTGGGTGGAACCGAACATTTTATACCTAGTAGTGATCTTTTATGTCATCCCAATTTACGCAGGTCTATTTTAATACTTTCAGTTCCTATTTGAGTCCAAGTAGACAGACGGACAGACAGATAGACGTATCGAGAGACGGGCATGGCTACATTGACTCAGCTCATCCTCCTGATCATTTCAGTATGCTTTTTGATGGGACTATCTCTTTTTCTACTCATACGTACAAAAATTTGATGTTCATGAAAGGTATGAAAATCAAAAAAGATATACAACTTCCCTTTTGCAGTGGGGTATTAACTACTTGCCCGGATATTTTACTTTTCATCCTGAACGTACTGATATACATTAATAAATATATATCCCGATTCGTTTATGCCGAATGAAGTCATTTACCTTGTGTGCGTAACAAAAATAGATATTAAAAAGGGTGTCTTTCATAGGCGCTAAATAACTCAACCGATCTTTATGAAATTTACACAATATATACTTAGGTTCACTGGGTATAGCATAGACAATATATAGTTTTGGAAAAGTAGGCGGAGCCACGACCCTAGGCTATGTAAAGTTTCAATTCGAAACTGTATTTTATGCCTCAATCTCAATGTAGTCACCAAATTTTATCCTTTTAGGTGTATTATGTACTGAGTAATCACTTTTTTTGTGTTTTCGAAAATATTATATATATAAAAAGTGGGCGTGGCTATCATCCGATTTCGCCCATTTTAAATAGCGCTCGGAGATGAGTGCCAAGGAACCCGCATACCAAATTTCATTAAAATATCTCAAAATTTACTCAAGTTATCGTGTTCACAGACGGACGGACGGACGGACATGGCTTAATCAATTTTTCTTTTCGTCCTGAACATTTTGATATGTATAAGTCAATATCTATCTCGATCCGTTAATGCCGTTACGCGACTAAAGTTAATATACCTTCTGTGCGTAACAAAAACAGATATAAACAAGTAAGGAAGTCTAAGTTTGGGTGGAACAGAACATTTTATACCTAGTAGTGATCTTTTATGTCATCCCAATTTACGCAGGTCTATTTTAATACTTTCAGTTCCTATTTGAGTCCAAGTAGACAGACGGACAGACAGATAGACGTATCGAGAGACGGGCATGGCTACATTGACTCAGCTCATCCTCCTGATCATTTCAGTATACTTTTTGATGGGACTATCTCTTTTTCTACTCATACGTACAAACATTTGATGTTCATGAAAGGTATGAAAATCAAAAAAGATATACAACTTCCCTTTTGCAGTGGGGTATTAACTGCTTGCCCGGATATTTTACTTTTCATCCTGAACGTACTGATATACATTAATAAATATATATCCCGATTCGTTTATGCCGAATGAAGTCATTTACCTTGTGTGCGTAACAAAAATAGATATAAAAAAGGGTGTCTTTCATAGGCGCTAAATAACTCAACCGATCTTTATGAAATTTTCACAATATATACTTGGGTTCACTGGGTACAGCATAGACAACATAAAGTTTAAGAAAAGTAGGCGGAGCCACGCCCCCAGGCTATATAAAGTTTCTATTCGTCATAACTCCGAACTTTTTTGATCTAAATTTATGAAATTTGGATATATGTGTCACTTAGTCAATATCTACATAATTTCTCAAAAGTGGGCGGCGCCACGCCCACATATTTTGTGTTTTGGTTTGCTCTTGAAATTTCATGATATGTTCAGGAGTTCGCTGGGCACGCCACAGTCTGCATAAACTTTTGGAAAAGCCCCCAGGTTATATAAAGCTGCAGTTCGATATAGTTAGGAGTTTATTTGGTTCAAGTTAATGACATTTTATATATAGATGTGTTCTATGTATCAAAACGTCAAAAAAATGTATACCGGGTTTGCTAGTATAATATAAAACGGAGAAAACAAACAACGAATTTCAGCATTCTTTTGTAAAACTGAGATACTAGTTTGCGTTCAACGGACAGACAGACAGACGGACGGAGAGACGGGCATGGCTAAATCGACTCCGCTCATCGTGCTGATCATTTAAGTGAACTTTTCTCTTCTTCTTCTTATACTTAGATACATTTAATGTTAATGAAAGTTATGAAAATCAAAAAAAGATATATAACTTCGCTATTGCAGTGGGCTAATAATACGTGCCCGAATATTTTGCTTGTGTGTTTCCCGATTTGGCTAATTTTTGGCAGGAGTATAATACATACTACTAAGAAGCAGCTGACCAATTTTCATTGAAATATCAAGATTCAATTATAAGCGATTGCCTTTGAAAATAGCAGAAATTGTATGCTGAAAAGTGGGCGGCGCCACACCTACTTCCTCAAAAAGACAACATTTTTTGCGGCCGAGTTTTTCTTGAAAAGATTATTATGTGTGCAAAATCTGATTGAAAATATCGCATTTTAAATTTTACAAAAAAAATTTTCAGAACTATGTTCAAAAACTGGGCGTGGACCTTAACCGATTTCGACCATTTTTACAGCAAACAGTTACCTTTATATCTGTGTCGTTTTATCATAGCAACTTAAGTCTACTCAAGAAATTAGACCAATCGAAACTTTTTCTGGCGATTTCAAATAACAAAACTGCTTCACAACTTAGCCAAGCCAGTTAGATTCAATCGTTTAAAAGCAAAATAATATAAGACCGATAAAAGTCTTGCAAACTTTCACGATTTTCTTATTCAAAATCGCCAGATTATTAGTCAATATCTACATAATTTTTCAAAAGTGGGCGGTGCTACGCCCACTTATTTTGTGTTTTGGTTTGCTCTTGAAATTTCACGATATGTTCAGGAGTTCGCTGGGCACGACACAGTCTGCATAAACTTTTGGAAAAGCCCCCAGGTTATATAAAGCTGCAGTTCGGTATAGTTAGGAGTTTATTTGGTTCAAGTTAATGACATTTTATATATAGATGTGTTCTATGTATCATATATTGGTCTATAATAATGATATTTGTATATATGTGTCTTTTAGTCAGGTTAACTTTATTTTGGAAATAGATTCAGAAGTTCAGTGGGTACGTGAAATTTAGTCAATATTTACAAATTTTTGGAAAAGTGGAAGGTGCCACGTTCAAATTTTTTGTTTTTTGTTTACGCCGTTAATATCCAAAGTTTATTGATCTCTGTGAAACGCCATATTTAGTTTTTGGCAAAGCCTCCAAGCTATTTAAAGTAGCTGTTTAATTTGATGGCAAGTTAGGGTACTCACGATTAGCGATGGTGGTTTTCGGATCGATTGCGCCAAGTAGATACAATACGGCGATACGTTGAAAAAACTGACAGCTAAGTAGAATGCGAGTGTATTACTGTATCTGCTTGACGCAGATCTTCGATGGAACCTGCACGCGGTTGAAATGGGGTGATGTTTCCTGGTCGTCGGTCGTATATGACGTAACAACTCTTCCCAGCAGCTCGATTTCTTCTCTTGTGAGTATTTTCCCAATGAAGTGCTCTTTTGTAAAAATTTAGAGCAACATTTCAATTTAGCGAGTCACTGTATGTATAGGAATATTTCTTCTGCACATTTATTGCGAAAACGTACTAAATTCTTTCGTAAATTTTGACCAATTAAATGGAACTTCAAGTATAACCACTCTGCAAATTTCACTCGTATTGATTGCTAATTATTGACAAATTTCACAATTTACAATCGGGTTAGCAAAATATATATATAAAAATTTGATATGCAAGAAAAGCCGGTGGAAAAAGACGAATATGAAATCCGGTGCAGAACAATAACAATAAAATTAAGGCCGGCCACATAACAGCTGTCGGTCATGCGGCGAATTGGTGTGGGGTGTTTTGCGCGGGGTTGCTACATGTCCCTAATCGTTCCAACTTTAACACTTAAACCTAAAGGTGAGTTCATACTTTGAGATGATTAAACACAATGTAGGAATAATATGATGTGATATAATATATGCGTTATAATGAAATTATTTACAATTCATGGAAAAATATTTACATAACGAGTATTATTCTATGTAAAATTCATGAAATATGTATATAATGAGTAGGTTTTGGAATTGGGACGTGTGGCTACCTATGTCGCGTAAACAGTAGCAATTCCGCAAAGCTAGGAATTAATTTGGTTCTAGTTAATGATATTTTATATACAGATATGTGTTCTATATATCAAAAAACCTTGGAAACAAAAAGCAGTACCAGGATCAAATAAAAGGAAATTCGATATATTTTCTAAACTATGTACATATCAGTACCTGCACAGGAAATGGGAGAAGACAGGGAGTAGGAATAGAAATTAGAGATATAGAGGTGGTGTTAGAGGAGAATTAAGAGGGTAAAGAAGAGCAACAGTTGAAAGAAAAAGGAGGAGATAAGGATAAATGTAGAAGAAGCGAAAGGTTGGAATGAAAAGAGTACAAATTGTTAAATGTAGTCAAGCCAAATTTTAGGCAAAACAACGTCTGCCGAGTCTGCCAGTTGTCTATATATTAATAGGCTAACATTTTTTTCATACAATCAATTGCCAGGCAATATCTACGAGGTGTTCAAAAAGTATCGCGAATTTTGTGTTTTTTCAAAAATTATTTATTTATTCATGAATATCTATTTTGTCCCCTTCAAAGTAATCCCCATGAGATATTATACACTTGTGCCAACGGGTTTTCCAATCTTCGAAGCACTTCAAAAAATAATTTTTTTGTATCTTGTTCAGCTCCTCCTTCGATGCCGTCTTTATCTCGTCAAGAGAAGCGTAACGTCGTCCTTTCATGGGCCTCTTCAGTTTAGGGAACAAGAAAAAGTCACAGGAGGCCAGATCTGGGGAATACGGTGGCTGCGGCATCATTAGTGTGTTGTTTTTGGCCAAAAAGTCGCGCACAAGCAACGATGCGTGAGCAGGGGCGTTATCGTGGTGCCAAAGCCAATTTTTGTTCTTCTTTGCACATCTTCTCGGCCTTCTGAGAACATTTTGTACCACCGATAAACGTTGCTTCGGTCCAAGGTAGCTTCTCCGTATGCCACAGTCAACATTCGGAATGCATTTCCCTTGATCCATTTTTTTGAATAGGTAAAAATCGAAGACGATCCAAAACACGTGCAAGCAAAGCAGCTGTCAACAATTAACTGAACATTCAAAATGGCCGAGCTTGTCGGCATAAGTGAGAGACATGAGTACCAACATAACGCCAGAAAAAATTCGAAATTCGAATATACGTAACCAGCGAAAATTCAAAATTCGCGATACGTTTTGAACACACCTCGTATATCTAAACATGCATAAATTGCTATAAAATTTATATGAATGTGTTCGTAAGGGTCAGGGCGGTGCATAGGAGTATTATATTTTTAATATTACTAATGCTTTATTTATTTGTAATAATCAATTAAAGTTTTCCGCATAAAGCCATAGTGCTAAGTACAGTATTTGAATGTTGCTTTGTACATGTAGCAGTAGCGCAGGTCGTCTCGGGTGGGACGCGTTCGTTCTAAAGGTCGAAAACAGGTTCAGGTCAACTGTTGGTATTTTTTTATTAATCTGAAATTTTTTTTAAATACATGAATACTTCTTATCTTAATTTTTTTTATTTTATTAAATTCTACGCTTTTTCCATATTTGTGACCTCTATCTTGGAGTGAAAAAATCCAAGTTTTTGCAAAAAAACGCCCGAAAATGATTAAAATTTTAAAAAAATCAAATACGTACATAGTTTTATTAATTTATTTAAGAAATTCCCTTTTTTATGAATAATATAGGAACTAAGCTAAGCTCAAACTCGAACCCTAAACAGATGTAGATTAAAGTTGACCACTTATGATGAAAAACTTCTATAAAAATTAATATGAAACGGCTTTTTAATATGTTGTTATGAAAGTTGCGGTTAAGAAAAAATGCCAGAAAACCGTCCAATGTTGAATACATATGTAATTTTCTTTCGCAAAATGGATTTCCAAAAATCCAGATCGGGCTAAATTAACACACTGCCTGTACACCAAAAAAACATAAAATGGTAACCGACGTCGAGCTCACATTTAGAAATACGCAGAACTTCAAAATTAACTTCTGATTCATTTTCAAAAGCCATATATATAAATTTGTACACTATTAACTGAGGAAATATTTTTAACAATCCATAGCACTGAAGTATTTTACAAAGTCTTAGTAGATATAGCAGCAGCGCATCTGGTGAGCGTCTCGGGTATGACGGATGCGTTCCAAGGTTTCAGGACAGGTTCCGACAACTAATTTTTTAGAAAAAATTTACTGAAACAAAATATACATAATTTTATGAATTTTTTTAAGAAATCTACTTTTTCTGAATAATATAGGACTTAAGGTAAACTTATATGCACACATATATGAAATAATAAGTTCAGGTCGTATATATCACCTCCCATTATTGAAATGCTATAACCAATTATGCAATATTGCATTTGTTTCAATATTTTTAGAAAGCATTATTTATGTGGGGCTATATGTTTTTTATTTGTACATACCTTTTTAAAGCTCAACGCTTTGAAATTTTCATTAGATAAAAATCCCGAAATTTATCGGAGTTCCGTAGATAATTTCGATAAATTTGGTTATCTTTCTTGGTTTTAAAGTTAAGACAAAATTGCTGATAGACCCCATGTATAAAATACAAAAACCGAAAACACAGTTTGTACTTCCTTCCCTTTTTATTTACGTAGTGGTTAGAAATCATGTTAATTTTCCTGAAGACATCAACATCTCTTCATATATTTTTATTTGTTAAAGGGCAGACAAATTACCCAAACCCTAACAGATGTGGACTGCATTGGACCAGTTAAGATGAGAAACTTCCTTAAAAGTCAACATGAAATGTCTCCGCATGTGTTGAAGTTGTAATTTTCCGCCGCTAAATGGGTTTCAAAAAAGGAAGATCAAAAGAGATCACTGCCTGATATCAAACAAAAAAAATTCCAAAGTGGAGACCGGCGTCATGCTCATGTTGACAAATTTGCCGAACTTAAAAATAAACGCCTAATTAATTTTCAATAAACATATGTATATTTATACACTCTCCTTCCGGTGAAATATATTCATTCTCTCGATCATTGATCACAATGAGCTAAAGAAGTGGCGTCGGTGCGTTCAACCCATATTTCATTTGCACTCCAAATAGTACAAAAATTTTCATTATCCTACTCATTAGGCAAATTGAGTTAAAGTATATACCGGCGTCGGCGCGTTTGTCAATTCGATTTTGAGAGAGAGGTGCCCTCATCTATACTGATCTGTACAAAAATCTTATCAAATGTATCAAACCTACAAATTTTACGTTCCTCGATTTTTAAATGCAAAATTTATAGCCCAAAACCACTTATTGAAACTATCGATTATATAGGAGCTATATGTTATGTTGGTCCGACCTGGGTGACTTTCACTACACACATCTTCTTTAAATGGTCATCTAACCGCCTGGGCGATTTTGACCGTCCAACATAGCTCGCCAGTCGTTTAGCCGATAAGAATACCTTCTGGGCTGGAGCATCTTCGCTCATTCGCACTACGTGGCCTAGCCAGCGAAGCCGCTGTGTTTTAATTCGCTGAACTATGTCGGCGTCTGCGTAAAGTTCATACAGCTCATCATTAAATCTTCTTCGGTACTCGCCGTCGCCAACGCGTAGAGGTCCACAAATCTTTCGAAGAACCTTTCTCTCGAATACTCCCAGAGCCACCTCATCAGATGCTGTTAGTGTCCACGCTTCTGCACCATATAGCAGGACGGGTGCGATGAGTGACTTGTAGAGTGTTATTTTCGTTCGTCGAGAGAGGACTTTACTTTTCAATTGCCTACTCAGTCCGAAGTATCATTTGTTTGCAAGAGTAATTCTTCGTCGGATTTCTAGGCTAACATTATTGTTGGTGTTAATGCTGGTTCCCAGGTAAACAAAGTCCTTTACTATTTCGAAATTATTGCTGCCAACAGTGGCTTGGTTGCCAAGGCGCGAATGCGCTGACTCTTTGCATGATGACAGAAGGTACTTCGTTTTGCCCTCGTTCACCACCAATCCCATTTTCTCCGCTTCTTTTTCTAATTTGGAGTAAGCAGAAGTTACGGCGCGGTTGTTAAGGCCAATAATATCAATATCGTCAGCATATGCCAACAGTTGCACGCTTTTATAAAATATTGTTCCAGCGCGGTTAAGTTCTGCAGCTTGTATTATTTTCTCCAGCATTAAATTAAAGAAATCGCACGATAGGGGGTCACCCTGTCTGAAACCTCGTTTAGTTTCGAACGGCTCGGAGAGGTACTTCCCAATTCTGACCGAGCTGGCGGTGTTGCTCAAGGTCATTTTGCATAGCCGTATAAGTTTTGCGGGGAAACCAAATTCAGACATAGCGGCATATAGGCAGCTCCTTTTCGTGCTATCGAAAGCGGCTTTAAAATCAACAAAGAGATGATGCGTGTCGATTCTTTTTTCACGGGTTTTTTCCAAGATTTGGCGTATTGTAAAGATCTGGTCGATGGTAGATTTACCAGGTCTGAAGCCACACTGATAAGGTCCAATCAGTCTGTTCACATCAGGCTTCAGTCTTTCGCACAATACGCTTGATAGGACCTTATATGCGATGTTCAAAAGGCTGATTCCGCGATAGTTGGCGCAGTTTGCAGGATCGCCCTTCTTGTGGATTGGGCAGAGAACACTTAGATTCCAATCTTCAGGCATGCATTCATCCGACCAAATTCTGCATAGAAGCTGATGCATGCGCCTTACCAGCTCCTCGCCTCCGTGTTTGAATAGATCAGCAGGCAAACCATCAGCGCCAGCTGCTTTATTGTTTTTCAATCGGGATATTGCTATTCGCACCTCATTATAGTCGGGTTGTGGAACGTCAATTCCATCATCTTCGATTGTGGGCTCGGGTTCGGCATCTGCTCTGGTTTCTTGCTCAGTTTCTCCATTTAAAAGGGCAGAGAAGTGATCCCTCCATATTCTGAGTGTTCTCTGAACATCGGTCACCAGGCCGCCGTTCTCATTCTTACAGGAGTTTGCCCCGGGTTTGAAACCTTCTGTCATTCGCCGAATTTTTTGATAGAATTTTCGGGCATTATTCCCGTTGGCCAGCATCTCAAGCTCCTGTATTTCACGCTTTTCTGCCTCTCTTTTTTTCGCTTGGAAAAGCCGCCTCGCTTCCCTCTTCAACTCGCGGTAGTGTTCACACACACTCCCCGTTGCATTCGATCTGAGCGTTGCCTTGTAGGCTTCGTCCTTTATTTTCGTTGCAGAGCGGCACTCTTCATCATCATACCAGGTGTTTCTTCGCGTTCGCCGGAATCCAATTACTTCTTCGGCTGCGGTACGGAGTGCTCCTGAGATATGATCCCACTGCTCATGCATTCCACTAGGTTGAATTGTGCTCTCGGAGAGCAGGTGTGAGAGGCGATCTGCGAAATAATTGGCGGTCTGTTGCGATTGCAGCTTTTCGACGTCCAGCTTTCCCTGCGTTTTTTGTTGCACCTGTTTTGTCGTACAGAGGCGGGTACGAATCTTGGCTCCTACTAGGTAGTGATCAGAGTCGATGTTAGGTCCTCGTATTGTGCGAACATCTAAAACGCTGGAAGCATGCCGTCCGTCTATCACAACGTGGTCGATCACTACACACATCACATATACAATATGTACCAAACCTGCAACAGTTATAGGCCAAACCCCGTTTATCGGAACAATCGATTGTATGGGAGCTATGCGGTGCGTTGGTGCGATTTTGCTGGTTCCGACAAATGATTAATGTTTTACAAAATGGCTGTCCCATACCAAATTTCGTCCAGATATCTCTAAAACTGAAGGACTAGTTTGCATTCAAACAGACAGACGATCGTTTTGGTATACTTATTGGTGGGCCCATCTCTTCTTCTCATACTTAGGAACATCGGACCAAAGTTATAACACCATTTCATGTTCAGGAAAGGTATAAAAATCAATCAAACTTTTACTTTTTGTAAAGTTCTATAATAAAAATGAGATTTAAAGGTATTCGTGGCCACTATTTTCGGTCGGTTATTTAGGTGCATCCTACAATGTTGAAAAACCTAAGTGTTTATAATAAAATGTAAATGTATTGGGAAAAGGGCATCAACGTTGTTTAGGCAAGATGCCTAAACTACAAAAAAATGTGCCACCCTAATGTAGTTTTAGCGTCCTTCCAATTACCCACACCAAGCCACCCCACCTTTGTGTGCATGCATGTATATTCGTGTTTTGTCAGCACACATATACATGCATGGGGGTGTGCATCTGTTGGTTCACCTCCCCTTAAAACCGGAGGATAATTTTCGGGTTCAACGGTTGTCCTCGATTGGACAACCGTCTACTTTCTCAGCGACCATCGAAGAGAACACGTCACGGGCACCCCAGGATTTTCAACCATCATCATCAGGAGTTAACTCAAGGTAAAATTAATTTGTAATTATATTATTTTCTGCACAATAAACTGCCATATTATTTATAACGAGAATTCTCGTTTGTTTTCTCATTTCTCTATTTGCCTAATCACAATTCGACCGCTTTCGAGCCACGGCCGCTCCATGGAAACACCACTGTCGCAATTGTTCAAACGTTTTATTTGTTTACAAAACTCCAATGTTAAAATGGGATTCAAAAGCGTCCATGGCCGCCGTATAGTTCAAAATTTGAGATCAAAAAGAAAACAGAACCAAAGTAGGAAGGTTGAAACGGAATTGCTGAATTGAGTTTGTAACTTACTCCCGGTAAATGGATTACAGAAGCACTTTTTGTATACTAAACAAAAAAAAAAGCCAAAATGGCAACATGGTATACACATACCATTCCAAACGGTGGACATATTTTCACTCATTGAGCACATTGAGTTCAAGTAACTATTCTCTTTATATAAATAAGTTAAACTTTTTTTCATTCAATAAATTTCCAGGCAATATCTATACATCATTATTACTAATGCTTCATTTATTTGTAATCAGTAAGCTTAAGTACAGTATTTGAATGGTGCGTTGTGCATATGGCAGTAGCGCAGGTCGTAGCGTCTCGAGTGGGACGCGTGCGTCCTAAGATTCGATAACAGGTTCAGGTTAAATGATTTTGTTTTTCATATTAAACTAAATTTTTTTTTAAATATGTTAATACTTCTTATCTTTACTTTTTATTTTATTTTAATTAAGCTAAGCTTTTTTTATATTTGTGACCGCAAAAACCGCCCGAAAATGATTCAAATTTAACAAAACTCAAATACGTACATAGCTTTACGAATTTATTTAAGAAATGTCCTTTTTTCTGAATAATATAGAAGTTAAGGTAAGCACAAACTCGAACCCTAAACAGATGTAGATTAAATTTGATCCGTTATGATGAGAAACTTCTTTAAAAATCAATATGAAATGGCTTTTATATATGTCTAAGTTGTAGTTAAAAAAAAATGCCAGCAAACCGTCCAATCTTGAATACATATGTAATTTTCTTCCGCAAACCGGATTTCAAAAAACTAAACTAACACACTGCCTGTATACCAAACGAAAGAATTCAAAAATGGTAACCGACGTCGAGCTCACATTGAGAAATACGCAGAACTTCAAAATTAACGTCTCATTCATTTACAAAAGCCATATGTATATACTCGTATGTGTACACTATTAACTGAGGCAATATTTTCAACAAGCCATAACGCTTAAGTAAAGTATTTGACAGAGTCTTCGTAGATATAGCAGCAGCGCAGCTGTTAAACGTCTCGGGTTGGACTTAGGGTAAACTTATATGCACACATATATGAAATAATAAGTTCAGGTCATATACTCGTATATCACAACTCATTATTGAAATGCTATAACCAATTATACAATATTGCATTTGTTTCAATATATTTAGAAAGCATCATTTATATGGGGTTATGTGTTCTTATTTTTGGACATACTTTTTTAAGCTCAACGTTTTGAAATTTCCATCAGCTCTTTCGTTGATACCAAACCAAATGGTAAACGCCTCATGCTCACATTTTGCGGAACTTCAAAATAAACGCCTAATTCATTTTCAAAGTAGTGGCGTCGGTGCGTGCAACTCATATTTCGTTTGCTTTCCAAACGGTAGAAATATTTTCATTCTCTTACTCATTAAGCAAATTGAGTTAAAGTATACATCGGCGTCGGCGCGTCTTTCCAGTTTGATTTTGAGCGAGAGTTGCCCTCACCTATACTTATCTGTACCAAAATCTTAAGAAAAAAAATACCAATTTGTTATACCTATTAGTGCTACGCACACAAGGTATATTATTAACTTTAGTCGCCTAACGGCAGTGCGTAACGGCATAAACGGATCGGGATAGATATTGACTTACTTATATCAAATTGTTGAGGACGAAAAGAGAAATTGATTAAGCCATGTACGTCCGTCCGTCCGTCCGTCTGTGAACACGATAATTTGAGCAAATTTTGAGATATCTTAATGAAATTTGGTGTGCGGGTTCCTTGGCACTCATCTCCGAGCGCTATTTAAAATGAACGAAATCGGGCCATAGCCACGGCCACTTTTTATATATAGAATATTTTCGAAAACACAAAAAAAGTGATTACTCAGTACATAATACACCTATAAGGCTAACATTTAGTAAATACATTTAGATTGAATCACGAAACAAACTTTTTAAGAAATTTTCTAAAACGGGCGTGGCACCGCCCACTTTTGATTAAGTCAAATTTAGAAATAATAATAATCATAAATCAAAAACCGTTCAAGATATCGAAACGAATTTCAGCACGCAGGTTTCCAGGTATGCAAGGAATGTTCGAGGAAAAAATGGGCGGGATCGGTTAAGGTCTACTCCCACTTTTATAAGAAAGATTTTGAAGAGGATCGTAGATGTATTAAATAGGCAATAACTTTGCGTAAAATAGCTTTATATCATTTATATTTCACTTTTAAAGTTTCCATAACCAAAGAAATCCAAAAACTTAAAATTTTCGAAAATAGGCGTAGCCCCGCCGTTTTTATAGTAGTTTTATAAAGGTAACTGTTTTCTGTAAAAATGATCGAAATAGGTTAATGTCCACGCCCAGTTTTTTAACATAGTTCTGAAAAATTTGTTTGTAAAATTTAAAAAGCGATATTTCTACAACTAAGCCAGTTATATCAATCAGATTTTGCACACATAATACGCTTTTTAAGCAAAACTCGGCCGCAAAAAAATGTTGTCAATTTTGAAGAAGGAGGCGTGGCGCCGCCCACTTTTCAGCATAAAATTTCTGCTAATTTCAAAGGCAATCGCTTATAATTCAATCGTGATATTTCAAGGAAAATTGGTCGGCTGCTTCTCAGAAGTATGTAATATACTCCTTCCAAACATTTGCCAAATCGGGAAACACACACGCAAAATATTCGGGCACGAAGTTAATAGCCCACTGCAATAGCGAAGTTATATATCTTTTTTGATTGTCATATATTTCATAAACATTAAATGTATGTAAGTATGAGAACAAGAAGAGAAAACTTCACTAAAACGATCAGCACGATGAGCGGAGTCGATTTAGCAATGCCCGTCTCTCCGTCCGTCTGTCCGTCTATCTATTTGAACGCAAACTAGTCTCTCAGTTTTACAAAAGAATGCTGAAATTCGTTGTTTGCTTTCGCCATTTTATAATATACTAGCAAACCCGGCAGACGTTGTTTTGACGTTTTGATACATAGAACACATATAAAATGTCATTATACTTGAACCAAATAAACTCCTAATTATACCGAACTGCAGCTTTACATAACCTGGGGGCGTTTCCAAAAGCTATATAAGAATGTGCCCAGCGCACTCCTGAACCTATCGTGGAAGTTCAAGAGCAAAACCAAACACAAAAATGGAGGCGTGGCACCGCCCACTTTTGAAAAATTATATAGATATTGACTAAGTGACACATATATTCAAATTTCATTAATTTAGACCAAAAAAGTTCGGAGTTATGACGAATTGAAACTTTATATAGCCTGGGGGCGTGGCCCCGCCTACTTTTCCAAAACTATGTATTGTCTATGTATTGTACCCAGTGAACGCAAGTATATATTGTGAAAATTGCATAAAGATCTGTTGAGTTCTTTGGCGCCTATGAAAGACACCCTTTTTATACTTTTCATGAACATTAAATGGTATATTAACTTTGGTCCGATGTTTGTAACATTTAGAAATTTAAGATATATACCGACCATTAAGCATACCAAATTGATCAGGACGATGAACTGAGTTGATACAGCCATGTCCGTCTGTCCGTCCGTCCGCCCGTCTGTTTGAACGCAAACTAGTCCCTCAATTTTTGAGATATCTCGATGAAATTTGGCACACGGATGTATTTTTGTGTTATGTTAGACATTTGTCGAATCCGGTATAAGCTGGTCACTATAGCATATATCTCCCATACAACCGATCGTTCAAATAAGAGGTTTATGACCATTTCTCCTTCATTTTTAAAGATTTAAACTTGAAACTTGGTGAGGTATTTTCTTATGGATAGCAAAAGATTTCTTTAAAAAAAATCACCAAGATCCGAGCTATATATAGTATATATCCCATACAACCGATCGTTCAGATAAGAGGATTATGGCCATTTATCCCTCATTTCGGAATTCATGAAAGGTATAAAGCCTTCGGCACAGCCGAAGACAGCGCAGTCATTACTTGTTTATATCTATTTTTGTTACGCACACAAGGTATATTACTTTATTCGGCATAAACGAATCGGGATATATTTTTATTAATGTATATCAAAACGTTCAGGATGAAAAGTAAAATATCCGGACAAGTAAAGGGTGTTTTTTTAGGGGTATAGAACTTCGAACTGAAATAAAACACAAGAAAATCGTTTTAAGGTCCATCAATTTGGCTTTATTGGAAGGATAATTTTATGCCATTAATGTTTAAATACGATTTCGGGCATGTGGCCGCCGCGGCTGGCTCGAATAAAGCCAATTCTACAGGTCCAATTTTCAACCACTTTTTCGAGCATATGGGGCCGTATGTCGGCAATAACGCCACGAATGTTGGCTTCCAATTCCTCTAACGTTTCTGGTTTGTTGGTGTAGACGAGCGACTTCACATATCCCCAAAGAAAATAATCCAATGGTGTCAAATCACACGACCTTGGTGGCCAATTGACAGGTCCATTCCGCGAAATTATGCGCTCATCGAATGTTTCCTTCAATAAATCGATTGTGACGTGCGCTGTGTGGCATGTAGCGCCGTCTTGTTGGAACCACAACTCATCCACATTCATGCCATCCAATTCGGGAACAAAATAGTCGGTTATCATGGCTCTATACCGGTCTCCATTAACGGTAGCTGCCTCTCCAGCATTATTGCGGAAGAAGTATGGCCCAATGACTCCACCAGCCCATAGAGCACACCAAACAGTCAGTTTTTGTGGATGTAATGGCGTTTCAAGGGTCTCATGTGGATTCTCTTCACTCCAAATGCGGCAATTTTGCTTGTTGACGTAGCCATTCAACCAAAAATGAGCCTCATCACTGAACAAAATTTTGCGATGAAAATCAGCATCGAAATCAATCTCATTTTCGGCCCATACACCAAAATCACGACGCATTGCATGGTCTCGCGGCTTTAATTCTTGCACAAGCTGGATCTTGTAAGGTCGCAAGCCAAGATCTTTGCGCAAAATCTTCCATAAAGTTGATGGACAAAGCTCCAATTGCTGTGCACGGTGGCGAATCGATTCATTCGGGTCCTCTTCAACACTTTGCTCTACAGCGGCAATTGTTTCTTCGGTGCGCACTGTTCGACGTCTCTGCGGATGCGTATTATCACATAGAGTAAACGTAGTGCAAAAACGATCCATGGTTAACCGAATTAATTGCTCTGATGGACGCTTATGTCGACCATAAAATGGACGGAGCTCACGGTAAACTTCGCGAACTGAACCATTATTTTCGAAATAAATTTGCACGATTTGCAAGCGTTGTTCTTTTGTCAACCTGTTCATGATGAAATGGCAAACCAAACTGAACATAAATGACATTAGAGTTGCCAGATTTGACCACAAAATGCCAGTTTTATCTCTATTCGAAAAACAAACCTGTAAAAAAAACACCCTGTACTAGTATATATTATAAGTTTAACAATGTTGTTGTTATATGTCCATCAAATCCAAATTTTTTTATTGAAATATTGACCGAATCAGAAAGGAGTGGTGGCTCTGATGGTGGACTTTCAAACATTCCTAAGGACTGTTTATGCCATCTCCTATTAGTAATTACAGGTCTTTAATGGATTGATTTTTTTCGGTTAGTTGCATGGCATAGTAAAACAGGTAATAGCACGACGGCCATATTGGAAATTGCTTCTCTAAAACATCAGAACAACACATCACATGTTAAAATGTAAACAAACCGATTGCAGGCAAATTTGACAGTTTCTCAAAAATTAAAATTAAAAAAATCTAATCAGCTGTTGAGACGATATTACCTGTATAGGTATGCCATGGTTAGTTGTCAGATGACCCGCCGTTTAGTGTGAACCGACTTTTATGAAAGCGGCCCTAAATTACTAAACTATATATAATATATTTCAGTAACAAACATTTCTCAAATATTTCGGCCTCTAAGCAGTGCTGGAAAAAATATGAACAGAGGACTTAATAACTTAAACTAATTTAAAATGGTCGAATTTCGACCACGGGACATACTAGTATATGTATATTACAAGTTTAACAATGTTGTTGTTATATGTCCATCAAATCCAAATTTTTTTATTGAACCAAATCTGAAAGGAGTGGTGGCTATGATGGTGGACTTTCCAACATTCCTAAGGAATGTTTTTCTCAAATATTTCGGCCTCTAGGCAGTGCTGAAAAAAAAACGAACAGAGGATATATCGGGATATATATTTATTAATGTATATCAGTACGTTCAGGATGAAAAGTAAAATATCCGGGCAAGTAGTTAATACCCCACTGCAAAAGCGAAGTTGTATATCTTTTTTGATTTTCATACCTTTCATGAACATGAAATGTTTGTACGTATGAGAAGAAAAAGAGATAGTCCCATCAAAAAGTATACTGAAATGATCAGGAGGATGAGCGTAGTCGATGTAGCCATGTCCGTCTCTCGATACGTCTATCTGTCTGTCCGTCTGTCTATTTGAACGCAAATACGAACTGAAAGTATTAAAATAGACCTGGTAAATTGGGATGAGATAATAGATCACTACTAGGTAGATAATATTCGGTTCCACCCGAACTTATACTTCCTTACTTGTTTTTAACATATCTCGAACGTTTTATTGCAAACAAAAGTATTTCAAAATTAAAATTTTTACAGATAATGCAATAAGTTTCATTGTTTATAGAACCCCATTATAAAAATTAGGTTCAAAGGCATCCATAGACGCCCTTGTTCATGTAATTCAAATTTTACATTAAAAAAAAAACGCAATCAAACTTCTACAATTTTGTAAAGTTCTATAATAAAAATTAGATTCATTTGTATTCATGGCCACTATTTTCGGTCGGTTATTTAGGTTCATCCTACAGTCCTGAAAAATTTAAATTTTTATAATAAAATGTAAATTTTTTGGAACACCGGAATCAACGTTTTATTTTTTCATAAAACTACAATATTAAAAAGCATCCGTGGCAGCTGTATAAATACGTACACAGCTTTATGAATTTTTTAGAAACCCACTTTTTTCTCAAAAATATTCGAGTTAATCACGAGTTTTAAGGGTATTAGCACTTTTATTTTTATTCAATATGAACAATCAAACAATTTTGTAACTCCAACTATAATTTTTTGTGTAAATATTCAATTAAAACGCAGTGAATTAAATCATTTTACATGCAGGTACAGTGGTGAATTACTTACCATCGATTTGACAGCGTCCACTTGCATTCGCTGTTTGATCTTCTTATATATACGAGTATATGTTCTTTGCTTCAAATGATTTCGGTATTCTGTTAGAGAAAATCGCAAAAAAGTTCACCAATGATATGTGGTGAAAACACACTTGCTTACATCTCAAGTACAGCATTTGACAGTAATATTGTGATATCCCTGGCAGTAAGCGTTTCGAGTACAACGTACTATGAGACGCATGTTCCAATCCAGGATCGCGGACAATTTATTATTTTTATTTTTTGTTAAATATTATTATTTTAAATATACATATGGTTCTACACTTAAAATATATTAATTTTAATTTTTAATTTTTTTTTTTTTAACCCAATATTTTCTTTTTGGGACCTGCCTAGAACCTGACAAATTTGGTGACTCCTTTTTTGAGACTAGAGATGTGAGACAACTTACTGATTACCGAATTGTATCAAAATTTAAATTTACAACAAACTGTCTCTATTAGTGACTAGATACTGCTTACAGAATTCACCCATAAAATATAGTATATATAATAAAAGAAAAAAGCCAGAAAACCATCATATGTTGAAGTTGTAATTTTCTCACTTGGACTTCACAAAAGTCAGATCTAAAGGAAACACAACACTGCCTGTATACGAAAAGAAACGAATTCCAAAATGGCAACCGTCTGGGAAACTTGCACAGCTCAAAAATCAACGTTGCATTAATTTTCAATTGACTTATGGATATGTACGAGTATGTATACTCCTAACGGTGAAAAAGTTTTCTGAAGCTATAGCGCTTAGGTATGGTATTTGAAAGCGTTATTGTACATATAGGAACAGATCAGGGGTAAGTTTCTTAGATAGGACGCTTGCGTTCCATGGTTCGAATACAGGTTCCGGGGGCAATAACTTTTTTTTTAATGAAATTTGATGTCCATAATGACTTTCGAATTTAATAAGTTTTTAAAGCAATATATTTCTAAAACGATTTTTTTGAAAAACCCGCAGAAAATTACTAAAATTTACCATAACAAAATATGTTTCATAAATATTTCCATAGTTTTTTGAATTTTTCTTTAAGGAATTTACCTTTTCTGAATGATATAGGACTTAGTGTAAACTTATACGCACACCCACATAAAATAATAAGTTGAGGTCATATATAGCATAATGCAATAACTAATTATACAATTTCACTTTTGTTTAAATATTTTTAGAAATCATCATTTATATGGGGTTCAGGTTATCAGCACTTCCGTCGAAAGATAAATTCAATAAATTATGTTATATCTATCGGTTTTCAAGTTGAGACGGAATTGCTGATAGACTCCATATGTAAAATACAAAAACCGAAAACACAGTTTGTAGCTCCCTTAATATTATATTTACTAAATGGTTAGAAATCGTGTTAAATTTCCTGAAGAAATCAACTATTTAGCGGTTCATATATTTTAATTTGTAAGACATATAACCCTAACCCTAACAGATGTAGACTAATAAGTGAATTCTGTAAGCAGTACCTAGTCGCTATTAGAGACATTTTGGGGTCAATTTAAATGTTGATACAGTTTGGTATTCAGTAAGATGTTCACATCTCTGGTCTCAAAAAAAGAGTTGCTAATTAGAAAGCTGGTTCCAGGCAGGTCACAAACAGTAAAATATTGGGTGAAAAATTAAAGATATTAAAAAAATAATAAATTTTGTGAATTGCGAGTGTTTAAGTAGAAAATTCACTTTATTTACAAAGGAACGCTTAACACTAACAATATTGATTTGTATTAATTCATGAATGAAGGAAATGATCGTATATAGCAATATGCGTAGATGATTGTAAAATGATCATGAAAATTTCTAGTTTAATATGCTTTACAAAAGCGAATGAAAGTTATATTTAATGTTTTGAAATAGATACGATGGAATTCAATGCTGTTTTTATTAAAGCTTCATGATTATCTCTATAGAGAGATATATGTATATATGTTGAATTAAAGTTGTTGGTCCGAAATGTATGGTTGGTGGTATATATTTGCTCCTTGACGATGCGTAGATTATATAATAACTTGAGGCTTGATTATAAGAAATATTGTCGGGAATCACTTGCCGGCGAATAATCCACTTGTCGGTGATGAAAATGTAAGAGAAGAAGGAATACTAAAAAACACTTGCTTTTATGCAGTGACATCACTGGAAAATAACTCAAGTGAGTTTGTTGGAAGTGCTGGATGGCAAGTCCAGTGCACTTTTTCGAAGTAACGCAGGGATGTATATGGTGTGGAAGTATAGGAGGGTTGCATGAGCGCAAGTCATTCGAATATCGGAAGTGAACGCAAGGCACTTATGATCCGTAATACTTAAAGGAATTTAAGTGAGCGCAAGTCACTTAAACATGCCGCCGCCGTTGCACTGGTGCAATTAAATTGCGAACTGTTTGCAACCCTTTAATGGCTTGATCACTCGCTGCACAAGCGGGCATCCGATGGTCTTGAAGTGGTTTGTGGTGTGGGACGTGGAGTAGACCGCGGATTAGCTCGCGGAGTAGACCGTTGATTTGTTCGTGCAGTAGACTGTGGAGTGGTTGGAGCTGGATCGTCTTCATCGTCAGATGATGGACGGTGTAAAAGCGTCTGGTGCAACTGATCACAAATTTTACATTTTGCGTCGGAGTGGCAATCCCTCACCCGGTTGTGCGTGCGGGCTAGGCAATTCGGGCAATATTCTAAAAATCGAACCTTCACTCTACGCTCCTCTACTCTCATTACTGGAATTCTTTACAGAACCTTAGTGCGTGATAACGAAAACAGATAAGGCATTGATGCACATCCGGGTTGCGTAAAACTCTTTGCGGTCGCATGACATGTACCTCGGATGGCGGAGTTGGACGATGGTCGCGCGCTTCTGTAAAGAGGATAGGTTTTAATAAAAGGAATGTTAATATTGTTAGACCCAGAATTGGGTGTTAGTCAACTCGGTGTGGATGGGAAGCGGAAACAATTTGACGACTGGTCGAGTAAAGGTACCATGTTGCGTCCTAACGCCGGAAACCCTTATATGACGGTGCGACCCCTGATACACCTTTTCTATTCGGCCTAAGCGCCATTCGTTTGGGGGAACTACCTCATTTTTTATGACGACAAAATCCCCTTCAGAAAGATTATGTTGTGGATACTTCCATTTGTACCTCTTGTGAAGTTCTTTAAGGTACTCATCTTTCCATCTTTGGCTAAATTGATGATGCATATTTTAAGCTTTTCCCAACGATTTTGTAATGAAAGGTTGTCTATTTGTGGTTCGGGCGCTGCCATCAAAGGAGCTCCCCGTAGAAAATGTCCTGGAGTTAAGGCTAGCACCTCATCTGGATTGTCTGACATAGGTGAGAGTGGTCTGGAGTTCAGCAATACTTCTATGTGCGTTAACAAGGTAGAAAGTTCCTCGAAGGTAAAATAGTGGCTTCCAGTAATGCGTTTGAAATGTAGTTTGAAGCTTTTGACCGCTGCCTCCGAAAGTCCACCCATGGGCGGGGCGTTGGGAGGTAGCAACTGCCATTCGAAGCATGAGAGAGAATATTTTGAAGCTATGATGATTCTTTAAGGAATTGTTTGAAATCCTATTGAAATGCCCTATTGGGTAGGCCACGTCTTCCCACGAAACGGAAAAACGGCTTGAAAAGCTTTGGTGGAGAGATCCGAACATAATTCCAAGTGGATAGCTTTGGTTGAAAAACATACGAAAACGCAAACGTAACCTTTGACTGTTGATGATTTGCGAAGAGGTGATGATTTGAAATTGAAAAGACCTGCAAAGTCCAGTCCGGTAAAAGTAAATGGTAATGAGAACTTGCAACGTTCTGGTGGTAGGATTGTGCATTTTTACAGTTGCGTATGCAAACTTTGATTTTCGATTTTAATCGAGGAATGAAATATTCCTGTCTTACGGTCGTGATCATTAGCTGATGCTCAGCGTGCATCAATAAATTATGGAGGAATTGAAGAAAAAGGTAGCAAAATCATGACGATTCAGGAAGGATTATTGGATGCTTCTCATTATATGAGAGATCAGAGTTGGCCAAACGGCTGTTTACTCTGAGAAGGCCCTTCGTATCGAGGAAGGGATTCAAAGACAAAAGCAGACTCTTTTTCGAAATCGATTCTTTGTTTGATAGTTTAAGATATTCATTAGAATAACGCCTTTCTTGAGCAAGTTTAATAAGGCGCGTTTTAACAAAGTGGATTTCTGCCTAAGTGATAACTATCGATTGGTAATTGGTTAGCGAAGTGGACTGTATGGATCTGAATCGATGAATGAAACGAAAAACATAGGATATCACCCGCAGTGCTTTTGGCCAAGACGAAAAGCGGTTTAAGATGTCAGGTTCCGCTTCCAAAGTATGTAGAGCCTCGACTTGTCGTTCTTCTTGAGGAACAAAATTTTTCCGACAAGAAACACGCCATTGCTCCGGGGGTTGAAGAAGCCAGTCTGGTCCGGTCCACCAAAGAGATTGCAGTACCAAATCCTGTGCTCTACACCCTCGAGTACAGAGATGTGCGGGTTATGGTTAGTGGATACGTGCCGCCATTTGCTGTTTCCAACATTTTGGATGATTTCAGATGTACGATTCGCCACATACACCTTCCATGTACATGGAAGGATAATTGATGAATCGGACCATAAAAACGTTTCAAAATCTCCATCAGATTTTTGATGCATTTGGATAGTAGGACAGCACCACACAGTTCTATCCGTGGAGGGCTCACTGCGGCGCTACCTTTGTTTTTGCAAAAAGAAGGTGTGATGATACTTTAATGCCCGATTGAGCGCGAAGATAAATGGCTGCACAGTATGCCTTCTCCAAAGCGTCACAAAATCCGTGTACTTGGATCTTATGGTAAGGGGAAAACTCAGTCCAACATAGTATTCGAATTGTTTCGATAGAACGAAGGTCAGTTACAAATTGAACCCATTTTTGGAGCGACAGTGGTTTAACGCATTCATCCCATTCAGTGCCTTCTAGCCATATCTGTTGCAATAATGTCTTTCCCGGAATTAGAATAGGCGCTAGCCACACTGCGGGGTCGAAAAGTTTCGAAATAGCTGACAAAATTTCCCGCTTTGTGGAACTGGAAGGTGGTGGGGTTGGCTCAATTGTATACGAAAAGCAATCGTTTAATGCGTTCCAGCGAATACCGAGAGTTTTAGTCGAATTTGAGCAATCAAATTTCAAGAAATCAGAATTTAACAAATCTTCGGGTGGAATATGGCTAAGAAGTTCTTGGTGGTTCGCATTAATTTTCTTAAGTGGAAACCCTGCGGAGATCAGACATTGGATGGTTTGGGTTTGTGCCTGGATGCAAGACGGAATGTCATGCCCCCCAGACAAGATGTCGTCTACATAAGTTTCTTTGGTCAAGATTTTCTGGGCCAGAGGGTAGAAATCCTTCGAGTCATATGTCAACTGGTGTAATGTGCGAATGGCCAAGTATGGCGCACAGTTTACCCCGAAAGTTACCGTCTTCAGTGCAAAATCTGTAAGTTTTACTGTCTAATCCCTACGCAAGAGGATTCTTTGATATTGTTGATCGTCCTCATGCAAGAGAATTTGGTGATACATCTTCTGTATATCTCCATTGAAGACGTACTTGTACAGACGCCAATTCAGGATAACGAACATAAGATCTGCTTGCAGAGTTGGGCCTATGTGGAGGACATCGTTAAGAGATGTTCCAGAGGAAGTTGGTTTTGAGGCATTAAATACCACTCGATCTTTGGTGGATGTACTATCTGCCTTAACCACGTAATTGTGTGGAAGGTAGTAGGAAAAATAGTTTCCATTATTGATGTACAGGGTGGCTGATGAAATTTGCTACATTAAGAAACTCAAATACTTTTTTTTTCAGTGTATGGAATTAATTTTTCTTTTATTCGTGTTAAAGCTCATTAAATTTTATTAAATATACCTCAATTAGTTTTAAAAATAATGGAATTTAAATGCCCCCCCTGCTCGTCGATGCATGTGCGGCATCTTACCAAAAAGTTGTTCATTACTGGTTGGAGAGTTGAGACAGGAATAGCCGCAATTGTTTCTCGAATGGATTGCCTTAGTTCATTCAAATTTGTTGGTTTTGCTTTGAAGACTTCCTGTTTGCAATAACCCCACAAGAAAAAGTCAGGTGCAGTAAGGTCAGGCGACCTGGGTGGCCAACGGAATGTGGAGTTTCTGGATATCAGCTTATTGGGAAATTTTCGTCGCAATTCTGTCATAACAGGTTGGGCTATATGAGGAGCTGCACCATCTTGCTGAAACCACACAGAGTTGAAAGAAATTCTCATTCGGCGTAATTCTGGATAGAAAAACTCTCTCAACATGCTCAAGTAACGGTCTCCAGTAACCGTAACGGTGTGACCGTTTTCTTCGAAGAAGTAGGGCCCGACAATGCAGCGTGATGAAACTGCACACCACACTGTGACACGAAGTGGATGCAATTCCGTCTCATGGAGTATCTGTGGGTTGGAAGCACTCCATATTCGACAATTTTGTTTGTTTATGTTGCCGTTTAAATCGAAATGGGCCTCGTCAGACATGAAAAGACAGTTCAACATGTTTCCATCCTCTTCCACCATTTGAAGCATCTTCTGGCAAAATTCCAAGCGAATCGGCAAGTCTGCAGCGTTCAGTTTGTTGGCCGTTTGAATTTTATATGGGAATAAGTCCAAATCTTTGTGCATAATTGACTGTAATGACTGTCTGCTTACACCCATTTGAGCAGATAAGCTTCTTGTCGAAACACGTGGATTGTTTTGTATGGCAGCAGCTACAGCAGCGATTGTTTCCTCCGTTCGAACTGAAGGGTTTCGATGGTAAGGTCTTCTGTTGACTGTCCCATGCTCGGCAAAATTGTTTACAAGTCTTATTATGGTCCATCTGCTCGGAGGATTGCCGCCAAACGTGCGCCTATACTCTCTTTGAACCGAAACTACGGACTCCAGTGCGTGATAGCGGCGGACAATCCAAATTCTTGTTTCAGTGTCCCAGTTATCCATTTTTGTTAAATGTAAAAGTCAATCTGCAAAATAAAAAAAAAATAACCAGATTCATTAAATACAAAAAAAGTTATTTAATTTTTTTTGGTAGCGGCTTTCATTAGCCACCCTGTATGTTTAGGCCACCGGCCTAAATATCACGGTCGGCCCTCGTATTTGTGCAGCTTTACGTATCTGCCCGTGCGGTTGGTTTTATCTCTTTTACCGATAACAGCTCTTACCCCTCCGAACCTAACGAAAGTAAGCATTCGGCGGCGGTACAGAACAAAATGTAAGGAAAGGGCTCGGTCACTTGTTTATCGAGCGTACAAGAGTCACCAGCAGCCATCCCAGGTAATTATACAGATTCCATCACTTTAAATTCACAATACTGTCGTATATCTAATTTAACCTCTACTTTAATAAAAACCACTTATCCATTGTAATTATTTACATTGAACTCCGGTGTTTATTTATTTATTAACTCGTTGTCTTTTTTCTTTCCTACCCCTATTACGTGCGAGCACGCCCCGTCATTGGAACGACTCCGCCGTAGAAACATTGGTCCTATCGCGCCAGGAAAACAAAGAACAACTTTTAAACATCAACATAAATATTATCCGGAGCAGTACAACCTTTGTAATTCAGTGCCATTGAAAATTTAAAAATACACGGAGATAATTAAATAAATATTCAACAAAAACACAAACGAGCAGAAAGCTACAGCAGCGAGTGACGGCAGCAGAAAGAGACAACCACAGATCGCTTCACAATACAGATCGCATCACACCATACCGATCACATCATCAATACAATCACATCATCACATACAGTCCATTAAGATCGCATCCATACACATCACATCACATCTTCGCATACATATCACATCATCATATTCAATCCGCTCATACAGTCCATTAACACAGCATCACACAGTCCACTTTAACAACATTATTGCAACAGTCGTCACGCATCCCACTCATTATACAAGGTACGTTGGTTTTTTTGTTTGGTTCATGCACCACTTTTTTTTTAACATACGTGAAAAACGTATCGAGTGAATTTTGTGAGTGTGTCTTGGAAAACAAAGCAAGTGAGAAATTTGTGTTCTCGTGTTCACACTTTCGCCTTTTGACTATCGGTTAAGTCCCTCACCAGCAGTAAGACTTATCCGACACAGCTCAAGGCAGGCAGTCAGTGAATTTTATTTTTATTTTTTTTTTGTATACACATCACTGCACTGTATATCTCTTATTTGCCACATACTGTGGAAATTCTTTGAGTGATTACATCGCTTGATTCTCACTTGGTTGATGCTTTTTATAGAGCCAACACAAAATTCACTACAAATAATACAAAAGCGTTGCGCATTTACGACAGAATCACTACACTGGGTGGCTTGTTTTTTTGATAGTATTGCTTCCAATACTTAGTAAGAGTATCAATATAAATTTCAATAAACAATTTTATACATTTCCACATTTCTGGAAAAACACAATTGATTTGTATAACACTTCTATATTATTTTGGTTTGGCAATTCAGGGAATTTCATTCACTGTGGTTTATTTTCCCCAAGGCACACTAAATCTGTATCGAGATTTCTATCTGTGCCACTTTCAAATTACGCTTCTTCACTTTTAGATTTTTTAGACACACTAAATCGGCAT
This sequence comes from Merzomyia westermanni, assembly GCA_949987695.1. Lineage (NCBI taxonomy): Eukaryota > Metazoa > Arthropoda > Insecta > Diptera > Tephritidae > Merzomyia > Merzomyia westermanni. Next base: position 69,143,562 of record OX465292.1, read on the forward strand.
CCAGATTTCTATCTGTGTCATCCTTAACTTCGCTTACATTCCGAGCACAAAATTCCTGAGTCGTTACTTCTGTTCTCGTTCCTTTAAAGAGACAAAATATTCAAATTAATAAGAAAAATGGAGACCTACATCCGACTATCCGACTGCATAGTTGAGTTTCAGCAAGACTTTAGCTCTACACCGGTCGGAGAATTAGATAAACACACCCTTGCAATACAGCATGAGGAGTTAAAATCGTTGTGGAAGAAGACTTAAGCGACATATGGGAGTGTACTCAGCTCGGCTGACTTAACCAAAGATGACTTGCAGTCTTTACGTCAGAAAAACAAGACCTGTTTCGCATGCTACGCGAAATGCATGGCCACAATTAATGCTGAGGTCGAAAAATTATCCATACCTGCCACACCTGCCCCTAAAGTCTCTGAATCTTCCATCAGAGAGAATAATATTCGCCTCCCTCCGTGTGACACCGAGGTGTTCAAAGGTGACTACCTTTCTTGGCCAACCTTTAGGGACTTGTTCACGGCCATATATATATTAAACAAACGCCTTACCCCGGTTGAAAAGTTATATCACCTCAACCAGAAAACTGAAGGGGAGGCAAAAGAAATTGTGCGCAGGTGTCCATTGACGAATGAAGGCTTTTCAACAGCATGGAAAAATCTGAGTGACAGGTACGAAAATAAACGTATCCTTGTCAATACTCAGTTAAAAACATTGTTTAGTTTAACTGCTGTCGAAAGTGAATGCGGTACAGCAATTAAAAAATTGCAACGCGACATTAATAATTGCATTTCGTCGCTCCAATGTCATCAAATTGACATTTCCAATTGGGATGCGATCATTACCTACTTATGCTCCACCAAACTCCCGGAATGCACTCTGGCTCTATGGAAACAAACCATAGAGAACAAAACAGAGATTCCAAAATGGGAGGACATGGATAAATTTCTATCCAATAGGTTCCAAACATTGGAAACCGTTTCTGACCTCAGGGGTTGCAAATCATCCAAGGCACCCAGGAGTCAAAATAATGCACGGGAAACGCCTGCGAAACTTGGAGTATACCAAGCCAGCGTCCCTAAAACTTCATGTAAGATGTGCAACAGTAAGGAGCACAAATTACGAAATTGTCAAAAATTCCGCGGACTATCCACTACAGATCGAATAGCCTACATCAAAAACAACAATTGTTGCTTGAACTGCCTGTCGGCTGGACACACAGTGACAGGATGCACAAGTTCATTTAACTGCAGCTCGTGTCACGCAAGGCACAACACCTTGGCAACAGCTCAGCCAAAGGCAACGAACCAAAGGTGGCGTCAAAATGCGTCAGATGATAGGCCCTCGACATCACAGCAGGCAAGAGATAGTTTGGAATCTCAAAAGAGGAAAGATGTTAATAACGTCTCTTCTTGTCACGCTAATGCTACTAAGGGGGTATTATTAGGAACAGCACGTGTGAACATTCACTATAATGGAGTAGATTTTTGTGCTAGAGCCCTGATTGACTCGGGTTCAGAATGTTCATTCATGACAGAAAGATTAAAGCGACGAATAAATCTCCCATCGAAACGCTTGCACGTCCAAGTTTCTGGAATAAACAATACTCTGTCAGCGCAAGTGAAAGAGTCGTGCTCCATTCAGCTAGGTTCCTTAATCAACCCCTTAGTAAGAATCGACACAGTGGTATTATTATTATTCTTTATTCGGTCTATGATAGCAATATCTTACAGACTAGAAATGTACAGGAATTATTTACTAACTAAATAGGCTGGAATTGAGTACTAGGGATAAAATGAAGCAATCTTATCGACAAACTGGGATCTCGGCATTGCAAAGTCAAGATCTAGCGGTTTGTAAATATTGTTAATTTCACTGACTGCCCTAGTAATGGGCGCGAGATAGTGGTAATTAGATTTGACTGTAATAAGATGGAAAGGGTAGTGGGAACGTAGGATGCGATTTGGGACATAGAAGCCAAGTTGATCGAGCAGATTCACGCAATCAATTAAGCCATTAACAATGTCGAAAATGAACATTATCGAATGGATTGTGCGCCTACTAGAGAGAGATTTCAAGTTTATGAGCAAACACCGTGCATTATAGGATGGAAATGGATCGACGAAATGAAGTGGATAGAGAGCAAAGCGAGTAAAACTGCGCTGTACACGCTCGATTCTGTCGGAATGAGAACTATATAAAGGGTTCCAGATAATTGATGCGTACTCTTTTCTTTCGCATAGCGCTTCAAAAAACCCAAGTTCGAGAAGGCTTTAGGGATAACTGTGTTCACATGACTGACAAAGGTAAAACCAGAGTCAAACAGAACGCCTAGATCGGAAAATACCTCGACTGAGGACAGTTGATTGTTAAGAATCGAGTAACTTGAACTTATACGATTACGCGTACGCGACAAGGTTAAAATATAATTTTTTTATGTTAAGCAACAATTTGTTTTTTAAACTCCAATCAGTAAGATTGTTGAGTTCATTTTGTAGCTGAAGCGCGTCAGACACGCAGGTAACTCTAGAATACAATTTCAGGTCATCAGCATAGAGAAGAAATTGCGAGTGATTAAAGCAGGACCGGATATCATTGATAAACAGAACAAAAAGAAGCGGACCTAGAATACTACCCTGCGGTACTCCGGAGGTTACCACAAAAGAGTAAGATGCAGTACCAGCAATTTCTACAAACGTTGTTCTGTTCGTGAGGTAGGATCGCAACCACAGAAGAAAGACTGAATGGAAACCAAGAAGCTCGAGCTTGTGTAATAAAATATCATGAGAGACTCTATCGAAGGCTTTAGAGAAATCGGTGTAAATGGTATCCACCTGAAATCCACTCTTAAAGGCCGATAAACAGTACTTTGAAAACACAGCAAGATTGGTTACGGTGGAGCGACCACAGACAAAACCATGTTGGTTGGGATCAATAATTTCTTTGACTGCGAAGAATAACTTATCTTTTACCACCTTTTCAAAAAGTTTTGAAAATGTGGTTAATTTTGAGATTGGACGGTAATTTCTGACATCATTTTTGTTACCTGATTTGTGGATGGGTGTAATGGAGCTCACCTTCCATTTGTCGATGAAAGTACCGGAGGAAAGGGAAAGGTTAATTATCAGAGATAAAGGGAAAGCTAGGGATGAGCAGCATTTCTTAAGGAAAAAAGAGGTGAGGCCATCGGAATCAGTTTTATGAGACAGTTTTAAAGCGGAGATACCAATCTGTATTTCTAAATCGGTGATGCAAAGTGCTCCAAAATCAACGCAATGCGAACCAAGATCATCACCGAAAGAGTTATAAGTGCTAACGTCAGCATCATTTACAAAATTAGACTTGAAAAAATCAGCAAAGAGATTTACACTGTCATGCAGAGAGGAGGAGGAGAGACCATCCAGAGTCATACAGCTAGGAATAATCGAGCATCCTTTCTTAGACCGAATGAAGTTCCAGAATGCTTTGGGATTGGACTTTAACTCATCCTCATAGCGAGATATATAATTGTTATAGAGAGTTTTATCGAGTTCATTGAATTCTTTACTAAGGCTGATATACTTTTCTCTGAAGCTGAAATCGTTTGTGGACTTGGAAAGTTTGTAATATTTATTTCGTTTGTTCTTCAGTCTTTTAAGCCTTCTCGTATACCGAGGTAACTTATGTCTCCGAGGAGGGATCAGATTTAGGTTAGAGTTTAAGACCAAGTAAATTTGTTCAAGGAACATCTCATAGCACTCAGCGACATTACGCGAAAGAAAAATAGAGCTCCAATCAATTTCGTTGAAAATTGCATTTAAAGAGTCGTAATCGGCATTTCTGAAGTTTAGAGACGGGGAATCGATTGTGTAGATTGTGGGAAATGTACAAAACTGAAGGGATAAAAAGAGGGGCACATGGTGCATATCAGACTTACAGATAGGAAAATTACATTCTTGTAACTTAAAGATCAAGTTCTCATCAATGAATAAAAGGTCAAGGAAGTTACCAAGCGTGTTGGGAATATAATTAATTTGGGTAAGATTAATGCTGGAAAGACTATCTAGAACATGGATCTCATGTGGAAGGCTAGCATTAGAGGCAGTTAAGACACCATTCCTAAGCAAGTCAGACCATACGATCTTGTTTAGGTTAAAATCACCCAGTATGCAGAAGTGGTCATCTTCATGATTTTCATAGATATATAAAATGTTATTGATATGGAGTGCATATAAGTGTTCAGAACTGTTTGGCGGAATGTAAGATACGCAAATAAACAAGCTACCAAAGGTACCGAAGATGCGGACACATAGTTGATCTAAAAGCGAATCTGCGTTTCTAAAAGCGACGACTGACGACCTAAGCGCACGTTTTACCGCAATTAAGACACCCCCACCCCTACTACAGCCTGTTTTTAGCGCATCTCTATCCTTACGATAAATATGAAAAATATTCGGATCAAAAAACTCTGCATCAAAAAAATCACAAGTTAACCACGTTTCAACTAGCACAAAAACATCGAACTCACACCGAGACGTAAATAAAAATACTTCTTTAGCCTTAGTACGCATTCCAGAGATATTTTGGTAGTAAATTTTAAGAAGTTTAAGATTTTCAATATTATAATGAGAAATACTAGGAGTATTAATTACACAGCTATTTAATTCAGTCGCATTAGGTCCTTGGGATGTTACGAAATGGCTGGACGTTAATCCCAGTTGGCCATAGATTGGGATCTAAGAGCAAACTATAGAAGTCAGGAGACACGCCCAGTTTGGTCATACCCCAATTAACAGGGGATCTTCCTACTTGCCAAGTGAGCGCATTGACTCGGCAAGCATTCCCTGACCTAATCTTGGGGGATAAGAGGTTCTTCGTTAATGAACCAGTCGACCTCATCCTAGGAGGCGACATATATCCACAAGTCATATTAAACGGTATACGGAAGAACGTATTAAACACGCTTCTCGCCCAAGAAACCGTATTCGGTTGGATCTTAACTGGTCGTGCAGTCGCACATAAGCCAACCAATACTCGGGTATCATTTTTCAATGAAATAAGCCTGGATAAGCAGTTAACCGCTTTCTGGGAGTTGGAGGATGTCCCGAAGAAAAGGGCACTTAATGAAGCGAATGCCTATTGCGAAGCACTCTTCAAAGCCACAACGGAAAGGAACTCCGATGGGAAATATATTGTCGCCCTTCCATTTAAACATGATTTTCCTAATACTATCGGCTTAGGGCCATCTCTAAACGGTGTTTGCTCTCAGTTTTATCAGAATGAGACGCGCCTTGCTAAGACACCGGCCCTACAAATAGAATATAATAGAGTATTAGCGGAATATGAGACGTTAGGACATATGTCACAAGTTCCCACTGTCATACCACCCCATTCTACAGATTGCTACTTCTTACCACATCATACGGTTATAAAAGAAGAAAGCACGACCACGAAGGTCCGGGTAGTATTCAACGCTTCGTGTCCTACTGCTAATGGCACAAGCTTAAATGACGTACTTCATACAGGCCCAGTCCTTCAGGCCGATTTGACTATCCTACTCCTTCGGTGGAGATTTTTCAAGTATGTCTTTAATAGCGATATTGAGAAAATGTACCGCCAGATCTGGATAAAACCTAAACAGACAAAGTTCCAAAGGATAGTTTTTCGACCCAATCCAGGTGACCCCATACGCGTCTACGAATTAAAGACCGTGACCTTTGGAGTTAATTGCGCCCCGTATCTGGCCATAAGAACACTGCATCAACTAGCGGACGACGTGGAGAGCTCAGCCCCAACAGCAGCAGATATTCTTCGCACAAGTATGTACGTTGATGACGAACATGGAATACCCAAACTTCATCGGCTAAACGAGGACTTTTTGGAGTTCGAGGACTCAAGTATGGTCAAGACCCTAGGCATCCGTTGGAACGCGCATTCCGACTGCTTTTATTTTACGGTGAAACCCATCGAAAATAGGGATATTATAACAAAAAGGGCAATACTTTCAGCCATCGCCAAACTCTTCGACCCGTTAGGCTGGTTGGCACCGGTCGTCATAGTAGCCAAAATACTTATGCAGAACATATGGCTAGAGGGGACTGCCTGGGACGAAAGAGTGTCTACACTAACCCTATATCGGTGTCAGAGCTTCATGCAGGACTACCACGAAATCAATAAAATTCAAATACCTCGATGGGTGCATTTCACGCCATCCAACGTTGTGGAAATACACGGGTTCTGCGATGCATCAGAAAAAGCCTACGCAGCCACAATCTTTCTACGAGCAAAGATAGGGGACCAGATCTACGTCAATCTATTAATGGCGAAAACAAGAGTCGCCCCAATCAAAACAATTTCCCTGCCCCGATTGGAGCTCTGTGGTGCAGTCTTGTTGGCCGAAACCATAGAATCTGTTATAGAAAACCTTAACTTAGGCACTTTCAACGTTCACCTATGGACTGACTCAACTATCGTCTTAGCTTGGATCAGAAAACCACCGTGCGCTTGGTCAACATTTGTGGCACACCGAGTAACGAAAATTGTAGAAAAGGAAATAAAGCCTGGCGACACGTAGATTCTGCATCAAACCAAGCAGACATGGCCAGAGATATAGTAAACCACACTTTGTGGTGGCAGGGACCTTCTTGGCTACAAGAAGACGAGACAAAATGGCCAACTCAAGAAAAATATTATGGTACAAACGTCGAAGAGAGGACATTCTCGAAAGGTTTTCTGATTTTTCAAGGGCTTTGAGGGTCATATCATACATTATGAGGTTCTCTCAAAGAACTAACCCCAAAACAAAATCTTCTTTCAAAGCGGAGTCATACCTCATTTCGCCCGACGAAATTAAGGATACGACTAGCCGGCTTATCAAAATATATCAACAGAAACATTATTCTGAAGAACTAAGGGATTTTAAAACCGGGAAACCCATTGGGACTAAAAGTGAAGTCCTCCCTCTGAACCCCTTCGTCGACAGCCATAATATCTTGCGAGTGGGTGGTCGTCTCTCTGCATCCCATGATCTCGCCTTTAACGAACGCCATCCAATTATCCTCCCTTACGCCTGCTGTTTCACCCGTCTGCTCGTCCAGTTTGTCCACAAGATCTCCTTGCATGGCGAAAACCAACTAATGCTGCGGCTCCTACGCACTCAATATTGGATTCCTAAGGTGAAAACTATGATCCGGTCAACCATCCATAACTGCAAGGTCTGCACGATCTTCCGAAAACGATCGGCGACCCAACTGATGGGCGACCTTCCACCAGAACGCACCACCTTCTCCCGCGCGTTCACAAACACCGGTGTAGATTTCGCCCGACCTTTCGACATCAAGTCCTACAGCGGGAGAGGATGTCGTCTATCAAAGGGCTACGTTTGCCTCTTTCTCTGCTTCACGACCAAAGCTATTCACTTGGAGGCCACTTGTGATCTTAGCACCGCCTCGTTCTTAGCAGCGTTGGACAGGTTTGTTGCCAGACGAGGATGTCCAAAGAACATCTACTCCGACAATGGAACTAACTTTGTCGGAGCCTCCCGAGCCCTCCGCTCAGAGTTCACGGCCTTTCTAAAAGATGCTCGCAACCAAACCCTGTCGACCTACTGCCATCAAACCCTGACCTGGCACTTCATACCAGCAGGCGCTCCTCATATGGGCGGACTGTGGGAAGCAGGGGTAAAGAGTTTTAAAACTGACTTTAAAAAGATCGCTTCCGATCATAAATTTACTCTTGAAGAGTTCTCTACTTTACTTTGTCGAAGCGAGTCTTGTCTCAACTCTCGACCACTCAGTCCATCTTCCAACGAGCCGTCCAACTTGGAGCCACTGACTCCGGGACATTTCCTCGTTGGAGGGCATCTTTTAGCACCACCGGAGATCGACGTTAGCGAGAATCGCGCCTTGCTCGTCAACCGATGGGAAAAACTTAAGTCCTTACACCAAACGTTTTGCAAACGATGGAAAACTGAGTACCTCACCGAACTGCAGAAACGTGTAAAGTGGAAACATCCACAATCAAACCTGAAACAAGGGGACCTAGTCGTTATAAAGGAGGATAACCTACCTCCCAACGAATGGAGACTAGGACGAATCTCCCAACTAAACCGTGGACCAGATAACCGAGTCCGAGTCGTTGTGCTTGATACCGCGAGGGGCCAGACTACCAGACCAATCACGAAGTTGGTCCCACTGCCATCCGGTAACAAGGATGGTGGGAACTAATCTTATTCCACTTCTAAATCTCCCTAATTCCACTTCTAATTACATTACGAATTAGTCAGGTCATGGCTTGGTCGAAGCGACTTAACAGAAAGTATTCGCGAAAATGTAACGAGGCCATTGAGGCCTACCGCAATCAGAAGAACCGACCCATCCCAAGAAAATAAACGCATTCGTTCAAACGTAATGAGGTCAACAAGAATCCTAACGCAGAAGGGCGAACCGGTCTGCCACAAAAAGTTGCAGCCGCTAATCTGCCGAACATCGCATTCACATACACACACACTAACTATTTTTCTACCCACTTACACAAAGGCTAGACCACAGATATCCCCCCCGACGTTCTCAAGGAGTCCTAAATGGGATCGCTTATGGCCATAGTCACCGTATTAGTCACTTAAGAGTCTTACAAAATTCAACAAAATGAAAAATTTTGGCTCTTAAATTGCCGTGTTAGTCACTTAAGAGTCTTACAAAATTCAACAAAATGAAAAATTTTGGCTCTTAAATTAGACCTTTTTGGCTTCGAAATCGAAGATTGCATACGTGTTAAGCTTTTGGTTTTTTTTCCAAGGCACGCGAGATTGCAGAACTGGAAAGTGCAGCATTTGTTTGCAAGCGGCAAATCCTTGTGTCTGAGTTAACACAAGAAATTAGCAAGCCTTTTCAATTAGAAGAAATCAACAATTTCAGTGTTGTATCCCCCGTAAAAACCTTGCTGGCATACAAGCATAGTATATAAAATCACGATTAGACAAAAATTAAATTTTTTTTCTTGTTATTTTAGTTTTTGATATTGTTCAATACATTTCATACAAGGTATGCAAGCTTTGTTTTTATACCATTAGAGAGCATTATTGGATTGAAAAATAGTATGTGAAATATACACCTACAACATACATGTAGATAAATTTCTTGCTGCGCTTTGTAAAGCACTAGTCTCAGTTTCGTACTAAACCAAATGCATATACATAAGTTTCTAAACCTCCATCAACTTTTAGCTTAATATCTATAGCGAAGCATTTTTTAATAAGATTGAGGACACAGTAAAAATGAGATATGTTGCTACATCATGACACTATTTTAAGTTCTGATGCTATAAAAATTATTTAATATGAAAAATGTAAGAAAATGTGTGAGGGAAACTTGAAGCGTATGAATTTTATCGCAAATACATAACTTCTAGCAACAGCTGTGCCCTCAGTCTACGTATCAGTCTATTATGTGTATTCAATTATTCAAAAAAATAAAATATACTGCATACATTTCGTTCATATAGTCAGAAATATACGTAACACGTAACATATAATGTATCTAAACTATATTCACGGTATGTATGTATTGCAAAGCTTTAGGCTTGAAAAATAAAACAAAGTTGTTATCAAAAATTATTAAAATCATCTACACTATTAGACGCAAATCAAATAGGATCTATAAGCGCTACTGGTGATCTACGAAGACGAAACTGTTGTTCTTCAGCCTTTATCTTTGGCTTACTTGACAACAATTCTTCTTTGCTACTACTACGACTATCACTGCTACTACCACCAATTTCTTCTATTTCCGAAACATTTGATTTATCATCCAGAAAACTCAAATCCTCATCATCGCGGAAACCACCCTTTGACTCTATAGCTTTACTAGCTTTACTTTGTAATGTTTGTGTAAATTCTCCATATTTTTTGCGCAAATTATGCAACCAAGTAGTATCAGACCAGTGGTACCAACTCAATAAGAATATTACCAAAATAGAGAATAAATTCGTGCTGATCGCAACTACAGCTGAAAGTATAGGCCAATTATGCATAACATATCTCAACCCAGTAAAATCAGCAACTATATGCAAAGTTACCGTATAAAATTGTATCTTTTGTGATTGTATCTCTACGTAAACGTCTGTTATTGGATGTTGCCGTTCTTCCAAATAGTTTCCACTGGTACGCGTTGATATTCTTCTTTCAAGCCCAAAACAAAAAGTGGACTTAGCGCCCATGTAGATATTGTTCGTATAAGCGGTGAGCGATAGCGCATCATTGCCGAACGGCAAGATTGTCCGCGTAATAGAGCTTTTGTATCTCGCATCTCTCCACAAACCATAAACATTCCTAATTCTAAATTCTGTGGTGTTTCAGGCATATCAATTTGCACAGTTACACGATATGCTTGCCCTACCATTAGCAATTGCTGTTTTTTAGTAAGGGAAACATGAGCATGGGGAAATGTGCAAGGTGTGGTCGAATCCAAGCAAGATTTGAATTGCATGTACACGGGACGTGTATGTGATATAGCCGGCAGGTATGTATAATAGAATGCAACATACAAAAACACAGCTATCCATATTATAAATATTACAGCAAATGCAATCAATCCAATACGCAGAACCCACTCTTTAAGGCTGTCAACCTTGTGATCAGCTCTACTCTTGAGCTCCTCATACACATTGTAGCTTACTTTTAAAGCCGGACGTATTAATAGACGACGTCCCAATCCCGAAGGATCAATTAAAAAGACAATGAATCGCAAAATAAAATTCATTTCGTATATAAATGGCTCAAGAGTAAAATTGCTGTTTGTTGACGAGATGAAATCCGTATGGGAACTGGTCGCTCTGCAGCAATTGTGCAGACTGTATACTGCTTAGATTTCGTTTATTATGGACCTTCGACCTATAATAATAATTTATTCAGAATAGATTAGATTTTTGGCCATAAGAATAGCTGCCGCTGTCGGTTGAGCCTTATCAGTTACGCTTAAACGGGCATTCGTAGTCACAGCGATATATATAAACCTCTCTGCCGCCGGTAGCTTTTAGCGATAACAAGCAGCTTGATTCAAAATGGTATGGTTTTATGCTAAAGGTCGTGGTTGTTGAATATATAAGTTTTTTCCATTGTACAATTGCAACCTTTACAATGGTTTTTTCTAGGACCAGCTAACGAGTTAATACTTACACATACAATTTGATATAAAATAAGCTCTTAGATTGCGGACATGGTTTCAGTTCCTTCGCTTGTTGACGTGCCAAGTCGACTTTATTACACATGCACATATGTAAAATAAATGAGCTGGAAACGCTTACGTGGCACAATCGCATAGGGAGAATTAATTCCTCACACTTCTTATATGGGATTGAGCAAATCACCTGAAAAGAAAAGAATAAACATTAATATAAGAAGAAAAATTACCAACATAAAAATACACCTTACCTCGTGAAAAATTTCCATTGTGACATTCATTCAGAAATGTATCCAGTGCTGAATGAATGAGCGTAGCCACTTCGCGTAACGATAAGTGCCAATCCGAGTTGGCACACACGGGTATTTAATCGTTACAAAAATCCCCCAAGTTTTTGGGCGTACCGTATTGAGCGGCGGAATTTATTCGCCACCTTAAGCGAAGTACGGGGGAAGCCGAAATATAATTATATATATACAATATAATTTAGCCTAGGTACAATATTGACAACTATGTATGTATACACATATATACATGGGGTAGTGTCAATTGTGCCGTTTCAAATAAATTAGTATGCCAGTACTTTGTTAAACGGAGAAAAGTATAATTAAACACACAAATACGATAGATAATGTGGGGAAATATACGTCAATCGAACATTTATTGACAGATTATTTGCTTCCCCCCGTGATTTTCATTTGTCACGGCCAAAAACTCGCGACTTCTGGCACAGCAAAATGGAAAATAATTACATTTGTTCATGGATGTGTTCCCCCATCTTTCGCGATGCATCTGTCCCCGCCTCTAAATTGCCAAGTGAGACAGACATCATCGGTGGGTTGTGGCAGCACAGAATCGCTGACTACATCTGCAGCACACCAAATGTGGGTGATTTACTAGCTGACAGACCACGGTGTTAATCAGCTGGTTATGCCTCACTACACGAACCAGCGGGAATGCATGTATAAATGAATGCATTTCACATAAATTTATACCAACAAAATTGCACAGTCACATAACTATTTCGTGAAGGCAGAAACCTTCACACTATTCTCCCTTTCCTAAACGGCTTCACCAAAATATGTTAACTCTCTATTTCCAAGGAGTTACCCAACACATAAATTACAAAGGCACTTCTACTTTTTTCGGTGGGAAAGAAAGTATCAAAACGTGACAAAGCTGCCAGAAGGGAAATATTCACGCAACAAACTTAAACGTTTACAAACGTTTAAACTTTTAACATCCTTTTTAATCCTTTCGAGAAAAAAATTTAATATGCCAAACCAAAATACCGACAATTCCAGTCGGTTATGTTCACAACCCACCCAGCCATACAAAAATGATGGGCCTACTAACGGGTTTAATTTTAGAATGACTCGTTTTACTGCCACACGCGCAAAAACGGAGCGGTCCAACACCTTTACCATCCCGTGTCGACTATGCAACAACAGCCATGGCATACGGTTTTGCCAGAAGTACCGAGGTATGTCGGCAGAGGAAAGACTACGGGTGGTACTTATACACAAGTACTGCCCCAATTGCTTGTCCCCTTTCCACCGACCGGAAATATGCCCTAGCAGGGACCGCTGCTATCGCTGCAACGAACCGCACCATACGTCCCTTCACATGGACGACGTCACGGCACAAGTCCCCGCGCACCCCCGGTCAACGGTTCCGTCTAGAGAGGATGCCGGAGAGTTATCGGACGACGCGCTGTCCATAACCCTCACCGAGACAACCAAGTCTTGGGCGGAGCAAGTAGCAGAGGAGGAGGAAGAAGAGGAAGCCATGAGGGCAGCAGCAACAACCACTCTTCAGCTCGGCGGCTCGGAAACACGTCCTTTCCGACCGCTACTACGGCACGAGCAACGGAGGATGCACAAGCCAGACAAAACTCGACGTACAGTAAAGACACCCAAACTATGTGAGGGTGGCGCGGAAACACGTCCTTTTCGCCCATCCCAGCGGGCTGTTAAGGTGAATCGCGGTGGCTCGGAAACACGTCCTTTCCGACCATCTCACAGTCCCACTGGTGTCCGTCGTGGTGACGCGGAAACGCGTCCTTTCCGCTCGTCACGACGAACAGCGGGTCGGACGGCACCTTACCAAGCCCACAACCCTGTTAACGACACCACAATCGTCCGCCCCAAGGACACACCAGCCACGTTTCGGACTTGCCGAGTTGCCAACCTGCCTGCCACAACTCTTATAATGCGATCGTTTGTCGCCATCGCACCAACGGCTAGCGTGGCCATCGAATCTGGCGGAGAACTGCACATCGTCCGTGCCCTGCTCGACCCGTGTTCATCAACCACGGTCATTGACGGTGAGCTCGCCAAAGATCTCCGCCTAGAACGTGTTGGTGATACGCGGCCGAGCAGGTGTACCCTCATCTTACGCGGGAAGTACGGAATCACCAGAAGGGTCACCACGCAAGCCACGGTCCTTGCTCGCCACTACCGCATGACCCCAGTGTCCAACATAGACGCCACCGTAGCCGCCCCCTTCCAGTTGATGAAGCTGGCGGATCCTGCGTTCTTTCGTGCATCACCAGTTCGACTCACTCTCCGTGACGTGTATTCCAGCCTGATGCTGAGCGGCACCCCACCGTCGACCATAAATGGGCTATTAGCACAGGCCACAATCTTCGGCCTAGTAATTTCAGGGGCCCACCAACAATAGGAATAATTTATCCTCGACACGGTATCCCATCGAGGAGAAATCCAAAGAATAAGGTGCAATGAACTAGACAAAACCACGTACTTATATAATAACATTTCCTTTCTCATCCCCAACAGGTGTCAAGAGGAGGCTGCGGGTAGTGGCGTATGATCCCTAGACTAAGTTTTTTTTTTGTTTTTTTTGATATGTAAATATTATGATATTTAACACATATTTCATTTCACCGGGTGTATATTCTAACCTTTATGTAAATCGGAATGGTTGCTGGCGGCTGCCATTTGATTACAGGTTGCGTGTCGCAAGGGGGCCGGCATGTTTAGGCCACCGGCCTAAATATCACGGTCGGCCCTCGTATTTGTGCAGCTTTACGTATCTGCCCGTGCGGTTGGTTTTATCTCTTTTACCGATAACAGCTCTTACCCCTCCGAACCTAACGAAAGTAAGCATTCGGCGGCGGTACAGAACAAAATGTAAGGAAAGGGCTCGGTCACTTGTTTATCGAGCGTACAAAAGTCACCAGCAGCCATCCCAGGTAATTATACAGATTCCATCACTTTAAATTCAAAATACTGTCGTATATCTAATTTAACCTCTACTTTAATAAAAACCACTTATCCATTGTAATTATTTACATTGAACTCCGGTGTTTGTTTATTTATTAACTCGTTGCCTTTTTTCTTTCCTACCCCTATTACGTGCGAGCGCGCCCCGTCATTGGAACGACTCCGCCGTAAAAACACTGTATATTGGCACGATTTTTCGTCATCCCTTGTCAAATTTGGTTTTGAGACAAACCGGTTTCGGCGTTGTGCCATCATCAGTGTCGATTTTCGATCTGATCTGTTGTGGTCGTTTGTCTTGTATTTATAGTAGGTAGGAGGTAACGTCAGCATGGGTGCCTGTTTGTGTATGTGTGTGCATCTGTTGTGTGTGTACATTCAGAAACGGGGGTGGTTTGCATCGATCGGTTTTTTTGGTTGACTGAGGCAGGTTGGCGGCCGCCGTGGTGTGAAGGTAGTGTTGCCGGCCTACCACACCGAAGGTCCATGGTTCGAGCCCTGGTACAGGTAACATCAAAAGTGATTTGAAAAAAGTTTTTCAAAACGGGGTCGCCCCTCGGCAGTGGTTTGGCAAACTCTCCGAGTGTATTTCTGCCATGACAGGCTTCTCAGCAAAAATTCGTCTCCTTTGTAGATGCCGTTCGGAGTCGGCAAAAAACTGTAGGTCCCACCAATTTGTAGGGAGAATTCAAATCGGCACACCACAAATTGGAAGAGAAGCTTGGCGCAAAAATCTCTTAAGAGGTTTATGATGATATACCTGTTGTATATCGCGCCATAGAGATAGAGAGGCAGGTAAAAGTTGGTGATTTTTGTTGTTTGACCTTTTTTGCTTGTTTGTTGTTTTTGATCTTTTGCTGTTTTGTGTTTATTTGTCGGTGCGTGTGTGTTAGTTGTACCTGAGTGATTGCTTTGTTTTTTGTAAACCAATTTTAAAGGTTCGAATATTGTGTTGGAAACAGTGTTTGTCTGTTCGTTTAATATTCCATGTTTTCGAGTACGCTCAGACGTCTGCCCTTTGCTTGTACATGTAGGACCTTGACTGTTTTTTTGATGTTTCCGGGGGGGCATTTATTCTCCGCCATGTGATTCGCAAAGTTGGACTCTGGTATGATGGTTGGATTCCGTATCTTTTTGTTGTAATCTCTAATGTGTTCTCTGAACCTCGTTCTTACTTGTCGTCCGGTTTGTCCTATGTAACTGTGCTGGCATTCACAAGTGAGCTTGTATACACCATGGCTGCTAAATGGATCTTCTGAGTTAGTTTTGGTTCTTAGCTTCCGTCCTAAATTGTTCGATGTTTTGAACGCTGTGTTGATGTTGTATTTTCTAAGGAAATTTGCTAATTTATATGTTGCCCTTCCAGTTTCCATTATGGTGGATTTCTTCCGGAGGGATGGGTTTCATATGGTCAAGAGTCAGATATTCTTCTAGCACCCGATTGTATTCGATTTTGAGGGTTGGATTTTTACCAAGCGTATGTTCCATTCGAATCGCCTGCTTCATCGCTTGCGACCGGGATGGACCTAGGGTGAGGAGTGTGGGAAATTGAGATTTGAACGGTAAACGCACTACGTATCGTCCATCGCTTTCGCGCTGAGTCATTTTTTGGTAGGAATCTTCGCAAGTGATTTCTTCAGCTGACAATGGATGCGATTCAGTCATTGCTTCTAGTTTCCAACAGCGCTTTAGTTGGTCGTTAAGATCCTCATTTGAAATTTCAGTCGCATGTGTATGGAAACCAGAACATTCCGTGTGAGATACAGGTCCACTTAAGTACCAGCCGAAAATGGTGTTTTGCGCAAGAAGGCTACCAAGGACGTGATGTTTGACTCCTTGGAGAAGCATTTATGGATTAAAGTCACTGCCTATAACTAGATCGATCTGACCAGGGGTGTTAAAGAATGGATCCACAAGATCTAGGTCCTTAATTTCCGACAAATTTTATTTTGGTATTGTAAACGACGGCAGAAAACTGGTAAGTTTTTAGGACGATGGCATTTGTATGGATACGGGTATTGTGGCGTTTGGATACCAGGATCAGTTGGCAGACACGGTTCGCGTTTTCGACGAACTTTCCGCCCTTTCCCGTAACTGAAAAGTTTTCTTTGTAGGCAGGAAGTTGTAGGCGATTTTGTATCTTCTCTGATACGAACGTTTTTTGCGAGCCTTGGTCAATTAACGCTCGTAACGTGAAGGTAGAACCCATGTGTTCGATTTGCACTTGGGCTGTTGGAAGTAGCGTTTTCTCATGATTCGCCGAGAAGTTCGCTTGAATATTAGAACCAGAGTTCTTGGAAGATGATGGAGACTCTTCCTAATTGCTGTCGGTGAGGTCAAAGATGGGATGTCTGGGATTTAAAATTAAAATTTTGTTAATTGATGATAAGTATTATTGTATAGAATAATGTGATTAGACAGAAATAGTTATCAAATTGTATTGATTCAGTCATCCAATTATTGATTATTGTAATAATTAATAAGTATTCATGAAACGAGCTCAAGGCCAAGAATAATAATAATTTTTCACTTTTTGAGTTTTTATGAAAATTATTATTGTTTTTACTTTTTTAATAATCATTTTTAATTAATTATTAAAAGTTTTTTTATTGAATAGAGTAGGAAAAATGTTTAGAGACAACTGCCATAGCTTTTCTTATAGATCCATTTCGGAAGCTGCTAGACTTCACTCATTAGAGAAATTTTGGCACGCATTGCTAACCATTAAGCTAACAATACGCTGGTTTTTGATGTCACCTAAACTCCTAGTTCTATTCTTATTTACCATATGCATGAACAAACCCCGCCATCTGGCAGTTAGTAGTGTAATCATGATGGATTTTTTGACAGATCTGTTTTATCAGCAGAACTGCCTTACCGTGTGCTCTCGGTTTTTTATTATTGCTTTTTTATACCAACAATATTTGTTGATTTACGGCCTGTATATTTTCAAGTATTCATGAAACGAGCTCAAGGCCAAGAATAATAATAATTTTTCACTTTTTGAGTTTTTATGAAAATTATTATTGTTTTTATTTTTTTAATAATCATTTTTAATTAATTATTAAAATTTTTTTATTGAATAGAGTAGGAAAAATGTTTAGAGACAACTGCCATAGCTTTTCTTATAGATCCATTTCGGAAGCTGCTAGACTTCACTCATCAGAGAAATTTTGGCACGCATTGCTAACCACTAAGCTAACAATACGCTGGTTTTTGATGTCACCTAAACTCCTAGTTCTATTTTTATTTACCATATGCATGAACAAACCCCGCCATCTGGCAGTTAGTAGTGTAATCATGATGGATTTTTTGACAGATCTGTTTTATCAGCAGAACTGCCTTACCGTGTGCTCTCGGTTTTTTATTATTGCTTTTTTATACCAACAATATTTGTTGATTTACGGCCTGTATATTTTCAAGTATTCATGAAACGAGCTCAAGGCCAAGAATAATAATAATTTTTCACTTTTTGAGTTTTTATGAAAATTATTATTGTTTTTATTTTTTTAATAATCATTTTTAATTAATTATTAAAAGTTTTTTCATTGAATAGAGAAGGAAAAATGTTTAGAGACAACTGCCATAGCTTTTCTTATAGATCCATTTCGGAAGCTGCTAGACTTCACTCATCAGAGAAATTTTGGCACGCATTGCTAACCATTAAGCTAACAATACGCTGGTTTTTGATGTCACCTAAACTCCTAGTTCTATTCTTATTTACCATGTGCATGAACAAACCCCGCCATCTGGCAGTTAGTAGTGTAATCATGATGGATTTTTTGACAGATCTGTTTTATCAGCAGAACTGCCTTACCGTGTGCTCTCGGTTTTTTATTATTGCTTTTTTATACCAACAATATTTGTTGATTTACGGCCTGTATATTTTCAAGTATTCATGAAACGAGCTCAAGGCCAAGAATAATAATAATTTTTCACTTTTTGAGTTTTTATGAAAATTATTATTGTTTTTATTTTTTTAATAATCATTTTTAATTAATTATTAAAAGTTTTTTTATTGAATAGAGTAGGAAAAATGTTTAGAGACAACTGCCATAGCTTTTCTTATAGATCCATTTCGGAAGCTGCTAGACTTCACTCATCAGAGAAATTTTGGCACGCATTGCTAACCATTAAGCTAACAATACGCTGGTTTTTGATGTCACCTAAACTAGTTCTATTCTTATTTACCATATGCATGAACAAACACCGCCATCTGGCAGTTAGTAGTGTAATCATGATGGATTTTTTGACAGATCTGTTTTATCAGCAGAACTGCCTTACCGTGTGCTCTCGGTTTTTTATTATTGCTTTTTTATACCAACAATATTTGTTGATTTACGGCCTGTATATTTTCAAGTATTCATGAAACGAGCTCAAGGCCAAGAATAATAATAATTTTTCACTTTTTGAGTTTTTATGAAAATTATTATTGTTTTTATTTTTTTAATAATCATTTTTAATTAATTATTAAAAGTTTTTTTATTGAATAGAGTAGGAAAAATGTTTAGAGACAACTGTCATAGCTTTTCTTATAGATCCATTTCGGAAGCTGCTAGACTTCACTCATCAGAGAAATTTTGGCACGCATTGCTAACCATTAAGCTAACAATACGCTGGTTTTTGATGTCACCTAAACTCCTAGTTCTATTCTTATTTACCATATGCATGAACAAACCCCGCCATCTGGCAGTTAGTAGTTTAATCATGATGGATTTTTTGACAGATCTGTTTTATCAGCAGAACTGCCTTACCGTGTGCTCTCGGTTTTTTATTATTGCTTTTTTATACCAACAATATTTGTTGATTTACGGCCTGTATATTTTCAAGTATTCATGAAACGAGCTCAAGGCCAAGAATAATAATAATTTTTCACTTTTTGAGTTTTTATGAAAATTATTATTGTTTTTATTTTTTTAATAATCATTTTTAATTAATTAGAGACAACTGCCATAGCTTTTCTTATAGATCCATTTCGGAAGCTGCTAGACTTCACTCATCAGAGAAATTTTGGCACGCATTGCTAACCATTAAGCTAACAATACGCTGGTAAATCAACAAATATTGTTGGTATAAAAAAGCAGTAATAATTAATATTAAAAATAATGAATAGTAAAAATGCAAATGAGAGAAACTACAAATTGATTTTCCTCTGTTTTTGAGCAAATCGGCCAATAACTCCCTCCACTGCGATATAAATATTTCTATTAATACTCATTAAGGCAAGTCCATTCAGCCTATCTTTTCAGCCTATCTTTTTCCTTATCCAATTTTTCAAACGCCTCAATGTTGAAAAACTTCGTTCACTGCTGGCAATGGTTACAGCTAACGTGGCTCCAATCTTCAAAAACTTGAACACGTTTGGAAAAAGTGCTTCGTTACAAAGATTTAATTCGTCGATTTCGACAATTTTGGGATGGCAGAAAGCTTTGCTATGCCACGATATTTCTCTATAGAATACCTACTCCCGCTCTTATGCAGCGGTAGAAGAAACGATTCTTTCCACGTAGTTGGAAAAACGCCATACTTTAGTGATAGATTGAACAATTTGGTAAGGGGCTGGTAAATATGGTTCGTACACTTTTTAAAGAAACATGTAGGAATCCTATCAGAACCGTATTTAAAAGATTCTTTTAAGGTTTTAAGGTAAATTAAAACAGCTTTGGCGCATTTAATTGGTGAATTGATTCAACTTTTCCAGTGTATATTATAAGGATAACTTTGAAAGTTTAGATTGGTGACGGCAGAATAGTTAGAAGTGAAAAATTGAGCAAACAAATTTGCGATATCTTGATTATCGCTAGATATAATGTCTTGATATTTCATGGCTGAGGGAAACCCCGATACTTTAGGACTTTGGGTTGAGAATAATTTCTCTTTTTATTTTAGAGATATAAGCTTTATAGCACTTTTTATTTAAATCTATGTACTTCTGACGTAGAATGGAATACAGTAAGTAATGTTTATTTAATCCGAATTTCTTATATAAATTAAATGATCGCGTTTTCCTATTTTTAAGAGCCTTAAGCTCTTTAGTAAACCAAGCTTGCGTAGGATGATCATAAGTTAATTTACGTTTAGGAATAAACTTCTCAAATAGGCAGTAAAAAGTTTGATTGAAATGTGAGACGTTCAGATCGATATCACAACCAAATTCAGGCCAAGTTAATTTAAACAGTTCTTTATTTAATTTCTTGTGTTTGCTTTGGAAAAGTTAAAATCAAAGCTACTACATGAGTAGCATTGAGTGCCTTGGCCATTACTTATGGTTTGGTAGACTATTTCCATGGAAGGGTTGTAAAGGTCTTCTGGTAAAACCAACGGATCACAACGATTTACAGAAAATTGGTTTATATCATTAACATATACTAAATCTAAGACTTTCCCAAACTTGTTAGCGGTAACATTTATTTGATTAAGGCAAAGATCGGAAATTCCATCTAAAAAGTCATTGTACCCCAGTTTGGAGGGATTTGTAATAATGTTACCATCAGATATGTTCCACGATATAAGTTAAAGTTTTACCTCATTAAATTAATTTTTAAAAAAGAGTTCGAGTAAAACTTAAGATTAATTTACAATTACTTCTTAATCTTACTTTACACCTAGCTTCTTGTTATAAATTTGCTGACAACCAATTTCTTATAAAATAGGTCAATTGTTGATTGCTGACTGTTGTTTACGCCGGTTAGTGCTGACGGTTGTTTGTGTCAATATTCTTCAGGCGCATAATCAGCGTTTACTAATAAATTGACCGGAACATGTCGCAACTTACGGGGTTATTGAACATTTTAGAATTAGTGAAGTGTTGTGTTAACTCCTCCCCTCTTAAGTATGATCGTCCTCGATCATCAAAAAAATGGCAAGTCGTTGAAACTTACGTACGTCGGAACGTGATTTGTTTTATTTGTTGGTGTAATTTCTTGGTTTGTGCTGGGTTTTACTATTTCTTTTTCAACGTATTGGATCTTCACGGATCGTTTCCTTAGGTAAAGGAAAAGTATTAGGGTTATTAATGATGTTGCCGTTATTAGGCTTCCTATAGAGAATGGCGCCTTTTTGAGTGCGTTTATTCGGTGTATGTTTCTGATGTGTAGATCTTTCAAAGCCTCTAAGGAAAGTAGTTCTACATACTCCTTCTCTAATGGGCTTGGCTGCAGTATTGCGGTGATGGTTTCAATTGGCTTAGCTTTCATGTTGCTGAATATTTGACTGTTGACTTTATTTGTTGAATTGTGGTACATTACTACATGCGTTCCGTTTATTTCTTGCGGTGCCGTGTTGATTTCTAATTTTCCATTGAATTGGTTAAGCAATATTATTCCTGATCTTATTTCTTCTAACGTGGGGACTTGGTGGCCATTGGTTGTCGAGCATGTTGAATTTAGGCTATTAATAATCCTAGCTATGCATAAATCGTTATCTAAATCTACCAAATTCGTTTCTTTGCAAATTGTTACATGACTATAGGTTTCGCACTTATTTTTTATTCCATAAATTGTATTTACTCCTATTAATATATCCTTATATTCAGTTTTAATAACAATATTGTTCGGTCTTTTTACCGGTCGTATAATAATTCTTCTAAATGTTTCTTCTAATGTTACGGGTATTTTTACCATGTATACAATTTTCATGTTTTTGCTTAATACATTTACTTCTGATAAATTTAATGCTTCTTCGGCATTTTCAAATGGGATTTTTTCCTTTTTTAATTTATTTATTGATAATTCGATTTCTTCCTTGCTTAGTATTACAGAGTTTACTACATTATTTTTTGCCCATTGTATGGCGTATCTTATATTTATTAATTCTTCCTTTATTAGTCTTATTTTATTTTGTAAATTTACTAGAATTTCAATCAAAACATTATCATTTTTCCGTATTGTGTTTAACATCTTATTAACTATGTTAGTAGCATTATTAAACGTTTTTCGAATAAATTATTTATTAATATTTGATTATCGTTATTTTCGTTCAAATTATTCAAATTGTTATCTATTATTTTCAAATCTTCATGATCTGGAGATCCGGCAATATATTTCCATGCCGTTCCCAAGATATCGATTGATCTCTTATTTTTATTATAACTAACAGGTTTTAGGGTATTTAGGATATCGAAGGTTTGGAGGGTTTCATGTTTAAGGATGGGATATAGGAGGTTGTCTTTGGGGGTTTGGTTTGTTATTTCTTCATAAGTCTCGGTCAAGAATTGTTCGTATTTTTCTAAGTCAATGATGTGAATAAGTCTGAAGGTACCGTCTTGTATTTTTGCTTGTCCGTTGTCTATTGTAACTAATTGTGCTTTACTGTAGTCTAAAATTTTCACGTCCGATAGTGAGGTTGTAATTATGGTGGAGATGATTAGAAGTCCGATATAGTCCATTTTGCCTAAAAAGAAATTGTTCAATTTTTTATCAGTCCTTTGTGAACGGTTCGTCCTGATACAGTTTTTATTGTTGTCCTATTATTTTCTAATACTATTTTTTTCTTGTATTTCGGGGTTAATTTTGAACCGAGTCTTTTATTTATTTTAACGTAGATTATTTCACCTGGGGAGTAATCCTTAACTTCCGATCTATTCTTGTTATGGTAGGAACGGTCTAAATCCTGTTTCTTCTTAAGTTGGGAAATATTGTCTAGTCTTTGCTTTTCTAGCTGCTCAGGGTTAGTAAACACTCTATTTCCGAAAAATAGGGATATGGGTTTATTTTTAGTAGTGGAGTGGATTGATGAGTTATATTCTTGTACTGATTTGAATAACAGTTCCTCAAATGTTACTCCTACGTAGGTTGCTTTGAGACATCTCATGATTTCTGAGAGTGTGCTATGGAATCTTTCTACTTGACCATTGCTCGTGCTGCTATAAGGTGGGGTAGTATATACGTCAATGGACATATGGTCTTTGAGTAGGGATGAAATTGTGGCAGAATTAAGGGATTTTTCATTGTCTGTTACTACCAGTTTTGGTATTCCAAAGGCTATCATTAACTCTCTTATTGGGTCTTTAATATGTTCTATTGCTTTGCTTTGTATCATTTTAACCTGTGCGTATTTTGAAAAATTGTCAATGGCAGTGAGGATTAGCTTCCTTTCTGTTGAATAAATGGGGGTTTCTTGTATCAGTGGTTTTGGTGGATGCCGATCGTATTTGTGTTCGCGGCATGTGGAACATTGTTTAACTATTTTCTCAATTTTTGAATGCATACTTGGGAAATAATATTTTTGTAAAATTTGCGTTTTGTTTTCTTGACTATTTCTGTGAGCTCTATTGTCCTTTCTAATTATGATTTCTTCTTGTTCTGTTTCGGGTACAATATCTTGTAGTAGAGTTTGTGTGAAGCGAATTTTAGTATTTGCGAAATGAAGTGGGTATACCTCCTGAATTTTGCCCATTAGATTTTCTGTAGTGTATAGTCCGTTGACTAATGCTGGGTCAATGTATCGTTTAAATATGTCAATAATGTCCTGTGTAGAATAGTCTTGTTTCGTAATTGTGTGTCTGTGAAAACTGGGGAATGGTAGTTCAAATTTGTAACTGTCTTCGTTACCGAATAATAAGAATAATTGATTTTTGAAAGCATTTATTGGTGCTTCCGTGGCTGGGATGAGTAGGTGTGCGGAACTTTCGTCGCTGTGGTCAGTGGTAGACAGGACGTTAGTGTCAGTCAGTGGAGGTCTAGAGAGTGCGTCTGCTACGACGTTCGTTTTCCCTGGCTTGTACTTCATTTCATAATTGTATTCTTCAAGGATACATTTCCATCTCTTCATTTTTCCATTGTGGTTTTTGTTGCTCAATGCAAAAGTGAGAGGCTGGTGATCTGTGAAAATCACAACTTTCGCTGATCCGTACAAGTAGTTTCTCAGTGTCGTGAGAGCCCAGATGATTGTCAGCAATCCTTTTTCGTTTGCGGCATAACTCTCTTCGGTTTTATTTAGTGATCGGGATATAAAGGTTATTGGTTTGCCTGCTTGCTCAAGGACGGCGCCTAGGGCGTAGTTTGATGCATCGGTAGTGAGGTGGAACTCCTGTTTGAAGTCTGGGTATGATAGGATGACTTCCTTTGATATTAGTGAAGATTTAATTTTGTTGAAAGCTTCTAGGGCACTTTTATCAAGCACAACCAGCTTTTTGTTTGAGGCGGTTTTGGACACGCGTCCATCTTCCCCTCTTAAAAGCGAGGTCAGAGGTTTCGCTAGTTTGGCGTAATCTCTGATGAAGCGTCGATAATACCCTGATAGGCCAAGAAAGGATCTCAAGTCTTTTAACGTTTTGGGACAAGGAAATTCCTGAATTGTTTTTACTTTAGCGGGATTGGTTTTTATGCCTGAGGGTGATATAATGAAACCTAGGAATTCGACTTCTTTTCGGAAAAATTCGCATTTGTCCAGTTGGACCTTCATATTTGCTTTTTCAAGCTTATGGAAAATTGTTTCAACATTTTTAAGGTGGTCTTTCTCGTCTTTGCCAAATACTATTATGTCGTCTATGTAGACATAACATATTTTGTGTTGCTTCAGGATGTCGTCTAAAGCTCGTTGAAAAATGGCGGGTGCGTTTTTAAGTCCGAACGGGAGTCGGGTGAATTCATATTTGCCGTTGTTGACCGAAAAAGCTGTCTTCTCGATATCAGTTTCCTTCAAGGGAATGCGGTGGAAGCCACTCTTTAAATCAAGAACAGAAAAATATGTGTTGTTGCCAAGTTGAGAGATTACTGCGTTAATTTCCGGGATTGGATACCTGTCGGCTATTGTTAGGGTGTTCAGTTTCCTATAATCTATTACGAGTCTGTATTTTTTTTGTCCAGACGCATCTAACTTTTTGGGGACAACCCACACACGTGAGTTGTAGGGTGAATGGGAGGGCCTAATTATTCCATCTTTTAGTAAATTTCCTATTTCTTGTTTCACGAAATCTCCCATGGCTAGGGGGTAGGGATAGTATTTGGTATATACGGGAGTTTCTGAAGAGGTTCTAATTTCTCCTATTACGGTAGTAGTATAAGTAAGTTTTTCATCTGGTTCGGTAAATAAGTTGGGATATTTGTTTGTAAGGTGGTTTATGTATTGTTTCTGCATACTTGTCATGTGGTCGGTCCTAACGTCTATTTTATTAACTGTTGGAGACGGTTTCTGTCTAATTTTAATTTTTTTGTTATTGCCTAGAGTAAGGGTACCGTCATGTATGTTTATTGTGGCACGGAGTTCTTTAAGACTGTCGTTTCCTATTATTCCGTCGAAGGATTTAAGCGTAGGTAGTAATAAGAATTTTAAAGTAGTGTCATTGCTTCCAAACAGATTGATGGTCGTATGGTGGGTGATTTGAATTTGTCCGGCTATGGAATTTGCAAAGAATGGTCCGTCATTGGGTATTTTTTTAAGGACATGGCAGGGTTGGATATAGTTTTTGCTTGATCCTGTATCGATTAGCATTCTGAGAATTTTTCCGTTCTTCGCTTTACATTCTACGTAAGGCAGCGAAGAACTACTCATTCTAAAAAATGGATGTCAATATGATCATGTTCTTCAGGTTGTGAATTTATTTCAGCGTATGTCTGTGCTGTCTGTTCTGGCTGTTCTGCCATCAATGCAGCTTCATACTCTTCTGAAGTGGGTGTCCAGTCCGGTTGGTAGTGTTGGTCTGGTTCGTATCGTTGGTACCACTGGTCTTGTGTGGTATCCTGGTGTCCACTTGCTTCAATGTGGTAGTTCCTTTGTTGTTTAAGAGGAACTTGTTGGGAGAAATTTGAGGCTCTTTTCATATTATTATTTATTGGGGGTCTATTCACATTATTATTATTTATTGGGGGTCTATTCATGTAATTTACTGCTCGTGAATGTAGGGATTTGTCGACGTCCATTGGCTCTGGACGTGGTTGTTGTGGTCTATTTGGAGGTTGATTCAATGGTCTGTAATGTTGGAGATTATGGTAATTGTTCAATGGAACTTGAGGGCGATACTGGTTCGATAAGTTAATTGGAGGCTTGGGCACGTATGCCAATTGGGGATAAACTTCATTGGTTAATTTTTTTGGTGGGAGTGGTGGTCGGAAATCGTGAGGTTTCCTATTTTGACTGCTGGTATTTAGGGCGTAATTAGAACGGAAGTTTTGGTTTTCCAATTTTAGGCACAAGTGAAGGGCTTGAGGGAGATCTGCCGGCTCTCTCATGCCAAGGAGTCTTGGTAAGTCTCCTTTTAATCCTCTTATAAAGGTATCAAGGGCTTTGTCCCTATATGTGCGTGTCAGTAGATGCATCGATTCTATGCCGACTTCCATGCATCCAAGCTTATTTAAAATAAGTGAGAGATGGGAGTACACGCGCTGATAAAATTCCTGAATGGTCAGGTTGCCTTGCACTAATGAGGTCATTTGGTACTCAAGGGTACCTATATCTCGTTTATCAGCATAGTGGAGGGTAAGGCATCTTGAAATAGCCTTCCAGTCCAAGGGGGTATTGTAAGATTCTAGGGCGATGTCGGCGTTGCCCACGACTTTATTTCTAATGACATTTAGAATGCCATAATATTTGGGTGTACCTTTCATGGGTTCGTAGATCTGAAGAATTCGATCTACGCTTTTCTTCCACGAGTTGTACTCTCCTGGGTTGCCTGAGAATTCACGTAGGCACCTAATTACGTCCGGAATTTTGTCTAACTCAGTTATGTTATTGGAATGGTTTGCGTCCGTTATATTCGCGAAATTAGCGTTTGGGTTGAGGGCCGCTTGGACCATGGTTCGTCCTTCCTGTCTCATTATGTCAGTTACTAGTCCTGTCACTATATTAGTTAGTTGGTCCATATTGAATGGAATAGCAGGATTTGGTGGGGCAGGTGCGTTAAGCGTGGGTGGGCGGATTAAGTTGTTGGGGTTGGACATTATGTGGTTGTTTTATTTTATTAATATTTTTATTTATTTTATAATTCTTCTGGAGGGTCCCTTGGTTGTGGTGAATCGCAGAGAATTTTTTTATTTTAAGCTGGAGGGTCCCCCCGTAGGTGGTGAATCGCAGCTTCAAATTATATATTATTTTATTGGCTGTACGAGCCGGATTTTATTGTTAGTTATTTGGAAAAATTTGAATATTTTATTTTCTTGAAACTATTAATTTTACTTCTTGTTTTCTTACAGAAAAGGAGGAAAGAAAAAAAAAATTTCCTGGAATATTTTCTTGAAAATTGTTTACGTGGTTTTTCACAAAAATTTAAAATTTCACTTTTCGCCTTTTTTTTTATTTCTCAAATTTCTTCAAAACAAATTTTCTTATTTTCTATTTTTAATCTTAACCTATTCTTACTGTTGTTAAGCACCTCTTGGTGATGGGGTATTATTCCTTTTTGCTGCTGCGGCTACTGCGGTACCACCGTGT
The DNA here is from genome assembly GCA_949987695.1 of Merzomyia westermanni. NCBI lineage: Eukaryota > Metazoa > Arthropoda > Insecta > Diptera > Tephritidae > Merzomyia > Merzomyia westermanni. The sequence goes on from OX465292.1 coordinate 69,171,331, forward strand.
CACACTGATTTTCAGAGGTGGGTGTTTTATTCCCACAGGATCCTAACACCTTTGACCGGCAAGTTTGTGTTCACGTTCTTCAGCTGCGATTTAGCAGGTGATTATTTGTTAGTCCTTCGCTTTGAGTTCATTCGGCTGTTTTTCTACAGGCTTTTTTTTTAAACTCGCGACGCGTTGGTTATGTTTTATTAGTCTGATTTTCTGCAGGCTTTTTTACACTAACGACGCGTTGGCTAATTATTTTGCCAAAAGACTTTACGGATACACGAACTTTAACCGGTCCCTGCTCGGGCGCCAGTTAAAGTTTTACCTCATTAAATTAATTTTTAAAAAAGAGCGAACGGACTATGCCCGCTGTCGATACTTTATTCGTTCGAGTAAAACTTAAGATTAATTTACAATTACTTCTTAATCTTACTTTACACCTAGCTTCTTGTTATAAATTTGCTGACAACCAATTTCTTATTAAATAGGTCAATTGTTGATTGCTGACTGTTGCGCCGGTTAGTGCTGACGGTTGTTTGTGTCAATATTCTTCAGACGCATAATCAGCGTTTACTATTAAATTGACCGGAACATGTCGCAACTTACGGGGTTATTGAACATTTTAGAATTAGTGAAGTGTTGTGGTAACTTATATGAGGTAAGTTAAAATCACCCAAAACAATCATTGAATCTGAAGCTTTAGTCAAAAATTTAACAGTTTTGACGGAGAGACATGTTGCATGTAGACTGAAAAATCTGATGCTGGAGGGTTGTAGAAAACATAAAAGTAAATAGAGACGTTCTATAGCTGAATGTGGATACTTTTCAACTCCGTGGAATCGATATTAGGTACAATAACGTCTTCTGAAGGTATGAAGGAATGGACGGCAAGTAGAACACCACCTCCGACTCTGTTCAAGCGATCATTTGTATATACTTGATATTCGTTACATAAAAACTCTGAATTGAAAACATGAGGTTTTAGCCAAGTTTCGGTAAAAGCAATTACGTTATATTTACAATGAAAAGATTTAAAAAAGAGATCAGTTAACTTGTTATTTAAACCTCTGACATTTTGATAAAAGATATTCACGGATTTAGTGCTCAGTTTTTAGACTCAAAGTTATTACCGAAATCTTTCCCAGTACACCAATTTTAAACGAAGACACACTTCTCTGATATGTGAAATTAAATTTTCTAAGAGTTACGCTTTGATCTTTAACTTTAGACGAAATATGGTTCATCAAGTCATCCTCGGTAGTGTCTGGGTGGAACCTAGACACAAAAATAGATTTTTTGCGAGGGACAACCAGCTTACTAACGATTGGTTCATACTCCATTTCCTAGTGAATATTTTTGAAGGGGCGTTCTTGGACGTTGCTCGAACAACCGTACTAGGGATTGGAGAAGCCAAATTGATAAGTTTAAGAGCTGGAGGCAAGTACGGCACTGTTGAGGTAGAAGGCAGATCATCCGTACGTCTGCGCTTGTTTTCACAATTATCAGGGCATTACAAATGATAATATTTTCATATTTTTTGAGTTTTTCAGTCAACAATGAAAAATCTTTGCTACCATGCACGACATTTTTGTATAAATATATATTTATATAAATTTAGAAAAAATTATAAGTTAAAGAATTTAGCAGATGGAAGAAAAACAAATCTGCCAGTTTAAATGACACTGTGCTGAGCGAACAGTTTTAAACACACTGTATGTGACGTTCAACAAACCACGCAAACAGCTGCAATGAAAAAGAAGTCAAAAGTCAGCACACAACAACAATTGCATTACGAAATATAAGCCTTTCAAAAGCAACAAATGAAATATGCAAAAAACTCAGCACACACAAGTTCAAAAGTATGAATTTATAATGATTGATCATTACTCAAAAATTTTAACAATTTTTACACCAAGTAGTGAAGCACATTAACTATTTAAACTCTTTTCACTTTAATTATAACTTAGAATATCAAGATATGTTTTAATTATTAAAGAAACACACAGAGCAAAATAAAGACACAGGTTGATGTTTGCGTGTATAAAATACAAAAACCGAAAACACAGTTTGTAGCTCCTTTAATACTATATTTACTATGTGGTTAGAAATCGGGTTAAATTTTCTGAAGACATCAACTATTTCGCGGTTCATATATTTAAATTTGTAAAAGTGCAGACGTATAACCCTAACCTTAAACAAGGTATTCATGGACACTATTTTTGGTCGGTTATTTAGGTACATCGTACAATCCTGAAAAACTTAAGTGTTTATAATAAAATGTAAATTTTTTTGGAAAACAGTGTCATTTGTTCATAAAACTACAATATTAAAATAGGATTCTAAAGCATCCATATAATTTAAAATTTGAGATCAAAAAGAAAGCAAAATCAAAGTAGGAAGGTGCATCGTTGAGACGGAATTGCTGCATTTCATTTGTAATATTCTCCCGCTAAATGGATTACAAAAAGCACAGTCTGTATTCTAAGCCATAGACGTGTATTACGACATATCAACTGTAGTAGTTTTGAGAAATAAATGAAATTTTATAGTAGACTGTTTGAATTGAAAAATATAATATGTTCATTGAAATTGATTTGGGGAGATACATTTTTCTCAACCATACAACAAGATTACTACCACATTTTGTAATTAACCGAATTCTTTAGTATTAAAACTTAATAAAAATTTATGACGAAAACCAATAGATTTCCTTCAACCGTTTAAATAATCGTCTTAACAGTTCAGAAGTGGTCGGAATCTACAATTCAATCGTTCTTTGCGGTTTAATCAGTTATTAAATGTAACTACGCATTTGAGTGAACCATGTAATCTCGCTCAAATGGTAACGACATTATCGGTTTACTGACGCATTGTATATATTCAAACGGCGAAATATTGAGTCCAAAACGCTAAAACGGAGAGATAATGCAGCATATGTGTAGTTAAACAACAACAACAAAAAAAACGTATAACATTAAGTGCGGATGTGTGAGTGGTAAACGAATAAAAATACGTTCATATAGAAGGTAAAAACAAAACGCCAACGAAAAATAACGATTAACAACGAATTTGTGGCTGAAAATAAAAAATTGTTAAAATTGGTGATTTATGTATTGATGCAATAAAACAAATACTGCATGATAAGCAACTTCCGACAAGTGGTTCAAAAGCTGAATTAATTCAAGCTTATATAGAATTTACTGGTTCGGATGAAGTGCAAGATACTAAAGGGTGTTTTTTTTAGGGGTATAGAACTTTGAATTGAAATAAAACACAAGAAAATCGTTTTAAGGTCCATCAATTTGGCTTTATTGGAAGGATAATTTTATGCCATTAATGATTAAATATGATTTCGGGCATGTGGCCGCCGCGGCTGGCTCGAATAAAGCCAATTCTACAGGTCCAATTTTCAACCACTTTTTCGAGCATATGGGGCCGTATGTCGGCAATAACGCCACGAATGTTGGCTTCCAATTCCCCTAACGTTTCTGGTTTGTTGGTGTAGACGAGCGACTTCACATATCCCCAAAGAAAATAATCCAATGGTGTCAAATCACACGACCTTGGTGGCCAATTGACAGGTCCATTCCGCGAAATTATGCGCTCATCGAATGTTTCCTTCAATAAATCGATTGTGACGTGCGCTGTGTGGCATGTAGCGCCGTCTTGTTGGAACCACAACTCATCCACATTCATGCCATCCAATTCGGGAACAAAATAGTCGGTTATCATGGCTCTATACCGGTCTCCATTAACGGTAGCTGCCTCTCCAGCATTATTGCGGAAGAAGTATGGCCCAATGACTCCACCAGCCCATAGAGCACACCAAACAGTCTGTTTTTGTGGATGTAATGGCGTTTCAAGGGTCTCATGTGGATTCTCTTCACTCCAAATGTGGCAATTTTGCTTGTTGACGTAGCCATTCAACCAAAAATGAGCCTCATCACTGAACAAAATTTTGCGATGAAAATCAGCATCGAAATCAATCTCATTTTCGGCCCATACACCAAAATCACGACGCATTGCATGGTCTCGCGGCTTTAATTCTTGCACAAGCTGGATCTTGTAAGGTCGCAAGCCAAGATCTTTGCGCAAAATCTTCCATAAAGTTGATGGACAAAGCTCCAATTGCTGTGCACGGTGGCGAATCGATTCATTCGGGTCCTCTTCAACACTTTGCTCTACAGCGGCAATTGTTTCTTCGGTGCGCACTGTTCGACGTCTCTGCGGATGCGTATTATCACATAGAGTAAACGTAGTGCGAAAACGATCCATGGTTAACCGAATTAATTGCTCTGATGGACGATTATGTCGACCATAAAATGGACGGAGCTCACGGTAAACTTCGCGAACTGAACCATTATTTTCGAAATAAATTTGCACGATTTGCAAGCGTTGTTCTTTTGTCAACCTGTTCATGATGAAATGGCAACCCAAACTGAACATAAATGACATTAGAGTTGCCAGATTTGACCACAAAATGCCAGTTTTATCTCTATTCGAAAAACAAACCTGTAAAAAAAACACCCTGTAGTAGAAGTATGCAAGAACAATTAAATGAAATTCGTAAAATGATTGAATCATTAACAACGAAAATCTGTGAAATTAGTGCGGTTGCGCAAATGCCGGTGAATACACAACAAAATTCGAATAGTCTCGAGTTAAATCGAATCACGAGTTCAGTATCCGCGGGATCAGTACGTAGTGTATATTCTGTTAAAGAAATTGCAGAGTCTTTACCGGAATTTGATCCGATGGACATGTTGTAGAACGGGTCAATGCAGCAGTTAATGCGTACAAATGGGATGAGAGGACTCATGTTAGCAGTGTTTGGTAAAATGAAAGGTGCAGCGAAATGGTGGTAAGATGCATCTAAAGTTGTATACTCGAATTGGGTAGAGTTTTCTTGTGATTTAATAAGTGAATTCGGCTTAAATTTGAACGAGGCTGAAGTGCATCATCGAATGTGTGCTACGCCGCGTCGAAATAATGAAAACGTAACTGACTATTGTTTTCGATTAGGCTCATTAGACGGTTTAAGACATCGTGATTTACAAACTGCTATTTCAGCAATGAAATTTCGTTCTATAAAAGAACGTCGTGAACATATAATAGAATTTTTTCAACACAATCCGGTTAACACGTTCGTAGACAAATCGAAAGCGGATAATGCATTAAAAGTTTGCAGACCATTGAAACAAGATCTGCAGTAAAGTGTTACAACTGTGGTGAAGTAGGACATATGACGCTACCAGAGCCAAATCGGCCTAACCCACAAAACATAGTTTTGAGAAAACGTGAAATGGAAGTTGATAGATAATATTGCTTTATTTGATTCCTACCCCAAACCGTCTTTTATGGTATACTGTTATTTATTTTGCTAATCTAGCTATACTAAGAACGCACTAGTAGAAAAATTGGAAATTAAATAGCGTATTAAAAAAAATTGTGGGTTAGGCCGATTTGCCTTTTATAAAAAATTTTTAAATACAAAAAATACAGATATTTCGTAAGAACAGCTGGTATATTTTATGAACATACAAACGTGCAAGAAACTAGTTACATAAATGTCATTATTCATCATAGGCTTCCTCCATTTCGATGAAATCTTCAGACTGATCCTCCGTTGTTTTCAAATTGTTGTAGAACTGTATGTAAACGGGTGGGATAAAATCCGAGAGTACCATTAAGTCCGGCTTTTTTTTAGTATCTACTTTACGCCCATGCGGATACAGCAGTTTCAACTTATTACTAACTGATGGAGATTTCGTAACGTTTCTTTTTGCGATGTTCACGGATTTGAAAGCCACTAAATCATTATTTGAATATTTAAAATGAATGATAAGTGGTTTATCCTTCTTGAATTTTAGCCACTGCATTTTAACCCACTCTACTTTTCCGTCGTTTTTAGTTTTCTTCCTATTGGTGATTTGGGATTGCAAGGATGCAGTAGAAAAAAAATCTTCGCTTGTCATGATAACAAGTTTAAAAGGGTCCTTTTTTCTGGCAGATCTTATGACGTTACACCAATGTTCCGGGAGGTAAATATCTTTGTAGAATTTTTTTTGTTTTTCGATGAGTCCAAAGTCTTGATCGCAAGGTAAATACGAGTGTTCACTTACTAAAAACTTTTGATCAATCTCTTTTAGAGTGAAATTACCGAAGCTTACAATGTAATTACAAATCAGCGCTATCTTGGTATTCCGGTTTTGGCCCCCGCACTGGTCCGAGTATAGTATAAGTTTTTTCGAGACAACACAGTTTTTCACAAAATGTAGGAGACACGACCCTATTTCATCAGGGCCTCGTGAAGCTTTTGATTCATCCCATACATACATAAATGCTTGCTTATAATAAGCAACACCTGTCGACAAAACTGGAGAAGCTAATGTCTTCATTAAATCAAAACTAATAACAGTGACATCTTTATCATTTTTGCCCAACCTTGCATATGCTTTCTTTCCTTTTCTTGCTTATTCAGCTTTACGAAGATGTAGATCTCGCTCAGTAATATATTGCTGTTTTGCAGCATCATCGGTTGAGGCTTCGATTTTGGTCGCTCAGCATTGATCTTCACATGACACTGATTAGAGCAAGGACACACTATCTCTTCAAATAACTTCGGCGGTACTACCCTGCCTTTGAAATTCTTATATTCTTCACCTTTTAATCGCTTTGCTTTCATAAAATTATTCGCCCAAACTTTCTCATTCCTCGTGCGTTTTCTTGTTTTAACTGTTGCACTCGGAGGGCCTCATCCCTTTCGCTTCCACTTTCTGAGCCACTTGGATTACTAGGCACATATTCCGAGCCAGAATCGTCAAATGGGTTGACCTCATACGGGTCTAAAAGTAAAAAAATATAACCTCAACAGATCATGGTTTCTAATAGACATTTATAATTAATATTAATTGCCCCTGCGGCTTAGGGGCTTAGAATATGCCCGAGGTAGGCATACCGGTCGTAAGAGGCGACTAATATGCACAAAGGTAATGACGTGCAACTCGATGGTTGATCTACGGATATGATGCCTCTCACCTCTCATTACCCACCTTATACTTCCTTACGGAAGGAAGGGTGACATGACCCAGAAGGTTTCACTGGTCATAAATCGCTACCACAACAGTCGGGCAGTACCGGAGCGTACCGGGTTCAAATCCGGCCAAGGACTGTTAATTCGACAACACTCCCCAAAACCTTCGGGGAGTGTTTTTGTCGCTACCACAACAACCACAACAATTAATATTAATAACTTTCTCACTGTTTACGTATGGAGAGGTAATCATTTTATTTTAACAAATTCAATTAATGTTTTATTGGAATCAATTTCAGTTATTTCCCCCACAACACTGTTTTATTTGATTTTAGTTCTGTTGTTGCAAAAAAAACTGAGCTTTTGACACTTATGTCTGAGAGAAAATGATTTATAAAAGCATCAAAAAATTACTTGCTCGGCCAAGGTAAGGTTTGGCTTACATTCTATTAAAACGAACACAATTGTGGGTTAGGCCGATTTGGCGAATAATATGTTGAAAAAATTATTTAAGGCAAAAGTATATAATTTTGAGCAGTAGCAGATGACGGCACAAGCTGATTTGCATAATATAATTATATGTTTGGGGAACAACTTAGGCCTAAAATCTGAAATTTGTGGGTTAGGCCGATTTGGCGCTGGTAGCGTCATATATCGTCCAAGTGTGCAAAACCACCACGTCGTCCCCGTTGTATGGATTGTAATAAGGTTCATGATAAGGGTGAATCTCAAAACTATGGCAAAGCTAAACCGATACGGCAAACTACGTGTGATGACATGGAAAAAGTTTTTGAAAAGATTGTGTTTATAAATAAACACGAATTTATTGCATTTGTGGATACAGGAAGCCTTTGCTCCTTAATGCGCAGATCAGTTGCGGATACCTTAAATATAAAACAAGAGTCGTGTGTATTAAAGACTACACTACTCAACAAATTTTGATCAACTTTAGTCTTCAAGAATAAAATAGGCCTCTCCTAAAGAAATTTTCTCCTTATTTCAAATATGACTTCCATTTTCCTGTGGCAGATCGGCGAAAATATGAAAATTCCCATTTTTTCAGAACACTACTTCATATAGGTAAGCCAAAAATTTGTATTTTTAATTTTTTCGTTTTAAACTGTTGAATTATGCATTAGCATAGCCCTCCTATATTGTAGGTAATTTAGTTACGAAAATTTTAAGCATAACAGTACAACAATCGGACGTGCCGTTGAGACTATAGCCCCGTTAACTTGCAAGCGTCTATCCTAAAATTTTAGTATTACTTTGATAAAATTGGCGAGACATTTCATTTGGTTACTCTACCTTAGGGTCTAATAAATTTAAAAAGACATCAAGTATTTAATTGTCACTACTGTTTGTTGTAAATTTTGTTTTGCAAATTGTAGTGCAAATTTATACATACTATATCGGTAGATTTGTTTACAAAATGGCTTGTTGCAAAAGAGGTTTTAAATGTAGAAATAATCCGGATGATTTTTGCTTTATTTGCGGACATTATATTTTCGAAAACTCAGCTCGGAAAATAACTAATTCTGTCAGAGATGCATACTTTCATTATTTCGGTTTCCGTGTAAAAAATCTCAATAAATCTTGGACACACAATCTGCCACAGGATAATGGAAGTCATATTCGGAATCAGGAGAAAATTTCACTTTAGGAGAGGCCTATTTTATTTTTGGAGATTTTTTTTGTCGAGTAGTGTTAGTGGCATTTGTGGCGGCGAACGGTTTGCCATACCAAAATCTGAAATTAAAATTAATATTGACGATGTATCCAGATCAATACATGTTTATGTAGTTGACGATGATATTTTAACACACGATTTGTTAATTGGTCAAAATATTGCATGTGATTTAAATTTGACTGTCGAGCGTGGAATGGCAAAGTTGGTAAATAACGGGGTAAAAGAAAAATTGCTGTTCAGAAAAACGTCCAATAAATAACACTGACATAGCTTTCGGAATAAGTGATGTAACTAAATGTGCAAAATGATGTTATAAAATGACTTAATGAATATCGAGATATATTTGCTTGTGGATTGCATGAAATAGGTAAAACAATTGCAATAGAAATGAAAATTACTTTAACAACAAATGAACCTGTAGTGCAACAACCATATCGTGTTTTACAACCAAAATCAAAATGATTAATGAGTTACTAGAAAATGATATAATACAAAAGTCGGAATCGGAATACGCTAGTCCTATTACGCTCGTGAAAAAGAAAAATGGTCAAGATAGACTTTGTATTGATTATCGTAAATTGAACAATTTTACGAGAAAATAAATTTTCCAATGCCTAATATTGCACGACGCGAAACAATATCGAATATTTTGCGTGTTAGATTTAAATAGCGGTTATTACCAAGTGCCCATTTCAAATGAAAGTAGGAAGTATACCGCTTTTGTGACAACCGAAGGACGGTACGAATTTAAACGCATGCCGTTCGGGTTAAAAAATGCACCCGCGGTTTTTCAACGTTTGATGGCGAAAGTTAAAGAAAAAACTGAACATGATCCATTATATCGATGACATTTTGGTTGCTGGCAATACTAGTGAAAAAGTAATGCAAAGGTTGAGACGCGTCTTCATTGCCATACGTGAGTTGTCCCTAACACTCAATACTGGTAAGTGCATTTTCTTTCAAGAAACCATTGAATTTTTGGGTCACCAGGTTGTTCCTGAAGGTATAATACCTGGTAAATTAAAAACTTTAGCCATACGCAATTTTAAGCCACCAACAAATGTTTCGAAGTTCGAAAATTTTTAGGCCTCAGTGGTTATTTTAGGAAATTTGTTCCGCGCTATGCTATATTGTCAGAGCCTATGAGATTACTTTTGCGCAAAGATCAGCCGTTCATTTGGGAGTACGAGTAAATTGAATTTCTAGGGTTTAAAATTGGCACTTATCTCACAGCCGGTTATTGCTGCCTTTCGGCTTGAAGCTGAACGTCAACTACACACAGATGCTAGTTCTGTCGGTTTGGCTGGTGTATTGCTTCAATGTGAGGGTAATGATTCGAAACCAGTAATATATTACAGCCGATCGACCACTGATGCAGATCGACGTTATCATAGTTACCAGTTGGAGTGCTTGGCTGTAGGTGAAGCTTTGGAGAGAATGAAGTACTATATCCAGGGTAAACCAATAGTTGTTGTGGCCGATTGCAGTGCTATAAGAACAGTCATGACAAAACGCGAATTAGTTCCACGTATTGCAAGGTGGTGGCTACGTATACAGGATTATGAAATTAAAATTGAACATAGAGCGGGAAACTTAATGAGTCACGCTGACGCATTGAGTAGGGCCCCTGTTGAATCGTCACAGGAAAAGAACCAGCTTCGTTAAGAATAGGCAAAGTCAACGTTGAGAGTGGTGATTGGTTGTTCAGCTTGCAACTCCAGGACGAAAAAATTAAAACAATTATCGATTCGATGAAGCAACAAAATATCTCGAGGATGGATGTTATATCCTTGAGAATGGTAGACTTTATTGGTTGGACAACAACAAAAAGCTTTCGGTAGTTCCAAAATGCGTTCGATTCTTCATTAATCTCATGACAAAATAGGTCATATGGGGTTGGACAAAATCATTGATAGGATTAAACAAAATATGTGGTTACCTCGTATGTGAAATTTTACTAAATCGTATATTAATTCTTGTGTGGGCAAGCATATAACAAGAGACTGGCTGAAAAACTGAGGGTGAATACTATTATTTCGAAATTGAACCCATACCATTTAAGACGATTCATTTGGATCATTTAGGTGCTTTTTCACGAAGTACTTTACGAAAAGAATATATTCTTGTTATTGTTGACTCCTTTACAAAGTTTACTATTGTTCTGGCCGTTAAAAGTACAGCGACAAATCATGTAATCGACATTTTAAATGAAATATTTAGCTATTTTGGAACGTCAAGTAAAATGATTACAGATAGAGGCACTGCCTTTACTTGTACTCGTATCTATGTTACGTATTTACAACCACAAAAAATGATATGCGATGGGATTTACATATGCGGGATTTACAATGGTCTCTGAACACAATAAAAAATGATACTACGGGCAAAACTCCTCAGGAGTTACTTTTCAGGTATCAACCACGCGATACGTTGCACAACAAAATTAAACTTACACTTCAGTCTGAAGAGCCCCTTGGAAATATAGATGTTGAATCCAATAGGAAAACAGCTACTGAGAGAATTGCAATTCTACGTGAGAAGTCAAAGCAAAGATTTGACCGTCGTCATAATAAACCAACTATATATAAAAAAGGTGATACTGTCTTAGCTGAAAGCGAGTGAAGTAGCACAGGCGAATCCCGTCAATTGGAACCACGATTTAAAGGACCTTTTATTATTGATAAAGTTCTTGGTAATGATCGTTATGTAATCCGAGATCTTCGTGTAACCTGCAGAACCAAAAAACCATATACTACTGTATTTTCATCAGAGAAGTTAAAAAAGTTGAATTCTATGATTCCTGATGACGACAACGACAGTCTTGATGGTATAAGTAACGACGAAATCTAATTGAGGTCAATTTGAAATGCAGAAAAGGCGGAGTTGTTACGACATATCAACTGTAGTAGTTTTGAGAAATAATTGAAATCTTATAGTAGACTGTTTTAATTGAAAAATATTATATGTTCATTGAAATTAATTTGGGGAGATACATTTTTTTCAACCATACAACGAGATTATTAACACATTTTGTAATTAACCGAATTCTTTAATATTAAAACTTAATAAAGATTTACTACGAAAACAAATAAATTTCCTTCAACCGGTTAAATAATCGTCTTAACAGGTGTATGCGCATACCCTTCCAAACGGTGGACATATTTTCACTCATTGAGACCATTGAGTTAAAGTAACTATTATCTACATTTTTTTCCATACAATCAATTGCCAGGCAATATCTATATCTAAACATGCACAAATTGCTATAAAATGTATATGAATATGTTCGTAACGGTCAGGAGCTTCATTTATTTGTAATAATCAATTAAATTTTTCTGAATTAATTTTCTGCTTAAGTAAAGTATTTGACTGTTGCGTTGTACATATAGCAGTAGCGCAGGTTGTAAGCGTCTAGCGTGGGACGCGTGCGTTCCGAGGTTCGAGGACAGGTTCCGGTCAGCTGATTTTATTTTTTTATTATGACTGATTTATATACTGATTTTTTTTTTTAAATATATGAATACTTCTTATCTTTACTTTGTTATTTTATTAAAATTTATTAATTAAGTTCTAAGATTTTTTCCTATTTGTGACCTCTATCTTGGAATTGAAAAATCCAAAACCGCCAGAAAAAGATTCAACTTTAGCAAGACTCAAGTGCGGGCATACTTGGCTTTCTTTGAAAAAGTTACTTTATCCTGAATGATATGGGACTTAAGGTAAGCACAAACTCGAGCCCTAAACAGATGTAGATCAAATTTGACGCGTTATTATGAGAAACTTCTTTAATAAGCAATATGAAATGGCTTTTTTAATATGTCTAAGTTGTCGTTAAGTAAAAAATGCAATAGTGCTATGCTGGCCTCCGACTTATACCAAAGAAGGGGTGTAGCTGTATCTGATATAGCGGTAACTGACTTGACCGAGTGATGCGTTTCAGTATGAGCTTCAGCGACTTTTGTTTTACGTGGGAGGGCTTCCGCCTTGACGCTGGACCACAGGGTACGACACACGCTTGTACTCACTACCATGGAAGTGTTTTCCATGATTGTATAATTTTCTTTTAAACTCCTTCACATTACCGGATTTAACATCATTTGGTAGTTCATTAAAGCATTTTAAACCTTTGTAATACAAATTACATTTATCTGCCTCAGTTTTGAAGGCAGGAAGTTTAAAATCATTATGCATATTTCTTACATATTTTATATTGCTTTTCAAATAATCAGGCAAGCTGCCCTCAATAATTTTTTTAATAAATTTCATCGTATAATAAAACAGTTGCTGTTTGATGCTTAGCGAATTTAGATTAGCAAGCATATCTTTGATAGGTGTGTCATAGCGGTTCTTAAGAATGACTCTCATATCTCGGGTTTGTTGTTTTTGTAGTTTGAAAACTTGAAAATCTCTTATAATAAAAAAAAATAGTTGGACAGTAGTTATTTTGGGTAGTAATACTTACGGTTGCTGGGGATCCGTAATTTACTACTATTTCTTTGTATTGTTTGTATCCTTGCAATCCAAAATTCCTTGTAAAGCGTTTTTGCAACGAGAGGCTAATGAAACGCACAAGATAATCTCAAAAACCAACAAAAATGCCCAATTATTTTTAGCGACTCAATTCGCGTTTTCTGTTGAAATGGGCGTAGCAAAAATGAGTTGTCTTGATAGCTTATGTATACGTGTAGAACTTTGTAAATAATACAGGGTTTATAATGACAGTTAAATGTGTTTTTATTTAAACAAAATTCTGCACACAATTTAACACAGCTCTACCGGGAAACCAATAAGAACTTATTTCTTTTGCACGCATAAGTTGAAAAAGATAAATTTAATAATATAAAAAGTCGGTGGAAAAAAAGAATGTAATTATAAGTCGGTGCAAAACAATAACAATAATATAAGAAATAGAAAATAATGGCCGACAAGCTGTCAGCTGTGTGGCGAATGGGTGTGGGGTGATTTACGCGTGGTTGCCGCACGTCCCAAATCGTTCCAATTTTAACACTTAAATCTAAAGGTGAGTTCATAAGTTGTGATGAGTAAATATAATGTAATAATCATAAAATATAATGTTATCCATGCGTTATAACGAGATTATATACAATTCATGACAAATATGTATAACGAGTATTATTTTATGAAAAATTCAGGAAATATGTGTATAATGAATATTATGGTTTTGGGATTGGGACGTGTGGCTACCGATGTCGCGAAAACCGTCTGCCTCCCCTAGGCGTACTAAGCGCCTATTGTATGCTGCAACTCCTGCAAGGTACGAACGGCTTCTTGGATCAAGATCCTCCCCACCTTATTTGTGTAGGTGGCGGTGCGTAAGCCGGTTGCGGTGCATCAGATGGTGCAGTCGCCGTCGCTGGGTGGTCGCGGTGGTTGGCGTGCCCTTGGAGCCCGACCATTAGCCCTGGGAGGCTGCGGTTGAGTACGGCGACGATGAGCTGCGGCTCGACGGCGTGGCTCCTGGCGGCGTGGTGTCGGAGGTATTTCCGCTACAGGTGGTGCGATATACGCGGGTTGGCGACCTCCGGTGTCCCGATGAAGAAATGTGTGGGGGTGCACGGGTTGGTGCGATGGGACAGCGCTAAGCAGTTGGTGCAGTACTGATGTGCCCTAGCGACCAAGAAGCGTTGTTGCGGCTGCATGGCCGTGAACACAGGGCACATCAGCAGCGCGTGATGGCGCATGCCCAACTTACATTTCCGATAATCCGGTACGGGTTCGCTACGGCGCGGACAGGCTGGGGGCAGGCTCACTTGCGATGCCAATGAGCAGCGTGGTGTTGGGACCGGAGGGCGTTGACAATCCATCTGTTGAAAAGAGAGAGTAGTATATGCATATTAGTTATACGCCTGGGATTAAGCATAGGTTTGGGGAGTGCCTAAGTTGTTGCCTGAGTGCTAACGATAGTACGAGCTTTATGGACTGTATTAAGTTAGGGAGATGGGAGTGGGCACTGAGGGCCCTCGTCACTCTCAGATGACGGTAGAAAGCACAGTTTAGTAAGAGGTCTCGTGAGAATACTGTTCTGGGTGCGGACGTCGACAACACGAATGTGTCCGTCTCGTCCTGGGTGTAGGCTTTCTAATCGACCTAGTCGCCACTCGGTGGGAGGTAAGTTGTCTTCTTTAATGATGACTAGGTCGCCAATTTTCGGGGGAGTTTGAGTTTTCCAACGGTAACGCTTTAAAGATCGGTGAGGTAATCAGTTTCTCAGCGTTTGCTGAACTGATGATGCAGAACTTTCAGTCGTTCCCACCTATTTATCAGAGAGAGATTTTCGTGATTCGGTTCGGGGAGCGAGAGCATTGGTGCTCCTCGAAGAAAATGACCTGGCGTGAGGACGGTGAGGTCTTTCGGGTCCTGAGAAAGCTGGGAGATAGGACGAAAGTTAAGTACGGCTTCTATTGGAATTAATAAAGTCGAGAACTCCTCGAAGGTAAAGCTGTGGGTTCTCGCGACCTTTTTAAAGTGCGTTTTAAAGCTTTTGACAGCGGATTCCTATAATAATCCGCCCATGTGACGTGCGCCGGGGGGGTATAAACTTCCAGTTGATTTCTTGGGGGCGTACTTCTGTACGATATCCGGTGATACTTCTTTCAGGAACGATACGAATTCCAATTCGGTAGCACGCTTGGCGCCGATGAATGTTTTGCCGTTGTCGCTCATCGTCTGGTTCGGGTATCCTCGGCATCCTACAAATCTGGCGAAGGCAGCAAGAAAAGCCTTGCTGGTGAGGTCTGAGCACAATTACATGTGGACCGCTTTGGTGGTAAAACATACAAAGACGGTCACATAGCCCTTTACGAGAGTTTGAGATCGGAGCATGGATGCTTTCAATTGAAACGGTCCAGCGAAATCCACACTAGTCGTGGTGAAGGGTGGAGCGAATCTACAAAGTTCGGGAGGCAAGGCTGCCATAATTTGTGATCGCGTTTGTTGTTTGTGAGTGGTGCAGACTTTGCACTGGAATACGCATTTTTTGATCAGTGGTTTGAGACGGGCAATGTAAATTTTCTTCCCTTAAGATTTGTTGCATGAGACGAGCTTCCGCATGTAGGAGCAGTTCGTAAAGGAATCGTATATATAGAGTACAGAGCCGAGACTTTTCGGGTAGGATGATGGGATGACGCTCATTGTAAGTGAGGGTTGCATGGGCTAGTCGGCCATTCACTCGGAGGATTCCGCTCTTGTCTAGGAAGGGATTGAGTGCGAGTAGGGTGCTCCGTTTTCCTATGGGGTTTGAGTCTTCTAGACATGATCTTTCAAGAGCGAAGTATCGAGTTTGGGCCATTATGAGCAGTCGATGTTTCGATCTTTTGAGCTCGGAATGAGTTAGCGAGAATTTGGCTGGGTTATTAATACGGTTCACCGTGTCGTTTAGCCGGCGTACAATTTTGAGAACGTATGCTGTCACACGTAAAGCACGAGGGTATGAAGAGGACCGATCTAAGAGATCCTCATTCTCTTCCGTAGTATGTAGGGATTCAACTTTACGTGACTCTGGGGGTTGACGTTGCGAACTGTTGGTTGAGGCCAATCTTCCGGGGGTTTGGAAAGCCACTCTGGACCATTCCACCAGAGGGCCGAATTGGAGAGATCGACTGGCAACCTCGGGTTCCCAGATCTGCGGGGTTATCTTTACTTCGCACGTGTCGCCAAGGGACATTACCTACGAGGTCTATGATCTGGGCTGTTCGATTGGAGACATATGTCTTCCATGAGTGAGGCGGCTTTTCCGACCTGATGGTCAACTTTCTTCTAGTGAGGCCGAGATGGGGTTGCACTACTGCGACTAGTTTAGCTAGTAAGAGAGCTTGTCATAGTTCCAGGCGTGGCAGACTTATAGTTTTGAGAGGAGCCACTTGGCCTTTGGAGACTAGGAGGTGAGAGTAAACTTGAGTGCCGACAGTAGTTCGCACATAGAGAGTTGCGCAATAAGCCATTTCAGAGGCGTCGCAAAAACCATGGAGCTCCACCAGATGGTCAGGGGCGAAGTTAATCCATCGGGGTATTTGTACGTATATCTGAGATTGACTGCAGATTTCTTGAAAATTGCGTCCATTTTACGAGACGTATCGGTTTGACCCGTTCATCCCAATCAGTCCCGTCCAACCACAATTCCTGCATCAGGTTTTTGCCTGTATCATGACTGGCGTCAGCCACCCTGCGGGGTCGAAAAGTTTTGCGATTGAGGAAAGTATCTGCCGCTTGGTGGATGCTGTTGAGGCTGGGTCTGTGTCCACAGTATACGAGAATTTGTCCGAGAGCGCATTCCATTGAATTCCTAGGGGTTTGGCGGTACTACTTTTCTCGAACTCGAGGAAGTCGGTTTCAGGTAAGTCCGCCTTGGGAATTTGTTTGAGTATGTCCGGATGGGTTGCCGTGATCTTTTTTAAAGGGAAGCCGGCTGAGTTGAGAGCATCAATAGTCTCTTTTAGGGATTGTTCGGCTTAGGGAAGATCATGGCTGCCGGATAATATATCGTCAATATACGGACTTTAATATTGGGGCCGCGCGTGGATGGGGGTTGGCTATATCTTTCGACAGCTCGTGTAGCGTGCGAATAGCTAGGAAGGGAGCCCAGTTCACCCCAAAGGTGACCGTTTTCAACTTGAAGTCCTTTATTGGACTGTCTTCGGGAGTTCGGAATATTATCCGTTGGTAGTCTCGGGCATCGGGGTGTAAGAGTATCTGGCGGTACATTTTTTCTACATCGCCATTAAACACATATTTATATGTCCGCCATTTTAACAACATAAGTCGGAGATCGGGTTGGAGGGTTGGTCCGGTACATAACACATCGTTAAGGGAGTGACCGGAACCGGACTCCTTGGAAGCATTGAATACAACTCTGACTTTTGTTGTCTTTTTGTCTGGCCTGACGACGGCATGGTGAGGGAGATAGAAAGAGCAGTATTTTCTTTGGGATTCCAATTCATTTGGACTGCTTTCTTCCATGTGGCCGAGGGACAGGTATTCTTCGAGTACCTGGTCATACTGCTGTTTGAGATCGCCCTTTTTTGAGAGACTGCGTTCCATTCCATTAAACTGTCGTAGGGCTGCAGTACGGGATTGGCCTAGGTCGATATCGTTCGGGAATGATGATTTAAATGGGAGGCGAACCATATATCGACCGTCATCCATTCGAGTGGTTGTGCTTTGATAGAGCTCTTCGCACATTTGATCTTCGGGGGTTTCCACTCGAGTTCTGGGTATCTCCTCGATGCTCAGCTGTTCACTGAGCTGAATGTTCGTAATTTCCCATGCTTGCGAGGAATGTGCTCCAAACTTTTCGGCAGTTTGGCTGCTTATGATCGTTCCAAAGATTGTATTTTGGGCTAGCAGGCTGGGAGAGATCTTTTCTATGTCATTTAGCATTATTTGAGGGATAAGATCACTACCCAATACCAGATCGATTTGGTCTGCTAATTTGAGATGGGACCATTTGCGCCTTTGGCTGTCATTCAGTCTGAACGTTGGGAGCTGCCTAGTGCGGCGGGGAAGCACTATTGCCTGGGCCTTTATTCTCACCTTATTGTCATTTGAGACTAGGGTCAACGAGAACAGCTTGTTTGATGTTTGTACGCCGCCTCCCATATCCGATATTTCAAACAGGGAGTGGGTATAGGGAAGCCCAAGTTTGGTCTGAGCTTTGGCGGTATGAAGCGAAAGAAGCTTGGCCCACTAAGGCTCTAAGCTTAAATAGATCCCCTCTGTGTTCTACCAAGACTATTGCTGTAGGAAGGATGATTTGGTTATCATTTTCAGCATGGAACGACTGTACTTGGGAACTGTTGGGCGTAGAGGGTTCTCCTTCCTGGGGTGCCGCCTGGCTGACGTCCTGAAGCCTGGAATTGCTGGCTTCTATTGTGGACCTGGGATCGTGTCGTTTGGATTCTGGAACTGGTGCTGGGGGGTTGCTGTGTCGTGAAGGGTGGTGTTATGCCGGTCTTGGCAGTGCATGCACGTTCTCGTGCTTTGGCAGTCTTTTAGGACATGAGTTTGAACAAACAATTTTCGCAAATATTATTTTCTCTTACGAATTTTTTACGCTCGGAGATTGGCAACCTTTTATACCGCGAACAGCTTTGTACAGTATGGGTGGACTGTTTGCATAATTTGCAGGTATAAAATTGTTGGTGCTCTGTGGCATGAGATTTGGTATGTGTAAGGGAGTTGTTGCTGTGGTTTTGGGGTTAAGCCGGCCTGAACTGGGGATTGTTTTGACTGGGGTGAGGCCTTGAGAAGTTTGTGGAGGGTGGATTACAACGGGGTTTGGCTGGTCGCCATTGATCCACCCTTTCCACTATCTCGTAGCGAGTGTCAGAAACTGGTTCATTTGGGACCAGTCCGGCAGGTCTCTTCTGGAGCTTAGTGATTGCTCCCACAGGGCAACTGTATTCTCTGGAAGTTTCGAGGTTACCAGATATATTAATATGGGATCCCAACTGGAGGTTTCGACTTGTTGTGTCGCTAGAATTTGGAGACAGTTGTTTACTGAGGATTGTAACCTCTAGATCTCATCGCTGTTTTCCGATTGAATTGGTTTGAAATTCATGAGAATTCGGATTTGATTATCGACCAGGACTCTTTTGTTTTCGTAACGCGACTTGAGAGCTTCCCATGCTAGGGCAAAATTGTCATCGCTTAACGGGAATCGTTCCACTATTTGACCTGCCTTTCCTTTAGTCTTATGTCTGAGGTGATACAGTTTCTGTCGTGAACATGTCTCGGAAGGACGGCCATTGATCATACCCTCCATACAAAATTTCTGTATCACATGGGGGGACTCCTGGGGGGGTTGGGGTTGCTCTTGAGGCGCGGGGTTACTCAATGCTTTTAGTTGTAGTTGATCGCCTATTTGAGCTTTTGTTTCCTCATATGCGATTAGGCAGGCTCGGTATTTACCGAAAGCGGCGGACTTAAAGTCCTTGGGGAGGTCCTGGTCGTCTGTCTCTACTACCACGTCGTACGCGCTCTGTACCCTTGACCAAAAAACATCTATGTTTTTGTCTTTTAATGTTAGGGCTGCCTCGGGATTGTCTTGAATCGGGGTTGAGCGGAACCGGCAACGGTAGTCATTTTGAACAAGTAAGGAAGTCTAAGTTCGGGTGGAACCGAGCATTATACAGACAAATAGACGTATCGAAAGAAGGATGGCTACATCGACTCAGCTCATCCTCCTGATCATTTCAGTATACGTACAAACATTTCATGTTCATGAAAGGAATGAATATCAAAAAAGATATACAACTTCGCTTTTGCAGTGGGGTATTAACTACTTGCACGGATATTTTACTTTTCATCCTGAAGGTTTTGATATACATTAATAAATATATATCTCGCGTTTATGCCGAATGAAGTAATATACCTTGTGTGCGTAACAAAAATAGATATAAAAAAGGGTGACTTTTATAGGCGCCAAAGAACTCAACCGATCTTTATAAAATTTTCACAATATATACTTGGGTTCACGGGGTACAGCATAGACAATATATAGTATTGGAAAAGAAGGCGGAGCCACGCCTCCAGGCTATATAAAGTTTCAATTCGTCGTAATTCCGAAGTTTTTTGGTATAAATTAATGAAATTTGGATATATGCGTCACTTAGTCAACATCTACATCATTTTTCAAAAGTCGGCGGTGCCACGCCCACATATTTTGTGTTTTGTTTTGCTCTTGAACTTTCACGATAAGTTCAGGAGTTCGCTGGGCGCGACACAGTCTGTATATAGCTTTTGGAAAATCCCCCAGGTCATATAAAGCAGCAGTTCTGTATAGTTAGGAGTTTATTTGGTTCAAGTGAATGAAACTTTATATATAGATGTGTTTTATATATATCAAAATGTCAAAACAACGTATATCGGGTTTGCTAGTATATTATAAACCGGCCAAAGCAAACAACGAATTTCAGCATTCTTTTGTGAAACTGAGAGACTAGTTTGCATTCAAATAGACAGACGGACATGGCTAAATCGACTCCACTCATCGTGCTGATCATTTAAGTAAAATTTTCTCTTTTTCTTCTCATGCTTACTTACATTTTATGTTTATGAAAGGTATGAAAATCAAAAAAGATATATTTCTTCGCTATTGCAGTGGGCTATTAACTACGTGCCCGAATATTTCGCTTGTGTGTTCCCAGATTTGGCTAATTGGCAGGAGTATAATACATACTACTGAGAAGCAGCTGACCAATTTTCATCGAAATATCAAGATCGAATTATAAGCGATTGCCTTTGAAAATAGCAGAAATTTTATGCAGAAAAGTGGGCGGTGCCACGCCTACTTCTTCGAAATTGAAAAAATTTGTTTGCGGCCGAGTTTTTCTTAAGAGGCCTATTATGTGTGCAAAATCTAATTGATATAACTTGCTTAGTTGTAGAAATATCGCTTTTTAAATTTTACAAACAAATTTTTCAGAACTATGTTCAAAAACTGGGCGTGGACATTAACCGATTTCGCCCATTTTTACAGAAAACAGTTACCTTTATATATAAAACATTATCACCAAATTTTGTTTTGACAAGTCAATTTTTGGCGGAGTTATGGCATAAACAGTTTTGTGGAATAGTTCACTATAAAAGGGGCGGGGCCACGCCCATTTGCGAAAATTTTAAGTTTTTGGATTTATTTGTGTACGGAAATTTTAAAAGTGAAATATAAATGATGTAAAGCTGTTTTACGCAAAGTTATTGGCTATTTAATATATCTAAGAATCCTCTTCAAAATCTTTCATATAAAAGTGGGCGTGAGCCTTAACCGATCCCGCCCATTTTTTTTTTGGAACATTCCTTGCATACCTGAAAACCTGCGTGCTGAATTTTGTTTCGATATCTTGAAGGTTTTTGATTTATGATTAATATTATTTCTAAATTTTACCTAATCAAAAGAAGGCGGTGCCATTTTCAAAAATTTCTTGAAAAATTTATTTTATGCCTCAATCTTAATGTAGTCACCAAATTTTATCCTTATACGTGTATTATGTACTGAGTAATCACTTTTTTTGTGTTTTCGAAAATATTATATATATAAAAAGTAGGCGTGGCTATCATCCGATTTCGCCCATTTTAAATAGCGCTCGGAGATGAGTGCCAAGGAACCCGCATACCATATTCATTAAGATATCTCAAAATTTACTCAAGTTATCGTGTTCACAGACGGACGGACGGACACACGGACGGACGGACGGACATGGCTTAATCAATTTCTCTTTTCGTCCTGAACATTTTGATATATATATGTCAATATCTATCTCAATCCGTTTATGCCGTTACGCACTGCCGTTAGGCGACTAAAGTTAATATACCTTGTGTGCGTAGCACTACTAGGTATAAAAATGATTTACTGAATTTTACGGTGGCAATTTTGGGAATTATTTGTAGAGACTGTTGTGTGTATTTACGAAAAACAGTTTGATGGGGGATGTAGCAGTCTTGTACCACTGTTCAAGGGATATTCGCTGTGTACTTATTGTATAAACTTGTTTACTTTATATATATAAATGTGTGTCGGTATAAACACAGAGCGGTATTTTGGGGATTATTTATAATTTAATTTAATGGGAGTTATAATACTATTTGTAGTGCTTCTTAATTGGGATACGTACCGACTTCAATTTGTAACAGTTTGGGACCTTATTTTTATTATAACACGTGAGAAAGTAATTAAATTTTTTGTTGGATGAAATTGGCGATGAGGCCCACTGTATTTGGGGTTTATATATATTTTGTACCGCAAGGGATTTTAGTGTACAATATATTTTTGTGTGTGTGCGAAATTTTGCCTTAAGGGATTTGGGTATACCAAAGTATTAAATTTGGCGGGAGCCAACAAATTCAAATTATGGGAATTATAATTTTCTGTATTATAAAATATTATATGGGCTGGCTTCTTCAATGGCGAAGAAGGACCATTAGTTATTTTGGGTAGTAATACTTACGGTTGCTGGGGATCCGTAATTTACTACTATTTCTTTGTATTGTTTGTATCCTTGCAATCCAAAATTCCTTGTAAAGCGTTTTTGCAACGAGAGGCTAATGAAACGCACAAGATAATCTCAAAAACCAACAAAACGGCCCAATTATTTTCAGCGACTCAATTCGTGTTTTCTGTTGAAATGGGCATAGCAAAAATGAGTTGTCTTGATAGCTTATGTATACGTGTAGAACTTTGTAAATAATACAGGGTTTATAATCACAGTTAAATGTGTTTTTATTTGAACAAAATTCTGCACACAATTTAACACAGCTCTACCGGGAAACCAATAAGAACTTATTTCTTTTGCACGCATAAGTTGAAAAAGATAAATTTAATAATATAAAAAGTCGGTGGAAAAAAAGAATGTAATTATAAGCCGGTGCAAAACAATAACAATAATATAGGAAATAGAAAATGATGGCCGACCAGCTGACAGCTGTGCGGTGAATTGGTGTGGGGTGATTTACGCGTGGTTAACACTTAAATCTAAAGGTGAGTTCATAAGTTGTGATTAGTAAATATAATGTAATAATCATAAAATATAATGTAATACATGCGTTATAATAAGATTATATACAATTCATGACAAATATGTATAACGAGTATTATTTTATGTACAATTCAGGAAATATGTGTATAATGAATATTATGGTTTTGGAATTGGGACGTGTGGCTGCCGATGTCGCGTAAACAGACAGTATATAAAATGAGGTTCGATTATCGATCTGTAAACCATTAACTTGTATCTTTTACTTAAGTACTTGCAGGTTCTTTGCGCAAAATATAACTTTTTGGCTATTTTTACAACAGTGTAATCAATGTGCCCATTAAAGTTAACCTTGTCAACTGCTACATTTTTAGTACCTAGATTTTGCAATTCGTTTGCTCTGAAACTTCCGTCTTGATATTACCGTGAATTTTTTTTGGTGATATTCAGTTTTAGTCTATTCATGCATAGCCAATCATAACGTCTGTTTAGATTCTCTTGAAATTTTATACATAACTTAACGAGTCCACATATGTGGGCTCTAAAAGATTAAAGTTGGGGGCCGGCCCGCGGCCCTATGCATTTCTATGGAAAAATAAAAGGAAGCTAAATGCGGTTAATGAGTATATTTACCATTGACGGTTCGATCCAAAGTGAAGTTACAATTTCACTTAAGCCTGCCACTTAGCTCCTAAACAGTTTGACTTAACTTATTAATTGCTGACGCTGCGCTTCCCATGATTTGTATTTTGATTTATGCAACCAATTCATATCGCTGCCGTATAGCCAAATTGTTTTGCATGCGTTGCAGATCAAGTTACCTGCATTGGCTATGCGCGTGTTGTGGGAAGTGCGGTGTCAGAAAATTCGCACCATTAGGTGTGTTTGCCCTCTTAACATATATCATTAATATTTTCTCCACTAAGCATCAGCAATGTATCGCCAGCAAAGGGCAGAAGTTAAGGCAATTTACAATATCATTAATGTAAACATTAACCAATATAGGTGCCAATATAGAACCTTGTGGAAGCCCAACAAGTACCACTCTTTTTTTTGATAATGATGACCCAATTACTGTACTTTGGTTTCTATTCGTAATAAAATCTTGGAACCATTTAAGTTCCGTACCAGTAATACCTATATTGTACAGCTTTTTAATTAACTATTACATGTTTATTCCTGCTTAGGTCTTCTTTCCAGTTAGATATAACAAGATTCAAAGCACTTTCACAGGAATATTTTTTCCGGAACCCAAATTGTTACGGTATAATGATTTTATTTTCCTCAAAGTATTTAAGGAGCTGATTTTATACCACAGTTTCTAGAATCTTTTCGTCGCACGGTAAAGTATTAATTGGTCTAATCTCATCAGCTCTCATGGTATTCTTGACTTTCTCAATTGGTACAACAATGGACGCTTTCCATAAATTTAGAACTAACCGTTTTTCTAGACTTTCGTTAATAATTTGTTTATAAAAATTATCCGGTAGAAGTTATGGAGTCTTCGATGACTCCTTTTGACATTAGTTTTTTCCCTCCAGTTTTGTTTTTAAATTTACTATTTCGATTTTGTCTTCTGTAGATCCTCTCTGAAACTTGAACGTGAGGGACTCATTTTCCTGAGCCAAAAGTTCTTCATTGCTAATAGGAATATTCAAGCTAATTTCCACTTATGAGTAGTTTTTTGCTCCATATATTTGGCTTTTTTAATATTTATAAGTCTTTTATAATTACGCTTAGTAATGTTGTATTCATTCCATTCATATTTGTGTTTGTTCAAATTTGCCAGTTCGGAATCGTACCATTTGTTCAGGGGTCTCTAGAGTACGTCAAGGTGGTCAACGCGTTAGATAAGTTATTATACAACAATATAGCCCTCTTTGTGATGCTGAGGTTATCAAAGTCCAGAAAGTTAATCTGTCGTAATAACCCTGCGGGTTAGGGGTTTAGAATATGCCCGAGGTAGGCATACCGGTCGTAAGAGGCGACTAATATGCACAAAGGTAATGACGTGCAACTCGATGGTTGATCTACGGATATGATGCCTCTCATCTCTCATTACCCGTCTTATCCTTCCTTACGGAAGGAGGGGTAAAATGCCGTACCGCAAGGGAGTACCGGAGCATACCGGGTTCAAATCCGGCCAAGGACTGTTAATTCGACAACACTCCCCAAAACCTTCGGGGAGTGTTTTTGTCGTTACAACAACAACAACAAGGATAGAGTTCTTCTTGCTCTCATCCGTAAAATTTTGTCTAATTTGATTTTGAACGAAATAGTTTCGTGATCGGAAATCTGCTGGTCTTCCAATCTTTCACAATAAATGGATTCACTGTGTATAAAAATAGATTTTTTTTTTCCATAGCAAAAGACCGAAACAGCTCAACTAGCTGCTTACCATATGTTGTGGTTTTGAATACATTTGCAGTTTTCTTCCGCAAAATGTATTTCAAAAAAGCCAGATCTGGCTAAATTAACACACTGCCTGTATACCAAACAAAAAAAATTCCAAAATGGTAACCGACGCACAGTGGCGCCTCTGCCGTTAAAGCATGGCAAAACTCAAAAAAATCATGGAAGCGTTCGCTAAATCTAATACATGTTTCTAATAGAGACTTTTTCAGGGATCAAGAATATACAACTGTTTTTTTACAGAAAATTATAGTTTACTAAGTAGAACCGCTCAAAGTTGACCAATTTTCAACATTGGGACAATTTTGAAATTTTTCTTCTCTTTCGTTGTATTTAAAATGGTTTTGTGCGGCCGGTTGTCGTTTTCTTGTATAGCAATTAAAAATAATTTAATTTAGGATTGAAACAAAAAAAAAATTTTTGGCGGATATACCTGTTTTTAGAAATGCCTATTTTTAGGCCCTTTTTAAAACTTTGATGGAAAAAAAAAATGTTTAAATATGTGCTCCGTCAAATTAACAGTAGTTATTTGTGAAATATTCAGTTACCTAAATTCATAAATTCTACCTGCGTCCAGCTGCAACTTCACTTTTTACATCAAATAAAGTTAAACAACCTTGGGCATAAATACGCGCCTGAGCAGCTATATATAATTCAGTACGGCCGTAAGGTCGTTTTTGTTATTGGAACTTGTTAACAACATACATTTTTTTAGTTACCAATTGTATACCTGAAATTCATTTTAATAATTTGAGTAGGTATACAAAGCTATCCACCATACAATGCTCGTTATCATTCGTCTTTTGAAGATTAAGGAACTTAGTATTCTGTTTACTTAAATAAAGTGAATAGTATTTTTAAATATAGTTCACAGTTTAATATTTAGTCAGATACACTCGAAGCCAATTCTAATATGTATCTAGAAAACTCGAAACTATTTGCGGTGTTTAAATCTACAAAGTCAAGACGGGACTTCGTTGAGGCTATTATGAGAGAAATAGCGAGTGAAACAAGCATTAAAGAAAAGGAAGGCCTGGAAGAAAAAATTGGTTCACAATACATTATGATGGAAAGAAAATGGAAGGACGTCTATTGTAACAATTCAAAATTTCTAAGTAAGCATGAAAAGTGGTAAGCTGACAAAACTTTTTTGGACAAAGAAACGCCTAGCACGTCAACTATCCAACTAGAGGGAGACCAACAAAACCCATAGAAGAGTGTTCTACCTACACAAGGAAAAGGAAGCTGTCTGATACCACAAAAGCTATGGCCACGACACATCTTTCAGAAGCACTGGCTATTAAATATAAAAAAGACGAAGAAAACGTGAAGTCTCATGTAACAGAAGCAGTTGCGGTAGGCAGTCCAGTGCGACGGATGAGGATCAAAAACAGCATTCCCACACCACCAAATGCGCTACCTAGGAAATACACTCCCGAAGAAGCTTTGGCGTTGTTTATAGATCTCGGTTTAACGAAGAAAAAATATATTATATTGCGTAATTCATTATTGCAACATAATGCCGATATTTTACCTGGATACAAAAAAATTACTCAAGCCAAGAAAGAAGCAGTTCCTCTAAGTCCCAAAACAACCGAAGTATCAGCTGAAATTGAGCTACAAAACCTAATGGATCATACGTCGACACGACTCCTTCAAAGTTTTACTAAAGAAAAGTTGAAATCACTGCCAAAGGAGCTAGCATTGATAACTAAGTGGGGCTGTGATCGATCATCAGGACAAAGCGCATATAAACAAAGAATAAATGTAGACGATGAAACAATTACAGATAGTAATATGTTTATGGCTTCTAATGTTCCATTACGACTAAAAATTAAGCTTCAGAATATTGGAAAAATCCACGTCCGTTATCAACTATATTGTGCCGCCCGATATTATTTAAATACGAGAAGGAGTCCTCGGAACTCATAAAAGCTACAGTGAGTGATATAAAAAATCAAATTGCCAAATTAGAACCAACACTAATTGAAATTGAAGAAGGGAATGTCATTACAATAAAGCATTATTTTCTTCTAACAATGGTCGATGGAAAAGTTTTGAACTTGATAACAAGTACGACATCTTCAATGAAATGTCCAATTTGTAAGAAGAGCCAAAAGGACTTTGAAAATCTTGATGATTCAATAACTGCCGAACTAAATTATGAGTATGGAATATCTCCTTTGCATGCTAGGATAAGATGTATGGAATTTGTTTTGAAGCTGGCTTATACACTACCACAATAAGGAGAAGTCTTCGACGACAATACAACATGTAAAAAGAAACAAAACAGGAGAAAAAAAATAATTCAGGATGCATTCTATAAAGAGATTGGCCTTAGTCCAAAGTATCGATACGGAAATACAAATGATGGTAACTCCTCAAGAAGATTTTCTGAAAACGATGAAGTGACTGCTCGCATAACAGGAGTTGATAGAGATGTTGTGAAAAGATTGGGAGTAATTTTAAATATTTTAAACTGCCATGAACCAGTTAATGGACCCAAATTTGGAGAATATGCATCTAAAACTACAGAGTTGCTGCATCAAAAGTATCCTGAGAAGAAACTTACACCAACGGTACATAAAATAATAATAATAATGCTGCAATTATTTGTTATAATTAATTAAAGTTGTCTGCATAAAGCCATAGCGCTTAACTTCAGTATCTGACTGCGTTATTATACACACAGCAGTAGTGCAGGTGGTAAGCAACGTGCGTTCCAAGGCTCGAGCACAGGTTGTGGACAACTGTTTTTTTTGGATTAAATAGAATTTCTTTTTAAATATAATAATATTTTTCTGTTTACGGCTTCTAAGTTGTAGTGAGAGAACCAAATTTTTTCAAAAAACCGCAAGAAATTTATTCCAATTTACCAAACAAACATATAATAAATTCCAGTAAGAAATCTTTTTCAACCATTTCGGCCTCTAGACAATGCTGGAAGGAATATGTATATGAACAGAGGATTTAACAAGTTAAACTAATTTAAATTTTTTGAATTTCGACCACGGGAGATACTAGTATATATTATTATGCTAAATATGTTGTTGGTATATGTCCACTAAATCAAATGTTTTTTATTACGAGGAAGCTTTTGAGAAATTAAGGGAATCTGAAAGGAGTGGTAGCACTGATGGTGGCTTCAAACATTCCTACGGGGGGCTTTCACCATCTGCTATTAACGATTACCGCGGTTTAATTGACTGATTCTGTTCGGTTAGCTGTCAAATTACCCGCTGTTTATTGTGAACCGAATTTTATGAATGCGACCCTAAATAACTCAACTATATACATATAATAAATTCCAGTAAGAAATATTTTTTAACCATTTCGGCCTCTACACAATGCTGGAGAAATATATGAACAGAGAATTTAAGAAGTTAAACTAAATTAAATATGTTGGTATATGTCCATTAAATCTAATATATTTTATTACGAGTAAGCTTTTGAAAAATTAAACGAATCTGAAAGGAGTGGTAGCACTGATGGATGCTTTCAAACATTCCTACGGGTCTTTTCACCATCTCCTATTAACGATTACCGGGGTATAATTGACTGATTCTGCTCGGTTAGCTGTCAATTTACCCGCTGTTAGGCAATTCACAAGGTATCTTATTGTCTTATGTGCTATTTCTTTCAATACAACTCTTGTGAACACTACATTGAGTTGTATGTCGTATGTGAATACATCAAGTTAAGTTTTCATAAAAACTTGTGAAAAAAAAACCGTTTTAAGATGACTAGCGAAAAAAAAGAATAATCTCTGCTCTATGCGAATATCAGACCTTGTTAAACGTTGAGTCAAGTAAATTGCAAGCAATATGTTAGGGTATTTTCTCTTTCTTTGAATGTAAAAACTTTCCCAGGTGACGAGGAAACCGAACTAATTTAACGGTTTTCAACAAACATGTTTTGCCTTAGAAACAATCGGAGAAGCATTTACTTTGGTGTTCCAAAATCTTTCACGTGGCATAAATATGTTATTACGAATTTTGATTTTGGCAGGTTTACTCAAATGCTTCGCGTTCGGCCTGAGGAGTTTAAATATATTTTAAAACATCCTCAGTCTCGTTACAACTGTTGATGATATTGTCTATTCTTCCAGCGACGGACGCTCGGTGCGAAAAGTGGCTTTCCTTTTTGGTGTAGCTGATGGTGGCACTATCATCAACGTAACGCAATTTAAGGCTTAAACAGAAGTACAAATTGTAGCTTCAAGATGTCAAGAGATGCCAGGATCCATAGGATATATTGATGGCTCCGAAATAAAGTTTGCTGAAGCTCCTTCGAGAAACCACGAATTCTTCTTTTCGCGTAAAGGTCAATACTCAATTAAAATGCAAGTTGTTTGTGATTACATGCTCAGGACAATTCAGGTAACAGTTGGTTATCCTGGCAGTGTACATGACTAAAACATTTTTTCAGAATGTGCTCTTGCAAAACATCCACGGCGCTATATATCAGCACCACAGTGGATAGCCGGTGACTGTGCTTACCCGCTGAAACCATTTTTGCTCACCACATTCCGCCAAAATAGCCCAGAATACACTTAAGAGGAAATATAAGCTTTTAGCAAGTATTTTTTAAGATATCGAATTAGAATTGAAAATTGCTTTGGCTGTTTAAAGGAAAGATTCGGCAGCTTAAAGGAGCTTGGGTTCCGAATGCAATCAGCGGCAAATAAAACCCATTGCAAATAATGGATTATGGCGTGTTGCATTCTTCGTAACATTTTAATTGACTATAAAAATAAAGATGACCCTTCTGTGTTGGGGCATTATAATTTACCAACATAGAGTAACACGAGGAATAGCTTACTTAATTTCATACCCAATATGAACGAATGACTTGAAGATGTGAACATGCTTATTTATTTTTATAATGCTAAAAAAGTGTGATTTAAACAGTTGCAATGATAATATAAGGAAAATTATTCCTTGGATTGCAGAAATTCTGACTGCAGCCCTTATTCCCGTTTGTATTCCGGAATAATTATTCTCATTTTTATTCCTTAATTTTTTTTATTCTACATGAGGAATGCAAACGAAAAAGTAAAGTAAAGTAAAGTAAAGTAAAGTAAAGTAAAGTAAAGTAAAGTAAAGAAAAGTAAAGTAAAGTAAAGTAAAGTAAAGTAAAGTAAAGTAAAGTAAAGTAAAGTAAAGTAAAGTAAAGTAAAGTAAAGTAAAGTAAAGTAAAGTAAAGTAAAGTAAAGTAAAGTAAAGTAAAGTAAAGTAAAGTAAAGTAAAGTAAAGTAAAGTAAAGTAAAGTAAAGTAAAGTAAAGTAAAGTAAAGTAAAGTAAAGTAAAGTAAAGTAAAGTAAAGTAAAGTAAAGTAAGGTAAAGTAAAGTAAAGTAAAGTAAAGTAAAGTAAAGTAAAGTAAAGTAAAGTAAAGTAAAGTAAAGTAAAGTAAAGTAAAGTAAAGTAAAGTAAAGTAAAGTAAAGTAAAGTAAAGTAAAGTAAAGTAAAGTAAAGTAAAGTAAAGTAAAGTAAAGTAAAGTAAAGTAAAGTAAAGTAAAGTAAAGTAAAGTAAAGTAAAGTAAAGTAAAGTAAAGTAAAGTAAAGTAAAGTAAAGTAAAGTAAAGTAAAGTAAAGTAAAGTAAAGTAAAGTAAAGTAAAGTAAAGTAAAGTAAAGTAAAGTAAAGTAAAGTAAAGTAAAGTAAAGTAAAGTAAAGTAAAGTAAAGTAAAGTAAAGTAAAGTAGAGTAAAGTAAAGTAAAGTAAGGTAAAGTAAAGTAAAGTAAAGTAAAGTAAAGTAAAGTAAAGTAAAGTAAAGTAAAGTAAAGTAAAGTAAAGTAAAGTAAAGTAAAGTAAAGTAAAGTAACGTAAAGTAAAGTAAAGTAAAGTAAAGTAAAGTAAAGTAAAGTAAAGTAAAGTAAAGAAAAGTAAAGTAAAGTAAAGTAAAGTAAAGTAAAGTAAAGTAAAGTAAAGTAAAGTAAAGTAAAGTAAAGTAAAGTAAAGTAAAGTAAAGTAAAGTAAAGTAAAGTAAAGTAAAGTAAAGTAAAGCAAAGGAAGATAAAGTAAAGTAAAGTAAAGTAAAGAAAAGTAAAGTAAAGTAAAGTAAAGTAAAGTAAAGTAAAGTAAAGTAAAGTAAAGTAAAGTAAAGTAAAGTAAAGTAAAGTAAAGTAAAGTAAAGTAAAGTAAAGTAAAGTAAAGTAAAGTAAAGTAAAGTAAAGTAAAGTAAAGTAAAGTAAAGTAAATTAAATTAAAGTAAAGTAAAGTAAAGTAAAGTAAAGTAAAGTAAAGTAAAGTAAAGTAAAGTAAAGTAAAGTAAAGTAAATTAAAGTAAAGTAAAGTAAAGTAAAGTAAAGTAAAGTAAAGTAAAGTAAAGTAAAGTAAAGTAAAGTAAAGTAAAGTAAAGTAAAGTAAAGTAAAGTAAAGTAAAGTAAAGTAAAGTAAAGTAACGTAAAGTAAAGTAAAGTAAAGTAAAGTAAAGTAAAGTAAAGTAAAGTAAAGTAAAGTAAAGTAAAGTAAAGTAGAGTAAAGTAAAGTAAAGTAAAGTAAAGTAAAGTAAAGTAAAGTAAAGTAAAGTAAAGTAAAGTAAAGTAAAGTAAAGTAAAGTAAAGTAAAGTATAGTAAAGTAAAGTAAATTAAATTAAAGTAAAGTAAAGTAAAGTAAAGTAAAGTAAAGTAAAGTAAAGTAAAGTAAAGTAAAGTAAAGTAAAGTAAAGTAAAGTAAAGTAAAGTAAAGTAAAGTAAAGTAAAGTAAAGTAAAGTAAAGTAAAGTAAAGTAAAGTAAAGTAACGTAAAGTAAAGTAAAGTAAAGTAAAGTAAAGTAAAGTAAAGTAAAGTAAAGTAAAGTAAAGTAAAGTAAAGTAAAGTAGAGTAAAGTAAAGTAAAGTAAAGTAAAGTAAAGTAAAGTAAAGTAAAGTAAAGTAAAGTAAAGTAAAGTAGAGTAAAGTAAAGTAAAGTAAAGTAAGGTAAAGTAAAGTAAAGTAAAGTAAAGTAAAGTAAAGTAAAGTAAAGTAAAGTAAAGTAAAGTAAAGTAAAGTAAAGTAAAGTAAAGTAAAGTAAAGTAAAGTAAAGTAAAGTAAAGTAAAGTAAAGTAAAGTAAAGTAAAGTAAAGTAAAGTAAAGTAAAGTAAAGTAAAGTAAAGTAAAGTAAAGTAAAGTAACGTAAAGTAAAGTGAAGTAAAGTAAAGTAAAGTAAAGTAAAGTAAAGTAAAGTAAAGTAAAGTAGAGTAAAGTAAAGTAAAGTAAAGTAAAGTAAAGTAAAGTAAAGTAAAGTAAAGTAAAGTAAAGTAAAGTAAAGTAAAGTAGAGTAAAGTAAAGTAAAGTAAAGTAAGGTAAAGTAAAGTAAAGTAAAGCAAAGGAAAGTAAAGTAAAGTAAAGTAAAGTAAAGTAAAGTAAAATAAAGTAAAGTAAGGGAAGGTGCAGTGCAACGACCAACCGGCCTTTAGAGAAGCCATTGGTAGCGCGGTAGGAGAAGTTGGCGATGCACAACAAATCTCTAAGCGTATGAAGCTAGAGGTATTGGGCATGGACTGTCTCACAACGGTTGAGGAAATAGAAGAGGCCGTTCGAAGAGAGATCGGAGAAAGCTCAGGCCAAATCCGTATCTCTCTTTTCGCCGTAAATCAGAGAGAGCAAAAGAAGGCTGTTGTCGAAGTGGACGAAGGTCCCGGAAGCCAACTGCTCAAAAAAGGAAAAATTCCCATCGGCTGGATCCAATGTAGGATCAGACAGCGTGCGGAAGTGCTACGCTGCTTCAGGTGTCTCGGCTACGGACACCGACAGGCTGGCTGCAATGGGCCCGACAGGAGGGACGCGTGCTGGAAGTGTGGGAACTCTGGCCACAAATCCTCATCCTGCACTGAAAAGGCAAAATGCTACCTTTGCACCACGGGAAACCTCGATCATCTTCCCGGGTCTGGAGCATGTAGCACGTTTAGAGAAGCACTTGCTTCGGCGAAAGCCAAACTGTCGCCCCAATGGCCAGCGTGATTCAAGGAAATCTGAATCGATGCAGGTTAGCTGATGAACTGCTAGACCAACTGGTGCTTGATCACCAAATAAACTATGCAATCATCAGCGAACCTTACAAGGCCAGAGACAGCTGGTACATTGACGAATCTGGCGCTGCTGCTATCTGGATAGTGGACGCCAATACCAATGTTACTAATCGTGCTGCCGGGCATGGCTACGTCCGTGTAACTGTAACGCGAACAACTCTTGTTACTTGCTACCTTTCACCAGATGACCCCATTCAGAGGTTCAAAGAAAAGCTGGAGCTATTAGAAGACGACCTACGGGACCAAACGGGCAACCTGGTCATCGCTGGAGACTTCAACGCTAGAGCAATAGAATGGGGCATGCCTCAAACTAATACCAGGGGAAAACTAATTCTGGAAATGGCAGCCCGACTCGGTGTGGTCGTACTGAATACGGGCACGACCCCGTAAAAAAAAAAAGTAAAGTAAAGTAAAGTAAAGTAAAGTGATTGTCAGACCGCTCAATGCTTAACGCCGTCAAGCCAAGGTTATCGGCGCTGCATTTCTAAGTTCTCATTATGCTGCTTTGTTTATGCTGTGTATTGCATACATGCACAATAGAATTCCTTCTTTTGTGCTGCTTCGTTTTTACATAGCTGTCAAATAAACTTTGTTCTACTTACTTTATAATTCGTTCTTTTGGATTCTAACGTGATTGGAGAAAGGTGCCTTTTAGCGCGAAGAAATATAAGTGTAAGAATTTTCATCTTTGTCTCTACAATTATAGTTATATATATATGTATATATGTCCGAATTCAAAACTAATAAAATAAATATAGATTTTAGCAATTACTACCAGCGACTGCATTAGCTGAAAATACGGTTTTTCATTTGGTTCGCACCTCCTTCAATAAACTAAAATACTTATACGTTTTACTTGGAAGCGATCGAATAGACACGTGTGATCATAACCTGAAAATGGATATGCAGGAAGAACACAACACGGTCGACCAAGGGGCAGCCGCTGTTAACTTGACTGGCCAAATCGCTCCGACCGGCGCCACAGCCTTGATTACTGGTTGCGCGTCCACTGAAGCACAGGTGCCTGCTAAAACAGTGGCTGGTACTCGTACAACCCAAAACTATATTACGTCTACTTCGATGCCGTCGCACGCAAACCCTGCTATATACCCTGTGGCAGACGGGTCGCCACGTGATCCTTCACCGCCGCGAACTCGTGCGGGAACTTTACGCAAAGAAAAACCTAGGAAACGTGCACGGCCTGCACAAACGATTACTGTTGCTGACAACGAAAATATAGAAAATAATCTTCAAGTTAGATGGGACACCAGTTCCAGTAACTGCGTTCCGAGTTCACTTCCGCCCTTAACCACTAGCAATGAAGCATCGCAAGAACTGAGAACACAATTGTCGCAAATGGGGTTGCATGATAAAGCTAATGTAAGTATATTTCACCAGCCGTCCTTGGCTGGCGGTCCGTCACAAAGCATCTGTTTACCCCATGAATCAACCAGTTACGGTCTTGCTACTAATTTTCCCGCAACAACTGCAATGATTGGTCAAAGTTATTCCCATCAAATGCATGAGCCCACCCGTTCTTCTGGAATATTTTCGGGAGGCCTGTCTTCGCGAAGTACTGCATGTAGCGTAGGCAACGTATCGAATGCGTTTGCTCCCAACTTAGCACCTCTGTTCAGTATTTCGGGGGAGCGTCGGGGAGATATCTCCTCCTTTTCTGGTATACAGAGTTGCGAAATTAATTCCAATCGATTTCACGCAGGCATGCCGACGGCTTCTATACATCACCCGGTAAGACCTTCACAAGCATGGGGTAACCAAACCCATGGTTTTCAGAGTTTCGGGGCGCGTTCTAACCAGTATGACCATGCCCTGCCGCCAGCGTCGTGTTATAACCCATCCAATTTTTCTACAACTTCCTTCGGCCATCAGCTACACGGACCGACCTCGGAGAGCAACATAACGTTGTCAACGTCTCATATTTCTGCGCGGCACGTAATGTCGAAGGACCTACCGCTATTCTCGGGAAACCCCGAAGAATGGCCCGTTTTCATAACAAATTTCCAACAATCTACTGAGCGCTGCGGCTTCACCAATCAGGAGAATTTGATTCGCCTACAAAAATGCCTGAGAGGACAGGCCCTAGAAGCTGTGCGTGGAAAGCTCATGATGCCGAGCACTGTTCCTTTTGTACTTGAGACCTTGCGCATGTTATATGGTCGAGCCGACATAATACAACAAACACCTCAAGCTAAGCTAAGGCAATACCCAGAGGTAAGAATGAACAAAATGGAAACCTTAGTTAATTTTGCACTAGCCGTTCAAAATTATAGAACAACTATGCAGGCTACGGGTTAGAAAATTATTTAAATGATCCAATGTTGCTCAACGATTTGTTGACTAAGCTGCCTTATGATCTTAAGCTAGATTGGGGACGTTGTAGGTTAATGCACCAACGAATTGACATGATTGCATTTGATGAATGGTTATTCCCTTTAGCAACATGTGCCAGTCAGGTTACTCCTTTCGGTAGCTCCGGGGTATCTTCGTCTCGCGTAGAAGAGAAAAAAGGTAGTCGCAAGCAGCAACGCGAAATCCTTATGACACATGACGTAGTGGGAGGCGAACGTAAGCAGACCGAATGTCCTAAATGCCAGGATAATCATCTACTGGTATGCTGTAATGAGTTTTTGGCTGTGCAAAAGGAGGCTAGATGGGAGTTTGTTCGTAAGGAACGGCTATGTATTCGCTGCCTTAAACGGCACTTTATTAGAAATTGTAATTCAAAGAAGAAATGCGGGATTGACGCTTGTCAAATGGCGCATAACCCCCTTTTGCACACTATACGTAAAACTGGTGGTGACATACAGGGGAAAACGGTCGATCAACAAGATACTAAAAGGCAGGTGACGTCATCCGTTTTGTGTCATATAAAAAATAGTAAACGTACTCTGTTTCGCTATAAACCTGTGACGTTGCACGGTCGCCATGGTGTTGTAAATACATATGCATTCGCTGATGAAGGATCAGCGTGTTCCCTTATTGAGAGTAGTTTAGCAAACGAATAAGGGTTAGATGGTCCCAGAAAAGAGCTTTGCCTACAATGGACTGGCGACATAACTCAGAGTGAACTAGAATCGAAGACAGTCAGAGTGAAAATATCTTCACAAGATAGAGGAGCGCGAGGCTTCTATATAGAGAATGCTCGTACAGTGTCAAAACTGAATTTGCCACTACAATCTCTTGAGCGAAAAGATATATCTCAACGTGAATATTTAAAGAATATACCGGTGTACCCTTACGAAGCTGTACAAGCTCGGATTCTGATTGGTTTAGACAATATTAAGCTTTGCGTGCCTAGAGAGATCCGGCAATCGGAGAAGGATAACGTCATTGCAGTTAGGTGCGTGCTGGGATGGTCAATATTTGGCAAAGATGATAACAACGAAAGTACCACGCAGAGAGTAATGCATGTCTGCGAGTGCGGTAGCAACATCCGTTTAGAGGAGCTCCTAAAATCATACTTTTCGTTAGATTCGGTAGGCATTAGAGCAGTTAAACCCCTCGTCTCTGCGGAAGAGGAACGGTCTCTTCGAATTATGGAGTCTACCACCAGATATCTTCCAGAGCAAAAAAGATGGGAGACGGGCCTTTTGTGGAATGCCGATAACGTTAAGCTACCCGACTCATTTCAAATGGCACGTCGCAGGCTTCAGTGTCTGGAGGCGAAAATGGCACGTGATCCTGATTTGAAACAGTTTCTTTTGACTACCATGGCGGATTACGAGCGCAAAGGCTACGTGAGGATGCTCGATAAGCCCGACCCATGCCTTAGTGATAAATCATGGTATATTCCAATTTTTACGGTCACTAACACCAACAAGAACAAAACTCGGCTGGTCTGGGACGCGGCCGCAACTGTTAATAATATGTCACTAAATTCCTTTCTTATGAAAGGTCCGGACTTTACAAAGTCTCTTGGAGGTATTCTAATTCGCTTCAGGGGAAAACCCATCGCCTTATGTGGCGATATTCGTGAGATGTACCATCAGGTACTAGTAAATAAGGGCGATCAAGCTGCGCAAAAGTTTCTATGGCGTGGAGGAGAGACAAGAAGGGAACCCGATACCTATGTTATGCAGGTAATGACATTTGGAGCCTCTTGCTGACCTTCGTCAGCCAATTACGTGAAAAATAAAAACGCTGAGCGATTCCGAGACCAACATCGTGCCGCGGTAGATGCAATCATAGAAAACACCTTCGTAGATGACTGGCTTCAAAGCGCGCATAATGAGGAAGAAATGACTGACCTTGGTTTAACTGTGCGGAGCATCCATGCCAGCGGAGGCTTTGAAATGAGAAGCTGGAAATCAAATTCGACAGCCGTGTTACGTGCCCTAAGCGGACAATCCCAGCAGGAGGACAAACGTATTGAAAATCCGAGCACATACCAAGAGAAAGTCTTGGGAATGTGGTGGTCCCCGGTAGACGATGTGTTGTAGTTTTCTGAAAACTTTTCGAAGGAACTTTTTCACGAGGATAAAACTCCAACCAAACGCCAAGTACTTCGAGTAATAATGACCATATTTGACCCGCTAGGGCTTTTGGGATTCTATTCCGTTTTCTCGAAGGTGCTAATGCAAGAGATTTGGCGATCAGGTATCTCTTGGGATGAGACTATAAAAGCGGAACAAGAGGAAAAGTGGCGGACGTGGTTACGTCACATACGCTTAATACCGACTGTGCGAATTCCTCGCTGCTATCCTTTAGTCAACTACGCCGAAAGCCTCCAGCTGCACGTATTCGTCGACGCTAGCATTGATGCCTACGCGGCGGTGGCATATTTACGCGGCGAAGGGAGTGACGTATTTTCTTGTAGTCTGGTGGCCTCAAAAACAAGGGTAGCGCCTTTGAAGCCTATTTCCATTCCCAGGTTGGAGTTAATGGCCGCGATTCTTGGCTTGTGGTTAGCAAAATTTTTATCAAAGGAGCTTTCGGCTTCCGTTCAGCGCAAAGTATTCTGGTCCGACTCAAAAAATGTGTTGTACTGGATCCGTTCAGATGCAAGAAAATTCCAGCAGTTTGTAGCTGTAAGGGTAGGCGAAATATTACAAGATTCTTCAGTAGAAGAATGGAGATGGGTTCCGACATCAGAAAATGTGGCGGACGAAGCAACCAAATGATCGAAGGAACCGCTCTTTGATTCGGATACACGATGGTTTATAGGCCCATACTTTTTGACGCTCTCAGAAAATGAATGGCCGAAGGAAAGCCTGGGCGGAGAGTCGGTGATGGCATTGCATGTCGAGTTGAAACGAAAATTGCCGTCAAATTTAAAAGTTATTAGCCCTGACTCCCATCGGTTCAGTAAGTGGGAGACGCTGCGAAGCGCGCAAGGTTATGTTCTACGTTTTATAAACAGAATAGCGTCAAAGCTATTGCATATTTCTAATGTGTTTAACCTCATAACCAAGCTAGACGTCGAAGGATACGAATACGTTATAATTCGCAACTGTCAAGAAGAAATATATTGCGACGAAATCTTGAATATCCTTGCCGGTGAAAATATATCCAGCAATAGTACCATTCACAAATGCTCTCCTTATTTAGACGAATATGGGATTCTGAGAATGCGAGGAAGAATAGATGCGATAGACGGTGTAAGTTTTTCGGTAAAGCGCCCTATCATTTTGCCTCGCCATCATCAGGTGACACGTCTCATAACGGACTTTTATCATCGTAAGTTTCATCACCACCATAATGAAATCGTAGGGAACGAAATGCGACAAAGGTATTGGATACAAGGCTTGAGGGCATTAATAAGGGACACCGCGAAAAACTGCCAACTCTGCCGCAAGAGTCGCGCAACCCCGTATCCGCCGAAAATGGGAGGCTTGCCAGCAGAGAGACTTGATTCCTTTACCCATCCTTTCACAAACACCGGTGTCGACTACTTCGGTCCAATTGAAGTGGCAGTTGGACGGCGCCGAGAGAAACGTTGGGGAGTCCTCTTCACATGTTTGACAGTCCGTGCCGTGCATATCGAGCTGGCTTCATCACTCTCGACAGATTGCTTCTTACTTGCGCTGAAACAATTTGTTTCGCGTCGTGGTGTACCGGCATGCATATGGTCAGACAACGGTACAAATTTTCGCGGGGCCAGTCGCATACTCGTGGACGAAATAAAGAAGTTATCATCCGAAGAACTCGAAGGTCGCCGTCCAGACATCAAATGGAAATTTATACCGCCTGCATCTCCTCATATGGGGGGGCTGTTGGGAAAGAATGGTGCGCTCCGTTAAATCCGTTCTTATGGACATTCTACCGCCGGCTAATTTGGAGAAGATATACTTAGAGCGGCTTTAGCAGAGGTGGAATTCATTTTAAACTCCAGGCCACTTACATACGTTCCGCTTGATTCGCCGGAAGCTGAGGCGATAACACCCAACCATTTTCTTCTTGGTAGTTCAAATGGAGAGAAGAAATTCAGCTTTGGTGAGACTAATTATTCAACGCTAAATAAAAACCTTCGAGTGTCCGAACAAATAGCTGACTATTTTTGGAGAAGGTGGTTGCGAGAATATTTGCCGTGGTTAACGAGGAGGACAAAATGGTTCGACAAGACCGTTGATCCCATGCGTGCAGGAGATGTTGTTATAATCGTTGACGAAAACGTCAAACGAAATACGTGGAAAAGAGGGATCATTGTAGACGTTACTCAGTCAGCTGATGGCGGAGTTCGAAGTGCTGTCATCAAAACTAGTGAAGGATTATATACGAGGCCAGTTGTACAGCGTACAGCGAAACAGCACGAAGTTCATGGAAGGGTGTATGTTAGACCGCTCAATGCTTAACGCCGTCAAGCCAAGGTTATCGGCGCTGCATTTCTAAGTCATTATGCTGCTTTGTTTATGCTGTGTATTGCATACATGCACAATAGAATTCCTTCTTTTGTGCTGCTTCGTTTTTACATAGCTGTCAAATAAACTTTGTTCTACTTACTTTATAATTCGTTCTTTTGGATTCTAACGTGATTGGAGAAAGGTGCCTTTTAGCGCGAAGAAATATAAGTGTAAGAATTTTCATCTTTGTACAATTATACTTATATATATATATATATATGTCCGAATTCAAAACTAATAAAATAAATATAGATTTTAGCAATTACTACCAGCTCCTGGATTAGCTGAAAATACGTTTTTTCATTTGGTTCGCACCTTCTTCAATAGTGATGTAAAGTAAAGTAAAGCAAAGCAAAGTAAAATAAAGTAAAGTAAAGAAAAGTAAAGTAAAGTAAAGTAAAGTAAAGTAAAGTAAAGTAAAGTAAAGTAAAGTAAAGTAAAGTAAAGTAAAGTAAAGTAAAGTAAAGTAAAGTAAAGTAAAGTAAAGTAAAGTAAAGTAAAGTAAAGTAAAGTAAAGTAAAGTAAAGTAAAGTAAAGTAAAGTAAAGTAAAGTAAAGTAAAGTAAAGTAAAGTAAAGTAAAGTAAAGTAAAGTAAAGTAAAGTAAAGTAAAGTAAAGTAAAGTAAAGTAAAGTAAAGTAAAGTAAAGTAAAGTAAAGTAAAGTAAAGTAAAGTAAAGTAAAGTAAAGTAAAGTAAAGTAAAGTAAAGTAAAGTAAAGTAAAGTAAAGTAAAGTAAAGTAAAGTAAAGTAAAGTAAAGTAAAGTAAAGTAAAGTAAAGTAAAGTAAAGTAAAGTAAAGTAAAGTAAAGTACAGTAAAGTAAAGTAAAGTAAAGTAAAGTAAAGTAAAGTAAAGTAAAGTAAAGTAAAGTAAAGTAAAGTAAAGTAAAGTAAAGTAAAATAAAGTAAAGTAAAGTAAAGTAAAGTAAAGTAAAGTAAAGTAAAGTAAAGTAAAGTAAAGTAAAGTAAAGTACAGTAAAGTAAAGTAAAGTAAAGTAAAGTAAAGTGAAGTAAAGTAAAGTAAAGTAAAGTAAAGTAAAGTAAAGTAAAGTAAAGTAAAGTAAAGTAAAGTAGAGTAAAGTAAAGTAAAGTAAAGTAAAGTAAAGTAAAGTAGAGTAAAGTAAAGTAAAGTAAAGTGAACTAAAGTAGAATAAAGTAAAGTAAAGTAAATTAAAGGCAGGTTCTAGAGAAGCAAAGTATCATGGGAGACATACTACATGCTGCGAATGATGTTCCTGACCAATGTGCATGTTGGAAGTAGGGGGGGCATTGGGGGCAGAGAAGGAGGGAACTAACCCCTTCGGGTTATTGGTTTTTTAATATGCACAATGTTAATGACGTGCAACTCGATGGTTGATCTACGGACATGATGCCTCTCATTACCCAGCTTCCCCTTCCCCTACCCAGCACCTTCACAGGGAAAAAATTATTACCATTTTTCTTTTATAGTGATAGTTAGAAAGATAGAAAGAAGATTTGAACCGACGTACGGAGGGGGAAAACGTGGGAGACACTTTTTGAAGCTAGCCGAAATTTTAAATCGGTTGAGGCTACTGATAAGATGGTTGACGCGTTCAATTCTTTCGTTGAAAGGAAATCTTAAGGGTCTCATGAAAAAATCGATGCGTCCGCAGATCAAATCGGAAAAAACGGTGCATTTGCGGATACCGGGTGCACGTTTAATATATAAAGCATCTACTTACTTCTCATTGTAGCTCCTTCCATGCTACCGCCCCCTGTCGATGATTCCCATTCTTTCGCTTTATTGTAGTTTGTGCGCATATTGCGCATTTTTGCACGCACTAGTTTCCACTGGACATCAATTAGCTTTTCCTCTAAAAAGCGCTTATAAAAAATTTGAGCACTGGTTTCTGCAGGAGCCCCGCATTTAGCAAATATCTAGATTAAGAAACAAAATACAAACCTTGAAATCGCGATTTTCGCCTAAAAATTCCACGAGCATCTTCTTCTCGTCCAACGTCCACCTACTTACGGGGTTCACCCGAGCGCGTTTGGCCTTCTCCTGTGACCGACAAAGAAAGTCACGCACGTATAAATTGTCAACACCGAACACACACACACTTTGTAAACAAAACACAATTCGTAAAAATCCTGAGCAATACGGTCACGTAGCACCTGAGCCTAGCGAAATATATACCATTTTTTAAACATTAAATCTGTTTATATTATTTATTTATCCGGGCAAGTTCCGAGCCGAGGTGAGTGCGAGTGAAAGTGAAGTGAAGTGCCCCTAGAAATATATAAAACTAAAAGGATAAGTACCCCTAACCCCTTAGAAACGGTACCAGAGTAAGTTGTATCTTACCAAATTATTTAAAATTTAAATTTGCCAGCATATTTAGTATATGCAAAAAATATTGGCCACCCAAAAACCCTAATTGTTGTACATACATAAGTACACATTTACAAAAAAAAAAACAAAAAAAAAACAAAAATTCCATCAAAAACGGAATATTTTATAAACTATAGTCGGTAAAAAATCCACAAAAAGTTATACATATATACCGTCTTCCCGGTTGTATCAAAGTTCCGATCACCACTTATATATATACATATTTACATATATTTATTTAAATCATTTTCCATTTTAAGTCCGGCACAAAAAGTATATACAAAAATACTTATCTAAATTTCAAACCGCGGCTTTTCTGCTTATTTTTCAAGCACAAAAAAAACTAACAACAAAATATATTCAAGTTTTCACTTGCAAATTTACCCGGCAATACCCCCTCTGCTTGCATTCCCCTACACATATAAGTCAAGTAAAGGCAGGATTGTAACAATAAATAAGCAAAAAATAACAAGCAAAAGAAAGTAAAACATTAAAATAACTACAAAGCTATTTTCTGCTATCCCATAATAATTATCTGTATTCTTATTATATTCACGGGAAAAATATAGACAAACACACAAACGTGTGTTAAGCGAAAAAGCACCCAAAACATTGTACACAAACAACAAAGTTCCTTGCACTCAATTGCATTGAACTTAAAATTGCATTGGCATAAGAAAAGCAGAACACAATTTCTCATATTGGTTACCTGCATTGCTTTTGTCCACCGCTGCTATACATTTATACAAACACACAAACTTGTGTTTAGTACCCTCACAAAAAAAACTTACATACAAACGTTCATATATATACGAAAAATTTAATAACTAACCTTAGTCAAGAGGGTAACCCAACAAACTTTTGGTGCACGAAAGCATAAAATAAATTACAAATATATAAATATATATTTTTATCTTTAACTTAATAAGTACATATAATCTAACTCGACTTCGAAATTACAGTCGTGACTAAAATTAAAGCAGTGTTACGCATAAAAGCACGATTCACTAAAAACCATATACTAATAATAAATTCAATATACATTGATATTTTTATTTTAAAACATCAAATCGTTAAAGACTGACAAACTACAGTCGCGCGCAAAAAATAAGCACCGGTAAATTTAAAAGCTCGGTAAATTAAAAACCAAATATATATCGACATATATAAATATACCGATCATTTTATTTATAAAAGAGGTTCACTTTCCGACTTATAATGTCAACGGACCCTAAAGCAACTCATCAATTATTAGATGTACCCAAAATGGGTGAAGAAGAAAAGCCTCAAGGCAGCCCTGCTGAAAGCACCCGTTCAAAACAGGGTGCAAAGTAAAAAAGGGGCAAAGATTTCTCAGCTGCAAAATTCATTGCAGATAGTGACAGTATTATAAGATACTGCGCAAGATTTTCCTCAATCCCTATAGAGGAAAATAAAGAATCGGTTCTGGAAGTGAAAGAAAAATCACTTGATAGATTTTGGACACGGCTCCAATCGGCATATGACGCAATCATCGAAACAGATGATTCAGAATTGCCTGAAAATTTTAAAAACTCGGCATATGCAAAATATGAAAACTGCTTAGACCAATATGAAGAAACTAAGGCGTTGATCGCGGATCAATTAAAACTTCTAAAGCCTGTAACTGCACCTACTCCACCCCAGCGAGTAGAGCTGCCCCAAGCAAAAATAAACGAAGCAAGTTCCGGCATATATCTCAAAGTGCCAGCCTGTGATACTGAAGTATTT
Organism: Merzomyia westermanni; assembly: GCA_949987695.1. Classification (NCBI taxonomy): domain Eukaryota; kingdom Metazoa; phylum Arthropoda; class Insecta; order Diptera; family Tephritidae; genus Merzomyia; species Merzomyia westermanni. Next base: position 69,215,905 of record OX465292.1, read on the forward strand.
CATGGGGGTTATGAACAATGGCCGTCCTTCCGGGATATGTTCTCAGCCGTGTACATAAACCACCCAAAGCTATCACAAGCGAAAAAACTATATCACTTGCGAAATAAAACAAGAGGTCAAGCAGAGGCAATAGTCAAACAGTTCGCACTTAACGATGACAATTTTAATCTGGCTTGGGAAGCGTTAAAAGCTAGGTATGAAAATGAAAGAGTCTTGGTCGATAAATAAATATCAACCTTAATGAATTTGCCAAAAATTCAAAAAGAAACAAGTGAGGAATTTCTAAAATTACAGTCAACAGTTACAAACTGTTTGTCGGTTCTAGCAACCCAAAATGTCCCCACTGAAAACTGGGGCCCCATTCTGGTCAATATATGCGCTGCCACATTACCAATCGCTCTCATCCCGTAAAAAATGCCCAACGTGGCAACAAATGAAAGATTTCCTCACTACCCAGTTCGAAATCGCAGAACGGGTAGATAATAACGTATCAAAGCCGAAAAATATACACGAAGACCATAATAGAAGCTTCTTTAAACCCCAAGCCACTAAAAATAACTCAAATAATAAGAGCTTCAATAAGTCTCAATCGTTCACCTCTGAACAACTCAGACATATGTCATGCGAACTGTGCAGCGGAGGTCATCAAATACGATCTTGCGAGAGATTTAAAAATTTATCAATAAACGAAAGAAATAACATAGTCAGAACTAAGAAACTTTGCAACAACTGCCTGTCACCTAGCCACACGGTACAGGCATGTCCAAGTAAATACAATTGCTCATATTGCCGTAGGAGACATCATTCGATGCTCCATAATAATCACTATAATACTCCCCAAAATAATCCAAATGCCAGAAGAACCACAGGACTAGCTGCAACAGCTAGATCGGATAATCCCGAAAAAGACAATCCCGAAAGTTGTCAAGAACAACCATGCTGCTCAAACGCAGCCAGAATACAAACGCTACATTCAGAAAATGAAAGCAAAACACTATTACCGACAGCAATAGTCTCCATCGAACACCGAGGAGAACTATTTAAGCTAAGGGCCTTAATAGATCAAGGATCACAGCGATCATTTATAGCATCTAAGGTCCAAAAAAGTTTAAATCTGCCAACCAAACAAGCCAATTTCGAAATTTCAGGAATGGGCGGAAGAGTTGTTCAAAACTCAAATAAAATCTGCTCCATTACCCTGGTTTCAACAAGCGCGGATCAAAGAATAGAAGCACAAGCTATCGTTCTGCCGCGACTTACCAACATGCTTCCGAGCTATAACATAAATAGCAAACACTGGCAAAAGTTCTCACATCTGAAACTAGCCGATCCCAACTGCCATACACCCGATCAAATCGACATATTATTGGAAAGCGATCTAATCCCCCAAATAGTACTTCAAGGTGTTGAGAAAATCTCCAACAACCTACTAGCCCAAAATACCATCTTTGGATGGATTTTAAGCGGGCAAGTCAAAGAGAAAATCTCCAGCTTCACAACGCAATTGAAAAAATTCTGGGAGGTAGAAGAATTACCCCCAATCCCCGTTACTACACCTGACGACAAGTATTGTGAAGACTTCTATCAAGCCACAACTACAAGATCAGACAACGGGCGGTACGTCGTTCGACTACCATTCAAACAACAATTTCCCAACGCACTCGCCTTAGGTCACTCCCGAACCTCAGCGCTACAGCAGTTTTTAAGTATGGAACGAAACTTACTTAAAAAAGGCGAACTTAAAACCTCATACGACAACGTCCTTGAGGAATACATAAAATTGGAACCAGTAAATTCCTATGAGAAAATAACAAAAGTAAAACACTCATCCTTTTATCTACCACACCACGCGGTTATCAAACCGGAAAAACTTACAACAAAAGTACGAGTGGTATTCAATGCATCTAAATGCACGAGCTCAGGTAACTCTTTAAATGACGTGTTATACACGGGTCCAACATTACAACCCGATTTAATACTACTTATCCTACAGTGGCGTATGTATAAATACGTATTCAATGGTGACGTCGAAAAAATGTACAGGCAAATCCTAGTACATGAAGACGACCAAGACTATCAGCGCATTATATTCCGCAACTCACCTAGTAGTCAAATCCGCGACTACAAACTAAAAACGGTGACATTTGGCGTGAACTGCGCTCCGTTTCTAGCCATTCGAACATTACACGAACTGGCAAAAGACACTAAAGCAAAACTACCACTAGCCGCCCCGGTGCTAAGCTCTCAAACATACGTAGACGATGTACTCTCGAAGCCACAGCCTTCCTCTAGCCTCAACGACCACAGGCCACCAGGGCCGAGGAATGGTCGGAAACACCACCAAGGGACCCCGTAGTAGCGCATGGCGTGCGTTGCCCTCTCTGCTGTCGCCCGCATGCACTACGCCTATGCGCTATTTTTAAAGGCATGCAGCCGCAGCAACGTCAGCAAGTAGCGCAGGCCCACGGGTACTGCCTTAATTGTTTGGCACTATGGCATGCCACTGCAGAGTGCACCTCGTCCGTCATGTGTCACCTGTGCGACAGGCCACACCACACTCTTCTGCACCGGACCTCCAGGCGTAGCGCCCCATTGGCCCCGCCTTCACGCAACAACATGCGACCCAGATCGCAACCTCCTCGCGTCACACACGCTTATCGAGCGACCTGGCTACAGCAACAACGTCCACACACCTGGAACCAGTCTGGGACCGTTATCGCCCTCCAGCAGCGGCACCATACCAGCGACAGCCAGCAAGTCTAGGCCGACGTCGCCCAACCGGGCTTAGCAACGTGGGGGAGACCCTGCAGCAGCTGCAACGTTTGCTAGGCTGATGACTCGCCTAGGGGGGCCGGGATGGCTAGATTAGCCACAACACTGGCGGGTGCAACCCTACCGCCAACATTCACCACATCACACACCCACACTTACACAGTCACGCACGTATAAATTGTCAACACCGAACACACACACACTTTGTAAACAAAACACAATTCGTAAAAATCCTGAGCAATACGGTCACGTAGCACCTGAGCCTAGCGAAATATATACCATTTTTTAAACATTAAATCTGTTTATATTATTTATTTATCCGGGCAAGTTCCGAGCCGAGGTGAGTGCGAGTGAAAGTGAAGTGAAGTGCCCCTAGAAATATATATGTTTTCCACTTATTTACACTTTGAAAGTTATTTTAATTTGGTTAAATGTACCTCTTTATGTTGTTGTTTTCCAATATTTTGTTTTTTGATTTTTCGCTACTTCCATAGGTGCCTGTCTTTTAGGCGAAGTAGGACCATATATATTTCTAGGGGCACTTCACTTCACTTTCACTCGCACTCACCTCGGCTCGGAACTTGCCCGGATAAATAAATAATATAAACAGATTTAATGTTTAAAAAATGGTATATATTTCGCTAGGCTCAGGTGCTACGTGACCGTATTGCTCAGGATTTTTACGAATTGTGTTTTGTTTACAAAGTGTGTGTGTGTTCGGTATTGACAATTTATACGTGCGTGACTGTGTAAGTGTGGGTGTGTGATGTGGTGAATGTCGGCGGTAGGGTTGCACCCGCCAGTGTTGTGGCTAATCTAGCCAGTATATGTTCGCTAGTAATTTTCTATACTACTTACCATTGTTTGAGTGTTGTTTTCCATTTTAGTGACTCCTTTACTTCAAATTAAATTTAAGAAGTAAACACTGACAGTTTAACTCAAACTTGAAAAGTAAAATAGCACTCTTGATATACATAGGCTACCCAGTTGTATTGTGCTATTAAATTTGTATATGACAGCAAAGAAAATATGATCGTTTTATAATCATAGCACATACAACGAATAGGAGACCTTGTGAATTGCCTATGTATATTGTAAACCGTATTTTATGAATGCAGCCAAATAACTCAACTATACATAACAAATTCCAGTCACTCTGAGAATCGTCATCAAGCTCTTCTGACGGGAGTCCAAGGAAACGCGCAGTTTTACAGGGTTGGACCAGAGTGATATGTATTGGTGTTAGAAGAGTAGGTTCAATTGAACAGGAAAAGAGATGTTTAGTGTCATGAAGAGGCATACCACATGCAGAGGACGCATTTGGCATGGTGGGGTTCAGTCTGGATAAGTAAGATGCAGAGGACGCATTTGGCATGGTGGAGTTCAGTCTGGATAAGTAAGAGATATATATAAGTATAGATATACTTGTGTGTAGCTTCTCAAACTGACTCTTCAAAAATACTTGTTTATTTATAGTTGTGTTTCTTTTTATTGTTGAACTACTATACATTGTACATCAAGTAGTTTTACTTTACGTGTAAAAAAACGTATTGCTAACAACAATTCCGCATGCTCGAGTACATTGAGCATTTTGAAGGTGAGGCTGTTGTCGCACGTCACACCCAGGATTTTATGGTGGTTCTCAGTAGGTAGAGGTACTCCATCTAGGTAGACGTTTAACTCTTGTTCCCTCTGCACGTTCCACGTCGTAAAAAGAGTGGCCGTCGATTTAGTCTCGGTAAAGAAGCTGAAAAGGTCTCGGAGTTAACATTTGAACCTCGTACACAGTTCGCCAATGTAGGGTTGCTTAACCGAAGCCATAATCGTGCATCCGTCAGTGTACGATACAATAGAGACTCCGTCGGGTGTGAGAGGAAGCCTCGAAATATATAAATTAAACAAAAGGGAGGATAGGACACCACCCTTCGGCACCGCTTGTTACATTCTTCGTGGTCTAGATTTCTTGTTCCTAAATTTCACTGACGCCTGCCGACCGTTTAGGTAGTTAGCGGTCCACCTTCTTGGCCAGCAGGAAGCGGTGCCCCTTCCAGGTCTCTTAGGAGTGTGGCATGGTTGACCATATCAAAGATCAAGTGCCATGAGCACCTTCCCATGGTTTGGAGGATGTTGATTCAAACCATAGTTTATCTGCGACGTTATGATGTTCAAAGCAGATGTTGTGGTGTGTGACTTCTGGAAACCATGCTGGTGCTGTAAAGCACATCTTCACGGCAATACCGTCGGGTTCCTTTACCTCGGCGACGGAGACGGCAATGGGATCTGTGTTTAGTTTGTGCTTATGCGCCCGATGGATGGCCCGTCTCTTGGCCCTGTCCGCAGGTGGATGCATTATAAACTCTCCGGTTAAAAAGAGCTCGCACAGCGCTTGGGGTCCGATTTGACCCTATCACCAAATGTAATTGCGACCTTGTTATTGTATTTGGTCAGATTTTATAGGACCTAGACTGTTGACCATAATTTGGCGACTACGCGGGGAGGTTGCATGCCTCTAGGTGTTGCTTCCACTTGGTCAACTTGTAGTCATTGACCGTCCATCGGATCTCCGAGTGTAGATCTAGGGTCTGCGGGATTGAAAAGTCTCCCTTGGTCAAGTTCTTTTGCCATAGCCGCTGTTCCGCAGTGAAATTTGGCTGAATTTCCGGTATTGTTCCGGAATGAAGCGTCCGGAGCCTGAATCGATAGCTTTGTGAAACTCTCGTTCACATTGGCGTACGTCTGTCGGTGTGGGTAGGGCAGCGAAGGAGCGCCCTGAGGTTATGAATTCCGTCTGTCACTCGATTTGGAGTATAATTGGCAGGTGGGCGGATGGCAATGTCAGAATCGGTCGCCAGTTGACGCAGTTTATGAGTCTTGCGCTCACGAATGAGATGTCTGTAGAGCTCTAGGAGTTGTCTCCATTTACTGTAGAGAATGCCGAGTCATGTATTTTCTCTCAAGAGCATGCCCTCTGCTGTCTACTGGCAGATTGGAGTTCCAGAGATCGTGGCGTGCGCTGAAGTAGCCGAGGATTAAACGATTGTCACCTCTGAGCAACGCACTTATATAAGGGTGATAGTCTCTCGGGAAACATGGTTCAGGGGGTATGTCGATGCTAATAAATATAATAAATAAATGCATATCGACATCGCCCGACCGGACCACTATACCTTGTCATTTTATTCACAATGAAAGAATACGAAATCGCCATTTCCTTCGACGTCGAACCGTTATTCACAAATATACAAAATAAACAATACGCAAGATTATGCAAAAATGAAAGAAATTGGAAAACCATACCAAAATAGACCAAAACAATTCCAGACGATACTTGATCTATATCATGCCAATGGGAAACCCACTATCTCCAACTATATTAGAATTCGTACTGGACACTTTTTTGGACGGCATTCTAGCTGAATTGAAATGCAAAGACATATACGTCAAATATATAGCCAAGTGTAGATGGCATATTCGCAATTGTCAAACTAAGTGCTGGCAAGACATATTAGCAACACTGAACGCACAGCCTTCCAAAATACAATTTACCAAGGTGTTCAAATTGTTGATAAGGAATAGGTAGGAGTGAAGGGAGTTTTCACTCGGCTTATGTTTGGGGGTAAATACAAGTGGGAGATTGCACTAACAAATGAAACGCGAATTTCTATTGGCAACTTAATACTAACAACAACGATTTAATTCAATTATTCGGTACTTCAATGTACAATACGATTTTCTTATGAGTTTAAGAATAATTTAATGAAATGGAAAAATGCAATATCCTTTCTTTAAATGAATGGAAATTCAAGATATTTATGTTTACATCAATTAATTAAACAAATTAATAGAAAAATTGAAACTAGATATTAATGAACCGCGCACTGCTTGTATGGTTGATTGCGAAGGTTGTAAGTCCCGCGTTGATGATAGTTACCTCTGTTGATTGCAGATGCGACAGGCGCGTTCCGATGAAAAAGTAAAAGAGAGAGAGTTCGTATGCGCACAGCGCTTTTATAGTGTTTCCAACACTGGAAGTTCGAAGGAAAGCAGGGATGCTTCCTTTGACAGGGTCATGCAGGGATGCATGACGGGCTTCGCGAACACAGTGTTGTGTTCGCTGCTAAGGTATGCAGGGTTGCATTACGGGCTTGAGGATCGCAGGAGTGCGTTCCATTTAAGGGACGAAAGTCACTTAAACATGGCGCCCTCGTTGCACTGGTGCAAGGGATGCCTTCAATTGAGCCAATGCCCGTATGGCTACGTCTATTTTCTCCTTTTGAATGGAGATTTGGCTTCTTGGTTGCCGTGATTCTTGGCGTTTGGGTACCTGCCGGCTTACGGGCACCTCTACGTGCGGACACTTGGAGCCGTTTCAGCGGCTTACGAACGTTTCGGCTGTTGGATGCTTGGCTACGAATGCTGCGACGGTCTTCCACGATGTCATCTGACGCCGTAGTGTGCAGCAGGGTGTGGTGTAATGCTTGAAATAGTTTGCACGTGTCGGGACACGAGCAATCCCTGATGCTGTCGTGGGTACGAGCAAGACAATTCGGGCAGTATCTAAATTGTCGCACTACTTCGCTGCGTTCTTCGATGTTCATTGCCATGAATTCCTTACAAAACCGGAGTGGATGATACTTCAGGCAGACCTTACATTGATAGATCCGTGGGTCCAGGTTGGTGTTGTTGGATGGTTTTGATCTGTAAAATATTAACGGTATGAGAAAGTCGTGGAAATCTTAAAACTATGGCAAACAAGTTGATTCTTAAGTGTCAAGGGTAGAGTTTAGATTCGGAACCACAGGTTGAGAAGGAAGCGGGCAGAGCTTGACAATTGGTCGAGTAAAAGTTCCAGTCTGAGTCTTGACATCCGCCACTCGCACACAATTGTCCGAACCATGATACACTTTTTCGCTGCGTCCTAGTCTCCACTCGTTGGGGGGAGTTTGGTCATTTTTGATGACCACGAAATCACCAATGGAAAGGCCTTTTTGTGGGAGCTTCCATTTGTATCTATGATAGAGTTCTTTGAGATACTCATCCTTCCAGCGTTGGCTGAACTGTTGATACAAAGCTTTGAGCTTTTCCCATCGGTTTTGTAGGGAGAGATTGTCAATTTGAGGTTCTGGAAAGCCCAGTAGTGGCCCGCCGCGGAGAAAATGTCCTGGAGTTAATGCAAGCAAGTCATTGGCATTATCAGACATCGGGGAAAGGGGTCGAGAGTTCAGTACTGCTTCGATACGAGCAAGTAAAGTTGTGATTTCTTCAAAAGTGAAGATGTGGTTTCCAACAGTGCGTTTGAAGTGATGCTTGAAACTCCTTACAGCTGCTTCCCAAAGGCCGCCCATATGAGGAGCATTCGGTGGCAGGAAATGCCATTCAAATCCATGTACGGTATACTTGGAGCGTAGGTCATCAGAAGTTTCTTTGAGGAATTTTTTGAAATCCTGTTGGAAGGCGCGGTTAGCACCAACAAAGTTCTTGCCGTTGTCCGAAAAGACTCGTTGCGGGAGTCCGCGTCTACCTACAAAGCGGGCAAATGCTGCCTGAAATGCTTTGGTTGACAAATCCGAACATGGTTCAAGGTGGATTGCCTTTGTGGAAAAGCAAATGAAGACGCAAACGTATCCCTTCAGTAGTGGGGATCTCCGGAGGGTTGATGACTTTATGTCGAGAGGACCGGCAAAGTCTAAACCGGTGTAGGTGAATGGCAACGAGAAAGTTGCACGCTCTGGGGGTAAAGCTGCCATAATTTGCGAACGACTGTTTTGTTTGAAAATTGTACAGATTTTGCAATTGCATATACAGCGTTTTACTTTTGATTTTAGCCTGGGAATGTAGTATTCCTGCCTTGCCATTCGAACCATGAGTTGCTGTTCAGCATGCATTAGAACATCATGGAGAAAATTTAGAAAAAGATAACATAATCTTGAAGATTCTGGAATAATGGTTGGATGTCTTTCATTGTACGTAAGGCCAGCGTTGGCCAAACGACCATTCACACGGAGAAGTCCATGTTGGTCAAGAAAGGGGTTTAACGTTAAAAGCGAGCTCTTTTTGGAAATTGATTCTCGATTGGACAATTGATAATATTCCTTTGGGTAGTGTCTTTCTTGCGAAAGTTTGATGAGACGAGTTTTGACCCAGTGAATTTCCTTTTGCGTAATAACCACAGAGTTATAGCAAGTGGGAGAAGTGGACTGTATTGGTTTGAATCGATGAATAAATCGAAACATGTACGCTATTACGCGTAAGGCTTTAGACCATGAAGAGAAGCGGTCTAATATATCGGGGTCGTCGTCCAAAACGTGAAGAGCTTCTACTTTACGTTGTTCTTGAGGTACGACATTTTGTCGAAATGATATTGGCCAATGATCGGGGGGCTTAAGTAACCAATCTGGTCCGTGCCACCAGAGTGATCTAAGTACTAGGTCCTGTGGTCTACAACCTCTTGTTCCAAGGTCGGCCGGGTTGTGATTAGTGGTAACATGCCGCCACTTTACATTTCCAACATTTTTAATGATTTCTGACGTACGATTGGCTACGTATACCTTCCACGTACATGGTGGTTTTTCGAGCCATGCAAGTACAATAGACGAATCGGACCAAAGAAAGACGTCTGCACCATCAAGAGATAATTGAGTAATAACCCTTTTTATGCATTTAGATAATAAGACTGCTCCACACAATTCTAGGCGTGGGAGACTCACTGTCTGTAGTGGTGCTACCTTGGTTTTTGAAAACAGAAGGTGAGAGGATACCGTATTGGCTGATTGCGAACGAATGTAAACGGATGCGCAGTATGCTTTCTCTGAAGCATCACAGAATCCATGGATTTGAATTGATCTACTAGGCGAGAATTCTGTCCATCTAGGAATTTGGATTTGTTCGATTGTGGGCAAATCGGTTATGAATTGGTGCCACTTCTGAAGTGAAAGGGGTTTGACACACTCGTCCCATTCCGTACCTTCTAACCAAATTTGTTGTAAGAGTATTTTCGCTTGAATAAGAATGGGCGATAGCCATCCTGCGGGGTCAAAAAGTTTCGAGACTGAGGATAAAATTTGGCGTTTTGTGGCGCTGGAGGGTGGTGTCAAGTATTCAACTGAATATGAAAAAGAATCGTTTAACGCGTTCCATCGTATACCAAGCGTTTTGGTAGAACTGGAATAATCAAATTTCAGGAAGTCAGAGTCGAAAAGGTGATCTGTAGGAATTTGATTTAAAAGTTGAGGATGGTTTGCTGTAATTTTCCGGAGAGGAAACCCAGCTGAAAGTAAACAATGGATGAGTTCAGTTTGAGCGTTTAAACACGATGGAATATCGTGACCTCCAGATAAGACATCATCCACATAGGTTTCTTTGGTTAAAATTTGTTTCGCTAGTGGATGGGAATGCATATCGACATCGCCCGACCGGACCACTATACCTTGTCATTTTATTCACAATGAAAGAATAGGAAATCGCCATTTCCTTCGACGTCGAACCGTTATTCACAAATATACAAAATAAACAATACGCAAGATTATGCAAAAATGAAAGAAATTGGAAAACCATACCAAAATAGACCAAAACAATTCCAGACGATACTTGATCTATATCATGCCAATGGGAAACCCACTATCTCCAACTATATTAGAATTCGTACTGGACACTTTTTTGGACGGCATTCTAGCTGAATTGAAATGCAAAGACATATACGTCAAATATATAGCCAAGTGTAGATGGCATATTCGCAATTGTCAAAACTAAGTGCTGGCAAGACATATTAGCAACACTGAACGCACAGCCTTCCAAAATACAATTTACCAAGGTGTTCAAATTGTTGATAAGGAATAGGTAGGAGTGAAGGGAGTTTTCACTCGGCTTATATTTGGGGGTAAATACAAGTGGGAGATTGCACTAACAAATGAAACGCGAATTTCTATTGGCAACTTAATACTAACAACAACGATTTAATTCAATTATTCGGTACTTCAATGTACAATACGATTTTCTTATGAGTTTAAGAATAATTTAATGAAATGGAAAAATGCAATATCCTTTCTTTAAATGAATGGAAATTCAAGATATTTATGTTTACATCAATTAATTAAACAAATTAATAGAAAAATTGAAACTAGATATTAATGAACCGCGCACTGCTTGTATGGTTGATTGCGAAGGTTGTAAGTCCCGCGTTGATGATAGTTACCTCTGTTGATTGCAGATGCGACAGGCGCGTTCCGATGAAAAAGTAAAAGAGAGAGAGTTCGTATGCGCACAGCGCTTTTATAGTGTTTCCAACACTGGAAGTTCGAAGGAAAGCAGGGATGCTTCCTTTGACAGGGTCATGCAGGGATGCATGACGGGCTTCGCGAACACAGTGTTGTGTTCGCTGCTAAGGTATGCAGGGTTGCATTACGGGCTTGAGGATCGCAGGAGTGCGTTCCATTTAAGGGACGAAAGTCACTTAAACATGGCGCCCTCGTTGCACTGGTGCAAGGGATGCCTTCAATTGAGCCAATGCCCGTATGGCTACGTCTATTTTCTCCTTTTGAATGGAGATTTGGCTTCTTGGTTGCCGTGATTCTTGGCGTTTGGGTACCTGCCGGCTTACGGGCACCTCTACGTGCGGACACTTGGAGCCGTTTCAGCGGCTTACGAACGTTTCGGCTGTTGGATGCTTGGCTACGAATGCTGCGACGGTCTTCCACGATGTCATCTGACGCCGTAGTGTGCAGCAGGGTGTGGTGTAATGCTTGAAATAGTTTGCACGTGTCGGGACACGAGCAATCCCTGATGCTGTCGTGGGTACGAGCAAGACAATTCGGGCAGTATCTAAATTGTCGCACTACTTCGCTGCGTTCTTCGATGTTCATTGCCATGAATTCCTTACAAAACCGGAGTGGATGATACTTCAGGCAGACCTTACATTGATAGATCCGTGGGTCCAGGTTGGTGTTGTTGGATGGTTTTGATCTGTAAAATATTAACGGTATGAGAAAGTCGTGGAAATCTTAAAACTATGGCAAACAAGTTGATTCTTAAGTGTCAAGGGTAGAGTTTAGATTCGGAACCACAGGTTGAGAAGGAAGCGGGCAGAGCTTGACAATTGGTCGAGTAAAAGTTCCAGTCTGAGTCTTGACATCCGCCACTCGCACACAATTGTCCGAACCATGATACACTTTTTCGCTGCGTCCTAGTCTCCACTCGTTGGGGGGAGTTTGGTCATTTTTGATGACCACGAAATCACCAATGGAAAGGCCTTTTTGTGGGAGCTTCCATTTGTATCTATGATAGAGTTCTTTGAGATACTCATCCTTCCAGCGTTGGCTGAACTGTTGATACAAAGCTTTGAGCTTTTCCCATCGGTTTTGTAGGGAGAGATTGTCAATTTGAGGTTCTGGAAAGCCCAGTAGTGGCCCGCCGCGGAGAAAATGTCCTGGAGTTAATGCAAGCAAGTCATTGGCATTATCAGACATCGGGGAAAGGGGTCGAGAGTTCAGTACTGCTTCGATACGAGCAAGTAAAGTTGTGATTTCTTCAAAAGTGAAGATGTGGTTTCCAACAGTGCGTTTGAAGTGATGCTTGAAACTCCTTACAGCTGCTTCCCAAAGGCCGCCCATATGAGGAGCATTCGGTGGCAGGAAATGCCATTCAAATCCATGTACGGTATACTTGGAGCGTAGGTCATCAGAAGTTTCTTTGAGGAATTTTTTGAAATCCTGTTGGAAGGCGCGGTTAGCACCAACAAAGTTCTTGCCGTTGTCCGAAAAGACTCGTTGCGGGAGTCCGCGTCTACCTACAAAGCGGGCAAATGCTGCCTGAAATGCTTTGGTTGACAAATCCGAACATGGTTCAAGGTGGATTGCCTTTGTGGAAAAGCAAATGAAGACGCAAACGTATCCCTTCAGTAGTGGGGATCTCCGGAGGGTTGATGACTTTATGTCGAGAGGACCGGCAAAGTCTAAACCGGTGTAGGTGAATGGCAACGAGAAAGTTGCACGCTCTGGGGGTAAAGCTGCCATAATTTTCGAACGACTGTTTTGTTTGAAAATTGTACAGATTTTGCAATTGCATATACAGCGTTTTACTTTTGATTTTAGCCTGGGAATGTAGTATTCCTGCCTTGCCATTCGAACCATGAGTTGCTGTTCAGCATGCATTAGAACATCATGCAGAAAATTTAGAAAAAGATAACATAATCTTGAAGATTCTGGAATAATGGTTGGATGTCTTTCATTGTACGTAAGGCCAGCGTTGGCCAAACGACCATTCACACGGAGAAGTCCATGTTGGTCAAGAAAGGGGTTTAACGTTAAAAGCGAGCTCTTTTTGGAAATTGATTCTCGATTGGACAATTGATAATATTCCTTTGGGTAGTGTCTTTCTTGCGAAAGTTTGATGAGACGAGTTTTGACCCAGTGAATTTCCTTTTGCGTAATAACCACAGAGTTATAGCAAGTGGGAGAAGTGGACTGTATTGGTTTGAATCGATGAATAAATCGAAACATGTACGCTATTACGCGTAAGGCTTTAGACCATGAAGAGAAGCGGTCTAATATATCGGGGTCGTCGTCCAAAACGTGAAGAGCTTCTACTTTACGTTGTTCTTGAGGTACGACATTTTGTCGAAATGATATTGGCCAATGATCGGGGGGCTTAAGTAACCAATCTGGTCCGTGCCACCAGAGTGATCTAAGTACTAGGTCCTGTGGTCTACAACCTCTTGTTCCAAGGTCGGCCGGGTTGTGATTAGTGGTAACATGCCGCCACTTTACATTTCCAACATTTTTAATGATTTCTGACGTACGATTGGCTACGTATACCTTCCACGTACATGGTGGTTTTTCGAGCCATGCAAGTACAATAGACGAATCGGACCAAAGAAAGACGTCTGCACCATCAAGAGATAATTGAGTAATAACCCTTTTTATGCATTTAGATAATAAGACTGCTCCACACAATTCTAGGCGTGGGAGACTCACTGTCTGTAGTGGTGCTACCTTGGTTTTTGAAAACAGAAGGTGAGAGGATACCGTATTGGCTGATTGCGAACGAATGTAAACGGATGCGCAGTATGCTTTCTCTGAAGCATCACAGAATCCATGGATTTGAATTGATCTACTAGGCGAGAATTCTGTCCATCTAGGAATTTGGATTTGTTCGATTGTGGGCAAATCGGTTATGAATTGGTGCCACTTCTGAAGTGAAAGGGGTTTGACACACTCGTCCCATTCCGTACCTTCTAACCAAATTTGTTGTAAGAGTATTTTCGCTTGAATAAGAATGGGCGATAGCCATCCTGCGGGGTCAAAAAGTTTCGAGACTGAGGATAAAATTTGGCGTTTTGTGGCGCTGGAGGGTGGTGTCAAGTATTCAACTGAATATGAAAAAGAATCGTTTAACGCGTTCCATCGTATACCAAGCGTTTTGGTAGAACTGGAATAATCAAATTTCAGGAAGTCAGAGTCGAAAAGGTGATCTGTAGGAATTTGATTTAAAAGTTGAGGATGGTTTGCTGTAATTTTCCGGAGAGGAAACCCAGCTGAAAGTAAACAATGGATGAGTTCAGTTTGAGCGTTTAAACACGATGGAATATCGTGACCTCCAGATAAGACATCATCCACATAGGTTTCTTTGGTTAAAATTTGTTTCGCTAGTGGATGGGAATCTTTTGTATCAGTTGCTAGTTGATGCAAAGTGCGAATTGCAAGATAAGGCGCGCAGTTGACTCCGAATGTCACTGTCTTCAGGGCAAAATCAAATAGTTTATCCTCGTTGTTTCTTCGAAAGAGAATTCGTTGATACGGTTGATCATCTTCGTGGAGAAGAATCTGTCGGTACATTTTTTGTATGTCACCGTTAAAGACATACTTATACAATCGCCAATTTAAAATGACAAATAGAAGATCTGTTTGCAAGGTTGGACCGATATGAAGTATATCGTTTAGTGAAATACCAGATGCCGTGGGTTTGGAGGCATTGAATACCACACGAACTTTCGTAGACTTACTGTCTGGTTTAACAACTGAATGATGTGGAAGATAGTATGAACGATAATGTCCATTTTCGTGCACCTCATCGGGAGCGATTTGCCTCATATGATCGAGGATGAGGTACTCTTCTAGAACGCGGTTGTATTCTTCTTTGAGGGTGGGATTTTTATTGAGCATATGCTCCATTCGGATAGCTTGTCGCATAGCTTGGGAACGGGATGGCCCCAGGGCCAGGTTGGATGGAAACTTCGATTTGAAAGGTAGCCGAACTATATATCGGCCATCACTTCGCCTAACAGTGGTGTCTTGATAGAACTGTTCGCAGTATGAATCTTCGTCAGAAGATAGGCGAGATTCGGGCAGTTCCTCGAGTTCCCAGAACCTCTTCAATTGAATATTGAGGTTTTCATTAGTATCTTCTACAGCGTACGTATGAAAGGTAGAACAAGAAGTGGGTTGCATGGGTCCGCTCAAATACCACCCGAAAATTGTGTTTTGAGCGAGGAGACTGCCTAGGATGTGGTGTTGAATTCCTTGAAGAAGGATCTTCGGTATGAGATCGCTTCCGATCACCATATCTATGGGACCAGGAGTGAAGAAATAAGGATCAGCGAGATCTAGATCCTTAATGTCTGTTGGATTGGGTTTAGGGATAGAGAATGTTGGTAAAAAGCTTGTGAGCTTTTGAAGCACAATCGCTTGGGTAACGACTTTTGTGTCATAACGTTTGGAGATTAGAGTTAGTTGACAGACTTTGTTCGCGTTTTCTACAACGATTCCGCCCATCCCGGTTACTGCATAATCTTCCCGGTAAGTAGGAAGATTTAAGCGTTTCTGTACCTTCTCGGAAATGAAGGTTTTTTGCGAGCCTTGGTCGATTAAGGCTCTTAGGGTGAAAAGTGTGCCCATGTGCTCAATGTGCACTCGGGCGGTGGGAAGCAGCGTCTTCTCATGGTTTGCTGAGAAGTTAGCTTGGATTCTGGACGCACTGTCAGCAGAGGTGGATGGAGATTCATCGCAATTGCCTTGGGTTATGTTGAATATTGGATGCCTTGGGGTATTCGGCAGTTCGGTAGAGTGGGTGTGCAACAGGGGGGTTGCTTTTGTGGTTGGCTTTGCGGATGAAGTCGCATTTGCTGACTTAGGTGCGGATTTTATAGGTGGTTTAGGATGAAGCATCGTGTGATGCGATTGTCTGCAATGAAGACATCTAAAAACGCTTTGACAGTTGGTAAGTGTGTGGTTATATGCCAGGCAGTTGGTACAATAACCATTTTTCTCGGCGAATTTAGTTCGATCGGAAACTGCCAAGTTACGGAATTTCGGACAGGATTTGAGAGCATGATTATTTTTGCAAAGTTTACAAGTGAACGTCACTTGTTCTTGAGAGAGGTAAGATTGCACTTTAGTTGGAGTCTTTGGGTTGGAAGAGTGGCGAGGTTTGGAAGTTTTGAAGTTGTGCAATCGTTCAACTACTTCATACCGACTAGTTAGGAAGGAGTCCATTTGGGACCAGTCGGGCAACTCTTTCCTTGATTTTAAGGATTGCTCCCAAAGAGAGAGCGTGTCTTCTGGGAGTTTTGTGGAGCATAGATAAATTAATATCGGATCCCATTCGACCACGGAAACCCCTTGAGAAGTAAGGCAAGAAAGACAATCATTTATTGTACTCTGTATTCTCTGAATTCCCTCACTATTTTCGGATGTAACAGGGGGAATGTTGAAGAGGGTCTTCAATTGGTTATCGATCAAAATCCGCTTATTTTCAAAACGGGCTCTAAGTGCTTCCCAGGCCAGTGAAAAGTTTTCATCACAGAGTTTGTAATGTTTCACTGTAACGCCTGCCTTTCCCCGAGTTTTATTGCGCAGATGAAATAGTTTTTGAGCTGGGGTTAGTTTTGGGTGATTGAGGTACACTGCCGTGAACATGTCACGGAAGCCCGGCCACTCCTCGTAACTACCATAAAAAATCTGTGTATCGCATGGGGGCACTTTTATGCATGGAATCGAGTTATCGACAAAAGACAAGGAATGTCTAGCAGTTACATTTTTATCGGGAGTGGTGCCATGAAAGGACTTAAGCTGATCGATAATTTGGGATTTACATATATAGAAGCTGTCAGTACATACTTGGAACTTGTTTGTTGCTTCGTCTTTAAAATCGACGGAAACTTGTTTTTCGTCTTCGAGGCAGACGCTCTTATAAGAGATTTGTAAATTCTCCCAACGTTTGTTTAGATCCTGAAGTTTAACATCCAATAAGGTGTCAGTATTTTCTTCAGGATCTTCTTTTTCAAAACGAGAACAAAAATTCATTAAATCATTTGAACAGAATATGAATTCTGCCATTACGGCTGAACCAGTAGCCATGATTTAATATTTTGACAGTATTGCCCGGATGTAATTAAGATTGAGATGGGAATTGATAAAAACGATTAGGAGAGTTCCGTAATGACGTGCGCTACTGGGTATAGCAACAAAAACTTAAAAATGTATAAAATTTAAACTAAGCTTCACAATGAGATCTTTCACTCAACTTGATTTTAAGGATTATATTTAGGAATTTTAATGACCACTGTGCTTTGCTTGGGTTGGGAAGACTCAGACTTGCTCCTTGAACGGGCTTGGTGAAACAACTGGATTAGGCTACTGCGTATAGTAGCAGTAAAACACGCACTAGAAATTAGTGACCGTGCTAATAGGTAGAGTTATTTAGGCACCCTGCAAGATGCACTCGGATGAATTTTGGATACAAACTTATTAAATAAATCGCGTAAGTAGCACTAGCACAGAAAACTTGCACTTTATGTTTTAGTAGACTTTGATGAACGATTAGTTTATGCTATTGGGGATAATAGCATTAAATGCAAACGAGAAAAAATCACCGTATATATTAACTGATTCATCAAATATTTATGACTGATTTTATGTTGCTACTGGGTTACGCTACTGGGGATAGTAGCGGGGGGAACTACTTAACGTATGTACATACATATATACCAATACCGATAACTGCACACAAATGTAAAGACTTTTTTGTTCTTTAATATTTATGTTTGTTCACCACTGGGAATGGGTTTTCAATTGCAAATTCTTATTGGGATTTTTGTTGTTTGTTGTCGACAGAACCAAAACAAAATACAAATCTACGCTGACGCGAGCAGCGAAACGAAAAGAGCAGGCAGAATTCCTTTTTATATGTACATATGTCGATATGTACGAAATTTTCAGACAAACATATAGATATATTGAAGGGATTGTAAGCAAAGTAAGGGTAGATAGAGAAGCAAAACTCTATGTCTGCGCCAAGCAGGTTGCGCAGCGAATTTCAAATAGCAAAGCGATTTGCAGTTGTATACAAATGGACTTTGCCCGTATGTATGAATAAAATCACCACTTTGCACAAAATTTGTTAAGTAAATATTAAAGGCGTATGAGAACACCTTTGAAAATTTAGCATAATTGCACTGTAGAACACAATGAAACCACAAACTATTTGCCTTTTTAGTTCTGTTTACTTGCTTTTATCACTAGTGTCACTTTTATATGTAGGTATATGAGTGCAGAAAAGGGATGGGTATAGTTAACCATGGGCAGGCAACGAACTAGAATTTTAGCACACTTGACCAAGTAGAAAAGGAAACAAAATAAATGCTTACCGGGGCAACCGGGAAAATACGCAAAATGGTCAGTGCAAATGAAACAATATTTGGTTGAAAAATCACGAGAAATGAATATACAAAGGGTTGTGTATTAATTTATGTATATATATGCCTAAGCTGTGGGTTGGAAACAACCGACTGGTAACTTAAACAGAACCGAATTTCTTGGCGCAAATAGCTTTTTGAATGCATATATGTGCATATATATGTATATATGTATATATATGAGTCCCGTTAGAGGAATGGTATATGAAAATATAACGGCACTTACTTGTAATTTTTTGGGGTACTCATCTTTTTTGGGGTTGGGGTACAGTCCCACGTTGGCCCTAAACTCTGGGCAGGATTTGGGTTTCCTTTGGTTGTACCGGCTACAGGTGACTCCACCGGTGTGTTTGCTGGTATATATTCCCACGTTGGGCAGCGGCAGCTTTGTGCAAATAATATGTTTTATGTATGTTGTCTTTATTTTCACCGAATTTTAGTTTTACTCACTCTTTTAAACGCGTTTTCACTTTTACTTTTACTTTTACACAACGATTTAAAATAAACTTTTAGTTTCGTGCACACTTTTCAACTTTTCTTTTTGCACACTTGTATCGCTTGCCGATCTGCTGCCGTTCGCGTTGGTGGTTGAAAATGCAATGCGTGGGCAGCGCAAAAGGCTCAACAAGCAGTGTTGTATTGCGGTTGTTTTCCTTCGAAGTTGTTCGCGTTGCCAATAGAGTTTTTGATGGTTAGGTGTATTCCTGTGCCGTCAAATTCGGCTCGTAAGGACCATGTTCAAATTGTTGATAAGGAATAGGTAGGAGTGAAGGGAGTTTTCACTCGGCTTATATTTGGGGGTAAATACAAGTGGGAGATTGCACTAACAAATGAAACGCGAATTTGGCAACTTAATACTAACAACAACGATTTAATTCAATTATTCGGTACTTCAATGTACAATACGATTTTCTTATGAGTTTAAGAATAGTTTAATGAAATGGAAAAATGCAATATCCTTTCTTTAAATGAATGGAAATTCAAGATATTTATGTTTACATCAATTAATTAAACAAATTAAAAGAAAAATTGAAACTAGATATTAATGAACCGCGCACTGCTTGTATGGTTGATTGCGAAGGTTGTAAGTCCCGCGTTGATGATAGTTACCTCTGTTGATTGCAGATGCGACAGGCGCGTTCCGATGAAAAAGTAAAAGAGAGAGAGTTCGTATGCGCACAGCGCTTTTATAGTGTTTCCAACACTGGAAGTTCGAAGGAAAGCAGGGATGCTTCCTTTGACAGGGTCATGCAGGGATGCATGACGGGCTTCGCGAACACAGTGTTGTGTTCGCTGCTAAGGTATGCAGGGTTGCATTACGGGCTTGAGGATCGCAGGAGTGCGTTCCATTTAAGGGACGAAAGTCACTTAAACACAAGGAAAAAGAAGAAAATAACAAAAATTGCTTTCCTTGACGTAGAAGTACATCGAAAAAACCAAAACTTAATTCTGAATTGATTGGCGAAGGCAGTATCAACGGGGAGACTCATCAACTATCACTGCAATCATCCGTGGAGACAAAAAATTGCTTATCGACAATGAATAAAGCGAGGAAATCTTAAAAAATATGGTCTTGAAAACAGTTTTCCACATGCATTAGTAGAACAAGTGATGGAAAACACTGCAAAAAAAATGGACCACCCTAACGGTAACGATAAGTGAGCTGAGAGCAGAAAACATCACCAACAAAACTTATATTGGAGTGACATTTATCAGTTCGGAGAGTTATGAAATAAGGCACCTTAATTTATGTTACAAACCACGCAACACGCTTAGTTACATTTTTATAAAAACAAAAGGCAAGATTGACCAAAAAATCAAGGCAATGTGGTTTACGAAATGAATGTGATGATAACAATAGCTGCAATAAATGTTACATAGGAATGACGAAAGGATCATTAGTAACTAGAATACACAACAAAAAGATAACAACAGCACTGGCACAACATTTGACTGCCAACAATCACACAGCTGATTTTTATTTTTCTACATACATATACAACAGCATCTGACCAATGTTATGAACTTCAAAGAAGACGTGGTCAATAAAATCAACGCCTACCCAGTAGTAATCAAAAAAAGGCAGACAAAAGCAACAGATGGAGGAGAAAAAAAAGCATGAGTACCAAGTACTCGTAAAGTTTGATTTGTAAACATGTGTGCACATAAACTTAATTAAGCAAGAGATCGCCTAGTGGTTACGAGTAAAATTCCACAACAAAGCTTTATTTTATTCAAACTATTTCCCTTAATTTCTTAGCTATTCCTTGCCTATAAACATTTGCCTCTTTCTTGGTTTATTTTTTTTCAACAGTCTCTATTTTTAATTTATTTTATTGTGCTATTTTTTTGTTCATTTTATTGCTGATCATTTCTTTTACTTTCATTTCAGTACTTTTCTTTGACGCTGCTTCCTTTTTATTTATTTTAGTCTCTTAGTTGGTGACTCCAACAAAGCTTTGTCACCAGACGTGGTTTACATAAATCGCATAAATACTGAAGCATCCGTTTTAAACTGCAAGCTATACGTCGACGTAACCTTGATAAGGGAGCTAGTAACGCAATCACACTTCACTGAAGAGTGGGGGTTGGAAACGTAGCACCTTCGACCCCTATGTTTTCAAGGTAATGCTGCCAACATCTGAGTACATACAAAGCCCGAACAAAATAGCCACTGAAGTAATGGCTGACATCTAGGAGCCATGCGAGGCGTCGATAACCAGAAAGATGGCTTTTGCCCATAAGATGTCTACATTCGCAAAATTTATTTAATGTATGCCTAGCTGAGGGGACATTCCCTTCCAATCTGGAAACGTCAGACTTGGAAGAAAGCCTGGAAGAAACCCGGCGTAGTTATCCAGCTGCAGCCCAATTTGCCCCTTCGAGAATTGAGAGATGGGGTGCACATCTGATTATAAGTTCGGGTTCAGAAAAGGAATCTACCATTAATGCCGTGAATATTGCTAAAAAGGCCGATCAAGAGGCAGTAAGTGACACTCGATGGCGCCATGTAGCAGACGGTGGTACCAATCGGAAACCATAACATCGACACGTTGACTGCAGTTAAGGACCTGAGGATTATGATCGGGAGGTAGGTTACCATTCAAAGCACAACCAGAGTATGCTAATGAGAAGGCAGGAAAACAGAATAATGCTGAATGGCCAATATCCAAAGCCAGCTACTTGCAAACGTTGTAAAGAGCCAAATACTCTACGGGGCTACAGTCTGGTAACACGCCGTGGAGCACCATACTTCCGCGTCGTAAAGTAAACCTATTGCCTATGTGCGCTTCCAGTATGTAGCGGTTTAGAACTGTCTCACAGAATGCTGCACTCATAATCGCAAGAATGTGCACAATTGACTTATTGTCAAAGGAAGCAGCTATTATTTCTGAGGAAAGAAACTCGCGGTTCGAAGCACAACAGATTAGTACACAAATTGATGTATGGATGGAGTATCTCAACAAAGCGGCACTAGACCTACCGTTGTATCCAAGTTATTAAGAGCTGGGTAAAGAGAACACGGTGAAGTAGATTTCTACTTGATCATTGAAATTGTAATCGACACTGTAGGCGAGCCATCCACTTAACGATACACGATTTCGAAATGGGAAGCTGTCTTAGAATACAACCACTATACGACTTTATGCAGCAGCAGGATATACAATTTTAAAATGAAAGTGCTCTTGTAACACATTCATTGTAGTACAACTCAATGTACATTTCAAAGGGAAGGGTAACGCTAAAGTTTGGATTTTCATGTATACCATTCTTAAAATGTATACTTTTTATTCAGTTATTTTGTAAATAAACGTATTTATTTCACTTATTTTAGGCAAAAAAAGTTTAAACTTACAAAAATAACAAATTCAATTTTATGCTTCATATTATAGACGATTAATATACAAGTTTTGTAATACATTTTTTGAAAAATAAGTAAGTATGTATAATTCACATACTTATTTTATGACTAATATCTAATAGCTGTATTCTGTAAGTCAGTCTCATCTCAAATCACTTACTTTGAGAGACAATTTGTATGACTTGAATTGATTTCGGTATTCTGTAGGAGATCACAAAAAATTCACCAATGATATATGGGGAAAACACACTCGCATACATCTCAAGTACAGTTTTTGTCGGCCCAAGCATACGCATCCCAATAGCGTAGGTGGTACGCGTCGCGACTGTAACTTATGCGTCGCAGGTTCGAACCCAGGATCTCGAACAATTAATTTAAATTTTTTTTTTCACTTTTCTTAATTAAATTTTATTTTTAAACATATTTATATAGTTCTTATCATACAATTTTTTCTTCAACTAATTGAATTTCTAACCCAATATTTTTCTGTTTGTGACCTGCTCAGAACCAGCTCACTGATTTTTTGAGACTAGAGCCGTGAGACAGCTTACTAAATACCAAATTGTCTCAAAATTAAAATTGACTACAAAATGTCTCTATTAGTAACTAGATACTGCTTACGGAATTTACCTATACATTTTTATTATACGTTCTTCCCGGCATTCCTTTTTGTGTCGTCTTCATTCTCAGCAGTATCAATATTTTCTTTGTTTTGCATCTTTTTTACTATAGTGCATTCGTTCTGATAACCGACCCTTTTGCGATTTTAATGCATGTCGTAGATTTGCTTTGTATGTGGCCACTTCTACTGGGGTTGTAACTTTGCCAGTGCCTCCAAATGCTCATAACTCCGGGATTTTTGGGAACTAACTTTTATAAAAGCGTCCAACTGTTGGCATATGCTGACGATATTGATATCATTGGCCTTAACAACCGCGCCGTAACTTCTGCTTACTCCAAACTAGAAAAAGAAGCGGAGAAAATGGGATTGGTGGCGAACGAGGGCAAAACGAAGTACCTTCTGTCATCATGCAAAGAGTCAGCGCATTCGCGCCTTGGCAACCAAGCCACTGTTGGCAGCAATAATTTCGAAATAGTAAAGGACTTCGTTTACCTGGGAACCAGCATTAATACCAACAATAATGTTAGCCTAGAAATCCGACGAAGAATCACTCTTGCAAACAAATGCTACTTCGGACTGAGTAGGCAATTGAAAAGTAAAGTCCTCTCTCGACGAACGAAAATAACACTCTACAAGTCACTCATCGCACCCGTCCTGCTATATGGTGCAGAAGCGTGGACACTAACAACATCTGATGAGGCGGCTCTGGGAGTATTCGAGAGAAAGGTTCTTCGAAAGATTTGTGGACCTCTACGCGTTGGCGACGGCGAGTACCGAAGAAGATTTAATGATGAGCTGTATGAACTTTACGCAGACGCCGACATAGTTCAGCGAATTAAAACACAGCGGCTTCGCTGGCTAGGCCACGTAGTGCGAATGAGCGAAGATGCTCCAGCCCAGAAGGTATTCTTATCGGCACCCGCCGGTGGAAGCAGAGGAAGAGGGAGACCACCACTCCGATGGAAGGACCAAGTGGAGACCGATTTGCGATCCCGCGGTGTTTCCAATTGGCGCCAGTTGGCGCAACGAAGAAACGACTGGCGAGCTATGTTGGACGGTCAAAATCGCCCAGGCGGTTAGATGACCATTTAAAGAAGAAGAAGAAATTTTGTGCATAATTTTTCTATAGCTCAAGTTAATTTACAATTGCAAACTTCATTTCTTTTTCATTACAACAAATTTCGTAGTTGCGAACATAACACTGGCAACGATACAATGCCATAGAATTGACCATGTGCATGAAAGTAAAGAAATAATTCATACTCACTATATAAGGCACCGTTGAGAGCCAAATATCGCTTAAAAGATTTTTTTTCATGAACTCCATCGAAGTTATATTCTTCTATAATCGCCGTTCCTATAACAGAATCAAAAATTTTGCGACATCGCCTCTGATGATCCTTCGTAACGTTGTAACCTGAAATATGTGAAAAAAATATATATGAAGAGTTTAGTATCGAAAATTTAAAACTTTGTTTTTGTATAGGTTCGGATTATTGTGTAACTGGATAGGAAAGATAAAAATTTAAAATAAGAGCTATTGAGATTAAGTGTAAATTATAAATAGAACTGTGCTGTTAATGTGAATGTCACTGTATTTATGAATACTTACATATTTGGACGGATCGCTGTTTATTTTGTTTTCCGCATCATTTAAGGCGTCTGTATCAAGTACTAGTTAGATTATTTTCGAATAATAATATGATAAATACTATTCGAATAAACGAATAATAATATTCGTTTTAAAAAATTCGAATAGTATTTATTCGAATTATTTATCCGTTTATTCGAATAGTTGTATTGAACTGTAAGAGGTTTAGAGATCCAAATTCACTATTTTCATCGCTTGTACCTACCCAGCAAACAAAATTGGTAATCGCTTATTAATGTATAGCATTCCAGGAGGCATTGCCCTCCAATGTCTTATAACTCTTTCACTTCTGTTATGCATTACAAGTAATGCGTAGTAGAATAAGATTTCGAAGAATCGGTTGGTTTACACTGCCATGAGTTTTTCGCTTCCGTGTGCCATTACTGCGAATGCAAAGTAGAATATGTCGCGAAATATAAAATTCATAGAATCCAGTTAAATTCTATTTCATAAAAGTTATGTTTGGAATTGTTTGATTTAATTAAAACTGAAGTCAGTGAGTGAAGTGTTGTTGAGAAGTGAACAATTGAAAAAGTAAGTTGAATAATTAACAAAGTAAGAAATGCTTAGCAAAAGGCAAATGAGGCGTTTAACAAAAAATAAAGTAAAAGAGATTTGATAATAGTAATAGTGAAACTGTGAAATTAAATAGTGGGAGTGAATTAATTGAAAATGAGAATGAAACAATGTTGTGTTAGGAGTTGAAAGCGCCAATGAGGAAAGTGGCGTAGCAGTCAATGAGGAAATTGGCGTGGTAGTCAATGTCCGACCACTTAGGGAAAATTTAAAAGACCGGTATTTCCAATTTTCGTCCTCGCATAAGTGCGTTTCCAGTCTTTTAGGTATATTAAAGCGTAAAAATCTGTACCCTTGCGTGTTAAGACCCTGATAGGTGAGGGACAAAATTGTGTTGCTCGTACAGTTTCACCAGGGCTGTACGTGCCTATTGGGTTGGAAAAACAGTTGAAAAAATTAAAAGACGAAATTATTCAGGAGAACTTAGAGGTAGTGGAGATTGACATAGGTATTGATAGGTTGCCTTTGTTCAAAAGCTCATCAATAGGTTTATGGCCTATACTGGGTCGCGTGTCCAATCTTAAAGGAAAGCATGTGTTCCTTATTGGAAGCTACGTAGGGGAGAAAAAGCAAAATATTGGTGATGTATTTCTTCACGATTTTGTGAAAGAAGTGAGAAAGTGATCAGAAAAAAGTTTTTTATGCAATGGAAGTTAGTAAAAACCCTTATAAGAGCTATTGCTGTGGCACACCTGCTGGTTCATACATATATCTGTGGGATAAAAGGGCACACAACGCTTATCGCATGTTCCAAATGCACCCAAAGAGGTGAGAGAATTCAAAATACCACAGTTTTCCGTTCAGCTTCAGGTGATTTAAGATATCCTTTAGATTTTTCCAACAGATCTGATCTAGATATTCACTTGCAATTCTATGCATTTTGTTGACCTCGGAGTCGGTAAAAAAATAATTAACTTATTATAAACGGTAAAACTTCCATTAAAATATTTCACAAAAATTAATTGAGCTATCGTCCAAACTATCGTCTTTGACACCTTTCATTCCCAAGGACTTCGTACGAAAGCCGAGAGGGTTTCAAGATTGGCCGCGTTGGGAGGATGTATAGTTCAGGCAGTTTATTCCATATACGGGGTTGATAGTTTTTAAAGAAATTTTAACAGATTACATATATTTTCACATCTTCTTCTTCTTTTAAACCCTAAAAACTTTTTGGCGAACATTGAAACGGCGAATAGCCTGTTACAACATTTTGTAGAACGGTTTTCAGAATATTATGGAGAAAGAAGCGTTTCTTCTAACGCACACTTGCCTAGTGTAAGCACTTTTGGCTGTCTGGATACATTTTCTTGTTACAGTTTTGAGAGCTATTAACAAATTATAAAAAAAGTATTAAAAAACCTCAACATATTCCTCCACAGATTTTTTCCAAATTCAGTTCCCAGCCTTTTTTCAAAGTGAAAAAAATATAGGATTTAAAAAAGATTGAAAAGGAGCTATCAAGTCATATACAAGCGAATCAAATCACACCTCTTGAATAATTACAAGTTTTTTTGACAGCAATACTTTTACTGCAAAAGAGTTTTTAGATCCATTCATTGGATCTCGGAAGTGGTTTAGTTAATTCGAATCATCTCAGCCCGGAGAAGTTATATAATTTAAACAAAATTTCGTACAAACTAATATCTGTACCGTACAAAGACAGTATTGTTTTACTGCCTCTGGTTCATAGCTGTATAAAAATATAAATATACATACACACTGAGAAGTATAAAAGATATACATAAATAAGGTAATATTATAGCATATAAATCAATAAACAGCAAGAAATGGCGGAAACAAAAAAACTACGAGGTGAGGTGCATGACTTAAAAGGTAAGTAAATATGCCAATACACATTCAAACTAGTTAGTTTAT
Organism: Merzomyia westermanni; assembly: GCA_949987695.1. NCBI lineage: Eukaryota > Metazoa > Arthropoda > Insecta > Diptera > Tephritidae > Merzomyia > Merzomyia westermanni. The sequence continues at coordinate 69,242,948 of OX465292.1, forward strand.
TAATTTAATGTTTGCTAACTTCATTATAGATTAAATGTATGTACATATTAACAAATTAATTTATCAGATACTAAATAACAATAAAATTTTAAAGACATGTATTGTAACAAAATTTCAGAGACCGTTTTGGAACTGAAAGGAAATATGAAGGATTTAAAAGAATTAATGACAGAAAAAAATGCCCGTATAGAAAACTCCAGGTTGGAAATTAATTCAATCAAAGGTAATCGTTAAAAAATCAATAAGCACACAAATATTGAAAGTAAAATTTTTTTCTCGTAAACTTATCATAAAGATTTGGAGTGTATTAAAAACATTTTAGCAGAACAAACCGCTTTGATAAACAATATGAAGGAGAATTTGTACCCATTGCCTATCAAGGGTTCCCATTAAAACACAAGAAGAACTAGATGTAGTAGAGACCTGCATTTAACACATGCATACATACTGTATACTAATATTCTATACCCAACAAACATTTTATATAAAATCTAAGTTTGAGATGCATTTGAGAACCAATCCTATAGAAACAGAATACAGTTCTTCATTTATTTGTAGTAATTCACTAAAGTTTTCTGCATAAAGCCATTGCGCTTAACTACAGTATCTGACTGCGTTGTTCTACATACCGAAGTAGCGCAGGTGGTAAGCGTCTGAGGTAGAAAGCGTGTGTTCCAAGTTTCAAGTACAAGTTCTCTGGACAACTTTGTTTTTTTTTTTTTATTAACTTGAATTTGTTTTTAAATATATGAAAACTTTTCATATTGATTTTTTTTTTAATTTATTAGATTTTTAACTTAATATTTTTCGGTTTCAGACCTCTATTTTGAAGTGAGAAAATAATTTTTATTCAAAAAAACCGCCAGAAGAAATTTACTTTTTTCTCAATAATTTTCGGCTTAAGGTAAACTTATATGCATTTGTTCCATATGTCATAATATTAAAATATTCATATATATCACAACCCAATTCCATCGGAACGAGAAGCTGGATAAAAATCTCGAAATTTATCAGAGTTCGGTAGATAATTTCGATAATCTCCATTATTTTTATCCGGTTTTTCCGATGAGATGAAATACAAAAAACCAAAAACATAGATTGTAGCTTCTTCAATTTTATATTTACCAAGTGGTTAGAAATCGTGTCAATTTTCCTGAAGACATCAACTATTTTTATCTTCAAATATTTTAATTTGTCAAAGGACAGACATATAACGAGAACCCTTACATATGTAGACTAAAGTTGACCATTTAAGATGATAACCTTCCTTAACATGAAAGGTGTTTTAAATATGTCTAAGTTGTGGTTGAGGAAAAAAGCCAGAAAACCATTATTTCATTGTAGTTTTCTCCCGTAAATTGACGTCAAAAAAGCCAGATGTAAAGGAAAAAGAAACTGCCTGTATATAAAAAAAAAAAAAAACAAATATGGAAAACGCGTCACGCTAATATTAAGAAATTTGTGGAACTTCCAAATAAACGTTTCATTCATTTTCAAAAGCCATATGGATATGTATGTATACTCCTAATGGTGGAAATATTTTTTGAAGCAGGCATAAGCGTCTCGGGTGAAACGCTTGCGTTCCATGGGTCGAGCCCAGGCTCCGGACAATAATTTGTTTTTTTTTTAAATTGAATTTCTTCTCTTGACTCGAATTTATTTAATTTTTAAAGCAATATTTTCTTAAAACAAATTTTTTGCAAAAAAAAAACCGCAAGAAAATTACTAAATATTTACCATAACAAAATATGTAAGATAAATACTTACATATTTGCATAGCTTTATGAATTTTGTTCAAAGAATAAACTTTTTTCTGATTGATATAGGACTTAAGGTAAACTTATACGCACAGCCATAAGAAATAATAAGTTCAGGTCATATACATATATGTCACAAAATATTATTGAAATGCTATAAAAGTCAATAGGAAATGTCTTTATTCATGTCTAAATTGTGGTTAAGGAAAAAAACCAGAAAACCTTGTAATGAAGTTGTAGTTTTCCCCCGCTAAATGGGTTTCAAAAAAGCCAGATCTAAAGGAAAATTGCTAAATTGACAGCACTGTCTGTATATCCCAAACAAAAGAACCAAAATGGAAACCGGCGTCATGCTCATATTGAGAAATTTAAAGAGCTTCAAAATAAACGCTAAATTTATTTTCAATCAAAATATGCATATGTGGACAAACTCCTAACGGTGTGAGCATATTGAATTAAAGTAGTGGCGTCGGTGCGTCCAACTCATATTTAATTTGCTTTCCAAAGGGTAGAAATATTTTCATTCTCTTACTCATTAAGCAAATTGAGTTAAAGTATACACCGGCGTCGGCGCGTCTGTCCAATTTGATTTTGAGCGAAAAAAAATACTAATTTGTTTTCAACATATCTCGCGCGATTTATTTCAAGCAATAGTTTAAAATTAAAATTTTTAGGGAAAACACAACAAAAGATAAATTTTTTTAATAGAACTTTATTATAAAAATGAGATTCAATAGCATTCAAAGTCGCTGCTGTTCACATAATTCAAAATTTCAATTTTTCTGAAAAACGCAATCAAACTTCTATTTTTTGTAAAATTATATAATGAAAATGAGAGTTATATAATGAAAATGCATCATAAATTATTTATTTTCAACATATCTCGCACGTTTTATTCCAAACAATAGTTCAAGATTAAAATTTTTACTTTATCATAAAAATGAGGTTCAAAAACCCTGTTCATTTAATTCAAAAATTTTTTTTTTTATGCACAATCAAACTTCTACTTTTTTTTTCTTTTGTAAAATTCCATAATTAAAATGAAATTCAATGGTATTCATGGCCTCTATTTTCGGTCGAGTATTTAGATGCACCTAAGTGTTAATAATAAAATGTTAAATTTTTACTGTTCATAAAACTCCAATATTAAAACGGGATTCCAAACCAGCCATGTCCGCCTTATAATTCAAAATTTCAGATCAAAAAAAAAATAGAATGAAAATAGGAAGGTGCGTCGTTGAGTCGAAATTGCTAAATTGAATTTGTTATTTTCTCCCGTTAAATGGATTACAAAAAGCATTGCCTGTTTACTAATAACCAAAAAATTACAGTATGGCAATCATGTCTAAACGGTGGACATATTTTCACTCACTGAGCACATTGAGTTAAAGTAACCATTATCTATATATTAAGCTGACCAGAATTTTTTGGAGAAAAAAGAGGACAAATGTACTAAAAACATAAAAATTGTTAAGATGAGCAAAATTTTTGGCAAAAAAGGAGGACAAATTTTCCACATAAAAAACACAAATTATTTTTTTATTTATTTATTAGAAACATATAAAATATGAAAATGAAAAACAATGTTTTAAACAAAAACCAAAATAATTCACAGTTTATATAACTAAAAACAGTTAAATAGCGACAACCGAATTTAAAAAAATTCTAACTTAATCAATGTTGATATCCATACGTACATATTTCAAGGTACTGAATATAGATATTTCCATATTTTTGCTTTTAATGGCTAGTACAAATAAAAAATGAGATCAAAATTTTGCATTTGAATGAATTTTTTTCAATAAACCATCATTATTTTTTAATAAGTTATAAAACCATATACAATCTAAATCAATATTACATTTAACAATTATAATTGCTGCTAAAGTCTTCACATCAAGTCTTGACTTTTCACTAGTCCATATATCATTCTTCTTCTTCTTTAAATGGTCATCTAACCGCCTGGGCGATTTTGACCGTCCAACATAGCTCGCCAGTCGTTTCTTCGTTGCGCCAACTGGCGCCAATTGGAAACACCGCGGGATCGCAAATCGGTCTCCACTTGGTCCTTCCATCGGAGTGGTGGTCTCCCTCTTCCTCTGCTTCCACCGGCGGGTGCCGATAAGAATACCTTCTGGGCTGGAGCATCTTCGCTCATTCGCACTACGTGGCCTAGCCAGCGAAGCCGCTGTGTTTTAATTCGCTGAACTATGTCGGCGTCTGCGTAAAGTTCATACAGCTCATCATTAAATCTTCTTCGGTACTCGCCGTCGCCAACGCGTAGAGGTCCACAAATCTTTCGAAGAACCTTTCTCTCGAATACTCCCAGAGCCGCCTCATCAGATGTTGTTAGTGTCCACGCTTCTGCACCATATAGCAGGACGAGTGCGATGAGTGACTTGTAGAGTGTTATTTTCGTTCGTCGAGAGAGGACTTTACTTTTCAATTGCCTACTCAGTCCGAAGTAGCATTTGTTTGCAAGAGTGATTCTTCGTCGGATTTCTAGGCTAACATTATTGTTGGTATTAATGCTGGTTCCCAGGTAAACGAAGTCCTTTACTATTTCGAAATTATTGCTGCCAACAGTGGCTTGGTTGCCAAGGCGCGAATGCGCTGACTCTTTGCATGATGACAGAAGGTACTTCGTTTTGCCCTCGTTCACCACCAATCCCATTTTCTCCGCTTCTTTTTCTAATTTGGAGTAAGCAGAAGTTACGGCGCGGTTGTTAAGGCCAATGATATCAATATCGTCAGCATATGCCATATATCATTAGTTATTGAAAATACTCTTTCAACATTTGCGCTTGTGCCCGGTAAACATAGAGCGATTTCTATTAATATTTTTACGTTGTTGAATGGAATGTGGTGTTTTGTAAAAAAGTTGAATATATGGATCCATTTTTTATCAATCTCTACATCTTCTATTTCATTTAATGTCTTATTGCTCAAAACATTATTAATTCTGCCTACTTCATCAAATAGCAAGTTATCATCAATAACAATACCTAGTTTGTTTTTACAAAAGAGCAAAGATTTCAATACATGTTCCCATTCGATTTCATGTTTTAACAAAACCCATTCAAAAAAGAATGAGTAATCGTCGTGTTTTGTCCAATTTTCCAAATATTCAATAGCGGCTTTATAAAAATTGTTTACATCCAAGTAAAACTTCTTTTTAATTTCCGAATCGTTTCTAGACAATTTGTTTAAATTTGTCTGAACAATTAATGGCAAAAAATTACATTCACATCGTCGTTTTAGCTGATCTTTCAAAGTGTTACAGTGAAAACTTACTTCAGTTGCTGTTATGTTTTCCCTTTCAATCTTTTTTATTAATGAGTGAAACATGGTGGCCTGACTATGGATAAATAACAAAATTGTTTCAGCACATTCATTTAAGAAGAAGTTTTTTAGATTAAGGGGACATTTTTCCAAACTTAGAAAATATGATTTCAACGGTTCAAATAATTTCAGCAATCTTTCAATTGCTGGGGTTAGCGCCAGCCACCTGGTTTTTGAATAACCTAACAACTGTTTGTATTCTACTGAGGCGTCCTCACAAAAACCCTTCAACGAAGTGACCCTAACCGTAAACCGTTCAAAATGTAAATAAATTTGTACTATGATGATTTCAACATCAATACTCATTAAACTAGAATCAATATTTAAAGCATTTGAAAAAATATGTGTATTGCACCCTATTCCAAGGAGTGTTTTTTTACATAAAGGCATTAATTTTTTATGGACATTGTTAATACCATTACGATTGACGCCTCCAAAGTTTGTATTGGTGTTATCAGCGCATATTGCAATTACTTTACTTTGTAAATTATTGGTTTCGATCACATTATGTAAATGGTTGGACAATATTTCAAACGTCTCAACTTGTATTGATTCAAATGACAAAATTTTTGTTTGAATACCTTTTTCAAAATCCATATAGCGAACTAAAATAGGATACAATTTTATATCTTTGTGGTTTCAGGCATCTAACAACAAAATCAGCTTTCTCTTAGTCATCTTTTAGCACATCTATTGCATATTGATTAAAAACATTACGAACTATTGCCTCACCTTTAGTTTTAGCGCAGTGAAATTTTTGATTATACAAACATCGGTTAATTTTGGATACACAGTCTAAGCTTCTAAAACTTTGGTTATGCATTACAGCGTGATATGCTGTTAAATCTTCCGCAGTTGCTAATTTCTTTTCAGAATCTCCAAATTGTTCACCTCTTACAAAGCTGGTTACCTTTTGGGAAGTAGTTGCCAAATTTAAACTGCTTTGGTGTTTTTTTTAAAGAAAGATGTTTTGTTATGCTCGGTCTACCGCCAACTGCAATGGTGAATTCAGCTGAGCAAATGCATCTCACAAAAGAATCGTCTTTCTTCTCGCATAAATATCTGAAAGCGAATTCTGCCTTTAAATTCGGTTAAATGACATTTTCTTTTTTTCGCGGACATGTTAGTTCTAGGGAAAAGGTTAGATTTATTATTGACCTTTATTATTAATTAATTTATTACCTTTTTATATCGACAGCAACAGGTAATCCGAAAACAATGGCAGCAATAGTGATTCAAGTATCGATACATCGATAACTAGGTACATATGTTAAGATAGTATTCAGTATAATAGCCTAGACACATAGTATTTCAGTATAATAGCCTGGACACATTACAAACAAAATCGGTAGTTTTTAGTCAACTTCTCAAAGCGAAGTGGTGTTGTGAGCATCTTCGAAGCTTGCATATAATAATTAAGTGTACATGGAGATAAAAGTTCGTTGAATAAAATTTTAGCTGACACACTAGAAAAGGAGGACAAGGAGGACAATTTTGTCAAAAAGGAGGACAAAGGAGAACAAGAATTTTTCGGAGGAAAAGCCGCATTTTCGGAGGAAAATCCTCCTAAAAGGAGGACGTCTGGTCAGCTTATATATACATCAAAGCAAAAAAGTAAATTCTGTGGGACCGAGAAGCTTTTTAGTAATCTCGAAATTTATTGGAGCTCATTATTTCTATCGGGGTTTTCCGATGAGATAGACCCTATATATAATATACAAAAAGAGAAAACACAGTTTGTAGCTACTTCAAATTTATATTTAAAAAGGGTTAGAAATCGTGTTAATTTTTCTAAATATATCAATTGTTTTCTTCTTCAAATATTTTAATTTGAGCCCTTGCATATATGTAGACTAAACTTGACCCATTATGTTGGGTACAAGTTGTTGTTGGGGAAAAAGGACAGAAAACTATCATATGTTGAAATTGTAATAACATCCTGACTTGAAGGACAAATGCGAAAACTGATTGTATATAAAAAAACTGATATGAAAACTGGCGTCAGGCTAATGTTGAGACATTTGCGGAACTTCAAAATGAACGCTTCATTTATATCAAAAGCCATAGGGATATGTATGTATGTAGGTATACTCCCAACGGTGGAAATTTGTCTGTGGCTACACCGCTTAGGTAAGGTATTTGACAGGATATATTTATGTATCGGAACAACCTAGGTGTACGCGGCTGCAGTGGAACGCGTGGCTTCTCTGGTTCGAGCCCAGGTTCAGGAGAATAATTTTTTTTATTTTTAATAGATTTTCTTCTTATCATGATTTTAGAATTTATTAAGATTTTAAAGCAAATTTTATGCAAGAAAATTACTAAAATTTACCATAACCAAATATGTAAAGTAAATACAAAGTTACTATATATAATTAATTTCAAGAACAAAAATTTCTCAAATACTTCAGCCTCTAGGCAGTGCTGGGAAAAATATGAACAGAGGATTTAATAACTTAAACTAATTTAAGGTGGTCGAATTTCGACCACGGGATATACTAGTATATATTATAAGTCTAACAATGTTTTTGGTATATGTCTGATGGTGGACTCTCAAACATTCCTAAGAATGCCATCTCCTATTAATAATTACCGGTCTTTAATGGACTGATTTTTTTCGGTTGGTTGTCAAATTAAACGCCGTTTAGTGTGAAACGACTTTTATGAAAGCGGCCCTAAATTTCTCAACTATATATAATAAATTTCAGAAACAAAAATTTCTCAAATATTTCGGCCTCTAGGCAGTGCTGGAAAATACGAACAGATTATTTAATAAGTTAAACTAGTTTAAGGTGGTCGAATTTCGACCACGGGATATACTAGTATATATTATAAGTTTAACAATGTTCTTGTTATATGTCCATCAAATCCAAATTTTTTTATTGAAATATTGACCGAATCAGAAAGGAGTGGTGGCTCTGATGGTGGACTTTCAAACATTCCTAAGGACTGTTTTTGCCATCTCCTATTAGTAATTACAGGTCTTTAATGGATTGATTTTTTTCGGTTAGTTGCATGGCATAGTAAAACAGGTAATAGCACGACGGCCATATTGGAAATTGCTTCTCTAAAACATCAGAACAACACATCCATGTTAAAATGTAAACAAACCGATTGCAGGCAAATTTGACAGTTTCTCAAAAACTAAAATTAAAAAAATCTAATCAGCTGTTGAGACGATATTACCTGTATAGGTATGCCATGGTTAGTTGTCAGATGACCCGCCGTTTAGTGTGAACCGACTTTTATGAAAGCGGCCCTAAATTACTCAACTATATATAATAAATTTCAGTAACAAACATTTCTCAAATATTTCGGCCTCTAAGCAGTGCTGAAAAAAATATGAACAGAGGATTTAATAACTTAAACTAATTTAAGGTGGTCGAATTTCGACCACGGGACATACTAGTATATATTATAAGTTTAACAATGTTGTTGTTATATGTCCATCAAATCCAAATTTTTTTATTGAAATATTGACCGAATCAGAAAGGAGTGGTGGCTCTGATGGTGGACTTTCAAACATTCCTAAGGACTGTTTTTGCCATCTCCTATTAGTAATTACCGGTCTTTAATGGACCGATTTTTTTCGGTTGGTTGTCAAATTAAACGCCGTTTAGTGTGAACCGACTTTTATGAAAGCGGCCCTAAATTACTCAACTATATATAATAAATTTCAGTAACATAAATTTCTCAAATATTTCGGCCTCTAGGCAGTGCTGGAAAAAATACGAACAGAGTGTTTACTAACTTAAACTATTTCAAGGTGGTCGAATTTCCATCACGGGATATACTAGTATATATTATAAGTTTAACAATGTTGTTGTTATATGTCCATCACATCCAAATTTTTTTATTGAAATATTGACCGAATCTGAAAGGAGTGGTGGCTCTGATGGTGGACTCTCAAACATTCCTAAGAATGCCATCTCCTATTAATAATTACCGGTCTTTAATGGACCGATTTTTTCGGTTGGTTGTCAAATTAAACGCCGTTTAGTGTGAACCGACTTTTATGAAAGCGGCCCTAAATTACTCAACTATATATAATAAATTTCAGTAACAAACATTTCTCAAATATTTCGGCCTCTAGGCAGTGCTGGAAATAATACGAACAGAGTGTTTACTAACTTAAACTAATTCAAGGTGGTCGAATTTCCATCACGGGATATACTAGTATATATTATAAGTTTAACAATGTTGTTGTTATATGTCCATCACATCCAAATTTTTTTATTGAAATATTGACCGAATCTGAAAGGAGTGGTGGCTCTGATGGTGGACTTTCAAACATTCCTAAGGACTGTTATTGCCATCTCCTATTAGTAATTACACCTCTTTAATGGACTGATTTTTTTCGGTTAGTTGCATGGCATAGTAAAACAGATAGCACGACGGCCATATTGGAAATTGCTTCTCTAAAACATCAGAACAACACATCACATGTTAAAATGTAAACAAACTGATTGCAGGCAAATTTGACAGTTTATCATAAATTAAAATGAAAAAAATCTAATCAGCTGTTGAGACGATATTACCTGTATAGGTATGCCATGTTTAGTTGTCAGATGACCCGCCGTTTAGTGTGAACCGACTTTTATGAAAACGGCCCTAAATTACTCAACTATATATACTATATTTCAGTAACAAACATTTCTCAAATATTTCGGCCTCTAAGCAGTGCTGGAAAAAATATGAACAGAGGACTTAATAACTTAAACTAATTTAAAATGGTCGAATTTCGACCACGGGACATACTAGTATATGTATATTACAAGTTTAACAATGTTGTTGTTATATGTCCATCAAATCCAAATTTTTTTATTGAAATATTGACCGAATCAGAAAGGAGTGGTGGCTCTGATGGTGGACTTTCAAACATTCCTAAGGACTGTTTATGCCATCTCCTATTAGTAATTACAGGTCTTTAATGGATTGATTTTTTTCGGTTAGTTGCATGGCATAGTAAAACAGATAGCACGACGGCCATATTGGAAATTGCTTCTCTAAAACATCAGAACAACACATCACATGTTAAAATGTAAACAAACTGATTGCAGGCAAATTTGACAGTTTATCATAAATTAAAATGAAAAAAATCTAATCAGCTGTTGAGACGATATTACCTGTATAGGTATGCCATGTTTAGTTGTCAGATGACCCGCCGTTTAGTGTGAACCGACTTTTATGAAAACGGCCCTAAATTACTCAACTATATATACTATATTTCAGTAACAAACATTTCTCAAATATTTCGGCCTCTAAGCAGTGCTGGAAAAAATATGAACAGAGGACTTAATAACTTAAACTAATTTAAAATGGTCGAATTTCGACCACGGGACATACTAGTATATGTATATTACAAGTTTAACAATGTTGTTGTTATATGTCCATCAAATCCAAATTTTTTTATTGAAATATTGACCGAATCAGAAAGGAGTGGTGGCTCTGATGGTGGACTTTCAAACATTCCTAAGGACTGTTTTTGCCATCTCCTATTAGTAATTACCGGTCTTTAATGGACCGATTTTTTTCGGTTGGTTGTCAAATTAAACGCCGTTTAGTGTGAACCGACTTTTATGAAAGCGGCCGTAAATTACTCAACTATATATAATAAATTTCAGTAACATAAATTTCTCAAATATTTCGGCCTCTAGGCAGTGCTGGAAAAAATACGAACAGAGTGTTTACTAACTTAAACTATTTCAAGGTGGTCGAATTTCCATCACGGGATATACTAGTATATATTATAAGTTTAACAATGTTGTTGTTATATGTCCATCACATCCAAATTTTTTTATTGAAATATTGACCGAATCTGAAAGGAGTGGTGGCTCTGATGGTGGACTCTCAAACATTCCTAAGAATGCCATCTCCTATTAATAATTACCGGTCTTTAATGGACCGATTTTTTCGGTTGGTTGTCAAATTAAACGCCGTTTAGTGTGAACCGACTTTTATGAAAGCGGCCCTAAATTACTCAACTATATATAATAAATTTCAGTAACAAACATTTCTCAAATATTTCGGCCTCTAGGCAGTGCTGGAAATAATACGAACAGAGTGTTTACTAACTTAAACTAATTCAAGGTGGTCGAATTTCCATCACGGGATATACTAGTATATATTATAAGTTTAACAATGTTGTTGTTATATGTCCATCACATCCAAATTTTTTTATTGAAATATTGACCGAATCTGAAAGGAGTGGTGGCTCTGATGGTGGACTTTCAAACATTCCTAAGGACTGTTATTGCCATCTCCTATTAGTAATTACACCTCTTTAATGGACTGATTTTTTTCGGTTAGTTGCATGGCATAGTAAAACAGATAGCACGACGGCCATATTGGAAATTGCTTCTCTAAAACATCAGAACAACACATCACATGTTAAAATGTAAACAAACCGATTGCAGGCAAATTTGACAATTTCTCAAAAATTAAAATTAAAAAAATCTAATCAGCTGTTGAGACGATATTACCTGTATAGGTATGCCATGGTTAGTTGTCAGATGACCCGCCGTTTAGTGTGAACCGACTTTTATGAAAGCGGCCCTAAATTACTCAACTATATATAATATATTTCAGTAACAAACATTTCTCAAATATTTCGGCCTCTAAGCAGTGCTGGAAAAAATATGAACAGAGGACTTAATAACTTAAACTAATTTAAAATGGTCGAATTTCGACCACGGGACATACTAGTATATGTATATTACAAGTTTAACAATGTTGTTGTTATATGCCCATCAAATCCAAATTTTTTTATTGAACCAAATCTGAAAGGAGTGGTGGCTATGATGGTGGACTTTCCAACATTCCTAAGGAATGTTTTTCTCAAATATTTCGGCCTCTAGGCAGTGCTGAAAAAAAAACGAACAGAGGATTTAATAACTTAAACTACTTTAAGGTGGCACGGGATATACTAGTATATATTATAAGCCTAACAATGTTGTTGGTATATGTCCATCAAATCCAAATTTTTTTATTGAAATATTGACCGAATCTGAAAGGAGTGGTGGCTCTGATGGTGGAGTTTAACACATTCCTAAGGACTGTTTTTTCCATCTCCTATTAATAATTACCGGTCTTTAATAGACTGATTTTTTCGATTAGTTGTCAAATTACCCGCCGTTTAGTGTAAACCGACTTTTATGAAAGCGGCCCTAAATACTCAAATATATATAATGAAATTCAGTAACAAACATTTCTCAACTATTTCGGCCTCTTGGCAGTGCTAAAAAAACATGAGCAGAGGATTTAATAAGTTAAACTAATTTAAGGTGGTCGAATTTCGACCACGGGATACACTAGTATATATTATAAGTTTAACAATGTTGTTGTTATATGTCCATCACTTCCAAGTTTTTTTATTGAAATATTGACCGAATCTGAAAGGTGTGGTGACTCTGATTGTGGACTCTCAAACATTCCTAAGAATGCCATCTCCTATTAATAATTACCGGTCTTTAATGGACTGATTTTTTCCGATTGGTTGTCAAATTAAACGCCGTTTAGTGTGAAACGACTTTTATGAAAGCGGCCCTAAATTACTCAACTATATATAATAAATTTCAGAAACAAAAATTTCTCAAATATTACGGCCTCTAGGCAGTGCTGGGAAAAATATGAACAGAGGATTTAATAACTTAAACTAATTTAAGGTGGTCGAATTTCGACCACGGGATATACTAGTATATATTATAAGTCTAACAATGTTTTTGGTATATGTCTGATGGTGGACTCTCAAACATTCCTAAGAATGCCATCTCCTATTAATAATTACCGGTCTTTAATCGACTGATTTTTTTCGGTTGGTAAATTAAACGCCGTTTAGTGTGAAACGACTTTTATGAAAGCGGCCCTAAATTACTCAACTATATATAATAAATTTCAGTAACAAACATTTCTCAAATATTTCGGCCTCTAGGCAGTGCTGGAAAAAATACGAACAGAGTGTTTACTAACTTAAACTAATTCAAGGTGGTCGAATTTCCATCACGGGATATACTAGTATATATTATAAGTTTAACAATGTTGTTGTTATATGTCCATCACATCCAAATTTTTTTATTGAAATATTGACCGAATCTGAAAGGTGTGGTGGCTCTGATGGTGGACTCTCAAACATTCCTAAGAATGCCATCTCCTATTAATAATTACCGGTCTTTAATGGACTGATTTTTTTCGGTTGGTTGTCAAATTAAACGCCGTTTAGTGTGAAACGTTGTTTAGTGTGAAACGACTTTTATGAAAGCGGCCCTAAATTACTCAACTATATATAATAAATTTCAGAAACAAAAATTTCTCAAATATTTCGGCCTCTAGGCAGTGCTGGAAAAAATACGAACAGATTATTTAATAAGTTACACTAATTTAAGGTGGTCGAATTTCGACCACGGGATATACTAGTATATATTATAAGTTTAACAATGTTGTTGTTATATGTCCATCAAATCCAAATTTTTTTATTGAAGTATTGACCGAATCAGAAAGGAGTGGTGGCTCTGATGGTGGACTTTCAAACATTCCTAAGGACTGTTTTTGCCATCTCCTATTAGTAATTACAGGTCTTTAATGGATTGATTTTTTTCGGTTAGTTGCATGGCATAGTAAAACAGGTAATAGCACGACGGCCATATTGGAAATTGCTTCTCTAAAACATCAGAACAACACATCACATGTTAAAATGTAAACAACCCGATTGCAGGCAAATTTGACAGTTTCTCAAAAATTAAAATTAAAAAAATCTAATCAGCTGTTGAGACGATATTACCTGTATAGGTATGCCATGGTTAGTTGTCAGATGACCCGCCGTTTAGTGTGAACCGACTTTTATGAAAGCGGCCCTAAATTACTCAACTATATATAATAAATTTCAGTAACAAACATTTTTCAGATATTTCAACCTCTAGGTAGTGCTGGAAAAAATATGAACAGAGGATTTAATAACTTAAACTCATTTATGGTGGTCGAATTTCGACCACGGGACATACTAGTATATATTATAAGTTTAACAATGTTGTTGTTATATGTCCATCAAATCCAAATTTTTTTATTGAAATATTGACCGAATCAGAAAGGAGTGGTGGCTCTGATGGTGGACTTTCAAACATTCCTAAGGACTGTTTTTGCCATCTCCTATTAGTAATTACAGGTCTTTAATGGATTGATTTTTTTCGGTTAGTTGCATGGCATAGTAAAACAGGTAATAGCACGACGGCCATATTGGAAATTGCTTCTCTAAAACATCAGAACAACACATCACATGTTAAAATGTAAACAACCCGATTGCAGGCAAATTTGACAGTTTCTCAAAAATTAAAATTAAAAAAATCTAATCAGCTGTTGAGACGATATTACCGGTATAGGTATGCCATGTTTAGTTGTCAGATGACCCGCCGTTTAGTGTGAACCGACTTTTATGAAAACGGCCCTAAATTACTCAACTATATATACTATATTTCAGTAACAAACATTTCTCAAATATTTCGGCCTCTAAGCAGTGCTGGAAAAAATATGAACAGAGGACTTAATAACTTAAACTAATTTAAGGTGGTCGAATTTCTACTAGTATATATTATAAGTTTAACAATGTTGTTGTTACATGTCCATCAAATCCAAATTTTTTTATTGAAATATTGACCGAATCTGAAAGGAGTGGTGGCTCTGATGGTGGACTTTCACCCATTCCTAAGGACTGTTTTTTCCATCTCCTATTAATAATTACCGGTCTTTAATGGACTGATTTTTTTCGGTTAGTTGTCAAATTACCCGCCGTTTAGTGTGAACCGACTTTTATGAAAGCGGCACTAAATACTCAACTATATATAATAAAATTCAGTAACAAACATTTCTCAAATATTTCGGCCTCTAGGCAATGCTAAAAAAAATATGAACAGATTATTTAATAAGTTAAACTAATTTAAGGTGGTCGAATTTCGACCGCGGGATATACTAGTATATATTATAAGTCTAACAATGTTTTTGGTATATGTCTGATGGTGGACTCTCAAACATTCCTAGGAATGCCATCTCCTATTAATAATTACCGGTCTTTAATGGACTGATTTTTTTCGGTTGGTTGTCAAATTAAACGCCGTTTAGTGTGAAACGACTTTTATGAAAGCGGCCCTAAATTACTCAACTATATTTAATAAATTTCAGAAACAAAAATTTCTCAAATATTTCGGCCTCTAGGCAGTGCTGGAAAAAATACGAACAGATTATTTAATAACTTAAACTAATTTAAGGTGGTCGAATTTCGACCACGGTATATACTAGTATATATTATAAGTTTAACAATGTTGTTGTTATATGTCCATCAAATCCAAATTTTTTTATTGAAATATTGACCGAATCAGAAAGGAGTGGTGGCTCTGATAGTGGACTTTCAAACATTCCTAAGGACTGTTTTTGCCATCTCCTATTAGTAATTAGAGGTCTTTAATGGATTGATTTTTTTCGGTTAGTTGCATGGCATAGTAAAACAGGTAATAGCACGACGGCCATATTGGAAATTGCTTCTCTAAAACATCAGAACAACACATCACATGTTAAAATGTAAACAAACCGATTGCAGGCAAATTTGACAGTTTCTCAAAAATTAAAATTAAAAAAATCTAATCAGCTGTTGAGACTATATTACCTGTATAGGTATGCCATGGTTAGTTGTCAGATGACCCGCCGTTTAGTGTGAACCGACTTTTATGAAAGCGGCCCTAAATTACTCAACTATATATAATATATTTCAGTAACAAACATTTCTCAAATATTTCGGCCTCTAGGCAGTGCTGGAAAAAATATGAACAGAGGATTTAATAACTTAAACTCATTTATGGTGGTCGAGTTTCGACCACGGGATATGCTAGTATATATTATAAGTTTAACAATGTTGTTGTTACATGTCCATCAAATCCAAATTTTTTTATTGAAATATTGACCGAATCTGAAAGGAGTGGTGGCTCTGATGGTGGACTTTCACACATTCCTAAGGACTGTTTTTTCCATCTCCTATTAATAATTACCGGTCTTTAATGGACTGATTTTTTTCGGTTAGTTGCATGGCATAGTAAAACAGGTAATAGCACGACGGCCATATTGGAAATTGCTTCTCTAAAACATCAGAACAACACATCACATGTTAAAATGTAAACAAACCGATGGCAGGCAAATTTGACAGTTTCTCAAAAATTAAAATTAAAAAAATCTAATCAGCTGTTGAGACTATATTACCTGTATAGGTATGCCATGGTTAGTTGTCAGATGACCCGCCGTTTAGTGTGAACCGACTTTTATGAAAGCGGCCCTAAATTACTCAACTATATATAATATATTTCAGTAACAAACATTTCTCAAATATTTCGGCCTCTAGGCAGTGCTGGAAAAAATATGAACAGAGGATTTAATAACTTAAACTCATTTATGGTGGTCGAGTTTCGACCACGGGATATGGTAGTATATATTATAAGTTTAACAATGTTGTTGTTACATGTCCATCAAATCCAAATTTTTTTATTGAAATATTGACCGAATCTGAAAGGAGTGGTGGCTCTGATGGTGGACTTTCACACATTCCTAAGGACTGTTTTTTCCATCTCCTATTAATAATTACCGGTCTTTAATGGACTGATTTTTTTCGGTTAGTTGTCAAATTACCCGCCGTTTAGTGTGAACCGACTTTTATGAAACCGGCACTAAATACTCAACTATATATAATAAAATTCAGTAAAAAAATTTCTCAAATATTTCGGCCTCTAGGCAGTGCTAAAAAAAATATGAACAGATTATTTAATAAGTTAAACTAATTTAAGGTGGTCGAATTTCGACCACGGGATATACTAGTATATATTATAAGTTTAACAATGTTGTTGTTATATGTCCATCAAATCCAAATTTTTTTTTTTTAAATATTGACCGAATCTTAAAGGAGTGGTGGCTCTGATTGTGGACTCTCAAACTTTGCTAAGAACTGTTTTTGCCATCTCCTATTAATAATTACCGGTCTTTAATGGACTGATTTTTTCCGGTTGGTTGTCAAATTAAACGCATTTAGTGTGAACCGACTTTAATGAAAGCGGCCCTAAATTACTCAACTATATATAATAAATTTCAGTAACAAACATTTCTCAAATATTTCGGCCTCTAGGCAGTGCTGGAAAAAATATGAACAGAGGATTTAATAACTTAAACTAATTTAAGGTGGTCGAATTTCGACCACTGGATATACTAGTATATATTATAAGTCTAACAATGTTGTTGGTATATGCCCATTAAATCCAAATTTTATTATTGAAATATAGACCGAATCTGAAAGGGGTGGTGGCTCTGATGGTGGACTTTCAAACATTCCGAAGGACTGTTTTTGCCATCTCAAATTAATAATTACTGGTCTTTAATGGACTGATTTTTTTCGGTTAGTTGTGAAATTACCCGCCGTTTAGTGTGAACCGACTTTTATGAAATCGGCAATAAATTACTCAACTATATATAATAAATTTCAGTAACAAACATTTCTCAAATATTTCGGCCTCTAGGCAGTGCTGGAAAAAATATGAACAGAGGATTTAATAACTTAAACTAATTTAAGGTGGTCGAATTTCGACAACTGGATATACTAGTATATATTATAAGTCTAACAATGTTGTTGGTATATGCCCATTAAATCCAAATTTTATTATTGAAATATAGACCGAATCTGAAAGGAGTGGTGGCTCTGATGGTGGACTTTCAAACATTCCTAAGGACTGTTTTTGCCATCTCCCATTAATAATTACTGGCCTTTAATGGACTGATTTTTTTCGGTTAGTTGTCAAATTACCTGCCGTTTAGTGTGAACCGACTTTTATGAAAGCGGCCTTAATTACTCAACTATATATAATAAATTTCAGTAACAAACATTCTTCAAATATTTCAACCTCTAGGCAGTGCTGGAAAAAATATGTAGAGGATTAAATAACTTAAACTAATTTAAGGTGGTCGAATTTCGACCACGGGATATACTAGTATATATTATAAGTCTAACCATGTTGTTGGTATATGCCCATCAAATCCAAATTTTACTATTGAAATATAGACCGAATCTGAAAGGAGTGGTGGCTCTGATGGTCGATTTTCCAACATTCCTAAGGACTGTTTTTGCCATCTCCCATTAATAATTACTGGTCTTTAATGGACTGGTTTTTTCGGCTAGTTGTCAAATTACCCGCCGTTTAGTGTGAACCGACTTTTATGAAATCGGCAATAAATTACTCAGCTTTATATAATAAATTTCATTTTTTTATACCAACAATATTTGTTGATTTACGGCCTGTATATTTTCAAGTATTCATGAAACGAGCTCAAGGCCAAGAATAATAATTTTTCACTTTTTGAATTTTTATGAAAATTATTATTGTTTTTACTTATTAATAATCATTTTAATTAATTATTAAAAGTTTTTTGATTGAATAGAGTAGGAAAAATGTTTAGAGACAACTGCCATAGCTTTTCTTATAGATCCATTTCGGAAGCTGCTAGACTTCACTCATCAGAGAAATTTTGGCACGCATTGCTAACAATATGCTGGTTTTGATGTCACCTAAACTCCTAGTTCTATTCTTCTTTACCATATGCATGAACAAACCCCGCCATCTGGCAGTTAGTAGTGTGATCATGATGGATTTTTTGACAGATCTGTTTTATCAGTAGAACTGCCTTACCGTGTGCTCTCGGTTTTTTATTATTGCTTTTTTTATACCAACAATATTTGTTGATTTACGGCCTGTATATTTTCAAGTATTCAGGAAACGAGCTCAAGGCCAAGAATAATAATTTTTCACTTTTTGAATTTTTATGAAAACTAGAGTTCGCCCAGTGGTTAAAATTCAACCAATAAACTTTATTTTATTTTATTTTTTTGCTGTAGGTATATTTTATCCGCCTTTTTTTCTTCCTTTCTATGTCGTTCCTTTCCTCTAACATATTTTTATTTTCCTTGATTTCTTTTTTTACTCTCTTATTTTATTTTTTACTTTCTATATAACTTCTTTTCCTTTCCCTTCCCTTCTTTTTGTTTTCTTGCTCTTACCTTCGTTTTCCTACCTTTCTTTTAATTCCCTTTTCCTTCCCTTCCTTTCATTTCCTTACCATTCCTTTCTTTCCTTTAATTTTCCTTCCTTTCCCATCCTTTCCATTCCCTTCCCTTTCCTTCCTTTCCTTTCCTTTTCTTTCCTTTCTTTTCCTTTCCTCTATTTTCCTTTAATTTTCTTCGGTGTTTAATACTCTTTATGAGCAATCATTTATTTTATTTTTGTAAACCCTGTGTGTAGGTATCAGCAATGAATTTTACATATTTGCTCATATTTTACATTGCTTGTTTAATGTATCCAACAAAGCAACTTTTCGTTCTCTCAGGAGAGCAGCTGACACTGGGCATCGTAGCCAGTAATCAATACAATAACAACAACTAAAGCAAAAATGCACGACACAACAGAGTATCTATAGTGCGAACACTTATTTTTTATTGGTCCACTACCAACTCTTCGCACTCACAGTGAGAGCCGACCACACGAATAACACAAAAACATGCATGGCAAGTCTACTCACACTACTACGGCTCTTAATTTTTTCCTACAAAGCAACTCCTCGGCCATGCTCACGATTCAGCATAGTACACAAAAAGCAAGTACACACAGACAGCGTGTCTATAGTGTGAATAAGTAAATGTGTAGTGGTGTGACTTTTATGTTTAAGTTTTTATATTAAAATGATTAAAAAAATTTTTTTTATTTACGGATAAGAGTACAACTCAAAATTTCCCATCTATACATATATAATTTGTATACCTTAGAATTATAGTTTAGCAGAAAACGGTTCTACATTGCATTCATCTTGTCTATTTATATATAAGATTATTATTGTTTTTACTTATTAATAATCATTTTAATTAATTATTAAAAGTTTTTTGATTGAATACAGTAGGAAAAATGTTTAGAGACAACTGCCATAGCTTTTCTTATATATCCATTTCGGAAGCTGTTAGCTGGCAGTTAGTAGTGTGATCATGATGGATTTTTTGACAGATCTGTTTTATCAGTAGAACTGCCTTACCGTGTGCTCTCGGTTTTTTATTATTCCTTTTTTTATACCAACAATATTTGTTGATTTACGGCCTGTATATTTTCAACTCAATAATATATTTTCAAAACAATAATAATTTTCATAAAAATTCAAAAAGTGAAAAATTATTATTCTTGGCCTTGAGCTCGTTTCATGAATACTTGAAAATATACAGGCCGTAAATCAACAAATATTGTTGGTATAAAAAAAGCAATAATAAAAAACCGAGAGCACACGGTAAGACAGTTCTACTGATAAAACAGATCTGTCAAAAAATCCATCATGATCACACTACTAACTGCCAGATGGCGGGGTTTGTTCATGCATATGGTAAAGAAGAATAGAACTAGGAGTTTAGGTGACATCAAAACCAGCGTATTGTTAGCTTAATGGTTAGCAATGCGTGCCAAAATTTCTCTGATGAGTGAAGTCTAGCAGTTTCCGAAATGGATCTATAAGAAAAGCTATGGCAGTTGTCTCTAAACATTTTTCCTACTCTATTCAATCAAAAAACTTTTAATAATTAATTAAAATGATTATTAATAAGTAAAAACAATAATAATTTTCATAAAAATTCAAAAAGTGAAAAATTATTATTCTTGGCCTTGAGCTCGTTTCATGAATACTTTATAATAAATTTCAGTAACAAACATTTCTCAAATATTTCGGCGTCTAGGCAGTGCTGGAAAAAATATGAACAGAGGATTTAATAACTTAAACTAATTTAAAGTGGTAGAATTTCGACCACGGGATATACTAGTATATATTATATGTCTAACAATGTTGTTGGTATATGTCCATCAAATCCAAATTTTTTTATTGAAATATAGACCGAATCTGAAAGGAGTGGTGGCTCTGATGGTGGACTTTCAACCATTCCTAAGAACTGTATTTCCCATCTCCTATTAATAACAGAGGATTTAATAACTTAAACTAATTTAAGGTGGTCGAATTTCGACCACGGGATATACTAGTATGTATTATAAGTCTAACAATGTTGTTGGTATATGCCCATCAAATCCAAATTTTATCATTGAAATATAGACCGAATCTGAAAGGAGTGGTGGCTCTGATGGTGGACTTTCAACCATTCCTAAGAACTGTATTTCCCATCTCCTATTAATAACAGAGGATTTAATAACTTAAACTAATTTAAGGTGGTCGAATTTCGACCACGGGATATACTAGTATATATTATAAGTCTAACAATGTTGTTGGTATATGCCCATCAAATCCAAATTTTATCATTGAAATATAGACCGAATCTGAAAGGAGTGGTGGCTCTGATGGTGGACATTCAAACATTCCTAAGGACTGTTTTTGCCATCTCCTATTAGTAATTACAGGTCTTTAATGGATTGATTTTTTTCGGTTAGTTGCATGGCATAGTAAAACAGATAATAGCACGACGGCCATATTGGAAATTGCTTCTCTAAAACATCAGAACAACACATCACATGTTAAAATGTAAACAACCCGATTGCAGGCAAATTTGACAGTTTCTCAAAAATTAAAATTAAAAAAATCTAATCAGCTGTTGAGACGATATTACCTGTATAGGTATGCCATGGTTAGTTGTCAGATGACCCGCCGTTTAGTGTGAACTGACTTTTATGAAAGCGGCCCTAAATTACTCAACTATATATAATAAATTTCAGTAACAAACATTTTTCAGATATTTCAGCCTCTAGGTAGTGCTGGAAAAAATATGAACAGAGGATTTATTAACTTAATGTAATTTAAGGTGGCACGGGATATACTAGTATATATTATAATTCTAACAATGTTGTTGGCATATGTCCATCAAATCCAAATTTTTTTTTTTTTAATATTGACCGAATCTGAAAGGAGTGGTGGCTCTGATTGTGGACTTTCCAACATTCCTAACGACTGTTTTAGCCATCTCCCATTAATAATTACTGGTATTTAATGGACTGATTTTTCCAGTTCGTTGTCAAATTACCCGCCGTTTAGTGTGAACCGACTTTTATGAAATCGGCAATAAATTAGTCAACTATATATAATAGATTTCAGTAACATACATTTCTCAAATATTTCGGCCTCCAGGCAGTGCTGGAAAAAATATGAACAGAGGATTTAATAACTTAAATTAATTTAAGGTGGTCGAATTTCGACCACGGGATATACTAGTATATATTATAATTCTAACAATGTTGTTGGCATATGTCCATCAAATCCAAATTTTTTTTTTTTAAATATTGACCGAATCTGAAAGGAGTGGTGGCTCTGATTGTGGACTTTCCAACATTCCTAACGACTGTTTTAGCCATCTCCCATTAATAATTACCAGTCTTTAATGGACTGATTTTTTTCGGTTAATTGTCAAATTACCCGCTGTTTAGTGTGAACCGACTTTTATGAAATCGGGTCCAAATTACTCATCTATATATAATAAATTTCAGTAACAAACATTTCTCAAATATTTCGGCCTCTAGGCAGTGCTGGAAAAAAACGAGCAGAGGATTTAATAACTTAAACTAATTTAAGGTGGCACGGGATATACTAGTATATATTATAAGTCTAACAATGTTGTTTTACTGATTTTTTTCGGTTGGTTGTCAAATTACCCGCCGTTTAGTGGACCCGACTTTTATGAAATCGGCAATAAATTAGTCAACTATATATAATAGATTTCAGTAACATACATTTCTCAAATATTTCGGCCTCCAGGCAGTGCTGGAAAAAATATGAACAGAGGATTTAATAACTTAAATTAATTTAAGGTGGTCGAACTTCTACCACGGGATATACTAGTATGTATTATAAGTCTAACAATGTTGTTGGTATATGCCCATCAAATCCAAATTTTATCATTGAAATATAGACCGAATCTGAAAGGAGTGGTGGCTCTGATGGTGGACTTTCAACCATTCCTAAGAACTGTATTTCCCATCTCCTATTAATAACAGAGGATTTAATAACTTAAACTAATTTAAGGTGGTCGAATTTCGACCACGGGATATACTAGTATATATTATAAGTCTAACAATGTTGTTGGTATATGTCCATCAAACCCAAATTTTTTTATTGAAATATAGACCGAATCTGAAACTAGTTGTGGCTCTGATGGGGGACTTTCAAACTTTCCTAAGGACTGTTTTTGCCATCTCGTATTAATAATTACCGGTCTTTAATGGACTGATTTTTTTCGGTTAATTGTCAAATTACCCGCTGTTTAGTGTGAACCGACTTTTATGAAATCGGGTCCAAATTACTCATCTATATATAATAAATTTCAGTAACAAACATTTCTCAAATATTTCGGCCTCTAGGAAGTGCAGTAAAAAATATGAACAGAGGATTTAATAACTTAAACTAATTTAAGGTGGTCGAATTTCGACCACGGGATATACTAGTATATATTATAAGTCTAACAATGTTGTTGGTATATGTCCATCAAATCCAATTTTTTTTATTGAAATACTGAAGGAATCTGAAAGGAGTGGTGGCTCTGATGGTGGACTTTCAAACATTCCTAAGGACTGTTTTAATCATCTCCTATTAATAATTACCGGTCCTTAATGGACTGATTTTTTTCGGTTAGTTGTCAAATTACCTGCCGTTTAGTGTGAACCGACTTTTATGAAAGCGGCCCTAAATTACTCAACTATATATAATAAATTTCCGTAACAAACATTCTTCAAATATTTCAACCTCTAGGCAGTGCTGGAAAAAATATGAACAGAGGATTTATTAACTTAATGTAATTTAAGGTGGCACGGGATATACTAGTATATATTATAATTCTAACAATGTTGTTGGCATATGTCCATCAAATCCAAATTTTTTTTTTTTTAATATTGACCGAATCTGAAGGGAGTGGTGGCTCTGATTGTGGACTTTCCAACATTCCTAACGACTGTTTTAGCCATCTCCCATTAATAATTACTGGTATTTAATGGACTGATTTTTCCAGTTCGTTGTCAAATTACCCGCCGTTTAGTGTGAACCGACTTTTATGAAATCGGCAATAAATTAGTCAACTATATATAATAGATTTCAGTAACATACATTTCTCAAATATTTCGGCCTCCAGGCAGTGCTGGAAAAAATATGAACAGAGGATTTAATAACTTAAATTAATTTAAGGTGGTCGAATTTCGACCACGGGATATACTAGTATATATTATAATTCTAACAATGTTGTTGGCATATGTCCATCAAATCCAAATTTTTTTTTTTTAAATATTGACCGAATCTGAAAGGAGTGGTGGCTCTGATTGTGGACTTTCCAACATTCCTAACGACTGTTTTAGCCATCTCCCATTAATAATTACCAGTCTTTAATGGACTGATTTTTTTCGGTTAATTGTCAAATTACCCGCTGTTTAGTGTGAACCGACTTTTATGAAATCGGGTCCAAATTACTCATCTATATATAATAAATTTCAGTAACAAACATTTCTCAAATATTTCGGCCTCTAGGCAGTGCTGGAAAAAAACGAGCAGAGGATTTAATAACTTAAACTAATTTAAGGTGGCACGGGATATACTAGTATATATTATAAGTCTAACAATGTTGTTTTACTGATTTTTTTCGGTTGGTTGTCAAATTACCCGCCGTTTAGTGGACCCGACTTTTATGAAATCGGCAATAAATTAGTCAACTATATATAATAGATTTCAGTAACATACATTTCTCAAATATTTCGGCCTCCAGGCAGTGCTGGAAAAAATATGAACAGAGGATTTAATAACTTAAATTAATTTAAGGTGGTCGAATTTCGACCACGGGATATACTAGTATATATTATAAGTCTAACAATGTTGTTGGTATATGCCCATTAAATCCAAATTTTATTATTGAAATATAGACCGAATCTGAAGGGAGTGGTGGTTCTGATGGTGGACTTTCAAACATTCCTAAGGACTGTTTTAGCCATCTCCTATTAATAATTACCGGTCTTTAATGGACTGATTTTTTTCGGTTGGTTGTCAAATTACCCGCCTTTTAGTGTGGACCGACTTTTATGAAATCGGCCCTAAATTAGTCAACTATATATAATAGATTTCAGTAACATACATTTCTCAAATATTTCGGCCTCCAGGCAGTGCTGGAAAAAATATGAACAGAGGATTTAATAACTTAAATTAATTTAAGGTGGTCGAATTTCGACCACTGGATATACTAGTATATATTATAAGTCTAACAATGTTGTTGGTATATGCCCATTAAATCCAAATTTTATTATTGAAATATAGACCGAATCTGAAGGGAGTGGTGGTTCTGATGGCGGACTTTCAAACATTCCTAACGACTGTTTTAGCCATCTCCCATTAATAATTACTGGTATTTAATGGACTGATTTTTCCAGTTCGTTGTCAAATTACCCGCCGTTTAGTGTGAACCGACTTTTATGAAATCGGCAATAAATTACTCAACTATACGGCCTCTAGGCAGTGCTGGAAAAAATATGAACAGAGGATTTAATAACTTAAACTAATTTAAGGTGGTCGAATTTCGACCACGGGATATACTAGTATATATTATAAGTCTAACAATGTTGTTGGTATATGTCCATCAAATCCAATTTTTTTTATTGAAATACTGAAGGAATCTGAAAGGAGTGGTGGCTCTGATGGTGGACTTTCAAACATTCCTAAGGACTGTTTTAATCATCTCCTATTAATAATGACCGGTCTTTAAAGGACTGATTTTTTTCGGTTAGTTGTCAAATTACCTGCCGTTTAGTGTGAACCGACTTTTAGGAAAGCGGCCCTAAATTACTCAACTATATATAATAAATTTCCGTAACAAACATTCTTCAAATATTTCAACCTCTAGGCAGTGCTGGAAAAAATATGAACAGAGGATTTATTAACTTAATGTAATTTAAGGTGGCACGGGATATACTAGTATATATTATAATTCTAACAATGTTGTTGGCATATGTCCATCAAATCCAATTTTTTTTTTTTAAATATTGACCGAATCTGAAGGAGTGGTGGCTCTGAAGGTGGACTTTCCAACATTCCTAAGGACTGTTTTTCTCAAATATTTCGGCCTCTAGGCAGTGCTGGAAAAAAACGAGCAGAGGATTTAATAACTTAAACTAATTTAGGTGGTCGAATTTCGACCACTTTATATACTAGTATATATTATAAGTCTAACAATGTTGTTGGTATATGCCCATTAAATCCAAATTTTATTATTGAAATATAGACCGAATCTGAAGGGAGTGGTGGTTCTGATGGTGGACTTTCAAACATTCCTAAGGACTGTTTTAGCCATCTCCTATTAATAATTACCGGTCTTTAATGAACTGATTTTTTTCGGTTGGTTGTCAAATTACCCGCCTTTTAGTGTGGACCGACTTTTATGAAATCGGCCCTAAATGCGTCAACTATATATAATAGATTTCAGTAACATACATTTCTCAAATATTTCGGCCTCCAGGCAGTGCTGGAAAAAATATGAACAGAGGATTTAATAACTTAAATTAATTTAAGGTGGTCGAATTTCGACCACTGGATATACTAGTATATATTATAAGTCTAACAATGTTGTTGGTATATGCCCATTAAATCCAAATTTTATTATTGAAATATAGACCGAATCTGAAGGGAGTGGTGGTTCTGATGGCGGACTTTCAAACATTCCTAACGACTGTTTTAGCCATCTCCCATTAATAATTACTGGTATTTAATGGACTGATTTTTCCAGTTCGTTGTCAAATTACCCGCCGTTTAGTGTGAACCGACTTTTATGAAATCGGCAATAAATTAGTCAACTATATATAATAGATTTCAGTAACATACATTTCTCAAATATTTCGGCCTCCAGGCAGTGCTGGAAAAAATATGAACAGAGGATTTAATAACTTAAATTAATTTAAGGTGGTCGAATTTCGACCACGGGATATACTAGTATATATTATAATTCTAACAATGTTGTTGGCATATGTCCATCAAATCCAAATTTTTTTTTTTTAAATATTGACCGAATCTGAAAGGAGTGGTGGCTCTGATTGTGGACTTTCCAACATTCCTAACGACTGTTTTAGCCATCTCCCATTAATAATTACCAGTCTTTAATGGACTGATTTTTTTCGGTTAATTGTCAAATTACCCGCTGTTTAGTGTGAACCGACTTTTATGAAATCGGGTCCAAATTACTCATCTATATATAATAAATTTCAGTAACAAACATTTCTCAAATATTTCGGCCTCTAGGCAGTGCTGGAAAAAAACGAGCAGAGGATTTAATAACTTAAACTAATTTAAGGTGGCACGGGATATACTAGTATATATTATAAGTCTAACAATGTTGTTTTACTGATTTTTTTCGGTTGGTTGTCAAATTACCCGCCGTTTAGTGGACCCGACTTTTATGAAATCGGCAATAAATTAGTCAACTATATATAATAGATTTCAGTAACATACATTTCTCAAATATTTCGGCCTCCAGGCAGTGCTGGAAAAAATATGAACAGAGGATTTAATAACTTAAATTAATTTAAGGTGGTCGAATTTCGACCACGGGATATACTAGTATATATTATAAGTCTAACAATGTTGTTGGTATATGCCCATTAAATCCAAATTTTATTATTGAAATATAGACCGAATCTGAAGGGAGTGGTGGTTCTGATGGTGGACTTTCAAACATTCCTAAGGACTGTTTTAGCCATCTCCTATTAATAATTACCGGTCTTTAATGGACTGATTTTTTTCGGTTGGTTGTCAAATTACCCGCCTTTTAGTGTGGACCGACTTTTATGAAATCGGCCCTAAATTAGTCAACTATATATAATAGATTTCAGTAACATACATTTCTCAAATATTTCGGCCTCCAGGCAGTGCTGGAAAAAATATGAACAGAGGATTTAATAACTTAAATTAATTTAAGGTGGTCGAATTTCGACCACTGGATATACTAGTATATATTATAAGTCTAACAATGTTGTTGGTATATGCCCATTAAATCCAAATTTTATTATTGAAATATAGACCGAATCTGAAGGGAGTGGTGGTTCTGATGGCGGACTTTCAAACATTCCTAACGACTGTTTTAGCCATCTCCCATTAATAATTACTGGTATTTAATGGACTGATTTTTCCAGTTCGTTGTCAAATTACCCGCCGTTTAGTGTGAACCGACTTTTATGAAATCGGCAATAAATTACTCAACTATACGGCCTCTAGGCAGTGCTGGAAAAAATATGAACAGAGGATTTAATAACTTAAACTAATTTAAGGTGGTCGAATTTCGACCACGGGATATACTAGTATATATTATAAGTCTAACAATGTTGTTGGTATATGTCCATCAAATCCAATTTTTTTTATTGAAATACTGAAGGAATCTGAAAGGAGTGGTGGCTCTGATGGTGGACTTTCAAACATTCCTAAGGACTGTTTTAATCATCTCCTATTAATAATTACCGGTCTTTAATGGACTGATTTTTTTCGGTTAGTTGTCAAATTACCTGCCGTTTAGTGTGAACCGACTTTTAGGAAAGCGGCCCTAAATTACTCAACTATATATAATAAATTTCCGTAACAAACATTCTTCAAATATTTCAACCTCTAGGCAGTGCTGGAAAAAATATGAACAGAGGATTTATTAACTTAATGTAATTTAAGGTGGCACGGGATATACTAGTATATATTATAATTCTAACAATGTTGTTGGCATATGTCCATCAAATCCAATTTTTTTTTTTTAAATATTGACCGAATCTGAAGGAGTGGTGGCTCTGAAGGTGGACTTTCCAACATTCCTAAGGACTGTTTTTCTCAAATATTTCGGCCTCTAGGCAGTGCTGGAAAAAAACGAGCAGAGGATTTAATAACTTAAACTAATTTAGGTGGTCGAATTTCGACCACTTTATATACTAGTATATATTATAAGTCTAACAATGTTGTTGGTATATGCCCATTAAATCCAAATTTTATTATTGAAATATAGACCGAATCTGAAGGGAGTGGTGGTTCTGATGGTGGACTTTCAAACATTCCTAAGGACTGTTTTAGCCATCTCCTATTAATAATTACCGGTCTTTAATGAACTGATTTTTTTCGGTTGGTTGTCAAATTACCCGCCTTTTAGTGTGGACCGACTTTTATGAAATCGGCCCTAAATGCGTCAACTATATATAATAGATTTCAGTAACATACATTTCTCAAATATTTCGGCCTCCAGGCAGTGCTGGAAAAAATATGAACAGAGGATTTAATAACTTAAATTAATTTAAGGTGGTCGAATTTCGACCACTGGATATACTAGTATATATTATAAGTCTAACAATGTTGTTGGTATATGCCCATTAAATCCAAATTTTATTATTGAAATATAGACCGAATCTGAAGGGAGTGGTGGTTCTGATGGCGGACTTTCAAACATTCCTAACGACTGTTTTAGCCATCTCCCATTAATAATTACTGGTATTTAATGGACTGATTTTTCCAGTTCGTTGTCAAATTACCCGCCGTTTAGTGTGAACCGACTTTTATGAAATCGGCAATAAATTACTCAACTATACGGCCTCTAGGCAGTGCTGGAAAAAATATGAACAGAGGATTTAATAACTTAAACTAATTTAAGGTGGTCGAATTTCGACCACGGGATATACTAGTATATATTATAAGTCTAACAATGTTGTTGGTATATGTCCATCAAATCCAATTTTTTTTATTGAAATACTGAAGGAATCTGAAAGGAGTGGTGGCTCTGATGGTGGACTTTCAAACATTCCTAAGGACTGTTTTAATCATCTCCTATTAATAATTACCGGTCTTTAATGGACTGATTTTTTTCGGTTAGTTGTCAAATTACCTGCCGTTTAGTGTGAACCGACTTTTAGGAAAGCGGCCCTAAATTACTCAACTATATATAATAAATTTCCGTAACAAACATTCTTCAAATATTTCAACCTCTAGGCAGTGCTGGAAAAAATATGAACAGAGGATTTATTAACTTAATGTAATTTAAGGTGGCACGGGATATACTAGTATATATTATAATTCTAACAATGTTGTTGGCATATGTCCATCAAATCCAATTTTTTTTTTTTAAATATTGACCGAATCTGAAGGAGTGGTGGCTCTGAAGGTGGACTTTCCAACATTCCTAAGGACTGTTTTTCTCAAATATTTCGGCCTCTAGGCAGTGCTGGAAAAAAACGAGCAGAGGATTTAATAACTTAAACTAATTTAGGTGGTCGAATTTCGACCACTTTATATACTAGTATATATTATAAGTCTAACAATGTTGTTGGTATATGCCCATTAAATCCAAATTTTATTATTGAAATATAGACCGAATCTGAAGGGAGTGGTGGTTCTGATGGTGGACTTTCAAACATTCCTAAGGACTGTTTTAGCCATCTCCTATTAATAATTACCGGTCTTTAATGGACTGATTTTTTTCGGTTGGTTGTCAAATTACCCGCCTTTTAGTGTGGACCCACTTTTATGAAATCGGCCCTAAATGCGTCAACTATATATAATAGATTTCAGTAACATACATTTCTCAAATATTTCGGCCTCCAGGCAGTGCTGGAAAAAATATGAACAGAGGATTTAATAACTTAAATTAATTTAAGGTGGTCGAATTTCGACCACGGGATATACTAGTATATATTATAAGTCTAACAATGTTGTTGGTATATGCCCATTAAATCCAAATTTTATTATTGAAATGTAGACCGAATCTGAAACTAGTAGTGGCTCTGATGGTGGACTTTCAAACATTCCTAAGGACTGTTTTAGCCATCTCCTATTAATAATTACCGGTCTTTAATGGACTGATTTTTTTCGGTTGGTTGTCAAATTACCCGCCTTTTAGTGTGGACCGACTTTTATGAAATCGGCCCTAAATTAGTCAACTAAAGGGTGTGTTTTTTAGGGGTATAGAACTTCGAATTGAAATAAAACACAAGAAAATCGTTTTAAGGTCCATCAATTTGGCTTTATTGGAAGGATAATTTTATGGCATTAATGTTTAAATATGATTTCGGGCATGTGGCCGCCGCGGCTGGCTCGAATAAAGCCAATTCTACAGGTCCAATTTTCAACCACTTTTTCGAGCATATGGGGCCGTATGTCGGCAATAACGCCACGAATGTTGGCTTCCAATTCCCCTAACGTTTCTGGTTTGTTGGTGTAGACGAGCGACTTCACATATCCCCAAAGAAAATAATCCAATGGTGTCAAATCACACGACCTTGGTGGCCAATTGACAGGTCCATTCCGCGAAATTATGCGCTCATCGAATGTTTCCTTCAATAAATCGATTGTGACGTGCGCTGTGTGGCATGTAGCGCCGTCTTGTTGGAACCACAACTCATCCACATTCATGCCATCCAATTCGGGAACAAAATAGTCGGTTATCATGGCTCTACACCGGTCTCCATTAACGGTAGCTGCCTCTCCAGCATTATTGCGGAAGAAGTATGGCCCAATGACTCCACCAGCCCATAGAGCACACCAAACAGTCAGTTTTTGTGGATGTAATGGCGTTTCAAGGGTCTCATGTGGATTCTCTTCACTCCAAATGCGGCAATTTTGCTTGTTGACGTAGCCATTCAACCAAAAATGAGCCTCATCACTGAACAAAATTTTGCGATGAAAATCAGCATCGAAATCAATCTCATTTTCGGCCCATACACCAAAATCACGACGCATTGCATGGTCTCGCGGCTTTAATTCTTGCACAAGCTGGATCTTGTAAGGTCGCAAGCCAAGATCTTTGCGCAAAATCTTCCATAAAGTTGATGGGCAAAGCTCCAATTGCTGTGCACGGTGGCGAATCGATACATTCGGGTCCTCTTCAACACTTTGCTCTACAGCGGCAATTGTTTCTTCGGTGCGCACTGTTCGACGTCTCTGCGGATGCGTATTATCACATAGAGTAAACGTAGTGCGAAAACGATCCATGGTTAACCGAATTAATTGCTCTGATGGACGATTATGTCGACCATAAAATGGACGGAGCTCACGGTAAAGTTCGCGAACTGAACCATTATTTTCGAAATAAATTTGCACGATTTGCAAGCCTTGTTCTTTTGTCAACCTGTTCATGATGAAATGGCAAACCAAACTGAACATAAATGACATTAGAGTTGCCAGATTTGACCACAAAATGCCAGTTTTATCTCTATTCGAAAAACAAACCTGTAAAAAAAACACCCTGTATATATAATAGATTTCAGTAACATACATTTCTCAAATATTTCGGCCTCCAGGCAGTGCTGGAAAAAATATGAACAGAGGATTTAATAACTTAAATTAATTTAAGGTGGTCGAATTTCGACCACGGGATATACTAGTATATATTATAATTCTAACAATGTTGTTGGCATATGTCGATCAAATCCAAATTTTTTTTTTTTTAATATTGACCGAACCTGAAAGGAGTGGTGGCTCTGATGGTGGACTTTCCAACATTCCTAAGGACTGTTTTTCTCAAATATTTCGGCCTCTAAGCAGTGCTGGAAAAAAACGAGCAGAGGATTTAATAACTTAAACTAATTTAAGGTGGCACGGGATATACTAGTATATATTATAAGTCTAACAATGTTGTTTTACTGATTTTTTTCGGTTGGTTGTCAAATTACCCGCCGTTTAGTGGACCCGACTTTTATGAAATCGGCAATAAATTACTAAACTATATACAATAAATTTCAGTAACAAAAACATTTCTCAAATATTTCGTCCCCTAGGCAGTGCTGGAAAAAATATGAACAGAGGATTTAATAACTTAAACTAATTTAAGGTGGTCGAATTTCGACCACTGGATATACTAGTATATATTATAAGTCTAACAATGTTGTTGGTATATGCCCATTAAATCCAAATTTTATTATTGAAATATAGACCGAATCTGAAGGGAGTGGTGGTTCTGATGGTGGACTTTCAAACATTCCTAACGACTGTTTTAGCCATCTCCCATTAATAATTACTGGTATTTAATGGACTGATTTTTCCAGTTCGTTGTCAAATTACCCGCCGTTTAGTGTGAACCGACTTTTATGAAATCGGCAATAAATTACTCAACTATATATAATACATTTCAGTAACAAACATTTCTCAAATATTTCGGCCTCTAGGCAGTGCTGGAAAAAATATGAACAGAGGATTTAATAACTTAAATTAATTTAAGGTGGTCGAATTTCGAGCACGGGATATACTAGTATATATTATAAGTCTAACAATGTTGTTGGTATATGCCCATCAAATCCAAATTTTATTGTTGAAATATAGACCGAATCTGAAAGGAGTGGTGGCTCTGATGGTGGACTTTCCAACATTCCTAAGGACTGTTTTTCTCAAATATTTCGGCCTCTAGGCAGTGCTGGAAAAAAACGAGCAGAGGATTTAATAACTTAAACTAATTTAAGGTGGCACGGGATATACTAGTATATATTATAAGTCTAACAATGTTGTTTTACTGATTTTTTTCGGTTGGTTGTCAAATTACCCGCCGTTTAGTGGACCCGACTTTTATGAAATCGGCAATAAATTACTAAACTATATACAATAAATTTCAGTAACAAACATTTCTCAAATATTTTGTCCATTAGGCAGTGCTGGAAAAAATATGAACAGAGGATTTAATAACTTAAACTAATTTAAGGTGGTCGAATTTCGACCACTGGATATACTAGTATACATTATAAGTCTAACAATGTTGTTGGTATATGCCCATTAAATCCAAATTTTATTATTGAAATACAGACCGAATCTGAAGGGAGTGGTGGTTCTGATGGTGGACTTTCAAACATTCCTAACGACTGTTTTAGCCATCTCCCATTAATAATTACTGGTATTTAATGGACTGATTTTTCCAGTTCGTTGTCAAATTACCCGCCGTTTAGTGTGAATAAATTACTCAACTATATATAATACATTTCAGTAACAAACATTTCTCAAATATTTCGGCCTCTAGGCAGTGCTGGAAAAAATATGAACAGAGGATTTAATAACTTAAACTAGTTTAAGGTGGTCGAACTTCGACCACGGGATATACTGTATTCCCCATCTCCTATTAATAACAGAGGATTTAATAACTTAAACTAATTTAAGGTGGTCGAATTTCGACCACGGGATATACTAGTATATATTATAAGTCTAACAATGTTGTTGGTATATGCCCATCAAATCCAAATTTTATCATTGAAATATAGACCGAATCTGAAAGGAGTGGTGGCTCTGATGGTGGACTTTCAAATATTCCTATGGACAGTTTTTGCCATCTCCCATTAATAATTACCGGTTTTTAATGGACTGTGAACCGACTTTTGTGAAAGCGGCCCTAAATTACTCAACTATATATAATAAATTTCAGTAACAAACATTTTTCAGATATTTCAGCCTCTAGGCAGTGCTGGAAAAAATATGAACAGAGGATTTAATAACTTAAACTAATTTAAGGTGGTCGAATTTCGACCACTGGATATACTAGTATATATTATAAGTCTAACAATCTTGTTGGTATGTGTCCATCAAACCCAAATTTTTTTATTGAAATATAGACCGAATCTGAAACTAGTTGTGGCTCTGATGGGGGACTTTCAAACTTTCCTAAGGACTGTTTTTGCCATCTTGTATTAATAATTACCGGTCTTTAATGTACTGATTTTTTTCGGATGGTTGTCAATTTACCCGTTGTTTAGTGTGAACCGACTTTTATGAAAGCGGCGCGAAATTATTCAAATATCTATCTATATATATAAAATTCAAATTAAGTATGTATCTAGAGATCGACTTGCGTCCTAAACGTATACATCGATCGTAACCAAATTTGAAACACGAACTGGATACCTTACCGGGATGGTCATGGGCTAAAAAATATTTTGATATGTTGAGGGAGCGTGGCACCTCCCATACAGCTGAAATTTTTCATAGTCCGTATCTCTGGAAGTATTTACGTTAGACCACTGAAATTTGGGAAGGGTTTATAGACAGGGTAGGGTGAGCAGTCTGTTCATCTGCTCAACTGAGCCCACTCTTCTAACACCAATTTCACTCTGGTCCACCCCTGTTGAAGCCGCGAGGTTTCTTGGACTTCCGTTAGAAGAGCCTGATGACAATGTTGGATGGGGGGTGACATCCTAGGCAAGTTAAGTAGTCGCTACAACAACAACAACAACAAGGGTTTATATGAAGTTAATCCCTACCATTTCCGAGCAAACTGGGGAGAACGAAAACGGGGGCGTGGCACCTCCCATACAGCTGAAATTTTTTTTATAGAAATGTGGGGTGAAACCGACGGGTATAAGCTAGTATATAATAAATTTCAGTAACAAACATTTCTCAAATATTTCGGTCTCTGGGCAGTGCTGGAAAAAATATGAACAGAGGATTTAATAACTTAAACTAATTTAAGGTGGTCGAATTTCGACCACGCGATATACTAGTATATATTATAAGTCTAACAATGTTGTTGTTATATGTCCATCAAATCCAAATTTTTTTATTGAAATATTGACCGAACCTGAAAGGAGTGGTGGCTCTGATGGTGGACTTTCAAACATTCCTAAAGACTGTTTTTGCCATCTCCTATTAATAATTACCGGTCTTTAATGGACTGATTTTTCTCGGTTAGTTGTCAAATTACCCGTCGTATAGTGTGAACCGACTTTTATGAGAGCGGCCCTAAATACTCAACTATATATAATAAATTTCAGTAACAACCAGTTCTCAAATATTTCGGCCTCTAGGCAGTGCTGGAAGAAATATGAACAGAGGATTTAATAACTCAAACTAATTTAAGGTGGTCGAATTTCGACCAGGGGATATACTAGTATATATTATAAGACTAAGAGTGTTGTTGTTACATGTCCATCAAATTAAAATTTTTGTATTGAAATGTTGACCGAATCTGAAAGGAGTGGTGGTTCTGATGGTGGACTTTCAAACATTCCTAAGGACTGTTTTTGCCATCTCCCATTAATAATTACTGGTATTTAATGGACTGGTTTTTTTCGGCTAGTTGTCAAATTACCCGCCGCTTAGTGTGAACCGACTTTTATGAAATCGGCAATAAATTACTCAACTATATATAATACATTTCAGTAACAAACATTTCTCAAATATTTCGGCCTCTAGGCAGTGCTGGAAAAAATATGAACAGAGGATTTAATAACTTAAATTAATTTAGTGTGGTCGAATTTCGACCACGGGATATACTAGTATATATTATAAGTCTAACAATGTTGTTGGTATATGCCCATCAAATCCAAATTTTATTGTTGAAATATAGACCGAATCTGAAAGGAGTGGTGGCTCTGATGGTGGACTTTCCAACATTCCTAAGGACTGTTTTTCTCAAATATTTCGGCCTCTAGGCAGTGCTGGAAAAAAACGAGCAGAGGATTTAATAACTTAAACTAATTTAAGGTGGCACGGGATATACTAGTATATATTATAAGTCTAACAATGTTGTTTTACTGATTTTTTTCGGTTGGTTGTCAAATTACCCGCCGTTTAGTGGACCCGACTTTTATGAAATCGGCAATAAATTACTAAACTATATACAATAAATTTCAGTAACAAACATTTCTCAAATATTTTGTCCATTAGGCAGTGCTGGAAAAAATATGAACAGAGGATTTAATAACTTAAACTAATTTAAGGTGGTCGAATTTCGACCACTGGATATACTAGTATATATTATAAGTCTAACAATGTTGTTGGTATATGCCCATTAAATCCAAATTTTATTATTGAAATACAGACCGAATCTGAAGGGAGTGGTGGTTCTGATGGTGGACTTTCAAACATTCCTAACGACTGTTTTAGCCATCTCCCATTAATAATTACTGGTATTTAATGGACTGATTTTTCCAGTTCGTTGTCAAATTACCCGCCGTTTAGTGTGAATAAATTACTCAACTATATATAATACATTTCAGTAACAAACATTTCTCAAATATTTCGGCCTCTAGGCAGTGCTGGAAAAAATATGAACAGAGGATTTAATAACTTAAACTAGTTTAAGGTGGTCGAACTTCGACCACGGGATATACTGTATTCCCCATCTCCTATTAATAACAGAGGATTTAATAACTTAAACTAATTTAAGGTGGTCGAATTTCGACCACGGGATATACTAGTATATATTATAAGTCTAACAATGTTGTTGGTATATGCCCATCAAATCCAAATTTTATCATTGAAATATAGACCGAATCTGAAAGGAGTGGTGGCTCTGATGGTGGACTTTCAAATATTCCTAAGGACAGTTTTTGCCATCTCCCATTAATAATTACCGGTTTTTAATGGACTGTGAACCGACTTTTGTGAAAGCGGCCCTAAATTACTCAACTATATATAATAAATTTCAGTAACAAACATTTTTCAGATATTTCAGCCTCTAGGCAGTGCTGGAAAAAATATGAACAGAGGATTTAATAACTTAAACTAATTTAAGGTGGTCGAATTTCGACCACTGGATATACTAGTATATATTATAAGTCTAACAATCTTGTTGGTATGTGTCCATCAAACCCAAATTTTTTTATTGAAATATAGACCGAATCTGAAACTAGTTGTGGCTCTAATGGGGGACTTTCAAACTTTCCTAAGGACTGTTTTTGCCATCTTGTATTAATAATTACCGGTCTTTAATGTACTGATTTTTTTCGGATGGTTGTCAATTTACCCGTTGTTTAGTGTGAACCGACTTTTATGAAAGCGGCGCGAAATTATTCAAATATCTATCTATATATATAAAATTCAAATTAAGTATGTATCTAGAGATCGACTTGCGTCCTAAACGTATACATCGATCGTAACCAAATTTGAAACACGAACTGGATACCTTACCGGGATGGTCATGGGCTAAAAAATATTTTGATATGTTGAGGGAGCGTGGCACCTCCCATACAGCTGAAATTTTTCATAGTCCGTATCTCTGGAAGTATTTACGTTAGACCACTGAAATTTGGGAAGGGTTTATAGACAGGGTAGGGTGAGCAGTCTGTTCATCTGCTCAACTGAGCCCACTCTTCTAACACCAATTTCACTCTGGTCCACCCCTGTTGAAGCCGCGAGGTTTCTTGGACTTCCGTTAGAAGAGCCTGATGACAATGTTGGATGGGGGGTGACATCCTAGGCAAGTTAAGTAGTCGCTACAACAACAACAACAACAAGGGTTTATATGAAGTTAATCCCTACCATTTCCGAGCAAACTGGGGAGAACGAAAACGGGGGCGTGGCACCTCCCATACAGCTGAAATTTTTTTTATAGAAATGTGGGGTGAAACCGACGGGTATAAGCTAGTATATAATAAATTTCAGTAACAAACATTTCTCAAATATTTCGGTCTCTGGGCAGTGCTGGAAAAAATATGAACAGAGGATTTAATAACTTAAACTAATTTAAGGTGGTCGAATTTCGACCACGCGATATACTAGTATATATTATAAGTCTAACAATGTTGTTGTTATATGTCCATCAAATCCAAATTTTTTTATTGAAATATTGACCGAACCTGAAAGGAGTGGTGGCTCTGATGGTGGACTTTCAAACATTCCTAAAGACTGTTTTTGCCATCTCCTATTAATAATTACCGGTCTTTAATGGACTGATTTTTCTCGGTTAGTTGTCAAATTACCCGTCGTATAGTGTGAACCGACTTTTATGAGAGCGGCCCTAAATACTCAACTATATATAATAAATTTCAGTAACAAACAGTTCTCAAATATTTCGGCCTCTAGGCAGTGCTGGAAGAAATATGAACAGAGGATTTAATAACTCAAACTAATTTAAGGTGGTCGAATTTCGACCAGGGGATATACTAGTATATATTATAAGACTAAGAGTGTTGTTGTTACATGTCCATCAAATCCAAATTTTTGTATTGAAATGTTGACCGAATCTGAAAGGAGTGGTGGTTCTGATGGTGGACTTTCAAACATTCCTAAGGACTGTTTTTGCCATCTCCCATTAATAATTACTGGTATTTAATGGACTGGTTTTTTTCGGCTAGTTGTCAAATTACCCGCCGCTTAGTGTGAACCGACTTTTATGAAATCGGCAATAAATTACTCAGCTTTATATAATAAATTTCAGTAACAAACATTTCTCAAATATTTCGGCCTCTAGGCAGTGCTGGAAAAAATATGAACAGAGGATTTAATAACTTAAACTAATTTAAAGTGGTAGAATTTCGACCACGGGATATACTAGTATATATTATAAGTCTAACAATGTTGTTGGTATATGTCCATCAAATCCAAATTTTTTTATTGAAATATAGACCGAATCTGAAAGGAGTGGTGGCTCTGATGGTGGACTTTCAACCATTCCTAAGAACTGTATTTCCCATCTCCTATTAATAACAGAGGATTTAATAACTTAAACTAATTTAAGGTGGTCGAATTTCGACCACGGGATATACTAGTATATATTATAAGTCTAACAATGTTGTTGGTATATGCCCATCAAATCCAAATTTTTTTATTGAAATATAGACCGAATCTGAAAGGAGTGGTGGCTCTGATGGTGGACTTTCAACCATTCCTAAGAACTGTATTTCCCATCTCCTATTAATAACAGAGGATTTAATAACTTAAACTAATTTAAGGTGGTCGAATTTCGACCACGGGATATACTAGTATATATTTTAAGACTAACAGTGTTGTTGTTATATGTCCATCAAATCCAAATTTTTGTATTGAAATATTAACGGAATCTGAAAGGAGTGGTGGTTCTGATGGTGGACTTTGAAACATTCCTAAGAAGTGTTTTTGCCATCTTCTATTAATAATTACCGGTTTTTAATGGACTGATTTTTTTCGGTTGGTTGTCAAATTACCCGCCGTTTAGTGTGAACCGACTTTTATGAAATCGGCAATAAATTACTCAGCTTTATATAATAAATTTCAGTCACAAACATTTCTCAAATATTTCGGCCTCTAGGCAGTGCTGGAAAAAATATGAACAGAGGATTTAATAACTTAAACTAATTTAAGGTGGTCGAATTTCGACCACGGGATATACTAGTATATATTTTAAGACTAACAGTGTTGTTGTTATATGTCCATCAAATCCAAATTTTTGTATTGAAATATTGACGGAATCTGAAAGGAGTGGTGGGTCTGATGGTGGACTTTGAAACATTCCTAAGAACTGTTTTTGCCATCCTCTATTAATAATTACTGGTATTTAATGGACTGGTTTTTTTCGGCTAGTTGTCAAATTACCCGCCGTTTAGTGTGAACCGACTTTTATGAAATCGGCAATAAATTACTCAGCTTTATACAGGGTGTTTTTTTTACAGGTTTGTTTTTCGAATAGAGATAAAACTGGCATTTTGTGGTCAAATCTGGC
Source organism: Merzomyia westermanni (assembly GCA_949987695.1). Classification (NCBI taxonomy): domain Eukaryota; kingdom Metazoa; phylum Arthropoda; class Insecta; order Diptera; family Tephritidae; genus Merzomyia; species Merzomyia westermanni. The sequence goes on from OX465292.1 coordinate 69,283,448, forward strand.
AACTCTAATGTCATTTATGTTCAGTTTGGTTTGCCATTTCATCATGAACAGGTTGACAAAAGAACAACGCTTGCAAATCGTGCAAATTTATTTCGAAAATAATGGTTCAGTTCGCGAAGTTTACCGTGAGCTCCGTCCATTTTATGGTCGACATAATCGTCCATCAGAGCAATTAATTCGGTTAACCATGGATCGTTTTCGCACTACGTTTACTCTATGTGATAATACGCATCCGCAGAGACGTCGAACAGTGCGCACCGAAGAAACAATTGCCGCTGTAGAGCAAAGTGTTGAAGAGGACCCGAATGAATCGATTCGCCACCGTGCACAGCAATTGGAGCTTTGTCCATCAACTTTATGGAAGATTTTGCGCAAAGATCTTGGCTTGCGACCTTACAAGATCCAGCTTGTGCAAGAATTAAAGCCGCGAGACCATGCAATGCGTCGTGATTTTGGTGTATGGGCCGAAAATGAGATTGATTTCGATGCTGAATTTCATCGCAAAATTTTGTTCAGTGATGAGGCTCATTTTTGGTTGAATGGCTACGTCAACAAGCAAAATTGCCGCATTTGGAGTGAAGAGAATCCACATGAGACCCTTGAAACGCCATTACATCCACAAAAACTGACTGTTTGGTGTGCTCTATGGGCTGGTGGAGTCATTGGGCCATACTTCTTCCGCAATAATGCTGGAGAGGCAGCTACCGTTAATGGAGACCGGTATAGAGCCATGATAACCGACTATTTTGTTCCCGAATTGGATGGCATGAATGTGGATGAGTTGTGGTTCCAACAAGACGGCGCTACATGCCACACAGCGCACGTCACAATCGATTTATTGAAGGAAACATTCGATGGGCGCATAATTTCGCGGAATGGACCTGTCAATTGGCCACCAAGGTCGTGTGATTTGTGACACCATTGGATTATTTTCTTTGGGGATATGTGAAGTCGCTCGTCTACACCAACAAACCAGAAACGTTAGGGGAATTGGAAGCCAACATTCGTGGCGTTATTGCCGACATACGGCCCCATATGCTCGAAAAAGTGGTTGAAAATTGGACCTGTAGAATTGGCTTTATTCGAGCCAGCCGCGGCGGCCACATGCCCGAAATCATATTTAAACATTAATGGCATAAAACTATCCTTCCAATAAAGCCAAATTGATGGACCTTAAAACGATTTTCTTGTGTTTTGTTTCAATTCAAAGTTCTATACCCCTAAAAAAAACACCCTTTATAATAAATTTCAGTCACAAACATTTCTCAAATATTTCGGCCTCTAGGCAGTGCTGGAAAAAATATGAACAGAGGATTTAATAACTTAAACTAATTTAAGGTGGTCGAATTTCGACCACGGGATATACTAGTATATATTTTAAGACTAACAGTGTTGTTGTTATATGCCCATTAAATACAAATTTTTGTATTGAAATATAGACCGAATCTGAAAGGAGTTGTGGCTCTGATGGTGGACTTTCAAACATTCCTAAGTACTGTTTTTGCAATCTCCTTTTAATAATTACTGGTATTTAATGGACTGGTTTTTCTCGGTTAGTTGTCAAATTACCCGTCGTATAGTGTGAACCGACTTTTATGAGAGCGGCCCTAAATACTCAACTATATATAATAAATTTCAGTAACAAACAGTTCTCAAATATTTCGGCCTCTAGGCAGTGCTGGAAAAAATATGAACAGAGGATTTAATAACTTAAACTAATTTAAGGTGGTCGAATTTCGACCACGGGATATACTAGTATATATTTTAAGACTAACAGTGTTGTTGTTATATGTCCATCAAATCCAAATTTTTGTATTGAAATATTGACGGAATCTGAAAGGAGTGGTGGTTCTGATGGTGGACTTTGAAACATTCCTAAGGACTGTTTTTGCCATCTCCCATTAATAATTACTGGTATTTAATGGACTGGTTTTTTTCGGCTAGTTGTCAAATTACCCGCCGTTTAGTGTGAACCGACTTTTATGAAATCGGCAATAAATTACTCAGCTTTATATAATAAATTTCAGTCACAAACATTTCTCAAATATTTCGGCCTCTAGGCAGTGCTGGAAAAAATATGAACAGAGGATTTAATAACTTAAACTAATTTAAGGTGGTCGAATTTCGACCACGGGATATACTAGTATATATTTTAAGACTAACAGTGTTGTTGTTATATGTCCATCAAATCCAAATTTTTGTATTGAAATATTGACGGAATCTGAAAGGAGTGGTGGTTCTGATGGTGGACTTTGAAACATTCCTAAGGACTGTTTTTGCCATCTCCCATTAATAATTACTGGTATTTAATGGACTGATTTTTTTCGGTTGGTTGTCAAATTACCCGCCGTTTAGTGGAACCGACTTTTATGAAATCGGCCCTAAATTACTTAACTATATATAATTAATTTCGGTAACAAACATTTCTCAAATATTTTGGCCTCTAGGCAGTGCTGGAAAAAATATGAACAGAGGATTTAATAACTTAAACTAGTTTAAGGTGGTCGAACTTCGACCACGGGATATACTAGTACATATATATTATAATTCTAACAATGTTGTTGGTATATGTCCATCAAATCCAAATTTTTTTATTGAAATATAGGCCGAATCTGAAAGGAGTGGTGGCTCTGATGGTGGACTTTCAAACATTCCTAAGGACTGTTTTTGCCATCTCCCATTAATAATTACTGGTATTTAATGGACTGGTTTTTTTCGGCTAGTTGTCAAATTACCCGCCGTTTAGTCTGAACCGACTTTTATGAAATCGGCAATAAATTACTCAGCTTTATATAATAAATTTCAGTAACAAACATTTCTCAAATATTTCGGCCTCTAGGCAGTGCTGGAAAAAATATGAACAGAGGATTTAATAACTTAAACTAGTTTAAGGTGGTCGAACTTCTACCACGGGATATACTAGTATATATTATAATTCTAACAATGTTGTTGGTATATGTCCATCAAATCCAAATTTTTGTATTGAAATATAGACCGAATCTGAAAGGAGTGGTGGCTCTGATGGTGGACTTTCAAACATTCCTAAGGACTGTTTTTGCCATCTCCCATTAATAATTACCGGTCTTTAATGGACTGCTTTTCTTCGGTTAGTTGTCAAATTACCCGCCGTTTAGTGTGAACCGACTTTTATGAAATCGGCCCTAAATTACTTAACTATATATAATTAATTTCAGTAACAAACATTTCTCAAATATTTTGGCCTCTAGGCAGTGCTGGAAAAAATATGAACAGAGGATTTAATAACTTAAACTAGTTTAAGGTGGTCGAACTTCGACCACGGGATATACTAGTATATATTATAATTCTAACAATGTTGTTGGTATATGTCCCTCAAATCCAAATTTTTTTATTGAAATATAGACCGAATCTGAAAGGAGTGGTGGCTCTGATGGTGGACTTTCAAACATTCCTAAGGACTGTTTTTGCCATCCTCTATTAATAATTACTGGTATTTAATGGACTGGTTTTTTTCGGCTAGTTGTCAAATTACCCGCCGTTTAGTGTGAACCGACTTTTATGAAATCGGCAATAAATTACTCAGCTTTATATAATAAATTTCAGTCACAAACATTTCTCAAATATTTCGGCCTCTAGGCAGTGCTGGAAAAAATATGAACAGAGGATTTAATAACTTAAACTAATTTAAGGTGGTCGAATTTCGACCACGGGATATACTAGTATATATTTTAAGACTAACAGTGTTGTTGTTATATGTCCATCAAATCCAAATTTTTGTATTGAAATATTAACGGAATCTGAAAGGAGTGGTGGTTCTGATGGTGGACTTTGAAACATTCCTAAGAAGTGTTTTTGCCATCTTCTATTAATAATTACCGGTTTTTAATGGACTGATTTTTTTCGGTTGGTTGTCAAATTACCCGCCGTTTAGTGTGAACCGACTTTTATGAAATCGGCAATAAATTACTCAGCTTTATATAATAAATTTCAGTCACAAACATTTCTCAAATATTTCGGCCTCTAGGCAGTGCTGGAAAAAATATGAACAGAGGATTTAATAACTTAAACTAATTTAAGGTGGTCGAATTTCGACCACGGGATATACTAGTATATATTTTAAGACTAACAGTGTTGTTGTTATATGTCCATCAAATCCAAATTTTTGTATTGAAATATTGACGGAATCTGAAAGGAGTTTTGGTTCTGATGGTGGACTTTGAAACATTCCTAAGAACTGTTTTTGCCATCCTCTATTAATAATTACTGGTATTTAATGGACTGGTTTTTTTCGGCTAGTTGTCAAATTACCCGCCGTTTAGTGTGAACCGACTTTTATGAAATCGGCAATAAATTACTCAGCTTTATATAATAAATTTCAGTCACAAACATTTCTCAAATATTTCGGCCTCTAGGCAGTGCTGGAAAAAATATGAACAGAGGATTTAATAACTTAAACTAATTTAAGGTGGTCGAATTTCGACCACGGGATATACTAGTATATATTTTAAGACTAACAGTGTTGTTGTTATATGCCCATTAAATCCAAATTTTTGTATTGAAATATTAACGGAATCTGAAAGGAGTGGTGGTTCTGATGGTGGACTTTGAAACATTCCTAAGAAGTATATATTTTTGCCATCTTCTATTAATAATTACTGGTATTTAATGGACTGGTTTTTTTCGGCTAGTTGTCAAATTACCCGCCGTTTAGTGTGAACCGACTTTTATGAAATCGGCAATAAATTACTCAGCTTTATATAATAAATTTCAGTCACAAACATTTCTCAAATATTTCGGCCTCTAGGCAGTGCTGGAAAAAATATGAACAGAGGATTTAATAACTTAAACTAATTTAAGGTGGTCGAATTTCGACCACGGGATATACTAGTATATATTTTAAGACTAACAGTGTTGTTGTTATATGCCCATTAAATCCAAATTTTTGTATTGAAATATTAACGGAATCTGAAAGGAGTGGTGGTTCTGATGGTGGACTTTGAAACGTTCCTAAGAAGTATATATTTTTGCCATCTTCTATTAATAATTACTGGTATTTAATGGACTGGTTTTTTTCGGCTAGTTGTCAAATTACCCGCCGTTTAGTGTGAACCGACTTTTATGAAATCGGCAATAAATTACTCAGCTTTATATAATAAATTTCAGTCACAAACATTTCTCAAATATTTCGGCCTCTAGGCAGTGCTGGAAAAAATATGAACAGAGGATTTAATAACTTAAACTAATTTAAGGTGGTCGAATTTCGACCACGGGATATACTAGTATATATTTTAAGACTAAAAGTGTTGTTGTTATATGTCCATCAAATCCAAATTTTTGTATTGAAATATTAACGGAATCTGAAAGGAGTGGTGGTTCTGATGGTGGACTTTGAAACATTCCTAAGAAGTGTTTTTGCCATCTTCTATTAATAATTACCGGTTTTTAATGGACTGATTTTTTTCGGTTGGTTGTCAAATTACCCGCCGTTTAGTGTGAACCGACTTTTATGAAATCGGCAATAAATTACTCAGCTTTATATAATAAATTTCAGTCACAAACATTTCTCAAATATTTCGGCCTCTAGGCAGTGCTGGAAAAAATATGAACAGAGGATTTAATAACTTAAACTAATTTAAGGTGGTCGAATTTCGACCACGGGATATACTAGTATATATTTTAAGACTAACAGTGTTGTTGTTATATGTCCATCAAATCCAAATTTTTGTATTGAAATATTGACGGAATCTGAAAGGAGTTTTGGTTCTGATGGTGGACTTTGAAACATTCCTAAGAACCGTTTTTGCCATCCTCTATTAATAATTACTGGTATTTAATGGACTGGTTTTTTTCGGCTAGTTGTCAAATTACCCGCCGTTTAGTGTGAACCGACTTTTATGAAATCGGCAATAAATTACTCAGCTTTATATAATAAATTTCAGTCACAAACATTTCTCAAATATTTCGGCCTCTAGGCAGTGCTGGAAAAAATATGAACAGAGGATTTAATAACTTAAACTAATTTAAGGTGGTCGAATTTCGACCACGGGATATACTAGTATATATTTTAAGACTAAAAGTGTTGTTGTTATATGTCCATCAAATCCAAATTTTTGTATTGAAATATTAACGGAATCTGAAAGGAGTGGTGGTTCTGATGGTGGACTTTGAAACATTCCTAAGAAGTGTTTTTGCCATCTTCTATTAATAATTACCGGTTTTTAATGGACTGATTTTTTTCGGTTGGTTGTCAAATTACCCGCCGTTTAGTGTGAACCGACTTTTATGAAATCGGCAATAAATTACTCAGCTTTATATAATAAATTTCAGTCACAAACATTTCTCAAATATTTCGGCCTCTAGGCAGTGCTGGAAAAAATATGAACAGAGGATTTAATAACTTAAACTAATTTAAGGTGGTCGAATTTCGACCACGGGATATACTAGTATATATTTTAAGACTAACAGTGTTGTTGTTATATGTCCATCAAATCCAAATTTTTGTATTGAAATATTGACGGAATCTGAAAGGAGTGGTGGTTCTGATGGTGGACTTTGAAATATTCCTAAGAAGTGTTTTTGCCATCTTCTATTAATAATTACCGGTTTTTAATGGACTGATTTTTTTCGGTTGGTTGTCAAATTACCCGCCGTTTAGTGTGAACCGACTTTTATGAAATCGGCAATAAATTACTCAGCTTTATATAATAAATTTCAGTCACAAACATTTCTCAAATATTTCGGCCTCTAGGCAGTGCTGGAAAAAATATGAACAGAGGATTTAATAACTTAAACTAATTTAAGGTGGTCGAATTTCGACCACGGGATATACTAGTATATATTTTAAGACTAACAGTGTTGTTGTTATATGTCCATCAAATCCAAATTTTTGTATTGAAATATTAACGGAATCTGAAAGGAGTGGTGGTTCTGATGGTGGACTTTGAAACATTCCTAAGAAGTATATATTTTTGCCATCTTCTATTAATAATTACTGGTATTTAATGGACTGATTTTTTTCGGTTGGTTGTCAAATTACCCGCCGTTTAGTGTGAACCGACTTTTATGAAATCGGCAATAAATTACTCAGCTTTATATAATAAATTTCAGTCACAAACATTTCTCAAATATTTCGGCCTCTAGGCAGTGCTGGAAAAAATATGAACAGAGGATTTAATAACTTAAACTAATTTAAGGTGGTCGAATTTCGACCACGGGATATACTAGTATATATTTTAAGACTAACAGTGTTGTTGTTATATGTCCATCAAATCCAAATTTTTGTATTGAAATATTAACGGAATCTGAAAGGAGTGGTGGTTCTGATGGTGGACTTTGAAACATTCCTAAGAAGTGTTTTTGCCATCTTCTATTAATAATTACCGGTTTTTAATGGACTGATTTTTTTCGGTTGGTTGTCAAATTACCCGCCGTTTAGTGTGAACCGACTTTTATGAAATCGGCAATAAATTACTCAGCTTTATATAATAAATTTCAGTCACAAACATTTCTCAAATATTTCGGCCTCTAGGCAGTGCTGGAAAAAATATGAACAGAGGATTTAATAACTTAAACTAATTTAAGGTGGTCGAATTTCGACCACGGGATATACTAGTATATATTTTAAGACTAACAGTGTTGTTGTTATATGTCCATCAAATCCAAATTTTTGTATTGAAATATTAACGGAATCTGAAAGGAGTGGTGGTTCTGATGGTGGACTTTGAAACATTCCTAAGAAGTATATATTTTTGCCATCTTCTATTAATAATTACTGGTATTTAATGGACTGGTTTTTTTCGGCTAGTTGTCAAATTACCCGCCGTTTAGTGTGAACCGACTTTTATGAAATCGGCAATAAATTACTAAGCTTTATATAATAAATTTCAGTCACAAACATTTCTCAAATATTTCGGCCTCTAGGCAGTGCTGGAAAAAATATGAACAGAGGATTTAATAACTTAAACTAATTTAAGGTGGTCGAATTTCGACCACGGGATATACTAGTATATATTTTAAGACTAACAGTGTTGTTGTTATATGTCCATCAAATCCAAATTTTTGTATTGAAATATTGACGGAATCTGAAAGGAGTGGTGGTTCTGATGGTGGACTTTGAAACATTCCTAAGAAGTGTTTTTGCCATCTTCTATTAATAATTACCGGTTTTTAATGGACTGATTTTTTTCGGTTGGTTGTCAAATTACCCGCCGTTTAGTGTGAACCGACTTTTATGAAATCGGCAATAAATTACTCAGCTTTATATAATAAATTTCAGTCACAAACATTTCTCAAATATTTCGGCCTCTAGGCAGTGCTGGAAAAAATATGAACAGAGGATTTAATAACTTAAACTAATTTAAGGTGGTCGAATTTCGACCACGGGATATACTAGTATATATTTTAAGACTAACAGTGTTGTTGTTATATGTCCATCAAATCCAAATTTTTGTATGGAAATATTGACGGAATCTGAAAGGAGTTTTGGTTCTGATGGTGGACTTTGAAACATTCCTAAGAACTGTTTTTGCCATCCTCTATTAATAATTACTGGTATTTAATGGACTGGTTTTTTTCGGCTAGTTGTCAAATTACCCGCCGTTTAGTGTGAACCGACTTTTATGAAATCGGCAATAAATTACTCAGCTTTATATAATAAATTTCAGTCACAAACATTTCTCAAATATTTCGGCCTCTAGGCAGTGCTGGAAAAAATATGAACAGAGGATTTAATAACTTAAACTAATTTAAGGTGGTCGAATTTCGACCACGGGATATACTAGTATATATTTTAAGACTAACAGTGTTGTTGTTATATGCCCATTAAATCCAAATTTTTGTATTGAAATATTAACGGAATCTGAAAGGAGTGGTGGTTCTGATGGTGGACTTTGAAACATTCCTAAGAAGTATTTTTGCCATCTTCTATTAATAATTACTGGTATTTAATGGACTGGTTTTTCTCGGTTAGTTGTCAAATTACCCGTCGTATAGTGTGAACCGACTTTTATGAGAGCGGCCCTAAATACTCAACTATATATAATAAATTTCAGTAACAAACAGTTCTCAAATATTTCGGCCTCTAGGCAGTGCTGGAAAAAATATGAACAGAGGATTTAATAACTTAAACTAATTTAAGGTGGTCGAATTTCGACCACGGGATATACTAGTATATATTTTAAGACTAACAGTGTTGTTGTTATATGTCCATCAAATCCAAATTTTTGTATTGAAATATTGACGGAATCTGAAAGGAGTGGTGGTTCTGATGGTGGACTTTGAAACATTCCTAAGAAGTATTTTTGCCATCTTCTATTAATAATTACTGGTATTTAATGGACTGGTTTTTTTCGGCTAGTTGTCAAATTACCCGCCGTTTAGTGTGAACCGACTTTCATGAAATCGGCAATAAATTACTCAGCTTTATATAATAAATTTCAGTCACAAACATTTCTCAAATATTTCGGCCTCTAGGCAGTGCTGGAAAAAATATGAACAGAGGATTTAATAACTTAAACTAATTTAAGGTGGTCGAATTTCGACCACGGGATATACTAGTATATATTTTAAGACTAACAGTGTTGTTGTTATATGTCCATCAAATCCAAATTTTTGTATTGAAATATTGACGGAATCTGAAAGGAGTGGTGGTTCTGATGGTGGACTTTGAAACATTCCTAAGAAGTGTTTTTGCCATCTTCTATTAATAATTACCGGTTTTTAATGGACTGATTTTTTTCGGTTGGTTGTCAAATTACCCGCCGTTTAGTGTGAACCGACTTTTATGAAATCGGCAATAAATTACTCAGCTTTATATAATAAATTTCAGTCACAAACATTTCTCAAATATTTCGGCCTCTAGGCAGTGCTGGAAAAAATATGAACAGAGGATTTAATAACTTAAACTAATTTAAGGTGGTCGAATTTCGACCACGGGATATACTAGTATATATTTTAAGACTAACAGTGTTGTTGTTATATGTCCATCAAATCCAAATTTTTGTATTGAAATATTGACGGAATCTGAAAGGAGTTTTGGTTCTGATGGTGGACTTTGAAACATTCCTAAGAACTGTTTTTGCCATCCTCTATTAATAATTACTGGTATTTAATGGACTGGTTTTTTTCGGCTAGTTGTCAAATTACCCGCCGTTTAGTGTGAACCGACTTTTATGAAATCGGCAATAAATTACTCAGCTTTATATAATAAATTTCAGTCACAAACATTTCTCAAATATTTCGGCCTCTAGGCAGTGCTGGAAAAAATATGAACAGAGGATTTAATAACTTAAACTAATTTAAGGTGGTCGAATTTCGACCACGGGATATACTAGTATATATTTTAAGACTAACAGTGTTGTTGTTATATGTCCATCAAATCCAAATTTTTGTATTGAAATATTGACGGAATCTGAAAGGAGTGGTGGTTCTGATGGTGGACTTTGAAACATTCCTAAGAACTGTTTTTGCCATCCTCTATTAATAATTACTGGTATTTAATGGACTGGTTTTTTTCGGCTAGTTGTCAAATTACCCGCCGTTTAGTGTGAACCGACTTTTATGAAATCGGCAATAAATTACTCAGCTTTATATAATAAATTTCAGTCACAAACATTTCTCAAATATTTCGGCCTCTAGGCAGTGCTGGAAAAAATATGAACAGAGGATTTAATAACTTAAACTAATTTAAGGTGGTCGAATTTCGACCACGGGATATACTAGTATATATTTTAAGACTAACAGTGTTGTTGTTATATGCCCATTAAATCCAAATTTTTGTATTGAAATATTAACGGAATCTGAAAGGAGTGGTGGTTCTGATGGTGGACTTTGAAACATTCCTAAGAAGTATTTTTGCCATCTTCTATTAATAATTACTGGTATTTAATGGACTGGTTTTTCTCGGTTAGTTGTCAAATTACCCGTCGTATAGTGTGAACCGACTTTTATGAGAGCGGCCCTAAATACTCAACTATATATAATAAATTTCAGTAACAAACAGTTCTCAAATATTTCGGCCTCTAGGCAGTGCTGGAAAAAATATGAACAGAGGATTTAATAACTTAAACTAATTTAAGGTGGTCGAATTTCGACCACGGGATATACTAGTATATATTTTAAGACTAACAGTGTTGTTGTTATATGTCCATCAAATCCAAATTTTTGTATTGAAATATTGACGGAATCTGAAAGGAGTGGTGGTTCTGATGGTGGACTTTGAAACATTCCTAAGAAGTATTTTTGCCATCTTCTATTAATAATTACTGGTATTTAATGGACTGGTTTTTCTCGGTTAGTTGTCAAATTACCCGTCGTATAGTGTGAACCGACTTTTATGAGAGCGGCCCTAAATACTCAACTATATATAATAAATTTCAGTAACAAACAGTTCTCAAATATTTCGGCCTCTAGGCAGTGCTGGAAAAAATATGAACAGAGGATTTAATAACTTAAACTAATTTAAGGTGGTCGAATTTCGACCACGGGATATACTAGTATATATTTTAAGACTAACAGTGTTGTTGTTATATGTCCATCAAATCCAAATTTTTGTATTGAAATATTGACGGAATCTGAAAGGAGTGGTGGTTCTGATGGTGGACTTTGAAACATTCCTAAGGACTGTTTTTGCCATCTCCCATTAATAATTACTGGTATTTAATGGACTGGTTTTTTTCGGCTAGTTGTCAAATTACCCGCCGTTTAGTGTGAACCGACTTTTATGAAATCGGCAATAAATTACTCAGCTTTATATAATAAATTTCAGTCACAAACATTTCTCAAATATTTCGGCCTCTAGGCAGTGCTGGAAAAAATATGTACAGAGGATTTAATAACTTAAACTAATTTAAGGTGGTCGAATTTCGACCACGGGATATACTAGTATATATTTTAAGACTAACAGTGTTGTTGTTATATGTCCATCAAATCCAAATTTTTGTATTGAAATATTGACGGAATCTGAAAGGAGTTTTGGTTCTGATGGTGGACTTTGAAACATTCCTAAGAACTGTTTTTGCCATCCTCTATTAATAATTACTGGTATTTAATGGACTGGTTTTTTTCGGCTAGTTGTCAAATTACCCGCCGTTTAGTGTGAACCGACTTTTATGAAATCGGCAATAAATTACTCAGCTTTATATAATAAATTTCAGTCACAAACATTTCTCAAATATTTCGGCCTCTAGGCAGTGCTGGAAAAAATATGAACAGAGGATTTAATAACTTAAACTAATTTAAGGTGGTCGAATTTCGACCACGGGATATACTAGTATATATTTTAAGACTAACAGTGTTGTTGTTATATGTCCATCAAATCCAAATTTTTGTATTGAAATATTGACGGAATCTGAAAGGAGTGGTGGTTCTGATGGTGGACTTTGAAACATTCCTAAGAACTGTTTTTGCCATCCTCTATTAATAATTACTGGTATTTAATGGACTGGTTTTTTTCGGCTAGTTGTCAAATTACCCGCCGTTTAGTGTGAACCGACTTTTATGAAATCGGCAATAAATTACTTAGCTTTATATAATAAATTTCAGTCACAAACATTTCTCAAATATTTCGGCCTCTAGGCAGTGCTGGAAAAAATATGAACAGAGGATTTAATAACTTAAACTAATTTAAGGTGGTCGAATTTCGACCACGGGATATACTAGTATATATTTTAAGACTAACAGTGTTGTTGTTATATGCCCATTAAATCCAAATTTTTGTATTGAAATATTAACGGAATCTGAAAGGAGTGGTGGTTCTGATGGTGGACTTTGAAACATTCCTAAGAAGTATTTTTGCCATCTTCTATTAATAATTACTGGTATTTAATGGACTGGTTTTTCTCGGTTAGTTGTCAAATTACCCGTCGTATAGTGTGAACCGACTTTTATGAGAGCGGCCCTAAATACTCAACTATATATAATAAATTTCAGTAACAAACAGTTCTCAAATATTTCGGCCTCTAGGCAGTGCTGGAAAAAATATGAACAGAGGATTTAATAACTTAAACTAATTTTAGGTGGTCGAATTTCGACCACGGGATATACTAGTATATATTTTAAGACTAACAGTGTTGTTGTTATATGTCCATCAAATCCAAATTTTTGTATTGAAATATTGACGGAATCTGAAAGGAGTGGTGGTTCTGATGGTGGACTTTGAAACATTCCTAAGGACTGTTTTTGCCATCTCCCATTAATAATTACTGGTATTTAATGGACTGGTTTTTTTCGGCTAGTTGTCAAATTACCCGCCGTTTAGTGTGAACCGACTTTTATGAAATCGGCAATAAATTACTCAGCTTTATATAATAAATTTCAGTCACAAACATTTCTCAAATATTTCGGCCTCTAGGCAGTGCTGGAAAAAATATGAACAGAGGATTTAATAACTTAAACTAATTTAAGGTGGTCGAATTTCGACCACGGGATATACTAGTATATATTTTAAGACTAACAGTGTTGTTGTTATATGTCCATCAAATCCAAATTTTTGTATTGAAATATTAACGGAATCTGAAAGGAGTGGTGGTTCTGATGCTGGACTTTGAAACATTCCTAAGAAGTGTTTTTGCCATCTTCTATTAATAATTACCGGTTTTTAATGGACTGATTTTTTTCGGTTGGTTGTCAAATTACCCGCCGTTTAGTGGAACCGACTTTTATGAAATCGGCCCTAAATTACTTAACTATATATAATTAATTTCGGTAACAAACATTTCTCAAATATTTTGGCCTCTAGGCAGTGCTGGAAAAAATATGAACAGAGGATTTAATAACTTAAACTAGTTTAAGGTGGTCGAACTTCGACCACGGGATATACTAGTATATATTATAATTCTAACAATGTTGTTGGTATATGTCCATCAAATCCAAATTTTTTTATTGAAATATAGGCCGAATCTGAAAGGAGTGGTGGCTCTGATGGTGGACTTTCAAACATTCCTAAGGACTGTTTTTGCCATCTCCCATTAATAATTACTGGTATTTAATGGACTGGTTTTTTTCGGCTAGTTGTCAAATTACCCGCCGTTTAGTCTGAACCGACTTTTATGAAATCGGCAATAAATTACTCAGCTTTATATAATAAATTTCAGTAACAAACATTTCTCAAATATTTCGGCCTCTAGGCAGTGCTGGAAAAAATATGAACAGAGGATTTAATAACTTAAACTAGTTTAAGGTGGTCGAACTTCTACCACGGGATATACTAGTATATATTATAATTCTAACAATGTTGTTGGTATATGTCCATCAAATCCAAATTTTTGTATTGAAATATAGACCGAATCTGAAAGGAGTGGTGGCTCTGATGGTGGACTTTCAAACATTCCTAAGGACTGTTTTTGCCATCTCCCATTAATAATTACCGGTCTTTAATGGACTGCTTTTCTTCGGTTAGTTGTCAAATTACCCGCCGTTTAGTGTGAACCGACTTTTATGAAATCGGCCCTAAATTACTTAACTATATATAATTAATTTCAGTAACAAACATTTCTCAAATATTTTGGCCTCTAGGCAGTGCTGGAAAAAATATGAACAGAGGATTTAATAACTTAAACTAGTTTAAGGTGGTCGAACTTCGACCACGGGATATACTAGTATATATTATAATTCTAACAATGTTGTTGGTATATGTCCCTCAAATCCAAATTTTTTTATTGAAATATAGACCGAATCTGAAAGGAGTGGTGGCTCTGATGGTGGACTTTCAAACATTCCTAAGGACTGTTTTTGCCATCCTCTATTAATAATTACTGGTATTTAATGGACTGGTTTTTTTCGGCTAGTTGTCAAATTACCCGCCGTTTAGTGTGAACCGACTTTTATGAAATCGGCAATAAATTACTCAGCTTTATATAATAAATTTCAGTCACAAACATTTCTCAAATATTTCGGCCTCTAGGCAGTGCTGGAAAAAATATGAACAGAGGATTTAATAACTTAAACTAATTTAAGGTGGTCGAATTTCGACCACGGGATATACTAGTATATATTTTAAGACTAACGTGTTGTTGTTATATGTCCATCAAATCCAAATTTTTGTATTGAAATATTAACGGAATCTGAAAGGAGTGGTGGTTCTGATGGTGGACTTTGAAACATTCCTAAGAAGTGTTTTTGCCATCTTCTATTAATAATTACCGGTTTTTAATGGACTGATTTTTTTCGGTTGGTTGTCAAATTACCCGCCGTTTAGTGTGAACCGACTTTTATGAAATCGGCAATAAATTACTCAGCTTTATATAATAAATTTCAGTCACAAACATTTCTCAAATATTTCGGCCTCTAGGCAGTGCTGGAAAAAATATGAACAGAGGATTTAATAACTTAAACTAATTTAAGGTGGTCGAATTTCGACGACGGGATATACTAGTATATATTTTAAGACTAACAGTGTTGATGTTATATGTCCATCAAATCCAAATTTTTGTATTGAAATATTGACGGAATCTGAAAGGAGTTTTGGTTCTGATGGTGGACTTTGAAACATTCCTAAGAACTGTTTTTGCCATCCTCTATTAATAATTACTGGTATTTAATGGACTGGTTTTTTTCGGCTAGTTGTCAAATTACCCGCCGTTTAGTGTGAACCGACTTTTATGAAATCGGCAATAAATTACTCAGCTTTATATAATAAATTTCAGTCACAAACATTTCTCAAATATTTCGGCCTCTAGGCAGTGCTGGAAATAATATGAACAGAGGATTTAATAACTTAAACTAATTTAAGGTGGTCGAATTTCGACCACGGGATATACTAGTATATATTTTAAGACTAACAGTGTTGTTGTTATATGCCCATTAAATCCAAATTTTTGTATTGAAATATTAACGGAATCTGAAAGGAGTGGTGGTTCTGATGGTGGACTTTGAAACATTCCTAAGAAGTATATATTTTTGCCATCTTCTATTAATAATTACTGGTATTTAATGGACTGGTTTTTCTCGGCTAGTTGTCAAATTACCCGCCGTTTAGTCTGAACCGACTTTTATGAAATCGGCAATAAATTACTCAGCTTTATATAATAAATTTCAGTCACAAACATTTCTCAAATATTTCGGCCTCTAGGCAGTGCTGGAAAAAATATGAACAGAGGATTTAATAACTTAAACTAATTTAAGGTGGTCGAATTTCGACCACGGGATATACTAGTATATATTTTAAGACTAACAGTGTTGTTGTTATATGTCCATCAAATCCAAATTTTTGTATTGAAATATTGACGGAATCTGAAAGGAGTGGTGGTTCTGATGGTGGACTTTGAAACATTCCTAAGGACTGTTTTTGCCATCTCCCATTAATAATTACTGGTATTTAATGGACTGGTTTTTTTCGGCTAGTTGTCAAATTACCCGCCGTTTAGTGTGAACCGACTTTTATGAAATCGGCAATAAATTACTCAACTTTATATAATAAATTTCAGTCACAAACATTTCTCAAATATTTCGGCCTCTAGGCAGTGCTGGAAAAAATATGAACAGAGGATTTAATAACTTAAACTAATTTAAGGTGGTCGAATTTCGACCACGGGATATACTAGTATATATTTTAAGACTAACAGTGTTGTTGTTATATGTCCATCAAATCCAAATTTTTGTATTGAAATATTGACGGAATCTGAAAGGAGTTTTGGTTCTGATGGTGGACTTTGAAACATTCCTAAGAACTGTTTTTGCCATCCTCTATTAATAATTACTGGTATTTAATGGACTGGTTTTTTTCGGCTAGTTGTCAAATTACCCGCCGTTTAGTGTGAACCGACTTTTATGAAATCGGCAATAAATTACTCAGCTTTATATAATAAATTTCAGTCACAAACATTTCTCAAATATTTCGGCCTCTAGGCAGTGCTGGAAAAAATATGAACAGAGGATTTAATAACTTAAACTAATTTAAGGTGGTCGAAATTCGACCACGGGATATACTAGTATATATTTTAAGACTAACAGTGTTGTTGTTATATGTCCATCAAATCCAAATTTTTGTATTGAAATATTGACGGAATCTGAAAGGAGTGGTGGTTCTGATGGTGGACTTTGAAACATTCCTAAGAACTGTTTTTGCCATCCTCTATTAATAATTACTGGTATTTAATGGACTGGTTTTTTTCGGCTAGTTGGCAAATTACCCGCCGTTTAGTGTGAACCGACTTTTATGAAATCGGCAATAAATTACTCAGCTTTATATAATAAATTTCAGTCACAAACATTTCTCAAATATTTCGGCCTCTAGGCAGTGCTGGAAAAAATATGAACAGAGGATTTAATAACTTAAACTAATTTAAGGTGGTCGAATTTCGACCACGGGATATACTAGTATATATTTTAAGACTAACAGTGTTGTTGTTATATGCCCATTAAATCCAAATTTTTGTATTGAAATATTAACGGAATCTGAAAGGAGTGGTGGTTCTGATGGTGGACTTTGAAACATTCCTAAGAAGTATTTTTGCCATCTTCTATTAATAATTACTGGTATTTAATGGACTGGTTTTTCTCGGTTAGTTGTCAAATTACCCGTCGTATAGTGTGAACCGACTTTTATGAGAGCGGCCCTAAATACTCAACTATATATAATAAATTTCAGTAACAAACAGTTCTCAAATATTTCGGCCTCTAGGCAGTGCTGGAAAAAATATGAACAGAGGATTTAATAACTTAAACTAATTTTAGGTGGTCGAATTTCGACCACGGGATATACTAGTATATATTTTAAGACTAACAGTGTTGTTGTTATATGTCCATCAAATCCAAATTTTTGTATTGAAATATTGACGGAATCTGAAAGGAGTGGTGGTTCTGATGGTGGACTTTGAAACATTCCTAAGGACTGTTTTTGCCATCTCCCATTAATAATTACTGGTATTTAATGGACTGGTTTTTTTCGGCTAGTTGTCAAATTACCCGCCGTTTAGTGTGAACCGACTTTTATGAAATCGGCAATAAATTACTCAGCTTTATATAATAAATTTCAGTCACAAACATTTCTCAAATATTTCGGCCTCTAGGCAGTGCTGGAAAAAATATGAACAGAGGATTTAATAACTTAAACTAATTTAAGGTGGTCGAATTTCGACCACGGGATATACTAGTATATATTTTAAGACTAACAGTGTTGTTGTTATATGTCCATCAAATCCAAATTTTTGTATTGAAATATTAACGGAATCTGAAAGGAGTGGTGGTTCTGATGCTGGACTTTGAAACATTCCTAAGAAGTGTTTTTGCCATCTTCTATTAATAATTACCGGTTTTTAATGGACTGATTTTTTTCGGTTGGTTGTCAAATTACCCGCCGTTTAGTGGAACCGACTTTTATGAAATCGGCCCTAAGTTACTTAACTATATATAATTAATTTCGGTAACAAACATTTCTCAAATATTTTGGCCTCTAGGCAGTGCTGGAAAAAATATGAACAGAGGATTTAATAACTTAAACTAGTTTAAGGTGGTCGAACTTCGACCACGGGATATACTAGTATATATTATAATTCTAACAATGTTGTTGGTATATGTCCATCAAATCCAAATTTTTTTATTGAAATATAGGCCGAATCTGAAAGGAGTGGTGGCTCTGATGGTGGACTTTCAAACATTCCTAAGGACTGTTTTTGCCATCTCCCATTAATAATTACTGGTATTTAATGGACTGGTTTTTTTCGGCTAGTTGTCAAATTACCCGCCGTTTAGTCTGAACCGACTTTTTTGAAATCGGCAATAAATTACTCAGCTTTATATAATAAATTTCAGTAACAAACATTTCTCAAATATTTCGGCCTCTAGGCAGTGCTGGAAAAAATATGAACAGAGGATTTAATAACTTAAACTAGTTTAAGGTGGTCGAACTTCTACCACGGGATATACTAGTATATATTATAATTCTAACAATGTTGTTGGTATATGTCCATCAAATCCAAATTTTTGTATTGAAATATAGACCGAATCTGAAAGGAGTGGTGGCTCTGATGGTGGACTTTCAAACATTCCTAAGGACTGTTTTTGCCATCTCCCATTAATAATTACCGGTCTTTAATGGACTGCTTTTCTTCGGTTAGTTGTCAAATTACCCGCCGTTTAGTGTGAACCGACTTTTATGAAATCGGCCCTAAATTACTTAACTATATATAATTAATTTCAGTAACAAACATTTCTCAAATATTTTGGCCTCTAGGCAGTGCTGGAAAAAATATGAACAGAGGATTTAATAACTTAAACTAGTTTAAGGTGGTCGAACTTCGACCACGGGATATACTAGTATATATTATAATTCTAACAATGTTGTTGGTATATGTCCCTCAAATCCAAATTTTTTTATTGAAATATAGACCGAATCTGAAAGGAGTGGTGGCTCTGATGGTGGACTTTCAAACATTCCTAAGGACTGTTTTTGCCATCCTCTATTAATAATTACTGGTATTTAATGGACTGGTTTTTTTCGGCTAGTTGTCAAATTACCCGCCGTTTA
This sequence comes from Merzomyia westermanni, assembly GCA_949987695.1. Lineage (NCBI taxonomy): Eukaryota > Metazoa > Arthropoda > Insecta > Diptera > Tephritidae > Merzomyia > Merzomyia westermanni. The sequence continues at coordinate 69,302,889 of OX465292.1, forward strand.
GTGTGAGTCGACTTTTATGAAATCGGCAATAAATTACTCAGCTTTATATAATAAATTTCAGTCACAAACATTTCTCAAATATTTCGGCCTCTAGGCAGTGCTGGAAAAAATATGAACAGAGGATTTAATAACTTAAACTAATTTAAGGTGGTCGAATTTCGACCACGGGATATACTAGTATATATTTTAAGACTAACGTGTTGTTGTTATATGTCCATCAAATCCAAATTTTTGTATTGAAATATTAACGGAATCTGAAAGGAGTGGTGGTTCTGATGGTGGACTTTGAAACATTCCTAAGAAGTGTTTTTGCCATCTTCTATTAATAATTACCGGTTTTTAATGGACTGATTTTTTTCGGTTGGTTGTCAAATTACCCGCCGTTTAGTGTGAACCGACTTTTATGAAATCGGCAATAAATTACTCAGCTTTATATAATAAATTTCAGTCACAAACATTTCTCAAATATTTCGGCCTCTAGGCAGTGCTGGAAAAAATATGAACAGAGGATTTAATAACTTAAACTAATTTAAGGTGGTCGAATTTCGACCACGGGATATACTAGTATATATTTTAAGACTAACAGTGTTGATGTTATATGTCCATCAAATCCAAATTTTTGTATTGAAATATTGACGGAATCTGAAAGGAGTTTTGGTTCTGATGGTGGACTTTGAAACATTCCTAAGAACTGTTTTTGCCATCCTCTATTAATAATTACTGGTATTTAATGGACTGGTTTTTTTCGGCTAGTTGTCAAATTACCCGCCGTTTAGTGTGAACCGACTTTTATGAAATCGGCAATAAATTACTCAGCTTTATATAATAAATTTCAGTCACAAACATTTCTCAAATATTTCGGCCTCTAGGCAGTGCTGGAAAAAATATGAACAGAGGATTTAATAACTTAAACTAATTTAAGGTGGTCGAATTTCGACCACGGGATATACTAGTATATATTTTAAGACTAACAGTGTTGTTGTTATATGCCCATTAAATCCAAATTTTTGTATTGAAATATTAACGGAATCTGAAAGGAGTGGTGGTTCTGATGGTGGACTTTGAAACATTCCTAAGAAGTATATATTTTTGCCATCTTCTATTAATAATTACTGGTATTTAATGGACTGGTTTTTCTCGGCTAGTTGTCAAATTACCCGCCGTTTAGTCTGAACCGACTTTTATGAAATCGGCAATAAATTACTCAGCTTTATATAATAAATTTCAGTCACAAACATTTCTCAAATATTTCGGCCTCTAGGCAGTGCTGGAAAAAATATGAACAGAGGATTTAATAACTTAAACTAATTTAAGGTGGTCGAATTTCGACCACGGGATATACTAGTATATATTTTAAGACTAACAGTGTTGTTGTTATATGTCCATCAAATCCAAATTTTTGTATTGAAATATTGACGGAATCTGAAAGGAGTGGTGGTTCTGATGGTGGACTTTGAAACATTCCTAAGGACTGTTTTTGCCATCTCCCATTAATAATTACTGGTATTTAATGGACTGGTTTTTTTCGGCTAGTTGTCAAATTACCCGCCGTTTAGTGTGAACCGACTTTTATGAAATCGGCAATAAATTACTCAACTTTATATAATAAATTTCAGTCACAAACATTTCTCAAATATTTCGGCCTCTAGGCAGTGCTGGAAAAAATATGAACAGAGGATTTAATAACTTAAACTAATTTAAGGTGGTCGAATTTCGACCACGGGATATACTAGTATATATTTTAAGACTAACAGTGTTGTTGTTATATGTCCATCAAATCCAAATTTTTGTATTTCAATATTAACGGAATCTGAAAGGAGTGGTGGTTCTGATGCTGGACTTTGAAACATTCCTAAGAAGTGTTTTTGCCATCTTCTATTAATAATTACCGGTTTTTAATGGACTGATTTTTTTCGGTTGGTTGTCAAATTACCCGCCGTTTAGTGGAACCGACTTTTATGAAATCGGCCCTAAATTACTTAACTATATATAATTAATTTCAGTAACAAACATTTCTCAAATATTTTGGCCTCTAGGCAGTGCTGGAAAAAATATGAACAGAGGATTTAATAACTTAAACTAGTTTAAGGTGGTCGAACTTCGACCACGGGATATACTAGTATATATTATAATTCTAACAATGTTGTTGGTATATGTCCATCAAATCCAAATTTTTTTATTGAAATATAGGCCGAATCTGAAAGGAGTGGTGGCTCTGATGGTGGACTTTCAAACATTCCTAAGGACTGTTTTTGCCATCTCCCATTAATAATTACTGGTATTTAATGGACTGGTTTTTTTCGGCTAGTTGTCAAATTACCCGCCGTTTAGTCTGAACCGACTTTTATGAAATCGGCAATAAATTACTCAGCTTTATATAATAAATTTCAGTAACAAACATTTCTCAAATATTTCGGCCTCTAGGCAGTGCTGGAAAAAATATGAACAGAGGATTTAATAACTTAAACTAGTTTAAGGTGGTCGAACTTCGACCACGGGATATACTAGTATATATTATAATTCTAACAATGTTGTTGGTATATGTCCATCAAATCCAAATTTTTTTATTGAAATATAGACCGAATCTGAAAGGAGTGGTGGCTCTGATGGTGGACTTTCAAACATTCCTAAGGACTATTTTTGCCATCTCCCATTAATAATTACTGGTATTTAATGGACTGGTTTTTTTCGGTTAGTTGTCAAATTACCCGCCGTTTAGTCTGAACCGACTTTTATGAAATCGGCAATAAATTACTCAGCTTTATATAATAAATTTCAGTCACAAACATTTCTCAAATATTTCGGCCTCTAGGCAGTGCTGGAAAAAATATGAACAGAGGATTTAATAACTTAAACTAATTTAAGGTGGTCGAATTTCGACCACGGGATATACTAGTATATATTTTAAGACTAACAGTGTTGTTGTTATATGTCCATCAAATCCAAATTTTTGTATTGAAATATTGACGGAATCTGAAAGGAGTGGTGGTTCTGATGGTGGACTTTGAAACATTCCTAAGAACTGTTTTTGCCATCCTCTATTAATAATTACTGGTATTTAATGGACTGGTTTTTTTCGGCTAGTTGTCAAATTACCCGCCGTTTAGTGTGAACCGACTTTTATGAAATCGGCAATAAATTACTCAGCTTTATATAATAAATTTCAGTCACAAACATTTCTCAAATATTTCGGCCTGTAGGCAGTGCTGGAAAAAATATGAACAGAGGATTTAATAACTTAAACTAATTTAAGGTGGTCGAATTTCGACCACGGGATATACTAGTATATATTTTAAGACTAACAGTGTTGTTGTTATATGTCCATCAAATCCAAATTTTTGTATTGAAATATTAACGGAATCTGAAAGGAGTGGTGGTTCTGATGCTGGACTTTGAAACATTCCTAAGAAGTGTTTTTGCCATCTTCTATTAATAATTACTGGTATTTAATGGACTGGTTTTTCTCGGTTAGTTGTCAAATTACCCGTCGTATAGTGTGAACCGACTGTTATGAGAGCTGCCCTAAATACTCAACTATATATAATAAATTTGAGTAACAAACAGTTCTCAAATATTTCGGCCTCTAGGCAGTGCTGGAAAAAATATGAACAGAGGATTAAATAACTTAAACTAATTTAGGGTGGTCGAATTTCGACCACGGGATATACTAGTATATATTTTAAGACTAACAGTGTTGTTGTTATATGTCCATCAAATCCAAATTTTTGTATTGAAATATTGACGGAATCTGAAAGGAGTGGTGGTTCTGATGGTGGACTTTGAAACATTCCTAAGGACTGTTTTTGCCATGTCCCATTAATAATTACTGGTATTTAATGGACTGGTTTTTTTCGGCTAGTTGTCAAATTACCCGCCGTTTAGTCTGAACCGACTTTTATGAAATCGGCAATAAATTACTCAGCTTTATATAATAAATTTCAGTAACAAACATTTCTCAAATATTTCGGCCTCTAGGCAGTGCTGGAAAAAAAATGAACAGATTATTTAATAACTTAAACTAGTTTAAGGTGGTCGAACTTCTACCACGGGATATACTAGTATATATTATAATTCTAACAATGTTGTTGGTATATGTCCATCAAATCCAAATTTTTGTATTGAAATATTGACGGAATCTGAAAGGAGTGGTGGCTCTGATGGTGGACTTTCAAACATTCCTAAGGACTGTTTTTGCCATCTCCCATTAATAATTACCGGTCTTTAATGGACTGCTTTTCTTCGGTTAGTTGTCAAATTACCCGCCGTTTAGTGTGAACCGACTTTTATGAAATCGGCAATAAATTACTCAGCTTTATATAATAAATTTCAGTCACAAACATTTCTCAAATATTTCGGCCTCTAGGCAGTGCTGGAAAAAATATGAACAGAGGATTTAATAACTTAAACTAATTTAAGGTGGTCGAATTTCGACCACGGGATATACTAGTATATATTTTAAGACTAACAGTGTTGTTGTTATATGTCTATCAAATCCAAATTTTTGTATTGAAATATTGACGGAATCTGAAAGGAGTGGTCGTTCTGATGGTGGACTTTGAAACATTCCTAAGAACTGTTTTTGCCATCCTCTATTAATAATTACTGGTATTTAATGGACTGGTTTTTTTCGGCTAGTTGTCAAATTACCCGCCGTTTAGTGTAAGCCGACTTTTATGAAATCGGCAATAAATTACTCAGCTTTATATAATAAATTTCAGTCACAAACATTTCTCAAATATTTCGGCCTCTAGGCAGTGCTGGAAAAAATATGAACAGAGGATTTAATAACTTAAACTAATTAAAGGTGGTCGAATTTCGACCACGGGATATACTAGTATATATTTTAAGACTAACAGTGTTGTTGTTATATGCCCATTAAATCCAAATTTTTGTATTGAAATATTAACGGAATCTGAAAGGAGTGGTGGTTCTGATGGTGGACTTTGAAACATTCCTAAGAAGTATTTTTGCCATCTTCTATTAATAATTACTGGTATTTAATGGACTGGTTTTTCTCGGTTAGTTGTCAAATTACCCGTCGTATAATGTGAACCGACTTTTATGAGAGCGGCCCTAAATACTCAACTATATATAATAAATTTCAGTAACAAACAGTTCTCAAATATTTCGGCCTCTAGGCAGTGCTGGAAAAAATATGAACAGAGGATTTAATAACTTAAACTAATTTAAGGTGGTCGAATTTCGACCACGGGATATACTAGTATATATTTTAAGACTAACAGTGTTGTTGTTATATGTCCATCAAATCCAAATTTTTGTATTGAAATATTGACGGAATCTGAAAGGAGTGGTGGTTCTGATGGTGGACTTTGAAACATTCCTAAGGACTGTTTTTGCCATCTCCCATTAATAATTACTGGTATTTAATGGACTGGTTTTTTTCGGCTAGTTGTCAAATTACCCGCCGTTTAGTGTGAACCGACTTTTATGAAATCGGCAATAAATTACTCAGCTTTATATAATAAATTTCAGTCACAAACATTTCTCAAATATTTCGGCCTCTAGGCAGTGCTGGAAAAAATATGAACAGAGGATTTAATAACTTAAACTAATTTAAGGTGGTCGAATTTCGACCACGGGATATACTAGTATATATTTTAAGACTAACAGTGTTGTTGTTATATGTCCATCAAATCCAAATTTTTGTATTGAAATATTAACGGAATCTGAAAGGAGTGGTGGTTCTGATGGTGGACTTTGAAACATTCCTAAGAAGTGTTTTTGCCATCTTCTATTAATAATTACCGGTTTTTAATGGACTGATTTTTTTCGGTTGGTTGTCAAATTACCCGCCGTTTAGTGTGAACCGACTTTTATGAAATCGGCAATAAATTACTCAGCTTTATATAATAAATTTCAGTCACAAACATTTCTCAAATATTTCGGCCTCTAGGCAGTGCTGGAAAAAATATGAACAGAGGATTTAATAACTTAAACTAATTTAAGGTGGTCGAATTTCGACCACGGGATATACTAGTATATATTTTAAGACTAACAGTGTTGTTGTTATATGTCCATCAAATCCAAATTTTTGTACTGAAATATTGACGGAATCTGAAAGGAGTGGTGGTTCTGATGGTGGACTTTGAAACATTCCTAAGGACTGTTTTTGCCATCTCCCATTAATAATTACTGGTATTTAATGGACTGGTTTTTTTCGGCTAGTTGTCAAATTACCCGCCGTTTAGTGTGAACCGACTTTTATGAAATCGGCAATAAATTACTCAGCTTTATATAATAAATTTCAGTCACAAACATTTCTCAAATATTTCGGCCTCTAGGCAGTGCTGGAAAAAATATGAACAGAGGATTTAATAACTTAAACTAGTTTAAGGTGGTCGAACTTCGACCACGGGATATACTAGTATATATTATAATTCTAACAATGTTGTTGGTATATGTCCATCAAATCCAAATTTTTTTATTGAAATATAGACCGAATCTGAAAGGAGTGGTGGCTCTGATGGTGGACTTTCAAACATTCCTAAGGACTGTTTTTGCCATCCTCTATTAATAATTACTGGTATTTAATGGACTGGTTTTTTTCGGCTAGTTGTCAAATTACCCGCCGTTTAGTGTGAACCGACTTTTATGAAATCGGCAATAAATTACTCAGCTTTATATAATAAATTTCAGTCACAAACATTTCTCAAATATTTCGGCCTCTAGGCAGTGCTGGAAAAAATATGAACAGAGGATTTAATAACTTAAACTAATTTAAGGTGGTCGAATTTCGACCACGGGATATACTAGTATATATTTTAAGACTAACAGTGTTGTTGTTATATGTCCATCAAATCCAAATTTTTGTATTGAAATATTAACGGAATCTGAAAGGAGTGGTGGTTCTGATGGTGGACTTTGAAACATTCCTAAGAAGTGTTTTTGCCATCTTCTATTAATAATTACCGGTTTTTAATGGACTGATTTTTTTCGGTTGGTTGTCAAATTACCCGCCGTTTAGTGTGAACCGACTTTTATGAAATCGGCAATAAATTACTCAGCTTTATATAATAAATTTCAGTCACAAACATTTCTCAAATATTTCGGCCTCTAGGCAGTGCTGGAAAAAATATGAACAGAGGATTTAATAACTTAAACTAATTTAAGGTGGTCGAATTTCGACCACGGGATATACTAGTATATATTTTAAGAGTAACAGTGTTGTTGTTATATGTCCATCAAATCCAAATTTTTGTATTGAAATATTGACGGAATCTGAAAGGAGTGGTGGTTCTGATGGTGGACTTTGAAACATTCCTAAGAACTGTTTTTGCCATCCTCTATTAATAATTACTGGTATTTAATGGACTGGTTTTTTTCGGCTAGTTGTCAAATTACCCGCCGTTTAGTGCGAACCGACTTTTATGAAATCGGCAATAAATTACTCAGCTTTATATAATAAATTTCAGTCACAAACATTTCTCAAATATTTCGGCCTCTAGGCAGTGCTGGAAAAAATATGAACAGAGGATTTAATAACTTAAACTAATTTAAGGTGGTCGAATTTCGACCACGGGATATACTAGTATATATTTTAAGACTAACAGTGTTGTTGTTATATGCCCATTAAATCCAAATTTTTGTATTGAAATATTAACGGAATCTGAAAGGAGTGGTGGTTCTGATGGTGGACTTTGAAACATTCCTAAGAAGTATTTTTGCCATCTTCTATTAATAATTACTGGTATTTAATGGACTGGTTTTTCTCGGTTAGTTGTCAAATTACCCGTCGTATAGTGTGAACCGACTTTTATGAGAGCGGCCCTAAATACTCAACTATATATAATAAATTTCAGTAACAAACAGTTCTCAAATATTTCGGCCTCTAGGCAGTGCTGGAAAAAATATGAACAGAGGATTTAATAACTTAAACTAATTTAAGGTGGTCGAATTTCGACCACGGGATATACTAGTATATATTTTAAGACTAACAGTGTTGTTGTTATATGTCCATCAAATCCAAATTTTTGTATTGAAATATTGACGGAATCTGAAAGGAGTGGTGGTTCTGATGGTGCACTTTGAAACATTCCTAAGGACTGTTTTTGCCATCTCCCATTAATAATTACTGGTATTTAATGGACTGGTTTTTTTCGGCTAGTTGTCAAATTACCCGCCGTTTAGTGTGAACCGACTTTTATGAAATCGGCAATAAATTACTCAGCTTTATATAATAAATTTCAGTCACAAACATTTCTCAAATATTTCGGCCTCTAGGCAGTGCTGGAAAAAATATGAACAGAGGATTTAATAACTTAAACTAATTTAAGGTGGTCGAATTTCGACCACGGGATATACTAGTATATATTTTAAGACTAACAGTGTTGTTGTTATATGTCCATCAAATCCAAATTTTTGTATTGAAATATTAACGGAATCTGAAAGGAGTGGTGGTTCTGATGCTGGACTTTGAAACATTCCTAAGAAGTGTTTTTGCCATCTTCTATTAATAATTACCGGTTTTTAATGGACTGATTTTTTTCGGTTGGTTGTCAAATTACCCGCCGTTTAGTGGAACCGACTTTTATGAAATCGGCCCTAAATTACTTAACTATATATAATTAATTTCAGTAACAAACATTTCTCAAATATTTTGGCCTCTAGGCAGTGCTGGAAAAAATATGAACAGAGGATTTAATAACTTAAACTAGTTTAAGGTGGTCGAACTTCGACCACGGGATATACTAGTATATATTATAATTCTAACAATGTTGTTGGTATATGTCCATCAAATCCAAATTTTTTTATTGAAATATAGGCCGAATCTGAAAGGAGTGGTGGCTCTGATGGTGGACTTTCAAACATTCCTAAGGACTGTTTTTGCCATCTCCCATTAATAATTACCGGTCTTTAATGGACTGCTTTTCTTCGGTTAGTTGTCAAATTACCCGCCGTTTAGTGTGAACCGACTTTTATGAAATCGGCCCTAAATTACTTAACTATATATAATTAATTTCAGTAACAAACATTTCTCAAATATTTTGGCCTCTAGGCAGTGCTGGAAAAAATATGAACAGAGGATTTAATAACTTAAACTAGTTTAAGGTGGTCGAACTTCGACCACGGGATATACTAGTATATATTATAATTCTAACAATGTTGTTGGTATATGTCCATCAAATCCAAATTTTTTTTTTGAAATATAGACCGAATCTGAAAGGAGTGGTGGCTCTGATGGTGGACTTTCAAACATTCCTAAGGACTGTTTTTGCCATCTCCCATTAACAATTACTGGTATTTAATGGACTGGTTTTTTTCGGCTAGTTGTCAAATTACCCGCCGTTTAGTCTGAACCGACTTTTATGAAATCGGCAATAAATTACTCAGCTTTATATAATAAATTTCAGTCACAAACATTTCTCAAATATTTCGGCCTCTAGGCAGTGCTGGAAAAAATATGAACAGAGGATTTAATAACTTAAACTAATTGAAGGTGGTCGAATTTCGACCACGGGATATACTAGTATATATTTTAAGACTAACAGTGTTGTTGTTATATGTCCATCAAATCCAAATTTTTGTATTGAAATATTGACGGAATCTGAAAGGAGTGGTGGTTCTGATGGTGGACTTTGAAACATTCCTAAGAACTGTTTTTGCCATCCTCTATTAATAATTACTGGTATTTAATGGACTGGTTTTTTTCGGCTAGTTGTCAAATTACCCGCCGTTTAGTGTGAACCGACTTTTATGAAATCGGCAATAAATTACTCAGCTTTATATAATAAATTTCAGTCACAAACATTTCTCAAATATTTCGGCCTGTAGGCAGTGCTGGAAAAAATATGAACAGAGGATTTAATAACTTAAACTAATTTAAGGTGGTCGAATTTCGACCACGGGATATACTAGTATATATTTTAAGACTAACAGTGTTGTTGTTATATGTCCATCAAATCCAAATTTTTGTATTGAAATATTAACGGAATCTGAAAGGAGTGGTGGTTCTGATGCTGGACTTTGAAACATTCCTAAGAAGTGTTTTTGCCATCTTCTATTAATAATTACTGGTATTTAATGGACTGGTTTTTCTCGGTTAGTTGTCAAATTACCCGTCGTATAGTGTGAACCGACTTTTATGAGAGCTGCCCTAAATACTCAACTATATATAATAAATTTCAGTAACAAACAGTTCTCAAATATTTCGGCCTCTAGGCAGTGCTGGAAAAAATATGAACAGAGGATTAAATAACTTAAACTAATTTAGGGTGGTCGAATTTCGACCACGGGATATACTAGTATATATTTTAAGACTAACAGTGTTGTTGTTATATGTCCATCAAATCCAAATTTTTGTATTGAAATATTGACGGAATCTGAAAGGAGTGGTGGTTCTGATGGTGGACTTTGAAACATTCCTAAGGACTGTTTTTGCCATCTCCCATTAATAGTTACTGGTATTTAATGGACTGGTTTTTTTCGGCTAGTTGTCAAATTACCCGCCGTTTAGTGTGAACCGACTTTTATGAAATCGGCAAAAAATTACTCAACTTTATATAATAAATTTCAGTCACAAACATTTCTCAAATATTTCGGCCTCTAGGCAGTGCTGGAGGATTTAATAACTTAAACTAATTTAAGGTGGTCGAATTTCGACCACGGGATATACTAGTATATATTTTAAGACTAACAGTGTTGTTGTTATATGTCCATCAAATCCAAATTTTTGTATTGAAATATTAACGGAATCTGAAAGGAGTGGTGGTTCTGATGCTGGACTTTGAAACATTCCTAAGAAGTGTTTTTGCCATCTTCTATTAATAATTACCGGTTTTTAATGGACTGATTTTTTTCGGTTGGTTGTCAAATTATCCGCCGTTTAGTGGAACCGACTTTTATGAAATCGGCCCTAAATTACTTAACTATATATAATTAATTTCAGTAACAAACATTTCTCAAATATTTTGGCCTCTAGGCAGTGCTGGAAAAAATATGAACAGAGGATTTAATAACTTAAACTAATTTAAAGTGGTCGAATTTCGACCACGGGATATACTAGTATATATTTTAAGACTAACAGTGTTGTTGTTATATGTCCATCAAATCCAAATTTTTGTATTGAAATATTAACGGAATCTGAAAGGAGTGGTGGTTCTGATGGTGGACTGTGAAACATTCCTAAGAAGTGTTTTTGCCATCTTCTATTAATAATTACCGGTTTTTAATGGACTGATTTTTTTCGGTTGGTTGTCAAATTACCCGCCGTTTAGTGTGAACCGACTTTTATGAAATCGGCAATAAATTACTCAGCTTTATATAATAAATTTCAGTCACAAACATTTCTCAAATATTTCGGCCTCTAGGCAGTGCTGGAAAAAATATGAACAGAGGATTTAATAACTTAAACTAATTTAAGGTGGTCGAATTTCGACCACGGGATATACTAGTATATATTTTAAGACTAACAGTGTTGTTGTTATATGTCCATCAAATCCAAATTTTTGTATTGAAATATTAACGGAATCTGAAAGGAGTGGTGGTTCTGATGCTGGACTTTGAAACATTCCTAAGAAGTGTTTTTGCCATCTTCTATTAATAATTACCGGTTTTTAATGGACTGATTTTTTTCGGTTGGTTGTCAAATTATCCGCCGTTTAGTGGAACCGACTTTTATGAAATCGGCCCTAAATTACTTAACTATATATAATTAATTTCAGTAACAAACATTTCTCAAATATTTTGGCCTCTAGGCAGTGCTGAAAAAATATGAACAGAGGATTTAATAACTTAAACTAATTTAAAGTGGTCGAATTTCGACCACGGGATATACTAGTATATATTTTAAGACTAACAGTGTTGTTGTTATATGTCCATCAAATCCAAATTTTTGTATTGAAATATTAACGGAATCTGAAAGGAGTGGTGGTTCTGATGGTGGACTTTGAAACATTCCTAAGAAGTGTTTTTGCCATCTTCTATTAATAATTACCGGTTTTTAATGGACTGATTTTTTTCGGTTGGTTGTCAAATTACCCGCCGTTTAGTGTGAACCGACTTTTATGAAATCGGCAATAAATTACTCAGCTTTATATAATAAATTTCAGTCACAAACATTTCTCAAATATTTCGGCCTCTAGGCAGTGCTGGAAAAAATATGAACAGAGGATTTAATAACTTAAACTAATTTAAGGTGGTCGAATTTCGACCACGGGATATACTAGTATATATTTTAAGACTAACAGTGTTGTTGTTATATGTCCATCAAATCCAAATTTTTGTATTGAAATATTAACGGAATCTGAAAGGAGTGGTGGTTCTGATGCTGGACTTTGAAACATTCCTAAGAAGTGTTTTTGCCATCTTCTATTAATAATTACCGGTTTTTAATGGACTGATTTTTTTCGGTTGGTTGTCAAATTACCCGCCGTTTAGTGGAACCGACTTTTATGAAATCGGCCCTAAATTACTTAACTATATATAATTAATTTCAGTAACAAACATTTCTCAAATATTTTGGCCTCTAGGCAGTGCTGGAAAAAATATGAACAGAGGATTTAATAACTTAAACTAGTTTAAGGTGGTCGAACTTCGACCACGGGATATACTAGTATATATTATAATTCTAACAATGTTGTTGGTATATGTCCATCAAATCCAAATTTTTTTATTGAAATATAGGCCGAATCTGAAAGGAGTGGTGGCTCTGATGGTGGACTTTCAAACATTCCTAAGGACTGTTTTTGCCATCTCCCATTAATAATTACCGGTCTTTAATGGACTGCTTTTCTTCGGTTAGTTGTCAAATTACCCGCCGTTTAGTGTGAACCGACTTTTATGAAATCGGCCCTAAATTACTTAACTATATATAATTAATTTCAGTAACAAACATTTCTCAAATATTTTGGCCTCTAGGCAGTGCTGGAAAAAATATGAACAGAGGATTTAATAACTTAAACTAGTTTAAGGTGGTCGAACTTCGACCACGGGATATACTAGTATATATTATAATTCTAACAATGTTGTTGGTATATGTCCATCAAATCCAAATTTTTTTATTGAAATATAGACCGAATCTGAAAGGAGTGGTGGCTCTGATGGTGGACTTTCAAACATTCCTAAGGACTGTTTTTGCCATCTCCCATTAATAATTACTGGTATTTAATGGACTGGTTTTTTTCGGCTAGTTGTCAAATTACCCGCCGTTTAGTCTGAACCGACTTTTATGAAATCGGCAATAAATTACTCAGCTTTATATAATAAATTTCAGTCACAAACATTTCTCAAATATTTCGGCCTCTAGGCAGTGCTGGAAAAAATATGAACAGAGGATTTAATAACTTAAACTAATTTAAGGTGGTCGAATTTCGACCACGGGATATACTAGTATATATTTTAAGACTAACAGTGTTGTTGTTATATGTCCATCAAATCCAAATTTTTGTATTGAAATATTGACGGAATCTGAAAGGAGTGGTGGTTCTGATGGTGGACTTTGAAACATTCCTAAGAACTGTTTTTGCCATCCTCTATTAATAATTACTGGTATTTAATGGACTGGTTTTTTTCGGCTAGTTGTCAAATTACCCGCCGTTTAGTGTGAACCGACTTTTATGAAATCGGCGATAAATTACTCAGCTTTATATAATAAATTTCAGTCACAAACATTTCTCAAATATTTCGGCCTGTAGGCAGTGCTGGAAAAAATATGAACAGAGGATTTAATAACTTAAACTAATTTAAGGTGGTCGAATTTCGACCACGGGATATACTAGTATATATTTTAAGACTAACAGTGTTGTTGTTATATGTCCATCAAATCCAAATTTTTGTATTGAAATATTAACGGAATCTGAAAGGAGTGGTGGTTCTGATGCTGGACTTTGAAACATTCCTAAGAAGTGTTTTTGCCATCTTCTATTAATAATTACTGGTATTTAATGGACTGGTTTTTCTCGGTTAGTTGTCAAATTACCCGTCGTATAGTGTGAACCGACTTTTATGATAGCTGCCCTAAATACTCAACTATATATAATAAATTTCAGTAACAAACAGTTCTCAAATATTTCGGCCTCTAGGCAGTGCTGGAAAAAATATGAACAGAGGATTAAATAACTTAAACTAATTTAGGGTGGTCGAATTTCGACCACGGGATATACTAGTATATATTTTAAGACTAACAGTGTTGTTGTTATATGTCCATCAAATCCAAATTTTTGTATTGAAATATTGACGGAATCTGAAAGGAGTGGTGGTTCTGATGGTGGACTTTGAAACATTCCTAAGGACTGTTTTCGCCATCTCCCATTAATAATTACTGGTATTTAATGGACTGGTTTTTTTCGGCTAGTTGTCAAATTACCCGCCGTTTAGTGTGAACCGACTTTTATGAAATCGGCAATAAATTACTCAGCTTTATATAATAAATTTCAGTCACAAACATTTCTCAAATATTTCGGCCTCTAGGCAGTGCTGGAAAAAATATGAACAGAGGATTTAATAACTTAAACTAATTTAAGGTGGTCGAATTTCGACCACGGGATATACTAGTATATATTTTAAGACTAACAGTGTTGTTGTTATATGTCCATCAAATCCAAATTTTTGTATTGAAATATTAACGGAATCTGAAAGGAGTGGTGGTTCTGATGCTGGACTTTGAAACATTCCTAAGAAGTGTTTTTGCCATCTTCTATTAATAATTACCGGTTTTTTATGGACTGATTTTTTTCGGTTGGTTGTCAAATTATCCGCCGTTTAGTGGAACCGACTTTTATGAAATCGGCCCTAAATTACTTAACTATATATAATTAATTTCAGTAACAAACATTTCTCAAATATTTTGGCCTCTAGGCAGTGCTGGAAAAAATATGAACAGAGGATTTAATAACTTAAACTAATTTAAAGTGGTCGAATTTCGACCACGGGATATACTAGTATATATTTTAAGACTAACAGTGTTGTTGTTATATGTCCATCAAATCCAAATTTTTGTATTGAAATATTAACGGAATCTGAAAGGAGTGGTGGTTCTGATGGTGGACTTTGAAACATTCCTAAGAAGTGTTTTTGCCATCTTCTATTAATAATTACCGGTTTTTAATGGACTGATTTTTTTCGGTTGGTTGTCAAATTACCCGCCGTTTAGTGTGAACCGACTTTTATGAAATCGGCAATAAATTACTCAGCTTTATATAATAAATTTCAGTCACAAACATTTCTCAAATATTTCGGCCTCTAGGCAGTGCTGGAAAAAATATGAACAGAGGATTTAATAACTTAAACTAATTTAAGGTGGTCGAATTTCGACCACGGGATATACTAGTATATATTTTAAGACTAACAGTGTTGTTGTTATATGTCCATCAAATCCAAATTTTTGTATTGAAATATTGACGGAATCTGAAAGGAGTGGTGGTTCTGATGGTGGACTTTGAAACATTCCTAAGAACTGTTTTTGCCATCCTCTATTAATAATTACTGGTATTTAATGGACTGGTTTTTTTCGGCTAGTTGTCAAATTACCCGCCGTTTAGTGTGAACCGACTTTTATGAAATCGGCAATAAATTACTCAGCTTTATATAATAAATTTCAGTCACAAACATTTCTCAAATATTTCGGCCTCTAGGCAGTGCTGGAAAAAATATGAACAGAGGATTTAATAACTTAAACTAATTTAAGGTGGTCGAATTTCGACCACGGGATATACTAGTATATATTTTAAGACTAACAGTGTTGTCGTTATATGCCCATTAAATCCAAATTTTTGTATTGAAATATTAACGGAATCTGAAAGGAGTGATGGTTCTGATGGTGGGCTTTGAAACATTCCTAAGAAGTGTTTTTGCCATCTTCTATTAATAATTACTGGTATTTAATGGACTGGTTTTTCTCGGTTAGTTGTCAAATTACCCGTCGTATAGTGTGAACCGACTTTTATGAGAGCGGCCCTAAATACTCAACTATATATAATAAATTTCAGTAACAAACAGTTCTCAAATATTTCGGCCTCTAGGCAGTGCTGGAAAAAATATGAACAGAGGATTTAATAACTTAAACTAATTTAAGGTGGTCGAATTTCGACCACGGGATATACTAGTATATATTTTAAGACTAACAGTGTTGTTGTTATATGTCCATCAAATCCAAATTTTTGTATTGAAATATTGACGGAATCTGAAAGGAGTGGTGGTTCTGATGGTGGACTTTGAAACATTCCTAAGAACTGTTTTTGCCATCCTCTATTAATAATTACTGGTATTTAATGGACTGGTTTTTTTCGGCTAGTTGTCAAATTACCCGCCGTTTAGTGTGAACCGACTTTTATGAAATCGGCAATAAATTACTCAGCTTTATATAATAAATTTCAGTCACAAACATTTCTCAAATATTTCGGCCTCTAGGCAGTGCTGGAAAAAATATGAACAGAGGATTTAATAACTTAAACTAATTTAAGGTGGTCGAATTTCGACCACGGGATATACTAGTATATATTTTAAGACTAACAGTGTTGTCGTTATATGCCCATTAAATCCAAATTTTTGTATTGAAATATTAACGGAATCTGAAAGGAGTGATGGTTCTGATGGTGGGCTTTGAAACATTCCTAAGAAGTGTTTTTGCCATCTTCTATTAATAATTACTGGTATTTAATGGACTGGTTTTTCTCGGTTAGTTGTCAAATTACCCGTCGTATAGTGTGAACCGACTTTTATGAGAGCGGCCCTAAATACTCAACTATATATAATAAATTTCAGTCACAAACATTTCTCAAATATTTCGGCCTCTAGGCAGTGCTGGAAAAAATATGAACAGAGGATTTAATAACTTAAACTAATTTAAGGTGGTCGAATTTCGACCACGGGATATACTAGTATACATTATAAGTCTAACAATGTTGTTGTTATATGTCCATCAAATCCAAATTTTTTTATTGAAATATTGACCGAATCTGAAGGGAGTGGTTGATGGTGGACTTTCAAACATTCCTAAGCACTGTTTTTGCCATCTCCTATTAATAATTACCGGTTTTTAATGGACTGATTTTTTTCGGTTGGTTGTCAATTTACCCGCCGTTTAGTGGAACCGACTTTTATGAAATCGGCCCTAAATTACTCAACTATATATAATAAATTTCAGTAACAAACACTTCTCAAATATTTCGGCCTCTAGGCAGTGCTGGAAAAAATATGAAAAGAGGATTTAATAACTTAAACTAAATTAAGGTGGTCGAATTTCGACCACGGGATATACTAGTATATATTTTAAGACTAACAGTGTTGTTGTTATATGTCCATCAACCCCAAATTTTTGTATTGAAATATTGACGGAATCTGAAAGGAGTGGTGGCTCTGATGGTGGACTTCCAAACGCTCCTAAGGACTGTTTTTGCCATCTCCTATTAATAATTACCAGTCTTTAATGGACTAATTTTTTTCGGTTAGTTGTCAAATTATCCGCCGTTTAGTGTGAACCGACTTTTATGAAATCGGCAATAAATTACTCAGCTTTATATAATAAATTTCAGTCACAAACATTTCTCAAATATTTCGGCCTCTAGGCAGTGCTGGAAAAAATATGAACAGAGGATTTAATAACTTAAACTAATTTAAGGTGGTCGAATTTCGACCACGGGATATACTAGTATACATTATAAGTCTAACAATGTTGTTGGTATATGTCCATCAAATCCAAATTTTATTATTGAAACATAGACCGAATCTGAAAAGAGTGGTGGCTCTGATGGTGGACTTTCAATCATTCCTAAGCACTGTTTTTGCCATCTCCCATTAATAATTACTGGTATTTAATGGACTGGTTTTTTTCGGTTGGTTGTCAATTTGCCCGCCGTTTAGTGGAACCGACTTTTATGAAATCGGCCCTAAATTACTCAACTATATATAATAAATTTCAGTAACAAACACTTCTCAAATATTTCGGCCTCTAGGCAGTGCTGGAAAAAATATGAACAGAGGATTTAATAACTTAAACTAATTTAAGGTGGTCGAATTTCGACCACGGGATATACTAGTATATATTTTAAGACTAACAGTGTTGTTGTTATATGTCCATCAACCCCAAATTTTTGTATTGAAATATTGACGGAATCTGAAAGGAGTGGTGGTTCTGATGGTGGACTTTGAAACATTCCTAAGAACTGTTTTTGCCATCCTCTATTAATAATTACTGGTATTTAATGGACTGGTTTTTTTCGGCTAGTTGTCAAATTACCCGCCGTTTAGTCTGAACCGACTTTTATGAAATCGGCAATAAATTACTCAGCTTTATATAATAAATTTCAGTCACAAACATTTCTCAAATATTTCGGCCTCTAGGCAGTGCTGGAAAAAATATGAACAGAGGATTTAATAACTTAAACTAATTTAAGGTGGTCGAATTTCGACCACGGGATATACTAGTATATATTTTAAGACTAACAGTGTTGTTGTTATATGTCCATCAAATCCAAATTTTTGTATTGAAATATTGACGGAATCTGAAAGGAGTGGTGGTTCTGATGGTGGACTTTGAAACATTCCTAAGAACTGTTTTTGCCATCCTCTATTAATAATTACTGGTATTTAATGGACTGGTTTTTTTCGGCTAGTTGTCAAATTACCCGCCGTTTAGTGTGAACCGACTTTTATGAAATCGGCAATAAATTACTCAGCTTTATATAATAAATTTCAGTCACAAACATTTCTCAAATATTTCGGCCTGTAGGCAGTGCTGGAAAAAATATGAACAGAGGATTTAATAACTTAAACTAATTTAAGGTGGTCGAATTTCGACCACGGGATATACTAGTATATATTTTAAGACTAACAGTGTTGTTGTTATATGTCCATCAAATCCAAATTTTTGTATTGAAATATTAACGGAATCTGAAAGGAGTGGTGGTTCTGATGCTGGACTTTGAAACATTCCTAAGAAGTGTTTTTGCCATCTTCTATTAATAATTACTGGTATTTAATGGACTGGTTTTTCTCGGTTAGTTGTCAAATTACCCGTCGTATAGTGTGAACCGACTTTTATGATAGCTGCCCTAAATACTCAACTATATATAATAAATTTCAGTAACAAACAGTTCTCAAATATTTCGGCCTCTAGGCAGTGCTGGAAAAAACATGAACAGAGGATTAAATAACTTAAACTAATTTAGGGTGGTCGAATTTCGACCACGGGATATACTAGTATATATTTTAAGACTAACAGTGTTGTTGTTATATGTCCATCAAATCCAAATTTTTGTATTGAAATATTGACGGAATCTGAAAGGAGTGGTGGTTCTGATGGTGGACTTTGAAACATTCCTAAGGACTGTTTTTGCCATCTCCCATTAATAATTACTGGTATTTAATGGACTGGTTTTTTTCGGCTAGTTGTCAAATTACCCGCCGTTTAGTGTGAACCGACTTTTATGAAATCGGCAATAAATTACTCAGCTTTATATAATAAATTTCAGTCACAAACATTTCTCAAATATTTCGGCCTCTAGGCAGTGCTGGAAAAAATATGAACAGAGGATTTAATAACTTAAACTAATTTAAGGTGGTCGAATTTCGACCACGGGATATACTAGTATATATTTTAAGACTAACAGTGTTGTTGTTATATGTCCATCAAATCCAAATTTTTGTATTGAAATATTAACGGAATCTGAAAGGAGTGGTGGTTCTGATGCTGGACTTTGAAACATTCCTAAGAAGTGTTTTTGCCATCTTCTATTAATAATTACCGGTTTTTAATGGACTGATTTTTTTCGGTTGGTTGTCAAATTATCCGCCGTTTAGTGGAACCGACTTTTATGAAATCGGCCCTAAATTACTTAACTATATATAATTAATTTCAGTAACAAACATTTCTCAAATATTTTGGCCTCTAGGCAGTGCTGGAAAAAATATGAACAGAGGATTTAATAACTTAAACTAATTTAAAGTGGTCGAATTTCGACCACGGGATATACTAGTATATATTTTAAGACTAACAGTGTTGTTGTTATATGTCCATCAAATCCAAATTTTTGTATTGAAATATTAACGGAATCTGAAAGGAGTGGTAGTTCTGATGGTGGACTTTGAAATATTCCTAAGAAGTGTTTTTGCCATCTTCTATTAATAATTACCGGTTTTTAATGGGCTGATTTTTTTCGGTTGGTTGTCAAATTACCCGCCGTTTAGTGTGAACCGACTTTTATGAAATCGGCAATAAATTACTCAGCTTTATATAATAAATTTCAGTCACAAACATTTCTCAAATATTTCGGCCTCTAGGCAGTGCTGGAAAAAATATGAACAGAGGATTTAATAACTTAAACTAATTTAAGGTGGTCGAATTTCGACCACGGGATATACTAGTATATATTTTAAGACTAACAGTGTTGTTGTTATATGTCCATCAAATCCAAATTTTTGTATTGAAATATTGACGGAATCTGAAAGGAGTGGTGGTTCTGATGGTGGACTTTGAAACATTCCTAAGAACTGTTTTTGCCATCCTCTATTAATAATTACTGGTATTTAATGGACTGGTTTTTTTCGGCTAGTTGTCAAATTACCCGCCGTTTAGTGTGAACCGACTTTAATGAAATCGGCAATAAATTACTCAGCTTTATATAATAAATTTCAGTCACAAACATTTCTCAAATATTTCGGCCTCTAGGCAGTGCTGGAAAAAATATGAACAGAGGATTTTATAACTTAAACTAATTTAAGGTGGTCGAATTTCGACCACGGGATATACTAGTATATATTTTAAGACTAACAGTGTTGTCGTTATATGCCCATTAAATCCAAATTTTTGTATTGAAATATTAACGGAATCTGAAAGGAGTGGTGGTTCTGATGGTGGGCTTTGAAACATTCCTAAGAAGTGTTTTTGCCATCTTCTATTAATAATTACTGGTATTTAATGGACTGGTTTTTCTCGGTTAGTTGTCAAATTACCCGTCGTATAGTGTGAACCGACTTTTATGAGAGCGGCCCTAAATACTCAACTATATATAATAAATTTCAGTAACAAACAGTTCTCAAATATTTCGGCCTCTAGGCAGTGCTGGAAAAAATATGAACAGAGGATTTAATAACTTAAACTAATTTAAGGTGGTCGAATTTCGACCACGGGATATACTAGTATACATTATAAGTCTAACAATGTTGTTGGTATATGTCCATCAAATCCAAATTTTATTATTGAAACATAGACCGAATCTGAAAAGAGTGGTGGCTCTGATGGTGGACTTTCAATCATTCCTAAGCACTGTTTTTGCCATCTCCCATTAATAATTACTGGTATTTAATGGACTGGTTTTTTTCGGTTGGTTGTCAATTTACGCGCCGTTTAGTGGAACCGACTTTTATGAAATCGGCCCTAAATTACTCAACTATATATAATAAATTTCAGTAACAAACACTTCTCAAATATTTCGGCCTCTAGGCAGTGCTGGAAAAAATATGAAAAGAGGATTTAATAACTTAAACTAAATTAAGGTGGTCGAATTTCGACCACGGGATATACTAGTATACATTATAAGTCTAACAATGTTGTTGGTATATGTCCATCAAATCCAAATTTTATTATTGAAACATAGACCGAATCTGAAAAGAGTGGTGGCTCTGATGGTGGACTTTCAATCATTCCTAAGCACTGTTTTTGCCATCTCCCATTAATAATTACTGGTATTTAATGGACTGGTTTTTTTCGGTTGGTTGTCAATTTACCCGCCGTTTAGTGGAACCGACTTTTATGAAATCGGCCCTAAATTACTCAACTATATATAATAAATTTCAGTAACAAACACTTCTCAAATATTTCGGCCTCTAGGCAGTGCTGGAAAAAATATGAACAGAGGATTTAATAACTTAAACTAATTTAAGGTGGTCGAATTTCGACCACGGGATATACTAGTATACATTATAAGTCTAACAATGTTGTTGGTATATGTCCATCAAATCAAAATTTTTTTATTGAAATATAGACCGAATCTGAAAGGAGTGGTGGCTCTGATGGTGGACTTCCAAACGCTCCTAAGGACTGTTTTTGCCATCTCCTATTAATAATTACCAGTCTTTAATGGACTAATTTTTTTCGGTTAGTTGTCAAATTATCCGCCGTTTAGTGTGAACCGACTTTTATGAAATCGGCAATAAATTACTCAGCTTTATATAATAAATTTCAGTCACAAACATTTCTCAAATATTTCGGCCTGTAGGCAGTGCTGGAAAAAATATGAACAGAGGATTTAATAACTTAAACTAATTTAAGGTGGTCGAATTTCGACCACGGGATATACTAGTATATATTTTAAGACTAACAGTGTTGTTGTTATATGTCCATCAAATCCAAATTTTTGTATTGAAATATTAACGGAATCTGAAAGGAGTGGTGGTTCTGATGCTGGACTTTGAAACATTCCTAAGAAGTGTTTTTGCCATCTTCTATTAATAATTACTGGTATTTAATGGACTGGTTTTTCTCGGTTAGTTGTCAAATTACCCGTCGTATAGTGTGAACCGACTTTTATGATAGCTGCCCTAAATACTCAACTATATATAATAAATTTCAGTA
This sequence comes from Merzomyia westermanni, assembly GCA_949987695.1. Taxonomy (NCBI): domain Eukaryota; kingdom Metazoa; phylum Arthropoda; class Insecta; order Diptera; family Tephritidae; genus Merzomyia; species Merzomyia westermanni. The sequence goes on from OX465292.1 coordinate 69,325,417, forward strand.
ACAGACAGTTCTCAAATATTTCGGCCTCTAGGCAGTGCTGGAAAAAATATGAACAGAGGATTAAATAACTTAAACTAATTTAGGGTGGTCGAATTTCGACCACGGGATATACTAGTATATATTTTAAGACTAACAGTGTTGTTGTTATATGTCCATCAAATCCAAATTTTTGTATTGAAATATTAACGGAATATGAAAGGAGTGGTGGTTCTGATGGTGGACTTTGAAACATTCCTAAGAAGTGTTTTTGCCATCTTCTATTAATAATTACCGGTTTTTAATGGACTGATTTTTTTCGGTTGGTTGTCAAATTACCCGCCGTTTAGTGTGAACCGACTTTTATGAAATCGGCAATAAATTACTCAGCTTTATATAATAAATTTCAGTCACAAACATTTCTCAAATATTTCGGCCTCTAGGCAGTGCTGGAAAAAATATGAACAGAGGATTTAATAACTTAAACTAATTTAAGGTGGTCGAATTTCGACCACGGGATATACTAGTATATATTTTAAGACTAACAGTGTTGTTGTTATATGTCCATCAAATCCAAATTTTTGTATTGAAATATTGACGGAATCTGAAAGGAGTGGTGGTTCTGATGGTGGACTTTGAAACATTCCTAAGAACTGTTTTTGCCATCCTCTATTAATAATTACTGGTATTTAATGGACTGGTTTTTTTTCGGCTAGTTGTCAAATTACCCGCCGTTTAGTGTGAACCGACTTTTATGAAATCGGCAATAAATTACTCAGCTTTATATAATAAATTTCAGTCACAAACATTTCTCAAATATTTCGGCCTCTAGGCAGTGCTGGAAAAAATATGAACAGAGGATTTAATAACTTAAACTAATTTAAGGTGGTCGAATTTCGACCACGGGATATACTAGTATATATTTTAAGACTAACAGTGTTGTTGTTATATGTCCATCAAATCCAAATTTTTGTATTGAAATATTAACGGAATCTGAAAGGAGTGGTGGTTCTGATGCTGGACTTTGAAACATTCCTAAGAAGTGTTTTTGCCATCTTCTATTAATAATTACCGGTTTTTAATGGACTGATTTTTTTCGGTTGGTTGTCAAATTATCCGCCGTTTAGTGGAACCGACTTTTATGAAATCGGCCCTAAATTACTTAACTATATATAATTAATTTCAGTAACAAACATTTCTCAAATATTTTGGCCTCTAGGCAGTGCTGGAAAAAATATGAACAGAGGATTTAATAACTTAAACTAATTTAAAGTGGTCGAATTTCGACCACGGGATATACTAGTATATATTTTAAGACTAACAGTGTTGTTGTTATATGTCCATCAAATCCAAATTTTTGTATTGAAATATTAACGGAATCTGAAAGGAGTGGTAGTTCTGATGGTGGACTTTGAAATATTCCTAAGAAGTGTTTTTGCCATCTTCTATTAATAATTACCGGTTTTTAATGGGCTGATTTTTTTCGGTTGGTTGTCAAATTACCCGCCGTTTAGTGTGAACCGACTTTTATGAAATCGGCAATAAATTACTCAGCTTTATATAATAAATTTCAGTCACAAACATTTCTCAAATATTTCGGCCTCTAGGCAGTGCTGGAAAAAATATGAACAGAGGATTTAATAACTTAAACTAATTTAAGGTGGTCGAATTTCGACCACGGGATATACTAGTATATATTTTAAGACTAACAGTGTTGTTGTTATATGTCCATCAAATCCAAATTTTTGTATTGAAATATTGACGGAATCTGAAAGGAGTGGTGGTTCTGATGGTGGACTTTGAAACATTCCTAAGAACTGTTTTTGCCATCCTCTATTAATAATTACTGGTATTTAATGGACTGGTTTTTTTCGGCTAGTTGTCAAATTACCCGCCGTTTAGTGTGAACCGACTTTAATGAAATCGGCAATAAATTACTCAGCTTTATATAATAAATTTCAGTCACAAACATTTCTCAAATATTTCGGCCTCTAGGCAGTGCTGGAAAAAATATGAACAGAGGATTTTATAACTTAAACTAATTTAAGGTGGTCGAATTTCGACCACGGGATATACTAGTATATATTTTAAGACTAACAGTGTTGTCGTTATATGCCCATTAAATCCAAATTTTTGTATTGAAATATTAACGGAATCTGAAAGGAGTGGTGGTTCTGATGGTGGGCTTTGAAACATTCCTAAGAAGTGTTTTTGCCATCTTCTATTAATAATTACTGGTATTTAATGGACTGGTTTTTCTCGGTTAGTTGTCAAATTACCCGTCGTATAGTGTGAACCGACTTTTATGAGAGCGGCCCTAAATACTCAACTATATATAATAAATTTCAGTAACAAACAGTTCTCAAATATTTCGGCCTCTAGGCAGTGCTGGAAAAAATATGAACAGAGGATTTAATAACTTAAACTAATTTAAGGTGGTCGAATTTCGACCACGGGATATACTAGTATACATTATAAGTCTAACAATGTTGTTGGTATATGTCCATCAAATCCAAATTTTATTATTGAAACATAGACCGAATCTGAAAAGAGTGGTGGCTCTGATGGTGGACTTTCAATCATTCCTAAGCACTGTTTTTGCCATCTCCCATTAATAATTACTGGTATTTAATGGACTGGTTTTTTTCGGTTGGTTGTCAATTTACGCGCCGTTTAGTGGAACCGACTTTTATGAAATCGGCCCTAAATTACTCAACTATATATAATAAATTTCAGTAACAAACACTTCTCAAATATTTCGGCCTCTAGGCAGTGCTGGAAAAAATATGAAAAGAGGATTTAATAACTTAAACTAAATTAAGGTGGTCGAATTTCGACCACGGGATATACTAGTATACATTATAAGTCTAACAATGTTGTTGGTATATGTCCATCAAATCCAAATTTTATTATTGAAACATAGACCGAATCTGAAAAGAGTGGTGGCTCTGATGGTGGACTTTCAATCATTCCTAAGCACTGTTTTTGCCATCTCCCATTAATAATTACTGGTATTTAATGGACTGGTTTTTTTCGGTTGGTTGTCAATTTACCCGCCGTTTAGTGGAACCGACTTTTATGAAATCGGCCCTAAATTACTCAACTATATATAATAAATTTCAGTAACAAACACTTCTCAAATATTTCGGCCTCTAGGCAGTGCTGGAAAAAATATGAACAGAGGATTTAATAACTTAAACTAATTTAAGGTGGTCGAATTTCGACCACGGGATATACTAGTATACATTATAAGTCTAACAATGTTGTTGGTATATGTCCATCAAATCAAAATTTTTTTATTGAAATATAGACCGAATCTGAAAGGAGTGGTGGCTCTGATGGTGGACTTCCAAACGCTCCTAAGGACTGTTTTTGCCATCTCCTATTAATAATTACCAGTCTTTAATGGACTAATTTTTTTCGGTTAGTTGTCAAATTATCCGCCGTTTAGTGTGAACCGACTTTTATGAAATCGGCAATAAATTACTCAGCTTTATATAATAAATTTCAGTCACAAACATTTCTCAAATATTTCGGCCTGTAGGCAGTGCTGGAAAAAATATGAACAGAGGATTTAATAACTTAAACTAATTTAAGGTGGTCGAATTTCGACCACGGGATATACTAGTATATATTTTAAGACTAACAGTGTTGTTGTTATATGTCCATCAAATCCAAATTTTTGTATTGAAATATTAACGGAATCTGAAAGGAGTGGTGGTTCTGATGCTGGACTTTGAAACATTCCTAAGAAGTGTTTTTGCCATCTTCTATTAATAATTACTGGTATTTAATGGACTGGTTTTTCTCGGTTAGTTGTCAAATTACCCGTCGTATAGTGTGAACCGACTTTTATGATAGCTGCCCTAAATACTCAACTATATATAATAAATTTCAGTAACAAACAGTTCTCAAATATTTCGGCCTCTAGGCAGTGCTGGAAAAAATATGAACAGAGGATTAAATAACTTAAACTAATTTAGGGTGGTCGAATTTCGACCACGGGATATACTAGTATATATTTTAAGACTAACAGTGTTGTTGTTATATGTCCATCAAATCCAAATTTTTGTATTGAAATATTAACGGAATCTGAAAGGAGTGGTGGTTCTGATGGTGGACTTTGAAACATTCCTAAGAAGTGTTTTTGCCATCTTCTATTAATAATTACCGGTTTTTAATGGACTGATTTTTTTCGGTTGGTTGTCAAATTACCCGCCGTTTAGTGTGAACCGACTTTTATGAAATCGGCAATAAATTACTCAGCTTTATATAATAAATTTCAGTCACAAACATTTCTCAAATATTTCGGCCTCTAGGCAGTGCTGGAAAAAATATGAACAGAGGATTTAATAACTTAAACTAATTTAAGGTGGTCGAATTTCGACCACGGGATATACTAGTATATATTTTAAGACTAACAGTGTTGTTGTTATATGTCCATCAAATCCAAATTTTTGTATTGAAATATTGACGGAATCTGAAATGAGTGGTGGTTCTGATGGTGGACTTTGAAACATTCCTAAGAACTGTTTTTGCCATCCTCTATTAATAATTACTGGTATTTAATGGACTGGTTTTTTTTCGGCTAGTTGTCAAATTACCCGCCGTTTAGTGTAAACCGACTTTTATGAAATCGGCAATAAATTACTCAGCTTTATATAATAAATTTCAGTCACAAACATTTCTCAAATATTTCGGCCTCTAGGCAGTGCTGGAAAAAATATGAACAGAGGATTTAATAACTTAAACTAATTTAAGGTGGTCGAATTTCGACCACGGGATATACTAGTATATATTTTAAGGCTAACAGTGTTGTCGTTATATGCCCATTAAATCCAAATTTTTGTATTGAAATATTAACGGAATCTGAAAGGAGTGGTGGTTCTGATGGTGGGCTTTGAAACATTCCTAAGAAGTGTTTTTGCCATCTTCTATTAATAATTACTGGTATTTAATGGACTGGTTTTTCTCGGTTAGTTGTCAAATTACCCGTCGTATAGTGTGAACCGACTTTTATGAGAGCGGCCCTAAATACTCAACTATATATAATAAATTTCAGTAACAAACACTTCTCAAATATTTCGGCCTCTAGGCAGTGCTGGAAAAAATATGAACAGAGGATTTAATAACTTAAACTAATTTAAGGTGGTCGAATTTCGACCACGGGATATACTAGTATATATTTTAAGACTAACAGTGTTGTTGTTATATGCCCATCAAATCCAAATTTTTGTATTGAAATATTGACGGAATCTGAAAGGAGTGGTGGTTCTGATGGTGGACTTTGAAACATTCCTAAGGACTGTTTTTGCCATCTCCCATTAATAATTACTGGTATTTAATGGACTGGTTTTTTTCGGCTAGTTGTCAAATTACCCGCCGTTTAGTGTGAACCGACTTTTATGAAATCGGCAATAAATTACTCAGCTTTATATAATAAATTTCAGTCACAAACATTTCTCAAATATTTCGGCCTCTAGGCAGTGCTGGAAAAAATATGAACAGAGGATTTAATAACTTAAACTAATTTAAGGTGGTCGAATTTCGACCACGGGATATACTAGTATACATTATAAGTCTAACAATGTTGTTGTTATATGTCCATCAAATCCAAATTTTTTTATTGAAATATTGACCGAATCTGAAGGGAGTGGTTGATGGTGGACTTTCAAACATTCCTAAGGACTGTTTTTGCCATCTCCTATTAATAATTACCGGTTTTTAATGGACTGATTTTTTCGGTTGGTTGTCAATTTACCCGCCGTTTAGTGGAACCGACTTTTATGAAATCGGCCCTAAATTACTCAACTATATATAATAAATTTCAGTAACAAACACTTCTCAAATATTTCGGCCTCTAGGCAGTGCTGGAAAAAATATGAAAAGAGGATTTAATAACTTAAACTAAATTAAGGTGGTCGAATTTCGACCACGGGATATACTAGTATACATTATAAGTCTAACAATGTTGTTGGTATATGTCCATCAAATCCAAATTTTATTATTGAAACATAGACCGAATCTGAAAAGAGTGGTGGCTCTGATGGTGGACTTTCAATCATTCCTAAGCACTGTTTTTGCCATCTCCCATTAATAATTACTGGTATTTAATGGACTGGTTTTTTTCGGTTGGTTGTCAATTTACCCGCCGTTTAGTGGAACCGACTTTTATGAAATCGGCCCTAAATTACTCAACTATATATAATAAATTTCAGTACCAAACACTTATCAAATATTTCGGCCTCTAGGCAGTGCTGGAAAAAATATGAACAGAGGATTTAATAACTTAAACTAATTTAAGGTGGTCGAATTTCGACCACGGGATATACTAGTATACATTATAAGTCTAACAATGTTGTTGGTATATGTCCATCAAATCAAAATTTTTTTATTGAAATATAGACCGAATCTGAAAGGAGTGGTGGCTCTGATGGTGGACTTCCAAACGCTCCTAAGGACTGTTTTTGCCATCTCCTATTAATAATTACCAGTCTTTAATGGACTAATTTTATTCGGTTAGTTGTCAAATTATCCGCCGTTTAGTGTGAACCGACTTTTATGAAATCGGCAATAAATTACTCAGCTTTATATAATAAATTTCAGTCACTAACATTTCTCAAATATTTCGGCCTCTAGGCAGTGCTGGAAAAAATATGAACAGAGGATTTAATAACTTAAACTAATTTAAGGTGGTCGAATTTCGACCACGGGATATACTAGTATACATTATAAGTCTAACAATGTTGTTGGTATATGTCCATCAAATCCAAATTTTATTATTGAAACATAGACCGAATCTGAAAAGAGTGGTGGCTCTGATGGTGGACTTTCAATCATTCCTAAGCACTGTTTTTGCCATCTCCCATTAATAATTACTGGTATTTAATGGACTGGTTTTTTTCGGTTGGTTGTCAATTTGCCCGCCGTTTAGTGGAACCGACTTTTATGAAATCGGCCCTAAATTACTCAACTATATATAATAAATTTCAGTAACAAACACTTCTCAAATATTTCGGCCTCTAGGCAGTGCTGGAAAAAATATGAACAGAGGATTTAATAACTTAAACTAATTTAAGGTGGTCGAATTTCGACCACGGGATATACTAGTATATATTTTAAGACTAACAGTGTTGTTGTTATATGTCCATCAAATCCAAATTTTTGTATTGAAATATTGACGGAATCTGAAAGGAGTGGTGGTTCTGATGGTGGACTTTGAAACATTCCTAAGAACTGTTTTTGCCATCCTCTATTAATAATTACTGGTATTTAATGGACTGGTTTTTTTCGGCTAGTTGTCAACTTACCCGCCGTTTAGTCTGAACCGACTTTTATGAAATCGGCAATAAATTACTCAGCTTTATATAATAAATTTCAGTCACAAACATTTCTCAAATATTTCGGCCTCTAGGCAGTGCTGGAAAAAATATGAACAGAGGATTTAATAACTTAAACTAATTTAAGGTGGTCGAATTTCGACCACGGGATATACTAGTATATATTTTAAGACTAACAGTGTTGTTGTTATATGTCCATCAAATCCAAATTTTTGTATTGAAATATTGACGGAATCTGAAAGGAGTGGTGGTTCTGATGGTGGACTTTGAAACATTCCTAAGAACTGTTTTTGCCATCCTCTATTAATAATTACTGGTATTTAATGGACTGGTTTTTTTCGGCTAGTTGTCAAATTACCCGCCGTTTAGTGTAAACCGACTTTTATGAAATCGGCAATAAATTACTCAGCTTTATATAATAAATTTCAGTCACAAACATTTCTCAAATATTTCGGCCTCTAGGCAGTGCTGGAAAAAATATGAACAGAGGATTTAATAACTTAAACTAATTTAAGGTGGTCGAATTTCGACCACGGGATATACTAGTATATATTTTAAGGCTAACAGTGTTGTCGTTATATGCCCATTAAATCCAAATTTTTGTATTGAAATATTAACGGAATCTGAAAGGAGTGGTGGTTCTGATGGTGGGCTTTGAAACATTCCTAAGAAGTGTTTTTGCCATCTTCTATTAATAATTACTGGTATTTAATGGACTGGTTTTTCTCGGTTAGTTGTCAAATTACCGTATAGTGTGAACCGACTTTTATGAGAGCGGCCCTAAATACTCAACTATATATAATAAATTTCAGTAACAAACACTTCTCAAATATTTCGGCCTCTAGGCAGTGCTGGAAAAAATATGAACAGAGGATTTAATAACTTAAACTAATTTAAGGTGGTCGAATTTCGACCACGGGATATACTAGTATATATTTTAAGACTAACAGTGTTGTTGTTATATGCCCATCAAATCCAAATTTTTGTATTGAAATATTGACGGAATCTGAAAGGAGTGGTGGTTCTGATGGTGGACTTTGAAACATTCCTAAGGACTGTTTTTGCCATCTCCCATTAATAATTACTGGTATTTAATGGACTGGTTTTTTTCGGCTAGTTGTCAAATTACCCGCCGTTTAGTGTGAACCGACTTTTATGAAATCGGCAATAAATTACTCAGCTTTATATAATAAATTTCAGTCACAAACATTTCTCAAATATTTCGGCCTCTAGGCAGTGCTGGAAAAAATATGAACAGAGGATTTAATAACTTAAACTAATTTAAGGTGGTCGAATTTCGACCACGGGATATACTAGTATACATTATAAGTCTAACAATGTTGTTGTTATATGTCCATCAAATCCAAATTTTTTTATTGAAATATTGACCGAATCTGAAGGGAGTGGTTGATGGTGGACTTTCAAACATTCCTAAGGACTGTTTTTGCCATCTCCTATTAATAATTACCGGTTTTTAATGGACTGATTTTTTTCGGTTGGTTGTCAATTTACCCGCCGTTTAGTGGAACCGACTTTTATGAAATCGGCCCTAAATTACTCAACTATATATAATAAATTTCAGTAACAAACACTTCTCAAATATTTCGGCCTCTAGGCAGTGCTGGAAAAAATATGAAAAGAGGATTTAATAACTTAAACTAAATTAAGGTGGTCGAATTTCGACCACGGGATATACTAGTATACATTATAAGTCTAACAATGTTGTTGGTATATGTCCATCAAATCCAAATTTTATTATTGAAACATAGACCGAATCTGAAAAGAGTGGTGGCTCTGATGGTGGACTTTCAATCATTCCTAAGCACTGTTTTTGCCATCTCCCATTAATAATTACTGGTATTTAATGGACTGGTTTTTTTCGGTTGGTTGTCAATTTACCCGCCGTTTAGTGGAACCGACTTTTATGAAATCGGCCCTAAATTACTCAACTATATATAATAAATTTCAGTAACAAACACTTCTCAAATATTTCGGCCTCTAGGCAGTGCTGGAAAAAATATGAACAGAGGATTTAATAACTTAAACTAATTTAAGGTGGTCGAATTTCGACCACGGGATATACTAGTATACATTATAAGTCTAACAATGTTGTTGGTATATGTCCATCAAATCAAAATTTTTTTATTGAAATATAGACCGAATCTGAAAGGAGTGGTGGCTCTGATGGTGGACTTCCAAACGCTCCTAAGGACTGTTTTTGCCATCTCTTATTAATAATTACCAGTCTTTAATGGACTAATTTTTTTCGGTTAGTTGTCAAATTATCCGCCGTTTAGTGTGAACCGACTTTTATGAAATCGGCAATAAATTACTCAGCTTTATATAATAAATTTCAGTCACAAACATTTCTCAAATATTTCGGCCTCTAGGCAGTGCTGGAAAAAATATGAACAGAGGATTTAATAACTTAAACTAATTTAAGGTGGTCGAATTTCGACCACGGGATATACTAGTATACATTATAAGTCTAACAATGTTGTTGGTATATGTCCATCAAATCCAAATTTTATTATTGAAACATAGACCGAATCTGAAAAGAGTGGTGGCTCTGATGGTGGACTTTCAATCATTCCTAAGCACTGTTTTTGCCATCTCCCATTAATAATTACTGGTATTTAATGGACTGGTTTTTTTCGGTTGGTTGTCAATTTGCCCGCCGTTTAGTGGAACCGACTTTTATGAAATCGGCCCTAAATTACTCAACTATATATAATAAATTTCAGTAACAAACACTTCTCAAATATTTCGGCCTCTAGGCAGTGCTGAAAAAAATATGAACAGAGGATTTAATAACTTAAACTAATTTAAGGTGGTCGAATTTCGACCACGGGATATACTAGTATACATTATAAGTCTAACAATGTTGTTGGTATATGTCCATCAAATCAAAATTTTTTTATTGAAATATAGACCGAATCTGAAAGGAGTGGTGGCTCTGATGGTGGACTTCCAAACGCTCCTAAGGACTGTTTTTGCCATCTCCTATTAATAATTACCAGTCTTTAATGGACTAATTTTTTTCGGTTAGTTGTCAAATTATCCGCCGTTTAGTGTGAACCGACTTTTATGAAATCGGCAATAAATTACTCAGCTTTATATAATAAATTTCAGTCACAAACATTTCTCAAATATTTCGGCCTCTAGGCAGTGCTGGAAAAAATATGAACAGAGGATTTAATAACTTAAACTAATTTAAGGTGGTCGAATTTCGACCACGGGATATACTAGTATACATTATAAGTCTAACAATGTTGTTGTTATATGTCCATCAAATCCAAATTTTTTTATTGAAATATTGACCGAATCTGAAGGGAGTGGTTGATGGTGGACTTTCAAACATTCCTAAGGACTGTTTTTGCCATCTCCTATTATTAATTACCGGTTTTTAATGGACTGATTTTTTTCGGTTGGTTGTCAATTTACCCGCCGTTTAGTGGAACCGACTTTTATGAAATCGGCCCTAAATTACTCAACTATATATAATAAATTTCAGTAACAAACACTTCTCAAATATTTCGGCCTCTAGGCAGTGCTGGAAAAAATATGAAAAGAGGATTTAATAACTTAAACTAAATTAAGGTGGTCGAATTTCGACCACGGGATATACTAGTATACATTATAAATCTAACAATGTTGTTGGTATATGTCCATCAAATCAAAATTTTTTTATTGAAATATAGACCGAATCTGAAAGGAGTGGTGGCTCTGATGGTGGACTTCCAAACGCTCCTAAGGACTGTTTTTGCCATCTCCTATTAATAATTACCAGTCTTTAATGTACTGATTTTTTTCGGATGGTTGTCAAATTACCCGCCGTTTAGTGGAACCGACTTTTATGAAATTGGCCCTAAATTACTTAACTATATGTAATAAATTTCACTAACAAACATTTCTCAAATATTTTGGCCTCTAGGCAGTGCTGGAAAAAATATGAACAGAGGATTTAATAATTTAAACTAAATTAAGGTGGTCCAATTTCGACCACGGGATATACTAGTATACATTATAAGTCTAACAATGTTGTTGGTATATGTCCATCAAATCAAAATTTTTTTATTGAAATATAGACCGAATCTGAAAGGAGTGGTGGCTCTGATGGTGGACTTCCAAACGCTCCTAAGGACTGTTTTTGCCATCTCCTATTAATAATTACCAGTCTTTAATGGACTAATTTTTTTCGGTTAGTTGTCAAATTATCCGCCGTTTAGTGTGAACTGACTTTTATGAAAGCGGCCCTAAATTACTCAACTATATATAATAAATTTCAGTAACAAACACTTCTCAAATATTTTGGCCTCTAGGCAGTGCTGGAAAAAATATGAAAAGAGGATTTAATAACTTAAACTAATTTAAAGTGGTCGAATTTCGATCACGGGATATACTAGTATATATTATAAGTCTAACAATGTTGTTGGTATATATATGTCCATCAAATCCAAATTTTATTATTGAAATATAGACCGAATCTGAAAGGAGTGGTGGCTCTGATGGCGGACTTTCAAACATTCCTAAGCACTGTTTTTGCCATCTCCCATTAATAATTCCTGGTCTTTACTGGACTGATTTTTTTCGGTTGGTTGTCAAATTACCCGCCGTTTAGTGTGAACCGACTTTTATGAAAGCGGCCCTAAATTACTCAACTATATATAATAAATTTCAGTAACAAACACTTCTCAAATATTTCGGCCTCTAGGCAGTGCTGGAAAAAATATGAAAAGAGGATTTAATAACTTAAACTAATTTAAAGTGGTCGAATTTCGACCACGGGATATACTAGTATACATTATAAGTCTAACAATGTTGTTGGTATATGTCCATCAAATCAAAATTTTTTTATTGAAATATAGGCCGAATCTGAAAGGAGTCGTGGCTCTGATGGTGGACTTCCAAACGCTCCTAAGGACTGTTTTTGCCATCTCCTATTAATAATTACCAGTCTTCAATGGACTAATTTTTTTCGGTTAGTTGTCAAATTATCCGCCGTTTAGTGTGAACTGACTTTTATGAAAGCGGCCCTAAATTACTCAACTATATATAATAAATTTCAGTAGCAAACACTTCTCAAATATTTCGGCCTCTAGGCAGTGCTGGAAAAAATATGAAAAGAGGATTTAATAACTTAAACTAAATTAAGGTGGTCGAATTTCGACCACGGGATATACTAGTATACATTATAAGTCTAACAATGTTGTTGGTATATGTCCATCAAATCCAAATTTTATTATTGAAATATAGACCGAATCTGAAAGGAGTGGTGGCTCTGATGGTGGACTTCCAAACGCTCCTAAGGACTGTTTTTGCCATCTGCTATTAATAATTACCAGTCTTTAATGGACTAATTTTTTTCCGTTAGTTGTCAAATTATCCGCCGTTTAGTGTGAACTGACTTTTATGAAAGCGGCCCTCAATTACTCAACTATATATAATAAATTTCAGTAACAAAAATTTCTCTAATATTTCGGCCTCTAGGCAGTGCTGGAAAAAATATGAAAAGAGGATTTAATAACTTAAACTAAATTAAGGTGGTCGAATTATAAGTCTAACAATGTTGTTGGTATATGTCCATCAAATCAAAATTTTTTTATTGAAATATAGAGCGAATCTGAAAGGAGTGGTGGCTCTGATGGTGGACTTCCAAACGCTCCTAAGGACTGTTTTTGCCATCTCCTATTAATAATTACCGGTTTTTAATGTACTGATTTTTTTCGGATGGTTGTCAAATTACCCGCCGTTTAGTGGAACCGACTTTTATGAAATTGGCCCTAAATTACTTAACTATATGTAATAAATTTCACTAACAAACATTTCTCAAATATTTTGGCCTCTAGGCAGTGCTGGAAAAAATATGAACAGAGGATTTAATAATTTAAACTAAATTAAGGTGGTCCAATTTCGACCACGGGATATACTAGTATACATTATAAGTCTAACAATGTTGTTGGTATATGTCCATCAAATCAAAATTTTTTTATTGAAATATAGACCGAATCTGAAAGGAGTGGTGGCTCTGATGGTGGACTTCCAAACGCTCCTAAGGACTGTTTTTGCCATCTCCTATTAATAATTACCAGTCTTTAATGGACTAATTTTTTTCGGTTAGTTGTCAAATTATCCGCCGTTTAGTGTGAACTGACTTTTATGAAAGCGGCCCTAAATTACTCAACTATATATAATAAATTTCAGTAACAAACACTTCTCAAATATTTCGGCCTCTAGGCAGTGCTGGAAAAAATATGAAAAGAGGATTTAATAACTTAAACTAATTTAAAGTGGTCGAATTTCGACCACGGGATATACTAGTATATATTATAAGTCTAACAATGTTGTTGGTATATGTCCATCAAATCCAAATTTTATTATTGAAATATAGACCGAATCTGAAAGGAGTGGTGGCTCTGATGGTGGACTTTCAAACATTCCTAAGCACTGTTTTTGCCATCTCCCATTAATAATTCCTGGTCTTTACTGGACTGATTTTTTTCGGTTGGTTGTCAAATTACCCGCCGTTTAGTGTGAACCGACTTTTATGAAAGCGGCCCTAAATTACTCAACTATATATAATAAATTTCAGTAACAAACACTTCTCAAATATTTCGGCCTCTAGGCAGTGCTGGAAAAAATATGAAAAGAGGATTTAATAACTTAAACTAATTTAAAGTGGTCGAATTTCGACCACGGGATATACTAGTATACATTATAAGTCTAACAATGTTGTTGGTATATGTCCATCAAATCAAAATTTTTTTATTGAAATATAGACCGAATCTGAAAGGAGTGGTGGCTCTGATGGTGGACTTCCAAACGCTCCTAAGGACTGTTTTTGCCATCTCCTATTAATAATTACCAGTCTTCAATGGACTAATTTTTTTCGGTTAGTTGTCAAATTATCCGCCGTTTAGTGTGAACTGACTTTTATGAAAGCGGCCCTAAATTACTCAACTATATATAATAAATTTCAGTAACAAACACTTCTCAAATATTTCGGCCTCTAGGCAGTGCTGGAAAAAATATGAAAAGAGGATTTAATAACTTAAACTAAATTAAGGTGGTCGAATTTCGACCACGGGATATACTAGTATACATTATAAGTCTAACAATGTTGTTGGTATATGTCCATCAAATCCAAATTTTATTATTGAAATATAGACCGAATCTGAAAGGAGTGGTGGCTCTGATGGTGGACTTCCAAACGCTCCTAAGGACTGTTTTTGCCATCTGCTATTAATAATTACCAGTCTTTAATGGACTAATTTTTTTCCGTTAGTTGTCAAATTATCCGCCGTTTAGTGTGAACTGACTTTTATGAAAGCGGCCCTAAATTACTCAACTATATATAATAAATTTCAGTAACAAACACTTCTCAAATATTTCGGCCTCTAGGCAGTGCTGGAAAAAATATGAAAAGAGGATTTAATAACTTAAACTAATTTAAAGTGGTCGAATTTCGACCACGGGATATACTAGTATATATTATAAGTCTAACAATGTTGTTGGTATATATATGTCCATCAAATCCAAATTTTATTATTGAAATATAGACCGAATCTGAAAGGAGTGGTGGCTCTGATGGTGGACTTTCAAACATTCCTAAGCACTGTTTTTGCCATCTCCCATTAATAATTCCTGGTCTTTACTGGACTGATTTTTTTCGGTTGGTTGTCAAATTACCCGCCGTTTAGTGTGAACCGACTTTTATGAAAGCGGCCCTAAATTACTCGACTATATATAATAAATTTCAGTAACAAACACTTCTCAAATATTTCGGCCTCTAGGCAGTGCTGGAAAAAATATGAAAAGAGGATTTAATAACTTAAACTAATTTAAAGTGGTCGAATTTCGACCACGGGATATACTAGTATACATTATAAGTCTAACAATGTTGTTGGTATATGTCCATCAAATCAAAATTTTTTTATTGAAATATAGACCGAATCTGAAAGGAGTGGTGGCTCTGATGGAGGACTTCCAAACGCTCCTAAGGACCGTTTTTGCCATCTCCTATTAATAATTACCAGTCTTCAATGGACTAATTTTTTTCGGTTAGTTGTCAAATTATCCGCCGTTTAGTGTGAACTGACTTTTATGAAAGCGGCCCTAAATTACTCAACTATATATAATAAATTTCAGTAACAAACACTTCTCAAATATTTCGGCCTCTAGGCAGTGCTGGAAAAAATATGAAAAGAGGATTTAATAACTTAAACTAAATTAAGGTGGTCGAATTTCGACCACGGGATATACTAGTATACATTATAAGTCTAACAATGTTGTTGGTATATGTCCATCAAATCCAAATTTTATTATTGAAATATAGACCGAATCTGAAAGGAGTGGTGGCTCTGATGGTGGACTTCCAAACGCTCCTAAGGACTGTTTTTGCCATCTGCTATTAATAATTACCAGTCTTTAATGGACTAATTTTTTTCCGTTAGTTGTCAAATTATCCGCCGTTTAGTGTGAACTGACTTTTATGAAAGCGGCCCTCAATTACTCAACTATATATAATAAATTTCAGTAACAAAAATTTCTCTAATATTTCGGCCTCTAGGCAGTGCTGGAAAAAATATGAAAAGAGGATTTAATAACTTAAACTAAATTAAGGTGGTCGAATTATAAGTCTAACAATGTTGTTGGTATATGTCCATCAAATCGAAATTTTTTTTTTGAAATATAGACCGAATCTGAAAGGAGTGGTGGCTCTGATGGTGGACTTCCAAACGCTCCTAAGGACTGTTTTTGCCATCTCCTATTAATAATTACCGGTTTTTAATGTACTGATTTTTTTCGGATGGTTGTCAAATTACCCGCCGTTTAGTGGAACCGACTTTTATGAAATTGGCCCTAAATTACTTAACTATATGTAATAAATTTCACTAACAAACATTTCTCAAATATTTTGGCCTCTAGGCAGTGCTGGAAAAAATATGAACAGAGGATTTAATAATTTAAACTAAATTAAGGTGGTCCAATTTCGACCACGGGATATACTAGTATACATTATAAGTCTAACAATGTTGTTGGTATATGTCCATCAAATCAAAATTTTTTTATTGAAATATAGACCGAATCTGAAAGGAGTGGTGGCTCTGATGGTGGACTTCCAAACGCTCCTAAGGACTGTTTTTGCCATCTCCTATTAATAATTACCAGTCTTTAATGGACTAATTTTTTTCGGTTAGTTGTCAAATTATCCGCCGTTTAGTGTGAACTGACTTTTATGAAAGCGGCCCTAAATTACTCAACTATATATAATAAATTTCAGTAACAAACACTTCTCAAATATTTCGGCCTCTAGGCAGTGCTGGAAAAAATATGAAAAGAGGATTTAATAACTTAAACTAATTTAAAGTGGTCGAATTTCGACCACGGGATATACTAGTATATATTATAAGTCTAACAATGTTGTTGGTATATGTCCATCAAATCCAAATTGTATTATTGAAATATAGACCTAATCTGAAAGGAGTGGTGGCTCTGATGGTGGACTTTCAAACATTCCTAAGCACTGTTTTTGCCATCTCCCATTAATAATTCCTGGTCTTTACTGGACTGATTTTTTTCGGTTGGTTGTCAAATTACCCGCCGTTTAGTGTGAACCGACTTTTATGAAAGCGGCCCTAAATTACTCAACTATATATAATAAATTTCAGTAACAAACACTTCTCAAATATTTCGGCCTCTAGGCAGTGCTGGAAAAAATATGAAAAGAGGATTTAATAACTTAAACTAATTTAAAGTGGTCGAATTTCGACCACGGGATATACTAGTATACATTATAAGTCTAACAATGTTGTTGGTATATGTCCATCAAATCAAAATTTTTTTATTGAAATATAGACCGAATCTGAAAGGAGTGGTGGCTCTGATGGTGGACTTCCAAACGCTCCTAAGGACTGTTTTTGCCATCTCCTATTAATAATTACCAGTCTTCAATGGACTAATTTTTTTCGGTTAGTTGTCAAATTATCCGCCGTTTAGTGTGAACTGACTTTTATGAAAGCGGCCCTCAATTACTCAACTATATATAATAAATTTCAGTAACAAACACTTCTCAAATATTTCGGCCTCTAGGCAGTGCTGGAAAAAATATGAAAAGAGGATTTAATAACTTAAACTAATTTAAAGTGGTCGAATTTCGACCACGGGATATACTAGTATACATTATAAGTCTAACAATGTTGTTGGTATATGTCCATCAAATCCAAATTTTATTATTGAAATATAGACCGAATCTGAAAGGAGTGGTGGCTCTGATGGTGGACTTCCAAACGCTCCTAAGGACTGTTTTTGCCATCTGCTATTAATAATTACCAGTCTTTAATGGACTAATTTTTTTCCGTTAGTTGTCAAATTATCCGCCGTTTAGTGTGAACTGACTTTTATGAAAGCGGCCCTCAATTACTCAACTATATATAATAAATTTCAGTAACAAAAATTTCTCAAATATTTCGGCCTCTAGGCAGTGCTGGAAAAAATATGAAAAGAGGATTGTTGGCGACGGCGAGTACCGAAGAAGATTTAATGATGAGCTGTATGAACTTTACGCAGACGCCGACATAGTTCAGCGAATTAAAACACAGCGGCTTCGCTGGCTAGGCCACGTAGTGCGAATGAGCGAAGATGCTCCAGCCCAGAAGGTATTCTTATCGGCACCCGCCGGTGGAAGCAGAGGAAGAGGGAGACCACCACTCCGATGGAAGGACCAAGTGGAGACCGATTTGCGATCCCGCGGTGTTTCCAATTGGCGCCAGTTGGCGCAACGAAGAAACGACTGGCGAGCTATGTTGGACGGTCAAAATCGCCCAGGCGGTTAGATGACCATTTAAAGAAGAAGAAGATATACTAGTATATATTATAAGTCTAACAATGTTGTTGGTATATGTCCATCAAATCCAAATTTTATTATTGAAATATAGACCGAATCTGAAAGGAGTGGTGGCTCTGATGGTGGACTTTCAAACATTCCTAAGCACTGTTTTTGCCATCTCCCATTAATAATTCCTGGTCTTTACTGGACTGATTTTTTTCGGTTGGTTGTCAAATTACCCGCCGTTTAGTGTGAACCGACTTTTATGAAAGCGGCCCTAAATTACTCAGCTATATATAATAAATTTCAGTAACAAACACTTCTCAAATATTTCGGCCTCTAGGCAGTGCTGGAAAAAATATGAAAAGAGGATTTAATAACTTAAACTAATTTAAAGTGGTCGAATTTCGACCACGGGATATACTAGTATACATTATAAGTCTAACAATGTTGTTGGTATATGTCCATCAAATCAAAATTTTTTTATTGAAATATAGACCGAATCTGAAAGGAGTGGTGGCTCTGATGGTGGACTTCCAAACGCTCCTAAGGACTGTTTTTGCCATCTCCTATTAATAATTACCAGTCTTCAATGGACTAATTTTTTTCGGTTAGTTGTCAAATTATCCGCCGTTTAGTGTGAACTGACTTTTATGAAAGCGGCCCTAAATTACTCAACTATATATAATAAATTTCAGTAACAAACACTTCTCAAATATTTCGGCCTCTAGGCAGTGCTGGAAAAAATATGAAAAGAGGATTTAATAACTTAAACTAAATTAAGGTGGTCGAATTTCGACCACGGGATATACTAGTATACATTATAAGTCTAACAATGTTGTTGGTATATGCCCATCAAATCCAAATTTTATTATTGAAATATAGACCGAATCTGAAAGGAGTGGTGGCTCTGATGGTGGACTTTCAAACATTCCTAAGCACTGTTTTTGCCATCTCCCATTAATAATTACTGGTCTTTAATGGACTGATTTTTTTCGGTTGGTTGTCAAATTACCCGCCGTTTAGTGTGAACCGACTTTTATGAAAGCGGCCCTAAATTACTCAACTATATAAAATAAATTTCAGTAACAAACACTTCTCAAATATTTCGGCCTCTAGGCAGTGCTGAAAAAATATGAAAAGAGGATTTAATAACTTAAACTAAATTAAGGTGGTCGAATTTCGACCACGGGATATACTAGTATACATTATAAGTCTAACAATGTTGTTGGTATATGTCCATCAAATCCAGATTTTTTTATTGAAATATAGACCGAATCTGAAAGGAGTGGTGGCGCTGATGGTGGACTTTCAAACATTCCTAAGCACTGTTTTTGCCATCTCCCATTAATAATTACTGGTCTTTAATGGACTGATTTTTTTCGGTTGGTTGTCAAATTACCCGCCGTTTAGTGTGAACCGACTTTTATGAAAGCGGCCCTAAATTACTCAACTATATATAATAAATTTCAGTAACAAACACTTCTCAAATATTTCGGCCTCTAGGCAGTGCTGAAAAAAATATGAAAAGAGGATTTAATAACTTAAACTAAATTAAGGTGGTCGAATTTCGACCACGGGATATACTAGTATACATTATAAGTCTAACAATGTTGTTGGTATATGTCCATCAAATCCAAATTTTTTTATTGAAATATAGACCGAATCTGAAAGGAGTGGTGGCTGTGATGGTGGACTTTCAAACATTCCTAAGCACTGTTTTTGCCATCTCCTATTAATAATTACCGGTTTTTAATGTACTGATTTTTTTCGGATGGTTGTCAAATTACCCGCCGTTTAGTGGAACCGACTTTTATGAAATTGGCCCTAAATTACTTAACTATATGTAATAAATTTCACTAACAAACATTTCTCAAATATTTTGGCCTCTAGGCAGTGCTGGAAAAAATATGAACAGAGGTTTTAATAATTTAAACTAAATTAAGGTGGTCGAATTTCGACCACGGGATATACTAGTATACATTATAAGTCTAACAATGTTGTTGGTATATGCCCATCAAATCAAAATTTTTTTATTGAAATATAGACCGAATCTGAAAGGAGTGGTGGCTCTGATGGTGGACTTCCAAACGCTCCTAAGGACTGTTTTTGCCATCTCCTATTAATAATTACCAGTCTTTAATGGACTAATTTTTTTCGGTTAGTTGTCAAATTATCCGCCGTTTAGTGTGAACTGACTTTTATGAAAGCGGCCCTAAATTACTGAACTGTATATAATAAATTTCAGTAACAAACACTTCTCAAATATTTCGGCCTCTAGGCAGTGCTGGAAAAAATATGAAAAGAGGATTTAATAACTTAAACTAATTTAAAGTGTTCGAATTTCGACCACGGGATATACTAGTATATATTATAAGTCTAACAATGTTGTTGGTATATGTCCATCAAATCCAAATTTTATTATTGAAATATAGACCGAATCTGAAAGGAGTGGTGGCTCTGATGGTGGACTTTCAAACATTCCTAAGCACTGTTTTTGCCATCTCCCATTAATAATTACTGGTCTTTAATGGACTGATTTTTTTCGGTTGGTTGTCAAATTACCCGCCGTTTAGTGTGAACTGACTTTTATGAAAGCGGCCCTAAATTACTCAACTGTATATAATAAATTTCAGTAACAAACACTTCTCAAATATTTCGGCCTCTAGGCAGTGCTGGAAAAAATATGAAAAGAGGATTTAATAACTTAAACTAATTTAAAGTGGTCGAATTTCGACCACGGGATATACTAGTATACATTATAAGCCTAACAATGTTGTTGGTATATGTCCATCAAATCAAAATTTTTTTATTGAAATATAGACCGAATCTGAAAGGAGTGGTGGCTCTGATGGTGGACTTCCAAACGCTCCTAAGGACTGTTTTTGCCATCTCCTATTAATAATTACCAGTCTTTAATGGACTAATTTTTTTCGGTTAGTTGTCAAATTATCCCCCGTTACTGTGAACTGACTTTTATGAAAGCGGCCCTAAATTACTCAACTATATATAATAAATTTCAGTAACAAACACTTCTCAAATATTTCGGCCTCTAGGCAGTGCTGGAAAAAATATGAAAAGAGGATTTAATAACTTAAACTAAATTAAGGTGGTCGAATTTCGACCACGGGATATACTAGTATACATTATAAGTCTAACAATGTTGTTGGTATATGTCCATCAAATCCAAATTTTATTATTGAAATATAGACCGAATCTGAAAGGAGTGGTGGCTCTGATGGTGGACTTTCAAACATTCCTAAGCACTGTTTTTGCCATCTCCCATTAATAATTACTGGTCTTTAATGGACTGATTTTTTTCGGTTCTTTGTCAAATTACCCGCCGTTTAGTGTGAACCGACTTTTATGAAAGCGGCCCTAAATTACTCAACTATATATAATAAACTTCCGTAACAAACACTTCTCAAATATTTCGGCCTCTAGGCAGTGCTGAAAAAAATATGAAAAGAGGATTTAATAACTTAAACTAAATTAAGGTGGTCGAATTTCGACCTCGGGATATACTAGTATACATTATAAGTCTAACAATGTTGTTGGTATATGTCCATCAAATCCAAATTTTTTTATTGAAATATAGAGCGAATCTGAAAGGAGTGGTGGCTGTGATGGTGGACTTTCAAACATTCCTAAGCACTGTTTTTGTCATCTCCTATTAATAATTACTGGTTTTTAATGTACTGATTTTTTTCGGATGGTTGTCAAATTACCCGCCGTTTAGTGGAACCGGCTTTTATGAAATTGGCCCTAAATTACTTAACTATATGTAATAAATTTCACTAACAAACATTTCTCAAATATTTTGGCCTCTAGACAGTGCTGAAAAAAATATGAACAGAGGATTTAATAATTTAAACTAAATTAAGGTGGTCGAATTTCGACCACGGGATATACTAGTATATATTATAAGTCTAACAATGTTGTTGGTATATGTCCATCAAACCCAAATTTTTTTTATTGAAATATAGACCGAATCTGAAACTAGTTGTGGCTCTGATGGTGGACTTTCAAACTTTCCTAAGGACTGTTTTTGCCATCTCCTATTAATAATTACCGGTCTTTAATGGACTGATTTTTTTCGGTTAGTGGTCAAATTACCCGCCGTTTAGTGTGAACCGACTTTTATAAAAGCGGCCCTAAACTACTCAACTATATATAATAAATTTCAGGAACAAACATTTTTCAGATATTTCAGCCTCTAGGCAGTGCTGGAAAAAATATCAACAGAGGATTGAATAACTTAAACTAATTTAAGGTGGTCGAATTTCGACCACGGGATATACTAGTATATATTATAAGTCTAACAATGTTGTTGGTATATGTCCATCAAATCCAATTTTGTTTATTGAAATATAGACCGAATCTCAAAGAAGTGGCGGCTCTGATGGTGGACTTTCAAACTTTCCTAAGGACTGTTTTTGCCATCTCGTAATAATAATTACCAGTCTTTAATGGACTGATTTTTTTCGGTTAATTGTCAAATTACCCGTTGTGTAGTGGGAACCGACCTTTATGAAAGCGGCGCGAAATTACTCAAATATCTATCTATATACAGGGTGATGAATTTTGCTACATTAAGAAGCTCAAATAATTTTTTTTTCAGTGTATGGAACTCATTTTTCTTTTATTCATGTTAAAGCTCATTAAATTTTATTAAATATAGCTTAATTAGTTTTAAAAATAATGGAATTTAAATGCCGCACATGCATCGACGAGCAGGGGGGGCATTTAAATTCCATTATTTTTAAAACTTACCAAAAAGTTGTTCATTACTGCTTGGAGAGTTGAGACAGGAATAGCCGCAATTGTTTCTCGAATGGATTGCCTTAGTTCATTCAAATTTGTTGGTTTTGCTTTGAAGACTTCCTGTTTTGCAATAACCCCACAAGAAAAAGTCAGGTGCAATAAGGTCAGGCGACCTATGTGGCCAACGGAATGAGGAGTTTCTGGATATCAGCTTATTGGGAAATTTTCGTCGCAATTCTGTCATAACAGGTTGGGCTATATGAGGAGCTGCATCATCTTGCTGAAACCACACAGAGTTGAAAGAAATTCTCATTCGGCGTAATTCTGGATAGAAAAACTCTCTCAACATGCTCAAGTAACGGTCTCCAGTAACCGTAACGGTGTGACCGTTTTCTTCGAAGAAGTAGGGCCCGACAATGCAGCGTGATGAAACTGCACACCACACTGTGACACGAAGTGGATGCAATTCCGTCTCATGGAGTATCTGTGGGTTGGAAGCACTCCATATTCGACAATTTTGTTTGTTTATGTTGCCGTTTAAATCGAAATGGGCCTCGTCAGACATGAAAAGACAGTTCAACATGTTTCCATCCTCTTCCACCATTTGAAGCATCTTCTGGCAAAATTCCAAGCCAATCGGCAAGTCTGCAGCGTTCAGTTTGTTGGCCATTTGAATTTTATATGGGAATAAGTCCAAATCTTTGTGCATAATTGACTGTAATGACTGTCTGCTTACACCCATTTGAGCAGATAAGCTTCTTGTCGAAACACGTGGATTGTTTTGTATGGCAGCAACTACAGCAGCGATTGTTTCCTCCGTTCGAACTGAAGGGTTTCGATGGTAAGGTCTTCTGTTGACTGTCCCATGCTCGGCAAAATTGTTTACAAGTCTTATTATGGTCCATCTGCTCGGAGGATTGCCGCCAAACGTGCGCCTATACTCTCTTTGAACCGAAACTACGGACTCCAGTGCGTGATAGCGGCGGACAATCCAAATTCTTGTTTCAGTGTCCCAGTTATCCATTTTTGTTAAATGTACAAGTCAATCTGCAAAATAAAAAAAAATTTACCAGATTCATTAAATAGAAAAAAAGTTATTTAATTTTTTTTTGGTAGCGGCTTTCATTAGCCACCCTGTATATAAAATTCAAATTATGTATGTATCTAGAGATCGACTTGCGTCCTAAACGTATACACCGATCGTAACCAAATTTGAAACACGAACTGGATACCTTACTGGGATGGTCATGGGCTAAAAAATATTTTGATATGTTGAGGGAGCGTGGCACCTCCCATACAGCTGAAATTTTTCATAGTCCGTATCTCTGGAAGTATTTACGTTAGACCACTGAAATTTGGGAAAGGTTTATAGACAGGGTAGGGTGAGCAGTCTGTTCATCTGCTCAACTGAGCCCACTCTTCTAACACCAATTTCACTCTGGTCCACCCCTGTTGAAGCCGCGCGGTTTCTTGGACTTTCGTTAGAAGAGCCTGATGACAATCTTGGATGGGGGGTGACATCCTAGGCAGGTTAAGTAGTCGCTACAACAACAAAAACAACAAGGGTTTATATGAAGTTAATCCCTACCACCTCCGAGCAAACTGGGGATAACGAAAACGGGGGCGTGGCACCTCCCATACAGCTGACATTTTATTTATAGAAATGTGGGGTGAAACCGACGGGTATAAGCTAGTATATAATAAATTTCAGTAACAAACATTTCTCAAATATTTCGGTCTCTGGGCAGTGCTGGAAAAATATGAACAGAGGATTTAATAACTTAAACTAATTTAAGGTGTTCGAATTTCGACCACGGGATATACTATATACATTATAAGTCTAACAATGTTGTTGGTATATGTCCATCAAATCAAAATTTTTTTTATTGAAATATTGACCGAATCTGAAAGGAGTGGCGGCTCTGATGGTGGACTTCCAAACGCTCCTAAGGACTGTTTTTGCCATCTCCTATTAATAATTACCGGTCTTTAATGGACTAATTTTTTCGGTTAGTTGTCAAATTACCCGCCGTTTAGTGTGAACTGACTTTTATGAAAGCGGCCCTAAATTACTCAACTAGATATAATAAATTTCAGTAACAAAAATTTCTCAAATAGTTCGGCCTCTAGGCAGTGCTGGAAAAAATATGAACAGAGGATTTAATAACTTAACTAGTATATATTATAAGACTAACAGTGTTGTTGTTATATGTCCATCAAATCCAAATTTTTGTATTGAAATATTGACCGAATCTGAAAGGAGTGGTGGTTCTGATGGTGGACTTTGAAACATTCTTAAGAACTGTTTTTGCCATCTTCTATTAATAATTACCGGTTTTTAATGGACTGATTTTTTTCGGTTGGTTGTCAAATTACCCGCCGTTTAGTGTGAACCGACTTTTATGAAAGCGGCCCTAAATTACTCAACTATATATAATAAATTTCAGTAACAAAAATTTCTCAAATAGTTCGGTCTCTAGGCAGTGCTGGAAAAAATATGAACAGAGCATTTAATAACTTAAACTAAATTAAGGTGGTCGAATTTCGACCACGGGATATACTAGTATATATTTTAAGACTAACAGTGTTGTTGTTACATGTCCATCAAATCCAAGTTTTTTTATCGAAATATGGACTGAATCTGAAAGGAGTGGTGGCTCTGATGGTGGACTTTCAAACATTCCTAAGAACTGTTTTTACCATCTCCTATTAATAATTGCCGGCCTTTAATGGACTGATTTTTCTCGGTTAGTTGTCAAATTACCCGCCGTTTAGTGTGAACCGACTTTTATGAAAGCGGCCCTAAATTACTCAACTAGATATAATAAATTTCAGTAACAAAAATTTCTCAAATAGTTCGGCCTCTAGGCAGTGCTGGAAAAATATGAACAGAGGATTTAATAACTTAAACTAATTTAAGGTGTTCGAATTTCGACCACGGGATATACTATATACATTATAAGTCTAACAATGTTGTTGGTATATGTCCATCAAATCAAAATTTTTTTTATTGAAATATTGACCGAATCTGAAAGGAGTGGCGGCTCTGGTGGTGGACTTCCAAACGCTCCTAAGGACTGTTTTTGCCATCTCCTATTAATAATTACCGGTCTTTAATGGACTAATTTTTTCGGTTAGTTGTCAAATTACCCGCCGTTTAGTGTGAACCGACTTTTATGAAAGCGGCCCTAAATTACTCAACTAGATATAATAAATTTCAGTAACAAAAATTTCTCAAATAGTTCGGCCTCTAGGCAGTGCTGGAAGAAATATGAACAGAGGATTTAATAACTCAAACTAATTTAAGGTGGTCGAATTTCGACCAGGGGATATACTAGTATATATTATAAGACTAAGAGTGTTGTTGTTACATGTCCATCAAATCCAAATTTTTTGATTGAAATATTGACCGAATATGAAAGGAGTGGTGGCTCTGATGGTGGACTTTCAAACATTCCTAAGGACTGTTTTTGCCATCTCCTATTAATAATTACCGGTCTTTAATGGACTGATTTTTTTCGGTTAGTTGTCAAATTACCCGTCGTATAGTGTGAACCGCCTTTTATGAGAGCGGCCCTAAATACTCAACTATATATAATAAATTTCAGGAACAAACATTTTTCAGATATTTCAGCCTCTAGGCAGTGCTGGAAAAAATATGAACAGAGGATTTAATAACTTAAACTAATTTAAAGTGGTCGAATTTCGACCACGGGATATACTAGTATATATTATAAGTCTAACAATGTTGTTAGTATATGTCCATCAAATCCAATTTTGTTTATTGAAATATAGACCGAATCTCAAAGAAGTGGCGGCTCTGATGGTGGACTTTCAAACTTTCCTAAGGACTGTTTTTGCCATCTCGTAATAATAATTACCAGTCTTTAATGGACTGCTTTTCTTCGGTTAGTTGTCAAATTACCCGCCGTTTAGTGTGAACCGACTTTTATGAAAGCGGCCCTAAATTACTCAACTATATATAATTAATTTCAAGAACAAACATTTCTCAAATATTTCGGCCTCTAGGCAGTGCTGGAAAAATATGAACAGAGGATTTAATAACTTAAACTAATTTAAGGTGTTCGAATTTCGACCACGGGATATACTATATACATTATAAGTCTAACAATGTTGTTGGTATATGTCCATCAAATCAAAATTTTTTTTATTGAAATATTGACCGAATCTGAAAGGAGTGGCGGCTCTGATGGTGGACTTCCAAACGCTCCTAAGGACTGTTTTTGCCATCTCCTATTAATAATTACCGGTCTTTAATGGACTAATTTTTTCGGTTAGTTGTCAAATTACCCGCCGTTTAGTGTGAACCGACTTTTATGAAAGCGGCCCTAAATTACTCAACTAGATATAATAAATTTCAGTAACAAAAATTTCTCAAATAGTTCGGCCTCTAGGCAGTGCTGGAAAAAATATGAACAGAGGATTTAATAACTTAACTAGTATATATTTTAAGACTAACAGTGTTGTTGTTATATGTCCATCAAATCCAAATTTTTGTATTGAAATATTGACCGAATCTGAAAGGAGTGGTGGTTCTGATGGTGGACTTTGAAACATTCTTAAGAACTGTTTTTGCCATCTTCTATTAATAATTACCGGTTTTTAATGGACTGATTTTTTTCGGTTGGTTGTCAAATTACCCGCCGTTTAAAGTGAACCGACTTTTATGAAAGCGGCCCTAAATTACTCAACTATATATAATAAATTTCAGTAACAAAAATTTCTCAAATAGTTCGGTCTCTAGGCAGTGCTGGAAAAAATATGAACAGAGGATTTAATAACTTAAACTAAATTAAGGTGGTCGAATTTCGACCACGGGATATACTAGTATATATTATAAGTCTTACAATGTTGTTGGTATATGTCCACCAAATCCAAATTTTTTTTATTGAAATATATACCGAATCTGAAGGGAGTGGTGGTTCTGATGGTGGACTTTCAAACATTCCTAAGGACTGTTTTAGCCATCTCCTATTAATAATTACCGGTCTTTAATGGACTGATTTTTTTCGGTTGGTTGTCAAATTACCCGAATTTTAGCGTGAACCGACTTTTATGAAATCGGCCCTAAATTAGTCAACCATATATAATAAATTTCAGTAACATACATTTCTCAAATATTTCGGCCTCCAGGCAGTGCTGAAAAAAATATGAACAGAGGATTTAATAACTTAAACTAATTTAAGGTGGTCGAATTTCGACCCGTGGATATACTAGTATATATTATAAGTCTAACAATGTTGTTGGTATATGCCCAGTAAAAAAAATTTTATTATTGAAATATAGACCGAATCTGAAGGGAGTGGTGGTTCTGATGGTGGACTTTCAAACATTCCTAAGGACTGTTTTAGCCATCTCCTATTAATAATTACCGGTCTTTAATGGACTGATTTTTTTCGGTTGGTTGTCAAATTACCCGAATTTTAGTGTGAACCGACTTTTATGAAATCGGCCCTAAATTAGTCAACTATATATAATAAATTTCAGTAACATACATTTCTCAAATATTTCGGCCTCCAGGCAGTGCTGAAAAAAATATGAACAGAGGATTTAATAACTCAAACTAATTTAAGGTGGTTCGAATTTCGACCACGGGATATACTAGTATATATTATAAGTCTTACAATGTTGTTGGTATATGTCCACCAAATCCAAATTTTTTTTATTGAAATATATACCGAATCTGAAGGGAGTGGTGTTTCTGATGGTGGACTTTCAAACATTCCTAAGAACTGTTTTTGCCATCTCCTATTAATAATTACCGGTCTTTAATGGACTGATTTTTCTCGGTTAGTTGTCAAATTACCCGTCGTATAGTGTGAACCGACTTTTATGAGAGCGACCCTAAATACTCAACTATATATAATAAATTTCAGTAACAAACAGTTCTCAAATATTTCGGCCTCTAGGCAGTGCTGGAAGAAATATGAACAGAGGATTTAATAACTCAAACTAATTTAAGGTGGTCGAATTTCGACCACGGGATATACTAGTATATATTTTAAGACTAACAGTGTTGTTGTTACATGTCCATCAAATCCAAGTTTTTTTATCGAAATATTGACTGAATCTGAAAGGAGTGGTGGCTCTGATGGTGGACTTTCAAACATTCCTAAGGACTGTTTTAGCCATCTCCTATTAATAATTACCGGTCTTTAATGGACTGATTTTTTTCGGTTGGTTGTCAAATTACCCGCCGTTTAGTGTGAACCGACTTTTATGAAAGCGGCCCTAAATTACTCAACTATATATAATAAATTTCAGTAACAAAAATTTCTCAAATAGTTCGGCCTCTAGGCAGTGCTGGAAAAAATATGAACAGAGGATTTAATAACTTAACTAGTATATATTTTAAGACTAACAGTGTTGTTGTTATATGCCCATCAAATCCAAATTTTTGTATTGAAATATTGACCGAATCTGAAAGGAGTGGTGGTTCTGATGGTGGACTTTGAAACATTCCTAAGAACTGTTTTTGCCATCTTCTATTAATAATTACCGGTTTTTAGTGTGAACCGACTTTTATGAAAGCGGCCCTAACTTACTCAACTATATATAATAAATTTCAGTAACAAAAATTTCTCAAATAGTTCGGCCTCTAGGCAGTGCTGGAAAAAATATGAACAGAGGATTTAATAACTTAAACTAAATTAAGGTGGTCGAATTTCGACCACGGGATATACTAGTATATATTTTAAGACTAACAGTGTTGTTGTTACATGTCCATCAAATCCAAGTTTTTTTATCGAAATATTGACTGAATCTGAAAGGAGTGGTGGCTCTGATGGTGGACTTTCAAACATTCCTAAGAACTGTTTTTGCCATCTCCTATTAATAATTGCCGGCCTTTAATGGACTGATTTTTCTCGGTTAGTTGTCAAATTACCCGTCGTATAGTGTGAACCGACTTTTATGAGAGCGGCCCTAAATACTCAACTATATATAATAAATTTCAGTAACAAACAGTTCTCAAATATTTCGGCCTCTAGGCAGTGCTGGAAGAAATATGAACAGAGGATTTAATAACTCAAACTAATTTAAGGTGGTCGAATTTCGACCAGGGGATATACTAGTATATATTATAAGACTAAGAGTGTTGTTGTAGCATGTCCATCAAATCCAAATTTTTGTATTGAAATATTGACCGAATCTGAAAGGAGTGGTGGTTCTGATGGTGGACTTTGAAACATTCTTAAGAACTGTTTTTGCCATCTTCTATTAATAATTACCGGTTTTTAATGGACTGATTTTTTTCGGTTGGTTGTCAAATTACCCGCCGTTTAGTCTGAACCGACTTTTATGAAATCGGCAATAAATTACTCAGCTTTATATAATAAATTTCAGTAACAAAAATTTCTCAAATAGTTCGGCCTCTAGGCAGTGCTGGAAAAAATATGAACAGAGGATTTAATAACTTAACTAGTATATATTTTAAGACTAACAGTGTTGTTGTTACATGTCCATCAAATCCAAGTTTTTTTATCGAAATATTGACTGAATCTGAAAGGAGTGGTGGCTCTGATGGTGGACTTTCAAACATTCCTAAGAACTGTTTTTACCATCTCCTATTAATAATTGCCGGCCTTTAATGGACTGATTTTTCTCGGTTAGTTGTCAAATTACCCGCCGTTTAGTGTGAACCGACTTTTATGAAAGCGGCCCTAAATTACTCAACTATATATAATAAATTTCAGTAACAAAAATTTCTCAAATAGTTCGGCCTCTAGGCAGTGCTGGAAGAAATATGAACAGAGGATTTAATAACTCAAACTAATTTAAGGTGGTCGAATTTCGACCAGGGGATATACTAGTATATATTATAAGACTAAGAGTGTTGTTGTTACATGTCCATCAAATCCAAATTTTTTGATTGAAATATTGACCGAATCTGAAAGGAGTGGTGGCTCTGATGGTGGACTTTCAAACATTCCTAAGGACTGTTTTTGCCATCTCCTATTAATAATTACCGGTCTTTAATGGACTGATTTTTTTCGGTTAGTTGTCAAATTACCCGTCGTATAGTGTGAACCGCCTTTTATGAGAGCGGCCCTAAATACTCAACTATATATAATAAATTTCAGTAACAAACAGTTCTCCAATATTTCGGCCTCTAGGCAGTGCTGGAAGAAATATGAACAGAGGATTTAATAACTCAAACTAATTTAAGGTGGCCGAATTTCGACCACGGGATATAGTAGTATATATTATAAGTCTTACAATGTTGTTGGTATATGTCCACCAAATCCAAATTTTTTTTATTGAAATATATACCGAATCTGAAGGGAGTGGTGGTTCTGATGGTGGACTTTCAAACATTCCTAAGGACTGTTTTAGCCATCTCCTATTAATAATTACCGGTCTTTAATGGACTGATTTTTTTCGGTTGGTTGTCAAATTACCCGAATTTTAATGTGAACCGACTTTTATGAAATCGGCCCTAAATTAGTCAACTATATATAATAAATTTCAGTAATATACATTTCTCAAATATTTCGGCCTCCAGGCAGTGCTGAAAAAAATATGAACAGCGGATTTAATAACTCAAACTAATTTAAGGTGGTCGAATTTCGACCCGTGGATATACTAGTATATATTATAAGTCTAACAATGTTGTTGGTATATGCAAAGTAAAAAAAAATTTTATTATTGAAATATAGACCGAATCTGAAGGGAGTGGTGGTTCTGATGGTGGACTTTCAAACATTCCTAAGAACTGTTTTAGCCATCTCCTATTAATAATTACCGGTCTTTAATGGACTGATTTTTTTCGGTTGGTTGTCAAATTACCCGCCGTTTAGTGTGAACCGACTTTTATGAAAGCGGCCCTAAATTACTCAACTATATATAATAAATTTCAGTAACAAAAATTTCTCAAATAGTTCGGCCTCTAGGCAGTGCTGGAAAAAATATGAACAGAGGATTTAATAACTTAAACTAATTTAAGGTGTTCGAATTTCGACCACGGGATATACTATATACATTATAAGTCTAACAATGTTGTTGGTATATGTCCATCAAATCAAAATTTTTTTTATTGAAATATTGACCGAATCTGAAAGGAGTGGCGGCTCTGATGGTGGACTTCCAAACGCTCCTAAGGACTGTTTTTGCCATCTCCTATTAATAATTACCGGTCTTTATTGGACTAATTTTTTTCGGTTAGTTGTCAAATTACCCGCCGTTTAGTGTGAACCGACTTTTATGAAAGCGGCCCTAAATTACTCAACTATATATAATAAATTTCAGTAACAAAAATTTCTCAAATAGTTCGGCCTCTAAGCAGTGCTGGAAAAAATATGAACAGAGGATTTAATAACTTAACTAGTATATATTTTAAGACTAACAGTGTTGTTGTTATATGTCCATCAAATCCAAATTTTTGTATTGAAATATTGACCGAATCTGAAAGGAGTGGTGGTTCTGATGGTGGACTTTGAAACATTCCTAAGAAATGTTTTTGCCATCTCCTATTAATAATTGCCGGCCTTTAATGGACTGATTTTTCTCGGTTAGTTGTCAAATTACCCGTCGTATAGTGTGAACCGACTTTTATGAGAGCGGCCCTAAATACTCAACTATATATAATAAATTTCAGTAACAAACAGTTCTCAAATATTTCGGCCTCTAGGCAGTGCTGGAAGAAATATGAACAGAGGATTTAATAACTCAAACTAATTTAAGGTGGTCGAATTTCGACCAGGGGATATACTAGTATATATTATAAGACTAAGAGTGTTGTTGTTACATGTCCATCAAATCCAAATTTTTGTATTGAAATATTGACCGAATCTGAAAGGAGTGGTGGTTCTGATGGTGGACTTTGAAACATTCTTAAGAACTGTTTTTGCCATCTTCTATTAATAATTACCGGTTTTTAATGGACTGATTTTTTTCGGTTGGTTGTCGAATTACCCGCCGTTTAGTCTGAACCGACTTTTATGAAATCGGCAATAAATTACTCAGCTTTATATAATAAATTTCAGTAACAAAAATTTCTCAAATAGTTCGGCCTCTAGGCAGTGCTGGAAAAAATATGAACAGAGGATTTAATAACTTAACTAGTATATATTTTAAGACTAACAGTGTTGTTGTTACATGTCCATCAAATCCAAGTTTTTTTATCGAAATATTGACTGAATCTGAAAGGAGTGGTGGCTCTGATGGTAGACTTTCAAACATTCCTAAGAACTGTTTTTACCATCTCCTATTAATAATTGCCGGCCTTTAATGGACTGATTTTTCTCGGTTAGTTGTCAAATTACCCGCCGTTTAGTGTGAACAGACTTTTATGAAAGCGGCCCTAAATTACTCAACTATATATAATAAATTTCAGTAACAAAAATTTCTCAAATAGTTCGGCCTCTAGGCAGTGCTGGAAGAAATATGAACAGAGGATATAATAACTCAAACTAATTTAAGGTGGTCGAATTTCGACCAGGGGATATACTAGTATATATTATAAGACTAAGAATATTGTTGTTACATGTCCATCAAATCCAAATTTTTTGATTTAAATATTGACCGAATCTGAAAGGAGTGGTGGCTCTGATGGTGGACTTTCAAATATTCCTAAGAACTGTTTTTGCCATCTCTTATTAATAATAACCGGTCTTTAATGGACTGATTTTTTTCGGTTAGTTGTCAAATTACCCGCCTTTTAGTGTGAACCGACTTTTATGAAATCGGCCCTAAATTAGTCAACTATATATAATAAATTTCAGTAACAAACAGTTCTCAAATATTTCGGCCTCTAGGCAGTGCTAAAAAAAATATGAACAGAGGATTTAATAACTTAAACTAATTTAAAGTAGTCGAATTTCGACCACTGGATATACTAGTATATATTATAAGTCTAACAATGTTGTTGGTATATGCCCATTAAATCCAAATTTTATTATTGAAATATATACCGAATCTGAAGGGAGTGGTGGTTCTGATGGTGGACTTTCAAACATTCCTAAGGACTGTTTTAGCCATCTCCTATTAATAATTACCGGTCTTTAATGGACTGATTTTTTTCGGTTGGTTGTCAAATTACCCGAATTTTAGTGTGAACCGACTTTTATGAAATCGGCCCTAAATTAGTCAACTATATATAATAAATTTCAGTAACATACATTTCTCAAATATTTCGGCCTCCAGGCAGTGCTGAAAAAAATATGAACAGAGGATTTAATAACTTAAACTAATTTAAGGTGGTCGAATTTCGACCCGTGGATATACTAGTAAATATATATTATAAGTCTAACAATGTTGTTGGTATATGCCCAATAAAAAAAAATTTTATTATTGAAATATAGACCGAATCTGAAGGGAGTGGTGGTTCTGATGGTGGACTTTCAAACATTCCTAAGGACTGTTTTAGCCATCTCCTATTAATAATTACCGGTCTTTAATGGACTGATTTTTTTCGGTTGGTTGTCAAATTACCCGCCTTTTAGTGTGAACCGACTTTTATGAAATCGGCCCTAAATTAGTCAACTATATATAATAAATTTCAGTAACATACATTTCTCAAATATTTCGGCCTCCAGGCAGTGCTGAAAAAATATGAACAGAGGATTGAATAACTTAAACTAATTTAAGGTGGTCGAATTTCGACCACGGGATATACTAGTATATATTTTAAGACTAACAGTGTTGTTGTTACATGTCCATCAAATCCAAATTTTTTTATTGAAATATAGACCGAATCTGAAAGGAGTTGTGGCTCTGATGGTGGACTTTCAAACATTCCTAAGAACTGTTTTTGCCATCTCCTATTAATAAGTGCTGGAAAAAATATGAACAGAGGATTTAATAACTTAAACTAGTTTAAGATGGTCGAATTTCGACCACGGGATATACTAGTATATATTATAAGTCTAACAATTTTGTTGGTATATGTCTATCAAATCCAAATTTTTTAATTGAAATATATACCGAATCTGAAGGGAGTGGTGGTTCTGATGGTGGACTTTCAAACATTCCTAAGGACTGTTTTAGCCATCTCCTATTAATAATTACCGGTCTTTAATGGACTGATTTTTTTCGGTTGGTTGTCAAATTACCCGAATTTTAGTGTGAACCGACTTTTATGAAATCGGCCCTAAATTAGTCAACTATATATAATAAATTTCAGTAACATACATTTCTCAAATATTTCGGCCTCCAGGCAGTGCTGAAAAAAATATGAACAGAGGATTTAATAACTTAAACTAATTTAAGGTGGTCGAATTTCGACCCGTGGATATACTAGTATATATTATAAGTCTAACAATGTTGTTGGTATATGTCTATCAAATCCAATTTTTTTTATTGAAATATTGACCGAATCTGAAAGGAGTGGTGGCTCTGATGGTGGACTTTCAAACATTCCTAAGGACTGTTTTTGCCATCTCCTATTAATAATTACCGGTCTTTAATGGACTGATTTTTTTCGGTTAATTGTCAAATTACCCGTTGTTTAGTGTGAACCGAGTTTTATGAAAGCGGCGCGAAATTACTCAAATATCTATCTATATATATAAAATTCAAATTATGTATGTATCTAGAGATCGACTTGCGTCCTAAACGTATACACCGATCGTAACCAAATTTGAACCACGAACTGGATACCTTACCGGGATGGTCATGGGCTAAAAAATATTTTGATATGTTAAGGGAGCGTGGCACCTCCCATACAGCTGCAATTTTTCATAGTCCGTATCTCTGGAAGTATTTACGTTAGACCACTGAAATTTGGGAAGGGTTTATAGACAGGGTAGGGTGAGCAGTCTGTTCATCTCCTCAACTGAGCCTACTCTTCTAACACCAATTTCACTTTGGTCCACCCCTGTTGAAGCCGCGAGGTTTCTTGGACTTCCGTTAGAAGAGCCTGATGACAATGTTGGATGGGGGGTGACAGCCTAGGCAGGTTAAGTAGTCACTACAACAACAACAACAACAAGGGTTTATATGAAGTTAATCCCTACCACCTCCGAGCAAACTGGGGATAACGAAAACGGGGGCGTGGCACCTCCCATACAGCTGCAATTTTTTTTATAGAAATGTGGGGTGAAACCGACGGGTATAAGCTAGTATATAATAAATTTCAGTAACAAACATTTCTCAAATATTTCGGTCTCTGGGCAGTGCTGGAAAAAATATGAACAGAGGATTTAATAACTTAAACTAATTTAAGGTGTTCGAATTTCGACCACGGGATATACTATATACATTATAAGTCTAACAATGTTGTTGGTATATGTCCATCAAATCAAAATTTTTTTATTGAAATATTGACCGAATCTGAAAGGAGTGGTGGCTCTGATGGTGGACTTCCAAACGCTCCTAAGGACTGTTTTTGCCATCTCCTATTAATAATTACCGGTGTTTAATGGACTGATTTTTTTCGGTTAGTTGTCAAATTACCCGTCGTATAGTGTGAACCGACTTTTATGAGAGCGGCCCTAAATACTCAACTATATATAATAAATTACAGTAACAAACAGTTCTCAAATATTTCGGCCTCTAGGCAGTGCTGGAAGAAATATGAACAGAGGATTTAATAACTTAAACTAATTTAAAGTAGTCGAATTTCGACCACTGGATATACTAGTATATATTATAAGTCTAACAATGTTGTTGGTATATGTCCACCAAATCCAAATTTTTTTTATTGAAATATTGACCGAATCTGAAAGGAGTGGTGGCTCTGATGGTGGACTTTCAAATATTCCTAAGAACTGTTTTTGCCATCTCTTATTAATAATTACCGGTCTTTAATGGACTGATTTTTTTCGGTTAGTTGTCAAATTACCCGTCGTATAGTGCGAACCGACTTTTATCAGAGCGGCCCTAAATACTCAACTACATATAATAAATTTCAGTAACAAAGAGTTCTCAAATATTTCAGCCTCTAGGCAGTGCTGGAAAAAATATGAACAGAGGATTTAATAACTTAAACTAATTTAAAGTAGTCGAATTTCGACCACTGGATATACTAGTATATATTATAAGTCTAACAATGTTGGTGGTATATGCCTATTAAATCCAAATTTTATTATTGAAATATAGACCGAATCTGAAGGGAGTGGGGGTTCTTATGGTGGACTTTCAAATATTCCTAAGAACTGTTTTTGCCATCTCTTATTAATAATTAGTGTGAACCGACTTTTATGAAATCGGCCCTAAATTAATCAACTATATATAATAAATTTCAGTAACATACATTTCTCAAATATTTCGGCCTCCAGGCAGTGCTGGAAAAAATATGAACAGAGGATTTAATAACTTAAACTAATTTAAAGTAGTCGAATTTCGACCACTGGATATACTAGTATATATTATAAGTCTAACAATGTTGTTGGTATATGCCTATTAAATCCAAATTTTATTATTGAAATATAGACCGAATCTGAAGGGAGTGGTGGTTCTTATGGTGGACTTTCAAATATTCCTAAGAACTGTTTTTGCCATCTCTTATTAATAATTACCGGTCTTTAATGGACTGATTTTTTCGGTTAGTTGTCAAATTACCCGTCGTATGGTGTGAACCGACTTTTATCAGAGCGGCCCTAAATACTCAACTACATATAATAAATTTCAGTAACAAAGAGTTCTCAAATATTTCAGCCTCTAGGCAGTGCGGGAAAAAATATGAACAGAGGATTTAATAACTTAAACTAATTTAAAGTAGTCGAATTTCGACCACTGGATATACTAGTATATATTATAAGTCTAACAATGTTGTTGATATAAGCCCATTAAATCCAAATTTTATTATTGAAATATAGACCGAATCTGAAGGGAGTGGTGGTTCTGATGGTGGACTTTCAAATATTCCTAAGAACTGTTTTTGCCATCTCTTATTAATAATTACCGGTCTTTAATGGACTGATTTTTTTCG
The DNA here is from genome assembly GCA_949987695.1 of Merzomyia westermanni. Classification (NCBI taxonomy): domain Eukaryota; kingdom Metazoa; phylum Arthropoda; class Insecta; order Diptera; family Tephritidae; genus Merzomyia; species Merzomyia westermanni. The sequence goes on from OX465292.1 coordinate 69,363,215, forward strand.
GTTAGTTGTCAAATTACCCGTCGTATAGTGTGAACCGACTTTTATCAGAGCGGCCCTAAATACTCAACTACATATAATAAATTTCAGTAACAAAGAGTTCTCAAATATTTCAGCCTCTAGGCAGTGCTGGAAAAAATATGAACAGAGGATTTAATAACTTAAACTAATTTAAAGTAGTCGAATTTCGACCACTGGATATACTAGTATATATTATAAGTCTAACAATGTTGTTGGTATATGTCCATCAAACCCAAAGTTTTTTATTGAAATATAGACCGAATCTGAAAGTAGTTGTGGCTCTGATGGGGGACTGTCAAACTTTCTTAAGGACTGTTTTTGCCATTTCGTATTAATAATTACCGGTCTTTAATGGACTGATTTTTTTCGGTTAATTGTCAAATTACCCGTTGTTTAGTGTGAACCGACTTTTATGAAATCGGCCCTAAATAAGTCAACTATATATAATAAATTTCAGTAACATACATTTCTCAAATATTTCGGCCTCCAGGCAGTGCTGGAAAAAATATGAACAAGGGATTTAATAACTTAAACTAATTTAAGGTGCTCGAATTTCGACCACGGGATATACTAGTATATGTTATAAGTCTAACAATGTTGTTGGTATATGTCTATCAAATCCAATTTTTTTATTGAAATATTGACCGAATCTGAAAGGAGTTGTGGCTCTGATGGTGGACTTTCAAACATTCCTAAGGACTGTTTTTGCCATCTCCCATTAATAATTACTGGCCTTTAATGGACTGATTTTTTTCGGTTCGTTGTCAAATTACCCGCCTTTTAGTGCGAACCGACTTTTATGAAATCGGCAATAAATTACTCAACTATATATAATACATTTCGGTAACAAACATTTCTCAAATATTTCGGCCTCTAGGCAGTGCTGGAAAAAATATGAACAGAGGATTTAATAACTTAAATTAATTTAAGGTGCTCGAATTTCGACCACGGGATGTACTTGTATATATTATAAGTCTAACAATGTTGTTGGTATATGCCCATCAAATCCAAATTTTATTATTGAAATATAGACCGAATCTGAAAGGAGTGGTGGCTCTGATGGTGGACTTTCAAACATTCCTAAGGACTGTTTTTGCCATCTCCCGTTAATAATTACTGGCCTTTAATGGAATGATTTTTCCAGTTCGTTGTCAAATTACCCGCCTTTTAGTGCGAACCGACTTTTATGAAATCGGCAATAAATTACTCAACTATATATAATAAATTTCAGTAACAAACATTTCTCAAATATTTCGGCCTCTAGGCAGTGCTGGAAAAAATATGAACAGAGGATTTAATAACTTAAATTAATTTAAGGTGGTCGAATTTCGACCACGGGATATACTAGTATATGTTATAAGTCTAACAATGTTGTTGGTATATGTCCATCAAATCCAAATTTTATTATTGAAATATAGACCGAATCTGAAAGGAGTGGTGGCTCTGATGGTGGACTTTCAAACATTCCTAAGGACTGTTTTTGCCATCTCCCGTTAATAATTACTGGCCTTTAATGGACTGATTTTTCCAGTTCGTTGTCAAATTACCCGCCTTTTAGTGTGAACCGACTTTTATGAAATCGGCCCTAAATTACTTAACTATATATAATTAATTTCAGTAACAAACATTTCTCAAATATTTCGGCCTGTAGGCAGTGCTGAAAAAATTATGAACAGAGGATTTAATAACTTAAACTAATTTAAGGTGGTCGAATTTCGACCCGTGGATATACTAGTATATATTATAACTCTAACAATGTTGTTGGTATATGTCCATCTAATCCAATTTTTTTTATTGAAATATAGACCGAATCTGAAAGGAGTGGTGGCTCTGATGGTGGACTTTCAAACATTCCTAAGGACTGTTTTTGCCATCTCCCATTAATAATTACTGGCCTTTAATGGAATGATTTTTCCAGTTCGTTGTCAAATTACCCGCCTTTTAGTGCGAACCGACTTTTATGAAATCGGCAATAAATTACTCAACTATATATAATACATTTCGGTAACAAACATTTCTCAAATATTTCGGCCTCCAGGCAGTGCTGGAAAAAATATGAACAAGGGATTTAATAACTTAAACTAATTTAAGGTGGTCGAATTTCGACCACGGGATATACTAGTATATGTTATAAGTCTAACAATGTTGTTGGTATATGTCCATCAAATCCAAATTTTATTATTGAAATATAGACCGAATCTGAAAGGAGTGGTGGCTCTGATGGTGGACTTTCAAACATTCCTAAGGACTGTTTTTGCCATCTCCCGTTAATAATTACTGGCCTTTAATGGACTGATTTTTCCAGTTCGTTGTCAAATTACCCGCCTTTTAGTGTGAACCGACTTTTATGAAATCGGCCCTAAATTACTTAACTATATATAATTAATTTCAGTAACAAACATTTCTCAAATATTTCGGCCTGTAGGCAGTGCTGAAAAAAATATGAACAGAGGATTTAATAACTTAAACTAATTTAAGGTGGTCGAATTTCGACCCGTGGATATACTAGTATATATTATAACTCTAACAATGTTGTTGGTATATGTCTATCAAATCCAATTTTTTTATTGAAATATTGACCGAATCTGAAAGGAGTTGTGGCTCTGATGGTGGACTTTCAAACATTCCTAAGGACTGTTTTTGCCATCTCCCATTAATAATTACTGGCCTTTAATGGACTGATTTTTTTCGGTTCGTTGTCAAATTACCCGCCTTTTAGTGCGAACCGACTTTTATGAAATCGGCAATAAATTACTCAACTATATATAATACATTTCGGTAACAAACATTTCTCAAATATTTCGGCCTCTAGGCAGTGCTGGAAAAAATATGAACAGAGGATTTAATAACTTAAATTAATTTAAGGTGCTCGAATTTCGACCACGGGATGTACTTGTATATATTATAAGTCTAACAATGTTGTTGGTATATGCCCATCAAATCCAAATTTTATTATTGAAATATAGACCGAATCTGAAAGGAGTGGTGGCTCTGATGGTGGACTTTCAAACATTCCTAAGGACTGTTTTTGCCATCTCCCGTTAATAATTACTGGCCTTTAATGGAATGATTTTTCCAGTTCGTTGTCAAATTACCCGCCTTTTAGTGCGAACCGACTTTTATGAAATCGGCAATAAATTACTCAACTATATATAATAAATTTCAGTAACAAACATTTCTCAAATATTTCGGCCTCTAGGCAGTGCTGGAAAAAATATGAACAGAGGATTTAATAACTTAAATTAATTTAAGGTGGTCGAATTTCGACCACGGGATATACTAGTATATATTTTAAGTCTAACAATGTTGTTGGTATATGCCCATCAAATCCAAATTTTATTATTGAAATATAGACCGAATCTGAAAGGAGTGGTGGCTCTGATGGTGGACTTTCAAACATTCCTAAGGACTGTTTTTGCCATCTCCCATTAATAATTACTGGTCTTTAATGGACTGGTTTTTTTCGGCTAGTTGTCAAATTACCGGCCGTTTAGTGTGAACCGACTTTTATGAAATCGGCCCTAAATTACTCAGCTTTATATAATAAATTTCAGTAAAAAACATTTCTCAAATATTTCGGCCTCTAGGCAGTGCTGGAAAAAATATGAACAGAGGATTTAATAACTTAAACTAGTTTAAGGTGGTCGTACTTCGACCACGGGATATACTAGTATATATTATAATTCTAACAATGTTGTTGGTATATGTCCATCTAATCCAATTTTTTTTTTTTGAAATATAGACCGAATTTGAAAGGAGTGGTGGCTCTGATGGTGGACTTTCAAACATTCCTAAGGACTGTTTTTGCCATCTCCCATTAATAACTACTAGTCTTTAATGGACTGATTTTTTCGGTTGGTTGTCAAATTACCCGCTGTTTAGTGTGAACCGACTTTTATGAAATCGGGTCCAAATTACTCAACTATATATAATAAATTTCAGTAACAAACATTTCTCAAATATTGCGGCCTCTAGGCAGTGCTGGAAAAAATATGAAAAGAGGATTTAATAACTTAAACTAATTTAAAGTGGTCGAATTTCGACCACGGGATATACTAGTATATATTATAAGTCTAACAATGTTGTTGGTATATGTCCATCAAATCCAAATTTTTTTATTGAAATATAGACCGAATCTGAAAGGAGTGGTGGCTCTGATGGTGGACTTTCAAACATTCCTAAGGACTGTTTTTGCCATCTCCCCTTAATAATTACTGGCCTTTAATGGACTGATTTTTCCAGTTCGTTGTCAAATTACCCGCCTTTTAGTGTGAACCGACTTTTATGAAATTGGCCCTAAATTACTTAACTATATATAATTAATTTCAGTAACAAACATTTCTCCAATATTTCGGCCTCTAGGCAGTGCTGTAAAAAATATGAACAGAGGATTTAATAACTTAAACTAATTTAAGGTGGTCGAATTTCGACCCGTGGATATACTAGTATATATTATAAGTCTAACAATGTTGTTGGTATATGTCTATCAAATCCAATTTTTTTTATTGAAATATTGACCGAATCTGAAAGGAGTGGTGGCTCTGATGGTGGACTTTCAAACATTCCTAAGGACTGTTTTTGCCATCTCCCATTAATAATTACTGGCCTTTAATGGACTGATTTTTTTCGGTTCGTTGTCAAATTACCCGCCGTTTAGTGCGAACCGACTTTTATGAAATCGGCAATAAATTACTCAACTATATATAATAAATTTCAGTAACAAACATTTCTCAAATATTTCGGCCTCTAGGCAGTGCTGGAAAAAATATGAACAGAGGATTTAATAACTTAAACTAGTTTAAGGTGGTCGTACTTCGACCACGGGATATACTAGTATATATTATAATTCTAACAATGTTGTTGGTATATGTCCATCTAATCCAATTTTTTTTATTGAAATATAGACCGAATCTGAAAGGAGTGGTGGCTCTGATGGTGGACTTTCAAACATTCCTAAGGACTGTTTTTGCCATCTCCCATTAATAATTACTGGCCTTTAATGGACTGATTTTTTTCGGTTCGTTGTCAAATTACCCGCCCTTTAGTGTGAACCGACTTTTATGAAAGCGGCCCTAAATTACTCAACTATATATAATAAATTTCAGTAACAAACATTTCTCAAATATTTCGGCCTCTAGGCAGTGCTGGAAAAAATATGAACAGAGGATTTAATAACTTAAATTAATTTAAGGTGCTCGAATTTCGACCACGGGATATACTTGTATATATTATAAGTCTAACAATGTTGTTGGTATATGCCCATCAAATCCAAATTTTATTATTGAAATATAGACCGAATCTGAAAGGAGTGGTGGCTCTGATGGTGGACTTTCAAACATTCCTAAGGACTGTTTTTGCCATCTCCCGTTAATAATTACTGGCCTTTAATGGAATGATTTTTCCAGTTCGTTGTCAAATTACCCGCCTTTTAGTGCGAACCGACTTTTATGAAATCGGCAATAAATTACTCAACTATATATAATAAATTTCAGTAACAAACATTTCTCAAATATTTCGGCCTCTAGGCAGTGCTGGAAAAAATTTGAACAGAGGATTTAATAACTTAAATTAATTTAAGGTGGTCGAATTTCGACCACGGGATATACTAGTATATATTATAAGTCTAACAATGTTGTTGGTATATGCCCATCAAATCCAAATTTTATTATTGAAATATTGACCGAATCTGAAAGGAGTGGTGGCTCTGATGGTGGACTTTCAAACATTCCTAAGGACTGTTTTTGCCATCTCCCATTAATAATTACTGGCCTTTAATGGACTGATTTTTTTCGGTTCGTTGTCAAATTACCCGCCGTTTAGTGCGAACCGACTTTTATGAAATCGGCAATAAATTACTCAACTATATATAATAAATTTCAGTAACAAACATTTCTCAAATATTTCGGCCTCTAGGCAGTGCTGGAAAAAATATGAACAGAGGATTTAATAACTTAAACTAGTTTAAGGTGGTCGTACTTCGACCACGGGATATACTAGTATATATTATAATTCTAACAATGTTGTTGGTATATGTCCATCTAATCCAATTTTTTTTATTGAAATATAGACCGAATCTGAAAGGAGTGGTGGCTCTGATGGTGGACTTTCAAACATTCCTAAGGACTGTTTTTGCCATCTCCCATTAATAATTACTGGCCTTTAATGGACTGATTTTTTTCGGTTCGTTGTCAAATTACCCGCCCTTTAGTGTGAACCGACTTTTATGAAAGCGGCCCTAAATTACTCAACTATATATAATAAATTTCAGTAACAAACATTTCTCAAATATTTCGGCCTCTAGGCAGTGCTGGAAAAAATATGAACAGAGGATTTAATAACTTAAATTAATTTAAGGTGCTCGAATTTCGACCACGGGATATACTTGTATATATTATAAGTCTAACAATGTTGTTGGTATATGCCCATCAAATCCAAATTTTATTATTGAAATATAGACCGAATCTGAAAGGAGTGGTGGCTCTGATGGTGGACTTTCAAACATTCCTAAGGACTGTTTTTGCCATCTCCCATTAATAATTACTGGTCTTTAATGGACTGGTTTTTTTCGGCTAGTTGTCAAATTACCCGCCGTTTAGTGTGAACCGACTTTTATGAAATCGGCCCTAAATTACTCAGCTTTATATAATAAATTTCAGTAAAAAACATTTCTCAAATATTTCGGCCTCTAGGCAGTGCTGGAAAAAATATGAACAGAGGATTTAATAACTTAAACTAGTATAAGGTGGTCGTACTTCGACCACGGGATATACTAGTATATATTATAATTCTAACAATGTTGTTGGTATATGTCCATCTAATCCAATTTTTTATATTGAAATATAGACCGAATCTGAAAGGAGTGGTGGCTCTGATGGTGGACTTTCAAACATTCCTAAGGACTGTTTTTGCCATCTCCCATTAATAACTACTAGTCTTTAATGGACTGATTTTTTCGGTTGGTTGTCAAATTACCCGCCCTTTAGTGTGAACCGACTTTTATGAAAGCGGCCCTCAATTACTCAACTATATATAATAAATTTCAGTAACAAACATTTCTCAAATATTTCGGCCTCTAGGCAGTGCTGGAAAAAATATGAACAGAGGATTTAATAACTTAAATTAATTTAAGGTGCTCGAATTTCGACCACGGGATATACTTGTATATATTATAAGTCTAACAATGTTGTTGGTATATGCCCATCAAATCCAAATTTTATTATTGAAATATAGACCGAATCTGAAAGGAGTGGTGGCTCTGATGGTGGACTTTCAAACATTCCTAAGGACTGTTTTTGCCATCTCCCATTAATAATTACTGGTCTTTAATGGACTGGTTTTTTTCGGCTAGTTGTCAAATTACCCGCCGTTTAGTGTGAACCGACTTTTATGAAATCGGCCCTAAATTACTCAGCTTTATATAATAAATTTCAGTAAAAAACATTTCTCAAATATTTCGGCCTCTAGGCAGTGCTGGAAAAAATATGAACAGAGGATTTAATAACTTAAACTAGTATAAGGTGGTCGTACTTCGACCACGGGATATACTAGTATATATTATAATTCTAACAATGTTGTTGGTATATGTCCATCTAATCCAATTTTTTATATTGAAATATAGACCGAATCTGAAAGGAGTGGTGGCTCTGATGGTGGACTTTCAAACATTCCTAAGGACTGTTTTTGCCATCTCCCATTAATAACTACTGGCCTTTAATGGACTGATTTTTTTCGGTTCGTTGTCAAATTACCCGCCCTTTAGTGTGAACCGACTTTTATGAAAGCGGCCCTAAATTACTCAACTATATATAATAAATTTCAGTAACAAACATTTCTCAAATATTTCGGCCTCTAGGCAGTGCTGGAAAAAATATGAACAGAGGATTTAATAACTTAAATTAATTTAAGGTGCTCGAATTTCGACCACGGGATATACTTGTATATATTATAAGTCTAACAATGTTGTTGGTATATGCCCATCAAATCCAAATTTTATTATTGAAATACAGACCGAATCTGAAAGGAGTGGTGGCTCTGATGGTGGACTTTCAAACATTCCTAAGGACTGTTTTTGCCATCTCCCGTTAATAATTACTGGCCTTTAATGGAATGATTTTTCCAGTTCGTTGTCAAATTACCCGCCTTTTAGTGCGAACCGACTTTTATGAAATCGGCAATAAATTACTCAACTATATATAATAAATTTCAGTAACAAACATTTCTCAAATATTTCGGCCTCTAGGCAGTGCTGGAAAAAATATGAACAGAGGATTTAATAACTTAAATTAATTTAAGGTGGTCGAATTTCGACCACGGGATATACTAGTATATATTTTAAGTCTAACAATGTTGTTGGTATATGCCCATCAAATCCAAATTTTATTATTGAAATATAGACCGAATCTGAAAGGAGTGGTGGCTCTGATGGTGGACTTTCAAACATTCCTAAGGACTGTTTTTGCCATCTCCCATTAATAATTACTGGTCTTTAATGGACTGGTTTTTTTCGGCTAGTTGTCAAATTACCGGCCGTTTATTGTGAACCGACTTTTATGAAATCGGCCCTAAATTACTCAGCTTTATATAATAAATTTCAGTAAAAAACATTTCTCAAATATTTCGGCCTCTAGGCAGTGCTGGAAAAAATATGAACAGAGGATTTAATAACTTAAACTAGTTTAAGGTGGTCGTACTTCGACCCGTGGATATACTAGTATATATTATAAGTCTAACAATGTTGTTGGTATATGTCCATCTAATCCAATTTTTTTTTTTGAAATATAGACCGAATCTGAAAGGATTGGTGGCTCTGATGGTGGACTTTCAAACATTCCTAAGGACTGTTTTTGCCATCTCCCCTTAATAATTACTGGCCTTTAATGGACTGATTTTTCCAGTTCGTTGTCAAATTACCCGCCTTTTAGTGTGAACCGACTTTTATGAAATTGGCCCTAAATTACTTAACTATATATAATTAATTTCAGTAACAAACATTTCTCCAATATTTCGGCCTCTAGGCAGTGCTGGAAAAAATATGAACAGAGGATTTAATAACTTAAACTAGTTTAAGGTGGTCGTACTTCGACCACGGGATATACTAGTATATATTATAATTCTAACAATGTTGTTGGTATATGTCCATCTAATCCAATTTTTTTTATTGAAATATAGACCGAATCTGAAAGGAGTGGTGGCTCTGATGGTGGACTTTCAAACATTCCTAAGGACTGTTTTTGCCATCTCCCATTAATAATTACTGGCCTTTAATGGACTGATTTTTTTCGGTTCGTTGTCAAATTACCCGCCCTTTAGTGTGAACCGACTTTTATGAAAGCGGCCCTAAATTACTCAACTATATATAATAAATTTCAGTAACAAACATTTCTCAAATATTTCGGCCTCTAGGCAGTGCTGGAAAAAATATGAACAGAGGATTTAATAACTTATATTAATTTAAGGTGCTCGAATTTCGACCACGGGATATACTTGTATATATTATAAGTCTAACAATGTTGTTGGTATATGCCCATCAAATCCAAATTTTATTATTGAAATATAGACCGAATCTGAAAGGATTGGTGGCTCTGATGGTGGACTTTCAAACATTCCTAAGGACTGTTTTTGCCATCTCCCGTTAATAATTACTGGCCTTTAATGGAATGATTTTTCGAGTTCGTTGTCAAATTACCCGCCTTTTAGTGCGAACCGACTTTTATGAAATCGGCAATAAATTACTCAACTATATATAATAAATTTCAGTAACAAACATTTCTCAAATATTTCGGCCTCTAGGCAGTGCTGGAAAAAATTTGAACAGAGGATTTAATAACTTAAATTAATTTAAGGTGGTCGAATTTCGACCACGGGATATACTAGTATATATTATAAGTCTAACAATGTTGTTGGTATATGCCCATCAAATCCAAATTTTATTATTGAAATATTGACCGAATCTGAAAGGAGTGGTGGCTCTGATGGTGGACTTTCAAACATTCCTAAGGACTGTTTTTGCCATCTCCCATTAATAATTACTGGCCTTTAATGGACTGATTTTTTTCGGTTCGTTGTCAAATTACCCGCCGTTTAGTGCGAACCGACTTTTATGAAATCGGCAATAAATTACTCAACTATATATAATAAATTTCAGTAACAAACATTTCTCAAATATTTCGGCCTCTAGGCAGTGCTGGAAAAAATATGAACAGAGGATTTAATAACTTAAACTAGTTTAAGGTGGTCGTACTTCGACCACGGGATATACTAGTATATATTATAATTCTAACAATGTTGTTGGTATATGTCCATCTAATCCAATTTTTTTTATTGAAATATAGACCGAATCTGAAAGGAGTGGTGGCTCTGATGGTGGACTTTCAAACATTCCTAAGGACTGTTTTTGCCATCTCCCATTAATAATTACTGGCCTTTAATGGACTGATTTTTTTCGGTTCGTTGTCAAATTACCCGCCCTTTAGTGTGAACCGACTTTTATGAAAGCGGCCCTAAATTACTCAACTATATATAATAAATTTCAGTAACAAACATTTCTCAAATATTTCGGCCTCTAGGCAGTGCTGGAAAAAATATGAACAGAGGATTTAATAACTTAAATTAATTTAAGGTGCTCGAATTTCGACCACGGGATATACTTGTATATATTATAAGTCTAACAATGTTGTTGGTAAATGCCCATCAAATCCAAATTTTATTATTGAAATATAGACCGAATCTGAAAGGAGTGGTGGCTCTGATGGTGGACTTTCAAACATTCCTAAGGACTGTTTTTGCCATCTCCCATTAATAATTACTGGTCTTTAATGGACTGGTTTTTTTCGGCTAGTTGTCAAATTACCCGCCGTTTAGTGTGAACCGACTTTTATGAAATCGGCCCTAAATTACTCAGCTTTATATAATAAATTTCAGTAAAAAACATTTCTCAAATATTTCGGCCTCTAGGCAGTGCTGGAAAAAATATGAACAGAGGATTTAATAACTTAAACTAGTATAAGGTGGTCGTACTTCGACCACGGGATATACTAGTATATATTATAATTCTAACAATGTTGTTGGTATATGTCCATCTAATCCAATTTTTTATATTGAAATATAGACCGAATCTGAAAGGAGTGGTGGCTCTGATGGTGGACTTTCAAACATTCCTAAGGACTGTTTTTGCCATCTCCCATTAATAACTACTAGTCTTTAATGGACTGATTTTTTCGGTTGGTTGTCAAATTACCCGCTGTTTAGTGTGAACCGACTTTTATGAAATCGGGTCCAAATTACTCAACTATATATAATAAATTTCAGTAACAAACATTTCTCAAATATTGCGGCCTCTAGGCAGTGCTGGAAAAAATATGAAAAGAGGATTTAATAACTTAAACTAATTTGAAGTGGTCGAATTTCGACCACGGGATATACTAGTATATATTATAAGTCTAACAATGTTGTTGGTATATGTCCATCAAATCCAAATTTTTTTATTGAAATATAGACCGAATCTGAAAGGAGTGGTGGCTCTGATGGTGGACTTTCAAACATTCCTAAGGACTGTTTTTGCCATCTCCCCTTAATAATTACTGGCCTTTAATGGACTGATTTTTCCAGTTCGTTGTCAAATTACCCGCCTTTTAGTGTGAACCGACTTTTATGAAATCGGCCCTAAATTACTTAACTATATATAATTAATTTCAGTAACAAACATTTCTCAAATATTTCGGCCTCTAGGCAGTGCTGAAAAAAATATGAACAGAGGATTTAATAACTTAAACTAATTTAAGGTGGTCGAATTTCGACCCGTGGATATACTAGTATATATTATAAGTCTAACAATGTTGTTGGTATATGTCTATCAAATCCAATTTTTTTTATTGAAATATTCACCGAATCTGAAAGGAGTGGTAACTCTGATGGTGGACTTTCAAACATTCCTAAGGACTGTTTTTGCCATCTCCCATTAATAATTACTGGCCTTTAATGGACTGAGTTTTTTCGGATCGTTGTCAAATTACCCGCCGTTTAGTGCGAACCGACTTTTATGAAATCGGCAATAAATTACTCAACTATATATAATAAATTTCAGTAACAAACATTTCCCAAATATTTCGGTTTCTAGGCAGTGCTGGAAAAAATATGAACAGAGGATTTAATAACTTAAATTAATTTTAGGTGGTCGAATTTCGACCACGGGATATACTAGTATATATTATAAGTCTAACAATGTTGTTGGTATATGCCCATCAAATCCAAATTTTATTATTGAAATATAGACCGAATCTGAAAGGAGTGGTGGCTCTGTTTTTGCCATCTCCCATTAATAATTACTGGTCTTTAATGGACTGGTTTTTTTGGCTAGTTGTCAAATTACCAGCCGTTTAGTGTGAACCGACTTTTATGAAATCGGCCCTAAATTACTCAGCTTTATATAATAAATTTCAGTAACAAACATTTCTCAAATATTTCGGCCTCTAGGCAGTGCTGGAAAAAATATGAACAGAGGATTTAATAACTTAAACTAGTTTAAGGTGGTCGTACTTCGACCACGGGATATACTAGTATATATTATAATTCTAACAATGTTGTTGGTATATGTCCATCTAATCCAATTTTTTTTATTGAAATATAGACCGAATCTGAAAGGAGTGGTGGCTCTGATGGTGGACTTTCAAACATTCCTAAGGACTGTTTTTGCCATCTCCCATTAATAATTACTAGTCTTTAATGGACTGATTTTTTCGGTTGGTTGTCAAATTACCCGCTGTTTAGTGTGAACCGACTTTTATGAAATCGGGTCCAAATTACTCAACTATATATAATAAATTTCAGTAACACACATTTCTCAAATATTTCGGCCTCTAGGCAGTGCTGGAAAAAATATGAACAGAGGATTTAATAACTTAAACTAATTTAAAGTGGTCGTACTTCGACCACGGGATATATTAGTATATATTATAAGTCTAACAATGTTGTTGGTATATGTCCATCAAATCCAAATTTTATTATTGAAATATAGACCGAATCTGAAAGTAGTGGTGGCTCTGATGGTGGACTTTCAAACATTCCTAAGAACTGTTTTTGCCATCTCCGATTAATAATTACTGGTCTTTAATGGACTGGTTTTTTTTGGCTAGTTGTCAAATTACCAGCCGTTTAGTGTGAACCGACTTTTATGAAATCGGCCTTAAATTACTCAGCTTTATATAATAAATTTCAGTAACAAAAATTTCTCAAATAGTTCGGCCTCTAGGCAGTGCTGGAAAAAATATGAACAGAGGATTTAATAACTTAAACTAAATTCTCTATCTCTCTATGGCGCGATACACAACAGGTATATCATCATAAACCTCCTAAGAGATTTTTGCGCCAAGCTTCTCTTCCAATTTGTGGTGTGCCGATTTGAATTTTCCCTACAAATTGGTGGGACCTACGAACGGCATCTACAAAGGAGACGAATTTTTGCTGAGAAGCCTGTCATGGCAGAAATACACTCGGAGAGTTTGCCAAACCACTGCCGAGGGGCGAGCCCGTTTTGAAAAACTTTTTTCAAATCACTTTTGATGTTACCTGTACCAGGGCTCGAACCATGGACCTTCGGTGTGGTAGGCCGGCAACACTACCTTCACACCACGGCGGCCGAATTTCGACCACGGGATATACTAGTATATATTTTAAGACTAACAGTGTTGTTGTTATATGTCCATCAAATCCAAATTTTTGTATTGAAATATAGACCGAATCTGAAAGGAGTGGTGGCTCTGATGGTGGACTTTCAAACATTCCTAAGAACTGTTTTTGCCATCTTCTATTAATAATTACCGGTTTTTAATGGACTGATTTTTTTCGGTTGGTTGTCAAATTACCCGCCGTTTAGTGGAACCGACTTTTATGAACTCGGCCCTAAATTACTTAACTATATATAATAAATTTCAGTGACAAACATTTCTCAAATATTTTGGCCTCTAGGCAGTTCTGGAAAAAATATGAACAGAGGATTAAATAACTTAAACTAATTTAAAGTGGTCGAATTTCGACCAGGGAATATACTAGTATATATTATAAGACTAACAGTGTTGTTGTTACATGTCCATCAAATCCAAATATTTGTATTGAAATATTGACCGAATCTGAAAGGAGTGGTGGTTCTGATGGTGGACTTTCAAACATTCCTAAGAACTGTTTTTGCCATCTCCTATTAATAAATACCGGTCCTTAATGGACTAATTTTTTTCGGTTAGTTGTCGAATTACCCGCCGTTTAGGGGAACCGACTTTTATGAAATCGGCCATAAATTACTTAACTATATATAATTAATTTCAGTAGCAAACATTTCTCAAATATTTTGGCCTCTAGGCAGTGCTGGAAAAATATGAACAGAAGATTTAATAACTTCAACTAATTAAAGGTGGTCGAATTTCGACCACGGGATATACTAGTATATATTATAAGAGCAACAGTGTTGTTGTTATATGTCCATCAAATCCAAATATTTTTATTGAAATATTGACCGAATCTGAAAGGAGTGGTTACTCTGATGGTGGACTTTCAAACATTCCTATGAACTGTTTTTTCCATCTTCTATTAATAATTACCGGTTTTTAATGGACTGATCTTTTTCGGTTAATTGTCAAATTACCCGCCGTTTAGTGGAACCAACTTTTATGAAATCGGCCCTAAATTACTTAACTATATATAATTCATTTCAGTAACAAACATTTCTCAAATATTTTGGACTCTAGGCAGTGCTGGAAAAAATATTAACAGAGGATTTAATAACTTAAACTAATTTAAGGTGGTCGAATTTCGACCAGGGGATATACTAGTATATATTATAAGACTAACAGTGTTGTTGTTACATGTCCATCAAATCCAAATTTTTTGATTGAAATATTGACCGAATCTGAAAGGAGTGGTTACTCTGATGGTGGACTTTCAAACATTCCTATGAACTGTTTTTTCCATCTTCTATTAATAATTACCGGTTTTTAATGGACTGATTTTTTTCGGTTAGTTGTCGAATTACCCGCCGTTTAGGGGAACCGACTTTTATGAAATCGGCCATAAATTACTTAACTATATATAATTAATTTCAGTAGCAAACATTTCTCAAATATTTTGGCCTCTAGGCAGTGCTGGAAAAATATGAACAGAGGATTTAATAACTTCAACTAATTTGAGGTGGTCGAATTTCGACCACGGGATATACTAGTATATATTATAAGAGTAACAGTGTTGTTGTTATATGTCCATCAAATCCAAATATTTTTATTGAAATATTGACCGAATCTGAAAGGAGTGGCTACTCTGATGGTGGACTTTCAAACATTCCTATGAACTGTTTTTTCCATCTTCTATTAATAATTACCGGTTTTTAATGGACTGATTTTTTTCGGTTAGTTGTCAAATTACCCGCCGTTTAGTGGAACCAACTTTTATGAAATCGGCCCTAAATTACTTAACTATATATAATTCATTTCAGTAACAAACATTTCTCAAATATTTTGGACTCTAGGCAGTGCTGGAAAAAATATGAACAGAGGATTTAATAACTTCAACTAATTTAAGGTGGTCGAATTTCGACCACGGGATATACTAGTATATATTATAAGACTAACAGTGTTGTTGTTACATGTCCATCAAATCCAAGTTTTTTTATCAAAATATTGACCGAATCTGAAAGGAGTGGTGGCTCTGATGGTGGACTTTCAAACATTCCTAAGAACTGTTTTTGCCATCTCCTATTAATAATTACCGGTCTTTAATGGACTAATTTTTTTCGGTTAGTTGTCGAATTACCCACCATTTAGTGTGAACCGACTTTTATGAAATCGGCCCTAAATTACTTAACTATATATAATTAATTTCAGTAGCAAACATTTCTCAAATATTTTGGCCTCTAGGCAGTGCTGGAAAAAATATGAACAGAGGATTTAATAACTTAAACTAATTTAAGGTGGTCGAATTTCGACCACGGGATATACTAGTATATATTTTAAGACTAACAGTGTTGTTGTTATATGTCCATCAAATCCAAATTTTTGTATTGAAGTATTGACCGAATCTGAAAGGAGTGGTGGTTCTGATGGTGGACTTTCAAACATTCCTAAGAACTGTTTTTGCCATCTTCTATTAATAATTACCGGTTTTTAATGGACTGATTTTTTTCGGTTGGTTGTCAAATTACCCGCCGTTTAGTGGAACCGACTTTTATGAAATCGGTCCTAAATTACTTAACTATATATAATTAATTTCAGTAACAAACATTTCTCAAATATTTTGGCCTCTAGGCAGTGCTGGAAAAAATATTAACAGAGGATTTAATAACTTAAACTAATTTAAGGTGGTCGAATTTCGACCAGGGGATATACTAGTATATATTATAAGACTAACAGTGTTGTTATTACATGTCCATCAAATCCAAATTTTTTGATTGAAATATTGACCGAATCTGAAAGGAGTGGTGGCTCTGATGGTGGACTTTCAAACATTCCTATGAACTGTTTTTTCCATGTTCTATTAATAATTACCGGTTTTTAATGGACTGATTTTTTTCGGTTGGTTGTCAAATTACCCGCCGTTTAGTGGAACCGACTTTTATGCAATCGGCCCTAAATTACTTAACTATATATAATTAATTTCAGTAACAAACATTTCTCAAATATTTTGGCCTCTAGGCAGTGCTGGAAAAAATATCAACAGAGGATTTAATAACTTAAACTAAATTAAGGTGGTCGAATTTCGACCACGGGATATACTAGTATATACTATAAGTCTAACAATGTTGTTGGTATATGTCCATCAAATCCAAATTTTTTTATTGAAATATTGACCGAATCTGAAAGGAGTGGTGGCTCTGATGGTGGACTTTCAAACATTCCTAAGAACTGTTTTTGCCATCTCCTATTAATAAATACCGGTCTTTAATGGACTAATTTTTTTCGGTTAGTTGTCGAATTACCCGCCGTTTAGGGGAACCGACTTTTATGAAATCGGCCATAAATTACTTAACTATATATAATTAATTTCAGTAGCAAACATTTCTCAAATATTTTGGCCTCTAGGCAGTGCTGGAAAAATATGAACAGAAGATTTAATAACTTCAACTAATTTAAGGTGGTCGAATTTCGACCACGGGATATACTAGTATATATTATAAGAGCAACAGTGTTGTTGTTATATGTTCATCAAATCCAAATATTTTTATTGAAATATTGTCCGAATCTGAAAGGAGTGGTTACTTTGATGGTGGACTTTCAAACATTCCTATGAACTGTTTTTTCCATCTTCTATTAATAATTACCGGTTTTTAATGGACTGATCTTTTTCGGTTAATTGTCAAATTACCCGCCGTTTAGTGGAACCAACTTTTATGAAATCGGCCCTAAATTACTTAACTATATATAATTCATTTCAGTAACAAATATTTCTCAAATATTTTGGCCTCTAGGCAGTGCTGGAAAAAATATTAACAGAGGATTTAATAACTTAAACTAATTTAAGGTGGTCGAATTTCGACCAGGGGATATACTAGTATATATTATAAGACTAACAGTGTTGTTGTTACATGTCCATCAAATCCAAATTTTTTGATTGAAATATTGACCGAATCTGAAAGGAGTGGTTACTCTGATGGTGGACTTTCAAACATTCCTATGAACTGTTTTTTCCATCTTCTATTAATAATTACCGGTTTTTAATGGACTGATTTTTTTCGGTTAGTTGTCGAATTACCCGCCGTTTAGGGGAACCGACTTTTATGAAATCGGCCATAAATTACTTAACTATATATAATTAATTTCAGTAGCAAACATTTCTCAAATATTTTGGCCTCTAGGCAGTGCTGGAAAAATATGAACAGAGGATTTAATAACTTCAACTAATTTGAGGTGGTCGAATTTCGACCACGGGATATACTAGTATATATTATAAGAGTAACAGTGTTGTTGTTATATGTCCATCAAATCCAAATATTTTTATTGAAATATTGACCGAATCTGAAAGGAGTGGCTACTCTGATGGTGGACTTTCAAACATTCCTATGAACTGTTTTTTCCATCTTCTATTAATAATTACCGGTTTTTAATGGACTGATTTTTTTCGGTTAGTTGTCAAATTACCCGCCGTTTAGTGGAACCAACTTTTATGAAATCGGCCCTAAATTACTTAACTATATATAATTCATTTCAGTAACAAACATTTCTCAAATATTTTGGACTCTAGGCAGTGCTGGAAAAAATATGAACAGAGGATTTAATAACTTCAACTAATTTAAGGTGGTCGAATTTCGACCACGGGATATACTAGTATATATTATAAGACTAACAGTGTTGTTGTTACATGTCCATCAAATCCAAGTTTTTTTATCAAAATATTGACCGAATCTGAAAGGAGTGGTGGCTCTGATGGTGGACTTTCAAACATTCCTAAGAACTGTTTTTGCCATCTCCTATTAATAATTACCGGTCTTTAATGGACTAATTTTTTTCGGTTAGTTGTCGAATTACCCACCATTTAGTGTGAACCGACTTTTATGAAATCGGCCCTAAATTACTTAACTATATATAATTAATTTCAGTAGCAAACATTTCTCAAATATTTTGGCCTCTAGGCAGTGCTGGAAAAAATATGAACAGAGGATTTAATAACTTAAACTAATTTAAGGTGGTCGAATTTCGACCACGGGATATACTAGTATATATTTTAAGACTAACAGTGTTGTTGTTATATGTCCATCAAATCCAAATTTTTGTATTGAAGTATTGACCGAATCTGAAAGGAGTGGTGGTTCTGATGGTGGACTTTCAAACATTCCTAAGAACTGTTTTTGCCATCTTCTATTAATAATTACCGGTTTTTAATGGACTGATTTTTTTCGGTTGGTTGTCAAATTACCCGCCGTTTAGTGGAACCGACTTTTATGAAATCGGTCCTAAATTACTTAACTATATATAATTAATTTCAGTAACAAACATTTCTCAAATATTTTGGCCTCTAGGCAGTGCTGGAAAAAATATGAACAGAGGATTTAATAACTTAAACTAATTTAAGGTGGTCGAATTTCGACCACGGGATATACTAGTATATATTTTAAGACTAACAGTGTTGTTGTTATATGTCCATCAAATCCAAATTTTTGTATTGAAATATTGACCGAATCTGAAAGGAGTGGTGTCTCTGATAGTGGACTTCCAAACACTCCTAAGGACTGTCTTTGCCATCTGCTATTAAGAATTACCGGTCTTTAATCGACTAACTTTTTCGGTTAGTTGTCAAATTACCCGCCGTTTACTGGAACCGACTTTTATGAAATCGGCCCTAAATTACTTAACTATATATAATAAATTTCAGTAACAAACATTTCTCAAATATTTTGGCCTCTAGGCAGTGCTGGAAAAAATATTAACAGAGGATTTAATAACTTAAACTAATTTAAGGTGGTCGAATTTCGACCAGGGGATATACTAGTATATATTATAAGACTAACAGTGTTGTTGTTACATGTCCATCAAATCCAAATTTTTTGATTGAAATATTGACCGAATCTGAAAGGAGTGGTGGCTCTGATGGTGGACTTTCAAACATTTCTAGGAGCTGTTTTTGCCATCTCCTATTAATAATTACCAGTCTTTAATGGACTAATTTTTTTCGGTTAGTTGTCAAATTACCCGCCGTTTAGTGGAACCATTTTTTATGAAATCGGCCCTAAATTACTTAACTAAATATAATTAAATTCAGTAACAAACATTTCTCAATAATTTTGGCCTCTAGGCAGTGCTGGAAAAAATATGAACAGAGGATTTAATAACTTAAACTAATTTAAGGTGGCCGAATTTCGACCACGGGATATACTAGTATATATTTTAAGACTAACAGTGTTGTTGTTATATGTCCATCAAATCCAAATTTTTGTATTGAAATATTGACCGAATCTGAAAGGAGTGGTGGTTCTGATGGTGGACTTTCAAACATTCCTAAGAACTGTTTTTGCCATCTTCTATTAATAATTACCGGTTTTTAATAGACTGATTTTTTTCGGTTGGTTGTCAAATTACCCACCGTTTAGTGGAACCGAATTTTATGAAATCGGCCCTAAATTACCTAACTATATATAATTAATTTCAGTAACAAACATTTCTCAAATATTTTGGCCTCTAGGCAGTGCTGGAAAAAATATGAACAGAGGATTTAATAACTTAAACTAATTTAAGGTGGTCGAATTTCGACCACGGGATATACTAGTATATATTTTAAGACTAACAGTGTTGTTGTTATATGTCCATCAAATCCAAATTTTTGTATTGAAATATTGACCGAATCTGAAAGGAGTGGTGTCTCTGATAGTGGACTTCCAAACACTCCTAAGGACTGTCTTTGCCATCTGCTATTAATAATTACCGGTCTTTAATCGACTAACTTTTTCGGTTAGTTGTCAAATTACCCGCCGTTTACTGGAACCGACTTTTATGAAATCGGCCCTAAATTACTTAACTATATATAATAAATTTCAGTAACAAACATTTCTCAAATATTTTGGCCTCTAGGCAGTGCTGGAAAAAATATTAACAGAGGATTTAATAACTTAAGCTAATTTAAGGTGGTCGAATTTCGACCAGGGGATATACTAGTATATATTATAAGACTAACAGTGTTGTTGTTACATGCCCATCAAATCCAAATTTTTTGATTGAAATATTGACCGAATCTGAAAGGAGTGGTGGCTCTGATGGTGGACTTTCAAACATTTCTAGGAGTTGTTTTTGCCATCTCCTATTAATAATTACCAGTCTTTAATGGACTAATTTTTTTCGGTTAGTTGTCAAATTACCCGCCGTTTAGTGGAACCAACTTTTATGAAATCGGCCCTAAATTACTTAACTAAATATAATTAAATTCAGTAACAAACATTTCTCAAATATTTTGGCCTCTAGGCAGTGCTGGAAAAAATATGAACAGAGGATTTAATAACTTAAACTAATTTAAGGTGGCCGAATTTCGACCACGGGATATACTAGTATATATTTTAAGACTAACAGTGTTGTTGTTATATGTCCATCAAATCCAAATTTTTGTATTGAAATATTGACCGAATCTGAAAGGAGTGGTGGTTCTGATGGTGGACTTTCAAACATTCCTAAGAACTGTTTTTGCCATCTTCTATTAATAATTACCGGTTTTTAATGGACTGATTTTTTTCGGTTGGTTGTCAAATTACCCACCGTTTAGTGGAGCCGACTTTTATGAAATCGGCCCTAAATTACCTAACTATATATAATTAATTTCAGTAACAAACATTTCTCAAATATTTTGGCCTCTAGGCAGTGCTGGAAAAATATGAACAGAGGATTTAATAACTTAAACTAATTTAAGGTGGTCGAATTTCGACCACGGGATATACTAGTATATATTTTAAGACTAACAGTGTTGTTGTTACATGTCTATCAAATCCAAATTTTTTGATTGAAATATTGACTGAATCTGAAAGGAGTGGCGGCTCTGATGGTGGACTTTCAAACATTTCTAGGAGCTGTTTTTGCCATCTCCTATTAATAATTACCAGTCTTTAATGAACTAATTTTTTTCGGTTAGTTGTCAAATTACCCGCCGTTTAGTGGAACCAACTTTTATGAAATCGGTCCTAAATTACTTAACTAAATATAATTAAATTCAGTAACAAACATTTCTCAAATATTTTGGCCTCTAGGCAGTGCTGGAAAAAATATGTACAGAGGATTTAATAACTTAAACTAATTTAAGGTGGTCGAATTTCGACCACGGGATATACTAGTATATATTTTAAGACTAACAGTGTTGTTGTTATATGTCCATCAAATCCAAATTTTTGTATTGAAATATTGACCGAATCTGAAAGGAGTGGTGGTTCTGATGGTGGACTTTCAAACATTCCTAAGAACTGTTTTTGCCATCTTCTATTAATAATTACCGGTTTTTAATGGACTGATTTTTTTCGGTTGGTTGTCAAATTACCCACCGTTTAGTGGAACCGACTTTTATGAAATCGGCCCTAAATTACTTAACTATATATAATTAATTTCAGTAACAAACATTTCTCAAATATTTTGGCCTCTAGGCAGTGCTGGAAAAAATATGAACAGAGGATTTAATAACTTAAACTAATTTAAGGTGGTCGAATTTCGACCACGGGATATACTAGTATATATTTTAAGACTAACAGTGTTGTTGTTATATGTCCATCAAATCCAAATTTTTGTATTGAAATATTGACCGAATCTGAAAGGAGTGGTGTCTCTGATAGTGGACTTCCAAACATTCCTAAGGACTGTCTTTGCCATCTGCTATTAATAATTACCGGTCTTTAATCGACTAACTTTTTCGGTTAGTTGTCAAATTACCCGCCGTTTACTGGAACCGACTTTTATGAAATCGGCCCTAAATTACTTAACTATATATAATAAATTTCAGTAACAAACATTTCTCAAATATTTTGGCCTCTAGGCAGTGCTGGAAAAAATATTAACAGAGGATTTAATAACTTAAGCTAATTTAAGGTGGTCGAATTTCGACCAGGGGATATACTAGTATATATTATAAGACTAACAGTGTTGTTGTTACATGCCCATCAAATCCAAATTTTTTGATTGAAATATTGACCGAATCTGAAAGGAGTGGTGGCTCTGATGGTGGACTTTCAAACATTTCTAGGAGTTGTTTTTGCCATCTCCTATTAATAATTACCAGTCTTTAATGGACTAATTTTTTTCGGTTAGTTGTCAAATTACCCGCCGTTTAGTGGAACCAACTTTTATGAAATCGGCCCTAAATTACTTAACTAAATATAATTAAATTCAGTAACAAACATTTCTCAAATATTTTGGCCTCTAGGCAGTGCTGGAAAAAATATGAACAGAGGATTTAATAACTTAAACTAATTTAAGGTGGCCGAATTTCGACCACGGGATATACTAGTATATATTTTAAGACTAACAGTGTTGTTGTTATATGTCCATCAAATCCAAATTTTTGTATTGAAATATTGACCGAATCTGAAAGGAGTGGTGGTTCTGATGGTGGACTTTCAAACATTCCTAAGAACTGTTTTTGCCATCTTCTATTAATAATTACCGGTTTTTAATGGACTGATTTTTTTCGGTTGGTTGTCAAATTACCCACCGTTTAGTGGAGCCGACTTTTATGAAATCGGCCCTAAATTACCTAACTATATATAATTAATTTCAGTAACAAACATTTCTCAAATATTTTGGCCTCTAGGCAGTGCTGGAAAAATATGAACAGAGGATTTAATAACTTAAACTAATTTAAGGTGGTCGAATTTCGACCACGGGATATACTAGTATATATTTTAAGACTAACAGTGTTGTTGTTACATGTCCATCAAATCCAAATTTTTTGATTGAAATATTGACTGAATCTGAAAGGAGTGGCGGCTCTGATGGTGGACTTTCAAACATTTCTAGGAGCTGTTTTTGCCATCTCCTATTAATAATTACCAGTCTTTAATGAACTAATTTTTTTCGGTTAGTTGTCAAATTACCCGCCGTTTAGTGGAACCAACTTTTATGAAATCGGTCCTAAATTACTTAACTAAATATAATTAAATTCAGTAACAAACATTTCTCAAATATTTTGGCCTCTAGGCAGTGCTGGAAAAAATATGTACAGAGGATTTAATAACTTAAACTAATTTAAGGTGGTCGAATTTCGACCACGGGATATACTAGTATATATTTTAAGACTAACAGTGTTGTTGTTATATGTCCATCAAATCCAAATTTTTGTATTGAAATATTGACCGAATCTGAAAGGAGTGGTGGTTCTGATGGTGGACTTTCAAACATTCCTAAGAACTGTTTTTGCCATCTTCTATTAATAATTACCGGTTTTTAATGGACTGATTTTTTTCGGTTGGTTGTCAAATTACCCACCGTTTAGTGGAACCGACTTTTATGAAATCGGCCCTAAATTACTTAACTATATATAATTAATTTCAGTAACAAACATTTCTCAAATATTTTGGCCTCTAGGCAGTGCTGGAAAAAATATGAACAGAGGATTTAATAACTTAAACTAATTTAAGGTGGTCGAATTTCGACCACGGGATATACTAGTATATATTTTAAGACTAACAGTGTTGTTGTTATATGTCCATCAAATCCAAATTTTTGTATTGAAATATTGACCGAATCTGAAAGGAGTGGTGTCTCTGATAGTGGACTTCCAAACACTCCTAAGGACTGTCTTTGCCATCTGCTATTAATAATTACCGGTCTTTAATCGACTAACTTTTTCGGTTAGTTGTCAAATTACCCGCCGTTTACTGGAACCGACTTTTATGAAATCGGCCCTAAATTACTTAACTATATATAATAAATTTCAGTAACAAACATTTCTCAAATATTTTGGCCTCTAGGCAGTGCTGGAAAAAATATTAACAGAGGATTTAATAACTTAAACTAATTTAAGGTGGTCGAATTTCGACCAGGGGATATACTAGTATATATTATAAGACTAACAGTGTTGTTGTTACATGTCCATCAAATCCAAATTTTTTGATTGAAATATTGACCGAATCTGAAAGGAGTGGTGGTTGTGATGGTGGACTTTCAAACATTCCTAAGAACTGTTTTTGCCATCTTCTATTAATAATTACCGGTTTTTAATGGACTGATTTTTTTCGGTTGGTTGTCAAATTACCCGCCGTTTAGTGGAACCGACTTTTATGAAATCGGCCCTAAATTACTTAACTATATATAATTAATTTCAGTAACAAACATTTCTCAAATATTTCGGCCTCTAGGCAGTGCTGGAAAAAATATGAACAGAGGATTTAATAACTTAAACTAAATTAAGGTGGTCGAATTTCGACCACGGGATATACTAGTATATACTATAAGTCTAACAATGTTGTTGGTATATGTCCATCAAATCAAAATTTTTTTATTGAAATATAGACCGAATCTGAAAGGAGTTGTGGCTCTGATGGTGGACTTTCAAACATTCCTAAGAACTGTTTTTGCCATCTTCTATTAATAATTACCGGTTTTTAATGGACTGATTTTTTTCGGTTGGTTGTCAAATTACCCACCGTTTAGTGGAACCGACTTTTATGAAATCGGCCCTAAATTACCTAACTATATATAATTAATTTCAGTAACAAACATTTCTCAAATATTTTGGCCTCTAGGCAGTGCTGGAAAAAATATGTACAGAGGATTTAATAACTTAAACTAATTTAAGGTGGTCGAATTTCGACCAGGGGATATACTAGTATATATCATAAGACTAACAGTGTTGTTGTTACATGCCCATCAAATCCAAATTTTTTGATTGAAATATTGACCGAATCTGAAAGGAGTGGTGGCTCTGATGGTGGACTTTCAAACATTTCTAGGAGCTATTTTTGCCATCTCCTATTAATAATTACCAGTCTTTAATGGACTAATTTTTTTCGGTTAGTTGTCAAATTACCCGCCGTTTAGTGGAACCAACTTTTATGAAATCGGCCCTAAATTACTTAACTAAATATAATTAAATTCAGTAACAAACATTTCTCAATAATTTTGGCCTCTAGGCAGTGCTGGAAAAAATATGAACAGAGGATTTAATAACTTAAACTAATTTAAGGTGGCCGAATTTCGACCACGGGATATACTAGTATATATTTTTAAGACTAACAGTGGTTGTTGTTATATGTCCATCAAATCCAAATTTTTGTATTGAAATATTGACCGAATCTGAAAGGAGTGGTGGTTCTGATGGTGGACTTTCAAACATTCCTAAGAACTGTTTTTGCCATCTTCTATTAATAATTACCGGTTTTTTAATAGACTGATTTTTTTCGGTTGGTTGTCAAATTACCCACCGTTTAGTGGAACCGAATTTTTATGAAATCGGCCCTAAATTACCTAACTATATATAATTAATTTCAGTAACAAACATTTCTCAAATATTTTGGCCTCTAGGCAGTGCTGGAAAAAATATGAACAGAGGATTTAATAACTTAAACTAATTTAAGGTGGGTCGAATTTCGACCCACGGGATATACTAGTATATATTTTTAAGACTAACAGTGTTGTTGTTATATGTCCATCAAATCCAAATTTTTGTATTGAAATATTGACCGAATCTGAAAGGAGTGGTGTCTCTGATAGTGGACTTCCAAACACTCCTAAGGACTGTCTTTGCCATCTGCTATTAATAATTACCGGTCTTTAATCGACTAACTTTTTCGGTTAGTTGTCAAATTACCCGCCGTTTACTGGAACCGACTTTTATGAAATCGGCCCTAAATTACCTAACTATATATAATTAATTTCAGTAACAAACATTTCTCAAATATTTTGGCCTCTAGGCAGTGCTGGAAAAATATGAACAGAGGATTTAATAACTTAAACTAATTTAAGGTGGTCGAATTTCGACCACGGGATATACTAGTATATATTTTAAGACTAACAGTGTTGTTGTTACATGTCCATCAAATCCAAATTTTTTGATTGAAATATTGACCGAATCTGAAAGGAGTGGCGGCTCTGATGGTGGACTTTCAAACATTTCTAGGAGCTGTTTTTGCCATCTCCTATTAATAATTACCAGTCTTTAATGAACTAATTTTTTTCGGTTAGTTGTCAAATTACCCGCCGTTTAGTGGAACCAACTTTTATGAAATCGGTCCTAAATTACTTAACTAAATATAATTAAATTCAGTAACAAACATTTCTCAAATATTTTGGCCTCTAGGCAGTGCTGGAAAAAATATGTACAGAGGATTTAATAACTTAAACTAATTTAAGGTGGTCGAATTTCGACCACGGGATATACTAGTATATATTTTAAGACTAACAGTGTTGTTGTTATATGTCCATCAAATCCAAATTTTTGTATTGAAATATTGACCGAATCTGAAAGGAGTGATGGTTCTGATGGTGGACTTTCAAACATTCCTAAGAACTGTTTTTGCCATCTTCTATTAATAATTACCGGTTTTTAATGGACTGATTTTTTTCGGTTGGTTGTCAAATTACCCACCGTTTAGTGGAGCCGACTTTTATGAAATCGGCCCTAAATTACTTAACTATATATAATAAATTTCAGTAACAAACATTTCTCAAATATTTTGGCCTCTAGGCAGTGCTGGAAAAAATATGAACAGAGGATTTAATAACTTAAACTAATTTAAGGTGGCCGAATTTCGACCACGGGATATAGTAGTATATATTTTAAGACTAACAGTGTTGTTGTTATATGTCCATCAAATCCAAATTTTTGTATTGAAATATTGACCGAATCTGAAAGGAGTGGTGGTTCTGATGGTGGACTTTCAAACATTCCTAAGAACTGTTTTTGCCATCTTCTATTAATAATTACCGGTTTTTAATGGACTGATTTTTTTCGGTTGGTTGTCAAATTACCCACCGTTTAGTGGAGCCGACTTTTATGAAATCGGCCCTAAATTACCTAACTATATATAATTAATTTCAGTAACAAACATTTCTCAAATATTTTGGCCTCTAGGCAGTGCTGGAAAAATATGAACAGAGGATTTAATAACTTAAACTAATTTAAGGTGGTCGAATTTCGACCACGGGATATACTAGTATATATTTTAAGACTAACAGTGTTGTTGTTACATGTCCATCAAATCCAAATTTTTTGATTGAAATATTGACCGAATCTGAAAGGAGTGGCGGCTCTGATGGTGGACTTTCAAACATTTCTAGGAGCTGTTTTTGCCATCTCCTATTAATAATTACCAGTCTTTAATGAACTAATTTTTTTCGGTTAGTTGTCAAATTACCCGCCGTTTAGTGGAACCAACTTTTATGAAATCGGTCCTAAATTACTTAACTAAATATAATTAAATTCAGTAACAAACATTTCTCAACTATTTTGGCCTCTAGGCAGTGCTGGAAAAAATATGTACAGAGGATTTAATAACTTAAACTAATTTAAGGTGGTCGAATTTCGACCACGGGATATACTAGTATATATTTTAAGACTAACAGTGTTGTTGTTATATGTCCATCAAATCCAAATTTTTGTATTGAAATATTGACCGAATCTGAAAGGAGTGATGGTTCTGATGGTGGACTTTCAAACATTCCTAAGAACTGTTTTTGCCTTAATAATTACCGGTTTTTAATGGACTGATTTTTTTCGGTTGGTTGTCAAATTACCCACCGTTTAGTGGAACCGACTTTTATGAAATCGGCCCTAAATTACCTAACTATATATAATTAATTTCAGTAACAAACATTTCTCAAATATTTTGGCCTCTAGGCAGTGCTGGAAAAAATATGAACAGAGGATTTAATAACTTAAACTAATTTAAGGTGGTCGAATTTCGACCACGAGATATACTAGTATATATTTTAAGACTAACAGTGTTGTTGTTATATGTCCATCAAATCCAAATTTTTGTATTGAAATATTGACCGAATCTGAAAGGAGTGGTGTCTCTGATAGTGGACTTCCAAACACTCCTAAGGACTGTCTTTGCCATCTGCTATTAATAATTACCGGTCTTTAATCGACTAACTTTTTCGGTTAGTTGTCAAATTACCCGCCGTTTACTGGAACCGACTTTTATGAAATCGGCCCTAAATTACTTAACTATATATAATAAATTTCAGTAACAAACATTTCTCAAATATTTTGGCCTCTAGGCAGTGCTGGAAAAAATATTAACAGAGGATTTAATAACTTAAACTAATTTAAGGTGGTCGAATTTCGACCAGGGGATATACTAGTATATATTATAAGACTAACAGTGTTGTTGTTACATGTCCATCAAATCCAAATTTTTTGATTGAAATATTGACCGAATCTTAAAGGAGTGGTGGTTCTGATGGTGGACTTTCAAACATTCCTAAGAACTGTTTTTGCCATCTTCTATTAATAATTACCGGTTTTTAATGGACTGATTTTTTTCGGTTGGTTGTCAAATTACCCGCCGTTTAGTGGAACCGACTTTTATGAAATCGGCCCTAAATTACTTAACTATATATAATTAATTTCAGTAACAAACATTTCTCAAATATTTCGGCCTCTAGGCAGTGCTGGAAAAAATATGAACAGAGGATTTAATAACTTAAACTAATTTAAGGTGGTCGAATTTCGACCACGGGATATACTAGTATATATTTTAAGACTAACAGTGTTGTTGTTATATGTCCATCAAATCCAAATTTTTGTATTGAAATATTGACCGAATCTGAAAGGAGTGGTGTCTCTGATAGTGGACTTCCAAACACTCCTAAGGACTGTCTTTGCCATCTGCTATTAATAATTACCGGTCTTTAATCGACTAACTTTTTCGGTTAGTTGTCAAATTACCCGGCGTACAGTGCTGGAAAAAATATTAACAGAGGATTTAATAACTTAAACTAATTTAAGGTGGTCGAATTTCGACCAGGGGATATACTAGTATATATTATAAGACTAACAGTGTTGTTGTTACATGTCCATCAAATCCAAATTTTTTGATTGAAATATTGACCGAATCTGAAAGGAGTGGTGGTTCTGATGGTGGACTTTCAAACATTCCTAAGAACTGTTTTTGCCATCTTCTATTAATAATTACCGGTTTTTAATGGACTGATTTTTTTCGGTTGGTTGTCAAATTACCCGCCGTTTAGTGGAACCGACTTTTATGAAATCGGCCCTAAATTACTTAACTATATATAATTAATTTCAGTAACAAACATTTCTCAAATATTTCGGCCTCTAGGCAGTGCTGGAAAAAATATGAACAGAGGATTTAATAACTTAAACTAAATTAAGGTGGTCGAATTTCGACCACGGGATATACTAGTATATACTATAAGTCTAACAATGTTGTTGGTATATGTCCATCAAATCAAAATTTTTTTATTGAAATATAGACCGAATCTGAAAGGAGTTGTGGCTCTGATGGTGGACTTTCAAACATTCCTAAGAACTGTTTTTGCCATCTTCTATTAATAATTACCGGTTTTTAATGGACTGATTTTTTTCGGTTGGTTGTCAAATTACCCACCGTTTAGTGGAACCGACTTTTATGAAATCGGCCCTAAATTACCTAACTATATATAATTAATTTCAGTAACAAACATTTCTCAAATATTTTGGCCTCTAGGCAGTGCTGGAAAAAATATGTACAGAGGATTTAATAACTTAAACTAATTTAAGGTGGTCGAATTTCGACCACGGGATATACTAGTATATATTTTAAGACTAACAGTGTTGTTGTTATATGTCCATCAAATCCAAATTTTTGTATTGAAATATTGACCGAATCTGAAAGGAGTGGTGTCTCTGATAGTGGACTTCCAAACACTCCTAAGGACTGTCTTTGCCATCTGCTATTAATAATTACCGGTCTTTAATCGACTAACTTTTTCGGTTAGTTGTCAAATTACCCGCCGTTTACTGGAACCGACTTTTATGAAATCGGCCCTAAATAACTTAACTATATATAATAAATTTCAGTAACAAACATTTCTCAAATATTTTGGCCTCTAGGCAGTGCTGGAAAAAATATTAACAGAGGATTTAATAACTTAAACTAATTTAAGGTGGTCGAATTTCGACCAGGGGATATACTAGTATATATTATAAGACTAACAGTGTTGTTGTTACATGTCCATCAAATCCAAATTTTTTGATTGAAATATTGACCGAATCTGAAAGGAGTGGTGGTTCTGATGGTGGACTTTCAAACATTCCTAAGAACTGTTTTTGCGATCTTCTATTAATAATTACCGGTTTTTAATGGACTGATTTTTTTCGGTTGGTTGTCAAATTACCCGCCGTTTAGTGGAACCGACTTTTATGGAATCGGCCCTAAATTAGTTAACTATATATAATTAATTTCAGTAACAAACATTTCTCAAATATTTCGGCCTCTAGGCAGTGCTGGAAAAAATATGAACAGAGGATTTAATAACTTAAACTAAATTAAGGTGGTCGAATTTCGACCACGGGATATACTAGTATATACTATAAGTCTAACAATGTTGTTGGTATATGTCCATCAAATCAAACTTTTTTTATTGAAATATAGACCGAATCTGAAAGGAGTTGTGGCTCTGATGGTGGACTTTCAAACATTCCTAAGAACTGTTTTTGCCATCTTCTATTAATAATTACCGGTTTTTAATGGACTGATTTTTTTCGGTTGGTTGTCAAATTACCCACCGTTTAGTGGAACCGACTTTTATGAAATCGGCCCTAAATTACCTAACTATATATAATTAATTTCAGTAACAAACATTTCTCAAATATTTTGGCCTCTAGGCAGTGCTGGAAAAAATATCTACAGAGGATTTAATAACTTAAACTAATTTAAGGTGGTCGAATTTCGACCACGGGATATACTAGTATATATTTTAAGACTAACAGTGTTGTTGTTATACGTCCATCAAATCCAAATTTTTGTATTGAAATATTGACCGAATCTGAAAGGAGTGGTGTCTCTGATAGTGGACTTCCAAACACTCCTAAGGACTGTCTTTGCCATCTGCTATTAATAATTACCGGTCTTTAATCGACTAACTTTTTCGGTTAGTTGTCAAATTACCCGCCGTTTACTGGAACCGACTTTTATGAAATCGGCCCTAAATTACTTAACTATATATAATAAATTTCAGTAACAAACATTTCTCAAATATTTTGGCCTCTAGGCAGTGCTGGAAAAAATATTAACAGAGGATTTAATAACTTAAACTAATTTAAGGTGGTCGAATTTCGACCAGGGGATATACTAGTATATATTATAAGACTAACAGTGTTGTTGTTACATGTCCATCAAATCCAAATTTTTTGATTGAAATATTGACCGAATCTGAAAGGAGTGGTGGTTCTGATGGTGGACTTTCAAACATTCCTAAGAACTGTTTTTGCCATCTTCTATTAATAATTACCGGTTTTTAATGGACTGATTTTTTTCGGTTGGTTGTCAAATTACCCGCCGTTTAGTGGAACCGACTTTTATGAAATCGGCCCTAAATTACTTAACTATATATAATTAATTTCAGTAACAAACATTTCTCAAATATTTCGGCCTCTAGGCAGTGCTGGAAAAAATATGAACAGAGGATTTAATAACTTAAACTAAATTAAGGTGGTCGAATTTCGACCACGGGATATACTAGTATATACTATAAGTCTAACAATGTTGTTGGTATATGTCCATCAAATCAAAATTTTTTTATTGAAATATAGACCGAATCTGAAAGGAGTTGTGGCTCTGATGGTGGACTTTCAAACATTCCTAAGAACTGTTTTTGCCATCTTCTATTAATAATTACCGCTTTTTAATGGACTGATTTTTTTCGGTTGGTTGTCAAATTACCCACCGTTTAGTGGAACCGACTTTTATGAAATCGGCCCTAAATTACCTAACTATATATAATTAATTTCAGTAACAAACATTTCTCAAATATTTTGGCCTCTAGGCAGTGCTGGAAAAAATATGTACAGAGGATTTAATAACTTAAACTAATTTAAGGTGGTCGAATTTCGACCACGGGATATACTAGTATATATTTTAAGACTAACAGTGTTGTTGTTATATGTCCA
Organism: Merzomyia westermanni; assembly: GCA_949987695.1. Classification (NCBI taxonomy): domain Eukaryota; kingdom Metazoa; phylum Arthropoda; class Insecta; order Diptera; family Tephritidae; genus Merzomyia; species Merzomyia westermanni. The sequence continues at coordinate 69,395,783 of OX465292.1, forward strand.
TCAAATCCAAATTTTTGTATTGAAATATTGACCGAATCTGAAAGGAGTGGTGTCTCTGATAGTGGACTTCCAAACACTCCTAAGGACTGTCTTTGCCATCTGCTATTAATAATTACCGGTCTTTAATCGACTAACTTTTTCGGTTAGTTGTCAAATTACCCGCCGTTTACTGGAACCGACTTTTATGAAATCGGCCCTAAATTACTTAACTATATATAATAAATTTCAGTAACAAACATTTCTCAAATATTTTGGCCTCTAGGCAGTGCTGGAAAAAAAATTAACAGAGGATTTAATAACTTAAACTAATTTAAGGTGGTCGAATTTCGACCAGGGGATATACTAGTATATATTATAAGACTAACAGTGTTGTTGTTACATGTCCATCAAATCCAAATTTTTTGATTGAAATATTGACCGAATCTGAAAAGAGTGGTGGTTCTGATGGTGGACTTTCAAACATTCCTAAGAACTGTTTTTGCCATCTTCTATTAATAATTACCGGTTTTTAATGGACTGATTTTTTTCGGTTGGTTGTCAAATTACCCGCCGTTTAGTGGAACCGACTTTTATGAAATCGGCCCTAAATTACTTAACTATATATAATTAATTTCAGTAACAAACATTTCTCAAATATTTCGGCCTCTAGGCAGTGCTGGAAAAAATATGAACAGAGGATTTAATAACTTAAACTAAATTAAAGTGGTCGAATTTCGACCAGGGGATATACTAGTATATATTATAAGACTAACAGTGTTGTTGTTACATGTCCATCAAATCCAAATTTTTTGATTGAAATATTGACCGAATCTGAAAGGAGTGGTGGCTCTGATGGTGGACTTTCAAACATTTCTAACAGTCGGTTTCACGAAAGAAATTTAAATGAAAAATAATTTTTTTACTCAAATTTTATACGAAATCTGACAGCGAAAAAAATTATTTTTCACTTAAATTGCTTCGTGAAACTGGCTGTAAGAGCTGTTTTTGTCATCTCCTATTAATAATTACCAGTCTTTAATGGACTAAGTTTTTTCGGTTAGTTGTCAAATTACCCGCCGTTTAGTGGAACCAACTTTTATGAAATCGCCCTAAATTACTTAACTAAATATAATTAAATTCAGTAACAAACATTTCTCAAATATTTTGGCCTCTAGGCAGTGCTGGAAAAAATATGAACAGAGGATTTAATAACTTAAACTAATTTAAGGTGGTCGAATTTCGACCACGGGATATACTAATATATATTTTAAGCTAACAGTGTTGTTGTTATGTGTCCATCAAATCCAAATTTTTTGATTGAAATATTGACCGAATCTGAAAGGAGTGGTGGCTCTGATCTTGGACTTTCAAACATTCCTAAGAACTGTATTTCCCATCTCCTATTAATAACAGAGGATTTAATAACTTAAACTAATTTAAGGTGGTCGAATTTCGACCACGGGATATACTAGTATATATTATAAGTCTAACAATGTTGTTGGTATATGCCCATCAAATCCAAATTTTATCATTGATATATAGACCGAATCTCAAAGGATTCTCAAATAGTTCGGCCTCTAGGCAGTGCTGGAAAAAATATGAACAGAGGATTTAATAACTTAAACTAAATTAAGGTGGTCGAATTTCGACCAGGGAATATACTAGTATCTACTATAAGTCTAACAATGTTGTTGGTATATGTCCATCAAATCCAAATTTTTTTATTGAAATATTGACCGAATCTGAAAGGAGTGGTGGCTCTGATGGTGGACTTTCAAACATTTCTAAGAGCTGTTTTTGCCATCTCCTATTAATAATTACCAGTCTTTAATGGACTAATTTTTTTCGGTTAGTTGTCAAATTACCCGCCGTTTAGTGGAACCAACTTTTATGAAATCGGCCCTAAATTACTTAACTAAATATAATTAAATTCAGTAACAAACATTTCTCAAATATTTTGGCCTCTAGGCAGTGCTGGAAAAAATATGAACAGAGGATTTAATAACTTAAACTAAATTAAAGTGGTCGAATTTCGACCAGGGGATATACTAGTATATATTATAAGACTAACAGTGTTGTTGTTACATGTCCATCAAATCCAAATTTTTTGATTGAAATATTGACCGAATCTGAAAGGAGTGGTGGCTCTGATGGTGGACTTTCAAACATTTCTAACAGTCGGTTTCACGAAAGAAATTTAAATGAAAAATAATTTTTTTACTCAAATTTTATACGAAATCTGACAGCGAAAAAAATTATTTTTCACTTAAATTGCTTCGTGAAACTGGCTGTAAGAGCTGTTTTTGTCATCTCCTATTAATAATTACCAGTCTTTAATGGACTAAGTTTTTTCGGTTAGTTGTCAAATTACCCGCCGTTTAGTGGAACCAACTTTTATGAAATCGCCCTAAATTACTTAACTAAATATAATTAAATTCAGTAACAAACATTTCTCAAATATTTTGGCCTCTAGGCAGTGCTGGAAAAAATATGAACAGAGGATTTAATAACTTAAACTAATTTAAGGTGGTCGAATTTCGACCACGGGATATACTAATATATATTTTAAGCTAACAGTGTTGTTGTTATGTGTCCATCAAATCCAAATTTTTTGATTGAAATATTGACCGAATCTGAAAGGAGTGGTGGCTCTGATCTTGGACTTTCAAACATTCCTAAGAACTGTATTTCCCATCTCCTATTAATAACAGAGGATTTAATAACTTAAACTAATTTAAGGTGGTCGAATTTCGACCACGGGATATACTAGTATATATTATAAGTCTAACAATGTTGTTGGTATATGCCCATCAAATCCAAATTTTATCATTGATATATAGACCGAATCTCAAAGGATTCTCAAATAGTTCGGCCTCTAGGCAGTGCTGGAAAAAATATGAACAGAGGATTTAATAACTTAAACTAAATTAAGGTGGTCGAATTTCGACCAGGGAATATACTAGTATCTACTATAAGTCTAACAATGTTGTTGGTATATGTCCATCAAATCCAAATTTTTTTATTGAAATATTGACCGAATCTGAAAGGAGTGGTGGCTCTGATGGTGGACTTTCAAACATTTCTAAGAGCTGTTTTTGCCATCTCCTATTAATAATTACCAGTCTTTAATGGACTAATTTTTTTCGGTTAGTTGTCAAATTACCCGCCGTTTAGTGGAACCAACTTTTATGAAATCGGCCCTAAATTACTTAACTAAATATAATTAAATTCAGTAACAAACATTTCTCAAATATTTTGGCCTCTAGGCAGTGCTGGAAAAAATATGAACAGAGGATTTAATAACTTAAACTAATTTAAGGTGGTCGAATTTCGACCACGGGATATACTAGTATATAATTTAAGACTAACAGTGTTGTTGTTATATGTCCATCAAATCCAAATTTTTGTATTGAAATATTGACCGAATCTGAAAGGAGTGGTGGTTCTGATGGTGGACTTTCAAACATTCCTAAGAACTGTTTTTGCCATCTTCTATTAATAATTACCGGTTTTTAATGGACTGATTTTTTTCGGTTGGTTGTCAAATTACCCGCCGTTTAGTGGAACCGAATTTTATGAAATCGGCCCTAAGTTACTTAACTATATATAATTAATTTCAGTAACAAACATTTCTCAAATATTTTGGCCTCTAGGCAGTGCTGGAAAAAATATGAACAGAGGATTTAATAACTTAAACTAAATTAAGGTGGTCGAAATTCGACCACGGGATATACTAGTATCTACTATAAGTCTAACAACGTTGTTGGTATATGTATGTCCATCAAATCCAAATTTTTTTATTGAAATATTGACCGAATCTGAAAGGAGTGGTGGCTCTGATGGTGGACTTTCAAACATTTCTAAGAACTGTTTTTGCCATCTCCTATTAATAATTACCGGTCTTTAATGGACTAATTTTTTTCGGTTAGTTGTCGAATTACCCGCCGTTTAGGGGAACCGACTTTTATGAAATCGGCCATAAATTACTTAACTATATATAATTAATTTCAGTAGCAAACATTTCTCAAATATTTTGGACTCTAGGCAGTGCTGGAAAAAATATGAAAAATGGAAAAATATGAACAGAGGATTTAATAACTTCAACTAATTTAAGGTGGTCGAATTTCGACCACGGGATATACTAGTATATATTATAAGAGTAACAGTGTTGTTGTTATATGTCCATCAAATCCAAATATTTTTATTGAAATATTGACCGAATCTGAAAGGAGTAGTTACTCTGATGGTGGACTTTCAAACATTCCGATGAACTGTTTTTTCCATCTTCTATTAATAATTACCGGTTTTTAATGGACTGATTTTTTTCTGTTAGTTGTCAAATTACCCGCCGTTTAGTGGAACCAACTTTTATGAAATCGGCCCTAAATTACTTAACTATATATAATTCATTTCAGTAACAAACATTTCTCAAATATTTTGGACTCTAGGCAGTGCTGGAAAAAATATGAACAGAGGATTTAATAACTTCAACTAATTTAAGGTGGTCGAATTTCGACCACGGGATATACTAGTATATATGTGGGTTTCCAATCATTTACTCACCGAAAACAAGAAACACTCGGACACGCATTCTTTATATTTGAGTTCATATGTGCTTTAATTATAATTAAAATAGTAGTTTACAAGATATAATGCAAGTAATTAGTAAACATATTATTAAATGTAAGTAATTTGGAAGGGTTGCGTTACGTGCGTTTGACGACCGGTTCGAGACTGACTCGCCGGTCGGGTTTGTCTTTTATCGTTCGTTAGTTTGTTCTTCCTGTTCTTCGTTCGCTTCTGCGTGGCGTTGCCACCATGTCGGTATTTATTCCCACATTCGGCCGTCCTGATGTGTTATTCGACTCGAATGACGAGGTTGAGCTCCAAGGCTTCATATTTTCGCATACGGTGTTTGTCTTATTTGGTCCTTCGTCGTTCCCTATCTTGCTTACCTCGTATCTACCATGGCTTAACTTGGCGGTTATTGCATATGGACCTAGATACTTTGGTTTTAGCTTGGTATTTGTTCCGAACTGCGTTTTCTTTATGGCAACAAGTTCCCCGATTTTATATTCTCTTTCTTTTTTTCGTTTCTTATTAAAATTTTTGAAGTTTTCTTTTTGAATTTTATTTATATTCTCTTGGGCTGTTTCCGTAACTTTGTCCCTCTCTAAACTCAACTCTTGTAGATTTAGTTCGTCATGTATTTCTCTTAAGTCTGGATAATCTATTCTTCGCATTTCAAAGCCCGTGAGAATTTTGAAAGGTGATGCTTTCGTACTTCGTGGAGCTGTGCTATTTAAAATCTGTTGAACTTTATCGACGTGGCTGTACCAGTGAGCTGGATCATTGTGGCATAGTTTAGAGATCATAGGGATAACTATTTTGTGAATCCTTTCTACCTGGCCGTTACCCCGTGGTACGCCTGTAGCAATTTGCAGGTGTTGTATTTTTTCCTGTTCGCAATACATGTTAAATGCAGTCGAGGTGAATGCACTTCCCCTGTCAGTTATGACTCGTTTTGGATTTCCAAAAACTGCGCTTTGCTTCTTTAGTCTGTCAATTACCTCCTCTGCGCCCGTAGACCTGGTTGGGTAAAGCCATACGAATTTCGTAAACCCATCTATCACTACTAGTATGTGGTTATATTTTTTACGAGTTTCTACAAATGGACCCACGTGGTCAATGTGATAGGTACCTAGAGGCTCACACGCTTTGTCTATCGGATTTAATAAGCCCTCTTTTTTCCCCGTCTTAGCTTCAGTTATAATACATTCTACGCAATTTTTTGTAACTTTATCAACTTTGGTGTTCAATTTTGGGATAAAGTAAAATTTTTCTACAATTTCCTGTGTCTTTTTGGTGGCAAAATGGCCTTGATTGTGTGCCAACCGTATTATTTGATATTCTATTGTAGAAAGTACTACTAAGAGCTCCTTAACGGGATCCTTATATAGAACTTCGTTTTTCAAAAAATAATCCTCATACTGATCCCTTTTTAACAATTTCTTAATGGCCCTAATCCAATCGTCTTCATTTTGAGCTTCGCGTAATCTAAACTTTAACGAGTCGGCGATTATCAAGCAATATACCCGGCTAAGGGCATCTACGTGTCTCATGCGCGTTCCAGCTCCGTGTTCTACAATGTAGTCATATTCTTGAAGGTACATTGCCCATCTCATTATTCTGTCCGTAACTTCACGTTTGCTCATTGTCAATGCAAAAGCATTGCAATCTGTCACAATTTTGAATTTCAAGTCCCTTAGGTAAATTCGCCATTTCTTTACTGCCTCAATCACAGCTAAGACCTCTAGCTCGTAAGAGCTGTATCTTTCTTCTGCTAACGTGGTGTTGCGACTCATATATTCTATTGGGTGCAGTTGTTGATCTTCTCCATCTTTTTGGAGGAGTACAGCTCCGTAGCCGTATTTCGATGCGTCTGCGTGTACTTCAGTGTACGCCCTGGGGCTATATAATTTCAATGCTGGTGCATTCACCAAAGCGTTTTTCAATTCCTGTATGGCTATGAGATGTTCGTCCCCCAAGGCAAACTTTGCATCTTTTTTCAACAAATCCGTTAGTGGTTTGGCTATCACTGCATAGTTTCGTATGAATCGTCTGAAAAATGAGGTTAGCCCCAGAAACCGTTGAATTTCTTTTTTATTTGACGGGATTGGAAACTTCTCAACAGCTCTTGGTTTTTCGCTTGATGGTAGTATACTTCCGTTTTCTATTATGTACCCTAAAAAGTGTATTTGTTTTTTAAAAACTGGCATTTTGACCATCGTATATTTAACCCACATTCACTAGCACGCTTCAGAACTACCTCGAGCTTCTCTATACCCTCTGCTTCATCTTTAGACGGAATCACGATATCGTCCATGTATACGATTACCGTACCATTCCTCAATAAATCGTAAAAAATCGCTTGTATGTACCTACAGAATACTGCAGGTGAATTTGAAATGCCAAAAGGAACATAACAAAACTCGTATTGACCTGTCTGCGTGACGAAGGAGGTATACTTCCTAGAACCCGGTTCAATTGGAACGTGGAAAAACCCGTCCTTTAGGTCAAGGGTCGTAAAAATATAAACCCCATATAACCTGTCGAGTACCTCATCGATCGCTGTCATTGGAAAGTTATCTCTTATTATTTTCTCATTAACTTTCCTGTAATCTACGCATGATCTCTTGGAGCCATTCTTTTTGGTCGTTAGTACAATAGGGGACGCATACTCCGATGTACTCTCCCGAACAATACCCTCTTGCCCATCTCATTATTCTGTCCGTAACTTCACGTTTGCTCATTGTCAATGCAAAAGCATTGCAATCTGTCACAATTTTGAATTTCAAGTCCCTTAGGTAAATTCGCCATTTCTTTACTGCCTCAATCACAGCTAAGACCTCTAGCTCGTAAGAGCTGTATCTTTCTTCTGCTAACGTGGTGTTGCGACTCATATATTCTATTGGGTGCAGTTGTTGATCTTCTCCATCTTTTTGGAGGAGTACAGCTCCGTAGCCGTATTTCGATGCGTCTGCGTGTACTTCAGTGTACGCCCTGGGGCTATATAATTTCAATGCTGGTGCATTCACCAAAGCGTTTTTCAATTCCTGTATGGCTATGAGATGTTCGTCCCCCAAGGCAAACTTTGCATCTTTTTTCAACAAATCCGTTAGTGGTTTGGCTATCACTGCATAGTTTCGTATGAATCGTCTGAAAAATGAGGTTAGCCCCAGAAACCGTTGAATTTCTTTTTTATTTGACGGGATTGGAAACTTCTCAACAGCTCTTGGTTTTTCGCTTGATGGTAGTATACTTCCGTTTTCTATTATGTACCCTAAAAAGTGTATTTGTTTTTTAAAAACTGGCATTTTGACCATCGTATATTTAACCCACATTCACTAGCACGCTTCAGAACTACCTCGAGCTTCTCTATACCCTCTGCTTCATCTTTAGACGGAATCACGATATCGTCCATGTATACGATTACCGTACCATTCCTCAATAAATCGTAAAAAATCGCTTGTATGTACCTACAGAATACTGCAGGTGAATTTGAAATGCCAAAAGGAACATAACAAAACTCGTATTGACATGTCTGCGTGACGAAGGAGGTATACTTCCTAGAACCCGGTTCAATTGGAACGTGGAAAAACCCGTCCTTTAGGTCAAGGGTCGTAAAAATATAAACCCCATATAACCTGTCGAGTACCTCATCGATCGCTGTCATTGGAAAGTTATCTCTTATTATTTTCTCATTAACTTTCCTGTAATCTACGCATGATCTCTTGGAGCCATTCTTTTTGGTCGTTAGTACAATAGGGGACGCATACTCCGATGTACTCTCCCGAACAATACCCTCTTTTAACCAAGTGGTCACTTGTTCATCGACCCATTTCTGGTCTGCGAAAGACAACCTACGTGGTCGCTGGTAAACGGGTACCTCATCCGTTAAAATAAGTTTCATTTCTATTGGTGGACTTCCCTGTTTTCTGGGTGCGTAATCTCCTATCAACTCTTCAATTTTCTTTTCGTAACTCTTATTAATGCATGACAAATCTATGCTCTGATGCTTCTCAATTTTATTCAAATCTTCGGTCAAACACAATGCCTCGAATTCGTTAATCCAAAACCCGCTATTCTCATTGCTACCATGCTCTTCATATATCTCAATACCTCGACTTTCGTTTACATCAGTGATGTTGCTACCCATTACCACAGCAACAGGTTGGACTGATACCGCAGCATCATCTGTCACCACCAGCTTCCCATCACTCTTGACATCTTTATTTTCTATCGTACCCGCAGGTACCACCGTTGTTAATGGCTTAAATTGGATTTCGTCGCCTTTTACGGAAAGCTCAAATCTTTTGAGAACATCGCATCCTATAATTGCCGCATATGGTACATCTCTCTCTTTTACCACATGGAAAAGTACTTCTACCAACCCTTCGTCTATGTTGATCTCGGCAGTGAAGCAGCCCAATGTTGTGAATTTACCTTTGCCGGCCCCGCTTAAATGTAGCCTTTCATTTCCTAGCTCTACATCACCCAGCATCAAAAGTGTGTCATACCTCATAACGCTATACTTGCTACCAGTGTCTACCAGCGCAGAAAAGGTAAAATCGTTAATTGTTATATCCAAAAAATAAAAATCATTCTTCTTCTTTGCAACATTTCCCGCTATACCATCTCCTATCATACTTAAAGGTTCACTTTTAACCTCTTTTGTCTTTTCCTTACACTCGTATGAATAATGCCCAGTTTGTTTACATTTGAAACACTTTACCGTGCTTTCTTTCGGGCAGTTTTTTGCTATGTGTCCGTCTTTGTTACATTTATAACAAGTTTTTTTCGACCCGCTTGGCTTATCGCTAACACCACTTGTGCTTGGAGAAGTTTGAGGTACACTCGACTTGTTTATCGAAAAGTGAGGCCCTTTTACTTTCTCGTACACACGCAGTTGCTCTTTTAATTCCCTTAGATTCTTTGCCTGATATAACATTGTTTTATTTGCCCTAGCGTCTGGTATTCCTTCAACAAAATATGAAATGATGATTTGATCATCGAGCGCTATAGGTCCTCGAATTCGATAATCCAATGATTAACGTCAATTGAGTTATCACCTGTAAAAGCGGATACACTATCTTTTATGTCACGAAGTGTGAAAGCGACCCTTTCTGCTCTTCGCACTCGCGGTGCGCCTGCATTTTCATTTTCAACTGTCGTAAACGATCGTTCGTCTTCACTCACGTCGTCAGTTTGTTCATGTGTTTCGCTATTGAAATGTGACAAAAGTCTGTTTTGCAAATCTCTTTTTAGTCCGTTTGTGTCTAAATTAAGTTCCCTTAGTTTTGCCCTTAACTGGTCGGCTGTCATTGCTTTTATTTCGTTCTCTTCCATTTTAAAAATTTAAATTTCCCTTTTCAACCAGAATTAAATATATATATGTATATACGTGCAAAATAAATATTTGATTCTTATTAAATTTTCTTACTATTTACAACCATTTATCGTTTTCTCGCCAATTCGTTTTGTTCATTCGTCTATCTGCTTCGCTCTTCTATTGACTTTGCTGTTGCTATTTCGGATTTATGCCTCTGCTTTTACTTTGTTTTCGCCCTTGTCTTTGTATTTTCATTTTATTTTGTTTTTTGCTGATTTTCGGTTTTAACTTCTTTTGCCTCTTCCACGCATTTGACTTTTGCGTTTGGTTCTTTATTCGTTGTCTCTGCTACGCATTTGACTTTGCGTTTTCTTACTGTTGTCTCTGCTTCGATTTTCACTTCTTCTTGCTTCATATACTTCTTTGGTGGTGCGTTGGTTGCTAAGCATTTGACTTTGCTTTTGCTTTGTTGTCTCTGCTTCGTTTTCTGCTACGCATTTGACTTTGCGTTTGCTGCTTGTTGTCTCTGCTACGATTTTCACTTCCTTCTGATTATTCGTTGGTTGCTAAGCATTTGACTTTGCTTGTGCTGCTTTCATGTCTCTGTTGCCGGTTTTTTGCTGCTGCGCGACTGCGCTTTCAAATGGCAGTTATGACGCCCAATTGGCTTCGTTTGATTCCGCGAATTCAAATTTTCGCTTGCAATGTGAACACGTATGCACATGCACATTCACTTAGTACATTTTTTATATAAAATTGTATGCGTATACTGTACTTTCCAGTTTTACATGTGAATTTTTATTCACTCTTAGTGCATCTTTTCGCACTTTTCAACGATTTGATTTTAATCACAAATGCAATTAATAGGACACTTTGTACAAATATGTGTACTATCTATAATTGTTGTTGCATTGTTTTGCAAGAGTGGATATGTATTAACATCTTTTGGCACGCACTTTTCAAATAGGTACACGTTAGCACACAATTTATATATGTAAATTTTCCTCTTCACGGCTCACTGTCCAATTCCCGGACGAGCCCCCAATTTGTGGGTTTCCAATCATTTACTCACCGAAAACAAGAAACACTCGGACACGCATTCTTTATATTTGAGTTCATATGTGCTTTAATTATAATTAAAATAGTAGTTTACAGGATATAATGCAAGTAATTAGTAAACATATTATTAAATGTAAGTAATTTGGAAGGGTTGCGTTACGTGCGTTTGACGACCGGTTCGAGACTGACTCGCCGGTCGGGTTTGTCTTTTATCGTTCGTTAGTTTGTTCTTCCTGTTCTTCGTTCGCTTCTGCGTGGCGTTGCCACCATGTCGGTATTTATTCCCACATATATTATAAGACTAACAGTGTTGTTGTTACATGTCCATCAAATCCAAGGTTTTTTATCGAAATATTGACCGAATCTGAAAGGAGTGGTGGCTCTGATGGTGGACTTTCAAACATTCCTAAGAACTGTTTTTGCCATCTCCTATTAATAATTACCGGTCTTTAATGGACTAATTTTTTTCGGTTAGTTGTCGAATTACCCACCGTTTAGTGTGAACCGACTTTTATGAAATCGACCCTAAATTACTTAACTATATATAATTAATTTCAGTAGCAAACATTTCTCAAATATTTTGGCCTCTAGGCAGTGCTGGAAAAATATGAACAGAGGATTTAATAACTTCAACTAATTTAAGGTGGTCGAATTTCGACCACGGGATATACTAGTATATATTATAAGACTAACAGTGTTGTTGTTACATGTCCATCAAATCCAAGTTTTTTTATCGAAATATTGACCGAATCTTAAAGGAGTGGTGTCTCTGATAGTGGACTTTCAAACATTTCTAAGAGCTGTTTTTGCCATCTCCTATTAATAATTACCAGTCTTTAATGGACTAATTTTTTTCGGTTAGTTGTCAAATTACCCGCCGTTTAGTGGAACCAACTTTTATGAAATCGGCCCTAAATTACTTAACTAAATATAATTAAATTCAGTAACAAACATTTCTCAAATATTTTAGCCTCTAGGCAGTGCTGGAAAAAATATGAACAGAGGATTTAATAACTTAAACTAATTTAAGGTGGTCGAATTTCGACCACGGGATATACTAATATATATTTTAAGACTAACAGTGTTGTTGTTATGTGTCCATCAAATCCAAATTTTTTGATTGAAATATTGACCGAATCTGAAAGGAGTGGTGGCTCTGATGGTGGACTTTCAAACACTCCTCAGGACTTTTTTGCCATCTGCTATTAATAATTACCGGTCTTTAATCGACTAACTTTTCCGGTTAGTTGTCAAATTACCCGCCGTTTACTGGAACCGACTTTTATGAAATCGACCCTAAATTACTTAACTATATATAATAAATTTAAGTAACAAACATTTCTCAAATATTTTGGCCTCTAGGCAGTGCTGGAAAAAATATTAACAGAGCATTTAATAACTTAAACTAAATTAAGCTGGTCGAATTTCGACCACGGGATATACTGGTATATATTATAAGACTAACAGTGTTGTTGTTACATGTCCATCAAATCCAAATTTTTTGATTGAAATATTGACCGAATCTGAAATTAGTGGTGGCTCTGATGGTGGACTTTCAAACATTCCTAAGAACTGTTTTTGCCATCTCCTATTAATAATTACCGGTCTTTAATGGACTAATTTTTTTCGGTTAGTTGTCGAATTACCCGCCGTATAGTGTGAACCGACTTTAATGAAAGCGGCCCTAAATACTCAACTATATATAAAAAATTTCAATAACAAAAATTTCTCAAATATTTTGGCCTCTAGGCAGTGCTAGAAAAAATATGAACAGAGGATTTAATAACTTAAACTAATTTAAGGTGGTCGAATTTCGACCACGGGATATACTAGTATATATTATAAAACTAACAGTGTTGTTGTTACATGTCTATCAAATCCAAATTTTTTGATTGAAATATTGACCGAATCTGAAAGGAGTGGTGGCTCTGATGGTGGACTTTCAAACACTCATCAGGACTTTTTTTGCCATCTGCTATTAATAATTACCGGTCTTTAATCGACTAACTTTTTCGGTTAGTTGTCAAATTACCCGCCGTTTACTGGAACCGACTTTTATGAAATCGACCCTAAATTACTTAACTATATATAATAAATTTCAGTAACAAACATTTCTCAAATATTTTGGCCTCTAGGCAGTGCTGGAAAAAATATTAACAGAGGATTTAATAACTTAAACTAAATTAAGGTGGTCGAATTTCGACCACGGGATATACTAGTATATACTATAAGTCGAACAATGTTGTTGGTATATGTCCATCAAATCCAAATTTTTTTATTGAAATATTGACCGAATCTGAAAGGAGTGGTGGTTCTGATGGTGGACTTTCAAACATTTCTAAGAGCTGTTTTTGCCATCTCCTATTAATAATTACCAGTCTTTAATGGACTCATTTTTTTCGGTTAGTTGTCAAATTACCCGCCGTTTAGTGGAACCGACTTTTATGAAATCGGCCCTAAATTACTTAACTATATATAATTAATTTCAGTAACAAACATTTCTCAAATATTTTGGCCTCTAGGCAGTGCTGGAAAAAATATGAACAGAGGATTTAATAACTTAAACTAATTTAAGATGGTCGAATTTCGACCACGGGATATACTAATATATATTTTAAGACTAACAGTGTTGTTGTTATGTGTCCATCAAATCCAAATTTTTGTATTGAAATATTGACCGAATCTGAAAGGAGTGGTGGTTCTGATGGTGGACTTTGAAACATTCCTAAGAACTGTTTTTGCCATCTTCTATTAATAATTACCGGTTTTTAATGGACTGATTTTTTTCGGTTGGTTGTCAAATTACCCGCCGTTTAGTGGAACCGACTTTTATGAAATCGGCCCTAAATTACTTAACTATATATAATTAATTTCAGTAACAAACATTTCTCAAATATTTTGGCCTCTAGGCAGTGCTGGAAAAAATATGAACAGAGGATTTAATAACTTAAACTAAATTAAGGTGGTCGAATTTCGACCACGGGATATACTAGTATATATTATAAGAGTAACAGTGTTGTTGTTATATGTCCATCAAATCCAAATATTTTTATTGAAATATTGACCGAATCTGAAAGGAGTGGTTACTCTGATGGTGGACTTTCAAACATTCCTAAGAACTGTTTTTTCCATCTTTTATTAATATTTACCGGTTTTTAATGGACTGATTTTTTCGGGTTAGTTGTCAAATTACCCGCCGTTTAGTGGAACCAACTTTTATGAAATCGGCCCTAAATTACTTAACTATATATAATTAATTTCAGTAACAAACATTTCTCAAATATTTTGGCCTCTAGGCAGTGCTGGAAAAAATATGAACAGAGGATTTAATAACTTAAACTAAATTAAGGTGGTCGAATTTCGACCACGGGATATACTAGTATATATTATAAGACTAACAGTGTTGTTGTTACATGTCCATTGTTGCGGTGGATTATCCCCTTTATAGAGGAATATTGCGGGTTGTGGACTGTATGTAGTTGAGCAAGTAATTTCTTACCAAGTTGATTCTGGTGAAATAATATGAAGCGGGTTGATTTTACAATATTTAATGATGAAGAATATTACAATTTCAATTGCTTAACAAAGGCGGGCGGTTGCGATCACGACAGCAAGAAGAATAATAATGTAAACAAGCAAACGTCAAATGCAAAGCAGCGAGAAAAAGGATACCACCTTATCGACGTATAGGAATACTACCATATCGACAACTAGTTACCCCATTAACATTAAATAAATTATTTACACAACTTGGGATCCAACATACCGCCGCCCTTGAACTATATATGTACATATGATATGTTCAACTTAACCTTATGACAATTTCAAAGTACTTAACAATAAATATGTTAATATTTAAATTTTACAGATTACTAGCTATGTATTTTGAGTATCATATGTTTACAAATTCAGTCTTCAATTATTGAGATACATATGTAGATATTCGGAAAGATATTCACTGTAACAAATTCAAATTCCAATTAACTCTGGAGAAACATTTTTTTTTTACATTTTGATTATCGAAAAAATTTAGGGAACATTTTTAATTATCGACAAAAATTTACTGAACATTTTAATTATCAACAATCTCAACTTTAAATTTTAATCTTGAAAGAATCTATCTCGAAAAAATTTAATATTTTTACAAACTTTAGTAATCGAGATAAATATGGAAAAAATACGAAATACTTATAATTATTCACGGATTTTCTGATGATGAATCGCAAAACAAATCCCCCTTTGTAGGTAAAAGGCACAGTCTGGTTACGGGTCGAACGTACTCTCCATGGCTTGTCTTTACGGTTACGACGCGCACATTGTCATCGATACCAGGGTGACAACGAATTACCCTCGCAAGCGTCCACTTCGTGGGTGGAGTTCGTTCATCAAACATAGCAACGACATCTCCTTCTTCGTAGTTGCGTGCGGATCTAAACCATTTAGTTCGACGTTGTAAATTTAACAAGTATTCATCACGCCAGCGGCGCCAAAAATGTTGTCGCATAGACGAAATTAAATGCCATCGCTGAAGTAGATTTCCACAGAACCCTTGACCCTCAGGTTCTGGGATCGACTTTAGTGGCTCGCCGACGAGGAAATGGCCAGGCGTCAAGGCTTCCAGATCGGTTGCGCTGGTCGGATCAGCGCATAAGGGGCGAGAATTTACGCATGCTTCGACTTCGGCTAGCAGGGTGCTGACTTCCTCAAAGGACAATAAGTTCCCTTCTAAAACGCGTTTGATGTGATATTTTATGCGCTTTATACCGACTTCCCAATATCCGCCCATGTGAGGCGCGATTGGTGCGTTAAAGTGCCACTCTATATTGGAGTCAGCGAAAAAAGACCGTAACTTCTCATCTGCCATACACTTCTCATATCTTTCACGTAGTTCTCTGTCAGCGCCAACGAAATTTGTACCATTATCAGAGTACATGGCCTTACAGTAACCTCGACGACTGATAAAGCGTTTGAATGCGTTGAGAAAGGCACCTGAGGACAAATCTCCAACAAATTCCAAATGCATGGCACCAGTACACATGCATATGAACGACGAAATGTAGCCTTTTGTTGACTTTGACCCTCTTCCATGTGCAAATTTGTAAATATACGGACCAGCGAAATCTACAGCTGTGCGTGTGAAGCATCGAGCATAAGTGGTGCGAGACGAAGGCAGATCGCCCATAGACTGCACGGACGTATTGCGGCTCAAGCAAGTGCATTTAACGCACTTATGATATATACTTCTAATCAAGTTACGGGCACCAATTAACCAATAGCGATGTTGAAGAACGACAGTCATTATGCGTGGCCCAGCGTGTAGGGTATACTTATGTATGTCTGATATTATTAATTTTGACAGCGGTGCATTTTTCGGTAAAATAATTGGGTGCTTGGCGTCAAGCGCGACATCCGCAGATTTTAGCCGACCTCCAACCCTCAAGACACCTGACGGGTCAAGATACGGCTGCAGACGCAACAAGCTACTTCGCAGGGGAATAGGTTTTTTCTCCCTGCAATGAGAAATTTCATTAGTAAAATATATACGTTGGGTATATTTAATTAGATGTAGTTCGGCTGCGGCCAACTCTTGACAATTAGGAGTACCATCTTTGATTTTTAGTGTGCGGTTCTTACTAGCGCGAGTTTTGTGAATGAACCTTAATACATATGCGATAACCCTCCGTAGTTTTGAAAATGATGAGTATTTGGTCATGATCGGCCAACAATCCTCGGGTACCGTAACATGAACGGCAACTTTCTTGCGTAGACCAAGTTCAGTTAAATGCGGTTCTGGGGTAGATTGCTTCCAAAATTGATCTTCGCTGTACAAAAAGTCGGGACCCGACCACCACAGCTGATTTTGTATAAGCTCTTGCGGCGTTAAACCTCTCGATGCGCAATCTGCCGGATTGCGTTCTGAGCGTACATGGTGCCAGCACTCTGGCGGTAGAATTCCTTGTATGTCGGCCACACGATTCGCGATGAATGTTTCCCATCTACTGGGGTGAGCTTGCAACCACGCCAGAGTAATGGTCGAATCGGTCCAGGCGAATAACGGATAGCGAAGTTCGTTCCAGCTTTGTAGTAGACTTCGCACTAGTTTAGATGCGAGATGAGCTGCGCAGAGCTCCAAACGAGGTAATGTGGTAGACTTAATTGGCGCTACTTTGGTTTTGGCCGAAATCAGGGACACCGTGACTTGTCCGTTGCTTTGGACTGTGCGTGCGTATATGACGGCGGCGTAAGCTCATTCCGACGCATCTGAGAAAACGTGGAGTTCAGTTGCTGATTCGGAAGTTGTACAGCCAACCCAACGAGGCACCCTTAGATTCGTCAAACTTTGTAGTTCCGAGCGATGTTCACCCCAACTTGCTGCTATTGTATCAGGTATTAGCTCGTCCCAACCAACCTCGGCGCGCCAGATGTCCTGAAACCACATCTTGGATTTGATCGTGGTGGGAGTGAGCAAGCCCAACGGGTCGAACAACGTGCTAGCATCCGATAAAAAAGCTCTCTTTGTAACAAGCCTAGGTGGTTGCTTAAGGTTGATCGCGAAGGTGAAGTAGTCTTCCTCCGTGTTCCACACGAGGCCTAGAGCGTGAACATCTTTACCTTCAGCGATGTAATGAGAAATGCTCTCCGAAGCGCTAGAGATCGTTTTGGTAAGCTCCACACAATTTGAAGCCCACTTGCGAAGTTCGAAGCCACTTTCCAGGAGGATTTCAGAGACATTTTGTTGCAAGGATTGAAGCTCATCTGCACTCGAGGCGCCGGTCAACAGATCATCCATATAAAAGTCTCTTTGAATTATTGTGGCGGCGTTTTCGCAATTATTTGTGGAATAACGAGAACTTTGTTGAAGAGCTTTGACAGCCAAGTGCGATGCGGCGGCGACCCCATACGTTACTCGAAGCATCTTGTAGTCTTGAATGGGATGTGATGGATCACTTCGCCAAACAATCCGCTGCAGGTCTACGTGTTTCGGTGAAACACATACCTGACGGTACATTTTAGCAATGTCAGCAGTGACGGCGTAACGGTGGGTTCGGAAGCGTAAAAGGATAGAAATCAAACTTTGTTGCAGTTGCGGACCGACAAACAGTGCGTCGTTGAGGGAGTTCCCAGTTGTTGTTTTTGCGGATGCGTTGAAGACGACTCTTAATTTGGTCGTAGCACTTGACTCCTTAATCACGGGGTGATGGGGCATATAAAATGTGGGATTCGAAGTTTCGACAGCGGCTTCCATGTGGTTCATGCTGATGAGCTCTTGCATGAACTCATTGTATCTGACACGTAAATCGTTATCGGCGGCGAGTTTCTTCTCTATGCGTAAGAGATTACGAACAGCATGGTTTCGAGACTCTCCAAGTGGTACATCAGGCTTTAGCGGTAATTCGACGATGAAACGGCCGTCCGATGATCTGGTATGCGTTGTTTCGAAGTGCTCTTCACAATATTGTTCCTCTCTTGTTAAATACGTTTTCTCCGGTGCGTCCTCCAATTCCCAGAGCCTCGTCAAAGCCCTTTCGAGTTGCACCTCGCAAAAGTAAGTTTGGAAACACGGCGTTGATGGATTGTCTATACTCCCGAAGATCGTCCAACCGAAGACGGTGCGTTGAGTTGTAGGCATCCCACATGGACCCTTTCGAATCTCCGAGCAAATTAACGTCTCCATTACGTCCATACCTATCAATAGATCAACAGGACCAGGCCTCATAAACTGTGGGTCTGCTAGGCACAACCCTTGGATATGTGGCCACGAAGTTATGCTAACGGTTTGAGTCGGTAAATTCCCGGTGATTTTTGGTAATATTAAAGCGTTGATAGCGTAGCATTTATCAGAAAAGTTCGATGAAAGTGAAAGCGAAACTTGACCTCTAGCGCGTCCTCCCTGTGAGGACCCAATGCCTGTAATTATAGCGGTAGACGAACTCCTACGTAAGCCCAAACGTCGTACACACGACTCAGTTACGAAGGAGGCGTGCGAGCCAGAGTCGAACAGCAAACGAGCTTGTTGAAAGCGACCAGCACAATCTCGTACCTTAACGAGAGCAGTAGCCAACAATATAGTTTTGTTCTCTGGTAGCGGATCAGCATTCGTGTCTAAACACGAAGATACACTTTCAGGGGCGGGGTTATCGGTCGAAAAAGCGATTGCGGAGAGAGCGGTGGTATTATTCCCTGAAGTGGTATCTGCGGCGGCGTAGTTCGATGTTGTTTGCTGGGTTTCGGCGGTGTCGGTGCTGTTGGTTACGGCTGGCGCTCCATGTAAAAGCGTGTGATGGCGTTGGCAACACTTGCGGCATGACGATGAACTGTTGCAACGAGGTCGATAATGCCCTGAACCTAGGCAATTTATGCAGAGATGTGACTGTTTAACAAGTTTTGACCTAGAGGTAGGATCAAGACTTTCGAACTTTTTGCAACTATAAATCTTATGCGCACCCTTGCAGCAAGGGCAACTATTAGGGTTGGGATCGGATATAGCATGGAAAGCTTTGGTGTGTTTGTTAGTAGTAACGGGTTTATTACTTGGTTGTACTGGCGCTGCTGCTGACAGCATAGACAGAGATGTACATCGAGTCTCAAGAAATGTTGTTAGCTCCTCAAATGTTGGCGGTGCATCATTCGAAAGCGAAAGCTCCCATTGCTTCCTAGTTTCAAAGGATAATTTACCCACTATTTCATGAACGAGCCAGTCGTCCCAGAAATCAACCGGGCGGCCTAAAGCCTTGAGTTCCCGAACATGCTGCTGATATGGGTTCAGAACTGCTTTGATTGCGCTGGCGGTGTCACTTGTCGCTTTGCGGGCATCGGCCATTGCCTTGAAATGCGATTCGACGATAACTCGCATAATGTTGAACCGAGACTTGAGCAAGTCCCATGCCTCCTTATAATTTGCGTCACAGATCTTAAAACCGCTGACCACCTTCAACGCTTCCCCCTTTAAGCAACTTCGCAAGTAATTCATTTTCTGTCCGCCCGACAGTGCAGCATTACTATCAACAAGTGAGCAAAACGAGTCATAAAAACTTATCCATTCAGTTGAATCGCCCGAAAAAATCGGTAGATCCATTTTCGGTAAACGAATGGAAGCAGAAATTGTCGTAGAATGGGATACATTGTGACCTGGGGACTCTACACGACATTTCCGAACACGATTAAAATTAGCTAGGGCCGTTGCGTACCATGTTTCAGCTTGAGTCCGAGTGCTCTCTTCAACTGCAGCATTTTCATTACCACACGACGTGTCCACCTCATCTTGTGCAGCGTTGAATCGAGCCCATTGCTCATTCAGGAGTTGCAAATAACTATCAACTTGATCGATGTCCACCGCTAATGCAACATCCTGGCTCTTGGTCATATAACGTTTGATTGCATTAAGCGCGGAATCACGGGTTTTTACCAAGGCAGACATACTTGTTGATTGTTGTTCGGTATTCGAAGATAAAGCGATGAATTGTATTTGATTCTATTTGTAGACGGCCGATTTATTACGAAAAAAATGCGAAAATGTAACCTTTGTACAATATTGCAGGGGGGTATAAACGTATAAATAGAGTCTGCTGTCTTAAGCACTTGAATGCTTGCTTAGAGGGCAATTAAAAGTCGTATGAGTTGAACTTGTACGAAGAACAAAGCATAAGCATACTTTCAATTGTTCAGAGCTTTGCGCCACATTTTATTAACTATATAAATTATGTATATATGTATGTATTGCAATATACTTGCGGTTTTATATAGTTATGCGATGGAAAGCGGTGGATGATTCCCTTGCTGGACAATCCGGCTCGAAGGACCAAAAATGTTGCGGTGGATTATCCCCTTTATAGAGGAATATTGCGGGTTGTGGACTGTATGTAGTTGAGCAAGTAATTTCTTACCAAGTTGATTCTGGTGAAATAATATGAAGCGGGTTGATTTTACAATATTTAATGATGAAGAATATTACAATTTCAATTGCTTAACAAAGGCGGGCGGTTGCGATCACGACAGCAAGAAGAATAATAATGTAAACAAGCAAACGTCAAATGCAAAGCAGCGAGAAAAAGGATACCACCTTATCGACGTATAGGAATACTACCATATCGACAACTAGTTACCCCATTAACATTAAATAAATTATTTACACAACTTGGGATCCAACATCCATCAAATCCAAGTTTTTTATCGAAATATTGACCGAATCTGAAAGGAGTGGTTACTCTGATGGTTGACTTTCAAACATTCCTAAGCACTGTTTTTGCCATCTCCTATTAATAATTACCGGTCTTTAATGGACTAATTTTTTTCGGTTAGTTGTCAAATTACCCGCCGTTTAGTGGAACCGACTTTTATGAAATCGGCCCTAAATTACTTAACTATATATAATTAATTTCAGTAACAAACATTTCTCAAATATTTTGGCCTCTAGGCAGTGCTGGAAAAATATGAACAGAGGATTTAATAACTTCAACTAATTTAAGGTGGTCGAATTTCGACCAGGGGATATACTAGTATATATCTGTGTCGTTTTATCATAACAACTTAAGTCGACTTAAGAAATTAGACCAATCAAAACTTTTTCTGGCGATTTTGAATAAGAAAATCGTGTAAGTTGGCAAGACTTTTATCGGTCTTATATTATTTTGCTTTTAAACGATTGAATCTAACTGGCTTGGCTAAGTTGTGAAGCAGTTTTGTTATTTGAAATCGCCAGAAAAAGTTTCGATTGGTCTAATTTCTTGAGTAGACTTAAGTTGTTATGATAAAACGAATATGAACAGAGGATTTAATAACTTAAACTAAATTAAGGTGGTCGAATTTCGACCACGGGATATACTAGTATATATTATAAGTCTAACAATGTTATTGGTATATGTCCATCAAATCCAAATTTTTTTATTGAAATATTGACCGAATCTGAAAGGAGTGGTGGTTCTGATGGTGGACTTTCAAACATTTCTAAGAGCTGTTTTTGCCATCTCCTATTAATAATTACCAGTCTTTAATGGACTCATTTTTTTCGGTTAGTTGTCAAATTACCCGCCGTTTAGTGGAACCGACTTTTATGAAATCAGCCCTAAATTACTTAACTATATATAATTAATTTCAGTAGCAAACATTTCTCAAATATTTTGGCCTCTAGGCAGTGCTGGAAAAATATGAACAGAGGATTTAATAACTTCAACTAATTTAAGGTGGTCGAATTTCGACCACGGGATATACTAGTATATATTATAAGACTAACAGTGTTGTTGTTACATGTCCATCAAATCCAAGTTTTTTTATCGAAATATTGACCGAATCTGAAAGGAGTGGTGTCTCTGATAGTGGACTTCCAAACACTCCTAAGGACTGTCTTTGCCATCTGCTATTAATAATTACCGGTCTTTAATCGACTAACTTTTTCGGTTAGTTGTCAAATTACCCGCCGTTTACTGGAACCGATTTTATGAAATCGGCCCTAAATTACTTAACTATATATAATAAATTTTAGTAACAAACATTTCTCAAATATTTTGGCCTCTAGGCAGTGCTGGAAAAAATATTAACACAGGATTTAATAACTTAAACTAATTTAAGGTGGTCGAATTTCGACCAGGGGATATACTAGTATATATTATAAGACTAACAGTGTTGTTGTTACATGTCCATCAAATCCAAATTTTTTGATTGAAATATTGACCGAATCTGAAAGGAGTGGTGGCTCTGATGGTGGACTTTCAAACATTTCTATGAGCTGTTTTTCCCATCTCCTATTAATAATTACCAGTCTTTAATGGACTAATTTTTTTCGGTTAGTTGTCAAATTACCCGCCGTTTACTGGAACCGCTTTTATGAAATCGGCCCTAAATTACTTAACTATATATAATAAATTTCAGTAACAAACATTTCTCAAATATTTTGGCCTCTAGGCAGCGCTGGAAAAAATATTAACACAGGATTTAATAACTTAAACTAATTTAAGGTGGTCGAATTTCGACCAGGGGATATACTAGTATATATTATAAGAGTAACAGTGTTGTTGTTATATGTCCATCAAATCCAAATTTTTTGATTGAAATATTGACCGAATCTGAAAGGAGTGGTGGCTCTGATGGTGGACTTTCAAACATTTCTATGAGCTGTTTTTCCATCTCCTATTAATAATTACCAGTCTTTAATGGACTAATTTTTTTCGGTTAGTTGTCAAATTACCCGCCGTTTACTGGAACCGATTTTATGAAATCGGCCCTAAATTACTTAACTATATATAATAAATTTCAGTAACAAACATTTCTCAAATATTTTGGCCTCTAGGCAGTGCTGGAAAAAATTTTAACACAGGATTTAATAACTTAAACTAATTTAAGGTGGTCGAATTTCGACCAGGGGATATACTAGTATATATTATAAGACTAACAGTGTTGTTGTTACATGTCCATCAAATCCAAATTTTTTGATTGAAATATTGACCGAATCTGAAAGGAGTGGTGGCTCTGATGGTGGACTTTCAAACATTTCTATGAGCTGTTTTTCCCATCTCCTATTAATAATTACCAGTCTTTAATGGACTAATTTTTTTCGGTTAGTTGTCAAATTACCCGCCGTTTAGTGGAACCAACTTTTATGAAATCGGCCCTAAATTACTTAACTAAATATAATTAAATTCAGTAACAAACATTTCTCAGATATTTTGGCCTCTAGGCAGTGCTGGAAAAAAAATGAACAGAGGATTTAATAACTTAAACTAATTTAAGGTGGTCGAATTTCGACCACGGGATATACTAATATATATTTTAAGACAAACAGTGTTGTTGTTATGTGTCCATCAAATCCAAATTTTTTGATTGAAATATTGACCGAATCTGAAAGGAGTGGTGGCTCTGATGGTGGACTTTCAAACACTCCTCAGGACTTTTTTGCCATCTGCTATTAATAATTACCGGTCTTTAATCGACTAACTTTTCCGGTTAGTTGTCAAATTACCCGCCGTTTACTGGAACCGACTTTTATGAAATCGACCCTAAATTACTTAACTATATATAATAAATTTAAGTAACAAACATTTCTCAAATATTTTGGCCTCTAGGCAGTGCTGGAAAAAATATTAACAGAGGATTTAATAACTTAAACTAAATTAAGGTGGTCGAATTTCGACCACGGGATATACTAGTATATATTATAAAACTAACAGTGTTGTTGTTACATGTCTATCAAATCCAAATTTTTTGATTGAAATATTGACCGAATCTGAAAGGAGTGGTGGCTCTGATGGTGGACTTTCAAACATTCCTAAGAACTGTTTTTGCCATCTCCTATTAATAATTACCGGTCTTTAATGGACTAATTTTTTTCGGTTAGTTGTCGAATTACCCGCCGTATAGTGTGAACCGACTTTAATGAAAGCGGCCCTAAATACTCAACTATATATAAAAAATTTCAATAACAAAAATTTCTCAAATATTTTGGCCTCTAGGCAGTGCTGGAAAAAATATGAACAGAGGATTTAATAACTTAAACTAATTTAAGGTGGTCGAATTTCGACCACGGGATATACTAGTATATATTATAAAACTAACAGTGTTGTTGTTACATGTCCATCAAATCCAAATTTTTTTATTGAAATATTGACCGAATCTGAAAGGAGTGGTGGCTCTGATGGTGGACTTTCAAACATTTCTATGAGCTGTTTTTCCCATCTCCTATTAATAATTACCAGTCTTTAATGGACTAATTTTTTTCGGTTAGTTGTCAAATTACCCGCCGTTTACTGGAACCGATTTTATGAAATCGGCCCTAAATTACTTAACTATATATAATAAATTTCAGTAACAAACATTTCTCAAATATTTTGGCCTCTAGGCAGCGCTGGAAAAAATATTAACACAGGATTTAATAACTTAAACTAATTTAAGGTGGTCGAATTTCGACCAGGGGATATACTAGTATATATTATAAGAGTAACAGTGTTGTTGTTATATGTCCATCAAATCCAAATTTTTTGATTGAAATATTGACCGAATCTGAAAGGAGTGGTGGCTCTGATGGTGGACTTTCAAACATTTCTATGAGCTGTTTTTCCCATCTCCTATTAATAATTACCAGTCTTTAATGGACTAATTTTTTTCGGTTAGTTGTCAAATTACCCGCCGTTTACTGGAACCGATTTTATGAAATCGGCCCTAAATTACTTAACTATATATAATAAATTTCAGTAACAAACATTTCTCAAATATTTTGGCCTCTAGGCAGCGCTGGAAAAAATATTAACACAGGATTTAATAACTTAAACTAATTTAAGGTGGTCGAATTTCGACCAGGGGATATACTAGTATATATTATAAGAGTAACAGTGTTGTTGTTATATGTCCATCAAATCCAAATTTTTTGATTGAAATATTGACCGAATCTGAAAGGAGTGGTGGCTCTGATGGTGGACTTTCAAACATTTCTATGAGCTGTTTTTCCCATCTCCTATTAATAATTACCAGTCTTTAATGGACTAATTTTTTTCGGTTAGTTGTCAAATTACCCGCCGTTTAGTGGAACCAACTTTTATGAAATCGGCCCTAAATTACTTAACTAAATATAATTAAATTCAGTAACAAACATTTCTCAGATATTTTGGCCTCTAGGCAGTGCTGGAAAAAAAATGAACAGAGGATTTAATAACTTAAACTAATTTAAGGTGGTCGAATTTCGACCACGGGATATACTAATATATATTTTAAGACAAACAGTGTTGTTGTTATGTGTCCATCAAATCCAAATTTTTTGATTGAAATATTGACCGAATCTGAAAGGAGTGGTGGCTCTGATGGTGGACTTTCAAACACTCCTCAGGACTTTTTTGCCATCTGCTATTAATAATTACCGGTCTTTAATCGACTAACTTTTCCGGTTAGTTGTCAAATTACCCGCCGTTTACTGGAACCGACTTTTATGAAATCGACCCTAAATTACTTAACTATATATAATAAATTTAAGTAACAAACATTTCTCAAATATTTTGGCCTCTAGGCAGTGCTGGAAAAAATATTAACAGAGGATTTAATAACTTAAACTAAATTAAGGTGGTCGAATTTCGACCACGGGATATACTAGTATATATTATAAAACTAACAGTGTTGTTGTTACATGTCTATCAAATCCAAATTTTTTGATTGAAATATTGACCGAATCTGAAAGGAGTGGTGGCTCTGATGGTGGACTTTCAAACATTCCTAAGAACTGTTTTTGCCATCTCCTATTAATAATTACCGGTCTTTAATGGACTAATTTTTTTCGGTTAGTTGTCGAATTACCCGCCGTATAGTGTGAACCGACTTTAATGAAAGCGGCCCTAAATACTCAACTATATATAAAAAATTTCAATAACAAAAATTTCTCAAATATTTTGGCCTCTAGGCAGTGCTGGAAAAAATATGAACAGAGGATTTAATAACTTAAACTAATTTAAGGTGGTCGAATTTCGACCACGGGATATACTAGTATATATTATAAAACTAACAGTGTTGTTGTTACATGTCTATCAAATCCAAATTTTTTGATTGAAATATTGACCGAATCTAAAAGGAGTGGTGGCTCTGATGGTGGACTTTCAAACACTCATCAGGACTTTTTTTGCCATCTGCTATTAATAATTACCGGTCTTTAATCGACTAACTTTTTCGGTTAGTTGTCAAATTACCCGCCGTTTACTGGAACCGACTTTTATGAAATCGACCCTAAATTACTTAACTATATATAATAAATTTCAGTAACAAACATTTCTCAAATATTTTGGCCTCTAGGCAGTGCTGGAAAAAATATTAACAGAGGATTTAATAACTTAAACTAAATTAAGGTGGTCGAATTTCGACCACGGGATATACTAGTATATACTATAAGTCGAACAATGTTGTTGGTATATGTCCATCAAATCCAAATTTTTTTATTGAAATATTGACCGAATCTGAAAGGAGTGGTGGTTCTGATGGTGGACTTTCAAACATTTCTAAGAGCTGTTTTTGCCATCTCCTATTAATAATTACCAGTCTTTAATGGACTCATTTTTTTCGGTTAGTTGTCAAATTACCCGCCGTTTAGTGGAACCGACTTTTATGAAATCGGCCCTAAATTACTTAACTATATATAATTAATTTCAGTAACAAACATTTCTCAAATATTTTGGCCTCTAGGCAGTGCTGGAAAAAATATGAACAGAGGATTTAATAACTTAAACTAATTTAAGAGGGTCGAATTTCGACCACGGGATATACTAATATATATTTTAAGACTAACAGTGTTGTTGTTATGTGTCCATCAAATCCAAATTTTTGTATTGAAATATTGACCGAATCTGAAAGGAGTGGTGGTTCTGATGGTGGACTTTGAAACATTCATAAGAACTGTTTTTGCCATCTTCTATTAATAATTACCGGGTTTTAATGGACTGATTTTTTTGGTTGGTTGTCAAATTACCCGCCGTTTAGTGGAACCGACTTTTATGAAATCGGCTCTAAATTACTTAACTATATATAATTAATTTCAGTAACAAACATTTCTCAAATATTTTGGCCTCTAGGCAGTGCTGGAAAAATATGAACAGAGGATTCAATAACTTCAACTAATTTAAGGTGGTCGAATTTCGACCGCGGGATATACTAGTATATATTATAAGTCTAGCAATGTTGTTGGTATATGTCCATTAAATCCAAATTTTTTTATTGAAATATTGACCGAATCTGAAAGAAGTGGTGGCTCTGATGGTGGACTTTCAAACATTCCTAAGAACTGTTTTTGCCATCTCCTATTAATAATTACCGGTCTTTAATGGACTAATTTTGTTCGGTTAGTTGTCAAATTACCCGCCGTTTAGTGGAACCCACTTTTATGAAATCGGCCCTAAATTACTTAACTATATATAATTAATTTCAGTAACAAACATTTCTCAAATATTTTGGCCTCTAGGCAGTGCTGGAAAAATATGAACAGAGGATTCAATAACTTAAACTAAATTAAGGTGGTCGAATTTCGACCACGGGATATACTAGTATATACTATAAGTCGAACAATGTTGTTGGTATATGTCCATCAAATCCAAATTTTTTTATTGAAATATTGACCGAATCTGAAAGGAGTGGTGGTTCTGATGGTGGACTTTCAAACATTTCTAAGAGCTGTTTTTGCCATCTCCTATTAATAATTACCAGTCTTTAATGGACTCATTTTTTTCGGTTAGTTGTCAAATTACCCGCCGTTTAGTGGAACCGACTTTTATGAAATCGGCCCTAAATTACTTAACTATATATAATTAATTTCAGTAACAAACATTTCTCAAATATTTTGGCCTCTAGGCAGTGCTGGAAAAAATATGAACAGGGGATTTAATAACTTCAACTAATTTGAGGTGGTCGAATTTCGACCAGGCGATATACTAGTATATATTATAAGACTAACAGTGTTGTTGTTATATGTCCATCAAATCCAAATTTTTTTATTGAAATATTGACCGAAGCTGAAAGGAGTGGTGGCTCTGATGGTGAACTTTCAAACACTCCAAAGGACTGTTTTTGCCATCTCCTATTAATAATTAACCGTCTTTAA
Source organism: Merzomyia westermanni (assembly GCA_949987695.1). Lineage (NCBI taxonomy): Eukaryota > Metazoa > Arthropoda > Insecta > Diptera > Tephritidae > Merzomyia > Merzomyia westermanni. Next base: position 69,424,267 of record OX465292.1, read on the forward strand.
TAGACTTATTTTTTACGGTTAGTTGTCAAATTACCCGCCGTTTAGTGGAACCGACTCTTATGAAAGCGACCCTAAATTACTCAACTATATCTTATAAAATTCACTAACAAAAATTTCTCAAATATTTCGACCTCTAGGCAGTGCTGGAAAAAATATGAACAGAGGATTTAATAACTTAAACTAAATTAAGGTGGTCGAATTTCGACCAGGGGATATACTAGTATATATTATAAGACTAACAGTGTTGTTGTTATGTGTCCATCAAATCCAAATTTTTTTATTGAAATATTGACCGAATCTGAAAGGAGTGGTGGCTCTGATGGTGGACTTTCAAACATTCCTAAGAACTGTTTTTGCCATCTCCTATTAATAATTACCGGTCTTTAATGGACTAATTTTTTCGCTTAGTTGTCAAATTACCCGCCGTTTAGTGGAACCGACTTTTATGAAATCGGCCCTAAATTACTTAACTATATATAATTAATTTCAGTAACAAACATTTCTCAAATATTTTGGCCTCTAGGCAGTGCTGGAAAAATATGAACAGAGGATTCAATAACTTCAACTAATTTAAGGTGGTCGAATTTCGACCAGGGGATATACTAGTATATATTATAAGACTAACAGTGTTGTTGTTATGTGTCCATCAAATCCAAATTTTTTTATTGAAATATTGACCGAATCTGAAAGGAGTGGTGGCTCTGATGGTGGACTTTCAAACATTCCTAAGAACTGTTTTTGCCATCTCCTTTTAATAATTACCAGTCTTTAATGGACTAATTTTGTTCGGTTAGTTGTCAAATTACCCGCCGTTTAGTGGAACCCACTTTTATGAAATCGGCCCTAAATTACTTAACTATATATAATTAATTTCAGTAACAAACATTTCTCAAATATTTTGGCCTCTAGGCAGTGCTGGAAAAATATGAACAGAGGATTCAATAACTTCAACTAATTTAAGGTGGTCGAATTTCGACCAGGGGATATACTAGTATATATTATAAGACTAACAGTGTTGTTGTTATGTGTCCATCAAATCCAAATTTTTTTATTGAAATATTGACCGAATCTGAAAGGAGTGGTGGCTCTGATGGTGGACTTTCAAACATTCCTAAGAACTGTTTTTGCCATCTCCTATTAATAATTACCGGTCTTTAATGGACTAATTTTTTCGCTTAGTTGTCAAATTACCCGCCGTTTAGTGGAACCGACTTTTATGAAATCGGCCCTAAATTACTTAACTATATATAATTAATTTCAGTAACAAACATTTCTCAAATATTTTGGCCTCTAGGCAGTGCTGGAAAAAATATGAACAGGGGATTTAATAACTTCAACTAATTTGAGGTGGTCGAATTTCGACCAGGCGATATACTAGTATATATTATAAGACTAACAGTGTTGTTGTTATATGTCCATCAAATCCAAATTTTTTTATTGAAATATTGACCGAAGCTGAAAGGAGTGGTGGCTCTGATGGTGAACTTTCAAACACTCCAAAGGACTGTTTTTGCCATCTCCTATTAATAATTAACCGTCTTTAATAGACTTATTTTTTACGGTTAGTTGTCAAATTACCCGCCGTTTAGTGGAACCGACTCTTATGAAAGCGACCCTAAATTACTCAACTATATCTTATAAAATTCACTAACAAAAATTTCTCAAATATTTCGACCTCTAGGCAGTGCTGGAAAAAATATGAACAGAGGATTTAATAACTTAAACTAAATTAAGGTGGTCGAATTTCGACCACGGGATATACTAGTATATATTATAAGTCTAACAATGTTATTGGTATATGTCCATCAAATCCAAATTTTTTTATTGAAATATTGACCGAATCTGGAAGAAGTGGTGGCTCTGATGGTGAACTTTCAAACACTCCAAAGGACTGTTTTTGCCATCTCCTATTAATAATTAACCGTCTTTAATAGACTTATTTTTTACGGTTAGTTGTCAAATTACCCGCCGTTTAGTGGAACCGACTCTTATGAAATCGGCCCTATATTACTTAACTATATATAATAAATTTCAGAAACCAACATTTCTCAAATATTTCAGCCTCTAGGCAGTGCTGGAAAAAATATGAACAGAGGATTTAATAACTTAAACTAAATTAAGGTGGTCGAATTTCGACCACGGGATATACTAGTATATATTATAAGACTAACAGTGTTGTTGTTACATGTCCATCAAATCCAAGTTTTTTTATCGAAATATTGACCGAATCTGAAAGGAGTGGTGGCTCTGATGGTGGACTTTCAAACATTCCTAAGAACTGTTTTTGCCATCTCCTATTAATAATTACCGGTCTTTAATGGACTAATTTTTTTCGGTTAGTTGTCAAATTACCCGCCGTTTAGTAGAACCGACTTTTATGAAATCGGCCCTAAATTACTTAACTATATATAATTTATTTCAGTAACCAAAAATTTCTCAAATATTTTGGCCTCTAGGCAGTGCTGGAAAAATATGAACAGAGGATTTAATAACTTCAACTAATTTAAGGTGGTCGAATTTCGACCAGGGGATATACTAGTATATATTATAAGACTAACAGTTTTGTTGTTATATGTCCATCAAATCCAAATTTTTTTATTGAAATATTGACCGAATCTGAAAGGAGTGGTGGATCTGATGGTGGACTTTCAAACATTCCTAAGAACTGTTTTTGCCATCTCCTTTTAATAATTACCGCTCTTTAATGGACTAATTTTTTTCGGTTAGTTGTCAAATTACCCGCCGTTTAGTGTGAACCGACTTTTATGAAAGCGGCCCTAAATTACTCAACTATATCTAATAAAATTCACTAACAAAAATTTCTCAAATATTTCGACCTCTAGGCAGTGCTGGAAGAAATATGAACAGCGGATTTAATAACTTAAACTAAATTTAGGTGGTCGAATTTCGACCAGGGGATATACTAGTATATATTATAAGACTAACAGTTTTGTTGTTATATGTCCATCAAATCAAAATTTTTTTATTGAAATATTGACCGAATCTGAAAGGAGTGGTGGATCTGATGGTGGACTTTCAAACATTCCTAAGAACTGTTTTTGCCATCTCCTTTTAATAATTACCGCTCTTTAATGGACTAATTTTTTTCGGTTAGTTGTCAAATTACCCGCAGTTTAGTGGAACCCACTTTTATGAAATCGGCCCTAAATTACTTAACTATATATAATTAATTTCAGTAACAAACATTTCTCAAATATTTTGGCCTCTAGGCAGTGCTGGAAAAATATGAACAGAGGATTCAATAACTTCAACTAATTTAAGGTGGTCGAATTTCGACCAGGGGATATACTAGTATATATTATAAGACTAACAGTGTTATTGTTATGTGTCCATCAAATCCAAATTTTTTTATTGAAAGATTGACCGAATCTGAAAGGAGTGGTGGCTCTGATGGTGGACTTTCAAACATTCCTAAGAACTGTTTTTGCCATCTCCTATTAATAATTACCGGTCTTTAATGGACTAATTTTTTTCGCTTAGTTGTCAAATTACCCGCCGTTTAGTGGAACCGACTTTTATGAAATCGGCATTAAATTACTTAACTATATATAATTAATTTCAGTAACAAACATTTCTCAAATATTTTGGCCTCTAGGCAGTGCTGGAAAAAATATGAACAGGGGATTTAATAACTTCAACTAATTTGAGGTGGTCGAATTTCGACCCGTGGATATACTAGTATATATTATAAGTCTAACAATGTTGTTGGTATATGTCTATCAAATCCAAATTTTTTTATTGAAATATAGACCGAATCTGAAAGGAGTTGTGGCTCTGATGGTGGACTTTCAAACATTCCTAAGAACTGTTTTTGCCATCTCCTATTAATAATTACCGGTCTTTAATGGACTGATTTTTTTCGGTTGGTTGTCAAATTACCCGCCGTTTAGTGTGAACCGACTTTTATGAAGCGGCCCTAAATTACTTAACTATATATAATAAATTTTAGTAACAAACATTTCTCAAATATTCCAGCCTCTAGGCAGTGCTGGAAAAAATACGAACAGAGGATTTAATAACTTAAACTAATTTAAGGTGGTCGAATTTCGACCACGGGATATGCTAGTATATGTTATAAATCTAACAATGTTGTTGGTATATGTGCATCAAATCCAAATTTTTTTATTGAAATATAGACCGAATCTGACAGGAGTTGTGGCTCTGATGGTGGACTTTCAAACATTCCTAAGAACTGCTTTTGCCATCTCCTATTAATAATTACCGGTCTTTAATGGACTGATTTTTTTCGGTTGGTTGTCAAATTACCCGCCGTTTAGTGTGAACCGACTTTTATGAAAGCGGCCCTAAATTACACAACTATATATATTAAATTTCAGTAACAAACATTTCTCAAATATTTCGGCCTCTAGGCAGTGCTGGAAAAAATACGAACAGAGGATTTATTAACTTAAACTAATTTAAGGTGGTCGAATTTCGACCACGGGATATACTAGTATATATTATAAGTCTAACAATGTTGTTGGTATATGTCCATCAAATCCAAATTTTTTTATTGAAATATAGACCGAATCTGAAAGGAGTTGTGGCTCTGATGGTGGACTTTCAAACATTCCTAAGAACTGTTTTTGCCATCTCCTATTAATAATTACCGGTCTTTAATGGACTGATTTTTTTCGGTTGGTTGTCAAATTACCCGCCGTTTAGTGTGAACCGACTTTTATGAAAGCAGCCCTAAATTACACAACTATATATATTAAATTTCAGTAACAAACATTTCTCAAATATTTCGGCCTCTAGGCAGTGCTGGAAAAAATACGAACAGAGGATTTATTAACTTAAACTAATTTAAGGTGGTCGAATTTCGACCACGGGATATACTAGTATATATTATAAGTCTAACAATGTTGTTGGTATATGTCCATCAAATCCAAATTTTTTTATTGAAATATAGACCGAATCTGAAAGGAGTTGTGGCTCTGATGGTGGACTTTCAAACATTCCTAAGAACTGTTTTTGCCATCTCCTATTAATAATTACCGGTCTTTAATGGACTGATTTTTTTCGGTTGGTTGTCAAATTACCCGCCGTTTAGTGTGAACCGACTTTTATGAAGCGGCCCTAAATTACTTAACTATATATAATTAATTTCAGTAACAAACATTTCTCAAATATTTTGGCCTCTAGGCAGTGCTGGAAAAATATGAACAGAGGATTCAATAACTTCAACTAATTTAAGGTGGTCGAATTTCGACCAGGGGCTATACTAGTATATATTATAAGACTAACAGTGTTATTGTTATGTGTCCATCAAATCCAAATTTTTTTATTGAAATATTGACCGAATCTGAAAGGAGTGGTGGCTCTGATGGTGGACTTTCAAACATTCCTAAGAACTGTTTTTGCCATCTCCTATTAATAATTACCGGTCTTTAATGGACTAATTTTTTTCGCTTAGTTGTCAAATTACCCGCCGTTTAGTGGAACCGACTTTTATGAAATCGGCCCTAAATTACTTAACTATATATAAATTATTTCAGTAACAAACATTTCTCAAATAGTTTGGCCTCTAGGCAGTGCTGGAAAAAATATGAACAGGGGATTTAATAACTTCAACTAATTTGAGGTGGTCGAATTTCGACCCGTGGATATACTAGTATATATTATAAGTCTAACAATGTTGTTGGTATATGTCTATCAAATCTAAATTTTTTTATTGAAATATAGACCGAATCTGAAAGGAGTTGTGGCTCTGATGGTGGACTTTCAAACATTCCTAAGAACTGTTTTTGCCATCTCCTATTAATAATTACCGGTCTTTAATGGACTGATTTTTTTCGGTTGGTTGTCAAATTACCCGCCGTTTAGTGTGAACCGACTTTTATGAAGCGGCCCTAAATTACTTAACTATATATAATTAATTTCAGTAACAAACATTTCTCAAATATTTTGGCCTCTAGGCAGTGCTGGAAAAATATGAACAGAGGATTCAATAACTTCAACTAATTTAAGGTGGTCGAATTTCGACCAGGGGATATACTAGTATATACTATAAGACTAACAGTGTTATTGTTATGTGTCCATCAAATCCAAATTTTTTTATTGAAATATTGACCGAGTCTGAAAGGAGTGGTGGCTCTGATGGTGGACTTTCAAACAATCCTAAGAACTGTTTTTGCCATCTCCTATTAATAATTACCGGTCTTTAATGGACTAATTTTTTTCGCTTAGTTGTCAAATTACCCGCCGTTTAGTGGAACCGACTTTTATGAAATCGGCCCTAAATTACTTAACTATATATAATAAATTTCAGTAACAAGCATTTTTCAAATATTTCAGCCTCTAGGCAGTGCTGGAAAAAATATGAACAGAGGATTGAATAACTTAAACTAATTCCAGGTGGTCGAATTTCAACCATGGGATATACTAGTATATTTTATAAGTCTAACAATATTGTTGGTATACGAGTATGTCCATCAAATCCAAATTTTTTTATTGAAATATAGACCGAATCTGAAAGGAGGGGTGGCTCTGATGTTGGCCTTTCAAACATTCCTAAGAACTGTTTTTGCCATCTCCTATTAATAATTACCGGTCTTTATTGGACTGATTTTTTCGGTTGGTTGTCAAATTACCCGCCGTTTAGTGTGAATAGACTTTTATGAAAGTGGTCCTAAATTACTCAACTATATGTAATAAATTTCAGTAACAACCATTTTTCAAATATTTCAGCCTCTAGGCAGTGCTGGAAAAAATACGAACAGAGGATTTAATAACTTAAACTAATTTAAGGTGGTCGAATTTCGACCACGGGATATACTAGTATATGTTATAAATCTAACAATGTTGTTGGTATATGTGCATCAAATCCAAATTTTTTTATTGAAATATAGACCGAATCTGAAAGGAGTTGTGGCTCTGATGGTGGACTTTCAAACATTCCTAAGAACTGTTTTTGCCATCTCCTATTAATAATTACCGGTCTTTAATGGACTGATTTTTTTCGGTTGGTTGTCAAATTACCCGCCGTTTAGTGTGAACCGACTTTTATGAAAGCGGCCCTAAATTACACAACTATATATATTAAATTTCAGTAACAAACATTTCTCAAATATTTCGGCCTCTAGGCAGTGCTGGAAAAAATACGAACAGAGGATTTATTAACTTAAACTAATTTAAGGTGGTCGAATTTCGACCACGGGATATACTAGTATATATTATAAGTCTAACAATGTTGTTGGTATATGTCCATCAAATCCAAATTTTTTTATTGAAATATAGACCGAATCTGAAAGGAGTTGTGGCTCTGATGGTGGACTTTCAAACATTCCTAAGAACTGTTTTTGCCATCTCCTATTAATAATTACCGGTCTTTAATGGACTGATTTTTTTCGGTTGGTTGTCAAATTACCCGCCGTTTAGTGTGAACCGACTTTTATGAAAGCAGCCCTAAATTACACAACTATATATATTAAATTTCAGTAACAAACATTTCTCAAATATTTCGGCCTCTAGGCAGTGCTGGAAAAAATACGAACAGAGGATTTATTAACTTAAACTAATTTAAGGTGGTCGAATTTCGACCACGGGATATACTAGTATATATTATAAGTCTAACAATGTTGTTGGTATATGTCCATCAAATCCAAATTTTTTTATTGAAATAAAGACCGAATCTGAAAGGAGTTGTGGCTCTGATGGTGGACTTTCAAACATTCCTAAGAACTGTTTTTGCCATCTCCTATTAATAATTACCGGTCTTTAATGGACTGATTTTTCGGTTGGTTGTCAAATTACCCGCCGTTTAGTGTGAACCGACTTTTATGAAGCGGCCCTAAATTACTTAACTATATATAATTAATTTCAGTAACAAACATTTCTCAAATAGTTTGGCCTCTAGGCAGTGCTGGAAAAAATATGAACAGGGGATTTAATAACTTCAACTAATTTGAGGTGGTCGAATTTCGACCCGTGGATATACTAGTATATATTATAAGTCTAACAATGTTGTTGGTATATGTCTATCAAATCCAAATTTTTTTATTGAAATATAGACCGAATCTGAAAGGAGTTGTGGCTCTGATGGTGGACTTTCAAACATTCCTAAGAACTGTTTTTGCCATCTCCTATTAATAATTACCGGTCTTTAATGGACTGATTTTTTTCGGTTGGTTGTCAAATTACCCGCCGTTTAGTGTGAACTGACTTTTATGAAGCGGCCCTAAATTACTTAACTATATATAATTAATTTCAGTAACAAACATTTCTCAAATATTTTGGCCTCTAGGCAGTGCTGGAAAAATATGAACAGAGGATTCAATAACTTCAACTAATTTAAGGTGGTCGAATTTCGACCAGGGGATATACTAGTATATACTATAAGACTAACAGTGTTATTGTTATGTGTCCATCAAATCCAAATTTTTTTATTGAAATATTGACCGAGTCTAAAAGGAGTGGTGGCTCTGATGGTGGACTTTCAAACAATCCTAAGAACTGTTTTTGCCATCTCCTATTAATAATTACCGGTCTTTAATGGACTAATTTTTTTCGCTTAGTTGTCAAATTACCCGCCGTTTAGTGGAACCGACTTTTATGAAATCGGCCCTAAATTACTTAACTATATATAATAAATTTCAGTAACAAGCATTTTTCAAATATTTCAGCCTCTAGGCAGTGCTGGAAAAAATATGAACAGAGGCTTGAATAACTTAAACTAATTCCAGGTGGTCGAATTTCAACCACGGGATATACTAGTATATTTTATAAGTCTAACAATATTGTTGGTATACGAGTATGTCCATCAAATCCAAATTTTTTTATTGAAATATCGACCGAATCTGAAAGGAGGGGTGGCTCTGATGTTGGCCTTTCAAACATTCCTAAGAACTGTTTTTGCCATCTCCTATTAATAATTACCGGTCTTTATTGGACTGATTTTTTCGGTTGGTTGTCAAATTACCCGCCGTTTAGTGTGAATAGACTTTTATGAAAGTGGTCCTAAATTACTCAACTATATGTAATAAATTTCAGTAACAACCATTTTTCAAATATTTCAGCCTCTAGGCAGTGCTGGAAAAAATACGAACAGAGGATTTAATAACTTACACTAATTTAAGGTGGTCGAATTTCGACCACGGGATATACTAGTATATGTTATAAATCTAACAATGTTGTTGGTATATGTGCATCAAATCCAAATTTTTTTATTGAAATATAGACCGAATCTGAAAGGAGTTGTGGCTCTGATGGTGGACTTTCAAACATTCCTAAGAACTGTTTTTGCCATCTCCTATTAATAATTACCGGTCTTTAATGGACTGATTTTTTTCGGTTGGTCGTCAAATTACCCGCCGTTTAGTGTGAACCGACTTTTATGAAAGCGGCCCTAAATTACTATATATTAAATTTCAGTAACAAACATTTCTCAAATATTTCGGCCTCTAGGAAGTGCTGGAAAAAATACGAACAGAGGATTTATTAACTTAAACTAATTTAAGGTGGTCGAATTTCGACCACGGGATATACTAGTATATATTATAAGTCTAACAATATTGTTGGTATACGAGTATGTCCATCAAATCCAAATTTTTTTATTGAAATATAGACCGAATCTGAAAGGAGGGGTGGCTCTGATGTTGGCCTTTCAAACATTCCTAAGAACTGTTTTTGCCATCTCCTATTAATAATTACCGGTCTTTATTGGACTGATTTTTTCGGTTGGTTGTCAAATTACCCGCCGTTTAGTGTGAATAGACTTTTATGAAAGTGGTCCTAAATTGCTCAACTATATGTAATAAATTTCAGTAAAAACCATTTTTCAAATATTTCAGCCTCTAGGCAGTGCTGGAAAAAATACGAACAGAGGATTGAATAACTTAAACTAATTCCAGGTGGTCGAATTTCAACCACGGGATATACTAGTATATTTTATAAGTCTAACAATATTGTTGGTATACGAGTATGTCCATCAAATCCAAATTTTTTTATTGAAATATAGACCGAATCTGAAAGGAGAGGTGGCTCTGATGTTGGCCTTTCAAACATTCCTAAGAACTGTTTTTGCCATCTCCTATTAATAATTACCGGTCTTTAATGGACTGATTTTTTTCGGTTGGTTGTCAAATTACCCGCCGTTTGGTGTGAACCGACTTTTATGAAGCGGCCCTAAATTACTTAACTATATATAATTAATTTCAGTAACAAACATTTCTCAAATATTTTGGCCTCTAGGCAGTGCTGGAAAAATATGAACAGAGGATTCAATAACTTCAACTAATTTAAGGTGGTCGAATTTCGACCAGGGGATATACTAGTATATACTATAAGACTAACAGTGTTATTGTTATGTGTCCATCAAATCCAAATTTTTTTATTGAAATATTGACCGAGTCTGAAATGAGTGGTGGCTCTGATGGTGGACTTTCAAACAATCCTAAGAACTGTTTTTGCCATCTCCTATTAATAATTACCGGTCTTTAATGGACTAATTTTTTCGCTTAGTTGTCAAATTACCCGCCGTTTAGTGTGAACCGACTTTTATGAAGCGGCCCTAAATTACTTAACTATATATAATAAATTTTAGTAACAAACATTTCTCAAATATTCCAGCCTCTAGGCAGTGCTGGAAAAAATACGAACAGAGGATTTAATAACTTAAACTAATTTAAGGTGGTCGAATTTCAACCACGGGATATACTAGTATATTTTATAAGTCTAACAATATTGTTGGTATACGAGTATGTCCATCAAATCCAAATTTTTTTATTGAAATATAGACCGAATCTGAAAGGAGGGGTGGCTCTGATGTTGGCCTTTCAAACATTCCTAAGAACTGTTTTTGCCATCTCCTATTAATAATTACCGGTCTTTATTGGACTGATTTTTTCGGTTGGTTGTCAAATTACCCGCCGTTTAGTGTGAATAGACTTTTATGAAAGTGGTCCTAAATTACTCAACTATATGTAATAAATTTCAGTAACAACCATTTTTCAAATATTTCAGCCTCTAGGCAGTGCTGGAAAAAATACGAACAGAGGATTTAATAACTTAAACTAATTTAAGGTGGTCGAATTTCGACCACGGGATATACTAGTATATGTTATAAATCTAACAATGTTGTTGGTATATGTGCATCAAATCCAAATTTTTTTATTGAAATATAGACCGAATCTGAAAGGAGTTGTGGCTCTGATGGTGGACTTTCAAACATTCCTAAGAACTGTTTTTGCCATCTCCTATTAATAATTACCGGTCTTTAATGGACTGATTTTTTTCGGTTGGTCGTCAAATTACCCGCCGTTTAGTGTGAACCGACTTTTATGAAAGCGGCCCTAAATTACACAACTATATATATTAAATTTCAGTAACAAACATTTCTCAAATATTTCGGCCTCTAGGAAGTGCTGGAAAAAATACGAACAGAGGATTTATTAACTTAAACTAATTTAAGGTGGTCGAATTTCGACCACGGGATATACTAGTATATATTATAAGTCTAACAATGTTGTTGGTATATGTCCATCAAATCCAAATTTTTTTATTGAAATATAGACCGAATCTGAAAGGAGTTGTGGCTCTGATGGTGAACTTTCAAACATTCCTAAGAACTGTTTTTGCCATCTCCTTTTAATAATTACCGGTCTTTAATGGACTGATTTTTTTCGGTTGGTTGTCAAATTACCCGCCGTTTAGTGTGAACCGACTTTTATGAAGCGGCCCTAAATTACTTAACTATATATAATAAATTTTAGTAACAAACATTTCTCAAATATTCCAGCCTCTAGGCAGTGCTGGAAAAAATACGAACAGAGGATTTAATAACTTAAACTAATTTAAGGTGGTCGAATTTCGACCACGGGATATACTAGTATATGTTATAAATCTAACAATGTTGTTGGTATATGTGCATCAAATCCAAATTTTTTTATTGAAATATAGACCGAATCTGAAAGAAGTTGTGGCTCTGATGGTGGACTTTCAAACATTCCTAAGAACTGTTTTTGCCATCTCCTATTAATAATTACCGGTCTTTAATGGACTGATTTTTTTCGGTTGGTTGTCAAATTACCCGCCGTTTAGTGTGAACCGACATTTATGAAAGCGGCCCTAAATTACACAACTCTATATATTAAATTTCAGTAACAAACATTTCTCAAAGATTTAATAACTTAAACTAATTTAAGGTGGTCGAATTTCGACCACGGGATATACTAGTATATGTTATAAATCTAACAATGTTGTTGGTATATGTGCATCAAATCCAAATTTTTTTATTGAAATATAGACCGAATCTGAAAGGAGTTGTGGCTCTGATGGTGGACTTTCAAACATTCCTAAGAACTGTTTTTGCCATCTCCTATTAATAATTACCGGTCTTTAATGGACTGATTTTTTTCGGTTGGTCGTCAAATTACCCGCCGTTTAGTGTGAACCGACTTTTATGAAAGCGGTCCTAAATTACACAACTATATATATTAAATTTCAGTAACAAACATTTCTCAAATATTTCGGCCTCTAGGCAGTGCTGGAAAAAATACGAACAGAGGATTTATTAACTTAAACTAATTTAAGGTGGTCGAATTTCGACCACGGGATATACTAGTATATATTATAAGTCTAACAATGTTGTTGGTATATGTCCATCAAATCCAAATTTTTTTATTGAAATATAGACCGAATCTGAAAGGAGTTGTGGCTCTGATGGTGGACTTTCAAACATTCCTAAGAACTGTTTTTGCCATCTCCTATTAATAATTACCGGTCTTTAATGGACTGATTTTTTTCGGTTGGTTGTCAAATTACCCGCCGTTTAGTGTGAACCGACTTTTATGAAGCGGCCCTAAATTACTTAACTATATATAATAAATTTTAGTAACAAACATTTCTCAAATATTCCAGCCTCTAGGCAGTGCTGGAAAAAATACGAACAGAGGATTTAATAACTTAAACTAATTTAAGGTGGTCGAATTTCGACCACGGGATATACTAGTATATGTTATAAATCTAACAATGTTGTTGGTATATGTGCATCAAATCCAAATTTTTTTATTGAAATATAGACCGAATCTGAAAGGAGTTGTGGCTCTGATGGTGGACTTTCAAACATTCCTAAGAACTGTTTTTGCCATCTCCTATTAATAATTACCGGTCTTTAATGGACTGATTTTTTTCGGTTGGTTGTCAAATTACCCGCCGTTTAGTGTGAACCGACTTTTATGAAAGCGGCCCTAAATTACACAACTATATATATTAAATTTCAGTAACAAACATTTCTCAAATATTTAATAACTTAAACTAATTTAAGGTGGTCGAATTTCGACCACGGGATATACTAGTATATATTATAAGTCTAACAATGTTGTTGGTATATGTCCATCAAATCAAAATTTTTTTATTGAAATATAGACCGAATCTGAAAGGAGTTGTGGCTCTGATGGTGGACCTTCAAACAATGCCTAAGAACTGTTTTTGCCATCTCCTATTAATAATTACCGGTCTTTAATGGACTGATTTTTTTCGGTTGGTTGTCAAATTACCCGCCGTTTAGTGTGAACCGGCTTTTATGAAAGCGGCCTTAAATTACTTAACTATATATAATAAATTTCAGTAACAACCATTTTTCAAATATTTCAGCCTCTAGGCAGTGCTGGAAAAAATACGAACAGAGGATTTAATAACTTAAACTAATTTAAGGTGGTCGAATTTCGACCACGGGATATACTAGTGTATATTATAAGTCAAACAATGTTGTTGGTATATGTCTATCAAATCCAAATTTTTTGATTGAAATATAGACCGAATTTGAAAGGAGTTGTGGCTCTGATGGTGGACTTTCAAACATTCCTAAGAACTGTTTTTGCCATCTCCTATTAATAATTACCGGTCTTTAATGGACTGATTTTTTTCGGTTGGTTGTCAAATTACTGTGAACCCACTTTTATGAAAGCGGCCTTAAATTGCTTAACTATATATATTAAATTTCAGTATCAGCCATTTTTCAAATATTTCAGCCTCTAGGCAGTGCTCGAAAAAATATGAACAGAGGATTGAATAACTTAAACTAATTCAAGGTGGTCGAATTTCAACCACGGGATATACTAGTATATTTTATAAGTCTAACAATATTGTTGGTATACGAGTATGTCCATCAAATCCAAATTTTTTTATTGAAATATAGACCGAATCTGAAAGGAGGGGTGGCTCTGATGTTGGCCTTTCAAACATTCCTAAGAACTGTTTTTGCCATCTCCTATTAATAATTACCGGTCTTTAATGGACTGATTTTTTCGGTTGGTTGTCAAATTACCCGCCGTTTAGTGTGAATAGACTTTTATGAAAGTGGTCCTAAATTACTCAACTATATGTAATAAATTTCAGTAACAACCATTTTTCAAATATTTCAGCCTCTAGGCAGTGCTGGAAAAAATACGAACAGAGGATTTAATAACTTCAACTAATTTAAGGTGGTCGAATTTCGACCACGGGATATACTAGTATATATTATAAGTCTAACAATGTTGTTGGTATACGAGGTGTGTTCAAAAAGTATCGCGAATTTTGAATTTTCGCTGGTTACGACTTTTATGAAAGTGGTCCTAAATTACTCAACTATATGTAATAAATTTCAGTAACAACCATTTTTCAAATATTTCAGCCTCTAGGCAGTGCTGGAAAAAATACGAACAGAGGATTTAATAACTTAAACTAATTTAAGGTGGTCGAATTTCGACCACGGGATATACTAGTATATATTATAAGTCTAACAATGTTGTTGGTATACTCGTACTAGTATATATTATAAGACTAACAGTGTCGTTGTTATATGTCCATCAAATCCAAATTTTTTTATTGAAATATAGACCGAAGCTGAAAGGAGTGGTGGCTCTGATGGTGGACTTTCAAACATTCCTAAGAACTGTTTTTGCCATCTCCTATTAATAATTACCGGTCTTTAATGGACTAATTTTTTTCGCTTAGTTGTCAAATTACCCGCCGTTTAGTGGAACCGACTTTTATGAAATCGGCCCTAAATTACTTAACTATATATAATAAATTTCAGTATCAAGCATTTTTCAAATATTTCAGCCTCTAGGCAGTGCTGGAAAAAATATGAACAGAGGATTGAATAACTTAAACTAATTCAAGGTGGTCGAATTTCAACCACGGGATATACTAGTATATTTTATAAGTCTAACAATATTGTTGGTATACGAGTATGTCCATCAAATCCAAATTTTTTTATTGAAATATAGACCGAATCTGAAAGGAGGGGTGGCTCTGATGTTGGACTTTCAAACATTCCTAAGAACTGTTTTTGCCATCTCCTATTAATAATTACCGGTCTTTAATGGACTGATTTTTTTCGGTTGGTTGTCATATTACCCGCCGTTTAGTGTGAACCGACTTATATGAAGCGGCCCTAAATTACTTAACTATATATAATTAATTTCAGTAACAAACATTTCTCAAATATTTTGGCCTCTAGGCAGTGCTGGAAAAATATGAACAGAGGATTCAATAACTTAAACTAATTCAAGGTGGTCGAATTTCAACCACGGGATATACTAGTATATTTTATAAGTCTAACAATATTGTTGGTATACGAGTATGTCCATCAAATCCAAATTTTTTTATTGAAATATTGACCGAAGCTGAAAGGAGTGGTGGCTCTGATGGTGGACTTTCAAACATTCCTAAGAACTGTTTTTGCCATCTCCTATTAATAATTACCGGTCTTTAATGGACTAATTTTTTTCGCTTAGTTGTCAAATTACCCGCCGTTTAGTGGAACCGACTTTTATGAAATCGGCCCTAAATTACTTAACTATATATAATAAATTTCAGTAACAAGCATTTTTCAAATATTTCAGCCTCTAGGCAGTGCTGGAAAAAATATGAACAGAGGATTGAATAACTTAAACTAATTCAAGGTGGTCGAATTTCAACCACGGGATATACTAGTATATTTTATAAGTCTAACAATATTGTTGGTATACGAGTATGTCCATAAAATCCAAATTTTTTTATTGAAATATAGACCGAATCTGAAAGGAGGGGTGGCTCTGATGTTGGACTTTCAAACATTCCTAAGAACTGTTTTTGCCATCTCCTATTAATAATTACCGGTCTTTAATGGGCTAATTTTTTTCGCTTAGTTGTCAAATTACCCGCCGTTTAGTGGAACCGACTTTTATGAAATCGGCCCTAAATTACTTAACTATATATAATTAATTTCAGTAACAAACATTTCTCAAATATTTTGGCCTCTAGGCAGTGCTGGAAAAAATATGAACAGGGGATTTAATAACTTCAACTAATTTGAGGTGGTCGAATTTCGACCACGGGATATGCTAGTATATGTTATAAATCTAACAATGTTGTTGGTATATGTGCATCAAATCCAATTTTTTTTATTGAAATATAGACCGAATCTGAAAGGAGTTGTGGCTCTGATGGTGGACTTTCAAACATTCCTAAGAACTGTTTTTGCCATCTCCTATTAATAATTACCGGTCTTTAATGGACTGATTTTTTTCGGTTGGTTGTCAAATTACCCGCCGTTTAGTGTGAACCGACTTTTATGAAGCGGCCCTAAATTACTTAACTATATATAATAAATTTTAGTAACAAACATTTCTCAAATATTCCAGCCTCTAGGCAGTGCTGGAAAAAATACGAACAGAGGATTTAATAACTTAAACTAATTTAAGGTGGTCGAATTTCGACCACGGGATATGCTAGTATATGTTATAAATCTAACAATGTTGTTGGTATATGTGCATCAAATCCAAATTTTTTTATTGAAATATAGACCGAATCTGAAAGGAGTTGTGGCTCTGATGTTGGACTTTCAAACATTCCTAAGAACTGTTTTTGCCATCTCCTATTAATAATTACCGGTCTTTAATGGACTGATTTTTTTCGGTTGGTTGTCAAATTACCCGCCGTTTAGTGTGAACCGACTTATATGAAGCGGCCCTAAATTACTTAACTATATATAATTAATTTCAGTAACAAACATTTCTCAAATATTTTGGCCTCTAGGCAGTGCTGGAAAAATATGAACAGAGGATTCAATAACTTAAACTAATTCAAGGTGGTCGAATTTCAACCACGGGATATACTAGTATATTTTATAAGTCTAACAATATTGTTGGTATACGAGTATGTCCATCAAATCCAAATTTTTTTATTGAAATATTGACCGAAGCTGAAAGGAGTGGTGGCTCTGATGGTGGACTTTCAAACATTCCTAAGAACTGTTT
Organism: Merzomyia westermanni; assembly: GCA_949987695.1. Taxonomy (NCBI): domain Eukaryota; kingdom Metazoa; phylum Arthropoda; class Insecta; order Diptera; family Tephritidae; genus Merzomyia; species Merzomyia westermanni. The sequence continues at coordinate 69,441,513 of OX465292.1, forward strand.
TTGCCATCTCCTATTAATAATTACCGGTCTTTAATGGACTAATTTTTTTCGCTTAGTTGTCAAATTACCCGCCGTTTAGTGGAACCGACTTTTATGAAATCGGCCCTAAATTACTTAACTATATATAATAAATTTCAGTAACAAGCATTTTTCAAATATTTCAGCCTCTAGGCAGTGCTGGAAAAAATATGAACAGAGGATTGAATAACTTAAACTAATTCAAGGTGGTCGAATTTCAACCACGGGATATACTAGTATATTTTATAAGTCTAACAATATTGTTGGTATACGAGTATGTCCATCAAATCCAAATTTTTTTATTGAAATATAGACCGAATCTGAAAGGAGGGGTGGCTCTGATGTTGGACTTTCAAACATTCCTAAGAACTGTTTTTGCCATCTCCTATTAATAATTACCGGTCTTTAATGGGCTAATTTTTTTCGCTTAGTTGTCAAATTACCCGCCGTTTAGTGGAACCGACTTTTATGAAATCGGCCCTAAATTACTTAACTATATATAATTAATTTCAGTAACAAACATTTCTCAAATATTTTGGCCTCTAGGCAGTGCTGGAAAAAATATGAACAGGGGATTTAATAACTTCAACTAATTTGAGGTGGTCGAATTTCGACCACGGGATATGCTAGTATATGTTATAAATCTAACAATGTTGTTGGTATATGTGCATCAAATCCAAATTTTTTTATTGAAATATAGACCGAATCTGAAAGGAGTTGTGGCTCTGATGGTGGACTTTCAAACATTCCTAAGAACTGTTTTTGCCATCTCCTATTAATAATTACCGGTCTTTAATGGACTGATTTTTTTCGGTTGGTTGTCAAATTACCCGCCGTTTAGTGTGAACCGACTTTTATGAAGCGGCCCTAAATTACTTAACTATATATAATAAATTTTAGTAACAAACATTTCTCAAATATTCCAGCCTCTAGGCAGTGCTGGAAAAAATACGAACAGAGGATTTAATAACTTAAACTAATTTAAGGTGGTCGAATTTCGACCACGGGATATGCTAGTATATGTTATAAATCTAACAATGTTGTTGGTATATGTGCATCAAATCCAAATTTTTTTATTGAAATATAGACCGAATCTGAAAGGAGTTGTGGCTCTGATGGTGGACTTTCAAACATTCCTAAGAACTGTTTTTGCCATCTCCTATTAATAATTACCGGTATTTAATGGACTGATTTTTTTCGGTTGGTTGTCAAATTACCCGCCGTTTAGTGTGAACCGACTTTTATGAAGCGGCCCTAAATTACTTAACTATATATAATAAATTTTAGTAACAAACATTTCTCAAATATTCCAGCCTCTAGGCAGTGCTGGAAAAAATACGAACAGAGGATTTAATAACTTAAACTAATTTAAGGTGGTCGAATTTCGACCACGGGATATGCTAGTATATGTTATAAATCTAACAATGTTGTTGGTATATGTGCATCAAATCCAAATTTTTTTATTGAAATATAGACCGAATCTGAAAGGAGTTGTGGCTCTGATGGTGGACTTTCAAACATTCCTAAGAACTGTTTTTGCCATCTCCTATTAATAATTACCGGTCTTTAATGGACTGATTTTTTTCGGTTGGTTGTCAAATTACCCGCCGTTTAGTGTGAACCGACTTTTATGAAAGCGGCCCTAAATTACACAACTATATATATTAAATGGCGGCCGCCGTGGTGTGAAGGTAGTGTTGCCGGCCTACCACACCGAAGGTCCATGGTTCGAGCCCTGGTACAGGTAACATCAAAAGTGATTTGAAAAAAGTTTTTCAAAAACGGGGTCGCCCCTCGGCAGTGGTTTGGCAAACTCTCCGAGTGTATTTCTGCCATGACAGGCTTCTCAGCAAAAATTCGTCTCCTTTGTAGATGCCGTTCGGAGTCGGCAAAAAACTGTAGGTCCCACCAATTTGTAGGGAAAATTCAAATCGGCACACCACAAATTGGAAGAGAAGCTTGGCGCAAAAATCTCTTAGGAGGTTTATGATGATATACCTGTTGTATATCGCGCCATAGAGAGAGATATATATTAAATTTCAGTAACAAACATTTCTCAAATATTTCGGCCTCTAGGCAGTGCTGGAAAAAATACGAACAGAGGATTTATTAACTTAAACTAATTTAAGGTGGTCGAATTTCAACCACGGGATATACTAGTATATATTATAAGTCTAACAATGTTGTTGGTATATGTCCATCAAATCCAAATTTTTTTATTGAAATATAGACCGAATCTGAAAGGAGTTGTGGCTCTGATGGTGGACTTTCAAACATTCCTAAGAACTGTTTTTGCCATCTCCTATTAATAATTACCGGTCTTTAATGGACTGATTTTTTTCGGTTGGTTGTCAAATTACCCGCCGTTTAGTGTGAACCGACTTTTATGAAGCGGCCCTAAATTACTTAACTATATATAATAAATTTTAGTAACAAACATTTCTCAAATATTCCAGCCTCTAGGCAGTGCTGGAAAAAATACGAACAGAGGATTTAATAACTTAAACTAATTTAAGGTGGTCGAATTTCGACCACGGGATATGCTAGTATATGTTATAAATCTAACAATGTTGTTGGTATATGTGCATCAAATCCAAATTTTTTTATTGAAATATAGACCGAATCTGAAAGGAGTTGTGGCTCTGATGGTGGACTTTCAAACATTCCTAAGAACTGTTTTTGCCATCTCCTATTAATAATTACCGGTCTTTAATGGACTGATTTTTTTCGGTTGGTTGTCAAATTACCCGCCGTTTAGTGTGAACCGACTTTTATGAAAGCGGCCCTAAATTACACAACTATATATATTAAATTTCAGTAACAAACATTTCTCAAATATTTCGGCCTCTAGGCAGTGCTGGAAAAAATACGAACAGAGGATTTATTAACTTAAACTAATTTAAGGTGGTCGAATTTCAACCACGGGATATACTAGTATATATTATAAGTCTAACAATGTTGTTGGTATATGTCCATCAAATCCAAATTTTTTTATTGAAATATAGACCGAATCTGAAAGGAGTTGTGGCTCTGATGGTGGACTTTCAAACATTCCTAAGAACTGTTTTTGCCATCTCCTATTAATAATTACCGGTCTTTAATGGACTGATTTTTATCGGTTGGTTGTCAAATTACCCGCCGTTTAGTGTGAACCGACTTTTATGAAGCGGCCCTAAATTACACAACTATATATATTAAATTTCAGTAACAAACATTTCTCAAATATTTTGGCCTCTAGGCAGTGCTGGAAAAATATGAACAGAGGATTCAATAACTTCAACTAATTTAAGGTGGTCGAATTTCGACCAGGGGATATACTAGTATATATTATAAGACTAACAGTGTTATTGTTATGTGTCCATCAAATCCAAATTTTTTTATTGAAATGTTGACCGAATCTGAAAGGAGTGGTGGCTCTGATGGTGGACTTTCAAACATTCCTAAGAACTGTTTTTGCCATCTCCTATTAATAATTACCGGTCTTTAATGGACTAATTTTTTTCGCTTAGTTGTCAAATTACCCGCCGTTTAGTGGAACCGACTTTTATGAAAGCGGCCCTAAATTACTTAACTATATATAATTAATTTCAGTAACAAACATTTCTCAAATATTTTGGCCTCTAGGCAGTGCTGGAAAAATATGAACAGAGGATTCAATAACTTCAACTAATTTAAGGTGGTCGAATTTCGACCAGGGGATATACTAGTATATATTATAAGACTAACAGTGTTATTGTTATGTGTCCATCAAATCCAAATTTTTTTATTGAAATATTGACCGAATCTGAAAGGAGTGGGGGCTCTGATGGTAGACTTTCAAACATTCCTAAGAACTGTTTTTGCCATCTCCTATTAATAATTACCGGTCTTTAATGGACTAATTTTTTTCGGTTGGTTGTCAAATTACCCGCCGTTTAGTGTGAACCGACTTTTATGAAGCGGCCCTAAATTACTTAACTATATATAATTAATTTCAGTAACAAACATTTCTCAAATATTTTGGCCTCTAGGCAGTGCTGGAAAAATATGAACAGAGGATTCAATAACTTCAACTAATTTAAGGTGGTCGAATTTCGACCAGGGGATATACTAGTATATATTATAAGACTAACAGTGTTATTGTTATGTGTCCATCAAATCCAAATTTTTTGATTGAAATATAGACCGAATTTGAAAGGAGTTGTGGCTCTGATGGTGGACTTTCAAACATTCCTAAGAACTGTTTTTGCCATCTCCTATTAATAATTACCGGTCTTTAATGGACTGATTTTTTTCGGTTGGTTGTCAAATTACTGTGAACCCACTTTTATGAAAGCGGCCTTAAATTACTTAACTATATATATTAAATTTCAGTATCAGCCATTTTTCAAATATTTCAGCCTCAAGGCAGTGCTCGAAAAAATATGAACAGAGGATTGAATAACTTAAACTAATTCAAGGTGGTCGAATTTCAACCACGGGATATACTAGTATATTTTATAAGTCTAACCATATTGTTGGTATACGAGTATGTCCATCAAATCCAAATTTTTTTATTGAAATATAGACCGAATCTGAAAGGAGGGGTGGCTCTGATGTTGGCCTTTCAAACATTCCTAAGAACTGTTTTTGCCATCTCCTATTAATAATTACCGGTCTTTAATGGACTGATTTTTTCGGTTGGTTGTCAAATTACCCGCCGTTTAGTGTTAATAGACTTTTATGAAAGTGGTCCTAAATTACTCAACTATATGTAATAAATTTCAGTAACAACCATTTTTCAAATATTTCAGCCTCTAGGCAGTGCTGGAAAAAATACGAACAGAGGATTTAATAACTTAAACTAATTTAAGGTGGTCGAATTTCGACCACGGGATATACTAGTATATATTATAAGTCTAACAATGTTGTTGGTATACGAGGTGTGTTCAAAAAGTATCGCGAATTTTGAATTTTCGCTGGTTACGACTTTTATGAAAGTGGTCCTAAATTACTCAACTATATGTAATAAATTTCAGTAACAACCATTTTTCAAATATTTCAGCCTCTAGGCAGTGCTGGAAAAAATACGAACAGAGGATTTAATAACTTAAACTAATTTAAGGTGGTCGAATTTCGACCACGGGATATACTAGTATATATTATAAGTCTAACAATGTTGTTGGTATACTCGTACTAGTATATATTATAAGAGTAACAGTGTCGTTGTTATATGTCCATCAAATCCAAATTTTTTTATTGAAATATTGACCGAAGCTGAAAGGAGTGGTGGCTCTGATGGTGGACTTTCAAACATTCCTAAGAACTGTTTTTGCCATCTCCTATTAATAATTACCGGTCTTTAATGGACTAATTTTTTTCGCTTAGTTGTCAAATTACCCGCCGTTTAGTGGAACCGACTTTTATGAAATCGGCCCTAAATTACTTAACTATATATAATAAATTTCAGTAACAAGCATTTTTCAAATATTTCAGCCTCTAGGCAGTGCTGGAAAAAATATGAACAGAGGATTGAATAACTTAAACTAATTCAAGGTGGTCGAATTTCAACCACGGGATATACTAGTATATTTTATAAGTCTAACAATATTGTTGGTATACGAGTATGTCCATCAAATCCAAATTTTTTTATTGAAATATAGACCGAATCTGAAAGGAGGGGTGGCTCTGATGTTGGACTTTCAAACATTCCTAAGAACTGTTTTTGCCATCTCCTATTAATAATTACCGGTCTTTAATGGACTGATTTTTTTCGGTTGGTTGTCAAATTACCCGCCGTTTAGTGTGAACCGACTTATATGAAGCGGCCCTAAATTACTTAACTATATATAATTAATTTCAGTAACAAACATTTCTCAAATATTTTGGCCTCTAGGCAGTGCTGGAAAAATATGAACAGAGGATTCAATAACTTCAACTAATTTAAGGTGGTCGAATTTCGACCAGGGGATATACTAGTATATATTATAAGACTAACAGTGTTATTGTTATGTGTCCATCAAATCCAAATTTTTTTATTGAAATATTGACCGAATCTGAAAGGAGTGGTGGCTCTGATGGTGGACTTTCAAACATTCCTAAGAACTGTTTTTGCCATCTCCTATTAATAATTACCGGTCTTTAATGGACTATTTTTTTTCGCTTAGTTGTCAAATTACCCGCCGTTTAGTGGAACCGACTTTTATGAAATCGGCCCTAAATTACTTAACTATATATAATTAATTTCAGTAACAAACATTTCTCAAATATTTTGGCCTCTAGGCAGTGCTGGAAAAAATATGAACAGGGGATTTAATAACTTCAACTAATTTGAGGTGGTCGAATTTCGACCACGGGATATGCTAGTATATGTTATAAGACTAACAGTGTTATTGTTATGTGTCCATCAAATCCAAATTTTTTTATTGAAATATTGACCGAATCTGAAAGGAGTGGTGGCTCTGATGGTGGACTTTCAAACATTCCTAAGAACTGTTTTTGCCATCTCCTATTAATAATTACCGGTCTTTAATGGACTAATTTTTTTCGCTTAGTTGTCAAATTACCCGCCGTTTAGTGGAACCGACTTTTATGAAAGCGGCCCTAAATTACTTAACTATATATAATTAATTTCAGTAACAAGCATTTTTCAAATATTTCAGCCTCTAGGCAGTGCTGGAAAAAATATGAACAGGGGATTTAATAACTTCAACTAATTTGAGGTGGTCGAATTTCGACCACGGGATATGCTAGTATATGTTATAAGACTAACAGTGTTATTGTTATGTGTCCATCAAATCCAAATTTTTTTATTGAAATATTGACCGAATCTGAAAGGAGTGGTGGCTCTGATGGTGGACTTTCAAACATTCCTAAGAACTGTTTTTGCCATCTCCTATTAATAATTACCGGTCTTTAATGGACTATTTTTTTTCGCTTAGTTGTCAAATTACCCGCCGTTTAGTGGAACCGACTTTTATGAAATCTGCCCTAAATTACTTAACTATATATAATTAATTTCAGTAACAAACATTTCTCAAATATTTTGGCCTCTAGGCAGTGCTGGAAAAAATATGAACAGGGGATTTAATAACTTCAACTAATTTGAGGTGGTCGAATTTCGACCACGGGATATGCTAGTATATGTTATAAGACTAACAGTGTTATTGTTATGTGTCCATCAAATCCAAATTTTTTTATTGAAATATTGACCGAATCTGAAAGGAGTGGTGGCTCTGATGGTGGACTTTCAAACATTCCTAAGAACTGTTTTTGCCATCTCCTATTAATAATTACCGGTCTTTAATGGACTAATTTTTTTCGCTTAGTTGTCAAATTACCCGCCGTTTAGTGGAACCGACTTTTATGAAAGCGGCCCTAAATTACTTAACTATATATAATTAATTTCAGTAACAAACATTTCTCAAATATTTTGGCCTCTAGGCAGTGCTGGAAAAAATATGAACAGGGGATTTAATAACTTCAACTAATTTGAGGTGGTCGAATTTCGACCACGGGATATGCTAGTATATGTTATAAGACTAACAGTGTTATTGTTATGTGTCCATCAAATCCAAATTTTTTTATTGAAATATTGACCGAATCTGAAAGGAGTGGTGGCTCTGATGGTGGACTTTCAAACATTCCTAAGAACTGTTTTTGCCATCTCCTATTAATAATTACCGGTCTTTAATGGACTATTTTTTTTCGCTTAGTTGTCAAATTACCCGCCGTTTAGTGGAACCGACTTTTATGAAATCTGCCCTAAATTACTTAACTATATATAATTAATTTCAGTAACAAACATTTCTCAAATATTTTGGCCTCTAGGCAGTGCTGGAAAAATATGAACAGAGGATTCAATAACTTCAACTAATTTAAGGTGGTCGAATTTCGACCAGGGGATATACTAGTATATACTATAAGACTAACAGTGTTATTGTTATGTGTCCATCAAATCCAAATTTTTTTATTGAAATATTGACCGAGTCTGAAAGGAGTGGTGGCTCTGATGGTGGACTTTCAAACATTCCTAAGAACTGTTTTTGCCATCTCCTATTAATAATTACCGGTCCTTAATGGACTAATTTTTTTCGCTTAGTTGTCAAATTACCCGCCGTTTAGTGGAACCGACTTTTATGAAAGCGGCCCTAAATTACTTAACTATATATAATTAATTTCAGTAACAAACATTTCTCAAATATTTTGGCCTCTAGGCAGTGCTGGAAAAATATGAACAGAGGATTCAATAACTTAAACTAATTTAAGGTGGTCGAATTTCGACCACGGGATATGCTAGTATATGTTATAAATCTAACAATGTTGTTGGTATATGTGCATCAAATCCAAATTTTTTTATTGAAATATAGACCGAATCTGAAAGGAGTTGTGGCTCTGATGGTGGACTTTCAAACATTCCTAAGAACTGTTTTTGCCATCTCCTATTAATAATTACCGGTCTTTAATGGACTGATTTTTTTCGGTTGGTTGTCAAATTACCCGCCGTTTAGTGTGAACCGACTTTTATGAAAGCGGCCCTAAATTACACAACTATATATATTAAATTTCAGTAACAAACATTTCTCAAATATTTCGGCCTCTAGGCAGTGCTGGAAAAAAAAACGAACAGAGGATTTATTAACTTAAACTAATTTAAGGTGGTCGAATTTCGACCACGGGATATACTAGTATATATTATAAGTCTAACAATGTTGTTGGTATATGTCCATCAAATCCAAATTTTTTTATTGAAATATAGACCGAATCTGAAAGGAGTTGTGGCTCTGATGGTGGACTTTCAAACATTCCTAAGAACTGTTTTTGCCATCTCCTATTAATAATTACCGGTCTTTAATGGACTAATTTTTTTCGCTTAGTTGTCAAATTACCCGCCGTTTAGTGGAACCGACTTTTATGAAGCGGCCCTAAATTACTTAACTATATATAATTAATTTCAGTAACAAACATTTCTCAAATATTTTGGCCTCTAGGCAGTGCTGGAAAAATATGAACAGAGGATTCAATAACTTCAACTAATTTAAGGTGGTCGAATTTCGACCAGGGGATAAACTAGTATATATTATAAGACTAACAGTGTTATTGTTATGTGTCCATCAAATCCAAATTTTTTTATTGAAATATTGTCCGAATCTGAAAGGAGTGGTGGCTCTGATGGTGGACTTTCAAACATTCCTAAGAACTGTTTTTGCCATCTCCTATTAATAATTACCGGTCTTTAATGGACTAATTTTTTTCGCTTAGTTGTCAAATTACCCGCCGTTTAGTGGAACCGACTTTTATGAAAGCGGCCCTAAATTACTTAACTATATATAATTAATTTCAGTAACAAACATTTCTCAAATATTTTGGCCTCTAGGCAGTGCTGGAAAAATATGAACAGAGGATTCAATAACTTCAACTAATTTAAGGTGGTCGAATTTCGACCAGGGGATATACTAGTATATATTATAAGACTAACAGTGTTATTGTTATGTGTCCATCAAATCCAAATTTTTTTATTGAAATATTGACCGAATCTGAAAGGAGTGGTGGCTCTGATGGTAGACTTTCAAACATTCCTAAGAACTGTTTTTGCCATCTCCTATTAATAATTACCGGTCTTTAATGGACTAATTTTTTTCGGTTGGTTGTCAAATTACCCGCCGTTTAGTGTGAACCGACTTTTATGAAGCGGCCCTAAATTACTTAACTATATATAATTAATTTCAGTAACAAACATTTCTCAAATATTTTGGCCTCTAGGCAGTGCTGGAAAAATATGAACAGAGGATTCAATAACTTCAACTAATTTAAGGTGGTCGAATTTCGACCAGGGGATATACTAGTATATATTATAAGACTAACAGTGTTATTGTTATGTGTCCATCAAATCCAAATTTTTTTATTGAAATATTGACCGAATCTGAAAGGAGTGGTGGCTCTGATGGTGGACTTTCAAAAATTCCTAAGAACTGTTTTTGCCATCTCCTATTAATAATTACCGGTCTTTAATGGACTGATTTTTTTCGGTTGGTTGTCAAATTACCCGCCGTTTAGTGTGAACCGACTTTTATGAAGCGGCCCTAAATTACTTAACTATATATAATTAATTTCAGTAACAAACATTTCTCAAATATTTTGGCCTCTAGGCAGTGCTGGAAAAATATGAACAGAGGATTCAATAACTTCAACTAATTTGAGGTGGTCGAATTTCGACCCGTGGATATACTAGTATATATTATAAGTCTAACAATGTTGTTGGTATATGTCTATCAAATCCAAATTTTTTTATTGAAATATAGACCGAATCTGAAAGGAGTTGTGGCTCTGATGGTGGACTTTCAAACATTCCTAAGAACTGTTTTTGCCATCTCCTATTAATAATTACCGGTCTTTAATGGACTGATTTTTTTCGGTTGGTTGTCAAATTACCCGCCGTTTAGTGTGAACCGACTTTTATGAAGCGGCCCTAAATTACTTAACTATATATAATTAATTTCAGTAACAAACATTTCTCAAATATTTTGGCCTCTAGGCAGTGCTGGAAAAATATGAACAGAGGATTCAATAACTTCAACTAATTTAAGGTGGTCGAATTTCGACCAGGGGATATACTAGTATATATTATAAGACTAACAGTGTTATTGTTATGTGTCCATCAAATCCAAATTTTTTTATTGAAATATTGACCGAATCTGAAAGGAGTGGTGGCTCTGATGGTGGACTTTCAAACATTCCTAAGAACTGTTTTTGCCATCTCCTATTAATAATTACCGGTCTTTAATGGACTAATTTTTTTCGCTTAGTTGTCAAATTACCCGCCGTTTAGTGTGAATAGACTTTTATGAAAGTGGTCCTAAATTACTCAACTATATGTAATAAATTTCAGTAACAACCATTTTTCAAATATTTCAGCCTCTAGGCAGTGCTGGAAAAAATACGAACAGAGGATATAATAACTTAAACTAATTCAAGGTGGTCGAATTTCAACCACGGGATATACTAGTATATTTTATAAGTCTAACAATATTGTTGGTATACGAGTATGTCCATCAAATCCAAATTTTTTTATTGAAATATAGACCGAATCTGAAAGGAGGGGTGGCTCTGATGTTGGACTTTCAAACATTCCTAAGAACTGTTTTTGCCATCTCCTATTAATAATTACCGGTCTTTAATGGACTGATTTTTTTCGGTTGGTTGTCAAATTACCCGCCGTTTAGTGTGAACCGACTTATATGAAGCGGCCCTAAATTACTTAACTATATATAATTAATTTCAGTAACAAACATTTCTCAAATATTTTGGCCTCTAGGCAGTGCTGGAAAAATATGAACAGAGGATTCAATAACTTCAACTAATTCAAGGTGGTCGAATTTCGACCAGGGGATATACTAGTATATATTATAAGACTAACAGTGTTATTGTTATGTGTCCATCAAATCCAAATTTTTTTATTGAAATATTGACCGAATCTGAAAGGAGTGGTGGCTCTGATGGTGGACTTTCAAACATTCCTAAGAACTGTTTTTGCCATCTCCTATTAATAATTACCGGTCTTTAATGGACTAATTTTTTTCGCTTAGTTGTCAAATTACCCGCCGTTTAGTGGAACCGACTTTTATGAAATCGGCCCTAAATTACTTAACTATATATAATAAATTTCAGTAACAAGCATTTTTCAAATATTTCAGCCTCTAGGCAGTGCTCGAAAAAATATGAACAGAGGATTGAATAACTTAAACTAATTCAAGGTGGTCGAATTTCAACCACGGGATATACTAGTATATTTTATAAGTCTAACAATATTGTTGGTATACGAGTATGTCCATCAAATCCAAATTTTTTTATTGAAATATAGACCGAATCTGAAAGGAGGGGTGGCTCTGATGTTGGCCTTTGAAACATTCCTAAGAACTGTTTTTGCCATCTCCTATTAATAATTACCGGTCTTTAATGGACTGATTTTATCGGTTGGTTGTCAAATTACCCGCCGTTTAGTGTGAACCGACTTTTATGAAGCGGCCCTAAATTACACAACTATATATAATTAATTTCAGTAACAAACATTTCTCAAATATTTTGGCCTCTAGGCAGTGCTGGAAAAATATGAACAGAGGATTCAATAACTTCAACTAATTTAAGGTGGTCGAATTTCGACCAGGGGATATACTAGTATATACTATAAGACTAACAGTGTTATTGTTATGTGTCCATCAAATCCAAATTTTTTTATTGAAATATTGACCGAGTCTGAAAGGAGTGGTGGCTCTGATGGTGGACTTTCAAACATTCCTAAGAACTGTTTTTGCCATCTCCTATTAATAATTACCGGTCCTTAATGGACTAATTTTTTTCGCTTAGTTGTCAAATTACCCGCCGTTTAGTGGAACCGACTTTTATGAAAGCGGCCCTAAATTACTTAACTATATATAATTAATTTCAGTAACAAACATTTCTCAAATATTTTGGCCTCTAGGCAGTGCTGGAAAAATATGAACAGAGGATTCAATAACTTCAACTAATTTAAGGTGGTCGAATTTCGACCAGGGGATATACTAGTATATATTCTAAGACTAACAGTGTTATTGTTATGTGTCCATCAATTCCAAATTTTTTTATTGAAATATTGACCGAATCTGAAAGGAGTGGTGGCTCTGATGGTGGACTTTCAAACATTCCTAAGGACTGTTTTTGCCATCTCCTATTAATAATTACCGGTCTTTAATGGACTATTTTTTTTCGCTTAGTTGTCAAATTACCCGCCGTTTAGTGGAACCGACTTTTATGAAATCGGCCCTAAATTACTTAACTATATATAATTAATTTCAGTAACAAACATTTCTCAAATATTTTGGCCTCTAGGCAGTGCTGGAAAAATATGAACAGAGGATTCAATAACTTCAACTAATTTAAGGTGGTCGAATTTCGACCAGGGGATATACTAGTATATACTATAAGACTAACAGTGTTATTGTTATGTGTCCATCAAATCCAAATTTTTTTATTGAAATATTGACCGAGTCTGAAAGGAGTGGTGGCTCTGATGGTGGACTTTCAAACATTCCTAAGAACTGTTTTTGCCATCTCCTATTAATAATTACCGGTCCTTAATGGACTAATTTTTTTCGCTTAGTTGTCAAATTACCCGCCGTTTAGTGGAACCGACTTTTATGAAAGCGGCCCTAAATTACTTAACTATATATAATTAATTTCAGTAACAAACATTTCTCAAATATTTTGGCCTCTAGGCAGTGCTGGAAAAATATGAACAGAGGATTCAATAACTTAAACTAATTTAAGGTGGTCGAATTTCGACCACGGGATATGCTAGTATATGTTATAAATCTAACAATGTTGTTGGTATATGTGCATCAAATCCAAATTTTTTTATTGAAATATAGACCGAATCTGAAAGGAGTTGTGGCTCTGATGTTGGCCTTTCAAACATTCCTAAGAACTGTTTTTGCCATCTCCTATTAATAATTACCGGTCTTTAATGGACTGATTTTTATCGGTTGGTTGTCAAATTACCCGCCGTTTAGTGTGAACCGACTGTTATGAAGCGGCCCTAAATTACACAACTATATATAATTAATTTCAGTAACAAACATTTCTCAAATATTTTGGCCTCTAGGCAGTGCTGGAAAAATATGAACAGAGGATTCAATAACTTCAACTAATTTAAGGTGGTCGAATTTCGACCAGGGGATATACTAGTATATACTATAAGACTAACAGTGTTATTGTTATGTGTCCATCAAATCCAAATTTTTTTATTGAAATATTGACCGAGTCTGAAAGGAGTGGTGGCTCTGATGTTGGACTTTCAAACATTCCTAAGAACTGTTTTTGCCATCTCCTATTAATAATTACCGGTCTTTAATGGACTGATTTTTTTCGGTTGGTTGTCAAATTACCCGCCGTTTAGTGTGAACCGACTTTTATGAAGCGGCCCTAAATTACTTAACTATATATAATAAATTTTAGTAACAAACATTTCTCAATTATTCCAGCCTCTAGGCAGTGCTGGAAAAAATACGAACAGAGGATTTAATAACTTAAACTAATTTAAGGTGGTCGAATTTCGACCACGGGATATGCTAGTATATGTTATAAATCTAACAATGTTGTTGGTATATGTGCATCAAATCCAAATTTTTTTATTGAAATATAGACCGAATCTGAAAGGAGTTGTGGCTCTGATGGTGGACTTTCAAACATTCCTAAGAACTGTTTTTGCCATCTCCTATTAATAATTACCGGTCTTTAATGGACTGATTTTTTTCGGTTGGTTGTCAAATTACCCGCCGTTTAGTGTGAACCGACTTTTATGAAAGCGGCCCTAAATTACACAACTATATATATTAAATTTCAGTAACAAACATTTCTCAAATATTTCGGCCTCTAGGCAGTGCTGGAAAAAATACGAACAGAGGATTTATTAACCTAAACTAATTTAAGGTGGTCGAATTTCAACCACGGGATATACTAGTATATATTATAAGTCTAACAATGTTGTTGGTATATGTCCATCAAATCCAAATTTTTTTATTGAAATATAGACCGAATCTGAAAGGAGTTGTGGCTCTGATGGTGGACTTTCAAACATTCCTAAGAACTGTTTTTGCCATCTCCTATTAATAATTACCGGTCTTTAATGGACTGATTTTTATCGGTTGGTTGTCAAATTACCCGCCGTTTAGTGTGAACCGACTTTTATGAAGCGGCCCTAAATTACACAACTATATATAATTAATTTCAGTAACAAACATTTCTCAAATATTTTGGCCTCTAGGCAGTGCTGGAAAAATATGAACAGAGGATTCAATAACTTCAACTAATTTAAGGTGGTCGAATTTCGACCAGGGGATATACTAGTATATACTATAAGACTAACAGTGTTATTGTTATGTGTCCATCAAATCCAAATTTTTTTATTGAAATATTGACCGAGTCTGAAAGGAGTGGTGGCTCTGATGGTGGACTTTCAAACATTCCTAAGAACTGTTTTTGCCATCTCCTATTAATAATTACCGGTCCTTAATGGACTAATTTTTTTCGCTTAGTTGTCAAATTACCCGCCGTTTAGTGGAACCGACTTTTATGAAAGCGGCCCTAAATTACTTAACTATATATAATTAATTTCAGTAACAAACATTTCTCAAATATTTTGGCCTCTAGGCAGTGCTGGAAAAATATGAACAGAGGATTCAATAACTTCAACTAATTTAAGGTGGTCGAATTTCGACCAGGGGATATACTAGTATATATTATAAGACTAACAGTGTTATTGTTATGTGTCCATCAATTCCAAATTTTTTTATTGAAATATTGACCGAATCTGAAAGGAGTGGTGGCTCTGATGGTGGACTTTCAAACATTCCTAAGGACTGTTTTTGCCATCCTCTATTAATAATTACTGGTATTTAATGGACTGGTTTTTTTCGGCTAGTTGTCAAATTACCCGCCGTTTAGTGTGAACCGACTTTTATGAAATCGGCAATAAATTACTCAGCTTTATATAATAAATTTCAGTCACAAACATTTCTCAAATATTTCAGCCTCTAGGCAGTGCTCGAAAAAATATGAACAGAGGATTGAATAACTTAAACTAATTCAAGGTGGTCGAATTTCAACCACGGGATATACTAGTATATTTTATAAGTCTAACAATATTGTTGGTATACGAGTATGTCCATCAAATCCAAATTTTTTTATTGAAATATAGACCGAATCTGAAAGGAGTTGTGGCTCTGATGGTGGACTTTCAAACATTCCTAAGAACTGTTTTTGCCATCTCCTATTAATAATTCCCGGTCTTTAATGGACTGATTTTTTTCGGTTGGTTGTCAAATTACCCGCCGTTTAGTGTGAACCGACTTTTATGAAGCGGCCCTAAATTACTTAACTATATATAATAAATTTTAGTAACAAACATTTCTCAAATATTCCAGCCTCTAGGCAGTGCTGGAAAAAATACGAACAGAGGATTTAATAACTTAAACTAATTTAAGGTGGTCGAATTTCGACCACGGGATATGCTAGTATATGTTATAAATCTAACAATGTTGTTGGTATATGTGCATCAAATCCAAATTTTTTTATTGAAATATAGACCGAATCTGAAAGGAGTTGTGGCTCTGATGGTGGACTTTCAAACATTCCTAAGAACTGTTTTTGCCATCTCCTATTAATAATTACCGGTCTTTAATGGACTGATTTTTTTCGGTTGGTTGTCAAATTACCCGCCGTTTAGTGTGAACCGACTTTTATGAAAGCGGCCCTAAATTACACAACTATATATATTAAATTTCAGTAACAAACATTTCTCAAATATTTCGGCCTCTAGGCAGTGCTGGAAAAAATACGAACAGAGGATTTATTAACTTAAACTAATTTAAGGTGGTCGAATTTCAACCACGGGATATACTAGTATATATTATAAGTCTAACAATGTTGTTGGTATATGTCCATCAAACCCAAATTTTTTTATTGAAATATAGACCGAATCTGAAAGGAGTTGTGGCTCTGATGGTGGACTTTCAAACATTCCTAAGAACTGTTTTTGCCATCTCCTATTAATAATTACCGGTCTTTAATGGACTGATTTTTATCGGTTGGTTGTCAAATTACCCGCCGTTTAGTGTGAACCGACTTTTATGAAGCGGCCCTAAATTACACAACTATATATATTAAATTTCAGTAACAAACATTTCTCAAATATTTTGGCCTCTAGGCAGTGCTGGAAAAATATGAACAGAGGATTCAATAACTTCAACTAATTTAAGGTGGTCGAATTTCGACCAGGGGATATACTAGTATATATTATAAGACTAACAGTGTTATTGTTATGTGTCCATCAAATCCAAATTTTTTTATTGAAATGTTGACCGAATCTGAAAGGAGTGGTGGCTCTGATGGTGGACTTTCAAACATTCCTAAGAACTGTTTTTGCCATCTCCTATTAATAATTACCGGTCTTTAATGGACTAATTTTTTTCGCTTAGTTGTCAAATTACCCGCCGTTTAGTGGAACCGACTTTTATGAAAGCGGCCCTAAATTACTTAACTATATATAATTAATTTCAGTAACAAACATTTCTCAAATATTTTGGCCTCTAGGCAGTGCTGGAAAAATATGAACAGAGGATTCAATAACTTCAACTAATTTAAGGTGGTCGAATTTCGACCAGGGGATATACTAGTATATATTATAAGACTAACAGTGTTATTGTTATGTGTCCATCAAATCCAAATTTTTTTATTGAAATATTGACCGAATCTGAAAGGAGTGGTGGCTCTGATGGTAGACTTTCAAACATTCCTAAGAACTGTTTTTGCCATCTCCTATTAATAATTACCGGTCTTTAATGGACTAATTTTTTTCGGTTGGTTGTCAAATTACCCGCCGTTTAGTGTGAACCGACTTTTATGAAGCGGCCCTAAATTACTTAACTATATATAATTAATTTCAGTAACAAACATTTCTCAAATATTTTGGCCTCTAGGCAGTGCTGGAAAAATATGAACAGAGGATTCAATAACTTCAACTAATTTAAGGTGGTCGAATTTCGACCAGGGGATATACTAGTATATATTATAAGACTAACAGTGTTATTGTTATGTGTCCATCAAATCCAAATTTTTTGATTGAAATATAGACCGAATTTGAAAGGAGTTGTGGCTCTGATGGTGGACTTTCAAACATTCCTAAGAACTGTTTTTGCCATCTCCTATTAATAATTACCGGTCTTTAATGGACTGATTTTTTTCGGTTGGTTGTCAAATTACTGTGAACCCACTTTTATGAAAGCGGCCTTAAATTACTTAACTATATATATTAAATTTCAGTATCAGCCATTTTTCAAATATTTCAGCCTCTAGGCAGTGCTCGAAAAAATATGAACAGAGGATTGAATAACTTAAACTAATTCAAGGTGGTCGAATTTCAACCACGGGATATACTAGTATATTTTATAAGTCTAACAATATTGTTGGTATACGAGTATGTCCATCAAATCCAAATTTTTTTATTGAAATATAGACCGAATCTGAAAGGAGGGGTGGCTCTGATGTTGGCCTTTCAAACATTCCTAAGAACTGTTTTTGCCATCTCCTATTAATAATTACCGGTCTTTAATGGACTGATTTTTTCGGTTGGTTGTCAAATTACCCGCCGTTTAGTGTTAATAGACTTTTATGAAAGTGGTCCTAAATTACTCAACTATATGTAATAAATTTCAGTAACAACCATTTTTCAAATATTTCAGCCTCTAGGCAGTGCTGGAAAAAAATACGAACAGAGGATTTAATAACTTAAACTAATTTAAGGTGGTCGAATTTCGACCACGGGATATACTAGTATATATTATAAGTCTAACAATGTTGTTGGTATACGAGGTGTGTTCAAAAAGTATCGCGAATTTTGAATTTTCGCTGGTTACGACTTTTATGAAAGTGGTCCTAAATTACTCAACTATATGTAATAAATTTCAGTAACAACCATTTTTCAAATATTTCAGCCTCTAGGCAGTGCTGGAAAAAATACGAACAGAGGATTTAATAACTTAAACTAATTTAAGGTGGTCGAATTTCGACCACGGGATATACTAGTATATATTATAAGTCTAACAATGTTGTTGGTATACTCGTACTAGTATATATTATAAGACTAACAGTGTCGTTGTTATATGTCCATCAAATCCAAATTTTTTTATTGAAATATTGACCGAAGCTGAAAGGAGTGGTGGCTCTGATGGTGGACTTTCAAACATTCCTAAGAACTGTTTTTGCCATCTCCTATTAATAATTACCGGTCTTTAATGGACTAATTTTTTTCGCTTAGTTGTCAAATTACCCGCCGTTTAGTGGAACCGACTTTTATGAAATCGGCCCTAAATTACTTAACTATATATAATAAATTTCAGTAACAAGCATTTTTCAAATATTTCAGCCTCTAGGCAGTGCTGGAAAAAATATGAACAGAGGATTGAATAACTTAAACTAATTCAAGGTGGTCGAATTTCAACCACGGGATATACTAGTATATTTTATAAGTCTAACAATATTGTTGGTATACGAGTATGTCCATCAAATCCAAATTTTTTTATTGAAATATAGACCGAATCTGAAAGGAGGGGTGGCTCTGATGTTGGACTTTCAAACATTCCTAAGAACTGTTTTTGCCATCTCCTATTAATAATTACCGGTCTTTAATGGACTGATTTTTTTCGGTTGGTTGTCAAATTACCCGCCGTTTAGTGTGAACCGACTTATATGAAGCGGCCCTAAATTACTTAACTATATATAATTAATTTCAGTAACAAACATTTCTCAAATATTTTGGCCTCTAGGCAGTGCTGGAAAAATATGAACAGAGGATTCAATAACTTCAACTAATTTAAGGTGGTCGAATTTCGACCAGGGGATATACTAGTATATATTATAAGTCAAACAATGTTGTTGGTATATGTCTATCAAATCCAAATTTTTTTATTAAAATATAGACCGAATCTGAAAGGAGTTGTGGCTCTGGTGGTGGACTTTCAAACATTCCTAAGAACTGTTTTTGCCATCTCCTATTAATAATTACCGGTCTTTAATGGACTGATTTTTTTCGGTTGATTGTCAAATTACCCGCCGTTTAGTGTGAACCAACTTTTATGGAAGTGGCCCTTAATTACTTAACTATTTATAATAAGTTTCAGTTACAACCATTTTTCAAATATTTCAGCCTCTAGGCAGTGCTGGAAAAAATATGAACAGAGGATTTAATAACTTAAACTAATTTAAGGTGGTCGAATTTCGACCACGGGATATACTAGTATATAGTATAAGTCTAACAATGTTGTTGGTATATGTCCATCAAATCCAAATTTTTTTATTGAAATATTGACCGAATCTGAAAGGAGTTGTGGCTCTGATGGTGGACTTTCAAACATTCCTAAGGACTGTTTTTGCCATCTCCTATTAATAATTACCGGTCTTTAATGGACTAATTTTTTCGTTTGGTTGTCAAATTACCCGCCGTTGAGTGTGAACCGACTTTTATGAAAGCGGCCCTAAATTACTCAACTATATATAATAAATTTCAGTAACAAACAGTTCTTAAATATTTCGGCCTCTAGGCAGTGCTGGAAAAAATAGGAACAGAGGATTTAATAACTTAAACTAATTTAAGGTGGTCGAATTTCGACCACGGGATATACTAGTATATAGTATAAGTCTAACAATGTTGTTGGTATATGTCCATCAAATCCAAATTTTTTTATTGAAATATTGACCGAATCTGAAAGGAGTTGTGGCTCTGATGGTGGACTTTCAAACATTCCTAAGGACTGTTTTTGCCATCTCCTATTAATAATTACCGGTCTTTAATGGACTAATTTTTTCGTTTGGTTGTCAAATTACCCGCCGTTGAGTGTGAACCGACTTTTATGAAAGCGGCCCTAAATTACTCAACTATATATAATAAATTTCAGTAACAAACATTTCTCAAATATTTCGGCCTCTAGGCAGTGCTGGAAAAAATATGAACAGAGGATTTAATAACTTAAACTAATTTAAGGTGGTCGAATTTCGACCACGGGATATACTAGTATATATTATAAGTCAAACAATGTTGTTGGTAGATGTCTATCAAATCCAAATTTTTTTATTGAAATATAGACCGAATCTGAAAGGAGTTGTGGCTCTGATGGTGGACTTTCAAACATTCCTAAGAAGTGTTTTTGCCATCTCCTATTAATAATTACCGGTCTTTAATGGACTGATTCTTTTCGGTTGGTTGTCAAATTACCCGCCGTTTAGTGTGAACCAACGTTTATGAAAGTGGCCCTAAATTACTTAACTATTTATAATAAATTTCAGTAACAAACATTTCTCAAATATTTCGGCCTCTAGGCAGTGCTGGAAAAAATATGAACAGAGGATTTAATAACTTAAACTAATTTAAGGTGGTCGAATTTCGACCACGGGATATACTAGTATATATTATAAGTCAAACAATGTTGTTGGTAGATGTCTATCAAATCCAAATTTTTTTATTGAAATATAGACCGAATCTGAAAGGAGTTGCGGCTCTGGTGGTGGACTTTCAAACATTCCTAAAAACTGTTTTTGCCATCTCCTATTAATAATTACCGGTCTTTAATGGACTTATTTATTTCGGTTGGTTGTCAAATTACCCGCCGTTTAGTGTGAACCGACTTTTATGAAAGCGGCCCTAAATTACTCAACTCTTTCTCTTTATGGCGCGATATACAACAGGTATATCATCATAAATCTCCTAAGAGGCACCAATTTGTGGTGTGCCGATTTGAATTTTCCCTACAAATTGGTGGGACCTACAGTTTTTTGCCGACTCCGAACGGCATCTACAAAGGAGACGAATTTTTGCTGAGAAGCATGTCATGGCAGAAATACACTCGGAGAGTTTGCCAAACCACTACCGAGGGGCGACCCCGTTTTTGAAAAACTTTTTTTCAAATCACTTTTGATGTTACCTGTACCAGGGCTCGAACCATGGACCTTCCGTGTGGTAGGCCGGCAACACTACCTCCACACCACGGCGGCCGCCAAATTACTCAACTATATATAATAAATTTCAGTAACAAACATTTCTCAAATATTTCGGCCTCTAGGCAGTGCTGGAAAAAATATGAACAGAGGATTTAATAACTTAAACTAATTTAAGGTGGTCGAATTTCGACCACGGGATATACTAGTATATATTATAAGTCAAACAATGTTGTTGGTAGATGTCTATCAAATCCAAATTTTTTTATTGAAATATAGACCGAATCTGAAAGGAGTTGTGGCTCTGATGGTGGACTTTCAAACACTCCTAAGAACTGTTTTTGCCATCTCCTATTAATAATTATCGGTCTTTAATGGACTGATTTTTTTCGGTTGTCAAATTACCCGCCGTTGAGTGTGAACCGACTTTTATGAAAGCGGCCCTAAATTACTCAACTATATATAATAAATTTCAGTAACAAACATTTCTCAAATATTTCGGCCTCTAGGCAGTGCTGGAAAAAATATGAACAGAGGATTTAATAACTTAAACTAATTTAAGGTGGTCGAATTTCGACCACGGGATATACTAGTATATATTATAAGTCAAACAATGTTGTTGGTAGATGTCTATCAAATCCAAATTTTTTTATTGAAATATAGACCGAATCTGAAAGGAGTTGTGGCTCTGATGGTGGACTTTCAAACATTCCTAAGAACTGTTTTTGCCATCTCCTATTAATAATTACCGGTCTTTAATGGACTAATTTTTTCGTTTGGTTGTCAAATTACCCGCCGTTGAGTGTGAACCGACTTTTATGAAAGCGGCCCTAAATTACTCAACTATATATAATAAATTTCAGTAACAAACATTTCTCAAATATTTCGGCCTCTAGGCAGTGCTGGAAAAAATATGAACAGAGGATTTAATAACTTAAACTAATTTAAGGTGGTCGAATTTCGACCACGGGATATACTAGTATATATTATAAGTCAAACAATGTTGTTGGTAGATGTCTATCAAATCCAAATTTTTTTATTGAAATATAGACCGAATCTGAAAGGAGTTGTGGCTCTGATGGTGGACTTTCAAACATTCCTAAGAACTGTTTTTGCCATCTCCTATTAATAATTATCGGTCTTTAATGGACTGATTTTTTTCGGTTGTCAAATTACCCGCCGTTTAGTGTGCACCGACTTTTATGAAAGCGGCCCTAAATTACTCAACTATATATAATAAATTTCAGTAACAAACATTTCTCAAATATTTCGGCCTCTAGGCAGTGCTGGAAAAAATATGAACAGAGGATTTAATAACTTAAACTAATTTAAGGTGGTCGAATTTCGACCACGGGATATACTAGTATATAGTATAAGTCTAACAATGTTGTTGGTATATGTCCATCAAATCCAAATTTTTTTATTGAAATATTGACCAAATCTGAAAGGAGTTGTGGTCTTTAATGGACTTATTTTTTCGTTTGGTTGTCAAATTACCCGCCGTTGAGTGTGAACCGACTTTTATGAAAGCGGCCCTAAATTACTCAACTATATATAATAAATTTCAGTAACAAACATTTCTCAAATATTTCGGGCTCTAGGCAGTGCTGGAAAAAATATGAACAGAGGATTTAATAACTTAAACTAATTTAAGGTGGTCGAATTTCGACCACGGGATATACTAGTATATATTATAAGTCAAACAATGTTGTTGGTATATGTCTATCAAATCCAAATTTTTTTATTGAAATATTGACCGAATCGGAAAGGAGTTGTGGCTCTGATGGTGGACTTTCAAACATTCCTAAGGACTGTTTTTGCCATCTCCTATTAATAATTACCGGTCTTTAATGGACTAATTTTTTCGTTTGGTTGTCAAATTACCCGCCGTTGAGTGTGAACCGACTTTTATGAAAGCGGCCCTAAATTACTCAACTATATATAATAAATTTCAGTAACAAACATTTCTCAAATATTTCGGCCTCTAGGCAGTGCTGGAAAAAATATGAACAGGGGATTTAATAATTTAAACTAATTTAAGGTGGTCGAATTTCGACCACAGGATATACTAGTATATATTATAAGTCAAACAATGTTGTTGGTATATGTCTATCAAATCCAAATTTTTTTATTGAAATATAGACCGAATCGGAAAGGAGTTGTGGCTCTGATGGTGGACTTTCAAACATTCCTAAGAAGTGTTTTTGCCATCTCCTATTAATAATTACCGGTCTTTAATGGACTGATTTTTTTCGGTTGGTTGTCAAATTACCCGCCGTTTAGTGTGAACCGACTTTTATGAAAGTGGCCCTAAATTACTCAACTATATATAATAAATTTCAGTAACAAACATTTCTCAAATATTTCGGGCTCTAGGCAGTGCTGGAAAAAATATGAACAGAGGATTTAATAACTTAAACTAATTTAAGGTGGTCGAATTTCGACCACGGGATATACTAGTATATATTATAAGTCAAACAATGTTGTTGGTATATGTCTATCAAATCCAAATTTTTTTATTAAAATATAGACCGAATCTGAAAGGAGTTGTGGCTCTGGTGGTGGACTTTCAAACATTCCTAAAAACTGTTTTTGCCATCTCCTATTAATAATTACCGGTCTTTAATGGACTGATTTTTTTCGGTTGGTTGTCAAATTACCCGCCGTTTAGTGTGAACCGACTTTTATGAAAGTGGCCCTAAATTACTCAACTATATATAATAAATTTCAGTAACAAACATTTCTCAAATATTTCGGGCTCTAGGCAGTGCTGGAAAAAATATGAACAGAGGATTTAATAATTTAAACTAATTTAAGGTGGTCGAATTTCGACCACAGGATATACTAGTATATATTATAAGTCAAACAATGTTGTTGGTATATGTCTATCAAATCCAAATTTTTTTATTAAAATATAGACCGAATCTGAAAGGAGTTGTGGCTCTGGTGGTGGACTTTCAAACATTCCTAAAAACTGTTTTTGCCATCTCCTATTAATAATTACCGGTCTTTAATGGACTGATTTTTTTCGGTTGGTTGTCAAATTACCCGCCGTTTAGTGTGAACCGACTTTTATGAAAGTGGCCCTAAATTACTCAACTATATATAATAAATTTCAGTAACAAACATTTCTCAAATATTTCGGGCTCTAGGCAGTGCTGGAAAAAATATGAACAGAGGATTTAATAACTTAAACTAATTTAAGGTGGTCGAATTTCGACCACGGGATATACTAGTATATAGTATAAGTCTAACAACGTTGTTGGTATATGTCCATCAAATCCAAATTTTTTTATTGAAATATTGACCGAATCGGAAAGAAGTTGTGGCTCTGATGGTGGACTTTCAAACATTCCTAAGGACTGTTTTTGCCATCTCCTATTAATAATTACCGGTCTTTAATGGACTTATTTTTCCGTTTGGTTGTCAAATTACCCGCCGTTGAGTGTGAACCGACTTTTATGAAAGCGGCCCTAAATTACTTAACTATATATAATAAGTTTCAGTAACAACCATTTTTCAAATATTTCAGCCTCTAGGCAGTGCTGGAAAAAATATGAACAGAGGATTTAATAGCTTAAACTAATTTAAGGTGGTCGAATTTCGACCACGGGATATACTAGTATATATTATAAGTCAAACAATGTTGTTGGTATATGTCTATCAAATCCAAATTTTTTTATTAAAATATAGACCGAATCTGAAAGGAGTTGTGGCTCTGATGGTGGACTTTCAAACATTCCTAAGGACTGTTTTTGCCATCTCCTATTAATAATTACCGGTCTTTAATGGACTTATTTTTCCGTTTGGTTGTCAAATTACCCGCCGTTGAGTGTGAACCGACTTTTATGAAAGCGGCCCTAAATTACTCAACTATATATAATAAATTTCAGCAAAAACCATTTTTCAAATATTTCAGCCTCTAGGCAGTGCTGGAAAAAATACGAACAAAGGATTTAATAACTTAAACTAATTTAAGGTGGTCGAATTTCGACCACGGGATATGCTAGTACTATATATTATAAGTCAAACAATGTTGTTGGTATATGTCCATCAAATCCAAATTTTTTAATTGAAATATTGACCGAATCTGAAAGCAGTGGAGGCTATGATGGTGGACTTTCAAACATTCCTAAGTACTGTTTTTGCCATCTCCTATTAATAATTTCCGGTCTTTAATGGACTGATTTTTTTCGGTTGGTTGTCAAATTACCCGCCGTTTAGTGTAAACCGACTTTTATGAAAGTGGCCCTAAATTACTCAACTATACAAATAAATTTCATAAAAACCCATTTTTCAAATATTTCAGCCTCTAGGCAGTGCTGGAAAAAATACGAACAAAGGATTTAATAACTTAAATCAATTTAAGGTGGTCGAATTTCGACCACGGAATATGCTAGTATATGTATATTATAAGTCAAACAATGTTGTTGGTATATGTCCATCAAATCCAAATTTTTTAATTGAATGGTGGACTTTCAAACATTCCTAAGTACTGTTTTTGCCATCTCCTATTGATAATTACCGGTCTTTAATGGACTGATTTTTTTCGGTTGATTTTCAAATTACCCGCCGTTTAGTGTGAACCGACTTTTATGAAAGCGGCCCTAAATTACTCAACTATATATAATAAATTTCAGTAACAAACATTTCTCAAATATTTCGGGCTCTAGGCAGTGGTGGAAAAAATATCAACAGAGGATGTAATAACTTAAACTAATTTAAGGTGGTCGAATTTCGACCACGGGATATACTAGTATATATTATAAGTCTAACAATGTTGTTGGTATATGTCCATCAAATCCAAATTTTCTTATTAAAATATAGACCGAATCTTAAAGCAGTGGTGGCTATGATGGTGAACTTTCAAACATTCCTAAGTACTGTTTTTGCCATCTCCTATTAATAATTACCGGTCTTTAATGGACTGATTTTTTTCGGTTGGTTGTCAAATTACCCGCCGTTTAGTGTGAACCAACTTTTATGAAAGTGACCCTAAATTACTCAACTATATATAATAAATTTCAGCAAAAACCATTTTTCAAATATTTCAGCCTCTAGGCAGTGCTGGAAAAAATACGAACAAAGGATTTAATAACTTAAACTAATTTAAGGTGGTCGAATTTCGACCACGGGATATACTAGTATATAGTATAAGTCTAACAATGTTGTTGGTATATGTCTATCAAATCCAAATTTTTTTATTAAAATATAGACCGAATCTTAAAGCAGTGGTGGCTATGATGGTGAACTTTCAAACATTCCTAAGTACTGTTTTTGCCATCTCCTATTAATAATTACCGGTCTTTAATGGACTGATTTTTTTCGGTTGGTTGTCAAATTACCCGCCGTTTAGTGTGAACCAACTTTTATGAAAGTGACCCTAAATTACTCAACTATATATAATAAATTTCAGCAAAAATCATTTTTCAAATATTTCAGCCTCTAGGCAGTGCTGGAAAAAATACGAACAAATGATTTAATAACTTAAATCAATTTAAGGTGGTCGAATTTCGACCACGGAATATGCTAGTATATATTATAAGTCAAACAATGTTGTTGGTATATGTCCATCAAATCCAAATTTTTTAATTGAATGGTGGACTTTCAAACATTCCTAAGTACTGTTTTTGCCATCTCCTATTGATAATTACCGGTCTTTAATGGACTGATTTTTTTCGGTTGATTTTCAAATTACCCGCCGTTTAGTGTGAACCGACTTTTATGAAAGCGGCCCTAAATTACTCAACTATATATAATAAATTTCAGTAACAAACATTTCTCAAATATTTCGGCCTCTAGGCAGTGGTGGAAAAAATATCAACAGAGGATGTAATAACTTAAACTAATTTAAGGTGGTCGAATTTCGACCACGGGATATACTAGTATATATTATAAGTCTAACAATGTTGTTGGTATATGTCCATCAAATCCAAATTTTTTTATTGAAATATAGACCGAATCTGAAAGGAGTTGTGGCTCTGATGGTGGACTTTCAAACATTCCTAAGTACTGTTTTTGCCATCTCCTATTGATAATTACCGGTCTTTAATGGACTGATTTTTTTCGGTTGGTTGTCAAATTACCCGCCGTTTAGTGTGAACCAACTTTTATGAAAGTGACCCTAAATTACTCAACTATATATAATAAATTTCAGCAAAAATCATTTTTCAAATATTTCAGCCTCTAGGCAGTGGTGGAAAAAATATCAACAGAGGATGTAATAACTTAAACTAATTTAAGGTGGTCGAATTTCGACCACGGGATATACTAGTATATATTATAAGTCTAACAATGTTGTTGGTATATGTCCATCAAATCCAAATTTTTTTATTGAAATATAGACCGAATCTGAAAGGAGTTGTGGCTCTGATGGTGGACTTTCAAACATTCCTAAGTACTGTTTTTGCCATCTCCTATTGATAATTACCGGTCTTTAATGGACTGATTTTTTTCGGTTGATTTTCAAATTACCCGCCGTTTAGTGTGAACCGACTTTTATGAAAGCGGCCCTAAATTACTCAACTATATATAATAAATTTCAGTAACAAACATTTCTCAAATATTTCGGCCTCTAGGCAGTGGTGGAAAAAATATCAACAGAGGATGTAATAACTTAAACTAATTTAAGGTGGTCGAATTTCGACCACGGGATATACTAGTATATATTATAAGTCTAACAATGTTGTTGGTATATGTCCATCAAATCCAAATTTTCTTATTAAAATATAGACCGAATCTTAAAGCAGTGGTGGCTATGATGGTGGACTTTCAAACATTCCTAAGTACTGTTTTTGCCATCTCCTATTAATAATTACCGGTCTTTAATGGACTGATTTTTTTCGGTTGGTTGTCAAATTACCCGCCGTTTAGTGTGAACCAACTTTTATGAAAGTGACCCTAAATTACTCAACTATATATAATAAATTTCAGCAAAAATCATTTTTCAAATATTTCAGCCTCTATGCAGTGCTGGAAAAAATACGAACAAAGGATTTAATAACTTAAACTAATTTAAGGTGGTCGAATTTCGACCACGGGATATGCTAGTACTATATATTATAAGTCAAACAATGTTGTTGGTATATGTCCATCAAATCCAAATTTTTTAATTGAAATATTGACCGAATCTGAAAGCAGTGGAGGCTATGATGGTGGACTTTCAAACATTCCTAAGTACTGTTTTTGCCATCTCCTATTGATAATTACCGGTCTTTAATGGACTGATTTTTTTCGGTTGATTTTCAAATTACCCGCCGTTTAGTGTAAACCGACTTTTATGAAAGTGGCCCTAAATTACTCAACTATACAAATAAATTTCATAAAAACCCATTTTTCAAATATTTCAGCCTCTAGGCAGTGCTGGAAAAAATACGAACAAAGGATTTAATAACTTAAATCAATTTAAGGTGGTCGAATTTCGACCACGGAATATGCTAGTATATATTATAAGTCAAACAATGTTGTTGGTATATGTCCATCAAATCCAAATTTTTTAATTGAATGGTGGACTTTCAAACATTCCTAAGTACTGTTTTTGCCATCTCCTATTGATAATTACCGGTCTTTAATGGACTGATTTTTTTCGGTTGATTTTCAAATTACCCGCCGTTTAGTGTGAACCGACTTTTATGAAAGCGGCAATAAATTACTCAACTATATATAATAAATTTCAGTAACAAACATTTCTCAAATATTTCGGCCTCTAGGCAGTGGTGGAAAAAATATCAACAGAGGATGTAATAACTTAAACTAATTTAAGGTGGTCGAATTTCGACCACGGGATATACTAGTATATATTATAAGTCTAACAATGTTGTTGGTATATGTCCATCAAATCCAAATTTTTTTATTGAAATATAGACCGAATCTGAAAGGAGTTGTGGCTCTGATGGTGGACTTTCAAACATTCCTAAGAACTGTTTTTGCCATCTCCTACTAATAATTACCGGTCTTTAATTGACTGATTTTTTTCGGTTGATTTTCAAATTACCCACCGTTTAGTGTAAACCGACTTTTATGAAAGTGGCCCTAAATTACTCACCTATACAAATAAATTTCATAAAAACCCATTTTTCAAATATTTCAGCCTCTAGGAAGTGCTGGAAAAAATACGAACAAAGGATTTAATAACTTAAATCAATTTAAGGTGGTCGAATTTCGACCACGGAATATGCTAGTATATATTATAAGTCAAACAATGTTGTTGGTATATGTCCATCAAATCCAAACTTTTTAATTGAATGGTGGACTTTCAAACATTCCTAAGTACTGTTTTTGCCATCTCCTATTGATAATTACCGGTCTTTAATGGACTGATTTTTTTCGGTTGATTTTCAAATTACCCGCCGTTTAGTGTGAACCGACTTTTATGAAAGCGGCCCTAAATCACTCAACTATATATAATAAATTTCAGTAACAAACATTTCTCAAATATTTCGGCCTCTAGGCAGTGGTGGAAAAAATATCAACAGAGGATGTAATAACTTAAACTAATTTAAGGTGGTCGAATTTCGACCACGGGATATACTAGTATACATTATAAGTCTAACAATGTTGTTGGTATATGTCCATCAAATCCAAATTTTTTTATTGAAATATAGACCGAATCTGAAAGGAGTTGTGGCTCTGATGGTGGACTTTCAAACATTCCTAAGTACTGTTTTTGCCATCTCCTATTGATAATTACCGGTCTTTAATGGACTGATTTTTTTCGGTTGATTTTCAAATTACCCGCCGTTTAGTGTGAACCGACTTTTATGAAAGCGGCCCTAAATTACTCAACTGTATATAATAAATTTCAGTAACAAACATTTCTCAAATATTTCGGCCTCTAGGCAGTGGTGGAAAAAATATCAACAGAGGATTTAATAACTTAAACTAATTTAAGGTGGTCGAATTTCGACCACGGGATATACTAGTATATATTATAAGTCTAACAATGTTGTTGGTATATGTCCATCAAATCCAAATTTTCTTATTGAAATATTGACCGAATCTAAAAGGAGTTGTGGCTCTGATGGTGGACTTTCAAACATTCCTAAGGACTCTTTGTGCCATCTCCTATTAATAATTATCGGTCTTTAATGGACTGATTTTTTTCGGTTGGTTGTCAAATTACCCGCCGTTTAGTGTGAACCGACTTTTATGAAAGCGGCCCTAAATTACTCAACTATATATAATAAATTTCAGTAACAAACATTTCTCAAATATTTCGGCCTCTAGGCAGTGCTGGAAAAAATATGAACAGAGGATTTAATAACTTAAACTAATTTAAGGTGGTCGAATTTCGACCACGGGATATACTAGTATATATTATAAGTCTAACAATGTTGTTGGTAAATGTCTATCAAATCCAAATATTTTTATTGAAATATAGACCGAATCTGAAAGGAGTTGTGGCTCTGATGGTGGACTTTCAAACATTCCTAAGGACTGTTTTTGCGATCTCCTATTAATAATTACCGGTCTTTAATGGACTGATTTTTTTCGGTTAGTTGTCAAATTACCCGCCGTTTAGTGTGAACCGACTTTTATGAAAGCGGCCCTAAATTACTTAACTATTTATAATAAATTTCAGTAACAACCATTTTTCAAATATTTCAGCGTCTAGGCAGTGCTGGAAAAAATATGAACAGAGGATTTAATAACTTAAACTAATTTAAGGTGGTCGACTGATTTTTTTCGGTTAGTTGTCAAATTACCCGCCGTTTAGTGTGAACCGACTTTTATGAAAGCGGCCCTAAATTACTCAACTATATATAATAAATTTCAGCAAAACCCATTTTTCAAATATTTCAGCCTCTAGGCAGTGCTGGAAAAAATACGAACAGAGGATTTAATAACTTAAACTAGTTTAAGGTGGTCGAATTTCGATCACGGGATATACTAGTATACGAGTATATTATAAGTCTAACAATGTTGTTGGTATATGTCCATCAAATCCAAATTTTTTTATTGAAATATTGACCGAATCTGAAAGGAGTTGTGGCTCTGATGGTGGACTTTCAAACATTCCTAAGGACTGTTTTTGCCATCTCCTATTAATAATTACCGGTCTTTAATGGACTGATTTTTTTCGGTTAGTTGTCAAATTACCCGCCGTTTAGTGTGAACCGACTTTTATGAAAGCGGCCCTAAATTACTCAACTATATATAATAAATTTCAGCAAAAACCATTTTTCAAATATTTCAGCCTCTAGGCAGTGCTGGAAAAAATACGAACAGAGGATTTAATAACTTAAACTAATTTAAGGTGGTCGAATTTCGATCACGGGATATACTAGTATATATTATAAGTCTAACAATGTTGTTGGTATATGTCCATCAAATCCAAATTTTTTTATTGAAATATTGACCGAATCTGAAAGGAGTTGTGGCTCTGATGGTGGACTTTCAAACATTCCTAAGGACTCTTTTTGCCATCTCCTATTAATAATTATCGGTCTTTAATGGACTGATTTTTTCGTTTGGTTGTCAAATTACCCACCGTTTAGTGTGAACCGACCTTTATTAAAGTGGCCCTAAATTACTCAACTATATATAATAAATTTCAGTACCAACCATTTTTCAAATATTACAGCCTCTAGGCAGTGCTGGAAAAAATACGAACAGAGGATTTAATAACTTAAACAAATTTAAGGTGGTCGAATTTCGACCACGGGATGTACTAGTATATATTATAAGTCTAACAATGTTGTTGGTATATGCCCATCAAATCCAAATTTTTTTATTGAAATATATACCGAATCTGAAAGGAGTTGTGGTTCTGATGGTGGACTTTCAAACATTCCTAAGGACTGTTTTTGCCATCTCCTAGTAATAATTACCGGTCTTTAATGGACTGATTTTTTTCGGTTGGTTGTCAAATTACCCGCCGTTTAGTGTGAACCGACTTTTATGAAAGTGGCCCTAAATTACTCAACTATGTATAATAAATTTCAGTATCAACCATTTTTCAAATATTACAGCCTCTAGGCAGTGCTGGAAAAAATATGTACAGAGGATTTAATAACTTAAACTAATTTAAGGTGGTCGAATTTCGACCACGGGATATACTAGTATATATTATAAGTCTAACAATGTTGTTGGTATATGTCCATCAAATCCAAATTTTCTTATTGAAATATTCACCGAATCTGATAGGAGTTGTGGCTCTGATGGTGGACTTTCAAACATTCCTAAGAACTCTTTTTGCCACCTCCTATTAATAATTATCGGTCTTTAATGGACTGATTTTTTTCGGTTGGTTGTCAAATTACCCGCCGTTTAGTGTGAACCGACTTTTATGAAAGCATCCCTAAACTACTTAACTATATATAATAAGTTTCAGTAACAACCATTTTTCAAATATTTCAGCCTCTAGGCAGTGCTGGAAAAAATATGAACAGAGGATTTAATAACTTAAACTAATTTAAGGTGGTCGAATTTCGACCACGGGATATACTAGTATTTATTATAAGTCAAACAATGTTGTTGGTATATGTCCATCAAATCCAAATTTTCTTATTGAAATATTGACCGAATCTGATAGGAGTTGTGGCTCTGATGGTGGACTTTCAAACATTCCTAAGGACTGTTTTTGCCATCTCCTATTAATAATTACCGGTCTTTAATGGACTGATTTTTTTCGGTTAGTTGTCAAATTACCCGCCGTTTAGTGTGAACCGACTTTTATGAAAGCGGCCCTAAATTACTCAACTATATATAATAAATTTCAGCAAAAACCATTTTTCAAATATTTCAGCCTCTAGGCAGTGCTGGAAAAAATACGAACAGAGGATTTAATAACTTAAACTAATTTAAGGTGGTCGAATTTCGATCACGGGATATACTAGTATATATTATAAGTCTAACAATGTTGTTGGTATATGTCCATCAAATCCAAATTTTTTTATTGAAATATTGACCGAATCTGAAAGGAGTTGTGGCTCTGATGGTGGACTTTCAAACATTCCTATGGACTCTTTTTGCCATCTCCTATTAATAATTATCGGTCTTTAATGGACTGATTTTTTCGTTTGGTTGTCAAATTACCCACCGTTTAGTGTGAACCGAACTTTATTAAAGTGGCCCTAAATTACTCAACTATATATAATAAATTTCAGTACCAACCATTTTTCAAATATTACAGCCTCTAGGCAGTGCTGGAAAAAATACGAACAGAGGATTTAATAACTTAAACAAATTTAAGGTGGTCGAATTTCGACCACGGGATGTGCTAGTATATATTATAAGTCTAACAATGTTGTTGGTATATGCCCATCAAATCCAAATTTTTTTATTGAAATATATACCGAATCTGAAAGGAGTTGTGGTTCTGATGGTGGACTTTCAAACATTCCTAAGGACTGTTTTTGCCATCTCCTAGTAATAATTACCGGTCTTTAATGGACTGATTTTTTTCGGTTGGTTGTCAAATTACCCGCCGTTTAGTGTGAACCGACTTTTATGAAAGTGGCCCTAAATTACTCAACTATGTATAATAAATTTCAGTATCAACCATTTTTCAAATATTACAGCCTCTAGGCAGTGCTGGAAAAAATATGTACAGAGGATTTAATAACTTAAACTAATTTAAGGTGGTCGAATTTCGACCACGGGATATACTAGTATATATTATAAGTCTAACAATGTTGTTGGTATATGTCCATCAAATCCAAATTTTCTTATTGAAATATTGACCGAATCTGATAGGAGTTGTGGCTCTGATGGTGGACTTTTAAACATTCCTAAGAACTCTTTTTGCCACCTCCTATTAATAATTATCGGTCTTTAATGGACTGATTTTTTTCGGTTGGTTGTCAAATTACCCGCCGTTTAGTGTGAACCGACTTTTATGAAAGCATCCCTAAATTACTTAACTATATATAATAAGTTTCAGTAACAACCATTTTTCAAATATTTCAGCCTCTAGGCAGTGCTGGAAAAAATATGAACAGAGGATTTAATAACTTAAACTAATTTAAGGTGGTCGAATTTCGACCACGGGATATACTAGTATTTATTA
Source organism: Merzomyia westermanni (assembly GCA_949987695.1). Taxonomy (NCBI): domain Eukaryota; kingdom Metazoa; phylum Arthropoda; class Insecta; order Diptera; family Tephritidae; genus Merzomyia; species Merzomyia westermanni. The sequence continues at coordinate 69,476,017 of OX465292.1, forward strand.
TAAGTCAAACAATGTTGTTGGTATATGTCCATCAAATCCAAATTTTCTTATTGAAATATTGACCGAATCTGATAGGAGTTGTGGCTCTGATGGTGGACTTTCAAACATTCCTAAGAACTCTTTTTGCCACCTCCTATTAATAATTATCGGTCTTTAATGGACTGATTTTTTTCGGTTGGTTGTCAAATTACCCGCCGTTTAGTGTGAACCGACTTTTATGAAAGCGGCCCTAAATTACTTAACTATATATAATAAGTTTCAGTAACAACCGGTCTTTAATGGACTGATTTTTTTCGGTTGATTTTCAAATTACCCGCCGTTTAGGGTAAACCGACTTTTATGAAAGTGGCCCTAAATTACTCAACTATACAAATAAATTTCATAAAAACCCATTTTTCAAATATTTCAGCCTCTAGGCAGTGCTGGAAAAAATACGAACAAAGGATTTAATAACTTAAATCAATTTAAGGTGGTCGAATTTCGACCACGGAATATGCTAGTATATATTATAAGTCAAACAATGTTGTTGGTATATGTCCATCAAATCCAAATTTTTTAATTGAATGGTGGACTTTCAAACATTCCTAAGTACTGTTTTTGCCATCTCCTATTGATAATTACCGGTCTTTAATGGACTGATTTTTTTCGGTTGATTTTCAAATTACCCGCCGTTTAGTGTGAACCGACTTTTATGAAAGCGGCCCTAAATTACTCAACTATATATAACAAATTTCAGTAACAAACATTTCTCAAATATTTCGGCCTCTAGGCAGTGGTGGAAAAAATATCAACAGAGGATGTAATAACTTAAACTAAGGTGGTCGAATTTCGACCACGGGATATACTAGTATATATTATAAGTCTAACAATGTTGTTGGTATATGTCCATCAAATCCAAATTTTTTTATTGAAATATAGACCGAATCTGAAAGGAGTTGTGGCTCTGATGGTGGACTTTCAAACATTCCTAAGAACTGTTTTTGCCATCTCCTACTAATAATTACCGGTCTTTAATGGACAGATTTTTTTCGGTTGATTTTCAAATTACCCACCGTTTAGTGTAAACCGACTTTTATGAAAGTGGCCCTAAATTACTCACCTATACCAATAAATTTCATAAAAACCCATTTTTCAAATATTTCAGCCTCTAGGCAGTGCTGGAAAAAATACGAACAAAGGATTTAATAACTTAAATCAATTTAAGGTGGTCGAATTTCGACCACGGAATATGCTAGTATATATTATAAGTCAAACAATGTTGTTGGTATATGTCCATCAAATCCAAATTTTTTAATTGAATGGTGGACTTTCAAACATTCCTAAGTACTGTTTTTGCCATCTCCTATTGATAATTACCGGTCTTTAATGGACTGATTTTTTTCGGTTGATTTTCAAATTACCCGCCGTTTAGTGTGAACCGACTTTTATGAAAGCGGCCCTAAATTACTCAACTATATATAATAAATTTCAGTAACAAACATTTCTCAAATATTTCGGCCTCTAGGCAGTGGTGGAAAAAATATCAACAGAGGATGTAATAACTTAAACTAATTTAAGGTGGTCGAATTTCGACCACGGGATATACTAGTATATATTATAAGTCTAACAATGTTGTTGGTATATGTCCATCAAATCCAAATTTTTTATTGAAATATAGACCGAATCTGAAAGGAGTTGTGGCTCTGATGGTGGACTTTCAAACATTCCTAAGTACTGTTTTTGCCATCTCCTATTGATAATTACCGGTCTTTAATGGACTGATTTTTTTCGGTTGATTTTCAAATTACCCGCCGTTTAGTGTGAACCGACTTTTATGAAAGCGGCCCTAAATTACTCAACTATATATAATAAATTTCAGTAACAAACATTTCTCAAATATTTCGGCCTCTAGGCAGTGGTGGAAAAAATATCAACAGAGGATTTAATAACTTAAACTAATTTAACGTGGTCGAATTTCGACCACGGGATATACTAGTATACATTATAAGTCTAACAATGTTGTTGGTATATGTCCATCAAATCCAAATTTTCTTATTGAAATATTGACCGAATCTGAAAGGAGTTGTGGCTCTGATGGTGGACTTTCAAACATTCCTAAGGACTCTTTTTGCCATCTCCTATTAATAATTATCGGTCTTTAATGGACTGATTTTTTTCGGTTGGTTGTCAAATTACCCGCCGTTTAGTGTGAACCGACTTTTATGAAAGCGGCCCTAAATTACTCAACTATATATAATAAATTTCAGTAACAAACACTTCTCAAATATTTCGGCCTCTAGGCAGTGCTGGAAAAAATATGAACAGAGGATTTAATAACTTAAACTAATTTAAGGTGGTCGAATTTCGACCACGGGATATACTAGTATATATTATTAGTCTAACAATGTTGTTGGTAAATGTCTATCAAATCCAAATATTTTTATTGAAATATAGACCGAATCTGAAAGGAGTTGTGGCTCTGATGGTGGACTTTCAAACATTCCTAAGGACTGTTTTTGCGATCTCCTATTAATAATTACCGGTCTTTAATGGACTGATTTTTTTCGGTTAGTTGTCAAATTACCCGCCGTTTAGTGTGAACCGACTTTTATGAAAGCGGCTCTAAATTACTTAACTATTTATAATAAATTTCAGTAACAACCATTTTTCAAATATTTCAGCGTCTCGGCAGTGCTGGAAAAAATATGAACAGAGGATTTAATAACTTAAACTAATTTAAGGTGGTCGACTGATTTTTTTCGGTTAGTTGTCAAATTACCCGACGGTTAGTGTGAACCGACTTTTATGAAAGCGGCCCTAAATTACTCAACTATATATAATAAATTTCAGCAAAAACCATTTTTCAAATATTTCAGCCTCTAGGCAGTGCTGGAAAAAATACGAACAGAGGATTTAATAACTTAAACTAGTTTAAGGTGGTCGAATTTCGATCACGGGATATACTAGTATACGAGTATATTATAAGTCTAACAATGTTGTTGGTATATGTCCATCAAATCCAAATTTTTTTATTGAAATATTGACCGAATCTGAAAGGAGTTGTGGCTCTGATGGTGGACTTTCAAACATTCCTAAGGACTGTTTTTGCCATCTCCTATTAATAATTACCGGTCTTTAATGGACTGATTTTTTTCGGTTAGTTGTCAAATTACCCGCCGCTTAGTGTGAACCGACTTTTATGAAAGCGGCCCTAAATTACTCAACTATATATAATAAATTTCAGCAAAAACCATTTTTCAAATATTTCAGCCTCTAGGCAGTGCTGGAAAAAATACGAACAGAGGATTTAATAACTTAAACTAATTTAAGGTGGTCGAATTTCGATCACTGGATATACTAGTATATATTATAAGTCTAACAATGTTGTTGGTATATGTCCATCAAATCCAAATTTTTTTATTGAAATATTGACCGAATCTGAAAGGAGTTGTGGCTCTGATGGTGGACTTTCAAACATTCCTAAGGACTCTTTTTGCCATCTCCTATTAATAATTATCGGTCTTTAATGGACTGATTTTTTCGTTTGGTTGTCAAATTACCCACCGTTTAGTGTGAACCGACTTTTATTAAAGTGGCCCTAAATTACTCAACTATATATAATAAATTTCAGTACCAACCATTTTTCAAATATTACAGCCTCTAGGCAGTGCTGGAAAAAATACGAACAGAGGATTTAAGGATTTAGGATTTAAATTTAAGGTGGTCGAATTTCGACCACGGGATGTACTAGTATATATTATAAGTCTAACAAGGTTGTTGGTATACTCGTATGTCCATCAAATCCAAATTTTTTTATTGAAATGTAGATCGAATCTGAAAGGAGTTGTGGCTCTGATGGTGGACTTTCAAACATTCCTAAGAACTGTTTTTGCCATCTCCTATTAATAATTACCGGTCTTTAATGGACGGATTTTTTTCGGTTAGTTGTCAAATTACCCGCCGTTTAGTGTGAACCGACTTTTATGAAAGCGGCCCTAAATTACTCAACTATATATAATAAATTTCAGCAAAAACCATTTTTCAAATATTTCAGCCTCTAGGCAGTGCTGGAAAAAATATGAACAGAGGATTTAATAACTTAAACTAATTTAAGGTGGTCGAATTTCGACCACGGGATATACTAGTATATATTATAAGTCGAACAATGTTGTTGGTATATGCCCATCAAATCCAAATTTTTTTATTGAAATATAAACCGAATCTGAAAGGAGTTGTGGTTCTGATGGTGGATTTTCAAACATTCCTAAGGACTGTTTTTGCCATCTCCTAGTAATAATTACCGGTCTTTAATGGACTGATTTTTTTCGGTTGGTTGTCAAATTACCCGCCGTTTAGTGTGAACCGACTTTTATGAAAGTGGCCCTAAATTACTCAACTATGTATAATAAATTTCAGTATCAACCATTTTTCAAATATTACAGCCTCTAGGAAGTGCTGGAAAAAATATGTACAGAGGATTTAATAACTTAAACTAATTTAAGGTGGTCGAATTTCGACCACGGGATATACTAGTATATATTATAAGTCTAACAATGTTGTTGGTATATGTCCATCAAATCCAAATTTTCTTATTGAAATATTGACCGAATCTGATAGGAGTTGTGGCTCTGATGGTGGACTTTCAAACATTCCTAAGAACTCTTTTTGCCACCTCCTATTAATAATTATCGGTCTTTAATGGACTGATTTTTTTCGGTTGGTTGTCAAATTACCCGCCGTTTAGTGTGAACCGACTTTTATGAAAGCATCCCTAAATTACTTAACTATATATAATAAGTTTCAGTAACAACCATTTTTCAAATATTTCAGCCTCTAGGCAGTGCTGGAAAAAATATGAACAGAGGATTTAATAACTTAAACTAATTTAAGGTGGTCGAATTTCGACCACGGGATATACTAGTATTTATTATAAGTCAAACAATGTTGTTGGTATATGTCCATCAAATCCAAATTTTCTTATTGAAATATTGACCGAATCTGATAGGAGTTGTGGCTCTGATGGTGGACTTTCAAACATTCCTAAGAACTCTTTTTGCCACCTCCTATTAATAATTATCGGTCTTTAATGGACTGATTTTTTTCGGTTGGTTGTCAAATTACCCGCCGTTTAGTGTGAACCGACTTCTATGAAAGCGGCCCTAAATTACTTAACTATATATAATAAGTTTCAGTAACAACCATATTTCAAATATTTCAGCCTCTAGGCAGTGCTGGAAAAAATATGAACAGAGGATTTAATAACTTAAACTAATTTAAGGTGGTCGAATTTCGACCACGGGATATACTAGTATATATTATAAGTCTAACAATGTTGTTGGTATATGTGCATCAAATCCAAATTTTCTTATTGAAATATTGACCGAAGCTGAAAGGAGTTGTGGCTCTGATGGTGGACTTTCAAACATTCCTAAGAACTGTTTTTGCCATCTCCTAATAATAATTACCGGTCTTTAATGGACTGATTTTTTTCGTTTGGTTGTCAAATTACCCGCCGTTTAGTGTGAACCGACTTTTATGAAAGCGGCCCTAAATTACTTAACTATATATAATAAGTTTCAGTAACAACCATATTTCAAATATTTCAGCCTCTAGGCAGTGCTGGAAAAAATATGAACAGAGGATTTAATAACTTAAACTAATTTAAGGTGGTCGAATTTCGACCACGGGATATACTAGTATATATTATAAGTCTAACAATGTTGTTGGTATATGCCCATCAAATCCAAATTTTTTTATTGAAATATATACCGAATCTGAAAGCAGTTGTGGTTCTGATGGTGGACTTTCAAACATTCCTAAGGACTGTTTTTGCCATCTCCTATTAATAATTACCGGTCTTTAATGGACTGTTTTTTTTCGGTTGGTTGTCAAATTACCCGCCGTTTAGTGTGAACCGACTTTTATGAAAGTGGCCCTAAATTACTCAACTATGTATAATAAATTTCAGTATCAACCATTTTTCAAATATTACAGCCTCTAGGCAGTGCTGGAAAAAATATGTACAGAGGATTTAATAACTTAAACTAATTTAAGGTGGTCGAATTTCGACCACGGGATATACTAGTATATATTATAAGTCTAACAATGTTGTTGGTATATGTCCATCAAATCCAAATTTTCTTATTGAAATATTGACCGAATCTGATAGGAGTTGTGGCTCTGATGGTGGACTTTCAAACATTCCTAAGAACTCTTTTTGCCACCTCCTATTAATAATTATCGGTCTTTAATGGACTGATTTTTTTCGGTTGGTTGTCAAATTACCCGCCGTTTAGTGTGAACCGACTTTTATGAAAGTGGCCCTAAATTACTCAACTATATATAATAGATTTCAGTACCAACCATTTTTCAAATATTACAGCCTCTAGGCAGTGCTGGAAAAAATATGAACAGAGGATTTAATAACTTAAACTAATTTAAGGTGGTCGAATTTCGACCACGGGATATACTAGTATATATTATAAGTCTAACAATGTTGTTGGTATATGTCCATCAAATCCAAATTTTCTTATTGAAATATTGACCGAAGCTGAAAGGAGTTGTGGCTCTGATGGTGGACTTTCAAACATTCCTAAGAACTGTTTTTGCCATCTCCTAATAATAATTACCGGTCTTTAATGGACTGATTTTTTTCGTTTGGTTGTCAAATTACCCGCCGTTTAGTGTGAACCGACTTTTATGAAAGTGGCCCTAAATTACTCAACTATATATAATAGATTTCAGTACCAACCATTTTTCAAATATTACAGCCTCTAGGCAGTGCTGGAAAAAATATGAACAGAGGATTTAATAACTTAAACTAATTTAAAGTGGTCGAATTTCGACCACGGGATGTACTAGTATATATTATAAGTCTAACAAGGTTGTTGGTATACTCGTATGTCCATCAAATCCAAATTTTTTTATTGCAATATAGATCGAATCTGAAAGGAGTTGTGGCTCTGATGGTGGACTTTCAAACATTCCTAAGGACTGTTTTTGCCATCTCCTATTAATAATTACCGGTCTTTAATGGACTGATTTTTTTCGTTTGGTTGTCAAATTACCCGCCGTTTAGTGTGAACCGACTTTTATGAAAGTGGCCCTAAATTACTCAACTATATATAATAAATTTCAGTAACAAACATTTCTCAAATATTTCGGCCTCTAGGCAGTGGTGGAAAAAATATCAACAGAGGATTTAATAACTTAAACTAATTTAAGGTGGTCGAATTTTGACCACGGGATATACTAGTATATATTATAAGTCTAACAATGTTGTTGGTATATGTCCATCAAATCCAAATTTTTTTATTGAAATATAGACCGAATCTGAAAGGAGTTGTGGCTCTGATGGTGGACTTTCAAACATTCCTAAGGACTCTTTTTGCCATCTCCTATTAATAATTATCGGTCTTTAATGGACTGATTTTTTTCGGTTGGTTGTCAAATTACCCGCCGTTTAGTGTGAACCGACTTTTATGAAAGCGGCCCTAAATTACTTAACTATATATAATAAGTTTCAGTAACAACCATTTTTCAAATATTTCAGCCTCTAGGCAGTGCTGGAAAAAATATGAACAGAGGATTTAATAACTTAAACTAATTTAAGGTGGTCGAATTTCGACCACGGGATATACTAGTATATATTATATAAGTCAAACAATGTTGTTGGTATGTCTATCAAATCCACATTTTTTTATTGAAATATAGACCGAATCTGAAAGGAGTTATGGCTCTGATGGTGGACTTTCAAACATTCCTAAGAACTGTTTTTGCCATCTCCTATTAATAATTACCGGTCTTTAATGGACTTATTTATTTCGGTTGGTTGTCAAATTACCCGCCGTTTAGTGTGAACCGACTTTTATGAAAGCGGCCCTAAATTACTCAACTATATATAATAAATTTCAGTAACAAACATTTATCAAATATTTCGGCCTCTAGGCAGTGCTGGAAAAAATACGAACAAAGTATTTAATAACTTAAACTAATTTAAGGTGGTCGAATTTCGACCACGGGATATACTAGTATATATTATAAGTCTAACAATGTTGTTGGTATACGAGTATATCCATCAAATCCACATTTTTTTATTGAAATATAGACCGAATCTGAAAGGAGTTGTGGCCTTAAATTACTCAACTATACAAATAAATTTCAGAAAAACCCATTTTTCAAATATTTCAGCCTCTAGGCAGTGCTGGAAAAAATACGAACAAAGGATTTAATAACTTAAACTAATTTAAGGTGGTCGAATTTCGACCACGGGATATGCTAGTATATATTATAAGTCAAACAATGTTGTTGGTATATGTCCATCAAATCCAAATTTTTTAATTGAATGGTGGACTTTCAAACATTCCTAAGTACGGTTTTTGCCATCTCCTATTGATAATTACCGGTCTTTAATGGACTGATTTTTTTCGGTTGGTTGTCAAATTACCCGCCGTTTAGTGTGAACCGACTTTTATGAAAGCGGCCCTAAATTACTTAACTATATATAATAAGTTTCAGTAACAACCATTTTTCAAATATTTCAGCCTCTAGGCAGTGCTGGAAAAAATATGAACACAGGATTTAATAACTTAAACTAATTTAAGGTGGTCGAATTTCGACCACGGGATATACTAGTATATATTATAAGTCTAACAATGTTGTTGGTATATGTCCATCAAATCCAAATTTTCTTATTGAAATATTGACCGAAGCTGAAAGGAGTTGTGGCTCTGATGGTGGACTTTCAAACATTCCTAAGAACTGTTTTTGCCATCTCCTAATAATAATTACCGGTCTTTAATGGACTGATTTTTTTCGTTTGGTTGTCAAATTACCCGCCGTTTAGTGTGAACCGACTTTTATGAAAGTGGCCCTAACTTACTCAACTATATATAATAGATTTCAGTACCAACCATTTTTCAAATATTACAGCCTCTAGGCAGTGCTGGAAAAAATATGAACAAAGGATTTAATAACTTAAACTAATTTAAAGTGGTCGAATTTCGACCACGGGATGTACTAGTATATATTATAAGTCTAACAAGGTTGTTGGTATACTCGTATGTCCATCAAATCCAAATTTTTTTATTGCAATATAGATCGAATCTGAAAGGAGTTGTGGCTCTGATGGTGGACTTTCAAACATTCCTAAGGACTGTTTTTGCCATCTCCTATTAATAATTACCGGCCTTTAATGGACTGATTTTTTTCGTTTGGTTGTCAAATTACCCGCCGTTTAGTGTGAACCGACTTTTATGAAAGCGGCCCTAAATTACTTAACTATATATAATAAGTTTCAGTAACAACCATTTTTCAAATATTTCAGCCTCTAGGCAGTGCTGGAAAAAATATGAACAGAGGATTTAATAACTTAAACTAATTTAAGGTGGTCGAATTTCGACCACGGGATATACTAGTATATATTATATAAGTCAAACAATGTTGTTGGTATGTCTATCAAATCCACATTTTTTTATTGAAATATAGACCGAATCTGAAAGGAGTTATGGCTCTGATGGTGGACTTTCAAACATTCCTAAGAACTGTTTTTGCCATCTCCTATTAATAATTACCGGTCTTTAATGGACTTATTTATTTCGGTTGGTTGTCAAATTACCCGCCGTTTAGTGTGAACCGACTTTTATGAAAGCGGCCCTAAATTACTCAACTATATATAATAAATTTCAGTAACAAACATTTATCAAATATTTCGGCCTCTAGGCAGTGCTGGAAAAAATATGAACAGAGGATTTAATAACTTAAACTAATTTAAGGTGGTCGAATTTCGACCACGGGATATACTAGTATATATTATAAGTCAAACAATGTTGTTGGTATGTCTATCAAATCCAATTTTTTTTATTGAAATATAGACCGAATCTGAAAGGAGTTGTGGCTCTGATGGTGGACTTTCAAACATTCCTAACAAGTGTTTTTGCCATCTCCTATTAATAATTACCGGTCTTTAATGGACTGATTTTTTTCGTTTGGTTGTCAAATTACCCGCCGTTTAGTGTTAACCGACTTTTATGAAAGTGGCCCTAAATTACTCAACTATACAAATAAATTTCAGCAAAAACCATTTTTCAAATATTTAAGCCTCTAGGCAGTGCTGGAAAAAATACGAACAAAGTATTTAATAACTTAAACTAATTTAAGGTGGTCGAATTTCGACCACGGGATATACTAGTATATATTATAAGTCTAACAATGTTGTTGGTATACGAGTATATCCATCAAATCCACATTTTTTTATTGAAATATAGACCGAATCTGAAAGGAGTTGTGGCCTTAAATTACTCAACTATACAAATAAATTTCAGAAAAACCCATTTTTCAAATATTTCAGCCTCTAGGCAGTGCTGGAAAAAATACGAACAAAGGATTTAATAACTTAAACTAATTTAAGGTGGTCGAATTTCGACCACGGGATATGCTAGTATATATTATAAGTCAAACAATGTTGTTGGTATATGTCCATCAAATCCAAATTTTTTAATTGAATGGTGGACTTTCAAACATTCCTAAGTACTGTTTTTGCCATCTCCTATTGATAATTACCGGTCTTTAATGGACTGATTTTTTTCGGTTGGTTGTCAAATTACCCGCCGTTTAGTGTGAACCGACTTTTATGAAAGCGGCCCTAAATTACTTAACTATATATAATAAGTTTCAGTAACAACCATTTTTCAAATATTTCAGCCTCTAGGCAGTGCTGGAAAAAATATGAACACAGGATTTAATAACTTAAACTAATTTAAGGTGGTCGAATTTCGACCACGGGATATACTAGTATATATTATAAGTCTAACAATGTTGTTGGTATATGTCCATCAAATCCAAATTTTCTTATTGAAATATTGACCGAAGCTGAAAGGAGTTGTGGCTCTGATGGTGGACTTTCAAACATTCCTAAGAACTGTTTTTGCCATCTCCTAATAATAATTACCGGTCTTTAATGGACTGATTTTTTTCGTTTGGTTGTCAAATTACCCGCCGTTTAGTGTGAACCGAATTTTATGAAAGTGGCCCTAAATTACTCAACTATATATAATAGATTTCAGTACCAACCATTTTTCAAATATTACAGCCTCTAGGCAGTGCTGGAAAAAATATGAACAGAGGATTTAATAACTTAAACTAATTTAAAGTGGTCGAATTTCGACCACGGGATGTACTAGTATATATTATAAGTCTAACAAGGTTGTTGGTATACTCGTATGTCCATCAAATCCAAATTTTTTTATTGCAATATAGATCGAATCTGAAAGGAGTTGTGGCTCTGATGGTGGACTTTCAAACATTCCTAAGGACTGTTTTTGCCATCTCCTATTAATAATTACCGGCCTTTAATGGACTGATTTTTTTCGTTTGGTTGTCAAATTACCCGCCGTTTAGTGTGAACCGACTTTTATGAAAGCGGCCCTAAATTACTCAACTATATATAATAAATTTCAGTAACAAACATTTCTCAAATATTTCGGCCTCTAGGCAGTGGTGGAAAAAATATCAACAGAGGATTTAATAACTTAAACTAATTTAAGGTGGTCGAATTTTGACCACGGGATATACTAGTATATATTATAAGTCTAACAATGTTGTTGGTATATGTCCATCAAATCCAAATTTTTTTATTGAAATATAGACCGAATCTGAAAGGAGTTGTGGCTCTGATGGTGGACTTTCAAACATTCCTAAGGACTCTTTTTGCCATCTCCTATTAATAATTATCGGTCTTTAATGGACTGATTTTTTTCGGTTGGTTGTCAAATTATCCGCCGTTTAGTGTGAACCGACTTTTATGAAAGCGGCCCTAAATTACTTAACTATATATAATAAGTTTCAGTAACAACCATTTTTCAAATATTTCAGCCTCTAGGCAGTGCTGGAAAAAATATGAACAGAGGATTTAATAACTTAAACTAATTTAAGGTGGTCGAATTTCGACCACGGGATATACTAGTATATATTATATAAGTCAAACAATGTTGTTGGTATGTCTATCAAATCCACATTTTTTTATTGAAATATAGACCGAATCTGAAAGGAGTTATGGCTCTGATGGTGGACTTTCAAACATTCCTAAGAACTGTTTTTGCCATCTCCTATTAATAATTACCGGTCTTTAATGGACTTATTTATTTCGGTTGGTTGTCAAATTACCCGCCGTTTAGTGTGAACCGACTTTTATGAAAGCGGCCCTAAATTACTCAACTATATATAATAAATTTCAGTAACAAACATTTATCAAATATTTCGGCCTCTAGGCAGTGCTGGAAAAAATATGAACAGAGGATTTAATAAGTTAAACTAATTTAAGGTGGTCGAATTTCGACCACGGGATATACTAGTATATATTATAAGTCAAACAATGTTGTTGGTATGTATATAAAATCCAAATTTTTTTATTGAAATATAGACCGAATCTGAAAGGAGTTGTGGCTCTGATGGTGGACTTTCAAACATTCCTAACAAGTGTTTTTGCCATCTCCTATTAATAATTACCGGTCTTTAATGGACTGATTTTTTTCGTTTGGTTGTCAAATTACCCGCCGTTTAGTGTTAACCGACTTTTATGAAAGTGGCCCTAAATTACTCAACTATACAAATAAATTTCAGCAAAAACCATTTTTCAAATATTTCAGCCTCTAGGCAGTGCTGGAAAAAATACGAACAAAGTATTTAATAACTTAAACTAATTTAAGGTGGTCGAATTTCGACCACGGGATATACTAGTATATATTATAAGTCTAACAATGTTGTTGGTATACGAGTATATCCATCAAATCCACATTTTTTTATTGAAATATAGACCGAATCTGAAAGGAGTTGTGGCCTTAAATTACTCAACTATACAAATAAATTTCAGAAAAACCCATTTTTCAAATATTTAAGCCTCTAGGCAGTGCTGGAAAAAATACGAACAAAGGATTTAATAACTTAAACTAATTTAAGGTGGTCGAATTTCGACCACGGGATATGCTAGTATATATTATAAGTCAAACAATGTTGTTGGTATATGTCCATCAAATCCAAATTTTTTAATTGAATGGTGGACTTTCAAACATTCCTAAGTACTGTTTTTGCCATCTCCTATTGATAATTACCGGTCTTTAATGGACTGATTTTTTTCGGTTGGTTGTCAAATTATCCGCCGTTTAGTGTGAACTGACTTTTATGAAAGCGGCCCTAAATTACTCAACTATATATAATAAATTTCAGTAACAAACACTTCTCAAATATTTTGGCCTCTAGGCAGTGCTGGAAAAAATATGAAAAGAGGATTTAATAACTTAAACTAATTTAAAGTGGTCGAATTTCGACCACGGGATATACTAGTATATATTATATAAGTCAAACAATGTTGTTGGTATGTCTATCAAATCCACATTTTTTTATTGAAATATAGCCCGAATCTGAAAGGAGTTATGGCTCTGATGGTGGACTTTCAAACATTCCTAAGAACTGTTTTTGCCATCGCCTATTAATAATTACCGGTCTTTAATGGACTTATTTATTTCGGTTGGTTGTCAAATTACCCGCCGTTTAGTGTGAACCGACTTTTATGAAAGCGGCCCTAAATTACTTAACTATATATAATAAATTTCAGTAACAAACATTATTCAAATATTTCGGCCTCTAGGCAGTGCTGGAAAAAATATGAACAGAAGATTTAATAACTTAAACTAATTTAAGGTGGTCGAATTTCGACCACGGGATATACTAGTATATATTATAAGTCAAACAATGTTGTTGGTATGTCTATCAAATCCAAATTTTTTTATTGAAATATAGACCGAATCTGAAAGGAGTTGTGATGGTGGACTTTCAAACATTCCTAACAAGTGTTTTTGCCATCTCCTATTAATAATTATCGGTCTTTAATGGACTGATTTTTTTCGTTTGGTTGTCAAATTACCCGCCGTTTAGTGTTAACCGACTTTTATGAAAGTGGCCCTAAGCCTCTAGGCAGTGCTGGAAAAAATACGAACAAAGGATTTAATAACTTAAACTAATTTAAGGTGGTCGAATTTCGACCACGGGATATGCTAGTATATATTATAAGTCAAACAATGTTGTTGGTATATGTCCATCAAATCCAAATTTTTTAATTGAATGGTGGACTTTCAAACATTCCTAAGTACTGTTTTTGCCATCTCCTATTGATAATTACCGGTCTTTAATGGACTGATTTTTTTCGGTTGGTTGTCAAATTATCCGCCGTTTAGTGTGAACTGACTTTTATGAAAGCGGCCCTAAATTACTCAACTATATATAATAAATTTCAGTAACAAACACTTCTCAAATATTTTGGCCTCTAGGCAGTGCTGGAAAAAATATGAAAAGAGGATTTAATAACTTAAACTAATTTAAAGTGGTCGAATTTCGACCACGGGATATACTAGTATATATTATATAAGTCAAACAATGTTGTTGGTATGTCTATCAAATCCACATTTTTTTATTGAAATATAGCCCGAATCTGAAAGGAGTTATGGCTCTGATGGTGGACTTTCAAACATTCCTAAGAACTGTTTTTGCCATCGCCTATTAATAATTACCGGTCTTTAATGGACTTATTTATTTCGGTTGGTTGTCAAATTACCCGCCGTTTAGTGTGAACCGACTTTTATGAAAGCGGCCCTAAATTACTTAACTATATATAATAAATTTCAGTAACAAACATTATTCAAATATTTCGGCCTCTAGGCAGTGCTGGAAAAAATATGAACAGAAGATTTAATAACTTAAACTAATTTAAGGTGGTCGAATTTCGACCACGGGATATACTAGTATATATTATAAGTCAAACAATGTTGTTGGTATGTCTATCAAATCCAAATTTTTTTATTGAAATATAGACCGAATCTGAAAGGAGTTGTGATGGTGGACTTTCAAACATTCCTAACAAGTGTTTTTGCCATCTCCTATTAATAATTATCGGTCTTTAATGGACTGATTTTTTTCGTTTGGTTGTCAAATTACCCGCCGTTTAGTGTTAACCGACTTTTATGAAAGTGGCCCTAAATTACTCAACTATACAAATAAATTTCAGCAAAAACCATTTTTCAAATATTTCAGCCTCTAGGCAGTGCTGGAAAAAATACGAACAAAGTATTTAATAACTTAAACTAATTTAAGGTGGTCGAATTTCGACCACGGGATATACTAGTATATATTATAAGTCTAACAATGTTGTTGGTATACTCGTATGTCCATCAAATCCAAATTTTTTTATTGCAATATAGATCGAATCTGAAAGGAGTTGTGGCTCTGATGGTGGACTTTCAAACATTCCTAAGGACTGTTTTTGCCATCTCCTATTAATAATTACCGGTCTTTAATGGACTGATTTTTTTCGTTTGGTTGTCAAATTACCCGCCGTTTAGTGTGAACCGACTTTTATGAAAGCGGCCCTAAATTACTCAACTATATATAATAAATTTCAGTAACAAACATTTCTCAAATATTTCGGCCTCTAGGCAGTGGTGGAAAAAATATCAACAGAGGATTTAATAACTTAAACTAATTTAAGGTGGTCGAATTTTGACCACGGGATATACTAGTATATATTATAAGTCTAACAATGTTGTTGGTATATGTCCATCAAATCCAAATTTTTTTATTGAAATATAGACCGAATCTGAAAGGAGTTGTGGCTCTGATGGTGGACTTTCAAACATTCCTAAGGACTGTTTTTGCCATCTCCTATTAATAATTATCGGTCTTTAATGGACTGATTTTTTTCGGTTGGTTGTCAAATTACCCGCCGTTTAGTGTGAACCGACTTCTATGAAAGCGGCCCTAAATTACTTAACTATATATAATAAGTTTCAGTAACAACCATTTTTCAAATATTTCAGCCTCTAGGCAGTGCTGGAAAAAATATGAACAGAGGATTTAATAACTTAAACTAATTTAAGGTGGTCGAATTTCGACCACGGGATATACTAGTATAT
The DNA here is from genome assembly GCA_949987695.1 of Merzomyia westermanni. Taxonomy (NCBI): domain Eukaryota; kingdom Metazoa; phylum Arthropoda; class Insecta; order Diptera; family Tephritidae; genus Merzomyia; species Merzomyia westermanni. The sequence goes on from OX465292.1 coordinate 69,491,955, forward strand.
ATTATATAAGTCAAACAATGTTGTTGGTATGTCTATCAAATCCACATTTTTTTATTGAAATATAGACCGAATCTGAAAGGAGTTATGGCTCTGATGGTGGACTTTCAAACATTCCTAAGAACTGTTTTTGCCATCTCCTATTAATAATTACCGGTCTTTAATGGACTTATTTATTTCGGTTGGTTGTCAAATTACCCGCCGTTTAGTGTGAACCGACTTTTATGAAAGCGGCCCTAAATTACTCAACTATATATAATAAATTTCAGTAACAAACATTTATCAAATATTTCGGCCTCTAGGCAGTGCTGGAAAAAATATGAACAGAGGATTTAATAACTTAAACTAATTTAAGGTGGTCGAATTTCGACCACGGGATATACTAGTATATATTATAAGTCAAACAATGTTGTTGGTATGTCTATCAAATCCAAATTTTTTTATTGAAATATAGACCGAATCTGAAAGGAGTTGTGGCTCTGATGGTGGACTTTCAAACATTCCTAACAAGTGTTTTTGCCATCTCCTATTAATAATTACCGGTCTTTAATGGACTGATTTTTTTCGTTTGGTTGTCAAATTACCCGCCGTTTAGTGTTAACCGACTTTTATGAAAGTGGCCCTAAATTACTCAACTATACAAATAAATTTCAGCAAAAACCATTTTTCAAATATTTCAGCCTCTAGGCAGTGCTGGAAAAAATACGAACAAAGTATTTAATAACTTAAACTAATTTAAGGTGGTCGAATTTCGACCACGGGATATACTAGTATATATTATAAGTCTAACAATGTTGTTGGTATACGAGTATATCCATCAAATCCACATTTTTTTATTGAAATATAGACCGAATCTGAAAGGAGTTGTGGCCTTAAATTACTCAACTATACAAATAAATTTCAGAAAAACCCATTTTTCAAATATTTCAGCCTCTAGGCAGTGCTGGAAAAAATACGAGCAAAGGATTTAATAACTTAAACTAATTTAAGGTGGTCGAATTTCGACCACGGGATATGCTAGTATATATTATAAGTCAAACAATGTTGTTGGTATATGTCCATCAAATCCACATTTTTTAATTGAATGGTGGACTTTCAAACATTCCTAAGTACTGTTTTTTGCCATCTCCTATTGATAATTACCGGTCTTTAATGGACTGATTTTTTTCGGTTGGTTGTCAAATTACCCGCCGTTTAGTGTGAACCGACTTTTATGAAAGTGGCCCTAAATTACTTAACTATATATACTAAGTTTCAGTAACAACCATTTTTCAAATATTTCAGCCTCTAGGCAGTGCTGGAAAAAATATGAACACAGGATTTAATAACTTAAACTAATTTAAGGTGGTCGAATTTCGACCACGGGATATACTAGTATATATTATATAAGTCAAACAATGTTGTTGGTATGTCTATCAAATCCACATTTTTTTATTGAAATATAGACCGAATCTGAAAGGAGTTATGGCTCTGATGGTGGACTTTCAAACATTCCTAAGAACTGTTTTTGCCATCTCCTATTAATAATTACCGGTCTTTAATGGACTTATTTATTTCGGTTGGTTGTCAAATTACCCGCCGTTTAGTGTGAACCGACTATTATGAAAGCGGCCCTAAATTACTCAACTATATATAATAAATTTCAGTAACAAACATTTATCAAATATTTCAGCCTCTAGGCAGTGCTGGAAAAAATATGAACAGAGGATTTAATAACTTAAACTAATTTAAGGTGGTCGAATTTCGACCACGGGATATACTAGTATATATTATATAAGTCAAACAATGTTGTTGGTATGTCTATCAAATCCACATTTTTTTATTGGAATATAGACCGAATCTGAAAGGAGTTATGGCTCTGATGGTGGACTTTCAAACATTCCTAAGAACTGTTTTTGCCATCTCCTATTAATAATTACCGGTCTTTAATGGACTTATTTATTTCGGTTGGTTGTCAAATTACCCGCCGTTTAGTGTGAACCGACTTTTATGAAAGCGGCCCTAAATTACTCAACTATATATAATAAATTTCAGTAACAAACATTATTCAAATATTTCGGCCTCTAGGCAGTGCTGGAAAAAATATGAACAGAGGATTTAATAACTTAAACTAATTTAAGGTGGTCGAATTTCGACCACGGGATATACTAGTATATATTATAAGTCAAACAATGTTGTTGGTATGTCTATCAAATCCAAATTTTTTTATTGAAATATAGACCGCATCTGAAAGGAGTTGTGGCTCTGATGGTGGACTTTCAAACATTCCTAACAAGTGTTTTTGCCATCTCCTATTAATAATTACCGGTCTTTAATGGACTGATTTTTTTCGTTTGGTTGTCAAATTACCCGCCGTTTAGTGTTAACCGACTTTTATGAAAGTGGCCCTAAATTACTCAACTATACAAATAAATTTCAGCAAAAACCATTTTTCAAATATTTCAGCCTCTAGGCAGTGCTGGAAAAAATACGAACAAAGTATTTAATAACTTAAACTAATTTAAGGTGGTCGAATTTCGACCACGGGATATACTAGTATATATTATAAGTCTAACAATGTTGTTGGTATACGAGGTGTGTTCAAAAAGTATCGCGAATTTTGCATTTTCGCTGGTTACGTATATTCGAATTTCGAATTTTTTGTGGCGTTATGTTGGTACTCATGTCTCTCACTTATGCCGACAAGCTCGGCCATTTTGAATGTTCAGTTAATTGTTGACAGCTGCTTTGCTTGCACGTGTTTTGGATCGTCTTCGATTTTTACGCGAAATTCGTACCAAAATTGCTCAATTGTGACCAAAAACAGCATCGCATGAACATTGCTAATGAGATGTTAAACTCTGTCCGCGACGACCCAAATTTGCTCCAGAGGGTCATAACTGGTGACGAATCGTGGGTTTATGGTTATGACGTGGAAACCAAAGCTCAATCATCTTAATGGAAGCTGCCGCACGAACCAAGACCGAAAAAAGCGCGCCAAGTTCGGTCGAATGTGAAAGTTTTGCTGACAGTTTTCTTCGATTGCAGGGGCGTGGTGCATCATGAGTTCTTGCCACAGGGAAGAACGGTCAATAAGGAATATTACCTGCAAGTTATGCGCAATTTGCGCGAAGCAATCCGCCAGAAACGCCCGGATTTGTGGAAGAACAAAAATTGGCTTTTGCACCACGATAACGCCCCTGCTCACGCATCGTTGCTTGTGCGCGACTTTTTGGCCAAAAACAACACACTAATGATGCCGCAGCCACCGTATTCCCCAGATCTGGTACCCTGTGACTTTTTCTTGTTCCCTAAACTGAAGAGGCCCATGAAAGGACGACGTTACGCTTCTCTTGACGAGATAAAGACGGCATCGAAGGAGGAGCTGAACAAGATACAAAAAAATGATTTTTTGAAGTGCTTCGAAGATTGGAAAAACCGTTGGCACAAGTGTATAATATCCCATGGGGATTACTTTGAAGGGGGCAAAATAGATATTCATGAATAAATAAATAATTTTTGAAAAAACACAAAATTCGCGATACTTTTTGAACACACCTCGTATATCCATCAAATCCACATTTTTTTATTGAAATATAGACCGAATCTGAAAGGAGTTGTGGCCTTAAATTACTCAACTATACAAATAAATTTCAGAAAAACCCATTTTTCAAATATTTCAGCCTCTAGACAGTGCTGGAAAAAATACGAACAAAGGATTTAATAACTTAAACTAATTTAAGGTGGTCGAATTTCGACCACGGGATATGCTAGTATATATTATAAGTCAAACAATGTTGTTGGTATATGTCCATCAAATCCAAATTTTTTAATTGAATGGTGGACTTTCAAACATTCCTAAGTACTGTTTTTGCCATCTCCTATTGATAATTACCGGTCTTTAATGGACTGATTTTTTTCGGTTGATTTTCAAATTACCCGCCGTTTAGTGTAAACCGACTTTTATGAAAGTATGCCTAAATTACTCAACTATACAAATAAATTTCAGCAAAAACCGTTTTCAAATATTTCAGCCTCTAGGCAGTGCTGGAAAAAATACGAACAAAGTATTTAATAACTTAAACTAATTTAAAGTGGTCGAATTTCGACCACGGGATATACTAGTATATATTATAAGTCTAACAATGTTGTTGGTATATGTCCATCAAATCCAAATTTTTTTATTGAAATGTAGACCGAATCTGAAAGGAGTTGTGGCTCTGATGGTGGATTTGCAAACATTCCTAAGAACTGTTTTTGCCATCTCCTATTAATAATTACCGGTCTTTAATGGACTGATTTTATTCGGTTGATTTTCAAATTACCCGCCGTTTAGTGTAAACCGACTTTTATGAAAGTGGCCCTAAATTACTCAACTATACAAATAAATTTCAGCAAAAACCATTTTTCAAATATTTCAGCCTCTAGGCAGTGCTGGAAAAAATACGAACAAAGTATTTAATAATATAAACTAATTTAAGGTGGTCGAATTTCGACCACGGGATATGCTAGTATATATTATAAGTCAAACAATGTTGTTGGTATATGTCCATCAAATCCAAATTTTTTAATTGAATGGTGGACTTTCAAACATTCCTAAGTACTCTTTTTGCCATCTCCTATTAATAATTACCGGTCTTTAATGGACTGATTTTTTTCGGTTGATTTTCAAATTACCCGCCGTTTAGTGTAAACCGACTTTTATGAAAGTGGCCCTAAATTACTCAACTATACAAATAAATTTCAGCAAAAACCATTTTTCAAATATTTCAGCCTCTAGGCAGTGCTGGAAAAAATACGAACAAAGTATTTAATAACTTAAACTAATTTAAGGTGGTCGAATTTCGACCACGGGATATACTAGTATATATTATAAGTCTAACAATGTTGTTGGTATATGTCCATCAAATCCAAATTTTTTTATTGAAATATAGACCGAATCTGAAAGGAGTTGTGGCTCTGATGGTGGATTTGCAAACATTCCTAAGAACTGTTTTTGCCATCTCCTATTAATAATTACCGGTCTTTAATGGACTGATTTTTTTCGGTTGATTTTCAAATTACCCGCCGTTTAGTGTGAAGCGACTTTTATGAAAGCGGCAATAAATTACTCAACTATATATAATAAATTTCAGTAACAACCATTTTTCAAATATTTCAGCCTCTAGGCAGTGCTGGAAAAAATACGAACAGAGGATTTAATAACTTAAACTAATTTAAGGTGGTCGAATTTCGACCACGGCATATACTAGTATATATTATAAGTCGAACAATGTTGTTGGTATATGTCCATCAAATCCAAATTTTTTTATTGAAATATTGACCGAATCTGAAAGGAGTTGTGGCTCTGATGGTGGACTTTCAAACATTCCTAAGGACGGTTTTTGCCATCTCCTATTAATAATTACCGGTATTTAATGGACTAATTTTTTCGTTTGGTTGTCAAATTACCCGCCGTTTAGTGCGAACCGACTTTTATGAAAGCGGCCCTAAATTACTCAACTATATATAATAAATTTCAGTAACAAACATTTCTCAAATATTTCGGCCTCTAGGCAGTGCTGGAAAAAATATGAACAGAGGATTTAATAACTTAAACTAATTTAAGGTGGTCGAATTTCGACCACGGGATATACTAGTATATAGTATAAGTCTAACAATGTTGTTGGTATATGTCCATCAAATCCAAATTTTCTTATTGAAATATTGACCGAATCTGAAAGGAGTTGTGGCTCTGATGGTGGACTTTCAAACATTCCTAAGGACTCTTTTTGCCATCTCCTATTAATAATTATCGGTCTTTAATGAACTGATTTTTTTCGGTTGTCAAATTACCCGCCGTTTAGTGTGCACCGACTTTTATGAAAGCGGCCCTAAATTACTCAACTATATATAATAAATTTCAGTAACAAACATTTCTCAAATATTTCGGCCTCTAGGCAGTGCTGGAAAAAATATGAACAGAGGATTTAATAACTTAAACTAATTTAAGGTGGTCGAATTTCGACCACGGGATATACTAGTATATAGTATAAGTCTAACAATGTTGTTGGTATATGTCCATCAAATCCAAATTTTTCTATTGAAATATTGACCGAATCTGAAAGGAGTTGTGGCTCTGATGGTGGACTTTCAAACATTCCTAAGGACTGTTTTTGCCATCTCCTATTAATAATTACCGGTCTTTAATGGACTAATTTTTTCGTTTGGTTGTCAAATTACCCGCCGTTTAGTGCGAACCGACTTTTATGAAAGCGGCCCTAAATTACTCAACTATATATAATAAGTTTCAGTAACAACCATTTTTCAAATATTTCAGCCTCTAGGCAGTGCTGGAAAAAATACGAACAGAGGATTTAATAACTTAAACTAATTTAAGGTGGTCGAATTTCGACCACGGGATATACTAGTATATATTATAAGTCAAACAATGTTGTTGGTATGTCTATCAAATCCAAATTTTTTTATTGAAATATAGACCGAATCTGAAAGGAGTTGTGGCTCTGATGGTGGACTTTCAAACATTCCTAACAAGTGTTTTTGCCATCTCCTATTAATAATTACCGGTCTTTAATGGACTGATTTTTTTCGTTTGGTTGTCAAATTACCCGCCGTTTAGTGTTAACCGACTTTTATGAAAGTGGCCCTAAATTACTCAACTATACAAATAAATTTCAGCAAAAACCATTTTTCAAATATTTCAGCCTTTAGGCAGTGCTGGAAAAAATACGAACAAAGTATTTAATAACTTAAACTAATTTAAGGTGGTCGAATTTCGACCACGGGATATACTAGTATATATTATAAGTCTAACAATGTTGTTGGTATATGCCCATCAAATCCAAATTTTTTAATTGAATGGTGGACTTTCAAACATTCCTAAGTACTGTTTTTGCCATCTCCTATTGATAATTACCGGTCTTTAATGGACTGATTTTTTTCGGTTGATTTTCAAATTACCCGCCGTTTAGTGTGAACCGACTTTTATGAAAGCGGCCCTAAATTACTCAACTATATATAATAAATTTCAGTAACAAACATTTCTCAAATATTTCGGCCTCTAGGCAGTGCTGGAAAAAATATGAACAGAGGATTTAATAACTTAAACTAATTTAAGGTGGTCGAATTTCGACCACGGGATATACTAGTATATATTATAAGTCTAACAATGTTGTTGGTATATGTCCATCAAATCCAAATTTTCTTATTGAAATATTGACCGAATCTGAAAGGAGTTGTGGCTCTGATGGTGGACTCTCAAACATTCCTAAGGACTCTTTTTGCCATCTCCTATTAATAATTATCGGTCTTTAATGGACTGATTTTTTTCGGTTGGTTGTCAAATTACCCGCCGTTTAGTGTGAACCGACTTTTATGAAAGTGGCCCTAAATTACTTAACCCTCCGTTGTGTGAAGTTTTTTTATACCTTCGTTGTGTGAAGTGGCCTGGCCAGGCCACCTATGAGAAAACGTGCTTTGCGTATTGGGTGGTGTGAAAATTATGCCTATAATCAATTTCTAGTGTGATAGAGATTAAACACCGAATTTTTTAGGCTTCAAAGAAATTTATTATTCAAGTTTCATTCTTCTTCTTATTGTTTTTACAAGTTATGTACTATATGAAAAAATTCATTTATAAAAAAAATTAAAATAATATAGAATTATAAAAAATGTTCCTGCAGTCAAGTTTCATTCTTTTTCTTATTGTTTTTCACAAGTTATATAAAAAATTCATTTATAAAGAAATAAATAAAAATAATATAGGATTATAAAAAATGTTCATGGAGTTGACGTAGTTCCTGCAGCTAGACAAACGTTGCAAGTGTAGGTTTTAGTGTCTACACCGTGGCTTAAGCACATTGGATCTTTGCAAATATTGCAGATAAATCGGGTCTTTCTTTTAAACTTATCAAGTTTGATACATAGCATGCACAATGGCCGGTACTGTGAGCTTACGGGTTTCGGTGCAGTTTTTGGTGTTGGGACCGTAGAAGTTGAAGGTGGATTCTGTGAAGAAGTAAAAAAATATAAATAATAATTATGAATTTCAGCACGAACTTGCATTTTTGTATGTATACTTACATAAAATATATTGAATTTTTGCATTGCTCTTTTGATTGCTGGTCTACCATATACCATAGGAGTTGCTGCGCGTCTTTCCATATGGGGGATTGTTAATTGCTCTGCCAATTCCAATATAAAATCCCTTCGCTGATCTGATTTCTTGCTTGGCCGCAAATGCTTGTATATGATATAAGAAGCCAAGCCAATGACGTCAAGCATATTATAAAAAATTGCCAACGGCCATCGGTTTGTTGCTCGTTTGCAACTGTATCCAGAAATCATTTGGTCCATTGTATCCACCCCAGCCTTATTTTCATTATAATCTAAGATAGCTGCAGGTTTATATTTGTTTGAATCGTCTATGAATTTCGTGTAATGTTGTTTCGACAATACTAGCACATACTTGTCTACTTTGGCAACGTAGGACAACATAGATACGTCTTCATCCAGGAAAGCGAACAAAGTCTGATATAGAGGTCGAAATTTTTTATACCGCTTTGTCTTGTTGTTCAGGGGAAAGCATAGAGGAACAAATTTTCTATTTGCGCGCACTGTTCCCACGATAGCTAATCCTTTTTGCGTAAGGGTTTTTGCCAATTCGAGTGATGTGAAAAAGTTATCGCAATACACTGTTCGACCGGAATAACGATACTTCTCCACTAAATCCAGTACCACTCTTTCACCTTGGTTAATTTCTCGTTCTTCATTTGGTGTGTAAATCTGTCCCTTTAGAGGGTAGTTTGTTTTTGAATCACAGACCCACCAAATCTTTATTCCGTACTTTGCTGGCTTAGACGGAATATACTGCGTGAACCTAGTTCGTCCACGGTAAGGGAATAGTTGCTCATATACTGTTATTGCAGCGTTTGGAGTATATGCTTCTTGAAGGTTGTGATTCATCATCGTCCAAATATCGTCAATAGGTGCAGATTTACTCAACAGCATACGTGCAGAACGAGTGTTAGCTGCGTCAAAACGGATAAAACGCAGCAGCATTTTGAATCGATCCAACGACATTGTTGCCTTATAAATATCAAAATGCCGAGAATGCCATAGATCCTTTGCTTGCATGTTACTACAGTGAAAAACGCCAGAAAAGAGTAGTAGTCCAAACAAAGCATACATTTCGATTTCGTCTGTCGGCTTCCATTCCTTTGGCTTACATGTTGGATTAGTCTCATTCCAGGCTTTGATCACTGCCCCTGCTTTCCGATTCGTCTCACGGACAATTATATCCACTATTTGTGGAGACATTATGTCACGAAAAATATCAAGTGGATTTGGCAGAAATCGATGAGCAGGTCCCACTGGTCTGGTGCTGCTACTGGTAAACCGATTCCAATGCCGAGCTCTCGGTACTGGCGGTTCTTTTTTCCAGAATATATTGCCAATCTTACACTCGTAATATTGTTCTTTTTCACCTATTAATTGAGGCATTACACTTAGAGAGTTTGAGACATTGGGCTCCTGTTCGGCTACTTCATCCCATTCAGTTTCATCAATTTCTTCATTTTCAGGTAATTCTTCTTCAACCTCAAGCTTATTATCACAATCAGATAACTCACCGTCATCAATAGGAACATAATCCACATCATCATCGTCATCGGTGTCATACGGATCGTCTTCCTCATCCTCCGCTGCAATAAAGTTGCTCAGCACTTCCTCATGATATTGCATTTGTTCACTCGATAGACGATTACCGCTTCTTCCGATAGCTAAGAGAGCCCTATCTACTTCGTCTAAAAATGACATATTTCTGTGTCGGCACAAAATACAATAAAACACTATATAAATACTATGAATCACTCTTGTAAATATATGACGCAGGATGACGATACGTAATAATAAGTTTCCGACGAATTGACGCACGCACTTTCAATAAACTTCCATTAAAAACTGACTCTTTTTACCTTCTCCAATATTCTCTATATCCTTTGCATCGCCTACTGATCGTTAGTACCTAATTGTCAGTATGTAAACTTTGCAACAAGTGTTTTATGAGACAGTGCGCGCCACTTCCTCAAAGTATTTTCCAATACTCTAAACTTATTATCAGATCCGACATATAAAAAAATACTTACTGTTTTCCTTTTAATCAAAAATTAACTGCAACAAAATCAATCATACACAATAAAAACGCGAACCTTTACTAAATGCAACCAAATTCAATTCGAACGTAACGGCCGATCCCGTTTTTCGACTAAAAATAGTCAAACTCGAGAAAATGAGTTGAGAGCGAGAGAAAAACTAAAGTTGCTAGCTAAAACTTTCAATTTCTGAGAGTGAGAGAGCTATATTTACTGTTTTATTTACTCTCATTAGTCAAAGAACTGAGTGCGGTACATAACAATACCAAAATTGTAGTGGTGGCCTGCGCAGGCCACTTACCACCGCTTGTGAAGTTTTTTTGAAAAATGTATTTTTTTCAAAATCAGTTCGCTGGTAATGGCTATAACACTTTCATCAGCTTTAGCTAACAAAGCCCAAAGGTATATTGTCACCGATTTTTGATAACTTAACGAAAAAAAAAGATATACACCTTTAAAAATCGAAGTGGCCTGTGTAGGCCACTTCACACAACGGAGGGTTAACTATATATAATAAGTTTCAGTAACAAACATTTTTCAAATATTTTAGCCTCTAGGCAGTGCTGGAAAAAATATGAACAGAGGATTTAATAACTTAAACTAATTTTAGGTGGTCGAATTTCGACCACGGGATATACTAGTATATATTATAAGTCTAACAATGTTGTTCGTATATGTCTATCAAATCCAAATATTTTTATTGAAATATAGACCGAATCTGAAAGGAGTTGTGGCTCTGATGGTGGACTTTCAAACATTCCTAAGAACTGTTTTTGCCATCTCCTATTAATAATTACCGGTCTTTAATGGACTGATTTTTTTCGTTTGGTTGTCAAATTACCCGCCGTTTAGTGTGAACCGACTTTTATGAACGTGGCCCTAAATTACTCAACTATATATAATAAATTTCAGCAAAAATCATTTTCCAAATATTTCAGCCTCTAGGCAGTGCTGGAAAAGATACGAACAAAGGATTTAATAACTTAAACTAATTTAAGGTGGTCGAATTTCGACCACGGGATATACTAGTACTATATATTATAAGTCAAACAATGTTGTTGGTATATGTCCATCAAATCCAAATTTTTTAATTGAAATATTGACCCAATCTGAAAGCATTGGAGGCTATGATGGTGGACTTTCAAACATTCCTAAGTACTGTTTTTGCCATCTCCTATTGATAATTACCGGTCTTTAATGGACTGATTTTTTTCGGTTGATTTTCAAATTACCCGCCGTTTAGTGTAAACCGACTTTTATGAAAGTATGCTTAAATTACTCAACTATACAAATAAATTTCAGCAAAAACCGTTTTCAAATATTTCAGCCTCTAGGCAGTGCTGGAAAAAATACGAACAAAGTATTTAATAACTTAAACTAATTTAAGGTGGTCGAATTTCGACCACGGGATATACTAGTATATATTATAAGTCTAACAATGTTGTTGGTATATGTCCATCAAATCCAAATTTTTTTATTGAAATATAGACCGAATCTGAAAGGAGTTGTGGCTCTGATGGTGGATTTGCAAACATTCCTAAGAACTGTTTTTGCCATCTCCTATTAATAATTACCGGTCTTTAATGGACTGATTTTTTTCGGTTGATTTTCAAATTACCCGCCGTTTAGTGTAAACCGACTTTTATGAAAGTGGCCCTAAATTACTCAACTATACAAATAAATTTCAGCAAAAACCATTCTTCAAATATTTCAGCCTCTAGGCAGTGCTGGAAAAAATACGAACAAAGTATTTAATAACTTAAACTAATTTAAGGTGGTCGAATTTCGACCACGGGATATGCTAGTATATATTATAAGTCTAACAATGTTGTTGGTATATGTCCATCAAATCCAAATTTTCTTATTGAAATATTGACCGAATCTGAAAGGAGTTGTGGCTCTGATGGTGGACTCTCAAACATTCCTAAGGACTCTTTTTGCCATCTGCTATTAATAATTATCGGTCTTTAATGGACTGATTTTTTTCGGTTGGTTGTCAAATTACCCGCCGTTTAGTGTGAACCGAATTTTATGAAAGTGGCCCTAAATTACTTAACTATATATAATAAGTTTCAGTAACAAACATTTTTCAAATATTTTAGCCTCTAGGCAGTGCTGGAAAAAATATGAACAAAGGATTTAATAACTTAAACTAATTTTAGGTGGTCGAATTTCGACCACGGGATATACTAGTATATATTATAAGTCTAACAATGTTGTTCGTATATGTCTATCAAATCCAAATATTTTTATTGAAATATAGACCGAATCTGAAAGGAGTTGTGGCTCTGATGGTGGACTTTCAAACATTCCTAAGAACTGTTTTTGCCATCTCCTATTAATAATTACCGGTCTTTAATGGACTGATTTTTTTCGTTTGGTTGTCAAATTACCCGCCGTTTAGTGTGAACCGACTTTTATGAACGTGGCCCTAAATTACTCAACTATATATAATAAATTTCAGCAAAAATCATTTTCCAAATATTTCAGCCTCTAGGCAGTGCTGGAAAAGATACGAACAAAGGATTTAATAACTTAAACTAATTTAAGGTGGTCGAATTTCGACCACGGGATATACTAGTACTATATATTATAAGTCAAACAATGTTGTTGGTATATGTCCATCAAATCCAAATTTTTTAATTGAAATATTGACCCAATCTGAAAGCATTGGAGGCTATGATGGTGGACTTTCAAACATTCCTAAGTACTGTTTTTGCCATCTCCTATTGATAATTACCGGTCTTTAATGGACTGATTTTTTTCGGTTGATTTTCAAATTACCCGCCGTTTAGTGTAAACCGACTTTTATGAAAGTATGCTTAAATTACTCAACTATACAAATAAATTTCAGCAAAAACCGTTTTCAAATATTTCAGCCTCTAGGCAGTGCTGGAAAAAATACGAACAAAGTATTTAATAACTTAAACTAATTTAAGGTGGTCGAATTTCGACCACGGGATATACTAGTATATATTATAAGTCTAACAATGTTGTTGGTATATGTCCATCAAATCCAAATTTTTTTATTGAAATATAGACCGAATCTGAAAGGAGTTGTGGCTCTGATGGTGGATTTGCAAACATTCCTAAGAACTGTTTTTGCCATCTCCTATTAATAATTACCGGTCTTTAATGGACTGATTTTTTTCGGTTGATTTTCAAATTACCCGCCGTTTAGTGTAAACCGACTTTTATGAAAGTGGCCCTAAATTACTCAACTATACAAATAAATTTCAGCAAAAACCATTCTTCAAATATTTCAGCCTCTAGGCAGTGCTGGAAAAAATACGAACAAAGTATTTAATAACTTAAACTAATTTAAGGTGGTCGAATTTCGACCACGGGATATGCTAGTATATATTATAAGTCTAACAATGTTGTTGGTATATGTCCATCAAATCCAAATTTTCTTATTGAAATATTGACCGAATCTGAAAGGAGTTGTGGCTCTGATGGTGGACTCTCAAACATTCCTAAGGACTCTTTTTGCCATCTGCTATTAATAATTATCGGTCTTTAATGGACTGATTTTTTTCGGTTGGTTGTCAAATTACCCGCCGTTTAGTGTGAACCGAATTTTATGAAAGTGGCCCTAAATTACTTAACTATATATAATAAGTTTCAGTAACAAACATTTTTCAAATATTTTAGCCTCTAGGCAGTGCTGGAAAAAATATGAACAAAGGATTTAATAACTTAAACTAATTTTAGGTGGTCGAATTTCGACCACGGGATATACTAGTATATATTATAAGTCTAACAATGTTGTTCGTATATGTCTATCAAATCCAAATATTTTTATTGAAATATAGACCGAATCTGAAAGGAGTTGTGGCTCTGATGGTGGACTTTCAAACATTCCTAAGAACTGTTTTTGCCATCTCCTATTAATAATTACCGGTCTTTAATGGACTGATTTTTTTCGTTTGGTTGTCAAATTACCCGCCGTTTAGTGTGAACCGACTTTTATGAACGTGGCCCTAAATTACTCAACTATATATAATAAATTTCAGCAAAAATCATTTTCCAAATATTTCAGCCTCTAGGCAGTGCTGGAAAAGATACGAACAAAGGATTTAATAACTTAAACTAATTTAAGGTGGTCGAATTTCGACCACTAGATATACTAGTACTATATATTATAAGTCAAACAATGTTGTTGGTATATGTCCATCAAATCCAAATTTTTTAATTGAAATATTGACCCAATCTGAAAGCAGTGGAGGCTATGATGGTGGACTTTCAAACATTCCTAAGTACTGTTTTTGCCATCTCCTATTGATAATTACCGGTCTTTAATGGACTGATTTTTTTCGGTTGATTTTCAAATTACCCGCCGTTTAGTGTAAACCGACTTTTATGAAAGTATGCTTAAAGTACTCAACTATACAAATAAATTTCAGCAAAAACCGTTTTCAAATATTTCAGCCTCTAGGCAGTGCTGGAAAAAATACGAACAAAGTATTTAATAACTTAAACTAATTTAAGGTGGTCGAATTTCGACCACGGGATATACTAGTATATATTATAAGTCTAACAATGTTGTTGGTATATGTCCATCAAATCCAAATTTTTTTATTGAAATATAGACCGAATCTGAAAGGAGTTGTGGCTCTGATGGTGGATTTGCAAACATTCCTAAGAACTGTTTTTGACATCTCCTATTAATAATTACCGGTCTTTAATGGACTGATTTTTTTCGGTTGATTTTCAAATTACCCGCCGTTTAGTGTAAACCGACTTTTATGAAAGTGGCCCTAAATTACTCAACTATACAAATAAATTTCAGCAAAAACCATTTTTCAAATATTTCAGCCTCTAGGCAGTGCTGGAAAAAATACGAACAAAGTATTTAATAATATAAACTAATTTAAGGTGGTCGAATTTCGACCACGGGATATGCTAGTATATATTATAAGTCAAACAATGTTGTTGGTATATGTCCATCAAATCCAAATTTTTTAATTGAATGGTGGACTTTCAAACATTCCTAAGTACTCTTTTTGCCATCTCCTATTAATAATTACCGGTCTTTAATGGACTGATTTTTTTCGGTTGATTTTCAAATTACCCGCCGTTTAGTGTAAACCGACTTTTATGAAAGTGGCCCTAAATTACTCAACTATA
This sequence comes from Merzomyia westermanni, assembly GCA_949987695.1. Taxonomy (NCBI): domain Eukaryota; kingdom Metazoa; phylum Arthropoda; class Insecta; order Diptera; family Tephritidae; genus Merzomyia; species Merzomyia westermanni. Next base: position 69,507,212 of record OX465292.1, read on the forward strand.
CAAATAAATTTCAGCAAAAACCATTTTTCAAATATTTCAGCCTCTAGGCAGTGCTGGAAAAAATACGAACAAAGTATTTAATAACTTAAACTAATTTAAGGTGGTCGAATTTCGACCACGGGATATACTAGTATATATTATAAGTCTAACAATGTTGTTGGTATATGTCCATCAAATCCAAATTTTTTAATTGAATGGTGGACTTTCAAACATTCCTAAGTACTCTTTTTGCCATCTCCTATTAATAATTACCGGTCTTTAATGGACTGATTTTTTTCGGTTGATTTTCAAATTACCCGCCGTTTAGTGTAAACCGACTTTTATGAAAGTGGCCCTAAATTACTCAACTTTACAAATAAATTTCAGCAAAAACCATTTTTCCAATATTTCAGCCTCTAGGCAGTGCTGGAAAAAATACGAACAAAGTATTTAATAACTTAAACTAATTTAAGGTGGTCGAATTTCGACCACGGGATATACTAGTATATATTATAAGTCTAACAATGTTGTTGGTATATGTCCATCAAATCCAAATTTTTTTATTGAAATATTGACCGAATCTGAAAGGAGTTGTGGCTCTGATGGTGGACTTTCAAACATTCCTAAGGACTGTTTTTGCCATCTCCTATTAATAATTACCGGTATTTAATGGACTAATTTTTTCGTTTGGTTGTCAAATTACCCGCCGTTTAGTGCGAACCGACTTTTATGAAAGCGGCCCTAAATTACTCAACTATATATAATAAATTTCAGTAACAAACATTTCTCAAATATTTCGGCCTCTAGGCAGTGCTGGAAAAAATATGAACAGAGGATTTAATAACTTAAACTAATTTAAGATGGTCGAATTTCGACCACGGGATATACTAGTATATAGTATAAGTCTAACAATGTTGTTGGTATATGTCCATCAAATCCAAATTTTTCTATTGAAATATTGACCGAATCTGAAAGGAGTTGTGGCTCTGTTGGTGGACTTTCAAACATTCCTAAGGACTGTTTTTGCCATCTCCTATTAATAATTACCGGTCTTTAATGGACTAATTTTTTCGTTTGGTTGTCAAATTACCCGCCGTTTAGTGCGAACCGACTTTTATGAAAGCGGCCCTAAATTACTCAACTATATATAATAAATTTCAGTAACAAACATTTCTCAAATATTTCGGCCTCTAGGCAGTGCTGGAAAAATTATGAACAGAGGATTTAATAACTTAAACTAATTTAAGGTGGTCGAATTTCGACCACGGGATATACTAGTATATAGTATAAGTCTAACAATGTTGTTGGTATATGTCCATCAAATCCAAATTTTTCTATTGAAATATTGACCGAATCTGAAAGGAGTTGTGGCTCTGATGGTGGACTTTCAAACATTCCTAAGGACTGTTTTTGCCATCTCCTATTAATAATTACCGGTCTTTAATGGACTAATTTTTTCGTTTGGTTGTCAAATTACCCGCCGTTTAGTGCGAACCGACTTTTATGAAAGCGGCCCTAAATTACTCAACTATATATAATAAATTTCAGAAACAAACATTTCTCAAATATTTCGGCCTCTAGGCAGTGCTGGAAAAAATATGAACAGAGGATTTAATAACTTAAACTAATTTAAGGTGGTCGAATTTCGACCACGGGATATACTAGTATATAGTATAAGTCTAACAATGTTGTTGGTATATGTCCATCAAATCCAAATTTTTCTATTGAAATATTGACCGAATCTGAAAGGAGTTGTGGCTCTGATGGTGGACTTTCAAACATTCCTAAGGACTGTTTTTGCCATCTCCTATTAATAATTACCGGTCTTTAATGGACTAATTTTTTCGTTTGGTTGTCAAATTACCCGCCGTTTAGTGCGAACCGACTTTTATGAAAGCGGCCCTAAATTACTCAACTATATATAATAAATTTCAGTAACAAACATTTCTCAAATATTTCGGCCTCTAGGCAGTGCTGGAAAAAATATGAACAGAGGATTTAATAACTTAAACTAATTTAAGGTGGTCGAATTTCGACCACGGGATATACTAGTATATAGTATAAGTCTAACAATGTTGTTGGTATATGTCCATCAAATCCAAATTTTTCTATTGAATATTGACCGAATCTGAAAGGAGTTGTGGCTCTGTTGGTGGACTTTCAAACATTCCTAAGGACTGTTTTTGCCATCTCCTATTAATAATTACCGGTCTTTAATGGACTAATTTTTTCGTTTGGTTGTCAAATTACCCGCCGTTTAGTGCGAACCGACTTTTATGAAAGCGGCCCTAAATTACTCAACTATATATAATAAATTTCAGTAACAAACATTTCTCAAATATTTCGGCCTCTAGGCAGTGCTGGAAAAAATATGAACAGAGGATTTAATAACTTAAACTAATTTAAGGTGGTCGAATTTCGACCACGGGAGATACTAGTATATAGTATAAGTCTAACAATGTTGTTGGTATATGTCCATCAAATCCAAATTTTTCTATTGAAATATTGACCGAATCTGAAAGGAGTTGTGGCTCTGATGGTGGACTTTCAAACATTCCTAAGGACTGTTTTTGCCATCTCCTATTAATAATTACCGGTATTTAATGGACTAATTTTTTCGTTTGGTTGTCAAATTACCCGCCGTTTAGCGCGAACCGACTTTTATGAAAGCGGCCCTAAATTACTCAACTATATATAATAAATTTCAGTAACAAACATTTTTCAAATATTTCGGCCTCTAGGCAGTGCTGGAAAAAATATGAACAGAGGATTTAATAACTTAAACTAATTTAAGATGGTCGAATTTCGACCACGGGATATACTAGTATATAGTATAAGTCTAACAATGTTGTTGGTATATGTCCATCAAATCCAAATTTTTTTATTGAAATATTGACCGAATCTGAAAGGAGTTGTGGTTCTGTTGGTGGACTTTCAAACATTCCTAAGGACTGTTTTTGCCATCTCCTATTAATAATTACCGGTCTTTAATGGACTAATTTTTTCGTTTGGTTGTCAAATTACCCGCCGTTTAGTGCGAACCGACTTTTATGAAAGCGGCCCTAAATTACTCAACTATATATAATAAATTTCAGTAACAAACATTTCTCAAATATTTCGGCCTCTAGGCAGTGCTGGAAAAAATATGAACAGAGGATTTAATAACTTAAACTAATTTAAGGTGGTCGAATTTCGACCACGGGATATACTAGTATATAGTATAAGTCTAACAATGTTGTTGGTATATGTCCATCAAATCCAAATTTTTCTATTGAAATATTGACCGAATCTGAAAGGAGTTGTGGCTCTGATGGTGGACTTTCAAACATTCCTAAGGACTGTTTTTGCCATCTCCTATTAATAATTACCGGTCTTTAATGGACTAATTTTTTCGTTTGGTTGTCAAATTACCCGCCGTTTAGTGCGAACCGACTTTTATGAAAGCGGCCCTAAATTACTCAACTATATATAATAAGTTTCAGTAACAACCATTTTTCAAATATTTCAGCCTCTAGGCAGTGCTGGAAAAAATACGAACAGAGGATTTAATAACTTAAACTAATTTAAGGTGGTCGAATTTCGACCACGGGATATACTAGTATATATTATAAGTCGAACAATGTTGTTGGTATATGTCTATCAAATCCAAATTTTTTTATTGAAATATAGACCGAATCTGAAAGGAGTTGTGGCTCTGATGGTGGACTTTCAAACATTCCTAAGAACTGTTTTTGGCATCTCCTACTAATAATTACCGGTCTTTGATGGACAGATTTTTTTCGGTTGGTTGTCAAATTACCCGCCGTTTAGTGTGAACCAGCTTTTCTGGAAGTGGCCCTAAATTACTTACCTATTTATAATAAATTTCAGTAACAACCATTTTTCAAATATTTCACCCTCTAGGCGGTGCTGGAAAAATTACGAACAAAGGATTTAATAACTTAAACTAATTTAAGGTGGTCGAATTTCGACCATGGGATATACTAGTATATATTATAAGTCGAACAATGTTGTTGGTATATGTCTATCAAATCCAAATTTTTTTATTGAAATATAGACCGAATCTGAAAGGAGTTGTGGCTCTGATGGTGGACTTTCAAACATTCCTAAGAACTGTTTTTGGCATCTCCTACTAATAATTACCGGTCTTTGATGGACTGATTTTTTTCGGTTGGTTGTCAAATTACCCGCCGTTTAGTGTGAACCAGCTTTTCTGGAAGTGGCCCTAAATTACTTACCTATTTATAATAAATTTCAGTAACAACCATTTTTCAAATATTTCACCCTCTAGGCGGTGCTGGAAAAAATACGAACAGAGGATTTAATAACTTAAACTAATTTAAGGTGGTCGAATTTCGACCACGGGATATACTAGTATATATTATAAGTCGAACAATGTTGTTGGTATATGTCTATCAAATCCAAATTTTTTTATTGAAATATAGACCGAATCTGAAAGGAGTTGTGGCTCTGATGGTGGACTTTCAAACATTCCTAAGAACTGTTTTTGGCATCTCCTACTAATAATTACCGGTCTTTAATGGACTGATTTTTTTCGGTTGGTTGTCAAATTACCCGCCGTTTAGTGTGAACCAACTTTTCTGGAAGTGGCCCTAAATTACTTAACTATTTAAAATAAATTTCAGTAACAACCATTTTTCAAATATTATATATTATAAGTCTAACAATGTTGTTGCTATATGTCCATCAAATCCAAATTTTTTTATTGAAATACTGACCGAATCTGAAAGGAGTTCTGGCTCTGATGGTGGACTTTCAAACATTCCTAAGGACTGTTTTTGCCATCTCCTATTAATAATTACCGGTATTTAATGGACTAATTTTTTCGTTTGGTTGTCAAATTACCCGCCGTTTAGCGCGAACCGACTTTTATGAAAGCGGCCCTAAATTACTCAACTATATATAATAAATTTCAGTAACAAACATTTCTCAAATATTTCGGCCTCTAGGCAGTGCTGGAAAAAATATGAACAGAGGATTTAATAACTTAAACTAATTTAAGATGGTCGAATTTCGACCACGGGATATACTAGTATATAGTATAAGTCTAACAATGTTGTTGGTATATGTCCATCAAATCCAAATTTTTTTATTGAAATATTGACCGAATCTGAAAGGAGTTGTGGCTCTGTTGGTGGACTTTCAAACATTCCTAAGGACTGTTTTTGCCATCTCCTATTAATAATTACCGGTCTTTAATGGACTAATTTTTTCGTTTGGTTGTCAAATTACCCGCCGTTTAGTGCGAACCGACTTTTATGAAAGCGGCCCTAAATTACTCAACTATATATAATAAATTTCAGTAACAAACATTTCTCAAATATTTCGGCCTCTAGGCAGTGCTGGAAAAAATATGAACAGAGGATTTAATAACTTAAACTAATTTAAGGTGGTCGAATTTCGACCACGGGATATACTAGTATATAGTATAAGTCTAACAATGTTGTTGGTATATGTCCATCAAATCCAAATTTTTCTATTGAAATATTGACCGAATCTGAAAGGAGTTGTGGCTCTGATGGTGGACTTTCAAACATTCCTAAGGACTGTTTTTGCCATCTCCTATTAATAATTACCGGTCTTTAATGGACTAATTTTTTCGTTTGGTTGTCAAATTACCCGCCGTTTAGTGCGAACCGACTTTTATGAAAGCGGCCCTAAATTACTCAACTATATATAATAAGTTTCAGTAACAACCATTTTTCAAATATTTCAGCCTCTAGGCAGTGCTGGAAAAAATACGAACAGAGGATTTAATAACTTAAACTAATTTAAGGTGGTCGAATTTCGACCACGGGATATACTAGTATATATTATAAGTCGAACAATGTTGTTGGTATATGTCTATCAAATCCAAATTTTTTTATTGAAATATAGACCGAATCTGAAAGGAGTTGTGGCTCTGATGGTGGACTTTCAAACATTCCTAAGAACTGTTTTTGGCATCTCCTACTAATAATTACCGGTCTTTAATGGACTGATTTTTTTCGGTTGGTTGTCAAATTACCCGCCGTTTAGTGTGAACCAACTTTTCTGGAAGTGGCCCTAAATTACTTAACTATTTAAAATAAATTTCAGTAACAACCATTTTTCAAATATTATATATTATAAGTCTAACAATGTTGTTGCTATATGTCCATCAAATCCAAATTTTTTTATTGAAATACTGACCGAATCTGAAAGGAGTTCTGGCTCTGATGGTGGACTTTCAAACATTCCTAAGGACTGTTTTTGCCATCTCCTATTAATAATTACCGGTATTTAATGGACTAATTTTTTCGTTTGGTTGTCAAATTACCCGCCGTTTAGCGCGAACCGACTTTTATGAAAGCGGCCCTAAATTACTCAACTATATATAATAAATTTCAGTAACAAACATTTCTCAAATATTTCGGCCTCTAGGCAGTGCTGGAAAAAATATGAACAGAGGATTTAATAACTTAAACTAATTTAAGATGGTCGAATTTCGACCACGGGATATACTAGTATATAGTATAAGTCTAACAATGTTGTTGGTATATGTCCATCAAATCCAAATTTTTTTATTGAAATATTGACCGAATCTGAAAGGAGTTGTGGCTCTGTTGGTGGACTTTCAAACATTCCTAAGGACTGTTTTTGCCATCTCCTATTAATAATTACCGGTCTTTAATGGACTAATTTTTTCGTTTGGTTGTCAAATTACCCGCCGTTTAGTGCGAACCGACTTTTATGAAAGCGGCCCTAAATTACTCAACTATATATAATAAATTTCAGTAACAAACATTTCTCAAATATTTCGGCCTCTAGGCAGTGCTGGAAAAAATATGAACAGAGGATTTAATAACTTAAACTAATTTAAGGTGGTCGAATTTCGACCACGGGATATACTAGTATATAGTATAAGTCTAACAATGTTGTTGGTATATGTCCATCAAATCCAAATTTTTCTATTGAAATATTGACCGAATCTGAAAGGAGTTGTGGCTCTGATGGTGGACTTTCAAACATTCCTAAGGACTGTTTTTGCCATCTCCTATTAATAATTACCGGTCTTTAATGGACTAATTTTTTCGTTTGGTTGTCAAATTACCCGCCGTTTAGTGCGAACCGACTTTTATGAAAGCGGCCCTAAATTACTCAACTATATATAATAAGTTTCAGTAACAACCATTTTTCAAATATTTCAGCCTCTAGGCAGTGCTGGAAAAAATACGAACAGAGGATTTAATAACTTAAACTAATTTAAGGTGGTCGAATTTCGACCACGGGATATACTAGTATATATTATAAGTCGAACAATGTTGTTGGTATATGTCTATCAAATCCAAATTTTTTTATTGAAATATAGACCGAATCTGAAAGGAGTTGTGGCTCTGATGGTGGACTTTCAAACATTCCTAAGAACTGTTTTTGGCATCTCCTACTAATAATTACCGGTCTTTAATGGACTGATTTTTTTCGGTTGGTTGTCAAATTACCCGCCGTTTAGTGTGAACCAGCTTTTCTGGAAGTGGCCCTAAATTACTTACCTATTTATAATAAATTTCAGTAACAACCATTTTTCAAATATTTCACCCTCTAGGCGGTGCTGGAAAAATTACGAACAAAGGATTTAATAACTTAAACTAATTTAAGGTGGTCGAATTTCGACCATGGGATATACTAGTATATATTATAAGTCGAACAATGTTGTTGGTATATGTCTATCAAATCCAAATTTTTTTATTGAAATATAGACCGAATCTGAAAGGAGTTGTGGCTCTGATGGTGGACTTTCAAACATTCCTAAGAACTGTTTTTGGCATCTCCTACTAATAATTACCGGTCTTTGATGGACTGATTTTTTTCGGTTGGTTGTCAAATTACCCGCCGTTTAGTGTGAACCAGCTTTTCTGGAAGTGGCCCTAAATTACTTACCTATTTATAATAAATTTCAGTAACAACCATTTTTCAAATATTTCACCCTCTAGGCGGTGCTGGAAAAAATACGAACAGAGGATTTAATAACTTAAACTAATTTAAGGTGGTCGAATTTCGACCACGGGATATACTAGTATATATTATAAGTCGAACAATGTTGTTGGTATATGTCTATCAAATCCAAATTTTTTTATTGAAATATAGACCGAATCTGAAAGGAGTTGTGGCTCTGATGGTGGACTTTCAAACATTCCTAAGAACTGTTTTTGGCATCTCCTACTAATAATTACCGGTCTTTAATGGACTGATTTTTTTCGGTTGGTTGTCAAATTACCCGCCGTTTAGTGTGAACCAACTTTTCTGGAAGTGGCCCTAAATTACTTAACTATTTAAAATAAATTTCAGTAACAACCATTTTTCAAATATTTCAGCAATTTAACGTGGTCGAATTTCGATCACGGGATATACTAGTATATATTATAAGTCTAACAATGTTGTTGCTATATGTCCATCAAATCCAAATTTTTTTATTGAAATACTGACCGAATCTGAAAGGAGTTCTGGCTCTGATGGTGGACGTTCAAACATTCCTAAGGACTGTTTTTGCCATCTCCTATTAATAATTACCGGTGTTTAATGGACTGATTTTTTTCGGTTGGTTGTCAAATTACCCGCCGTTTAGTGTGAACCGACTTTTATGAAAGCGGCCCTAAATTACTCAACTATATATAATAAATTTCAGTAACAAACATTTCTCAAATATTTCGGCCTCTAGGCAGTGCTGGAAAAAAAATGAACAGAGGATTTAATAACTTAAGCTAATTTAGGGTGGTCGAATTTCGACCACGGGATATACTAGTATATATTATAAGTCTAACAATGTTGTTGGTATATGTCCATCAAATCCAAATTTTTTTATTGAAATATTGACCGAATCTGAAAGGAGTTGTGGCTCTGATGGTGGACTTTCAAACATTCCTAAGGACTCTTTTTGCCATCTCCTATTAATAATTATCGGTCTTTAATGGACTGATTTTTTCGTTTGGTTGTCAAATTACCCGCCGTTTAGTGTGAACCGACTTTTATGAAAACGGCCCTAAATTACTCAACTATATATAATAAATTTCAGTAACAAACATTTCTCAAATATTTCGGCCTCTAGGCAGTGCTGGAAAAAATATGAACAGAGGATTTAATAACTTAAACTAATTTAGGGTGGTCGAATTTCGACCACGGGATATACTAGTATATATTATAAGTCTAACAATGTTGTTGTTATATGTCCATCAAATCCAAATTTTTTTATTGAAATACTGACCGAATCTGAAAGGAGTTGTGGCTCTGATGGTGGACTTTCAAACATTCCTAAGGACTGTTTTTGCCATCTCCTATTAATAATTACCGGTCTTTAATGGACTGATTTTTTTCGGTTGGTTGTCAAATTACCCGCCGTTTAGTGTGAACCGACTTTTATGAAAGCGGCCCTAAATTACTCAACTATATATAATAAATTTCAGTAACAAACATTTCTCAAATATTTGGGCCTCTAGGCAGTGCTGGAAAAAATATGAACAGAGGATTCAATAACTTAAACTAATTTAAGGTGGTCGAATTTCGACCACGGGATATACTAGTATATAGTATAATTCTGACAATGTTGTTGTTATATGTCCATCAAATCCAATTTTTTTTATTGAAATATTGACCGAATCTGAAAGGAGTTGTGGCTCTGATGCTGGACTTTCAAACATTCCTAAGGACGGTTTTTGCCATCTCCTATTAATAATTACCGGTCTTTAATGGACTAATTTTTTCGTTTGGTTGTCAAATTACCCACCGTTTAGTGCGAACCGACTTTTATGAAAGCGGCCCTAAATTACTCAACTATATATAATAAATTTCAGTAACAAACATTTCTCAAATATTTCGGCCTCTTGGCAGTGCTGGAAAAAATATGAACAGAGGATTTAATAACTTAAGCTAATTTAGGGTGGTCGAATTTCGACCACGGGATATACTAGTATATATTATAAGTCTAACAATGTTGTTGGTATATGTCCATCAAATCCAAATTTTTTTATTGAAATATTGACCGAATCTGAAAGGAGTTGTGGCTCTGATGGTGGACTTTCAAACATTCCTAAGGACTCTTTTTACCATCTCCTATTAATAATTATCGGTCTTTAATAGACTGATTTTTTCGTTTGGTTGTCAAATTACCCGCCGTTTAGTGTGAAGCGGCTTTTATGAAAGTGGCCCTAAATTACTTAACTATATATAATAAGTTTCAGTAACAAAAATTTTTCAAATATTTCATCCTCTAGGCAGTGCTGGAAAAAATACGAACAGAGGATTTAATAACTTAAACTAATTTAAGGTGGTCGAATTTCGACCACGGGATATACTAGTATATATTATAAGTCTAACAATGTTGTTGGTATATGTCCATCAAATCCAAATATTTTTATTGAAATATTGACCGAATCTGAAAGGAGTTGTGGCTCTGATGGTGGACTTTCAAACATTCCTAAGAACTGTTTTTGCCATCTCCTATTAATAATTACCGGTCTTTAATGGACTGATTTATTTCGGTTGGTTGTCAAATTACCCGCCGTTTAGTGTGAACCGACTTTTATTAAAGCGGCCCTAAATTACTTAACTATATATAATAAGTTTCCGTAACAACCATTTTTCAAATATTTCAGCCTCTATGCAGTGCTGGAAAAAATACGAACAGAGGATTTAATAACTTAAACTAATTTAAGGTGGTCGAATTTCGACCACGGGATATGCTAGTATATATTATAAGTCAAACAATGTTGTTGGTATATGTCCATCAAATCCAAATTTTTTTATTGAAATATAGACCGTATCTGAAAGGAGTGGTGGCTCTGATGGTGGACTTTCAAACATTCCTAAGAACTGTTTTTGCCATCTCCTATTAATAATTACCGGTCTTTAATGGACCGATTTATTTCGGTTGGTTGTCAAATTACCCGCCGTTTAGTGTGAACCGACTTTTATTAAAGCGGCCCTAAATTACTTAACTATATATAATAAGTCTCAGTAACAACCATTTTTCAAATATTTCAGCCTCTAGGCAGTGCTGGAAAAAATGCGAACAGAGGATTTAATAACTTAAACTAATTTAAGGTGGTCGAATTTCGACCACGGGATATACTAGTATATATTATAAGTCTAACAATGTTGTTGGTATATGTCCATCAAATCCAAACTTTTTTAATAAAATATAGACCTAATCTGAAAGGAGCTGTGGCTCTGATGGTGGACTTTCAAACATTCCTAAGAACTGTTTTTGCCATCTCCTATTAATAATTACCGGTCTTTAATGGACTGTTTTTTTTTGGTTAGTTGTCAAATTACCCGCCGTTTAGTGTGAACCGACTTTTATGAAAGCGGCCCTAAATTACTCAACTATATATAATAATTTTCAGCAAAAACCATTTTTCAAATATCTCAGCCTCTAGGCAGTGCTGGAAAAAATACGAACAAAGGATTTAATAACTTAAACTAATTTAAGGTGGTCGAATTTCGACCACGGGATATACTAGTATATATTATAAGTCTAACAATGTTGTTGGTGTATGTCCATCAAATCCAAATTTTTTTATTGAAATATATACCGAATCTGAAAGGAGATGTTACTCTGATGGTGGACTTTCAAACATTCCTAAGAACTGTTTTTGCCATCTCCTATTAATAATTACCGGTCTTTAATGGACTGATTTATTTCGGTTGGTTGTCAAATTACCCGCCGTTTAGTGTGAACCGACTTTTATTAAAGCGGCCCTAAATTACTCAACTATATATAATATATTTCAGCAAAAACCATTTTTCAAATATTTCAGCCTCTAGGCAGTGCTGGAAAAAATACGAACAAAGTATGTAATAACTTAAACTAATTTAAGGTGGTCGAATTTCGACCACGGGATATACTAGTATATATTATAAGTCTAACAATGTTGTTGGTATATGTCCATCAAATCCAAATTTTTTTAATAAAATATAGACCGAATCTGAAAGGAGCTGTGGCTCTGATGGTGGACTTTCAAACATTCCTAAGAACTGTTTTTGCCATCTCCTATTAATAATTACCGGTCTTTAATGGACTGATTTTTTTTGCTTAGTTGTCAAATTACCCGCCGTTTAGTGTGAACCGACTTTTATGAAAGCGGCCCTAAATTACTCAACTATATATAATAATTTTCAGCAAAAACCATTTTTCAAATATCTCAGCCTCTAGGCAGTGCTGGAAAAAATACGAACAAAGGATTTAATAACTAAAACTAATTTAAGGTGGTCGAATTTCGACCACGGGATATACTAGTATATATTATAAGTCTAACAATGTTGTTGGTATATGTCCATCAAATCCAAATTTTTTTATTGAAATATATACCGAATCTGAAAGGAGATGTGGCTCTGATGGTGGACTTTCAAACATTCCTAAGGACTGTTTTTGCCATCTCCTATTAATAATTACCGGTCTTTAATATACTGATTTTTTTCGGTTGGTTGTCAAATTACCCGCCGTTTAGTGTGAACCGACTTTTATGAAAGTGGCCCTAAATTACTCAACTATGTATAATAAATTTCAGTACCAACCATTTTTCAAATATTACAGCCTCTAGGCAGTGCTGGAAAAAATACGAACAGAGGATTTAATAACTTAAACTAATTTAACGTGGTCGAATTTCGATCACGGGATATACTAGTATATATTATAAGTCTAACAATGTTGTTGGTATATGTCTATCAAATCCAAATTTTTTTATTGAAATATAGACCGTATCTGAAAGGAGTGGTGGCTCTGATGGTGGACTTTCAAACATTCCTAAGAACTGTTTTTGCCATCTCCTATTAATAATTACCGGTGTTTAATGGACTGATTTTTTTCGGTTGGTTGTCAAATTACCCGCCGTTTAGTGTGAACCGACTTTTATGAAAGCGGCCCTAAATTACTCAACTATATATAATAAATTTCAGTAACAAACATTTCTCAAATATTTCGGCCTCTAGGCAGTGCTGGAAAAAATATGAACAGAGGATTTAATAACTTAAGCTAATTTAGGGTGGTCGAATTTCGACCACGGGATATACTAGTATACATTTGGTCAGTAGTTAAGATATTGGTTTATTTTGCTTGTTGACTACAACTGCCTTTATTTTACAAAATGTTGCTCTATTTATACAAAAGAAATACATAGGAATTATCATTAACATACAGCGTGAGAACGCTGTAAGATATACGTGTATACATACATATGTAGGTATATATGTACATAAACATATATTCTGGTCGCACGCTTTTATTGCAACGTAAGCGTGCGTTGATGTCACAAGTTTATCCAAAAATGCAGACGAAATTGGAGATGTATCATATTCGTTGCAATGCATTCCAACAAACTGTGGGAATGAAGACGTTGGCGTCAACATCCTCCCCCCGATGAGCGCAGCTCGATTAAGTGTTAATGGTAAAATCCAAAACTTCATTTAGATGACGATGACGAGGGGCTGGTGTCGGTTTTTCGTGTTCGGAGTGATCTGTATTACTGGGCAAAGCTTGCTGGTGCTTCGTTTTACATCTCCATTTGACGAGCATAAACACCAGTAGGCATACAACTAAAAGCAGCGCTGTGTAACCAACTGTGATATGATGAGTATTTTGAGCATCAAGTTTGTTTGGTAGCTCTAATAGATTATGATTGACCAATTCGGCTTGTAATGACGTCAGGTTTTGTGTTTGTGGTATATATTTTACGTCGTCCATCTTCCGAAGTAGGGGCTCTAGTTGCTCTGCAGAAGCCACCTTAGAGATTTCACCAAGCCTTGTGTAGGAAGAAGCCAGACTACTGGATATTAGCTGATGCGAGTGAACTGATACAAAGCGATGTTTAAGGATGCAGTCTGGTTGAAGTGATAGCAGTCCTGATCCCTTTAAATTGATCTCGGTGATATCTCTTCCACATACCACAGTGGCACGAGATGAAACTGATGTGGCATATATAAACTGGTTGTCATGCCGTAGTGGTATCCACGCAAAGTCGTTTGCTATTTTTCTTAGTAGACATTTTGATTGCGTATCATCACGGAAAAGATTTTCTTCACATGCGCATTTGGCCGATCCACGGCTATAAAGGATTTGAACTTTTGGACATATGTAACTGCCCTGCTTGATGTCCACACATGATTGAAATTCGGACACCGTCATTGGAAAGTATTTGTCGAGAGCCGTATTGATTGCAAAAACTGAGGCACATGGCACGATCTCAATCATTGTACCATTGGTCAAGTTGGGGATCGGTACGATGTTGAATAGGTCGTATCTATCACGTTCCACAAGCGGCAAAGTGATACTAAACACCAAATGCTTTTGCGTGACTCCTCCTTTGACTTTCATGAGCTGGTATAGTTTTAATAACTCGTCTTGTTGTACCGGCAGTTCCAGTGGTGCTGATAAGTGAGTTTTAATGTTACTCACTTCATGTTTTAATTGGTTGGGCGTAAGGAGCAGAGGACTTATTTTCCCATGATGAGAATCCATGAGAACGTCCAAAATAGAAGACTGGATTCTCTGCAAATTCCCTGCGATAAGCGTTAGCTGCATTGCCAGCGACGAAAACATTTGAAACAATTTGTCTTCGAGTCTCTCATCCGTGTCACTGCGCATTCCATTTAGTATGAGGCTAATCTGCTGATCTATTACGCTGAATTTTTTGGCAACTGCATTTTGGTCTTGCTTCAAAATGTTGATTGTAGAGTCCACAATAGACGTTTGGTTTTTGATCAGGTTAAGTAGATGAGATTCATTTTCTTGTACTTTTGTGACTGTGCTCGACATTTGTTCGGCATATTGTGAGTCTAAGATGCCGAATAATGAGTACGCCACATTTCCAATTATGTCCACTGCACCTCTTTTCTGCCTGTTGGATTTCACTATTGAGGCATCCAGCTGTAGAGCATCTACATTCTGTTCAAAGTGCTTTACCAAAGCGTTGCATATGCCTTTTTGCTTCATCTCTTGACACAAATGTCGCAACGCCATTGTACTATTTGACAGTGCTGCCAGTTCTGCTGTGAATCCTTTCAGGTCGTAGTAAATTATAAGGTTCCACTCCGATGAGGATATAGCGGTTGATCCAATTCCCTCAAAGTGAATGCCAAGCTTTGACCCAAATCTCCTGTTTTCAATTTGAGCTCCCAAAGCTATGGGGAGGATCAGTAGTGATATTAGTAGCGTAGCAAATCCTTTGTGCAAGGAATGGATTTCTTTCTTTGGTGGAATTTTTTCGACCGGTATGCTGGTTGTCTTTTCTTCTGACTCACTATTTGTCTCGATAGGTAGGGGAGCTAGCCGATGAATTGGCCTCCTACAAGTACCAGTTGCGGTTTTCACATCTGCCACCCGCACCACATCGTCTTTTCCTTTGTATACATTGACGACTCGCCCTAGCGGCCAGTGAAGTACTGGTGAGCTGTCTTCTTTTACTATCACCATGTCACCTATTTTGACATTTTGCTGCTCGATCTTCCATTTGTGCCTTGACTGAAGCTCAGTCAAATATTCGCTTGACCATCGCTTCCAAAAGGCCTGCTTGAGGTGGGAGACTAATTTCCATCTGGTTAGTAGGCTAATTTTTTGTGTTTCAGAATTTGTGTCTAATTGCGCATTAATGGGTTCTCCTATGAGAAAATGGCCTGGAGTTAGAGCTGCAAGATCGTTGGGGTCCTCGGACATTGGGCTGATGGGCCTGGAATTAAGGATGCCTTCCACCTCTATGACAACCGTGTCCAATTCTTCATAAGTCAGTGATGCTGTCGAGGTGCTTCTGACAAGGAGATGCTTTGCTGATTTTACGGCTGCTTCCCATAGTCCACCAAAATGTGGACTTCTAGGTGGAATGAAATGAAATGTGATTCCCTTTGTGGCACATTGATTTATGATGGATTCACGTGCAGAGTCGGCATGCACCGCATCGTTGAGTTCAGCCAGCTGGTTTCTTGCCCCTACGAAATTTGTTGCGTTGTCACAATATAAATTTAGGCAATGTCCTCTTCGGCTTATGAACCGCTTTAATGCGCCTATGAATGCAGCAGTCGTTAAATCACTTACTAGTTCAAGATGTACTGCCTTTGTTGCAAAACAGCAAAACACGGCTATATATGCCTTTTGTGGTCGTTTTCCTCTAATCTTGAAGTGAACCGAAAATGGTCCACAGAAGTCTACGCCAGAGTTGATGAATGGTCGTGCTGGAGTTACCCTTGTTGATGGAAGATTACCCATGATTTGGCCCATCAGCCTTGGTTTAGCTCGGTTACATCTAACGCAGTTTGCCACAATTGACCGAGTCAATAGTCTTCCCTTTATTGGCCAAAATCGTTGCCTTGTAAAAGATAATAGTGCTTGGGGTCCACAATGCCGGTTTTCTTTGTGGATCATTTGAATAAGCAACTTGGTTATTGGATTTTTATAAGGAAGTAGCATTGGATGTTTGGCATCGAACGTTAGTACTGATTCTTGTAGGCGACCTCCCACGCGTAAGATGCCATCGTTGTCCAGAAACGGAGAAAGGCTGCGATATGGGCTGTTCTTGCCAACCACGTTGAATTCTTTGAGCTGCTTCAGCTCGTCCTGGAAGTCTAACTGCTGCGTTGTTCGAACTACGACCATAAGCGAGGCTTTTAGTTCAAGTACTGTCAATGAAATGCCCGATTGCTGTGATCGTTTTCGGGTCCGATTGATGAATCTTAACATGTATCCTACAACTCTTTGTAATATGTTGAAAGAGCCATTATGTCGGATGTTATGAAGCATGCTTTCCTGAACAATGGTACTTGTTACAGGTACTGATGTCAGCTTCTTGCGTTCCATGTTAGTAGTTTCGTCTATTGTTGATATTGCCTTGGAATATTTTGATGACCAGGTGTCTTCTTCGCCAAGCAATACTTTTGGCCCATAAAACCATAGGCTGCAATTTTCAAGCTTCCCCGGCGGTAATCCCCTTGATATAATGTCGGCCGGGTTGTCTTTGGAGCCTATGTGCCGCCACTGTTCAGAAATAGTGTGCTCCTGAATTGTAGCTATTCGGTTCGCTACGAATGTTTGGTACGATGATGAAGGTGAGTTAATCCATGCCAGGACTATTTGTGAATCAGTCCAATAGTACGTAGGAACATCTAGCTTTAAGTCCGTCTTTATCCTTTTGCTTAGTTGAGCTCCCAACACTGATGCACAGAGCTCCAGCCGTGGAAGAGTTTGCCGCTTTAAAGGTGCTACTCGTGATTTGGCACACAACAGCCTTACGATTACTTGTCCGTTGTTCAGCTCTGATCTTATGTATATCGCAGCCCCATATGCCTTTTCGGATGCATCTGCAAATACATGAATTTGAACTTTCGTTGGAATGTATCCTTCGAATACGTGCCTTGAAACTTGCATGTTGTTTAACTTTTCTAAGTCGCTCCGGAATGATGCCCATTTTGCACTCAAGTCGGCTGGTAATGCTTCGTCCCATTCTAATTTAAGTTGCCAGAGATCTTGAATAAAGATTTTGGCAGTGACTACTATTGGTGCCAGTATTCCCAAAGGATCGAAGAGTCGGGCTATATCTGCACTGACTGACCGTTTAGTGATTACACTGCAACTTCCCAGGTGCACCTTGACACAAAATCGATCGATCTTGGGCATCCATGTTAAGCCCAGGGTTTTAATGGTTTGGTTAACATCATTGTCGAAGTCGACATCGACTTCCTGGTCCTCCATGCCAACATTTTGCAGTAATTGTGCATTATTGGAATGCCACTTTTGTAGGTTGAGACCATGTTGCTTTAAAATGTGTATTAACTGCTGTTGAATCTCAATAGTTGTGGTTAAGCTGTCTGACCCACCAATTCCGTCATCTACGTAAAAATTGTCATGTAGAAACTGGGCACCGAGAGGATATTGTAACATATTTTCCTGTGCAATTTTTTGTAGGCATTTCGTCGCCAAATATGGAGCTGATCTAGTCCCATATGTGATTGTATTTAATTGATAATGCGTTATTGGCATACTTGGATTATTTCTCCAGATGATGAGTTGGAATTTTCTATCTTCCGGATGCATGAGCATCTGGCGATACATTTTTTCCACATCTGTGCTGAACACAAATTTAGGTAGACGAAAACGAAGCAAAATAGTGAAAAGTTCGCTCTGGACGGTAGGGCCGGTATACATGAGGTCGTTCAGGGACATTCCGGAAGTTGATTTTGCTGATGCGTCGAATACTACACGCAATTTCGTGGTACGACTTTCAGGCCTCATGATGCAATGATGAGGAATGAAGTACCTAGGCTTCCCGATGGAGTCAATTTTCACCTGCGTCATGTGTCCCAACCTCTCATATTCTTCCATAAATTTGATATATTGATTTTTTGTCTCAGGAGATTTTGATAATCGGCGTTCCAAGGCAAGGAATCGATTATATGCGATTACATACGATTCTCCTAAGGCCTCTATGTTGTCGTGAAATGGCAATTTGACCATAAACCTTCCACTTTCAGTGATTGTTGTATTTTGAGGGAAATGAGTTTCGCACTGTTTTTCAGCAGTGGATAATTGTTTTCCTCGTGATGCAACTTTCTCAAGTTCCCAAAGCCTAGAAAATGCAGCTTCTAAATTGATGTCATCTTCGGTGCATACTCCACATGTTGCGTTTGTGATGTAGTTGCCACCAACTTTTCCTGAAACGATCCATCCTAAAACCGTATTTTGCAGAATGGGTAAGTCTTCGGATAATTTAATTTGTCCCACTGCCATCAACTGGTTATAAAATTCTGCTCCCAACAATATGTCAATTTTGTCGGGACGATTAAATACTGGATCAGCTAGCGTGATATTCGCTGGAATTTTCCATTCTTCGATATTGATGTCCTGTGAGGGTTGTGGGGATATGATATGAGGTAACACTGCTGCCTCTAGCCGTGTGGTGAAAGTGTTGATTCGGGAATATAACGCAATATTGACTCTGTTTTGTACCTTAGTGTTACTCGAGCCTATGCCGTTAATAGAAATGGAGGATGGCTTAGTTGAGATACCTAGTCGCTTTACCAGTCTCTCAGTAACAAAATTCACTTGAGATCCTGAATCTAAGATTGCACGGCACTGCACTTCTGTTCCATTTCCCTTGACCTTTACCATTGCAGTGCTGAGTAGTACATATGTGGTTGCTCGTGAGAGTTTGGAGGTTGCTAGTGACGTGGCTTCCTGGTTTGAAATTGTTGCTTTGATTGTGAATGGTTTGGCAGTTTTCAAATCAGTTGATTCCGCTGGAGTGGTTGACATTGTTGTGTCTTTGCTAGCATCCTCGAAATGCAACAAGGTGTTGTGCTTTTTGTTACATTTTAAACAATTTCTAAGTGCGCAGGTTTTTGCAGAATGTCCGGGTTTAAGACAGTTGTGACAAAACTTCTGTTTCTGTATAAATTGAAAGCGCGCTAATGGAGATTGTTGGAGAAATTCTCTGCACGAAAATAATTGGTGCTTTCCCTTTTTGCACAGGCTGCAAGCGTCGTTGTTATTATTCTTTGCCGTAACCCAAGTGCAGACCTTTGCATGAGGGATAGAAATTTTGCTACCCATAGCTTCCATGGATTGGAAATGTTTCTCAAGAAATTGCAGGAACTCTTGAATTGTTTGCACTTCACGGGGTTTCAACAAGGATTGCTCGTAGCGTAAACGTGTTGGCTGGTCCAATTTCTTCAATAGCAGGTGAAGAAGCAGTGGATCCCATGTTGAAGTATCTATTTTAAGATTTTTTAACGCTAACAGACACTCTTTCGTAGTGTCATGCAGCTTCTTAATGCTGTCCATTGATGAACCTCCTATGGAACTGAGGAGCTCGTTTATAAGCTTACTAACGAGTAGGCGTTTGTTGTTGTACCGCTCCAGAAGTACGGACCAGGCGGCTTCGAAATTATCCTCTGTTGAGGCAAAATGTTTAATGAGATTTCCAGCCTCCCCGACCACGTGAGTCTTCAGGTAGTACATTTTCTGAACCTTTGAAAGTGGTTGACTGATGACAAGCTGTGTGAATAAGTCGTAAAACTCCTGCCACTTAAGATAACTGCCATCAAATTTTGGGATTGTGATCTTCGGCAATGTGACCGATTGATTTTTGAATGGCATTGTTTGCGGGTTACTTTCCCCCGCTTTGAAACTCCCTCGTACCCTTTCCTCCAGGGTCAAAAATTGGCTATCATTGTAACCCTCATGAGATGGATCGTCGAACATCTCATAAATTTGAAAATGGATGTCCTGGATATTTGCCCATAGCTTTTCAATCACCGGTTGGCATCTAGGTGAAACTGTGTCATCCAATGCGCGTTGTAATGACGCCATCATTACCCCTTGCCTGCGTACTAATTTGATGAAGCTGTTTGCTTCTGATTGCAGTACAACATGCTGCTGGGGCTGAGTTTGGGCCATCTGAGGTTTGGGTTGAGCTTGTTTTGGAGCGAACTGAACAGCCGCAGTCTCGAAAATGTCTCTATATTCCAAGACCAATTGCATAATCGAGTTGTAGTAATCATTGCTGAAGTAATCGTGCTCCAAGGGCGGATTTTCTAGACAGCGAATTTCGTTGTCTGTGGATTCGAAGTTTGCCCATTCCTTTTCAAGTCTATTGAGCCGCTCCTTATAGTATTCCGCCGATTCTTTTCTTGCAGCGGAGTCCTTCTTGAAGTTTCGTATAATGGCCTGTATGTTGTTGCCTGTTGTGTTTTGTTGATTTACCAAGTCCATGAAGGCTGCCATTATTGTTCTCGGGGTCACCAGAATGGTCAGTAGTTAAGATATTGGTTTATTTTGCTTGTTGACTACAACTGCCTTTATTTTACAAAATGTTGCTCTATTTATACAAAAGAAATACATAGGAATTATCATTAACATACAGCGTGAGAACGCTGTAAGATATACGTGTATACATACATATGTAGGTATATATGTACATAAACATATATTCTGGTCGCACGCTTTTATTGCAACGTAAGCGTGCGTTGATGTCACAAGTTTATCCAAAAATGCAGACGAAATTGGAGATGTATCATATTCGTTGCAATGCATTCCAACAAACTGTGGGAATGAAGACGTTGGCGTCAACAACATTATAAGTCAAACAATGTTGTTGGTATATGTCTATCAAATCCAAATTTTTTTATTGAAATATATACCGAATCTGAAAGGAGATTTGGCTCTGACGGTGGACTTTCAAACATTCCTAAGGACTGTTTTTGCCATCTCCTATTAATAATTACCGGTCTTTAATATACTGATTTTTTTCGGTTGGTTGTCAAATTACCCGCCGTTTAGTGTGAACCGACTTTTATGAAAGCGGCCCTAAATTACTCAACTATATATAATAAATTTCAGTAACAAACATTTCTCAAATATTTCGGCCTCTAGGCAGTGCTGGAAAAAATATGAACAGAGGATCTAATAACTTAAGCTAATTTAGGGTGGTCGAATTTCGACCACGGGATATACTAGTATATATTATAAGTCAAACAATGTTGTTGGTATATGTCTATCAAATCCAAATTTTTTTATTGAAATATATACCGAATCTGAAAGGAGATGTGGCTCTGATGGTGGACTTTCAAACATTCCTAAGGACTGTTTTTGCCATCTCCTATTAATAATTACCGGTCTTTAATATACTGATTTTTTTCGGTTGGTTGTCAAATTACCCGCCGTTTGGTGTGAACCGACTTTTATGAAAGTGGCCCTAAATTACTCAACTATGTATAATAAATTTCAGTACCAACCATTTTTCAAATATTACAGCCTCTAGGCAGTGCTGGAAAAAATACGAACAGAGGATTTAATAACTTAAACTAATTTAACGTGGTCGAATTTCGATCACGGGATATACTAGTATATATTATAAGTCTAACAATGTTGTTGGTATATGTCTATCAAATCCAAATTTTTTTATTGAAATATAGACCGTATCTGAAAGGAGTGGTGGCTCTGATGGTGGACTTTCAAACATTCCTAAGAACTGTTTTTGCCATCTCCTATTAATAATTACCGGTGTTTAATGGACTGATTTTTTTCGGTTGGTTGTCAAATTACCCGCCGTTTAGTGTGAACCGACTTTTATGAAAGCGGCCCTAAATTACTAACTTTATATAATAAATTTCAGTAACAAACATTTCTCAAATATTTCGGCCTCTAGGCAGTGCTGGAAAAAATATGAACAGAGGATTTAATAACTTAAGCTAATTTAGGGTGGTCGAATTTCGACCACGGGATATACTAGTATATATTATAAGTCTAACAATGTTGTTGGTGTATGTCCATCAAATCCAAATTTTTTTATTGAAATATATACCGAATCTGAAAGGAGATGTGGCTCTGATGGTGGACTTTCAAACATTCCTAAGAACTGTTTTTGCCATCTCCTATTAATAATTACCGGTCTTTAATGGACTGATTTATTTCGGTTGGTTGTCAAATTACCCGCCGTTTAGTGTGAACCGACTTTTATGAAAGCGGCCCTAAATTACTGAACTATATATAATAATTTTCAGCAAAAACCATTTTTCAAATATCTCAGCCTCTAGGCAGTGCTGGAAAAAATACGAACAAAGGATTTAATAACTTAAACTAATTTAAGGTGGTCGAATTTCGACCACGGGATATACTAGTATATATTATAAGTCTAACAATGTTGTTGGTATATGTCTATCAAATCCAAATTTTTTTATTGAAATATAGACCGTATCTGAAAGGAGTGGTGGCTCTGATGGTGGACTTTCAAACATTCCTAAGAACTGTTTTTGCCATCTCCTATTAATAATTACCGGTGTTTAATGGACTGATTTTTTTCGGTTGGTTGTCAAATTACCCGCCGTTTAGTGTGAACCGACTTTTATGAAAGCGGCCCTAAATTACTCAACTATATATAATAAATTTCAGTAACAAACATTTCTCAAATATTTCGGCCTCTAGGCAGTGCTGGAAAAAATATGAACAGAGGATTTAATAACTTAAGCTAATTTAGGGTGGTCGAATTTCGACCACGGGATATACTAGTATATATTATAAGTCTAACAATGTTGTTGGTGTATGTCCATCAAATCCAAATTTTTTTATTGAAATATATACCGAATCTGAAAGGAGATGTGGCTCTGATGGTGGACTTTCAAACATTCCTAAGAACTGTTTTTGCCATCTCCTATTAATAATTACCGGTCTTTAATGGACTGATTTATTTCGGTTGGTTGTCAAATTACCCGCCGTTTAGTGTGAACCGACTTTTATGAAAGCGGCCCTAAATTACTCAACTATATATAATAATTTTCAGCAAAAACCATTTTTCAAATATCTCAGCCTCTAGGCAGTGCTGGAAAAAATACGAACAAAGTATTTAATAACTTAAACTAATTTAAGGTGGTCGAATTTCGACCACGGGATATACTAGTATATATTATAAGTCTAACAATGTTGTTGGTATATGTCTATCAAATCCAAATTTTTTTATTGAAATATAGACCGTATCTGAAAGGAGTGGTGGCTCTGATGGTGGACTTTCAAACATTCCTAAGAACTGTTTTTGCCATCTCCTATTAATAATTACCGGTGTTTAATGGACTGATTTTTTTCGGTTGGTTGTCAAATTACCCGCCGTTTAGTGTGAACCGACTCTTATGAAAGCGGCCCTAAATTACTCAACTATATATAATAAATTTCAGTAACAAACATTTCTCAAATATTTCAGCCTCTAGGCAGTGCTGGAAAAAATACGAACAAAGGATTTAATAACTTAAACTAATTTAAGGTGGTCGAATTTCGACCACGGGATATACTAGTATATATTATAAGTCTAACAATGTTGTTGGTGTATGTCCATCAAATCCAAATTTTTTTATTGAAATATATACCGAATCTGAAAGGAGATGTGGCTCTGATGGTGGACTTTCAAACATTCCTAAGAACTGTTTTTGCCATCTCCTATTAATAATTACCGGTGTTTAATGGACTGATTTTTTTCGGTTGGTTGTCAAATTACCCGCCGTTTAGTGTGAACCGACTTTTATGAAAGCGGCCCTAAATTACTCAACTATATATAATATATTTCAGCAAAAACCATTTTTCAAATATTTCAGCCTCTAGGCAGTGCTGGAAAAAATACGAACAAAGGATTTAATAACTTAAACTAATTTAAGGTGGTCGAATTTCGACCACGGGATATACTAGTATATATTATAAGTCTAACAATGTTGTTGGTGTATGTCCATCAAATCCAAATTTTTTTATTGAAATATATACCGAATCTGAAAGGAGATGTGGCTCTGATGGTGGACTTTCAAACATTCCTAAGAACTGTTTTTGCCATCTCCTATTAATAATTACCGGTCTTTAATGGACTGATTTATTTCGGTTGGTTGTCAAATTACCCGCCGTTTAGTGTGAACCGACTTTTATGAAAGCGGCCTTAAATTACTCAACTATATATAATAATTTTCAGCAAAAACCATTTTTCAAATATCTCAGCCTCTAGGCAGTGCTGGAAAAAATACGAACAAAGGATTTAATAACTTAAACTAATTTAAGGTGGTCGAATTTCGACCACGGGATATACTAGTATATATTATAAGTCTAACAATGTTGTTGGTGTATGTCCATCAAATCCAAATTTTTTTATTGAAATATATACCGAATCTGAAAGGAGATGTGGCTCTGATTGTGGACTTTCAAACATTCCTAAGAACTGTTTTTGCCATCTCCTATTAATAATTACCGGTTTTTAATGGACTGATTTATTTCGGTTGGTTGTCAAATTACCCGCCGTTTAGTGTGAACCGACTTTTATTAAAGCGGCCCTAAATTACTCAACTATATATAATATATTTCAGCAAAAACCACTTTTCAAATATTTCAGCCTCTAGGCAGTGCTGGAAAAAATACGAACAAAGTATTCAATAACTTAAACTAATTTAAGGTGGTCGAATTTCGACCACGGGATATACTAGTATATATTATAAGTCTAACAATGTTGTTGGTATATGTCCATCAAATCCAAATTTTTTTAATAAAATATAGACCGAATCTGAAAGGAGCTGTGGCTCTGATGGTGGACTTTCAAACATTCCTAAGAACTGTTTTTGCCATCTCCTATTAATAATTACCGGTCTTTAATGGACTGATTTTTTTTGGTTAGTTGTCAAATTACCCGCCGTTTAGTGTGAACCGACTTTTATGAAAGCGGCCCTAAATTACTCAACTATATATAATAATTTTCAGCAAAAACCATTTTTCAAATATCTCAGCCTCTAGGCAGTGCTGGAAAAAATACGAACAAAGGATTTAATAACTTAAACTAATTTAAGGTGGTCGAATTTCGACCACGGGATATACTAGTATATATTATAAGTCTAACAATGTTGTTGGTATATGTCCATCAAATCCAAATTTTTTTATTGAAATATATACCGAATCTGAAAGGAGATGTGGCTCTGATGGTGGACTTTCAAACATTCCTAAGGACTGTTTTTGCCATCTCCTATTAATAATTACCGGTCTTTAATATACTGATTTTTTTCGGTTGGTTGTCAAATTACCCGCCGTTTAGTGTGAACCGACTTTGATGAAAGTGGCCCTAAATTACTCAACTATGTATAATAAATTTCAGTACCAACCATTTTTCAAATATTACAGCCTCTAGGCAGTGCTGGAAAAAATACGAACAGAGGATTTAATAACTTAAACTAATTTAACGTGGTCGAATTTCGATCACGGGATATACTAGTATATATTATAAGTCTAACAATGTTGTTGGTATATGTCCATCAAATCCAAATTTTTTTATTGAAATACTGACCGAATCTGAAAGGAGTTGTGGCTCTGATGGTGGACTTTCAAACATTCCTATGGACTGTTTTTGCCATCTCCTATTAATAATTACCGGTGTTTAATGGACTGATTTTTTTCGGTTGGTTGTCAAATTACCCGCCGTTTAGTGTGAACCGACTTTTATGAAAGCGGCCCTAAATTACTCAACTATATATAATAAATTTCAGTAACAAACATTTCTCAAATATTTCGGCCTCTAGGCAGTGCTGGAAAAAATATGAACAGAGGATTTAATAACTTAAGCTAATTTAGGGTGGTCGAATTTCGACCACGGGATATACTAGTATATATTATAAGTCTAACAATGTCGTTGGTATATGTCCATCAAATCCAAATTTTTTTATTGAAATATTGACCGAATCTGAAAGGAGTTGTGGCTCTGATGGTGGACTTTCAAACATTCCTAAGGACTCTTTTTGCCATCTCCTATTAATAATTATCGGTCTTTAATGGACTGATTTTTTCGTTTGGTTGTCAAATTAACCGCCGTTTAGTGTGAAGCGGCTTTTATGAAAGTGGCCCTAAATTACTTAACTATATATAATAAGTTTCAGTAACAACCATTTTTCAAATATTTCATCCTCTAGGCAGTGCTGGAAAAAATACGAACAGAGGATTTAATAACTTAAACTAATTTAGGGTGGTCGAATTTCGACCACGGGATATACTAGTATATATTATAAGTCTAACAATGTTGTTGTTATATGTCCATCAAATCCAATTTTTTTTATTGAAATATTGACCGAATCTGAAAGGAGTTGTGGCTCTGATGGTGGACTTTCAAACATTCCTAAGGACGGTTTTTGCCATCTCCTATTAATAATTACCGGTCTTTAATGGACTAATTTTTTTCGGTTGGTTGTCAAATTACCCGCCGTTTAGTGTGAACCGACTTTTATGAAAACGGCCCTAAATTACTCAACTATATATAATAAATTTCAGAAACAAAAATTTCTCAAATATTTCGGCCTCTAGGCAGTGCTGGAAAAAATATGAACAGAGGATTTAATAACTTAGGGTGGTCGAATTTCGACCACGGGATATACTAGTATATATTATAAGTCTAACAATGTTGTTGTTATATGTCCATCAAATCCAAATTTTTTTATTGAAATACTGACCGAATCTGAAAGGAGTTGTGGCTCTGATGGTGGACTTTCAAACATTCCTAAGGACTGTTTTTGCCATCTCCTATTAATAATTACCGGTCTTTAATGGACTGATTTTTTTCGGTTGGTTGTCAAATTACCCGCCGTTTAGTGTGAACCGACTTTTATGAAAGCGGCCCTAAATTACTCAACTATATATAATAAATTTCAGTAACAAACATTTCTCAAATATTTCGGCCTCTAGGCAGTGCTGGAAAAAATATGAACAGAGGATTTAATAACTTAAACTAATTTAAGGTGGTCGAATTTCGACCACGGGATATACTAGTATATAGTATAATTCTAACAATGTTGTTGTTATATGCCCATCAAATCCAATTTTTTTTATTGAAATATTGACCGAATCTGAAAGGAGTTGTGGCTCTGATGCTGGACTTTCAAACATTCCTAAGGACGGTTTTTGCCATCTCCTATTAATAATTACCGGTCTTTAATGGACTAATTTTTTCGTTTGATTGTCAAATTACCCGCCGTTTAGTGCGAACCGACTTTTATGAAAGCGGCCCTAAATTACTCAACTATATATAATAAATTTCAGTAACAAACATTTCTCAAATATTTCGGCCTCTAGGCAGTGCTGGAAAAAATATGAACAGAGGATTTAATAGCTTAAGCTAATTTAGGGTGGTCGAATTTCGACCACGGGATATACTAGTATATATTATAAGTCTAACAATGTTGTTGGTATATGTCCATCAAATCCAAATTTTTTTATTGAAATATTGACCGAATCTGAAAGGAGTTGTGGCTCTGATGGTGGACTTTCAAACATTCCTAAGGACTCTTTTTGCCATCTCCTATTAATAATTATCGGTCTTTAATGGACTGATTTTTTCGTTTGGTTGTCAAATTACCCGCCGTTTAGTGTGAAGCGGCTTTTATGAAAGTGGCCCTAAATTACTTAACTATATATAATAAGTTTCAGTAACAACCATTTTTCAAATATTTCATCCTCTAGGCAGTGCTGGAAAAAATACGAACAGAGGATTTAATAACTTAAACTAATTTAAGGTGGTCGAATTTCGACCACGGGATATACTAGTATATATTATAAGTCTAACAATGTTGTTGGTATATGTCCATCAAATCCAAATATTTTTATTGAAATATTGACCGAATCTGAAAGGAGTTGTGGCTCTGATGGTGGACTTTCAAACATTCCTAAGAACTTTTTTTGCCATCTCCTATTAATAATTACCGGTCTTTAATGGACTGATTTATTTCGGTTGGTTGTCAAATTACAAGCCGTTTAGTGTGAACCGACTTTTATTAAAGCGGCCCTAAATTACTTAACTATACATAATAAGTTTCAGTAACAACCATTTTTCAAATATTTCAGCCTCTATGCAGTGCTGGAAAAAATACGAACAGAGGATTTAATAACTTAAACTAATTTAAGGTGGTCGAATTTCGACCACGGGATATGCTAGTATATATTATAAGTCAAACAATGTTGTTGGTATATGTCTATCAAATCCAAATTTTTTTATTGAAATATAGACCGTATCTGAAAGGAGTGGTGGCTCTGATGGTGGACTTTCAAACATTCCTAAGAACTGTTTTTGCCATCTCCTATTAATAATTACCGGTCTTTAATGGACCGATATATTTCGGTTGGTTGTCAAAGTACCCGCCGTTTAGTGTGAACCGACTTTTATTAAAGCGGCCCTAAATTACTTAACTATATATAATAAGTTTCAGTAACAACCATTTTTCAAATATTTCAGCCTCTAGGCAGTGCTGGAAAAAATGCGAACAGAGGATTTAATAACTTAAACTAATTTAAGGTGGTCGAATTTCGACCACGGGATATGCTAGTATATATTATAAGTCAAACAATGTTGTTGGTATATGTCCATCAAATCCAAATTTTTTTATTGAAATATTGACCGAATCTGAAAGGAGTTGTGGCTCTGATGGTGGACTTTCAAACATTCCTAAGGACTCTTTTTGCCATCTCCTATTAATAATTATCGGTCTTTAATGGACTGATTTTTTCGTTTGGTTGTCAAATTACCCGCCGTTTAGTGTGAACCAACTTTTCTGGAAGTGGCCCTAAATTACTTAACTATTTATAATAAATTTCAGTAACAACCATTTTTCAAATATTTCAGCCTCTAGGCAGTGCTGGAAAAATTACGAACAAAGGATTTAATAACTTAAACTAATTTAAGGTGGTCGAATTTCGACCACGGGATATACTAGTATATATTATAAGTCTAACAATGTTGTTGGTATATGTCCATCAAATCCAAATATTTTTATTGAAATATTGACCGAATCTGAAAGGAGTTGTGGCTCTGATGGTGGACTTTCAAACATTCCTAAGAACTGTTTTTGCCATCTCCTATTAATAATTACCGGTCTTTAATGGACTGATTTATTTCGCTTGGTTGTCAAATTACCCGCCGTTTAGTGTGAACCGACTTTTATTAAAGCGGCCCTAAATTACTTAACTATATATAATAAGTTTCAGTAACAACCATTTTTCAAATATTTCGGCCTCTAGGCAGTGCTGGAAAAAATACGAACAGAGGATTTAATAACTTAAACTAATTTAAGGTGGTCGAATTTCGACCACGGGATATGCTAGTATATATTATAAGTCAAACAATGTTGTTGGTATATGTCTATCAAATCCAAATTTTTTTATTGAAATATAGACCGTATCTGAAAGGAGTGGTGGCTCTGATGGTGGACTTTCAAACATTCCTAAGAACTGTTTTTGCCATCTCCTATTAATAATTACCGGTCTTTAATGGACTGATTTTTTTCGGTTAGTTGTCAAATTACCCGCCGTTTAGTGTGAACCGACTTTTATGAAAGCGGCCCTAAATTACTTAACTATTTATGATAAATTTCAGTAACAACCATTTTTCAAATTTTTCAGCCTCTAGGCAGTGTTGGAAAAAATATGAAGAGAGGATGTAATAACTTAAACTAATTTAAGGTGGTCGAATTTCGACCACGGGATATACTAGTATATATTATAAGTCAAACAATGTTGTTGGTATATGTCTATCAAATCCAAATTTTTTTGATTGAAATATAGACCGAATCTGAAAGGAGTTGTGGCTCTGATGATGGACTTTCAAACATTCCTAAGAACTGTTTTTGCCATCTCCTATTAATAAGTGCTGGAAAAAATATGAACAGAGGATTTAATAACTTAAACTAGTTTAAGATGGTCGAATTTCGACCACGGGATATACTAGTATATATTATAAGTCTAACAATGTTGTTGGTATATGTCCATCAAGTCCAAATTTTTTAATTGAAATATTGACCGAATCTGAAAGCAGTGGTGGCTCTGATGGTGGACTTTCAAACATTCCTAAGTACTGTTTTTGCAATCTCCTATTAATAATTACCGGTTTTTAATGGACTGATTTTTTTCGGTTGGTTGTCAAATTACCCGCCGTTTAGTGTGAACCGACTTATATGGAAGCGGCCTTAAATTACTTAACTATTTATAATAGATTTCAGTAACAACCATTTTTAAAATTTTTCAGCCTCTAGGCAGTGCTGGAAAAAATATGAACAGAGGATGTAATAACTTAAACTAATTTAAGGTGGTCGAATTTCGACCACGGGATATACTAGTATATATTATAAGTCAAACAATTTTGTTGGTATATGTCTATCAAATCCAAATTTTTTATTGAAATATAGACCGAATCTGAAAGGAGTTGTGGCTCTGATGGTGGACTTTCAAACATTCCTAAGTACTGTTTTTGCAATCTCCTATTAATAATTACCGGTTTTTAATGAACTGATTTTTTTCGGTTGGTTGTCAAATTACCCGCCGTTTAGTGTGAACCGACTTATATGGAAGCGGCCCTAAATTACTTAACTATTTATAATAGATTTCAGTAACAACCATTTTTAAAATTTTTCAGCCTCTAGGCAGTGCTGGAAAAAATATGAACAGAGGATGTAATAACTTAAACTAATTTAAGGTGGTCGAATTTCGACCACGGGATATACTAGTATATATTATAAGTCAAACAATTTTGTTGGTATATGTCTATCAAATCCAAATTTTTTATTGAAATATAGACCGAATCTGAAAGGAGTTGTGGCTCTGATGATGGACTTTCAAACATTCCTAAGAACTGTTTTTGCCATCTCCTATTAATAAGTGCTGGAAAAAATATGAACAGAGGATTTAATAACTTAAACTAGTTTAAGATGGTCGAATTTCGACCACGGGATATACTAGTATATATTATAAGTCTAACAATGTTGTTGGTATATGTCCATCAAGTCCAAATTTTTTAATTGAAATATTGACCGAATCTGAAAGCAGTGGTGGCTCTGATGGTGGACTTTCAAACATTCCTAAGGACTCTTTTTGCCATCTCCTATTAATAATTATCGGTCTTTAATGGACTGATTTTTTCGTTTGGTTGTCAAATTACCCGCCGTTTAGTGTGAACCAACTTTTCTGGAAGTGGCCCTAAATTACTTAACTATTTATAATAAATTTCAGTAACAACCATTTTTCAAATATTTCAGCCTCTAGGCAGTGCTGGAAAAATTACGAACAAAGGATTTAATAACTTAAACTAATTTAAGGTGGTCGAATTTCGACCACGGGATATACTAGTATATATTATAAGTCAAACAATGTTGTTGGTAAATGTCTATCAAATCCAAATTTTTTTATTGAAATATAGACCGAATCTGAAAGGAGTTGTGGCTCTGATGGTGGACTTTCAAACATTCCTAAGGACTCTTTTTGCCATCTCCTATTAATAATTATCGGTCTTTAATGGACTGATTTTTTCGTTTGGTTGTCAAATTACCCGCCGTTTAGTGTGAACCAACTTTTCTGGAAGTGGCCCTAAATTACTTAACTATTTATAATAAATTTCAGTAACAACCATTTTTCAAATATTTCAGCCTCTAGGCAGTGCTGGAAAAATTACGAACAAAGGATTTAATAACTTAAACTAATTTAAGGTGGTCGAATTTCGACCACGGGATATACTAGTATATATTATAAGTCTAACAATGTTGTTGGTATATGTCCATCAAATCCAAATATTTTTATTGAAATATTGACCGAATCTGAAAGGAGTTGTGGCTCTGATGGTGGACTTTCAAACATTCCTAAGAACTGTTTTTGCCATCTCCTATTAATAATTACCGGTCTTTAATGGACTGATTTATTTCGCTTGGTTGTCAAATTACCCGCCGTTTAGTGTGAACCGACTTTTATTAAAGCGGCCCTAAATTACTTAACTATATATAATAAGTTTCAGTAACAACCATTTTTCAAATATTTCGGCCTCTAGGCAGTGCTGGAAAAAATACGAACAGAGGATTTAATAACTTAAAGTAATTTAAGGTGGTCGAATTTCGACCACGGGATATGCTAGTATATATTATAAGTCAAACAATGTTGTTGGTATATGTCTATCAAATCCAAATTTTTTTATTGAAATATAGACCGTATCTGAAAGGAGTGGTGGCTCTGATGGTGGACTTTCAAACATTCCTAAGAACTGTTTTTGCCATCTCCTATTAATAATTACCGGTCTTTAATGGACTGATTTTTTTCGGTTAGTTGTCAAATTACCCGCCGTTTAGTGTGAACCGACTTTTATGAAAGCGGCCCTAAATTACTTAACTATTTATAATAAATTTCAGTAACAACCATTTTTCAAATTTTTCAGCCTCTAGGCAGTGTTGGAAAAAATATGAAGAGAGGATGTAATAACTTAAACTAATTTAAGGTGGCCGAATTTCGACCACGGGATATACTAGTATATATTATAAGTCAAACAATGTTGTTGGTATATGTCTATCAAATCCAAATTTTTTTGATTGAAATATAGACCGAATCTGAAAGGAGTTGTGGCTCTGATGATGGACTTTCAAACATTCCTAAGAACTGTTTTTGCCATCTCCTATTAATAAGTGCTGGAAAAAATATGAACAGAGGATTTAATAACTTAAACTAGTTTAAGATGGTCGAATTTCGACCACGGGATATACTAGTATATATTATAAGTCTAACAATGTTGTTGGTATATGTCCATCAAGTCCAAATTTTTTAATTGAAATATTGACCGAATCTGAAAGCAGTGGTGGCTCTGATGGTGGACTTTCAAACATTCCTAAGTACTGTTTTTGCAATCTCCTATTAATAATTACCGGTTTTTAATGGACTGATTTTTTTCGGTTGGTTGTCAAATTACCCGCCGTTTAGTGTGAACCGACTTATATGGAAGCGGCCTTAAATTACTTAACTATTTATAATAGATTTCAGTAACAACCATTTTTAAAATTTTTCAGCCTCTAGGCAGTGCTGGAAAAAATATGAACAGAGGATGTAATAACTTAAACTAATTTAAGGTGGTCGAATTTCGACCACGGGATATACTAGTATATATTATAAGTCAAACAATTTTGTTGGTATATGTCTATCAAATCCAAATTTTTTATTGAAATATAGACCGAATCTGAAAGGAGTTGTGGCTCTGATGGTGGACTTTCAAACATTCCTAAGTACTGTTTTTGCAATCTCCTATTAATAATTACAGGTTTTTAATGGACTGATTTTTTTCGGTTGGTTGTCAAATTACCCGCCGTTTAGTGTGAACCGACTTATATGGAAGCGGCCCTAAATTACTTAACTATTTATAATAGATTTCAGTAACAACCATTTTTAAAATTTTTCAGCCTCTAGGCAGTGCTGGAAAAAATATGAACAGAGGATGTAATAACTTAAACTAATTTAAGGTGGTCGAATTTCGACCACGGGATATACTAGTATATATTATAAATCAAACAATTTTGTTGGTATATGTCTATCAAATCCAAATTTTTTTATTGAAATATAGACCGAATCTGAAAGGAATTGTGGCTCTGATGGTGGACTTTCAAACAATCCTAAGTACTGTTTTTGCAATCTCCTATTAATAATTACCGGTTTTTAATGGACTGATTTTTTTCGGTTGGTTGTCAAATTACCCGCCGTTTAGTGTGAACTGACTTTTATGAAAGCGGCCCTAAATTACTCAACTATATATAATAAATTTCAGTAACATACATTTCTCAAATATTTCGGCCTCTAGGCAGTGCTGGAAAAAATATGAACTGAGGATTTAATAACTTAAACTAATTTAAGGTGGTCGGATTTCGACCACGGGATATACTAGTATATATTGTAAGTCAAACAATGTTGTTGGTAAATGTCTATCAAATCCAAATTTTTTTATTGAAATATAGACCGAATCTGAAAGGAGTTGTGGCTCTGATGGTGGACTTTCAAACATTCCTAAGTACTGTTTTTGCAATCGCCTATTAATAATTACCGGTTTTTAATGGACTGATTTTTTTCGGTTGGTTGTCAAATTACCCGCCGTTTAGTGTGAACCGACTTTTATGAAAGCGGCCCTAAATTACTCAACTATATATAATAAATTTCAGTAACATACATTTCTCAAATATTTCGGCCTCTAGGCAGTGCTGGAAAAAATATGAACTGAGGATTTAATAACTTAAACTAATTTAAGGTGGTCGGATTTCGACCACGGGATATACTAGTATATATTATAAGTCAAACAATGTTGTTGGTATATGTCTATCAAATCCAAATTTTTTTATTGAAATATAGACCGAATCTGAAAGGAGTTGTGGCTCTGATGGTGGACTTTCAAACAATCCTAAGTACTGTTTTTGCAATCGCCTATTAATAATTACCGGTTTTTAATGGACTGATTTTTTTCGGTTGGTTGTCAAATTACCCGCCGTTTAGTGTGAACCGACTTATATGGAAGCGGCCCTAAATTACTTAACTATTTATAATAGATTTCAGTAACAACCATTTTTAAAATTTTTCAGCCTCTAGGCAGTGCTGGAAAAAATATGAACAGAGGATGTAATAACTTAAACTAATTTAAGGTGGTCGAATTTCGACCACGGGATATACTAGTATATATTATAAGTCAAACAATTTTGTTGGTATATGTCTATCAAATCCAAATTTTTTTATTGAAATATAGACCGAATCTGAAAGGAGTTGTGGCTCTGATGGTGGACTTTCAAACATTCCTAAGTACTGTTTTTGCCATCTCCTATTAATAATTACCGGTCTTTAATGGACTGATTTATTTCGGTTGGTTGTCAAATTACCCGCCGTTTAGTGTGAACCGACTTTTATGAAAGCGGCCCTAAATTACTCAACTATATATAATAAATTTCAGTAACATACATTTCTCAAATATTTCGGCCTCTAGGCAGTGCTGGAAAAAATATGAACTGAGGATTTAATAACTTAAACTAATTTAAGGTGGTCGGATTTCGACCACGGGATATACTAGTATATATTATAAGTCAAACAATGTTGTTGGTATATGTCTATCAAATCCAAATTTTTTTATTGAAATATAGACCGAATCTGAAAGGAGTTGTGGCTCTGATGGTGGGCTTTCAAATATTCCTAAGTACTGTTTTTGCCATCTCCTATTAATAATTACCGGTCTTTAATGGACTGATTTATTTCGGTTGGTTGTCAAATTACCCGCCGTTTAGTGTGAACCGACTTTTATGAAAGCGGCCCTAAATTACTCAACTATATTGTTTAGGCCCGATGCCTAAATTTTCAAAGGTTTCGGACCACCCTAATGTAAGGTCCGTATTCATTCCAGTCGCGAATAATTGCACACACACTTAGACGCACGCATATGTGTGCAGTTTGTAAGCGCTTTGCACATACACGTCGGTGCCACAGTGTGAGTGTGTTTTCCCCTCCAAAAAAACCGGAGCTTTTGTTCCCGGTGAACGGTCCCCTACGACATGCAGGCTTCTTCTTGATCCAGCAGTCAACCCGTCAACATCAGCCAGCGATTCCGCGCCGTCACAGCATTAGGAAAGGTAATTTCTACACTCCATGTTATTAACCATATACCGAATTAAACCAGATTATAACGAGAAATTTGTTTCGTTTTCTTTCTCTCCCACTACTCCTGTCCGAGATCGACCTCGGTGTGCCCACCCACTGCCGGTTAGAGACGCACCCCGGCCGAACATGGTCCTTACTCGCCAAGCCTGAACCAGCGTTTATTATCAATTACAGTCCACTACTAAAAACAAGGAGAGCCTTCACTCAATTTAAAAACCATATTTATCGTGATATTTCTGCAACAAACTTGGGGAACCTTGCCACATTAAAAACGCCAAACAACTACAATCAACACCAACACCATATCTACAGCTTGCAGCGAGCTTAAGTAAGTGTTTCGTATTTTCTTGCCACTTTTTGTTTTTTTGGTTATAATAACTTTTTGACCGCGCACATACGGTAGCAATCGCGAAAAGTGTAATTTTTTAAAAATAAAATTAAATAAAAACGTGCAAAGTGAAAACCCAATGCCAGGGAAGTTTTCATTTCCAAACAAATTTAAGCCGCCCGTGTGACCAGCGAGTTTGGCCATCCAAACAGCAGATCGTAAGGCAAAGAGGACATAACCTCACTTTCATAACATTAAAATTCACTTCACTGGTAAAGAAATTGGTTTCAATTTACATTTCTTATAAAAAATTATATTTTTGCCACTAAACACGCGATCGTGAAGGCAAAGAAACGTTTGTGATTCGATTTGCACTTGTTTTACAAAAATATACACTTTTCGAAAAAATA
Organism: Merzomyia westermanni; assembly: GCA_949987695.1. Lineage (NCBI taxonomy): Eukaryota > Metazoa > Arthropoda > Insecta > Diptera > Tephritidae > Merzomyia > Merzomyia westermanni. The sequence goes on from OX465292.1 coordinate 69,543,852, forward strand.
CACACCGCGCGGTCACGATAAAACATAACATAAATAAAGCACTGTTGATATTGTGTGGGTGGCGAGTTGAGTTACCTTTTTGGTTATATTTACATTTTGGTGCACGCCATACAAATCAGCTGCAAACTAAGGCAGAACAAAATAAAGAATTACTGCAAAAGCGTTATTGTTTTACATAAGTACCCTTGGGGAAATTTGTGACGGGAAATTGTAGATTTTTGGCTTGGTAGTTTTTTATTAAATTAATTTCGGGAGAATATTCCATTTTAATTCGCAATGGAATCGTATATACGTTCCGCTGAGGCCATTTCAGAATTTGAGTCTGAATATAACAGCATTCCACCAGAAGACCACAATAAACACACCCTTGCTATACAGCAAGAGGAATTAAGGTCACTGTGGAAGAAGGCCAAAGCAGTTTACGACTCTCACATGGGCTCGGAAGACCTGTCCCCTAATGATGTCTTGGCAATAAAGAAGAAACATAAGACGTGTTTTTCAGCATACATGCGATGCATGTCCACAATTGCTGCTGAGGCAGAAAAGTTTAAAAAGCCAGAAAAAGGTGAGTCAGACGAAACCGCGCTGGAGCACAGTATCCGCCTCCCACCTTGTGATACTGAAGTATTCAAAGGCGACTATTTATCCTGGCCAACGTTTCGTGACATGTTCACGGCAATTTATATTCTCAACAAGCGTCTGACCCCGGTTGAGAAGTTGTTCCACCTGAACAACAAGACGCAGGGGGAGGCGAGGGACATAGTAAAGAAATGCCCACTCACCAACGAAGGCTTCGAGATGGCCTGGAAGAACTTGTGTGAAAGATATGAGAATAAGCGTATCTTGGTTAACACACAGTTGCAAATTTTATTCAATTTGAAAAAGGTGGACAATGAGTGTGGCAGCTCTATCAAAAAGTTACAGAGCGATATTAATAACTGCCTGTCGTCCCTGAGAAGTCACCGAATTGACACCTCAAACTGGGACGCAATTCTCACATATCTGTGCTCGACGAAGCTGCCAGAAAGTACTTTGGCACTATGGGAACAAAGTATCGACCAAAAAATGGATATATCTAAGTGGGAGGACATGGACAAGTTCCTGTCCAACCGTTTTCAGACATTGGAAACAGTGTCAGGTTTTGTAGCGAATGCGACTACGAAAATACAAAAGCCAATCGCGACACGGCAGACAATAGAACCCCCTACAAAAAGGCTTGGCGCCTTTCAAACAAAGGTGTCCCGGCAACCAAAAGCCCTCTGCAATATGTGCAGAGCCAATGAGCACAGATTACGCAACTGTCCCCGCTTCTCCGATCTATCCCCAGCGGATAGAATCAAATTTATAAAGTCTATAAATGGCTGCCTAAACTGCCTATCCCCAGGACACACAGTGACGAAGTGCACCAGTTCGTACAACTGCAATACGTGCCATTCTCGTCACCATTCGCTCCTGCATGCGGATACGCAGCCGCAGACTCAAAGGCACAACCCGTTCAAAGACCCGTCGGACAATGCTCCTTCTATACCCACCCAGGCACTTGCCAGACGGGACGCGGGCAAAACTGGTTCGATCGGGAACCAGAACTTCACATCCTGTCACGTCAACACAGATACAGGCGTGTTACTGGGGACCGCCCATATATACATACACCACAATGGTGAAAATTTCTCTGCGCGGGCACTAATTGACTCTGGGTCTGAATGCTCCTTTATGACTGAAAGACTAAAACGCAGAATCAATATACCGGCGAGGAAAATGCATGCCCAAGTATCAGGCATCGCAGACGCAGTGACCGCTCAAGTCAAGGAGGCGTCAGACATTGAACTACGTTCACCTGTTGATCCCTGTTTCCGCCTGACGACGACGGTCCTGATTTTATCAAAACTAACTGGAAAGTTACCGTCCTGCCATATCAGCTCAATGGTTATGCAGGCCTTTCCCGATCTGGTCCTAGCAGACAAGAGGGTTTACGCCAACGAAGACGTCGACATAATAATTGGCGGAGACATATACCCCCAAATAATACTCAGCGGTCTTCGAAAGAATGTGCTAAACACACTTCTGGCCCAGGAAACAGTGTTCGGTTGGATACTGACTGGTCGCACCCAAACACAAAATCCAACCAACAACCTCGTTTCATTTTACAGCGAAGTTGCTTTGGACAAGCAACTAACTGCTTTCTGGGAAGTGGAAAACCTACCCAAGAACAAATATCCAACGGAAGACGAAAAATTCTGTGAGAAGTTATATAGGGAAACTACAAAAAAGGCAGCGGATGGCAGATATATAGTGTCATTACCCTTTCGAAAAGATTACCCTGAAAATCTCAAGTTAGGAGGATCCCTTAAACGCGCGTGCTCTCAGTTCTTTCGGAATGAGACACGATTCACGAAAAGCCCAGAGCTAGGAAAAGAATATACCAGGGTACTATCCGAGTATGAAACACTCGGGCACATGCGAAAGATTAAAAGCAACGTGTCAGCCGACGAGTCTGAAAATTATTTCCTTCCCCATCACGCCGTAATAAAGGCAGAAAGTACCACAACTAAAGTGCGCGTCGTGTTCAATGCCTCCAGCCCTACTGCCAATGGCATCAGCCTGAATGACATCCTCCACCCCGGCCCTGTACTCCAATCAGACTTGCCCATACTGATTTTACGTTGGAGGTTATACAGATTCGTGTTCAATAGCGACATCGAGAAAATGTATAGGCAAATTTGGATGAATGACGATCATACCAAATATCAAAGAATTGTTTATCGAACATCTCCCAACAAACCCATTAGCCTGTTCGAGTTAAAGACCGTCACGTTCGGGGTGAATTGTGCTCCGTATCTCGCGATCAGAACGCTTTTGCAACTGGCGGAAGAGGTCGAGAGTACCCATCCAACTGCAGCTACCATACTGCGGGAATGCATGTATGTAGACGACGTACTATCTGGAGGGCACACTATTCAGTCAACCATGGCGGCGAGGGATGAAATTCGCCAGGTCTTACACTCAGCGGGATTTCCACTTCGAAAATGGACAGCTAATGCGGAGGAGATTCTCAAAGACATCCCGAAAACGGATCTGCTCAGCGAGGATTTTCTGGCATTTGAAGATACCAGCACAGTGAAAGCGTTGGGAATACGCTGGAACGCTCACTCGGACCTATTTTATTTCAAAGCAGGTACGCTGGAAACTTGCGACAACACTACAAAAAGGGCGATACTATCCGCCATTGCCAAACTTTTTGACCCTCTAGGATGGCTCGCACCATTGGTCATAGTGGCGAAGATACTGATGCAGAGTATCTGGTTAGAAGGTACCGACTGGGATGAACCAGTCTCGCACCACACGTTGGAACGATGGAAAGACTTCACCCTACACTATCATGCAATCGACAACATCAGGATACCCCGATGGGTCTACTATTCACCAGAAGACGACATCGAACTCCATGGGTTTTGTGACGCATCAGAGAAGGCCTATGCCGCGGCGGTATATATGCGTGTCAAAAGTGAAAATCAAGTCAACGTCAACCTTCTACTTGCGAAAACGCGAGTTGCTCCAGTGAAAACCATCTCACTCCCCCGATTAGAGCTCTGCGGAGCAGTACTGTTGGCCGAAATGATGGAATCAATTAATCGGAGTATCAGGTTAGGACGTGTGAAACAACATCTATGGACGGACTCAACAATCGTGCTCGCATGGATCAGGAAGCCTCCCTGTTCCTGGTCAACGTTCGTGGCACATAGAGTCACGAAGATCATCGACACGGTCGGAAACAAGGATTGGCTACACGTAAATTCGGAATCGAACCCGGCAGATCTTGGAAGCCGAGGATTACCTGCATCTGAGTTGGTGGAAAATTCCTTGTGGTGGCAGGGGCCTTCTTGGCTGCAAGAAGACAAACCCCAATGGCCAATACAAGAATCTGATTACCTCACAGCAGTAGAGGAAAAGAGAGCCCAATCGTACGCAACTAGCGTGACCCAATTCGTGACGAATATTCTCGACCGATTCTCAGATTTACCAAGGGCCTTAAGAGTGGTATCGTACGTCATGCGATTCTATCGAAGAACACACCCAACAAACAAAGATGCATTCCAAGCTAAGTCGTTGGCCATCTCATCCGAGGAAATTAAGGCAGCGACTAAACTCTTGGTAAAGGTATGTCAAAGTCGGAATTATGGCGAAGAACGTAAACAGTTAAGAGAGGGGAAACCCATTGATGGAAAGAGCGAAATACTTTCATTGAACCCCTTCATAGACAAAGATGATCTGATTAGGGCGGGTGGACGTCTGGGGGCCTCTCAGGACTTAGCATATAGTGAAAGACATCCCATTATCCTCCCTTATAACTGCAGGCTTTCACGTCTTTTAGTTCTCTTGATTCACAAGATAACACTGCACGGGGAAAATCAGCTTATGCTGCGTCTGATCCGCACCCAATATTGGATCCCGAACGTAAAAAACATGGTAAGGGCCGTCATACATAATTGCAAAGTTTGCACCATTTATCGGAAACGAGCACAGACCCAACTTATGGGCAACCTTCCCCGTGAACGCACTACCTTTAGCCGTGCGTTTACGAATACAGGAGTTGATTTTGCAGGACCTTTCGAGATCAAGAACTATCGTGGTAGGGGCTGCCGAATTTCAAAAGGCTACGTTTGCCTTTTTGTGTGTTTTACCACCAAAGCGATCCATCTTGAAGCGACTAGCGATCTGACTACCCCCTCTTTCTTGGCCGCTTTTTCACGATTCATCGCTAGACGAGGATGCCCCCAAAGAATGTACTCCGACAATGGCACGAACTTTGTCGGAGCTTCGCGATCTTTACGGTCAGAATTTAAGGCCTTTCTCGCAGACGCCCGAGAGACAACGGTATCAAAGTATAGCCACCAAGCAATGACGTGGCATTTCATTCCTGCCGCCGCCCCACACATGGGAGGGCTGTGGGAAGCGGGTGTAAAAAGCTTCAAGAGCCATTTTAAAAAGGTGGCCTTATCCCACAAATTCACCTTTGAAGAGTTCCACACCCTTCTGTGCAGGATTGAGGCGTGCCTAAATTCACGACCACTCAGTCCATCCTCTAACGAGCCCACTGACCTGGAGCCACTAACGCCAGGTCATTTCCTCACCGGAGGCCATCTCATGGCTCCACCAGAACCGGATGTGAGTGAGAGTCCGGCCTCCATGATCAACAGGTGGCAGAAGCTCAAGGCATTGCACCATACCTTCTGCCATCGTTGGAAGGTGGAATATCTATCCGAACTTCAAAAAAGAGTAAAATGGAAGCATTCCAAACAAAATATAAAGGTGGGAGATTTGGTCATCCTCAAAGAAGATAATTTAGCCCCCAATGAATGAAGGATGGGTAGAGTAGTCAACGTTCACCCCGGCGAAGATGACCGAGTACGTGTCGTTGACGTCATGACTGAAAAGGGGCAGGTCAGAAGATCGCTGGTCAAACTGATCCTGCTACCCGCAGAAGAAACAGATGGTGTTAGGCCAGCAGTCTCATCTTCGCCCTCTCTGCTCTCCCCCCCTCTTTAGATTTGAAGAATTCCTCAAAAGATACCTACAGCACCCACATCTCTGACAGCATGACCTTCCCTCCGCGCTTCAAAGCTAACAAAAAAGAGGCTTACACCCCGAATCCGAACATATTTTTGTTGTAACCATTTTGTATTATTACACTCCCAAGGCTCATCGTGAGTCTCCTTGGAAATCTCTTAAAACTAACACCTTTCTATTATTGCACTCCCAAGGCTCATCGTGAGTCTCCTTGGAAATCTCTTAAAACTAACACTTTTCTATTATTGCACTCCCAAGGCTCATCGTGAGTCTCCTTGGAAATCTCTTAAAACTAACACTTTTCTATTATTGCACTCCCAAGGCTCATCGTGAGTCTCCTTGGAAGGATTTTTCAAATCTCTTAAAACTAACACTTTTCTATTATTGCACTCCCAAGGCTCATCGTGAGTCTCCTTGGAAGGATTTTTCATAGCTCTTAAAACTAACACTTCTTATGAAATACACCTCCCCGGGCTCATCCAGAGTTTCCCATGGGGGACGGGTCCTAACCGAAGCTCGGAGATGAGGTCATGCGTGGCGGAGGTGCGTGCGGGAGGAACGCCGTGGTCAAACCCGGCGGCAAGTTGGTATCTACCCCCAAGAAAACCAGTCTACTACTATTATTATTAGTAAACTCATCAACTATTAAGTGGCTCAAAAAAAAAAAAAAAAAAAAAACACTTACGCGTCTCCGCGTGTGGAGAAGAACAACTTAAGTTGCTCAACGGCAAGGGGAAAACGACTAAAGTCGTTCCAAACGCAGGGAACCCAACTTAAGTGTTACCAAACGAATCAGTTAAGACAATTGGAGTTGTTCCAAATTGACGGGAAAACAACTTAAGTTGTGAGAAATAAATGGGAACCACCACTAAAAGTGTCCCTTCGATAGGGCCTAGAAGAGCCTAATTCCAAACGTAGGGGTAAAACGTTTGCAGTGTGTTAGACACAAAGTAAAAACGCTTACGTCCTACCGAATATGTTGGAACAACAATGTCGATTACTGAATTTTGGCTTCAAATCCATCAGGATATCCCCACTCTACTCGTAAAACCCATAGCGAGCATCATAATGTTCATAAAAGCTTAACCCAGATGGGCGAACCCACGTACCATAGACAAATGCACTCGCGAACGAGGCTGCCGCAAGCCTAACGCAGATGGGCGAACCCATCTGCTACGGAAAAATCGACCCATCTGCCACTGCCAGCCAGTAACAGAGGGTTCCCCCCTCAAATACATACCCCATTTCAATCTACCAATATAGCCACCTATAACCCAACAAGCATGTCTTCCAACGTTCAAAAACCAAATAAAAGTTTTTAACTGAGTCATTATCAAGTGAGCGTTGGGTTAGACTGCCAGAGAAGACGTCGCAATCATTTTACTCAAAGTAAAATGCAAATGCTAATAAAATTCTGGTCAATTTGTGCTTTTCACCATAAAACATGTCACCAGGACTTTCAGTCCAAGGCATCGGTTAGAGTTAAGCATGTGTAGTTTCAGAGATTAGTTCTTTATTTTTTTCAAGAAACCCTGCCCACTACAGTACGTATGGCAATGCTCCTTGCTCCCCTCAAACGCAACTTCCGTTTTTGGTTATCCGAACACTGTGATTAAGTTTGTATGACATTAGGTAATTGTTTAATACAGCTACCGAAGGTGAAAAGACGTCCAAAACTGTTGGAATGGGTATCAAAAGACTCTAATCCGTAGCAGGAATCATACGCCCTAAGCGGAGAATGATACCGGTCAAGAGCTCAGATGTTGTATATGAAAAACCCAGCCAATAAGAAAGAGGGCGAAGGGAGAGGACCTCGAAACAGAGGATTACTAACATGACACGTTTCATTATAAACAGACAACCACATGCATGTAGTTTCTTTTATAATGAAGTAGCGATTCCAGGCCTAACAGATCCAGATCGGACCACGCCAATAATGTGCCACAAAGACCACAACCATTGGACGGGCAGTCTATCAATTGAGCCATGCCTCATCAGGGAAAGGAAAAACTGTATTGGTTAATGTGCCAAATTGACACGGGTACTGCAGACAACACAAACAATCAATGTTTTCTACAACCTTTTCTAAGCGCAGTCAAATATGCGAATATAAAATGTATGTCTACACATCTGTATTACTAATAATTAACTAGATTTATTTTCCGAACCACAATTGAGTTGGCAAGCGCCTACTGGACACTGGCTCACTCTGGTAATATCGGGTATATACACTTTGTTCGTTTATGGAAAAATAATAATTCATTCAAAATATTTTGTAAAACCTGACATTAGTATAGTTATAGGGTTGAAGACATGGATGAATAAAAAACTTACGTTGAGCTTAGATTCTCCATGTACTCTTGCACTTGCGGAATGCTCATACGTGGTGTCGTAGCTTCTCATTCCGACTTTGATAGCTTGTCTACGTTCCACTGCCCCCAAATCACGCATGCGTTGCAAAAGTACTCGACCCTTGCGCACAGAATCCTTGGAATAATCGGCAAATGTAGTTTACGCGCTAATTTCAAACCATGGCGGAAGCGTACTAAAAATTGTGGACAATCAACTACGGCCTCTAAATGCAATTGATATTTGAAAAGTTCATTGCCACGGGGAGTTGCTGATTGACGCAAACGTCGCATAACTTTATTTGCATCTAGCATAGTGCTACAAAATAGCCACCAGGTTGCCACACCTTCAACCGACAAAAGTGATGATAGCGATTAGGTACCTACAATAGAATGGTTCCACTTAGAAGATAGCAATCAGTATCCATAATGATGCAAACGAACCTATTGGAGTGAAATGAAGAAACTTCGGAATTGTCCTATGTCTTGAGAAGAAGCTGCTTCTTCGTCAAACTAGGTACCGAACAGCAGCCACATTGTCCGTAATCTGAAAGAAAAGGGTAAATTGGAGTTCCGGGTGAAAAAACGATGTAAAAAATTAGCATATTACGATTTACTTACCAATTTGCACTTTACTACCGCATTGTATTTTAACTAAAGACCCGGTGATGGTACTTATTACAATAGTTCTTTATACCAATATGTATATAAATACGGTTAAAACTGAAAAGCATAGTTGACTACAAGAAAACAAGAAATATAATTGCGCACCTTCACCTCCGTCTCTCTCTATCTTTTCAACTTAATACCTCCTCATCCAATTAGTACATGGTCATTATCTGTTCCAAGTCGCGGTTGAAATGTGTATTGGTCCAATCTTTTTCGGGATTATCTAAATGATTATCAAAGTCTACCAACTCGCGCATAGCGCCACGCTGCAACAATTCCGTCACTGCTTCCAATGTGCTCTTCGAATGCGCTAATGTATAGCTGGCCTTTGTCCAACGTGCTGCCTCGCCATTAGAGTTGAATAATTTGAATGCTGGTTTCGTATGATTTAAGCTCATTAACTTATTATCTATTATACGTACTGCTTTGCAATTGTAAAAGCCAGCTATACATTACTACCGCCGCGTGTTTGTAAATGTGAGAAAAAATGGCGAATGAATTGTTCGATTCTCTTCCTCAGTATTTTTCACTATGCCTAATCAATGAAAATACTAGTGACAACCAGTGACAAAACTAGGCGGTGTTCACATTAATCACATGCGACCGATAATTGGATAGCGACTTTACGTTAAAGAACACGGGTCAATACAACTTCAGTATAAAGGATAAGTATTTTTTGGCTATCGTTGGGCGGCTTCGTTCAGTTCGTTTAGCCGTCAATACACCTTTGTTCCTGTGTGTCAGGTTTTGTGGTACGCATGGATCATAAGAAGGGTGAACAAAATAAGCGGGGTTTCACACCAAAGTTGCCATTTACTGAACTACATAGGTTGAAGATTTTTGAACGAAGCTGGTCCTTCGTTCAATGAGCTGAGTCGAATAATTGGAATAGTTCGTTCGCAAACCACATTTTTCACCATTCTCTGAAATCATGGTTTTTCGTGGTGGGGGAGTATATTGAATAAATTCAACTAAATTTTGGTGGGTTCCAGTACCGAATTTAGCGCCATCTAGCAACCATTGAATACCGTCAAGGTCTCCAAATTCCCAAGACGCGCCCCAAGATGTTGCGTCAAATACATAAAATGTCAGTTGAAGCGTAATCCACCCAACCAAACACTGTGATCTCCATCTCGCCACCCCACTCGCACAAAGACCCACACTTCACCATATTCAACAAATGTCCCGTCTTTTAGGTAAACATGGGTCGTTTCGCCGCCATCCAACGGAGTGCAGCCTCTAACGCCGCGCGCTACACCATCGAGTGTCGGCTGTGCTCCAAACAGCACCCGATCCGGTTATGCCCGGTCTATCGGGCCAAAACCCCGGAACAGCGTCTTTATGAAGCGCTGCTAGGACGCTTTTGCGGCAACTGCTTGGCCATGAACCACCAAACGGCAGCGTGCACCAGCGACGGAAGATGCCGACGGTGCGGCGAAAAACACCACACAACGCTCCACATGAGGGACGTCGACGAGGAGGAACAACTGCTCCGTGAAGCCCGCAGCAAGCCATGGAGCCAGCAGGTGCAGGAGGAAGAAGAGGAGCTCCAATACAACCCCGACGACGCGATTTCGCTGTACGCCTCCGACGCTGGAACGGAGACTAGGTCTCTTCGTCCAGCAATGAACGAATCAATTGAACGGGAGTCCGGAGCGGAGACACGGCCTCTCCGCCCGGCCACTACCCGACCCTCGGACAGACGGACGTTCCGACCCCTATTGCAACATGAACGGCAACTAACCACCGACAACCGACAACAGCGACGCCTGAACGAGCGTAGAGCGGAGACAAGGTCTCTTCGCCTGCAACGACGACCACAACGATCCAAGACAGAGGAACGCAGAGCGGAGACAAGGCCTCTTCGCCTGCCACGACGACAACTACGACAGGAGGTAAGCCGCGAACCGGACCGCCAACTGAAGCCTCTAACGCAGAAGCCACTGTCATTTAGAACAGGACTCTTGTCACATCAAGCGAACCACATTATGGCATTCAACCCTATGGTAGCGATCACCCCGACAGCGATGATTATCGTGGAAACCGGAGGCCGCCTGCACTCCGTACGCGCCCTGATTGACGTCTGCTCGCCCACAACCATTATCGCCGAGGACCTCGTCGCGGAGTTGCACTTACCCGTCAGCAACGTCAACGGCCGGAAGGGATGCCTGCTCCGCATCCGAGGGAAGCACGGGCAAACAAAAACAGTATCGACGCATGCCACCGTGGCGCCCAACTTCTTTCGGTTGGCACCCAGCAACAGCGTCGACTCAACCATTGCGGTGCCATACGCACACATTCGGCTGGCTGATCCAAAATTTTATGCGTCGGCGCCAATTCGCCTCATCCTAGGTACCGCCGTCTACGCGGACATCATAATGCCCGGAATCCTCCCCAGCACCTTTGGCCCTTTGTTGGCTCAGAGTACCATATTCGGTTGGGTTCTCTCGGGCACCACTAAGGCCTAGAGCAATTTTGGTCGACACCAAGCGACATATTGATATGACTTCTCTTTCATATTTACACCCTAGTATAAGATCACGCTTAAATAAGAATATTCTGAAAATTATAATAAAATGGCAAGAAATATGAACACTTTCGCTTATCCACTTCTTCTCACCCCACGTTTAACTCTAGGTGGCGTAACCAATACTGAGTGGCGGACGACCAGACCACGCGTAATTCGACGCACTTACCGGCGCTCATATCTTATAGTTTTAAATCTAGTTTTAAGTTGTTTCCGCACGCATGGCGGTCAGGAATCCATGGCTGATTCTTAAGTTGTTGCGGGTCGCAAAGGGGCCGGCATGTTTAGGCCCGATGCCTAAATCTTCAAAGGTTTCGGACCACCCTAATGTAAGGTCCGTATTCATTCCAGTCGCGAATAATTGCACACACACTTAGACGCACGCATATGTGTGCAGTTTGTAAGCGCTTTGCACATACACGTCGGTGCCACAGTGTGAGTGTGTTTTCCCCTCCAAAAAAACCGGAGCTTTTGTTCCCGGTGAACGGTCCCCTACGACATGCAGGCTTCTTCTTGATCCAGCAGTCAACCCGTCAACATCAGCCAGCGATTCCGCGCCGTCACAGCATTAGGAAAGGTAATTTCTACACTCCATGTTATTAACCATATACCGAATTAGACCAGATTATAACGAGAAATTTGTTTCGTTTTCTTTCTCTCCCACTACTCCTGTCCGAGATCGACCTCGGTGTGCCCACCCACTGCCGGTTAGAGACGCACCCCGGCCGAACATATATATAATAAATTTCAGTAACATACATTTCTCAAATATTTCGGCCTCTAGGCAGTGCTGGAAAAAATATGAACTGAGGATTTAATAACTTAAACTAATTTAAGGTGGTCGGATTTCGACCACGGGATATACTAGTATATATTATAAGTCAAACAATGTTGTTGGTATATGTCTATCAAATCCAAATTTTTTTATTGAAATATAGACCGAATCTGAAAGGAGTTGTGGCTCTGATGGTGGACTTTCAAACAATCCTAAGTACTGTTTTTGCAATCGCCTATTAATAATTACCGGTTTTTAATGGACTGATTTTTTTCGGTTGGTTGTCAAATTACCCGCCGTTTAGTGTGAACCGACTTATATGGAAGCGGCCCTAAATTACTTAACTATTTATAATAGATTTCAGTAACAACCATTTTTAAAATTTTTCAGCCTCTAGGCAGTGCTGGAAAAAATATGAACAGAGGATGTAATAACTTAAACTAATTTAAGGTGGTCGAATTTCGACCACTGGATATACTAGTATATATTATAAGTCAAACAATTTTGTTGGTATATGTCTAACAAATCCAAATTTTTTTATTGAAATATAGACCGAATCTGAAAGGAGTTGTGGCTCTGATGGTGGACTTTCAAACATTCCTAAGAACTGTTTTTGCCATCTCCTATTAATAAACCGGTTTTTAATGGACTGATTTTTTTCGGTTGGTTGTCAAATTACCCGCCGTTTAGTGTGAACCGACTTTTATGAAAGCGGCCCTAAATTACTCAACTATATATAATAAATTTCAGTAACATACATTTCTCAAATATTTCGGCCTCTAGGCAGTGCTGGAAAAAATATGAACTGAGGATTTAATAACTTAAACTAATTTAAGGTGGTCGGATTTCGACCACGGGATATACTAGTATATATTATAAGTCAAACAATGTTGTTGGTATATGTCTATCAAATCCAAATTTTTTTATTGAAATATAGACCGAATCTGAAAGGAGTTGTGGCTCTGATGGTGGACTTTCAAACATTCCTAAGTACTGTTTTTGCCATCTCCTATTAATAATTACCGGTCTTTAATGGACTGATTTATTTCGGTTGGTTGTCAAATTACCCGCCGTTTAGTGTGAACCGACTTTTATGAAAGCGGCCCTAAATTACTCAACTATATATAATAAATTTCAGTAACATACATTTCTCAAATATTTCGGCCTCTAGGCAGTGCTGGAAAAAATATGAACTGAGGATTTAATAACTTAAACTAATTTAAGGTGGTCGGATTTCGACCACGGGATATACTAGTATATATTATAAGTCAAACAATGTTGTTGGTATATGTCTATCAAATCCAAATTTTTTTATTGAAATATAGACCGAATCTGAAAGGAGTTGTGGCTCTGATGGTGGACTTTCAAACAATCCTAAGTACTGTTTTTGCAATCGCCTATTAATAATTACCGGTTTTTAATGGACTGATTTTTTTCGGTTGGTTGCCAAATTACCCGCCGTTTAGTGTGAACCGACTTATATGGAAACGGCCCTAAATTACTTAACTATTTATAATAGATTTCAATAACAACCATTTTTAAAATTTTTCAGCCTCTAGGCAGTGCTGGAAAAAATATGAACAGAGGATGTAATAACTTAAACTAATTTAAGGTGGTCGAATTTCGACCACGGGATATACTAGTATATATTATAAGTCAAACAATTTTGTTGGTATATGTCTATCAAATCCAGATTTTTTTATTGAAATATAGACCGAATCTGAAAGGAGTTGTGGCTCTGATGGTGGACTTTCAAACATTCCTAAGAACTGTTTTTGCCATCTCCTATTAATAAACCGGTTTTTAATGGACTGATTTTTTTCGGTTGGTTGTCAAATTACCCGCCGTTTAGTGTGAACCGACTTTTATGAAAGCGGCCCTAAATTACTCAACTATATATAATAAATTTCAGTAACATACATTTCTCAAATATTTCGGCCTCTAGGCAGTGCTGGAAAAGATATGAACTGAGGATTTAATAACTTAAACTAATTTAAGGTGGTCGGATTTCGACCACGGGATATACTAGTATATATTATAAGTCAAACAATGTTGTTGGTATATGTCTATCAAATCCAAATTTTTTTATTGAAATATAGACCGAATCTGAAAGGAGTTGGGGCTCTGATGGTGGACTTTCAAACATTCCTAAGTACTGTTTTTGCCATCTCCTATTAATAATTACCGGTCTTTAATGGACTGATTTATTTCGGTTGGTTGTCAAATTACCCGCCGTTTAGTGTGAACCGACTTTTATTAAAGCGGCCCTAAATTACTCAACTATATATAATAAATTTCAGTAACATACATTTCTCAAATATTTCGGCCTCTAGGCAGTGCTGGAAAAAATATGAACTGAGGATTTAATAACTTAAACTAATTTAAGGTGGTCGGATTTCGACCACGGGATATACTAGTATATATTATAAGTCAAACAATGTTGTTGGTATATGTCTATCAAATCCAAATTTTTTTATTGAAATATAGACCGAATCTGAAAGGAGTTGTGGCTCTGATGGTGGACTTTCAAACAATCCTAAGTACTGTTTTTGCAATCGCCTATTAATAATTACCGGTTTTTAATGGACTGATTTATTTCGGTTGGTTGTCAAATTACCCGCCGTTTAGTGTGAACCGACTTTTATTAAAGCGGCCCTAAATTACTTAACTATTTATAATAGATTTCAGTAACAACCATTTTTAAAATTTTTCAGCCTCTAGGCAGTGCTGGAAAAAATACGAACAGAGGATTTAATAACTTAAACTAATTTAAGGTGGTCGAATTTCCACCACCGGATATGCTAGTATATATTATAAGTCAAACAATGTTGTTGGTATATGTCTATCAAATCCAAATTTTGTTATTGAAATATAGACCGTATCTGAAAGGAGTGGTGGCTCTGATGGTGGACTTTCAAACATTCCTAAGAACTGTTTTTGCCATCTCCTATTAATAATTACCGGTCTTTAATGGACTGATTTATTTCGGTTGGTTGTCAAATTACCCGCCGTTTAGTGTGAACCGACTTTTATTAAAGCGGCCCTAAATTACTTAACTATATATAATAAGTTTCAGTAACAACCATTTTTCAAATATTTCAGCCTCTAGGCAGTGCTGGAAAAAATACGAACAGAGGATTTAATAACTTAAACTAATTTAAGGTGGTCGAATTTCGACCACGGGATATGCTAGTATATATTATAAGTCAAACAATGTTGTTGGTATATGTCCATCAAATCCAAATTTTTTTATTGAAATATTGACCGAATCTGAAAGGAGTTGTGGCTCTGATGGTGGACTTTCAAACATTCCTAAGGACTCTTTTTGCCATCTCCTATTAATAATTATCGGTCTTTAATGGACTGATTTTTTCGTTTGGTTGTCAAATTACCCGCCGTTTAGTGTGAACCAACTTTTCTGGAAGTGGCCCTAAATTACTTAACTATTTATAATAAATTTCAGTAACAACCATTTTTCAAATATTTCAGCCTCTAGGCAGTGCTGGAAAAATTACGAACAAAGGATTTAATAACTTAAACTAATTTAAGGTGGTCGAATTTCGACCACGGGATATACTAGTATATATTATAAGTCTAACAATGTTGTTGGTATATGTCCATCAAGTCCAAATTTTTTAATTGAAATATTGACCGAATCTGAAAGCAGTGGTGGCTCTGATGGTGGACTTTCAAACATTCCTAAGTACTGTTTTTGCAATCTCCTATTAATAATTACCGGTTTTTAATGGACTGATTTTTTTCGGTTGGTTGTCAAATTACCCGCCGTTTAGTGCGAACCGACTTTTATGAAAGCGGCCCTAAATTACTCAACTATATATAATAAATTTCAGTAACATACATTTCTCAAATATTTCGGCCTCTAGGCAGTGCTGGAAAAAATATGAACTGAGGATTTAATAAGTTAAACTAATTTAAGGTGGTCGGATTTCGACCACGGGATATACTAGTATATATTATAAGTCAAACAATGTTGTTGGTATATGTCTATCAAATCCAAATTTTTTTATTGAAATATAGACCGAATCTGAAAGGAGTTGTGGCTCTGATGGTGGACTTTCAAACATTCCTAAGTACTGTTTTTGCAATCTCCTATTAATAATTACCGGTTTTTAATGGACTGATTTTTTTCGGCTGGTTGTCAAACTACCCGCCGTTTAGTGTGAACCGACTTATTAGGGAGCGGCCCTAAATTACTTAACTATTTATAATAGATTTCAGTAACAACCATTTTTAAAATTTTTCAGCCTCTAGGCAGTGCTGGAAAAAATATGAACAGAGGATGTAATAACTTATACTAATTTAAGGTGGTCGAATTTCGACCACGGGATATACTAGTATATATTATAAGTCAAACAATTTTGTTGGTATATGTCTATCAAATCCAAATTTTTTTATTGAAATATAGACCGAATCTGAAAGGAGTTGTGGCTCTGATGGTGGACTTTCAAACATTCCTAAGAACTGTTTTTGCCATCTCCTATTAATAACTACCGGTTTTTAATGGACTGATTTTTTTCGGTTGGTTGTCAAATTACCCGCCGTTTAGTGTGAACCGACTTTTATGAAAGCGGCCCTAAATTACTTAACTATTTATAATAGATTTCAGTAACAACCATTTTTAAAATTTTTCAGCCTCTAGGCAGTGCTGGAAAAAATATGAACAGAGGATGTAATAACTTAAACTAATTTAAGGTGGTCGAATTTCGACCACGGGATATACTAGTATATATTATAAGTCAAACAATTTTGTTGGTATATGTCTATCAAATCCAAATTTTTTTATTGAAATATAGACCGAATCTGAAAGGAGTTGTGGCTCTGATGGTGGACTTTCAAACAATCCTAAGTACTGTTTTTGCAATCTCCTATTAATAACTACCGGTTTTTAATGGACTGATTTTTTTCGGTTGGTTGTCAAATTACCCGCCGTTTAGTGTGAACCGACTTTTATGAAAGCGGCCCTAAATTACTTAACTATTTATAATAGATTTCAGTAACAACCATTTTTAAAATTTTTCAGCCTCTAGGCAGTGCTGGAAAAAATATGAACAGAGGATGTAATAACTTAAACTAATTTAAGGTGGTCGAATTTCGACCACGGGATATACTAGTATATATTATAAGTCAAACAATTTTGTTGGTATATGTCTATCAAATCCAAATTTTTTTATTGAAATATAGACCGAATCTGAAAGGAGTTGTGGCTCTGATGGTGGACTTTCAAACATTCCTAAGAACTGTTTTTGCCATCTCCTATTAATAAGTGCTGGAAAAAATATGAACAGAGGATTTAATAACTTAAACTAGTTTAAGATGGTCGAATTTCGACCACGGGATATACTAGTATATATTATAAGTCTAACAATTTTGTTGGTATATGTCTATCAAATCCAAATTTTTTAATTGAAATATTGACCGAATCTGAAAGCAGTGGTGGCTATGATGGTGGACTTTCAAACATTCCTAAGAACTGTTTAAATTACTCAACTATACAAATAAATTTCATAAAAACCCATTTTTCAAATATTTCAGCCTCTAGGCAGTGCTGGAAAAAATACGAACAAATGATTTAATAACTTAAATCAATTTAAGGTGGTCGAATTTCGACCACGGAATATGCTAGTATATATTATAAGTCAAACAATGTTGTTGGTATATGTCCATCAAATCCAAATTTTTTAATTGAATGGTCGACTTTCAAACATTCCTAAGTACTGTTTTTGCCATCTCCTATTGATAATTACCGGTCTTTAATGGACTGATTTTTTTCGGTTGATTTTCAAATTACCCGCCGTTTAGTGTGAACCGACTTTTATGAAAGCGGCCCTAAATTACTCAACTATATATAATAAATTTCAGTAACAAACATTTCTCAAATATTTCGGCCTCTAGGCAGTGGTGGAAAAAATATCAACAGAGGATGTAATAACTTAAACTAATTTAAGGTGGTCGAATTTCGACCACGGGATATACTAGTATATATTATAAGTCTAACAATGTTGTTGGTATATGTCCATCAAATCCAAATTTTTTTATTGAAATATAGACCGAATCTGAAAGGAGTTGTGGCTCTGATGGTGGACTTTCAAACATTCCTAAGAACTGTTTTTGCCATCTCCTACTAATAATTACCGGTCTTTAATGGACTGATTTTTTTCGGTTGGTTGTCAAATTACCCGCCGTTTAGTGTGAACCAACTTTAATGAAAGTGACCCTAAATTACTCAACTATATATAATAAATTTCAGCAAAAATCATTTTTCAAATATTTCAGCCTCTATGCAGTGCTGGAAAAAATACGAACAAAGGATTTAATAACTTAAACTAATTTAAGGTGGTCGAATTTCGACCACGGGATATGCTAGTACTATATATTATAAGTCAAACAATGTTGTTGGTATATGTCCATCAAATCCAAATTTTTTAATTGAAATATTGACCGAATCTGAAAGCAGTGGAGGCTATGTTGGTGGACTTTCAAACATTCCTAAGTACTGTTTTTGCCATCTCCTATTGATAATTACCGGTCTTTAATGGACTGATTTTTTCGGTTGATTTTCAAATTACCCGCCGTTTAGTGTAAACCGACTTTTATGAAAGTGGCCCTAAATTACTCAACTATACAAATAAATTTCATAAAAACCCATTTTTCAAATATTTCAGCCTCTAGGCAGTGCTGGAAAAAATACGAACAAAGGATTTAGTAACTTAAATCAATTTAAGGTGGTCGAATTTCGACCACGGAATATGCTAGTATATATTATAAGTCAAACAATGTTGTTGGTATATGTCCATCAAATCCAAATTTTTTAATTGAATGGTGGACTTTCAAACATTCCTAAGTACTGTTTTTGCCATCTCCTATTGATAATTACCGGTCTTTAATGGACTGATTTTTTTCGGTTGATTTTCAAATTACCCGCCGTTTAGTGTGAACCGACTTTTATGAAAGCGGCCCTAAATTACTCAACTATATATAATAAATTTCAGTAACAAACATTTCTCAAATATTTCGGCCTCTAGGCAGTGGTGGAAAAAATATCAACAGAGGATGTAATAACTTAAACTAATTTAAGGTGGTCGAATTTCGACCACGGGATATACTAGTATATATTATAAGTCTAACAATGTTGTTGGTATATGTCCATCAAATCCAAATTTTTTTATTGAAATATAGACCGAATCTGAAAGGAGTTGTGGCTCTGATGGTGGACTTTCAAACATTCCTAAGAACTGTTTTTGCCATCTCCTACTAATAATTACCGGTCTTTAATGGACTGATTTTTTTCGGTTGATTTTCAAATTACCCACCATTTAGTGTAAACCGACTTTTATGAAAGTGGCCCTAAATTACTCACCTATACAAATAAATTTCATAAAAACCCATTTTTCAAATATTTCAGCCTCTAGGCAGTGCTGGAAAAAATACGAACAAAGGATTTAATAACTTAAATCAATTTAAGGTGGTCGAATTTCGACCACGGAATATGCTAGTATATATTATAAGTCAAACAATGTTGTTGGTATATGTCCATCAAATCCAAATTTTTTAATTGAATGGTGGACTTTCAAACATTCCTAAGTACTGTTTTTGCCATCTCCTATTGATAATTACCGGTCTTTAATGGACTGATTTTTTTCGGTTGATTTTCAAATTACCAGCCGTTTAGTGTGAACCGACTTTATTGAAAGCGGCCCTAAATTACTTAACTATATATAATAAATTTCAGTAACAAACATTTCTCAAATATTTCGGCCTCTAGGCAGTGGTGGAAAAAATACGAACAGAGGATTTAATAACTAAAACTAATTTAAGGTGGTCGAATTTCGACCACGGGATATACTAGTATATATTATAAGTCTAACAATGTTGTTGGTATATGTCCATCAAATCCAAATTTTTTTATTGAAATATTGACCGAATCTGAAAGGAGTTGTGGCTCTGATGGTGGACTTTCAAACATTCCTAAGGACTGTTTTTGCCATCTCCTATTAATAATTACCGGTCTTTAATGGACTGATTTTTTTCGGTTAGTTGTCAAATTACCCGCCGTTTAGTGTGAACCGACTTTTATGAAAGCGGCCCTAAATTACTCAACTATATATAATAAATTTCAGCAAAAACCATTTTTCAAATATTTCAGCCTCTAGGCAGTGCTGGAAAAAATACGAACAGAGGATTTAATAACTTAAACTAGTTTAAGGTGGTCGAATTTCGATCACGGGATATACTAGTATACGAGTATATTATAAGTCTAACAATGTTGTTGGTATATATCCATCAAATCCAAATTTTTTTATTGAAATATTGACCGAATCTGAAAGGAGTTGTGGCTCTGATGGTGGACTTTCAAACATTCCTAAGGACTGTTTTTGCCATCTCCTATTAATAATTACCGGTCTTTAATGGACTGATTTTTTTCGGTTAGTTGTCAAATTACCCGCCGTTTAGTGTGAACCGACTTTTATGAAAGCGGCCCTAAATTACTCAACTATATATAATAAATTTCAGCAAAAACCATTTTTCAAATATTTCAGCCTCTAGGCAGTGCTGGAAAAAATACGAACAGAGGATTTAATAACTAAAACTAATTTAAGGTGGTCGAATTTCGATCACGGGATATACTAGTATATATTATAAGTCTAACAATGTTGTTGGTATATGTCCATCAAATCCAAATTTTTTTATTGAAATATTGACCGAATCTGAAAGGAGTTGTGGCTCTGATGGTGGACTTTCAAACATTCCTAAGGACTGTTTTTGCCATCTCCTATTGATAATTACCGGTCTTTAATGGACTGATTTTTCTCGGTTGATTTTCAAATTACCCGCCGTTTAGTGTGAACCGACTTTTATGAAAGCGGCCCTAAATTACTCAACTATATATAATAAATTTCAGTAACAAACATTTCTCAAATATTTCGGCCTCTAGGCAGTGGTGGAAAAAATATCAACAGAGGATGTAATAACTTAAACTAATTTAAGGTGGTCGAATTTCGACCACGGGATATACTAGTATATATTATAAGTCTAACAATGTTGTTGGTATATGTCCATCAAATCCAAATTTTTTTATTGAAATATAGACCGAATCTGAAAGGAGTTGTGGCTCTGATGGTGGACTTTCAAACATTCCTAAGAACTGTTTTTGCCATCTCCTACTAATAATTACCGGTCTTTAATGGACTGATTTTTTTCGGTTGATTTTCAAATTACCCACCGTTTAGTGTAAACCGACTTTTATGAAAGTGGCCCTAAATTACTCACCTATACAAATAAATTTCATAAAAACCCATTTTTCAAATATCTCAGCCTCTAGGCAGTGCTGGAAAAAATACGAACAAAGGATTTAATAACTTAAATCAATTTAAGGTGGTCGAATTTCGACCACGGAATATGCTAGTAAATATTATAAGTCAAACAATGTTGTTGGTATATGTCCATCAAAACCAAATTTTTTAATCGAATGGTGGACTTTCAAACATTCCTAAGTACTGTTTTTGCCATCTCCTATTAATAATTACCGGTCTTTAATGGACTGATTTTTTTCGGTTGATTTTCAAATTACCCGCCGTTTAGTGTGAACCGACTTTTATGAAAGCGGCCCTAAATTACTCAACTATATATAATAAATTTCAGTAACAAACATTTCTCAAATATTTCGGCCTCTAGGCAGTGGTGGAAAAAATATCAACAGAGGATTTAATAACTTAAACTAATTTAAGGTGGTCGAATTTCAACCACGGGATATACTAGTATATATTATAAGTCTAACAATGTTGTTGGTATATGTCCATCAAATCCAAATTTTCTTATTAAAATATAGACCGAATCTTAAAGCAGTGGTGGCTATGATGGTGGACTTTCAAACATTCCTAAGTACTGTTTTTGCCATCTCCTATTAATAATTACCGGTCTTTAATGGACTGATTTTTTTCGGTTGGTTGTCAAATTACCCGCCGTTTAGTGTGAACCAACTTTTATGAAAGTGACCCTAAATTACTCAACTATACAAATAAATTTCATAAAAACCCATTTTTCAAATATTTCAGCCTCTAGGCAGTGCTGGAAAAAATACGAACAAAGGATTTAATAACTTAAACTAATTTAAGGTGGTCGAATTTCGACCACGGGATATGCTAGTACTATATATTATAAGTCAAACAATGTTGTTGGTATATGTCCATCAAATCCAAATTTTTTAATTGAAATATTGACCGAATCTGAAAGCAGTGGAGGCTATGATGGTGGACTTTCAAACATTCCTAAGTACTGTTTTTGCCATCTCCTATTGATAATTACCGGTCTTTAATGGACTGATTTTTTTCGGTTGGTTGTCAAATTACCCGCCGTTTAGTGTAAACCGACTTTTATGAAAGTGGCCCTAAATTACTCAACTATACAAATAAATTTCATAAAAACCCATTTTTCAAATATTTCAGCCTCTAGGCAGTGCTGGAAAAAATACGAACAAAGGATTTAGTAACTTAAATCAATTTAAGGTGGTCGAATTTCGACCACGGGATATGTTAGTACTATATATTATAAGTCTAACAATGTTGTTGGTATATGTCCATCAAATCCAAATTTTCTTATTAAAATATAGACCGAATCTTAAAGCAGTGGTGGCTATGATGGTGGACTTTCAAACATTCCTAAGTACTGTTTTTGCCATCTCCTATTAATAATTACCGGTCTTTAATGGACTGATTTTTTTCGGTTGGTTGTCAAATTACCCGCCGTTTAGTGTAAACCGACTTTTATGAAAGTGGCCCTAAATTACTCAACTATACAAATAAATTTCATAAAAACCCATTTTTCAAATATTTCAGCCTCTAGGCAGTGCTGGAAAAAATACGAACAAAGGATTTAGTAACTTAAATCAATTTAAGGTGGTCGAATTTCGACCACGGGATATGCTAGTACTATATATTATAAGTCTAACAATGTTGTTGGTATATGTCCATCAAATCCAAATTTTCTTATTAAAATATAGACCGAATCTTAAAGCAGTGGTGGCTATGATGGTGGACTTTCAAACATTCCTAAGTACTGTTTTTGCCATCTCCTATTGATAATTACCGGTCTTTAATGGACTGATTTTTTTCGGTTGGTTGTCAAATTACCCGCCGTTTAGTGTAAACCGACTTTTATGAAAGTGGCCCTAAATTACTCAACTATACAAATAAATTTCATAAAAACCCATTTTTCAAATATTTCAGCCTCTAGGCAGTGCTGGAAAAAATACGAACAAAGGATTTAGTAACTTAAATCAATTTAAGGTGGTCGAATTTCGACCACGGGATATGCTAGTACTATATATTATAAGTCTAACAATGTTGTTGGTATATGTCCATCAAATCCAAATTTTCTTATTAAAATATAGACCGAATCTTAAAGCAGTGGTGGCTATGATGGTGGACTTTCAAACATTCCTAAGTACTGTTTTTGCCATCTCCTATTAATAATTACCGGTCTTTAATGGACTGATTTTTTTCGGTTGGTTGTCAAATTACCCGCCGTTTAGTGTAAACCGACTTTTATGAAAGTGGCCCTAAATTACTCAACTATACAAATAAATTTCATAAAAACCCATTTTTCAAATATTTCAGCCTCTAGGCAGTGCTGGAAAAAATACGAACAAAGGATTTAGTAACTTAAATCAATTTAAGGTGGTCGAATTTCGACCACGGAATATGCTAGTATATATTATAAGTCAAACAATGTTGTTGGTATATGTCCATCAAATCCAAATTTTTTAATTGAATGGTGGACTTTCAAACATTCCTAAGTACTGTTTTTGCCATCTCCTATTGATAATTACCGGTCTTTAATGGACTGATTTTTTTCGGTTGATTTTCAAATTACCCGCCGTTTAGTGTGAACCGACTTTTATGAAAGCGGCCCTAAATTACTCAACTATATATAATAAATTTCAGTAACAAACATTTCTCAAATATTTCAGCCTCTAGGCAGTGGTGGAAAAAATATCAACAGAGGATGTAATAACTTAAACTAATTTAAGGTGGTCGAATTTCGACCACGGGATATACTAGTATATATTATAAGTCTAACAATGTTGTTGGTATATGTCCATCAAATCCAAATTTTTTTATTGAAATATAGACCGAATCTGAAAGGAGTTGTGGCTCTGATGGTGGACTTTCAAACATTCCTAAGAACTGTTTTTGCCATCTCCTACTAATAATTACCGGTCTTTAATGGACTGATTTTTTTCGGTTGATTTTCAAATTACCCACCGTTTAGTATAAACCGACTTTTATGAAAGTGGCCCTAAATTACTCACCTATACAAATAAATTTCATAAAAACCCATTTTTCAAATATTTCAGCCTCTAGGCAGTGCTGGAAAAAATACGAACAAAGGATTTAATAATTTAAATCAATTTAAGGTGGTCGAATTTCGACCACGGAATATGCTAGTATATATTATAAGTCAAACAATGTTGTTGGTATATGTCCATCAAATCCAAATTTTTTAATTGAATAGTGGACTTTCAAACATTCCTAAGTACTGTTTTTGCAATCTCCTATTGATAATTACCGGTCTTTAATGGACTGATTTTTTCGGTTGATTTTCAAATTACCAGCCGTTTAGTGTGAACCGACTTTATTGAAAGCGGCCCTAAATTACTCAACTATATATAATAAATTTCAGTAACAAACATTTCTCAAATATTTCGGCCTCTAGGCAGTGGTGGAAAAAATACGAACAGAGGATTTAATAACTAAAACTAATTTAAGGTGGTCGAATTTCGACCACGGGATATACTAGTATATATTATAAGTCTAACAATGTTGTTGGTATATGTCCATCAAATCCAAATTTTTTTATTGAAATATTGACCGAATCTGAAAGGAGTTGTGGCTCTGATGGTGGACTTTCAAACATTCCTAAGGACTGTTTTTGCCATCTCCTATTAATAATTACCGGTCTTTAATGGACTGATTTTTTTCGGTTAGTTGTCAAATTACCCGCCGTTTAGTGTGAACCGACTTTTATGAAAGCGGCCCTAAATTACTCAACTATATATAATAAATTTCAGCAAAAACCATTTTTCAAATATTTCAGCCTCTAGGCAGCGCTGGAAAAAATACGAACAGAGGATTTAATAACTTAAACTAGTTTAAGGTGGTCGAATTTCGATCACGGGATATACTAGTATACGAGTATATTATAAGTCTAACGATGTTGTTGGTATATGTCCATCAAATCCAAATTTTTTTATTGAAATATTGACCGAATCTGAAAGGAGTTGTGGCTCTGATGGTGGACTTTCAAACATTCCTAAGGACTGTTTTTGCCATCTCCTATTAATAATTACCGGTCTTTAATGGACTGATTTTTTTCGGTTAGTTGTCAAATTACCCGCCGTTTAGTGTGAACCGACTTTTATGAAAGCGGCCCTAAATTACTCAACTATATATAATAAATTTCAGCAAAAACCATTTTTCAAATATTTCAGCCTCTAGGCAGTGCTGGAAAAAATACGAACAGAGGATTTAATAACTAAAACTAATTTAAGGTGGTCGAATTTCGATCACGGGATATACTAGTATATATTATAAGTCTAACAATGTTGTTGGTATATGTCCATCAAATCCAAATTTTTTTATTGAAATATTGACCGAATCTGAAAGGTGTTGTGGCTCTGATGGTGGACTTTCAAACATTCCTAAGGACTCTTTTTGCCATCTCCTATTAATAATTATCGGTCTTTAATGGACTGATTTTTTCGTTTGGTTGTCAAATTACCCACCGTTTAGTGTGAACCGACTTTTATTAAAGTGGCCCTAAATTACTCAACTATATATAATAAATTTCAGTACCAACCATTTTTCAAATATTACAGCCTCTAGGCAGTGCTGGAAAAAATACGAACAGAGGATTTAATAACTTAAACAAATTTAAGGTGGTCGAATTTCGACCACGGGATATACTAGTATACGAGTATATTATAAGTCTAACGATGTTGTTGGTATATGTCCATCAAATCCAAATTTTTTTATTGCAATATTGACCGAATCTGAAAGGAGTTGTGGCTCTGATGGTGGACTTTCAAACATTCCTAAGGACTGTTTTTGCCATCTCCTATTAATAATTACCGGTCTCTAATGGACTGATTTTTTTCGGTTAGTTGTCAAATTACCCGCCGTTTAGTGTGAACCGACTTTTATGAAAGCGGCCCTAAATTACTCAACTATATATAATAAATTTCAGCAAAAACCATTTTTCAAATATTTCAGCCTCTAGGCAGTGCTGGAAAAAATACGAACAGAGGATTTAATAACTAAAACTAATTTAAGGTGGTCGAATTTCGATCACGGGATGTACTAGTATATATTATAAGTCTAACAAGGTTGTTGGTATACTCGTATGTCCATCAAATCCAAATTTTTTTATTGAAATGTAGATCGAATCTGAAAGGAGTTGTGGCTCTGATGGTGGACTTTCAAACATTCGTAAGAACTGTTTTTGCCATCTCCTATTAATAATTACCGGTCTTTAATGGACGGATTTTTTTCGGTTAGTTGTCAAATTACCCGCCGTTTAGTGTGAACCGCCTTTTATGAAAGCGGCCCTAAATTACGCAACTCTATATAATAAATTTCAGCAAAAACCATTTTTCAAATATTTCAGCCTCTAGGCAGTGCTGGAAAAAATACGAACAAAAGATTTAATAACTTAAACTAATTTAAGGTGGTCGAATTTCGACCACGGGATATACTAGTATATATTATAAGTCTAACAATGTTGTTGGTATATGCCCATCAAATCCAAATTTTTTTATTGAAATATATACCGAATCTGAAAGGAGTTGTGGTTCTGATGGTGGACTTTCAAACATTCCTAAGGACTGTTTTTGCCATCTCCTAGTAATAATTACCGGTCTTTAATGGACTGATTTTTTCGGTTGGTTGTCAAATTACCCGCCGTTTAGTGTGAACCGACTTTTATGAAAGTGGCCCTAAATTACTCAACTATGTATAATAATTTTCAGTATCAACCATTTTTCAAATATTACAGCCTCTAGGCAGTGCTGGAAAAAATATGTACAGAGGATTTAATAACTTAAACTAATTTAAGGTGGTCGAATTTCGACCACGGGATATACTAGTATATATTATAAGTCTAACAATGTTGTTGGTATATGTCCATCAAATCCAAATTTTCTTATTGAAATATTGACCGAATCTGATAGGAGTTGTGGCTCTGATGGTGGACTTTCAAACATTCCTAAGAACTCTTTTTGCCACCTCCTATTAATAATTATCGGTCTTTAATGGACTGATTTTTTTCGGTTGGTTGTCAAATTACCCGCCGTTTAGTGTGAACCGACTTTTATGAAAGCATCCCTAAATTACTTAACTATATATAATAAGTTTCAGTAACAACCATTTTTCAAATATTTCAGCCTCTAGGCAGTGCTGGAAAAAATATGAACAGAGGATTTAATAACTTAAACTAATTTAAGGTGGTCGAATTTCGACCACGGGATATACTAGTATTTATTATAAGTCAAACAATGTTGTTGGTATATGTCCATCAAATCCAAATTTTCTTATTGAAATATTGACCGAATCTGATAGGAGTTGTGGTTCTGATGGTGGACTTTCAAACATTCCTAAGAACTCTTTTTGCCACCTCCTATTAATAATTATCGGTCTTTAATGGACTGATTTTTTTCGGTTGGTTGTCAAATTACCCGCCGTTTAGTGTGAACCGACTTTTATGAAAGCGGCCCTAAATTACTTAACTATATATAATAAGTTTCAGTAACAACCGGTCTTTAATGGACTGATTTTTTTCGGTTGATTTTCAAATTACCCGCCGTTTAGTGTAAACCGACTTTTATGAAAGTGGCCCTAAATTACTCACCTATACAAATAAATTTCATAAAAACCCATTTTTCAAATATTTCAGCCTCTAGGCAGTGCTGGAAAAAATACGAACAAAGGATTTAATAACTTAAATCAATTTAAGGTGGTCGAATTTCGACCACGGAATATGCTAGTATATATTATAAGTCAAACAATGTTGTTGGTATATGTCCATCAAATCCAAATTTTTTAATTGAATGGTGGACTTTCAAACATTCCTAAGTACTGTTTTTGCCATCTCCTATTGATAATTACCGGTCTTTAATGGACTGATTTTTTTCGGGGATATACTAGTATATATTATAAGTCTAACAATGTTGTTCGTATATGTCCATCAAATCCAAATTTTCTTATTGAAATATTGACCGAATCTGAAAGGAGTTGTGGCTCTGATGGTGGACTTTCAAACATTCTTAAGGACTCTTTTTGCCATCTCCTATTAATAATTATCGGTCTTTAATGGACTGATTTTTTTCGGTTGGTTGTCAAATTACCCGCCGTTTAGTGTGAACCGACTTTTATGAAAGCGGCCCTAAATTACTCAACTATATATAATAAATTTCAGTAACAAACATTTCTCAAATATTTCGGCCTCTAGGCAGTGCTGGAAAAAATATGAACAGAGGATTTAATAACTTAAACTGATTTAAGGTGGTCGAATTTCGACCACGGGATATACTAGTATATATTATAAGTCTAACAATGTTGTTGGTAAATGTCTATCAAATCCAAATATTTTTATTGAAATATAGACCGAATCTGAAAGGAGTTGTGGCTCTGATGGTGGACTTTCAAACATTCCTAAGGACTGTTTTTGCGATCTCCTATTAATAATTACCGGTCTTTAATGGACTGATTTTTTTCGGTTAGTTGTCAAATTACCCGCCGTTTAGTGTGAACCGACTTTTATGAAAGCGGCCCTAAATTACTTAACTATATATAATAAGTTTCAGTAACAACCGGTCTTTAATGGACTGATTTTTTTCGGTTGATTTTCAAATTACCCGCCGTTTAGTGTAAACCGACTTTTATGAAAGTGGCCCTAAATTACTCACCTATACAAATAAATTTCATAAAAACCCATTTTTCAAATATTTCAGCCTCTAGGCAGTGCTGGAAAAAATACGAACAAAGGATTTAATAACTTAAATCAATTTAAGGTGGTCGAATTTCGACCACGGAATATGCTAGTATATATTATAAGTCTAACAATGTTGTTCGTATATATCCATCAAATCCAAATTTTCTTATTGAAATATTGACCGAATCTGAAAGGAGTTGTGGCTCTGATGGTGGACTTTCAAACATTCCTAAGGACTCTTTTTGCCATCTCCTATTAATAATTATCGGTCTTTAATGGACTGATTTTTTTCGGTTGGTTGTCAAATTACCCGCCGTTTAGTGTGAACCGACTTTTATGAAAGCGGCCCTAAATTACTCAACTATATATAATAAATTTCAGTAACAAACATTTCTCAAATATTTCGGCCTCTAGGCAGTGCTGGAAAAAATATGAACAGAGGATTTAATAACTTAAACTAATTTAAGGTGGTCGAATTTCGACCACGGGATATACTAGTATATATTATAAGTCTAACAATGTTGTTCGTATATGTCCATCAAATCCAAATTTTCTTATTGAAATATTGACCGAATCTGAAAGGAGTTGTGGCTCTGATGGTGGACTTTCAAACATTCCTAAGGACTCTTTTTGCCATCTCCTATTAATAATTATCGGTCTTTAATGGACTGATTTTTTTCGGTTGGTTGTCAAATTACCCGCCGTTTAGTGTGAACCGACTTTTATGAAAGCGGCCCTAAATTACTCAACTATATATAATAAATTTCATAAAAACCCATTTTTCAAATATTTCAGCCTCTAGGCAGTGCTGGAAAAAATACGAACAAAGGATTTAATAACTTAAATCAATTTAAGGTGGTCGAATTTCGACCACGGGATATACTAGTATATATTATAAGTCTAACAATGTTGTTCGTATATGTCCATCAAATCCAAATTTTCTTATTGAAATATTGACCGAATCTGAAAGGAGTTGTGGCTCTGATGGTGGACTTTCAAACATTCCTAAGGACTCTTTTTGCCATCTCCTATTAATAATTATCGGTCTTTAATGGACTGATTTTTTTCGGTTGATTTTCAAATTACCCGCCGTTTAGTGTAAACCGACTTTTATGAAAGTGGCCCTAAATTACTCACCTATACAAATAAATTTCATAAAAACCCATTTTTCAAATATTTCAGCCTCTAGGCAGTGCTGGAAAAAATACGAACAAAGGATTTAATAACTTAAATCAATTTAAGGTGGTCGAATTTCGACCACGGAATATGCTAGTATATATTATAAGTCTAACAATGTTGTTGGTAAATGTCTATCAAATCCAAATATTTTTATTGAAATATAGACCGAATCTGAAAGGAGTTGTGGCTCTGAAGGTGGACTTTCAAACATTCCTAAGGACTGTTTTTGCGATCTCCTATTAATAATTACCGGTCTTTAATGGACTGATTTTTTTCGGTTAGTTGTCAAATTACCCGCCGTTTAGTGTGAACCGACTTTTATGAAAGCGGCCCTAAATTACTCACCTATACAAATAAATTTCATAAAAACCCATTTTTCAAATATTTCAGCCTCTAGGCAGTGCTGGAAAAAATATCAACAGAGGATTTAATAACTTAAACTAATTTAAGGTGGTCGAATTTCGACCACGGGATATACTAGTATATATTATAAGTCTAACAATGTTGTTCGTATATGTCCATCAAATCCAAATTTTCTTATTGAAATATTGACCGAATCTGAAAGGAGTTGTGGCTCTGATGGTGGACTTTCAAACATTCCTAAGGACTCTTTTTGCCATCTCCTATTAATAATTATCGGTCTTTAATGGACTGATTTTTTTCGGTTGGTTGTCAAATTACCCGCCGTTTAGTGTGAACCGACTTTTATGAAAGCATCCCTAAATTACTTAACTATATATAATAAGTTTCAGTAACAACCATTTTTCAAATATTTCAGCCTCTAGGCAGTGCTGGAAAAAATATGAACAGAGGATTTAATAACTTAAACTAATTTAAGGTGGTCGAATTTCGACCACGGGATATACTAGTATATATTATAAGTCTAACAATGTTGTTGGTAAATGTCTATCAAATCCAAATATTTTTATTGAAATATAGACTGAATCTGAAAGGAGTTGTGGCTCTGATGGTGGACTTTCAAACATTCCTAAGGACTGTTTTTGCGATCTCCTATTAATAATTACCGGTCTTTAATGGACTGATTTTTTTCGGTTAGTTGTCAAATTACCCGCCGTTTAGTGTGAACCGACTTTTATGAAAGCGGCCCTAAATTACTTAACTATATATAATAAGTTTCAGTAACAACCGGTCTTTAATGGACTGATTTTTTTCGGTTGATTTTCAAATTACCCGCCGTTTAGTGTGAACCGACTTTTATGAAAGCGGCCCTAAATTACTCAATTATATATAATAAATTTCAGTAACAAACATTTCTCAAATATTTCAGCGTCTAGGCAGTGCTGGAAAAAATATGAACAGAGGATTTAATAACTTAAACTAATTTAAGGTGGTCGAATTTCGACCACGGGATATACTAGTATTTATTATAAGTCAAACAATGTTGTTGGTATATGTCCATCAAATCCAAATTTTTTTATCGAAATATAGACCGAATCTGAAAGGAGTTGTGGCTCTGATGGTGGACTTTCAAACATTCCTAAGAACTGTTTTTGCCATCTCCTACTAATAATTACCGGTCTTTAATGGACTGATTTTTTTCGGTTGATTTTCAAATTACCCACCGTTTAGTGTAAACCGACTTTTATGAAAGTGGCCCTAAATTACTCACCTATACAAATAAATTTCATAAAAACCCATTTTTCAAATATTTCAGCCTCTAGGCAGTGCTGGAAAAAATACGAACAAAGGATTTAATAACTTAAATCAATTTAAGGTGGTCGAATTTCGACCACGGAATATGCTAGTATATATTATAAGTCAAACAATGTTGTTGGTATATGTCCATCAAATCCAAATTTTTTAATTGAATGGTGGACTTTCAAACATTCCTAAGTACTGTTTTTGCCTTCTCCTATTGATAATTACCGGTCTTTAATGGACTGATTTTTTTCGGTTGATTTTCAAATTACCCGCCGTTTAGTGTGAACCGACTTTTATGAAAGCGGCCCTAAATTACTCAACTATATATAATAAATTTCAGTAACAAACATTTCTCAAATATTTCGGCCTCTAGGCAGTGGTGGAAAAAATATCAACAGAGGATGTAATAACTTAAACTAATTTAAGGTGGTCGAATTTCGACCACGGGATATACTAGTATATATTATAAGTCTAACAATGTTGTTGGTATATGTCCATCAAATCCAAATTTTTTTATTGAAATATAGACCGAATCTGAAAGGAGTTGTGGCTCTGATGGTGGACTTTCAAACATTCCTAAGTACTGTTTTTGCCATCTCCTATTGATAATTACCGGTCTTTAATGGACTGATTTTTTTCGGTTGATTTTCAAATTACCCGCCGTTTAGTGTGAACCGACTTTTATGAAAGCGGCCCTAAATTACTCAACTATATATAATAAATTTCAGTAACAAACATTTCTCAAATATTTCGGCCTCTAGGCAGTGGTGGAAAAAATATCAACAGAGGATTTAATAACTTAAACTAATTTAAGGTGGTCGAATTTCGACCACGGGATATACTAGTATATATTATAAGTCTAACAATGTTGTTCGTATATGTCCATCAAATCCAAATTTTCTTATTGAAATATTGACCGAATCTGAAAGGAGTTGTGGCTCTGATGGTGGACTTTCAAACATTCCTAAGGACTCTTTTTGCCATCTCCTATTAATAATTATCGGTCTTTAATGGACTGATTTTTTTCGGTTGGTTGTCAAATTACCCGCCGTTTAGTGTGAACCGACTTTTATGAAAGCGGCCCTAAATTACTCAACTATATATAATAAATTTCAGTAACAAACATTTCTCAAATATTTCGGCCTCTAGGCAGTGCTGGAAAAAATATGAACAGAGGATTTAATAACTTAAACTAATTTAAGGTGGTCGAATTTCGACCACGGGATATACTAGTATATATTATAAGTCTAACAATGTTGTTGGTAAATGTCTATCAAATCCAAATATTTTTATTGAAATATAGACCGAATCTGAAAGGAGTTGTGGCTCTGATGGTGGACTTTCAA
The DNA here is from genome assembly GCA_949987695.1 of Merzomyia westermanni. Classification (NCBI taxonomy): domain Eukaryota; kingdom Metazoa; phylum Arthropoda; class Insecta; order Diptera; family Tephritidae; genus Merzomyia; species Merzomyia westermanni. Next base: position 69,576,930 of record OX465292.1, read on the forward strand.
ACATTCCTAAGGACTGTTTTTGCGATCTCCTATTAATAATTACCGGTCTTTAATGGACTGATTTTTTTCGGTTAGTTGTCAAATTACCCGCCGTTTAGTGTGAACCGACTTTTATGAAAGCGGCCCTAAATTACTTAACTATTTATAATAAATTTCAGTAACAACCATTTTTCAAATATTTCAGCCTCTAGGCAGTGCTGGAAAAAATACGAACAGAGGATTTAATAACTTAAACTAGTTTAAGGTGGTCGAATTTCGATCACGGGATATACTAGTATACGAGTATATTATAAGTCTAACAATGTTGTTGGTATATGTCCATCAAATCCAAATTTTTTTATTGAAATATTGACCGAATCTGAAAGGAGTTGTGGCTCTGATGGTGGACTTTCAAACATTCCTAAGGACTCTTTTTGCCATCTCCTATTAATAATTACCGGTCTTTAATGGACTGATTTTTTTCGGTTAGTTGTCAAATTACCCGCCGTTTAGTGTGAACCGACTTTTATGAAAGCGGCCCTAAATTACTTAACTATTTATAATAAATTTCAGTAACAACCATTTTTCAAATATTTCAGCCTCTAGGCAGTGCTGGAAAAAATATGAACAGAGGATTTAATAACTTAAACTAATTTAAGGTGGTCGACTGATTTTTTTCGGTTAGTTGTCAAATTACCCGCCGTTTAGTGTGAACCGACTTTTATGAAAGCGGCCCTAAATTACTCAACTATATATAATAAATTTCAGCAAAAACCATTTTTCAAATATTTCAGCCTCTAGGCAGTGCTGGAAAAAATACGAACAGAGGATTTAATAACTTAAACTAGTTTAAGGTGGTCGAATTTCGATCACGGGATATACTAGTATACGAGTATATTATAAGGTCTAACAATGTTGTTGGTATATGTCCATCAAATCCAAATTTTTTTATTGAAATATTGACCGAATCTGAAAGGAGTTGTGGCTCTGATGGTGGACTTTCAAACATTCCTAAGGACTGTTTTTGCCATCTCCTATTAATAATTACCGGTCTTTAATGGACTGATTTTTTTCGGTTAGTTGTCAAATTACCCGCCGTTTAGTGTGAACCGACTTTTATGAAAGCGGCCCTAAATTACTCAACTATATATAATAAATTTCAGCAAAAACCATTTTTCAAATATTTCAGCCTCTAGGCAGTGCTGGAAAAAATACGAACAGAGGATTTAATAACTTAAACTAATTTAAGGTGGTCGAATTTCGATCACGGGATATACTAGTATATATTATAAGTCTAACAATGTTGTTGGTATATGTCCATCAAATCCAAATTTTTTTATTGAAATATTGACCGAATCTGAAAGGAGTTGTGGCTCTGATGGTGGACTTTCAAACATTCCTAAGGACTCTTTTTGCCATCTCCTATTAATAATTATCGGTCTTTAATGGACTGATTTTTTCGTTTGGTTGTCAAATTACCCACCGTTTAGTGTGAACCGACTTTTATTAAAGTGGCCCTAAATTACTCAACTATATATAATAAATTTCAGTACCAACCATTTTTCAAATATTACAGCCTCTAGGCAGTGCTGGAAAAAATACGAACAGAGGATTTAATAACTTAAACAAATTTAAGGTGGTCGAATTTGGACCACGGGATGTACTAGTATATATTATAAGTCTAACAAGGTTGTTGGTATACTCGTATGTCCATCAAATCCAAATTTTTTTATTGAAATGTAGATCGAATCTGAAAGGAGTTGTGGCTCTGATGGTGGACTTTCAAACATTCCTAAGAACTGTTTTTGCCATCTCCTATTAATAATTACCGGTCTTTAATGGACGGATTTTTTTCGGTTAGTTGTCAAATTACCCGCCGTTTAGTGTGAACCGACTTTTATGAAAGCGGCCCAAAATTACTCAACTATATATAATAAATTTCAGCAAAAACCATTTTTCAAATATTTCAGCCTCTAGGCAGTGCTGGAAAAAATACGAACAAAAGATTTAATAACTTAAACTAATTTAAGGTGGTCGAATTTCGACCACGGGATATACTAGTATATATTACAAGTCTAACAATGTTGTTGGTATATGCCCATCAAATCCAAATTTTTTTATTGAAATATAAACCGAATCTGAAAGGAGTTGTGGTTCTGATGGTGGACTTTCAAACATTCCTAAGGACTGTTTTTGCCATCTCCTAGTAATAATTACCGGTCTTTAATGGACTGTTTTTTTTCGGTTGGTTGTCAAATTACCCGCCGTTTAGTGTGAACCGACTTTTATGAAAGTGGCCCTAAATTACTCAACTATGTATAATAAATTTCAGTATCAACCATTTTTCAAATATTACAGCCTCTAGGCAGTGCTGGAAAAAATATGTACAGAGGATTTAATAACTTAAACTAATTTAAGGTGGTCGAATTTCGACCACGGGATATACTAGTATATATTATAACTCTAACAATGTTGTTGGTATATGTCCATCAAATCCAAATTTTCTTATTGAAATATTGACCGAATCTGATAGGAGTTGTGGCTCTGATGGTGGACTTTCAAACATTCCTAAGAACTCTTTTTGCCACCTCCTATTAATAATTATCGGTCTTTAATGGACTGATTTTTTTCGGTTGGTTGTCAAATTACCCGCCGTTTAGTGTGAACCGACTTTTATGAAAGCATCCCTAAATTACTTAACTATATATAATAAGTTTCAGTAACAACCATTTTTCAAATATTTCAGCCTCTAGGCAGTGCTGGAAAAAATATGAACAGAGGATTTAATAACTTAAACTAATTTAAGGTGGTCGAATTTCGACCACGGGATATACTAGTATTTATTATAAGTCAAACAATGTTGTTGGTATATGTCCATCAAATTCAAATTTTCTTATTGAAATATTGACCGAATCTGATAGGAGTTGTGGCTCTGATGGTGGACTTTCAGACATTCCTAAGAACTCTTTTTGCCACCTCCTATTAATAATTATCGGTCTTTAATGGACTGATTTTTTTCGGTTGGTTGTCAAATTACCCGCCGTTTAGTGTGAACCGACTTTTATGAAAGCGGCCCTAAATTACTTAACTATATATAATAAGTTTCAGTAACAACCATATTTCAAATATTTCAGCCTCTAGGCAGTGCTGGAAAAAATATGAACAGAGGATTTAATAACTTAAACTAATTTAAGGTGGTCGAATTTCGACTACGGGATATACTAGTATATATTATAAGTCTAACAATGTTGTTGGTATATGTGCATCAAATCCAAATTTTCTTATTGAAATATTGACCGAAGCTGAAAGGAGTTGTGGCTTTGATGGTGGACTTTCAAACATTCCTAAGAACTGTTTTTGCCATCTCCTAATAATAATTACCGGTCTTTAATGGACTGATTTTTTCGTTTGGTTGTCAAATTACCCGCCGTTTAGTGTGAACCGACTTTTATGAAAGCGGCCCTAAATTATTTAACTATATATAATAAGTTTCAGTAACAACCATATTTCAAATATTTCAGCCTCTAGGCAGTGCTGGAAAAAATATGAACAGAGGATTTAATAACTTAAACTAATTTAAGGTGGTCGAATTTCGACCACGGGATATACTAGTATATATTAGAAGTCTAACAATGTTGTTGGTATATGCCCATCAAATCCAAATTTTTTTATTGAAATATATACCGAATCTGAAAGGAGTTGTGGTTCTGATGGTGGACTTTCAAACATTCCTAAGGACTTTTTTTGCCATCTCCTATTAATAATTACCGGTCTTTAATGGACGGATTTTTTTCGGTTAGTTGTCAAATTACCCGCCGTTTAGTGTGAACCGACTTTTATGAAAGCGGCCCTAAATTACTCAACTATATATAATAAATTTCAGCAAAAACCATTTTTCAAATATTACAGCCTCTAGGCAGTGCTGGAAAAAATACGAACAGAGGATTTAATAACTTAAACAAATTTAAGGTGGTCGAATTTGGACCACGGGATGTACTAGTATATATTATAAGTCTAACAAGGTTGTTGGTATACTCGTATGTCCATCAAATCCAAATTTTTTTATTGAAATGTAGATCGAATCTGAAAGGAGTTGTGGCTCTGATGGTGGACTTTCAAACATTCCTAAGAACTGTTTTTGCCATCTCCTATTAATAATTACCGGTCTTTAATGGACGGATTTTTTTCGGTTAGTTGTCAAATTACCCGCCGTTTAGTGTGAACCGACTTTTATGAAAGCGGCCCTAAATTACTCAACTATATATAATAAATTTCAGCAAAAACCATTTTTCAAATATTTCAGCCTCTAGGCAGTGCTGGAAAAAATACGAACAAAAGATTTAATAACTTAAACTAATTTAAGGTGGTCGAATTTCGACCACGGGATATACTAGTATATATTACAAGTCTAACAATGTTGTTGGTATATGCCCATCAAATCCAAATTTTTTTATTGAAATATAAACCGAATCTGAAAGGAGTTGTGGTTCTGATGGTGGACTTTCAAACATTCCTAAGGACTGTTTTTGCCATCTCCTAGTAATAATTACCGGTCTTTAATGGACTGTTTTTTTTCGGTTGGTTGTCAAATTACCCGCCGTTTAGTGTGAACCGACTTTTATGAAAGTGGCCCTAAATTACTCAACTATGTATAATAAATTTCAGTATCAACCATTTTTCAAATATTACAGCCTCTAGGCAGTGCTGGAAAAAATATGTACAGAGGATTTAATAACTTAAACTAATTTAAGGTGGTCGAATTTCGACCACGGGATATACTAGTATATATTATAACTCTAACAATGTTGTTGGTATATGTCCATCAAATCCAAATTTTCTTATTGAAATATTGACCGAATCTGATAGGAGTTGTGGCTCTGATGGTGGACTTTCAAACATTCCTAAGAACTCTTTTTGCCACCTCCTATTAATAATTATCGGTCTTTAATGGACTGATTTTTTTCGGTTGGTTGTCAAATTACCCGCCGTTTAGTGTGAACCGACTTTTATGAAAGCATCCCTAAATTACTTAACTATATATAATAAGTTTCAGTAACAACCATTTTTCAAATATTTCAGCCTCTAGGCAGTGCTGGAAAAAATATGAACAGAGGATTTAATAACTTAAACTAATTTAAGGTGGTCGAATTTCGACCACGGGATATACTAGTATTTATTATAAGTCAAACAATGTTGTTGGTATATGTCCATCAAATTCAAATTTTCTTATTGAAATATTGACCGAATCTGATAGGAGTTGTGGCTCTGATGGTGGACTTTCAGACATTCCTAAGAACTCTTTTTGCCACCTCCTATTAATAATTATCGGTCTTTAATGGACTGATTTTTTTCGGTTGGTTGTCAAATTACCCGCCGTTTAGTGTGAACCGACTTTTATGAAAGCGGCCCTAAATTACTTAACTATATATAATAAGTTTCAGTAACAACCATATTTCAAATATTTCAGCCTCTAGGCAGTGCTGGAAAAAATATGAACAGAGGATTTAATAACTTAAACTAATTTAAGGTGGTCGAATTTCGACTACGGGATATACTAGTATATATTATAAGTCTAACAATGTTGTTGGTATATGTGCATCAAATCCAAATTTTCTTATTGAAATATTGACCGAAGCTGAAAGGAGTTGTGGCTTTGATGGTGGACTTTCAAACATTCCTAAGAACTGTTTTTGCCATCTCCTAATAATAATTACCGGTCTTTAATGGACTGATTTTTTCGTTTGGTTGTCAAATTACCCGCCGTTTAGTGTGAACCGACTTTTATGAAAGCGGCCCTAAATTATTTAACTATATATAATAAGTTTCAGTAACAACCATATTTCAAATATTTCAGCCTCTAGGCAGTGCTGGAAAAAATATGAACAGAGGATTTAATAACTTAAACTAATTTAAGGTGGTCGAATTTCGACCACGGGATATACTAGTATATATTAGAAGTCTAACAATGTTGTTGGTATATGCCCATCAAATCCAAATTTTTTTATTGAAATATATACCGAATCTGAAAGGAGTTGTGGTTCTGATGGTGGACTTTCAAACATTCCTAAGGACTTTTTTTGCCATCTCCTATTAATAATTACCGCTCTTTAATGGACTGATTTTTTTCGGTTGGTTGTCAAATTACCCGCCGTTTAGTGTGAACCGACTTTTATGAAAGTGGCCCTAAATTACTCAACTATGTATAATAAATTTCAGTATCAACCATTTTTCAAATATTACAGCCGCTAGGCAGTGCTGGAAAAAATATGTACAGAGGATTTAATAACTTAAACTAATTTAAGGTGGTCGAATTTCGACCACGGGATATACTAGTATATATTATAAGTCTAACAATGTTGTTGGTATATGTCCATCAAATCCAAATTTTCTTATTGAAATATTGACCGAATCTGATAGGAGTTGTGGCTCTGATGGTGGACTTTCAAACATTCCTAAGAACTCTTTTTGCCACCTCCTATTAATAATTATCGGTCTTTAATGGACTGATTTTTTTCGGTTGGTTGTCAAATTACCCGCCGTTTAGTGTGAACCGACTTTTATGAAAGCATCCCTAAATTACTTAACTATATATAATAAGTTTCAGTAACAACCATTTTTCAAATATTTCAGCCTCTAGGCAGTGCTGGAAAAAATATGAACAGAGGATTTAATAACTTAAACTAATTTAAGGTGGTCGAATTTCGACCACGGGATATACTAGTATTTATTATAAGTCAAACAATGTTGTTGGTATATGTCCATCAAATCCAAATTTTCTTATTGAAATATTGACCGAATCTGATAGGAGTTGTGGCTCTGATGGTGGACTTTCAAACATTCCTAAGAACTCTTTTTGCCACCTCCTATTAATAATTATCGGTCTTTAATGGACTGATTTTTTTCGGTTGGTTGTCAAATTACCCGCCGTTTAGTGTGAACCGACTTTTATGAAAGCGGCCCTAAATTACTTAACTATATATAATAAGTTTCAGTAACAACCATATTTCAAATATTTCAGCCTCTAGGCAGTGCTGGAAAAAATATGAACAGAGGATTTAATAACTTAAACTAATTTAAGGTGGTCGAATTTCGACCACGGGATATACTAGTATATATTATAAGTCTAACAATGTTGTTGGTATATGTCCATCAAATCCAAATTTTCTTATTGAAATATTGACCGAAGCTGAAAGGAGTTGTGGCTCTGATGGTGGACTTTCAAACATTCCTAAGAACTGTTTTTGACATCTCCTATTAATAATTACCGGTCTTTAATGGACTGATTTTTTTCGTTTGGTTGTCAAATTACCCGCCGTTTAGTGTGAACCGACTTTTATGAAAGTGGCCCTAAATTACTCAACTATATATAATAGATTTCAGTACCAACCATTTTTCAAATATTACAGCCTCTAGGCAGTGCTGGAAAAAATATGAACAGAGGATTTAATAACTTAAACTAATTTAAAGTGGTCGAATTTCGACCACGGGATGTACTAGTATATATTATAAGTCTAACAAGGTTGTTGGTATACTCGTATGTCCATCAAATCCAAATTTTTTTATTGCAATATAGATCGAATCTGAAAGGAGTTGTGGCTCTGATGGTGGACTTTCAAACATTCCTAAGGACTGTTTTTGCCATCTCCTATTAATAATTACCGGTCTTTAATGGACTGATTTTTTTCGTTTGGTTGTCAAATTACCCGCCGTTTAGTGTGAACCGACTTTTATGAAAGCGGCCCTAAATTACTCAACTATATATAATAAATTTCAGTAACAAACATTTCTCAAATATTTCGGCCTCTAGGCAGTGGTGGAAAAAATATCAACAGAGGATTTAATAACTTAAACTAATTTAAGGTGGTCGAATTTTGACCACGGGATATACTAGTATATATTATAAGTCTAACAATGTTGTTGGTATATGTCCATCAAATCCAAATTTTTTTATTGAAATATAGACCGAATCTGAAAGGAGTTGTGGCTCTGATGGTGGACTTTCAAACATTCCTAAGGACTCTTTTTGCCATCTCCTATTAATAATTATCGGTCTTTAATGGACTGATTTTTTTCGGTTGGTTGTCAAATTACCCGCCGTTTAGTGTGAACCGACTTTTATGAAAGCGGCCCTGAATTACTTAACTATATATAATAAGTTTCAGTAACAACCATTTTTCAAATATTTCAGCCTCTAGGCAGTGCTGGAAAAAATATGAACAGAGGATTTAATAACTTAAACTAATTTAAGGTGGTCGAATTTCGACCACGGGATATACTAGTATATATTATATAAGTCAAACAATGTTGTTGGTATGTCTATCAAATCCACATTTTTTTATTGAAATATAGACCGAATCTGAAAGGAGTTATGGCTCTGATGGTGGACTTTCAAACATTCCTAAGAACTGTTTTTGCCATCTCCTATTAATAATTACCGGTCTTTAATGGACTTATTTATTTCGGTTGGTTGTCAAATTACCCGCCGTTTAGTGTGAACCGACTTTTATGAAAGCGGCCCTAAATTACTCAACTATATATAATACATTTCAGTAACAAACATTTATCAAATATTTCGGCTCTAGGCAGTGCTGGAAAAAATATGAACAGAGGATTTAATAACTTAAACTAATTTAAGGTGGTCGAATTTCGACCACGGGATATACTAGTATATATTATAAGTCTAACAATGTTGTTGGTATATGCCCATCAAATCCAAATTTTTTTATTGAAATATATACCGAATCTGAAAGGAGTTGTGGTTCTGATGGTGGACTTTCAAACATTCCTAAGGACTGTTTTTGCCATCTCCTATTAATAATTACCGGTCTTTAATGGACTGATTTTTTTCGGTTGGTTGTCAAATTACCCGCCGTTTAGTGTGAACCGACTTTTATGAAAGTGGCCCTAAATTACTCAACTATGTATAATAAATTTCAGTATCAACCATTTTTCAAATATTACAGCCTCTAGGCAGTGCTGGAAAAAATATGTACAGAGGATTTAATAACTTAAACTAATTTAAGGTGGTCGAATTTCGACCACGGGATATACTAGTATTTATTATAAGTCAAACAATGTTGTTGGTATATGTCCATCAAATCCAAATTTTCTTATTGAAATATTGACCGAATCTGATAGGAGTTGTGGCTCTGATGGTGGACTGTCAAACATTCCTAAGAACTCCTTTTGCCACCTCCTATTAATAATTATCGGTCTTTAATGGACTGATTTTTTTCGGTTGGTTGTCAAATTACCCGCCGTTTAGTGTGAACCGACTTTTATGAAAGCGGCCCTAAATTACTTAACTATATATAATAAGTTTCAGTAACAACCATATTTCAAATATTTCAGCCTCTAGGCAGTGCTGGAAAAAATATGAACAGAGGATTTAATAACTTAAACTAATTTAAGGTGGTCGAATTTCGACCACGGGATATACTAGTATATATTATAAGTCTAACAATGTTGTTGGTATATGTCCATCAAATCCAAATTTTCTTATTGAGATATTGACCGAAGCTGAAAGGAGTTGTGGCTCTGATGGTGGACTTTCAAACATTCCTAAGAACTGTTTTTGCCATCTCCTTATAATAATTACCGGTCTTTAATGGACTGATTTTTTTCGTTTGGTTGTCAAATTACCCGCCGTTTAGTGTGAACCGACTTTTATGAAAGTGGCCCTAAATTACTCAACTATATATAATAGATTTCAGTACCAACCATTTTTCAAATATTACAGCCTCTAGGCAGTGCTGGAAAAAATATGAACAGAGGATTTAATAACTTAAACTAATTTAAAGTGGTCGAATTTCGACCACGGGATGTACTAGTATATATTATAAGTCTAACAAGGTTGTTGGTATACTCGTATGTCCATCAAATCCAAATTTTTTTATTGCAATATAGATCGAATCTGAAAGGAGCTGTGGCTCTGATGGTGGACTTTCAAACATTCCTAAGGACTGTTTTTGCCATCTCCTATTAATAATTACCGGTCTTTAATGGACTGATTTTTTTCGTTTGGTTGTCAAATTACCCGCCGTTTAGTGTGAACCGACTTTTATGAAAGCGGCCCTAAATTACTCAACTATATATAATAAATTTCAGTAACAAACATTTCTCAAATATTTCGGCCTCTAGGCAGTGGTGGAAAAAATATCAACAGAGGATTTAATAACTTAAACTAATTTAAGGTGGTCGAATTTTGACCACGGGATATACTAGTATATATTATAAGTCTAACAATGTTGTTGGTATATGTCCATCAAATCCAAATTTTTTTATTGAAATATAGACCGAATCTGAAAGGAGTTGTGGCTCTGATGGTGGACTTTCAAACATTCCTAAGGACTCTTTTTGCCATCTCCTATTAATAATTATCGGTCTTTAATGGACTGATTTTTTTCGGTTGGTTGTCAAATTACCCGCCGTTTAGTGTGAACCGACTTTTATGAAAGCGGCCCTAAATTACTTAACTATATATAATAAGTTTCAGTAACAACCATTTTTCAAATATTTCAGCCTCTAGGCAGTGATGGAAAAAATATGAACAGAGGATTTAATAACTTAAACTAATTTAAGGTGGTCGAATTTCGACCACGGGATATACTAGTATATATTATATAAGTCAAACAATGTTGTTGGTATGTCTATCAAATCCACATTTTTTTATTGAAATATAGACCGAATCTGAAAGGAGTTATGGCTCTGATGGTGGACTTTCAAACATTCCTAAGAACTGTTTTTGCCATCTCCTATTAATAATTACCGGTCTTTAATGGACTTATTTATTTCGGTTGGTTGTCAAATTACCCGCCGTTTAGTGTTAACCGACTTTTATGAAAGTGGCCCTAAATTACTCAACTATACAAATAAATTTCAGCAAAACCCATTTTTCAAATATTACAGCCTCTAGGCAGTGCTGGAAAAAATATGAACAGAGGATTTAATAACTTAAACTAATTTAAAGTGGTCGAATTTCGACCACGGGATGTACTAGTATATATTATAAGTCTAACAAGGTTGTTGGTATACTCGTATGTCCATCAAATCCAAATTTTTTTATTGCAATATAGATCGAATCTGAAAGGAGCTGTGGCTCTGATGGTGGACTTTCAAACATTCCTAAGGACTGTTTTTGCCATCTCCTATTAATAATTACCGGTCTTTAATGGACTGATTTTTTTCGTTTGGTTGTCAAATTACCCGCCGTTTAGTGTGAACCGACTTTTATGAAAGCGGCCCTAAATTACTCAACTATATATAATAAATTTCAGTAACAAACATTTATCAAATATTTCGGCTCTAGGCAGTGCTGGAAAAAATATGAACAGAGGATTTAATAACTTAAACTAATTTAAGGTGGTCGAATTTCGACCACGGGACATACTAGTATATATTCTAAGTCAAACAATGTTGTTGGTATGTCTATCAAATCCAAATTTTTTTATTGAAATATAGACCGAATCTGAAAGGAGTTGTGGCTCTGATGGTGGACTTTCAAACATTCCTAACAAGTGTTTTTGCCATCTCCTATTAATAATTACCGGTCTTTAATGGACTGATTTTTTTCGTTTGGTTGTCAAATTACCCGCCGTTTAGTGTTAACCGACTTTTATGAAAGTGGCCCTAAATTACTCAACTATACAAATAAATTTCAGCAAAACCCATTTTTCAAATATTTCAGCCTCTAGGCAGTGCTGGAAAAAATACGAACAAAGTATTTAATAACTTAAACTAATTTAAGGTGATCGAATTTCGACCACGGGATATACTAGTATATATTATAAGTCTAACAATGTTGTTGGTATATGTCCATCAAATCCAAATTTTTTAATTGAATGGTGGACTTTCAAACATTCCTAAGTACTGTTTTTGCCATCTCCTATTGATAATTACCGGTCTTTAATGGACTGATTTTTTTCGGTTGGTTGTCAAATTACCCGCCGTTTAGTGTGAACCGACTTTTATGAAAGCGGCCCTAAATTACTTAACTATATATAATAAGTTTCAGTAACAACCATTTTTCAAATATTTCAGCCTCTAGGCAGTGCTGGAAAAAATATGAACAGAGGATTTAATAACTTAAACTAATTTAAGGTGGTCGAATTTCGACCACGGGATATACTAGTATATATTATATAAGTCAAACAATGTTGTTGGTATGTCTATCAAATCCACATTTTTTTATTGAAATATAGACCGAATCTGAAAGGAGTTGTGGCCTTAAATTACTCAACTATACAAATAAATTTCAGAAAAACCCATTTTTCAAATATTTCAGCCTCTAGGCAGTGCTGGAAAAAATACGAACAAAGGATTTAATAACTTAAACTAATTTAAGGTGGTCGAATTTCGACCACGGGATATGCTAGTATATATTATAAGTCAAACAATGTTGTTGGTATATGTCCATCAAATCCAAATTTTTTAATTGAATGGTGGACTTTCAAACATTCCTAAGTACTGTTTTTGCCATCTCCTATTGATAATTACCGGTCTTTAATGGACTGATTTTTTTCGGTTGGTTGTCAAATTACCCGCCGTTTAGTGTGAACCGACTTTTATGAAAGCGGCCCTAAATTACTTAACTAGATATAATAAGTTTCAGTAACAACCATATTTCAAATATTTCAGCCTCTAGGCAGTGCTGGAAAAAATATGAACAGAGGATTTAATAACTTAAACTAATTTAAGGTGGTCGAATTTCGACCACGGGATATACTAGTATATATTATAAGTCTAACAATGTTGTTGGTATATGTCCATCAAATCCAAATTTTCTTATTGAAATATTGACCGAAGCTGAAAGGAGGTGTGGCTCTGATGGTGGACTTTCAAACATTCCTAAGAACTGTTTTTGCCATCTTCTAATAATAATTACCGGTCTTTAATGGACTGATTTTTTTCGTTTGGTTGTCAAATTACCCGCCGTTTAGTGTGAACCGACTTTTATGAAAGTGGCCCTAAATTACTCAACTATATATAATAGATTTGAGTACCAACCATTTTTCAAATATTACAGCCTCTAGGCAGTGCTGGAAAAAATATGAACAGAGGATTTAATAACTTAAACTAATTTAAAGTGGTCGAATTTCGACCACGGGATGTACTAGTATATATTATAAGTCTAACAAGGTTGTTGGTATACTCGTATGTCCATCAAATCCAAATTTTTTTATTGCAATATAGATCGAATCTGAAAGGAGTTGTGGCTCTGATGGTGGACTTTCAAACATTCCTAAGAACTGTTTTTGCCATCTTCTAATAATAATTACCGGTCTTTAATGGACTGATTTTTTTCGTTTGGTTGTCAAATTACCCGCCGTTTAGTGTGAACCGACTTTTATGAAAGCGGCCCTAAATTACTCAACTATATATAATAAATTTCAGTAACAAACATTTCTCAAATATTTCGGCCTCTAGGCAGTGGTGGAAAAAATATCAACAGAGGATTTAATAACTTAAACTAATTTAAGGTGGTCGAATTTTGACCACGGGATATACTAGTATATATTATAAGTCTAACAATGTTGTTGGTATACGAGGTGTGTTCAAAAAGTATCGCGAATTTTGCATTTTCGCTGGTTACGTATATTCGAATTTCGAATTTTTTGTGGCGTTATGTTGGTACTCATGTCTCTCACTTATGCCGACAAGCTCGGCCATTTTGAATGTTCAGTTAATTGTTGACAGCTGCTTTGCTTGCACGTGTTTTGGATCGTCTTCGATTTTTACGCGAAATTCGTACCGAAATTGCTCAATTGTGACCAAAAACAGCATCGCATGAACATTGCTAATGAGATGTTAAACTCTGTCCGCGACGACCCAAATTTGCTCCAGAGGGTCATAACTGGTGACGAATCGTGGGTTTATGGTTATGACGTGGAAACCAAAGCTCAATCATCTCAATGGAAGCTGCCGCACGAACCAAGACCGAAAAAAGCGCGCCAAGTTCGGTCGAATGTGAAAGTTTTGCTGACAGTTTTCTTCGATTGCAGGGGCGTGGTGCATCATGAGTTCTGGCCACAGGGAAGAACGGTCAATAAGGAATATTACCTGCAAGTTATGCGCAATTTGCGCGAAGCAATCCGCCAGAAACGCCCGGATTTGTGGAAGAACAAAAATTGGCTTTTGCACCACGATAACGCCCCTGCTCACGCATCGTTGCTTGTGCGCGACTTTTTGGCCAAAAACAACACACTAATGATGCCGCAGCCACCGTATTCCCCAGATCTGGCCCCCTGTGACTTTTTCTTGTTCCCTAAACTGAAGAGGCCCATGAAAGGACGACGTTACGCTTCTCTTGACGAGATAAAGACGGAATCGAAGGAGGAGCTGAACAAGATACAAAAAAATGATTTTTTGAAGTGCTTCGAAGATTGGAAAAACCGTTGGCACAAGTGTATAATATCTCATGGGGATTACTTTGAAGGGGGCAAAATAGATATTCATGAATAAATAAATAATTTTTGAAAAAACACAAAATTCGCGATACTTTTTGAACACACCTCGTATATCCATCAAATCCACATTTTTTTATTGAAATATAGACCGAATCTGAAAGGAGTTGTGGCCTTAAATTACTCAACTATACAAATAAATTTCAGAAAAACCCATTTTTCAAATATTTCAGCCTCTAGGCAGTGCTGGAAAAAATACGAACAAAGGATTTAATAACTTAAACTAATTTAAGGTGGTCGAATTTCGACCACGGGATATGCTAGTATATATTATAAGTCAAACAATGTTGTTGGTATGTCTATCAAATCCACATTTTTTTATTGAAATATAGACCGAATCTGAAAGGAGTTATGGCTCTGATGGTGGACTTTCAAACATTCCTAAGAACTGTTTTTGCCATCTCCTATTAATAATTACCGGTCTTTAATGGACTTATTTATTTCGGTTGGTTGTCAAATTACCCGCCGTTTAGTGTGAACCGACTTTTATGAAAGCGGCCCTAAATTACTCAACTATATATAATAAATTTCAGTAACAAACATTTATCAAATATTTCGGCCTCTAGGCAGTGCTGGAAAAAATATGAACAGAGGATTTAATAACTTAAACTAATTTAAGGTGGTCGAATTTCGACCACGGGATATACTAGTATATATTATATAAGTCAAACAATGTTGTTGGTATGTCTATCAAATCCACATTTTTTTATTGAAATATAGACCGAATCTGAAAGGAGTTATGGCTCTGATGGTGGACTTTCAAACATTCCTAAGAACTGTTTTTGCCATCTCCTATTAATAATTACCGGTCTTTAATGGACTTATTTATTTCGGTTGGTTGTCAAATTACCCGCCGTTTAGTGTGAACCGACTTTTATGAAAGCGGCCCTAAATTACTCAACTATATATAATAAATTTCAGTAACAAACATTTATCAAATATTTCGGCCTCTAGGCAGTGCTGGAAAAAATATGAACAGAGGATTTAATAACTTAAACTAATTTAAGGTGGTCGAATTTCGACCACGGGATATACTAGTATATATTATAAGTCAAACAATGTTGTTGGTATGTCTATCAAATCCAAATTTTTTTATTGAAATATAGACCGAATCTGAAAGGAGTTGTGGCTCTGATGGTGGACTTTCACACATTCCTAACAAGTGTTTTTGCCATCTCCTATTAATAATTACCGGTCTTTAATGGACTGATTTTTTCGTTTGGTTGTCAAATTACCCGCCGTTTAGTGTTAACCGACTTTTATGAAAGTGGCCCTAAATTACTCAACTATACAAATAAATTTCAGCAAAAACCATTTTTCAAATATTTCAGCCTCTAGACAGTGCTGGAAAAAATACGAACAAAGGATTTAATAGCTTAAACTAATTTAAGGTGGTCGAATTTCGACCACGGGATATGCTAGTATATATTATAAGTCAAACAATGTTGTTGGTATATGTCCATCAAATCCAAATTTTTTAATTGAATGGTGGACTTTCAAACATTCCTAAGTACTGTTTTTGCCATCTCCTATTGATAATTACCGGTCTTTAATGGACTGATTTTTTTCGGTTGATTTTCAAATTACCCGCCGTTTAGTGTGAACCGACTTTTATGAAAGCGGCCCTAAATTACTCAACTATATATAATAAATTTCAGTAACAAACATTTCTCAAATATTTCGGCCTCTAGGCAGTGCTGGAAAAAATATGAACAGAGGATTTAATAACTTAAACTAATTTAAGGTGGTCGAATTTCGACCACGGGATATACTAGTATATATTATACGTCTAACAATGTTGTTGGTATATGTCCATCAAATCCAAATTTACTTATTGAAATATTTACCGAATCTGAAAGGAGTTGTGGCTCTGATGGTGGACTCTCAAACATTCCTAAGGACTTTTTTTGCCATCTCCTATTAATAATTATCGGTCTTTAATGGACTGATTTTTTTTCGGTTGGTTGTCAAATTACCCACCGTTTAGTGTGAACCGACTTTTATGAAAGTGGCCCTAAATTACTTAACTATATATAATAAGTTTCAGTAACAAACATTTTTCAAATATTTCAGCCTCTAGGCAGTGCTGGAAAAAATATGAACAGAGGATTTAATAACTTAAACTAATTTTAGGTGGTCGAATTTCGACCACGGGATATACTAGTATATATTATAAGTCTAACAATGTTGTTCGTATATGTCTATCAAATCCAAATATTTTTATTGAAATATAGACCGAATCTGAAAGGAGTTGTGGCTCTGATGGTGGACTTTCAAACATTCCTAAGAAGTGTTTTTGCCATCTTCTATTAATAATTACCGGTCTTTAATGGACTGATTTTTTTCGGTTGGTTGTCAAATTACCCGCCGTTTAGTGTGAACCAACTTTTATGAAAGTGGCCCTAAATTACTTAACTATTTATAATAAATTTCAGTAACAATCATTTTTCAAATATTTCAGCGTCTAGGCAGTGCTGGAAAAAATATGAACAGAGGATTTAATAACTTAAACTAATTTAAGGTGGTCGACTGATTTTTTTCGGTTAGTTGTCAAATTACTCAACTATATATAATAAATTTCAGCAAAAACCATTTTTCAAATATTTCAGCCTCTAGGCAGTGCTGGAAAAAATACGAACAGAGGATTTAATAACTTAAACTAATTTAAGGTGGTCGAATTTCGATCACGGGATATACTAGTATATATTATAAGTCTAACAAGGTTGTTGGTATACTCGTATGTCCATCAAATCCAAATTTTTTGATTGAAATATAGATCGAATCTGAAAGGAGTTGTGGATCTGATGGTGGACTTTCAAACATTCCTAAGAACTGTTTTTGCCATCTCCTATTAATAATTACCGGTCTTTAATGGACTGATTTTTTTCGTTTGGTTGTCAAATTACCGGCCGTTGAGAGTGAACCGACTTTTATGAAAGCGGCCCTAAATTACTCAACTATATATAATAAATTTCAGTAACAAACAGTTCTCAAATAGTTCGGCCTCTAGGCAGTGCTGAAAAAAATATGAACAGAGGATTTAATAACTTAAACTAATTTAAGGTGGTCGAATTTCGACCACGGGATATACTAGTATATATTATAAGTCTAACAATGTTGTTGGTATATGTCCATCAAATCCAAATTTTTTTATTGAAATATTGACCGAATCTGAAAGGAGTTGTGCATCTGATGGTGGACTTTCAAACATTCCTAAGGATTGTTTTTGCCATCTCCTATTAATAATTACCGGTCTTTAATGGACTAATTTTTTCGTTTGGTTGTCAAATTACCGGCCGTTGAGAGTGAACCGACTTTTATGAAAGCGGCCCTAAATTACTCAACTATATATAAAAAAATACGAACAGAGGATTTAATAACTTAAACTAATTTAAGGTGGTCGAATTTCGATCACGGGATATACTAGTATATATTATAAGTCTAACAAGGTTGTTGGTATACTCGTATGTCCATCAAATCCAAATTTTTGTATTAAAATATAGACCGAATCTGAAAGGAGTTGTGGCTCTGGTGGTGGACTTTCAAACATTCCTAAAAACTGTTTTTGCCATCTCCTATTAATAATTACCGGTCTTTAATGGACTGATTTTTTTCGGTTGGTTGTCAAATTACCCGCCGTTTAGCGTGAACCGACTTTTATGAAAGTGGCCCTAAATTACTCAACTATATATAATAAATTTCAGTAACAAACAGTTCTCAAATAGTTCGGCCTCTAGGCAGTGCTGAAAAAAATATGAACAGAGGATTTAATAACTTAAACTAATTTAAGGTGGTCGAATTTCGACCACGGGATATACTAGTATATATTATAAGTCTAACAATGTTGTTGGTATATGTCCATCAAATCCAAATTTTTTTATTGAAATATTGACCGAATCTGAAAGGAGTTGTGCATCTGATGGTGGACTTTCAAACATTCCTAAGGATTGTTTTTGCCATCTCCTATTAATAATTACCGGTCTTTAATGGACTAATTTTTTCGTTTGGTTGTCAAATTACCGGCCGTTGAGAGTGAACCGACTTTTATGAAAGCGGCCCTAAATTACTCAACTATATATAAAAAAATACGAACAGAGGATTTAATAACTTAAACTAATTTAAGGTGGTCGAATTTCGATCACGGGATATACTAGTATATATTATAAGTCTAACAAGGTTGTTGGTATACTCGTATGTCCATCAAATCCAAATTTTTGTATTAAAATATAGACCGAATCTGAAAGGAGTTGTGGCTCTGGTGGTGGACTTTCAAACATTCCTAAAAACTGTTTTTGCCATCTCCTATTAATAATTACCGGTCTTTAATGGACTGATTTTTTTCGGTTGGTTGTCAAATTACCCGCCGTTTAGCGTGAACCGACTTTTATGAAAGTGGCCCTAAATTACTCAACTATATATAATAAATTTCAGTAACAAACAGTTCTCAAATAGTTCGGCCTCTAGGCAGTGCTGAAAAAAATATGAACAGAGGATTTAATAACTTAAACTAATTTAAGGTGGTCGAATTTCGACCACGGGATATACTAGTATATATTAGAAGTCTAACAATGTTGTTGGTATATGTCCATCAAATCCAAATTTTTTTATTGAAATATAGACCGAATCTGAAAGGAGTTGTGGCTCTGATGGTGGACTTTCAAACATTCCTAAGAACTGGTTTTGCCATCTCCTATTAATAATTACCAGTCTTTAATGGACTTATTTATTTCGGTTGGTTGTCAAATTACCCGCCGTGTAGTGTGAACCGACTTTTATGAAAGCGGCAATAAATTACTCAACTATATATAATGAATTTCAGTACCAACCATTTTTCAAATATTACAGCCTCTAGGCAGTGCTGGAAAAAATACGAACAGAGGATTTAATAACTTAAACAAATTTAAGGTGGTCGAATTTCGACCACGGGATGTACTAGTATATATTATAAGTCTAACAAGGTTGTTGGTATACTCGTATGTCCATCAAATCCAAATTTTTTGATTGAAATATAGATCGAATCTGAAAGGAGTTGTGGCTCTGATGGTGGACTTTCAAACATTCCTAAGAACTGTTTTTGCCATCTCCTATTAATAATTACCGGTCTTTAATGGACTGATTTTTTTCGTTTGGTTGTCAATTACCCGCCGTTTAGTGTGAACCGACTTTTATGAAAGTGGCCCTTAATTACTCAACTATATATAATAAATTTCAGCAAAAACCATTTTTCAAATATTTCAGCCTCTAGGCAGTGCTGAAAAAAATACGAACAAAGGATTTAATAACTTAAACTAATTTAAGGTGGTCGAATTTCGACCACGGGATATACTAGTATATAGTATAAGCCTAACAATGTTGTTGGTATATGTCTATCAAATCCAAATTTTTTTATTAAAATATAGACCGAATCTTAAAGCAGTGGTGGCTATGATGGTAGACTTTCAAACATTCCTAAGTACTGTTTTTGCCATCTCCTTTTAATAATTACCGGTCTTTAATGGACTGATTTTTTTCGGTTGGTTGTCAAATTACCCGCCGTTTAGTATGAACCAACTTTTATGAAAGTGGCCCTAAATTACTTAACTATTTATAATCAATTTCAGTAACAACCATTTTTCAAATATTTCAGCCTCTAGGCAGGGCTGGAAAAAATATGAACAGGGGATTTAATAATTTAAACTAATTTAAGGTGGTCGAATTTTGACCACGGGATATACTAGTATATATTACCAGTCAAACAATGTTGTTGGTATATGTCTATCAAATCCAAATTTTTGTATTAAAATATAGACCGAATCTGAAAGGAGTTGTGGCTCTGGTGGTGGACTTTCAAACATTCCTAAAAACTGTTTTTGCCATCTCCTATTAATAATTACCGGTCTTTAATGGACTGATTTTTTTCGGTTGGTTGTCAAATTACCCGCCGTTTAGCGTGAACCGACTTTTATGAAAGTGGCCCTAAATTACTCAACTATATATAATAAATTTCAGTAACAAACAGTTCTCAAATAGTTCGGCCTCTAGGCAGTGCTGAAAAAAATATGAACAGAGGATTTAATAACTTAAACTAATTTAAGGTGGTCGAATTTCGACCACGGGATATACTAGTATATATTATAAGTCTAACAATGTTGTTGGTATATGTCCATCAAATCCAAATTTTTTTATTGAAATATTGACCGAATCTGAAAGGAGTTGTGCATCTGATGGTGGACTTTCAAACATTCCTAAGGACTGTTTTTGCCATCTCCTATTAATAATTACCGGTCTTTAATGGACTAATTTTTTCGTTTGGTTGTCAAATTACCGGCCGTTGAGAGTGAACCGACTTTTATGAAAGCGGCCCTAAATTACTCAACTATATATAATAAATTTCAGTAACAAACATTTCTCAAATATTTCGGCCTCTAGCCAGTGGTGGAAAAAATATCAACAGAGGATTTAATAACTTAAACTAATTTAAGGTGGTCGAATTTCGACCACGGGATATACTAGTATATATTAGAAGTCTAACAATGTTGTTGGTATATGTCCATCAAATCCAAATTTTTTTATTGAAATATAGACCGAATCTGAAAGGAGTTGTGGCTCTGATGGTGGACTTTCAAACATTCCTAAGAACTGGTTTTGCCATCTCCTATTAATAATTACCAGTCTTTAATGGACTTATTTATTTCGGTTGGTTGTCAAATTACCCGCCGTGTAGTGTGAACCGACTTTTATGAAAGCGGCAATAAATTACTCAACTATATATAATGAATTTCAGTACCAACCATTTTTCAAATATTACAGCCTCTAGGCAGTGCTGGAAAAAATACGAACAGAGGATTTAATAACTTAAACAAATTTAAGGTGGTCGAATTTCGACCACGGGATGTACTAGTATATATTATAAGTCTAACAAGGTTGTTGGTATACTCGTATGTCCATCAAATCCAAATTTTTTGATTGAAATATAGATCGAATCTGAAAGGAGTTGTGGCTCTGATGGTGGACTTTCAAACATTCCTAAGAACTGTTTTTGCCATCTCCTATTAATAATTACCGGTCTTTAATGGACTGATTTTTTTCGTTTGGTTGTCAAATTACCCGCCGTTTAGTGTGAACCGACTTTTATGAAAGTGGCCCTAAATTACTCAACTATATATAATAAATTTCAGCAAAAACCATTTTTCAAATATTTCAGCCTCTAGGCAGTGCTGAAAAAAATACGAACAAAGGATTTAATAACTTAAACTAATTTAAGGTGGTCGAATTTCGACCACGGGATATACTAGTATATAGTATAAGCCTAACAATGTTGTTGGTATATGTCTATCAAATCCAAATTTTTTTATTAAAATATAGACCGAATCTTAAAGCAGTGGTGGCTATGATGGTGGACTTTCAAACATTCCTAAGTACTGTTTTTGCCATCTCCTTTTAATAATTACCGGTCTTTAATGGACTGATTTTTTTCGGTTGGTTGTCAAATTACCCGCCGTTTAGTATGAACCAACTTTTATGAAAGTGGCCCTAAACTACTTAACTATTTATAATAAATTTCAGTAACAACCATTTTTCAAATATTTCAGCCTCTAGGCAGGGCTGGAAAAAATATGAACAGGGGATTTAATAATTTAAACTAATTTAAGGTGGTCGAATTTTGACCACGGGATATACTAGTATATATTACCAGTCAAACAATGTTGTTGGTATATGTCTATCAAATCCAAATTTTTGTATTAAAATATAGACCGAATCTGAAAGGAGTTGTGGCTCTGGTGGTGGACTTTCAAACATTCCTAAAAACTGTTTTTGCCATCTCCTATTAATAATTACCGGTCTTTAATGGACTGATTTTTTTCGGTTGGTTGTCAAATTACCCGCCGTTTAGCGTGAACCGACTTTTATGAAAGTGGCCCTAAATTACTCAACTATATATAATAAATTTCAGTAACAAACAGTTCTCAAATAGTTCGGCCTCTAGGCAGTGCTGAAAAAAATATGAACAGAGGATTTAATAACTTAAACTAATTTAAGGTGGTCGAATTTCGACCACGGGATATACTAGTATATATTATAAGTCTAACAATGTTGTTGGTATATGTCCATCAAATCCAAATTTTTTTATTGAAATATTGACCGAATCTGAAAGGAGTTGTGCATCTGATGGTGGACTTTCAAACATTCCTAAGGACTGTTTTTGCCATCTCCTATTAATAATTACCGGTCTTTAATGGACTAATTTTTTCGTTTGGTTGTCAAATTACCGGCCGTTGAGAGTGAACCGACTTTTATGAAAGCGGCCCTAAATTACTCAACTATATATAATAAATTTCAGTAACAAACATTTCTCAAATATTTCGGCCTCTAGCCAGTGGTGGAAAAAATATCAACAGAGGATTTAATAACTTAAACTAATTTAAGGTGGTCGAATTTCGACCACGGGATATACTAGTATATATTAGAAGTCTAACAATGGGTTTGGTATATGTCCATCAAATCCAAATTTTTTTATTGAAATATAGACCGAATCTGAAAGGAGTTGTGGCTCTGATGGTGGACTTTCAAACATTCCTAAGAACTGGTTTTGCCATCTCCTATTAATAATTACCAGTCTTTAATGGACTTATTTATTTCGGTTGGTTGTCAAATTACCCGCCGTGTAGTGTGAACCGACTTTTATGAAAGCGGCAATAAATTACTCAACTATATATAATGAATTTCAGTACCAACCATTTTTCAAATATTACAGCCTCTAGGCAGTGCTGGAAAAAATACGAACAGAGGATTTAGTAACTTAAACTAATTTAAGGTGGTCGAATTTCGACCACGGGATATACTAGTATATAGTATAAGTCTAACAATGTTGTTGGTATATGTCCATCAAATCCAAATTTTTTTATTGAAATATTGACCGAATCTGAAAGGAGTTCTGCATCTGATGGTGGACTTTCAAACATTCCTAAGGACTGTTTTTGCCATCTCCTATTAATAATTACCGGTCTTTAATGGACTAATTTTTTCGTTTGGTTGTCAAATTACCCGCCGTGTAGTGTGAACCGACTTTTATGAAAGCGGCAATAAATTACTCAACTATATATAATGAATTTCAGTACCAACCATTTTTCAAATATTACAGCCTCTAGGCAGTGCTGGAAAAAATACGAACAGAGGATTTAGTAACTTAAACTAATTTAAGGTGGTCGAATTTCGACCACGGGATGTACTAGTATATATTATAAGTCTAACAAGGTTGTTGGTATACTCGTATGTCCATCAAATCCAAATTTTTTTATTGAAATATAGATCCAATCTGAAAGGAGTTGTGGCTCTGATGGTGGACTTTCAAACATTCCTAAGAACTGTTTTTGCCATCTCCTATTAATAATTACCGGTCTTTAATGGACTGATTTTTTTCGGTTGGTTGTCAAATTACCCGCCGTTTAGTGTGAACCAACTTTTATGAAAGTGGCCCTAAATTACTTAACTATTTATAATAAATTTCAGTAACAAACATTTCTCAAATATTTCGGCCTCTAGGCAGTGGTGGAAAAAATATCAACAGAAGATTTAATAACTTAAACTAATTTAAGGTGGTCGAATTTCGACCACGGGATATACCAGTATATATTATAAGTCTAACAATGTTGTTGGTATATGTCCATCAAATCCAAATTTTTTTATTGAAATATAGACCGAATCTGAAAGGAGTTGTGGCTCTGATGGTGGACTTACAAACATTCCTAAGAACTGGTTTTGCGATCTCCTATTAATAATTACCAGTCTTTAATGGACTTATTTATTTCGGTTGGTTGTCAAATTACCCGCCGTGTAGTGTGAACTGACTTTTATGAAAGCGGCAATAAATTACTCAACTATATATAATGAATTTCAGTACCAACCATTTTTCAAATATTACAGCCTCTAGGCAGTGCTGGAAAAAATACGAACAGAGGATTTAGTAACTTAAACTAATTTAAGGTGGTCGAATTTCGACCACGGGATATACTAGTATATAGTATAAGTCTAACAATGTTGTTGGTATATGTCCATCAAATCCAAATTTTTTTATTGAAATATTGACCGAATCTGAAAGGAGTTCTGCATCTGATGGTGGACTTTCAAACATTCCTAAGGACTGTTTTTGCCATCTCCTATTAATAATTACCGGTCTTTAATGGACTAATTTTTTCGTTTGGTTGTCAAATTACCCGCCGTTGAGTGTGAACCGACTTTTATGAAAGCGGCCCTAAATTACTCAACTATATATAATAAATTTCAGTAACAAACATTTCTCAAATATTTCTTCCTCTAGGCAGTGGTGGAAAAAATATCAACAGAAGATTTAATAACTTAAACTAATTTAAGGTGGTCGAATTTCGACCACGGGATATACTAGTATATATTATAAGTCTAGCAATGTTGTTGGTATATGTCCATCAAATCCAAATTTTTTTATTGAAATATAGACCGAATCTGAAAGGAGTTGTGGCTCTGATGGTGGACTTTCAAACATTCCTAAGAACTGTTTTTGCCATCTCCTATTAATAATAACCAGTCTTTAATGGACTTATTTATTTCGGTTGGTTGTCAAATTACCCGCCGTGTAGTGTGAACCGACTTTTATGAAAGCGGCAATAAATTACTCAACTATATATAATAAATTTCAGTAACAAACATTTCTCAAATATTTCGGCCTCTAGGCAGTGCTGGAAAAAGTATGAACAGAGCATTTAATAACTTAAACTAATTTAAGGTGGTCGAATTTCGACCACGGGATATACTAGTATATATTATAAGTCAAACAATGTTGTTGGTATATGTCCATCAAATCCAAATTTTCATATTGAAATATTGACCGAATCTGAAAGGAGTTGTGGCTCTGATGGTGGACTTTCAAACATTCCTAACAAGTGTTTTTGCCATCTCCTATTAATAATTACCGGTCTTTAATGGACTGATTTTTTTCGGTTGGTTGTCAAATTACCCGCCGTTTAGTGCGAACAAACTTTTATGAAAGTGGCCCTAAATTACTTAACTATTTATAATAAATTTCAGTAACAACCATTTTTCAAATATTTCAGCCTCTAGGCAGTGCTGGAAAAAATATGAACAGAGGATTTAATAACTTAAACTAATTTAAGGTGGTCGAATTTCGACCACGGGATATACTAGTATATATTATAAGTCAAACAATGTTGTTGGTATATGTCTATCAAATCCAAATTTTTTTATTAAAATATAGACCGAAGCTGAAAGGAGTTGTGGCTCTGATGGTGGACTTTCAAACATTCCTAAGAACTGTTTTTGCCATCTCCTATTAATAATTACCGGTCTTTAATGGACTGATTTTTTTCGTTTGGTTGTCAAATTACCCGCCGTTTAGTGTGAACCGACTTTTATGAACGTGGCCCTAAATTACTCAACTATATATAATAAATTTCAGCAAAAATCATTTTCCAAATATTTCAGCCTCTAGGCAGTGCTGGAAAAGATACGAACAAAGGATTTAATAACTTAAACTAAGTTAAGGTGGTCGAATTTCGACCACGGGATATACTAGTACTATATATTATAAGTCAAACCATGTTGTTGGTATATGTCCATCAAATCCAAATTTTTTAATTGAAATATTGACCCAATCTGAAAGCAGTGGAGGCTATGATGGTGGACTTTGAAACATTCCTAAGTACTGTTTTTGCCATCTCCTATTGATAATTACCGGTCTTTAATGGACTGATTTTTTTCGGTTGATTTTCAAATTACCCGCCGTTTAGTGTAAACCGACTTTTATGAAAGTATGCCTAAAGTACTCAACTATACAAATAAATTTCAGCAAAAACCGTTTTCAAATATTTCAGCCTCTAGGCAGTGCTGGAAAAAATACGAACAAAGTATTTAATAACTTAAACTAATTTAAGGTGGTCGAATTTCGACCACGGGATATACTAGTATATATTATAAGTCTAACAATGTTGTTGGTATATGTCCATCAAATCCAAATTTTTTTATTGAAATATAGACCGAATCTGAAAGGAGTTGTGGCTCTGATGGTGGATTTGCAAACATTCCTAAGAACTGTTTTTGCCATCTCCTATTAATAATTACCGGTCTTTAATGGACTGATTTTTTTCGGTTGATTTTCAAATTACCCGCCGTTTAGTGTAAACCGACTTTTATGAAAGTGGCCCTAAATTACTCAACTATACAAATAAATTTCAGCAAAAACCATTTTTCAAATATTTCAGCCTCTAGGCAGTGCTGGAAAAAATACGAACAAAGTATTTAATAATTTAAACTAATTTAAGGTGGTCGAATTTCGACCACGGGATATGCTAGTATATATTATAAGTCAAACAATGTTGTTGGTATATGTCCATCAAATCCAAATTTTTTAATTGAATGGTGGACTTTCAAACATTCCTAAGTACTCTTTTTGCCATCTCCTATTAATAATTACCGGTCTTTAATGGACTGATTTTTTTCGGTTGATTTTCAAATTACCCGCCGTTTAGTGTAAACCGACTTTTATGAAAGTGGCCCTAAATTACTCAACTATACAAATAAATTTCAGCAAAAACCATTTTTCAAATATTTCAGCCTCTAGGCAGTGCTGGAAAAAATACGAACAAAGTATTTAATAACTTAAACTAATTTAAGGTGGTCGAATTTCGACCACGGGATATACTAGTATATATTATAAGTCTAACAATGTTGTTGGTATATGTCCATCAAATCCAAATTTTTTTATTGAAATATAGACCGAATCTGAAAGGAGTTGTGGCTCTGATGGTGGATTTGCAAACATTCCTAAGAACTGTTTTTGCCATCTCCTATTAATAATTACCGGTCTTTAATGGACTGATTTTTTTCGGTTGATTTTCAAATTACCCGCCGTTTAGTGTGAAGCGACTTTTATAAAAGCGCCAATAAATTACTCAACTATATATAATAAATTTCAGTAACAACCATTTTTCAAATATTTCGGCCTCTAGGCAGTGCTGGAAAAATTACGAACAAAGGATTTAATAACTTAAACTAATTTAAGGTGGTCGAATTTCGACCACGGGATATGCTAGTATATATTATAAGTCAAACAATGTTGTTGGTATATGTCCATCAAATCCAAATTTTTTAATTGAAATATTGACCGAATCTGAAAGCAGTGGTGGCTATGATGGTGGACTTTCAAACATTCCTAAGGACTGTTTTTGCCATCTCCTATTAATAATAACCGGTCTTTAATGGACTGATTTTTTTCGGTTGGTTGTCAAATTACCCGCCGTTTAGTGTGAACCAACTTTTCTGGAAGTGGCCCTAAATTACTTAACTATTTAAAATAAATTTCAGTAACAACCATTTTTCAAATATTTCAGCCTCTAGGCAGTGCTGGAAAAAATACGAACAAAGTATTTAATAACTTAAACTAATTTAAGGTGGTCGAATTTCGACCACGGCATATACTAGTATATATTATAAGTCGAACAATGTTGTTGGTATATGTCCATCAAATCCAAATTTTTTTATTGAAGTATTGACCGAATCTGAAAGGAGTTGTGGCTCTGATGGTGGACTTTCAAACATTCCTAAGGACTGTTTTTGCCATCTCCTATTAATAATTACCGGTCTTTAATGGACTGATTTTTTTCGGTTGGTTGTCAAATTACCCGCCGTTTAGTGTGAACCAACTTTTCTGGAAGTGGCCCTAAATTACTTAACTATTTAAAATAAATTTCAGTAACAACCATTTTTCAAATATTTCAGCCTCTAGGCAGTGCTGGAAAAATTACGAACAAAGGATTTAATAACTTAAACTAATTTAAGGTGGTCGAATTTCGACCACGGGATATGCTAGTATATATTATAAGTCAAACAATGTTGTTGGTATATGTCCATCAAATCCAAATTTTTTAATTGAAATATTGACCGAATCTGAAAGCAGTGGTGGCTATGATGGTGGACTTTCAAACATTCCTAAGTACTGTTTTTGCCATCTCCTGTTATTAATTACCGGTCTTTAATGGACTGATTTTTTTCGGTTGATTGTCAAATTACCCGCCGTTTAGTGTGAACCAACTTTTCTGGAAGTGGCCCTAAATTACTTAACTATTTAAAATAAATTTCAGTAACAACCATTTTTCAAATATTTCAGCCTCTAGGCAGTGCTGGAAAAATTACGAA
Source organism: Merzomyia westermanni (assembly GCA_949987695.1). NCBI lineage: Eukaryota > Metazoa > Arthropoda > Insecta > Diptera > Tephritidae > Merzomyia > Merzomyia westermanni. The sequence goes on from OX465292.1 coordinate 69,605,534, forward strand.
CAAAGGATTTAATAACTTAAACTAATTTAAGGTGGTCGAATTTCGACCACGGCATATACTAGTATATATTATAAGTCTAACAATGTTGTTGGTATATGTCCATCAAATCGAAATTTTTTTAATGAAATATAGACCGAATCTGAAAGGAGTTGTGGCTCTGATGGTGGACTTTCAAACATTCCTAAGAACTGTTTTTGGCATCTTCTACTAATAATTACCGGTCTTTAATGGACTGATTTTTTTCGGTTGGTTGTCAAATTACCCGCCGTTTAGTGTGAACCAACTTTTCTGGAAGTGGCCCTAAATTACTTAACTATTTAAAATAAATTTCAGTAACAACCATTTTTCAAATATTTCAGCCTCTAGGCAGTGCTGGAAAAATTACGAACAAAGGATTTAATAACTTAAACTAATTTAAGGTGGTCGAATTTCGACCACGGCATATACTAGTATATATTATAAGTCAAACAATGTTGTTGGTATATGTCCATCAAATCCAAATTTTTTTATTGAAATATTGACCGAATCTGAAAGGAGTTGTGGCTGTAACGGCGGCCGCCGTGGTGTGAAGGTAGTGTTGCCGGCCTACCACACCGAAGGTCCATGGTTCGAGCCCTGGTACAGGTAACATCAAAAGTGATTTGAAAAAAGTTTTTCAAAACGGGGTCGCCCCTCGGCAGTGGTTTGGCAAACTCTCCGAGTGTATTTCTGCCATGACAGGCTTCTCAGCAAAAAATTCGTCTCCTTTGTAGATGCCGTTCGGAGTCGGCAGAAAACTGTAGGTCCCACCAATTTGTAGGGAAAATTCAAATCGGCACACCACAAATTGGAAGAGAAGCTTGGCGCAAAAATCTCTTAGGAGGTTTATGATGATATACCTGTTGTATATCGCGCCATAGATAGATAGAATGGCGTTTCAAGGGTCTCAAGTGGATTCTCTTCACTCCAAATGCGGCAATTTTGCTTGTTGACGTAGCCATTCAACCAAAAATGAGCCTCATCACTGAACAAAATTTTGCGATGAAAATCAGCATCGAAATCAATCTCATTTTCGGCCCATACACCAAAATCACGACGCATTGCATGGTCTCGCGGCTTTAATTCTTGCACAAGCTGGATCTTGTAAGGTCGCAAGCCAAGATCTTTGCGCAAAATCTTCCATAAAGTTGATGGACAAAGCTCCAATTGCTGTGCACGGTGGCGAATCGATTCATTCGGGTCCTCTTCAACACTTTGCTCTACAGCGGCAATTGTTTCTTCGGTGCGCACTGTTCGACGTCTCTGCGGATGCGTATTATCACATAGAGTAAACGTAGTGCGAAAACGATCCATGGTTAACCGAATTAATTGCTCTGATGGCCGATTATGTCGACCATAAAATGGACGGAGCTCACGGTAAACTTCGCGAACTGAACCATTATTTTCGAAATAAATTTGCACGATTTGCAAGCGTTGTTCTTTTGTCAACCTGTTCATGATGAAATGGCAAACCAAACTGAACATAAAAGTGCCAGTTTTATCTCTATTCGAAAAACAAACCTGTAAAAAAAACACCCTTTATATAGTATAAGTCTAACAATGTTGTTGGTATATGTCCATCAAATCCAAATTTTTCTATTGAAATATTGACCGAATCTGAAAGGAGTTGTGGCTCTGATGGTGGACTTTCAAACATTCCTAAGGACTCTTTTTGCCATCTCCTATTAATAATTACCGGTCTTTAATGGACTAATTTTTTCGTTTGGTTGTCAAATTACCCGCCGTTTAGTGCGAACCGACTTTTATGAAAGCGGCCCTAAATTACTCAACTATATATAATAAGTTTCAGTAACAACCATTTTTCAAATATTTCAGCCTCTAGGCAGTGCTGGAAAAAATACGAACAGAGGATTTAATAACTTAAACTAATTTAAGGTGGTCGAATTTCGACCACGGGATATACTAGTATATATTATAAGTCGAACAATGTTGTTGGTATATGTCTATCAAATCCAAATTTTTTTATTGAAATATAGACCGAATCTGAAAGGAGTTGTGGCTCTGATGGTGGACTTTCAAACATTCCTAAGAACTGTTTTTGGCATCTCCTACTAATAATTACCGGTCTTTGATGGACTGATTTTTTTCGGTTGGTTGTCAAATTACCCGCCGTTTAGTGTGAACCAACTTTTCTGGAAGTGGCCCTAAATTACTTACCTATTTATAATAAATTTCAGTAACAACCATTTTTCAAATATTTCACCCTCTAGGCGGTGCTGGAAAAATTACGAACAAAGGATTTAATAACTTAAACTAATTTAAGGTGGTCGAATTTCGACCACGGGATATGCTAGTATATATTATAAGTCTAACAATGTTGTTGGTATATGTCCATCAAATCCAAATTTTTTAATTGAAATATTGACCGAATCTGAAAGCAGTGGTGGCTATGATGGTGGACTTTCAAACCTTCCTAAGTACTGTTTTTGCCATCTCCTATTAATAATTACCGGTCTTTAATGGACTGATTTTTTTCGGTTGATTGTCAAATTACCCGCCGTTTAGTGTAAACCGACTTTTATGAAAGTGGCCCTAAATTACTCAACTATATATAATAAATTTCAGCAAAAACCATTTTTGAAATATTTCAGCCTCTAGGCAGTACTGGAAAAAATACGAACAAAGTATTTAATAACTTAAACTAATTTAAGGTGGTCGAATTTCGACCACGGGATATACTAGTATATATTATAAGTCTAACAATGTTGTTGGTATATGTCCATCAAATCCAAATTTTTTTAATGAAATATAGACCGAATCTGAAAGGAGTTGTGGCTCTGATGGTGGACTTTCAAACATTCCTAAGAACTGTTTTTGGCATCTTCTACTAATAATTACCGGTCTTTAATGGACTGATTTTTTTCGGTTGGTTGTCAAATTACCCGCCGTTTAGTGTGAACCAACTTTTCTGGAAGTGGCCCTAAATTACTTAACTATTTAAAATAAATTTCAGTAACAACCATTTTTCAAATATTTCAGCCTCTAGGCAGTGCTGGAAAAATTACGAACAAAGGATTTAATAACTTAAACTAATTTAAGGTGGTCGAATTTCGACCAGGGATATGCTAGTATATATTATAAGTCAAACAATGTTGTTGGTATATGTCCATCAAATCCAAATTTTTTAATTGAAATATTGACCGAATCTGAAAGCAGTGGTGGCTATGATGGTGGACTTTCAAACATTCCTAAGTACTGTTTTTGCCATCTCCTGTTATTAATTACCGGTCTTTAATGGACTGATTTTTTTCGGTTGATTGTCAAATTACCCGCCGTTTAGTGTAAACCTACTTTTATGAAAGTGGCCCTAAATTACTCAACTATATATAATATCTTTCAGCAAAAACCATTTTTCAAATATTTCAGCCTCTAGGCAGTGCTGGAAAAAATACGAACAAAGTATTTAATAACTTAAACTAATTTAAGGTGGTCGAATTTCGACCACGGCATATACTAGTATATATTATAAGTCTAACAATGTTGTTGGTATATGTCCATCAAATCCAAATTTTTTTAATAAAATATAGACCGAATCTGAAAGGAGCTGTGGCTCTGATGGTGGACTTTCAAACATTCCTAAGAACTGTTTTTGCCATCTCCTATTAATAATTACCGGTCTTTAATGGACTGATTTTTTTTGGTTAGTTGTCAAATTACCCGCCGTTTAGTGTGAACCGACTTTTATGAAAGCGGCCCTAAATTACTCAACTATATATAATAATTTTCAGCAAAAACCATTTTTCAAATATCTCAGCCTCTAGGCAGTGCTGGAAAAAATACGAACAAAGGATTTAATAACTTAAACTAATTTAAGGTGGTCGAATTTCGACCACGGGATATACTAGTATATATTATAAGTCTAACAATGTTGTTGGTATATGTCCATCAAATCCAAATTTTTTTATTGAAATATATACCGAATCTGAAAGGAGATGTGGCTCTGATGGTGGACTTTCAAACATTCCTAAGGACTGTTTTTGCCATCTCCTATTAATAATTACCGGTCTTTAATATATTGATTTTTTTCGGTTGGTTGTCAAATTACCCGCCGTTTAGTGTGAACCGACTTTTCTGAAAGTGGCCCTAAATTACTCAACTATGTATAATAAATTTCAGTACCAACCATTTTTCAAATATTACAGCCTCTAGGCAGTGCTGGAAAAAATACGAACAGAGGATTTAATAACTTAAACTAATTTAACGTGGTCGAATTTCGACCACGCGATATACTAGTATATATTATAAGTCTAACAATGTTGTTGGTATATGTCCATCAAATCCAAATTTTTTTATTGAAATATTGACCGAATCTGAAAGGAGTTGTGGCTCTGATGGTGGACTTTCAAACATTCCTAAGGACTCTTTTCGCCATCTCCTATTAATAATTATCGGTCTTTAATGGACTGATTTTTTCGTTTGGTTGTCAAATTACCCGCCGTTTAGTGTGAAGCGGCTTTTATGAAAGTGGCCCTAAATTACTTAACTATATATAATAAGTTTCAGTAACAACCATTTTTCAAATATTTCATCCTCTAGGCAGTGCTGGAAAAAATACGAACAGAGGATTTAATAACTTAAACTAATTTAGGGTGGTCGAATTTCGACCACGGGATATACTAGTATATATTATAAGTCTAACAATGTTGTTGTTATATGTCCATCAAATCCAATTTTTTTATTGAAATATTGACCGAATCTGAAAGGAGTTGTGGCTCTGATGGTGGACTTTCAAACATTCCTAAGGACGGTTTTTGCCATCTCCTATTAATAATTACCGGTCTTTAATGGACTAATTTTTTTCGGTTGGTTGTCAAATTACCCGCCGTTTAGTGTGAACCGACTTTTATGAAAGCGGCCCTAAATTACTCAACTATATATAATAAATTTCAGTAACAAACATTTCTCAAATATTTCGGCCTCTAGGCAGTGCTGGAAAAAATATGAACAGAGGATTTAATAACTTAAACTAATTTAGGGTGGTCGAATTTCGACCACGGGATATACTAGTATATATTATAAGTCTAACAATGTTGTTGTTATATGTCCATCAAATCCAAATTTTTTTATTGAAATACTGACCGAATCTGAAAGGAGTTGTGGCTCTGATGGTGGACTTTCAAACATTCCTAAGGACTGTTTTTGCCATCTCCTATTAATAATTACCGGTCTTTAATGGACTGATTTTTTTCGGTTGGTTGTCAAATTACCCGCCGTTTAGTGTGAACCCACTTTTATGAAAGCGGCCCTAAATTACTCAACTATATATAATAAATTTCAGTAACAAACATTTCTCAAATATTTCGGCCTCTAGGCAGTGCTGGAAAAAATATGAACAGAGGATTTAATAACTTAAACTAATTTAAGGTGGTCGAATTTCGACCACGGGATATACTAGTATATAGTATAATTCTAACAATGTTGTTGTTATATGTCCATCAAATCCAATTTTTTTTATTGAAATATTGACCGAATCTGAAAGGAGTTGTGGCTCTGATGCTGGACTTTCAAACATTCCTAAGGACGGTTTTTGCCATCTCCTATTAATAATTACCGGTCTTTAATGGACTAATTTTTTCGTTTGGTTGTCAAATTACCCGCCGTTTAGTGCGAACCGACTTTTATGAAAGCGGCCCTAAATTACTCAACTATATATAATAAATTTCAGTAACAAACATTTCTCAAATATTTCGGCCTCTAGGCAGTGCTGGAAAAAATATGAACAGAGGATTTAATAACTTAAGCTAATTTAGGGTGGTCGAATTTCGACCACGGGATATACTAGTATATATTATAAGTCTAACAATGTTGTTGGTATATGTCCATCAAATCCAAATTTTTTTATTGAAATATTGACCGAATCTGAAAGGAGTTGTGGCCCTGATGGTGGACTTTCAAACATTCCTAAGGACTCTTTTTGCCATCTCCTATTAATAATTATCGGTCTTTAATGGACTGATTTTTTCGTTTGGTTGTCAAATTACCCGCCGTTTAGTGTGAACCGACTTTTATGAAAGCGGCCCTAAATTACTCAACTATATATAATAAATTTCAGTAACAAACATTTCTCAAATATTTCGGCCTCTAGGCAGTGCTGGAAAAAATATGAACAGAGGATTTAATAACTTAAACTAATTTAGGGTGGTCGAATTTCGACCACGGGATATACTAGTATATATTATAAGTCTAACAATGTTGTTGTTATATGTCCATCAAATCCAAATTTTTTTATTGAAATACTGACCGAATCTGAAAGGAGTTGTGGCTCTGATGGTGGACTTTCAAACATTCCTAAGGACTGTTTTTGCCATCTCCTATTAATAATTACCGGTCTTTAATGGACTGATTTTTTTCGGTTGGTTGTCAAATTACCCGCCGTTTAGTGTGAACCCACTTTTATGAAAGCGGCCCTAAATTACTCAACTATATATAATAAATTTCAGTAACAAACATTTCTCAAATATTTCGGCCTCTAGGCAGTGCTGGAAAAAATATGAACAGAGGATTTAATAACTTAAACTAATTTAAGGTGGTCGAATTTCGACCACGGGATATACTAGTATATAGTATAATTCTAACAATGTTGTTGTTATATGTCCATCAAATCCAATTTTTTTTATTGAAATATTGACCGAATCTGAAAGGAGTTGTGGCTCTGATGCTGGACTTTCAAACATTCCTAAGGACGGTTTTTGCCATCTCCTATTAATAATTACCAGTCTTTAATGGACTAATTTTTTCGTTTGGTTGTCAAATTACCCGCCGTTTAGTGCGAACCGACTTTTATGAAAGCGGCCCTAAATTACTCAACTATATATAATAAATTTCAGTAACAAACATTTCTCAAATATTTCGGCCTCTAGGCAGTGCTGGAAAAAATATGAACAGAGGATTTAATAACTTAAGCTAATTTAGGGTGGTCGAATTTCGACCACGGGATATACTAGTATATATTATAAGTCTAACAATGTTGTTGGTATATGTCCATCAAATCCAAATTTTTTTATTGAAATATTGACCGAATCTGAAAGGAGTTGTGGCCCTGATGGTGGACTTTCAAACATTCCTAAGGACTCTTTTTGCCATCTCCTATTAATAATTACCGGTCTTTAATGGACTGATTTTTTTCGGTTGGTTGTCAAATTACCCGCCGTTTAGTGTGAACCCACTTTTATGAAAGCGGCCCTAAATTACTCAACTATATATAATAAATTTCAGTAACAAACATTTCTCAAATATTTCGGCCTCTAGGCAGTGCTGGAAAAAATATGAACAGAGGATTTAATAACTTAAACTAATTTAAGGTGGTCGAATTTCGACCACGGGATATACTAGTATATAGTATAATTCTAACAATGTTGTTGTTATATGTCCATCAAATCCAATTTTTTTTATTGAAATATTGACCGAATCTGAAAGGAGTTGTGGCTCTGATGCTGGACTTTCAAACATTCCTAAGGACGGTTTTTGCCATCTCCTATTAATAATTACCGGTCTTTAATGGACTAATTTTTTCGTTTGGTTGTCAAATTACCCGCCGTTTAGTGCGAACCGACTTTTATGAAAGCGGCCCTAAATTACTCAACTATATATAATAAATTTCAGTAACAAACATTTCTCAAATATTTCGGCCTCTAGGCAGTGCTGGAAAAAATATGAACAGAGGATTTAATAACTTAAGCTAATTTAGGGTGGTCGAATTTCGACCACGGGATATACTAGTATATATTATAAGTCTAACAATGTTGTTGGTATATGTCCATCAAATCCAAATTTTTTTATTGAAATATTGACCGAATCTGAAAGGAGTTGTGGCCCTGATGGTGGACTTTCAAACATTCCTAAGGACTCTTTTTGCCATCTCCTATTAATAATTATCGGTCTTTAATGGACTGATTTTTTCGTTTGGTTGTCAAATTACCCGCCGTTTAGTGTGAACCGACTTTTATGAAAGCGGCCCTAAATTACTCAACTATATATAATAAATTTCAGTAACAAACATTTCTCAAATATTTCGGCCTCTAGGCAGTGCTGGAAAAAATATGAACAGAGGATTTAATAACTTAAACTAATTTAGGGTGGTCGAATTTCGACCACGGGATATACTAGTATATATTATAAGTCTAACAATGTTGTTGTTATATGTCCATCAAATCCAAATTTTTTTATTGAAATACTGACCGAATCTGAAAGGAGTTGTGGCTCTGATGGTGGACTTTCAAACATTCCTAAGGACTGTTTTTGCCATCTCCTATTAATAATTACCGGTCTTTAATGGACTGATTTTTTTCGGTTGGTTGTCAAATTACCCGCCGTTTAGTGTGAACCCACTTTTATGAAAGCGGCCCTAAATTACTCAACTATATATAATAAATTTCAGTAACAAACATTTCTCAAATATTTCGGCCTCTAGGCAGTGCTGGAAAAAATATGAACAGAGGATTTAATAACTTAAACTAATTTAAGGTGGTCGAATTTCGACCACGGGATATACTAGTATATAGTATAATTCTAACAATGTTGTTGTTATATGTCCATCAAATCCAATTTTTTTTATTGAAATATTGACCGAATCTGAAAGGAGTTGTGGCTCTGATGCTGGACTTTCAAACATTCCTAAGGACGGTTTTTGCCATCTCCTATTAATAATTACCAGTCTTTAATGGACTAATTTTTTCGTTTGGTTGTCAAATTACCCGCCGTTTAGTGCGAACCGACTTTTATGAAAGCGGCCCTAAATTACTCAACTATATATAATAAATTTCAGTAACAAACATTTCTCAAATATTTCGGCCTCTAGGCAGTGCTGGAAAAAATATGAACAGAGGATTTAATAACTTAAGCTAATTTAGGGTGGTCGAATTTCGACCACGGGATATACTAGTATATATTATAAGTCTAACAATGTTGTTGGTATATGTCCATCAAATCCAAATTTTTTTATTGAAATATTGGCCGAATCTGAAAGGAGTTGTGGCCCTGATGGTGGACTTTCAAACATTCCTAAGGACTCTTTTTGCCATCTCCTATTAATAATTATCGGTCTTTAATGGACTGATTTTTTCGTTTGGTTGTCAAATTACCCGCCGTTTAGTGTGAAGCGGCTTTTATGAAAGTGACCCTAAATTACTTAACTATATATAATAAGTTTCAGTAACAACCATTTTTCAAATATTTCATCCTCTAGGCAGTGCTGGAAAAAATACGAACAGAGGATTTAATAACTTAAACTAATTTAAGGTGGTCGAATTTCGACCACGGGATATACTAGTATATATTATAAGTCTAACAATGTTGTTGGTATATGTCCATCAAATCCAAATATTTTGATTGAAATATTGACCGAATCTGAAAGGAGTTGTGGCTCTGATGGTGGACTTTCAAACATTCCTAAGAACTGTTTTTGCCATCTCCTATTAATAATTACCGGTCTTTAATGGACTGATTTATTTCGGTTGGTTGTCAAATTACCCGCCGTTTAGTGTGAACCGACTTTTATTAAAGCGGCCCTAAATTACTTAACTATATATAATAAGTTTCAGTAACAACCATTTTTCAAATATTTCAGCCTCTATGCAGTGCTGGAAAAAATACGAACAGAGGATTTAATAACTTAAACTAATTTAAGGTGGTCGAATTTCGACCACGGGATATGCTAGTATATATTATAAGTCAAACAATGTTGTTGGTATATGTCTATCAAATCCAAATTTTTTTATTGAAATATAGACCGTATCTGAAAGGAGTGGTGGCTCTGATGGTGGACTTTCAAACATTCCTAAGAACTGTTTTTGCCATCTCCTATTAATAATTACCGGTCTTTAATGGACCGATTTATTTCGGTTGGTTGTCAAATTGCCCGCCGTTTAGTGTGAACCGACTTTTATTAAAGCGGCCCTAAATTACTTAACTATATATAATAAGTTTCAGTAACAACCATTTTTCAAATATTTCAGCCTCTAGGCAGTGCTGGAAAAAATGCGAACAGAGGATTTAATAACTTAAACTAATTTAAGGTGGTCGAATTTCGGCCACGGGATATACTAGTATATATTATAAGTCTAACAATGTTGTTGGTATATGTCCATCAAATCCAAATTTTTTTAATAAAATATAGACCGAATCTGAAAGGAGCTGTGGCTCTGATGGTGGACTTTCAAACATTCCTAAGAACTGTTTTTGCCATCTCCTATTAATAATTACCGGTCTTTAATGGACTGATTTTTTTTGGTTAGTTGTCAAATTACCCGCCGTTTAGTGTGAACCGACTTTTATGAAAGCGGCCCTAAATTACTCAACTATATATAATAATTTTCAGCAAAAACCATTTTTCAAATATCTCAGCCTCTAGGCAGTGCTGGAAAAAATACGAACAAAGGATTTAATAACTTAAACTAATTTAAGGTGGTCGAATTTCGACCACGGGATATACTAGTATATATTATAAGTCTAACAATGTTGTTGGTGTATGTCCATCAAATCCAAATTTTTTTATTGAAATATATACCGAATCTGAAAGGAGATGTGGCTCTGATGGTGGACTTTCAAACATTCCTAAGAACTGTTTTTGCCATCTCCTATTAATAATTACCGGTCTTTAATGGACTGATTTATTTCGGTTGGTTGTCAAATTACCCGCCGTTTAGTGTGAACCGACTTTTATTAAAGCGGCCCTAAATTACTCAACTATATATAATATATTTCAGCAAAAACCATTTTTCAAATATTTCAGCCTCTAGGCAGTGCTGGAAAAAATACGAACAAAGTATTTAATAACTTAAACTAATTTAAGGTGGTCGAATTTCGACCACGGGATATACTAGTATATATTATAAGTCTAACAATGTTGTTGGTATATTCCATCAAATCCAAATTTTTTTAATAAAATATAGACCGAATCTGAAAGGAGCTGTGGCTCTGATGGTGGACTTTCAAACATTCCTAAGAACTGTTTTTGCCATCTCCTATTAATAATTACCGGTCTTTAATGGACTGATTTTTTTTGGTTAGTTGTCAAATTACCCGCCGTTTAGTGTGAACCGACTTTTATGAAAGCGGCCCTAAATTACTCAACTATATATAATAATTTTCAGCAAAAACCATTTTTCAAATATCTCAGCCTCTAGGCAGTGCTGGAAAAAATACGAACAAAGGATTTAATAACTTAAACTAATTTAAGGTGGTCGAATTTCGACCACGGGATATACTAGTATATATTATAAGTCTAACAATGTTGTTGGTATATGTCCATCAAATCCAAATTTTTTTATTGAAATATTGCCCGAATCTGAAAGGAGTTGTGGCCCTAATGGTGGACTTTCAAACATTCCTAAGGACTCTTTTTGCCATCTCCTATTAATAATTATCGGTCTTTAATGGACTGATTTTTTCGTTTGGTTGTCAAATTACCCGCCGTTTAGTGTGAACCGACTTTTATGAAAGCGGCCCTAAATTACTCAACTATATATAATAAATTTCAGTAACAAACATTTCTCAAATATTTCGGCCTCTAGGCAGTGCTGGAAAAAATATGAACAGAGGATTTAATAACTTAAACTAATTTAGGGTGGTCGAATTTCGACCACGGGATATACTAGTATATATTATAAGTCTAACAATGTTGTTGTTATATGTCCATCAAATCCAAATTTTTTTATTGAAATACTGACCGAATCTGAAAGGAGTTGTGGCTCTGATGGTGGACTTTCAAACATTCCTAAGGACTGTTTTTGCCATCTCCTATTAATAATTACCGGTCTTTAATGGACTGATTTTTTTCGGTTGGTTGTCAAATTACCCGCCGTTTAGTGTGAACCCACTTTTATGAAAGCGGCCCTAAATTACTCAACTATATATAATAAATTTCAGTAACAAACATTTCTCAAATATTTCGGCCTCTAGGCAGTGCTGGAAAAAATATGAACAGAGGATTTAATAACTTAAACTAATTTAAGGTGGTCGAATTTCGACCACGGGATATACTAGTATATAGTATAATTCTAACAATGTTGTTGTTATATGTCCATCAAATCCAATTTTTTTTATTGAAATATTGACCGAATCTGAAAGGAGTTGTGGCTCTGATGCTGGACTTTCAAACATTCCTAAGGACGGTTTTTGCCATCTCCTATTAATAATTACCGGTCTTTAATGGACTAATTTTTTCGTTTGGTTGTCAAATTACCCGCCGTTTAGTGCGAACCGACTTTTATGAAAGCGGCCCTAAATTACTCAACTATATATAATAAATTTCAGTAACAAACATTTCTCAAATATTTCGGCCTCTAGGCAGTGCTGGAAAAAATATGAACAGAGGATTTAATAACTTAAGCTAATTTAGGGTGGTCGAATTTCGACCACGGGATATACTAGTATATATTATAAGTCTAACAATGTTGTTGGTATATGTCCATCAAATCCAAATTTTTTTATTGAAATATTGACCGAATCTGAAAGGAGTTGTGGCCCTGATGGTGGACTTTCAAACATTCCTAAGGACTCTTTTTGCCATCTCCTATTAATAATTATCGGTCTTTAATGGACTGATTTTTTCGTTTGGTTGTCAAATTACCCGCCGTTTAGTGTGAAGCGGCTTTTATGAAAGTGACCCTAAATTACTTAACTATATATAATAAGTTTCAGTAACAACCATTTTTCAAATATTTCATCCTCTAGGCAGTGCTGGAAAAAATACGAACAGAGGATTTAATAACTTAAACTAATTTAAGGTGGTCGAATTTCGACCACGGGATATACTAGTATATATTATAAGTCTAACAATGTTGTTGGTATATGTCCATCAAATCCAAATATTTTGATTGAAATATTGACCGAATCTGAAAGGAGTTGTGGCTCTGATGGTGGACTTTCAAACATTCCTAAGAACTGTTTTTGCCATCTCCTATTAATAATTACCGGTCTTTAATGGACTGATTTATTTCGGTTGGTTGTCAAATTACCCGCCGTTTAGTGTGAACCGACTTTTATTAAAGCGGCCCTAAATTACTTAACTATATATAATAAGTTTCAGTAACAACCATTTTTCAAATATTTCAGCCTCTATGCAGTGCTGGAAAAAATACGAACAGAGGATTTAATAACTTAAACTAATTTAAGGTGGTCGAATTTCGACCACGGGATATGCTAGTATATATTATAAGTCAAACAATGTTGTTGGTATATGTCTATCAAATCCAAATTTTTTTATTGAAATATAGACCGTATCTGAAAGGAGTGGTGGCTCTGATGGTGGACTTTCAAACATTCCTAAGAACTGTTTTTGCCATCTCCTATTAATAATTACCGGTCTTTAATGGACCGATTTATTTCGGTTGGTTGTCAAATTGCCCGCCGTTTAGTGTGAACCGACTTTTATTAAAGCGGCCCTAAATTACTTAACTATATATAATAAGTTTCAGTAACAACCATTTTTCAAATATTTCAGCCTCTAGGCAGTGCTGGAAAAAATGCGAACAGAGGATTTAATAACTTAAACTAATTTAAGGTGGTCGAATTTCGGCCACGGGATATACTAGTATATATTATAAGTCTAACAATGTTGTTGGTATATGTCCATCAAATCCAAATTTTTTTAATAAAATATAGACCGAATCTGAAAGGAGCTGTGGCTCTGATGGTGGACTTTCAAACATTCCTAAGAACTGTTTTTGCCATCTCCTATTAATAATTACCGGTCTTTAATGGACTGATTTTTTTTGGTTAGTTGTCAAATTACCCGCCGTTTAGTGTGAACCGACTTTTATGAAAGCGGCCCTAAATTACTCAACTATATATAATAATTTTCAGCAAAAACCATTTTTCAAATATCTCAGCCTCTAGGCAGTGCTGGAAAAAATACGAACAAAGGATTTAATAACTTAAACTAATTTAAGGTGGTCGAATTTCGACCACGGGATATACTAGTATATATTATAAGTCTAACAATGTTGTTGTTATATGTCCATCAAATCCAATTTTTTTTATTGAAATATTGACCGAATCTGAAAGGAGTTGTGGCTCTGATGCTGGACTTTCAAACATTCCTAAGGACGGTTTTTGCCATCTCCTATTAATAATTACCGGTCTTTAATGGACTAATTTTTTCGTTTGGTTGTCAAATTACCCGCCGTTTAGTGCGAACCGACTTTTATGAAAGCGGCCCTAAATTACTCAACTATATATAATAAATTTCAGTAACAAACATTTCTCAAATATTTCGGCCTCTAGGCAGTGCTGGAAAAAATATGAACAGAGGATTTAATAACTTAAGCTAATTTAGGGTGGTCGAATTTCGACCACGGGATATACTAGTATATATTATAAGTCTAACAATGTTGTTGGTATATGTCCATCAAATCCAAATTTTTTTATTGAAATATTGACCGAATCTGAAAGGAGTTGTGGCTCTGATGGTGGACTTTCAAACATTCCTAAGGACTCTTTTTGCCATCTCCTATTAATAATTATCGGTCTTTAATGAACTGATTATTTCGTTTGGTTGTCAAATTACCCGCCGTTTAGTGTGAAGCGGCTTTTATGAAAGTGACCCTAAATTACTTAACTATATATAATAAGTTTCAGTAACAACCATTTTTCAAATATTTCATCCTCTAGGCAGTGCTGGAAAAAATACGAACAGAGGATTTAATAACTTAAACTAATTTAAGGTGGTCGAATTTCGACCACGGGATATACTAGTATATATTATAAGTCTAACAATGTTGTTGGTATATGTCCATCAAATCCAAATATTTTTATTGAAATATTGACCGAATCTGAAAGGAGTTGTGGCTCTGATGGTGGACTTTCAAACATTCCTAAGAACTGTTTTTGCCATCTCCTATTAATAATTACCGGTCTTTAATGGACTGATTTATTTCGGTTGGTTGTCAAATTACCCGCCGTTTAGTGTGAACCGACTTTTATTAAAGCGGCCCTAAATTACTTAACTATATATAATAAGTTTCAGTAACAACCATTTTTCAAATATTTCAGCCTCTATGCAGTGCTGGAAAAAATACGAACAGAGGATTTAATAACTTAAACTAATTTAAGGTGGTCGAATTTCGACCACGGGATATGCTAGTATATATTATAAGTCAAACAATGTTGTTGGTATATGTCTATCAAATCCAAATTTTTTTTTTGAAATATAGGCCGTATCTGAAAGGAGTGGTGGCTCTGATGGTGGACTTTCAAACATTCCTAAGAACTGTTTTTGCCATCTCCTATTAATAATTACCGGTCTTTAATGGACCGATTTATTTCGGTTGGTTGTCAAATTACCCGCCGTTTAGTGTGAACCGACTTTTATTAAAGCGGCCCTAAATTACTTAACTATATATAATAAGTTTCAGTATCAACCATTTTTCAAATATTTCAGCCTCTAGGCAGTGCTGGAAAAAATGCGAACAGAGGATTTAATAACTTAAACTAATTTAAGGTGGTCGAATTTCGACCACGGGATATACTAGTATATATTATAAGTCTAACAATGTTGTTGGTATATGTCCATCAAATCCAAATTTTTTTAATAAAATATAGACCGAATCTGAAAGGAGCTGT
Source organism: Merzomyia westermanni (assembly GCA_949987695.1). Taxonomy (NCBI): domain Eukaryota; kingdom Metazoa; phylum Arthropoda; class Insecta; order Diptera; family Tephritidae; genus Merzomyia; species Merzomyia westermanni. The sequence goes on from OX465292.1 coordinate 69,621,134, forward strand.
GGCTCTGATGGTGGACTTTCAAACATTCCTAAGAACTGTTTTTGCCATCTCCTATTAATAATTACCGGTCTTTAATGGACTGATTTTTTTTGGTTAGTTGTCAAATTACCCGCCGTTTAGTGTGAACCGACTTTTATGAAAGCGGCCCTAAATTACTCAACTATATATAATAATTTTCAGCAAAAACCATTTTTCAAATATCTCAGCCTCTAGGCAGTACTGGAAAAAATACGAACAAAGGATTTAATAACTTAAACTAATTTAAGGTGGTCGAATTTCGACCACGGGATATACTAGTATATATTATAAGTCTAACAATGTTGTTGGTGTATGTCCATCAAATCCAAATTTTTTTATTGAAATATATACCGAATCTGAAAGGAGATGTGGCTCTGATGGTGGACTTTCAAACATTCCTAAGAACTGTTTTTGCCATCTCCTATTAATAATTACCGGTCTTTAATGGACTGATTTATTTCGGTTGGTTGTCAAATTACCCGCCGTTTAGTGTGAACCGACTTTTATTAAAGCGGCCCTAAATTACTCAACTATATATAATATATTTCAGCAAAAACCATTTTTCAAATATTTCAGCCTCTAGGCAGTGCTGGAAAAAATACGAACAAAGGATTTAATAACTTAAACTAATTTAAGGTGGTCGAATTTCGACCACGGGATATACTAGTATATATTATAAGTCTAACAATGTTGTTGGTATATGTCCATCAAATCCAAATTTTTTTATTGAAATATATACCGAATCTGAAAGGAGATGTGGCTCTGATGGTGGACTTTCAAACATTCCTAAGTACTGTTTTTGCCATCTCCTATTAATAATTACCGGTCTTTAATATACTGATTTTTTTCGGTTGGTTGTCAAATTACCAGCCGTTTAGTGTGAACCGACTTTTATGAAAGTGGCCCTAAATTACTCAACTATGTATAATAAATTTCAGTACCAACCATTTTTCAAATATTACAGCCTCTAGGCAGTGCTGGAAAAAATACGAACAGAGGATTTAATAACTTAAACTAATTTAACGTGGTCGAATTTCGATCACGGGATATACTAGTATATATTATAAGTCTAACAATGTTGTTGGTATATGTCCATCAAATCCAAATTTTTTTATTGAAATACTGACCGAATCTGAAAGGAGTTGTGGCTCTGATGGTGGACTTTCAAACATTCCTAAGGACTGTTTTTTCCATCTCCTATTAATAATTACCGGTGTTTAATGGACTGATTTTTTTCGGTTGGTTGTCAAATTACCCGCCGTTTAGTGTGAACCGACTTTTATGAAAGCGGCCCTAAATTACTCAACTATATATAATAAATTTCAGTAACAAACATTTCTCAAATATTTCGACCTCTAGGCAGTGCTGGAAAAAATATGAACAGAGGATTTAATAACTTAAGCTAATTTAGGGTGGTCGAATTTCGACCACGGGATATACAAGTATATATTATAAGTCAAACAATGTTGTTGGTATATGTCTACCAAATCCAAATTTTTTTATTGAAATATATACCGAATCTGAAAGGAGATGTGGCTCTGATGGTGGACTTTCAAACATTCCTAAGGACTGTTTTTGCCATCTCCTATTAATAATTACCGTTCTTTAATATACTGATTTTTTTCGGTTGGTTGTCACATTACCCGCCGTTTAGTGTGAACCGACTTTTATGAAAGTGGCCCTAAATTACTCAACTATGTATAATAAATTTCAGTACCAACCATTTTTCAAATATTACAGCCTCTATGCAGTGCTGGAAAAAATACGAACAGAGGATTTAATAACTTAAACTAATTTAAGGTGGTCGAATTTCGACCACGGGATATGCTAGTATATATTATAAGTCAAACAATGTTGTTGGTATATGTCCATCAAATCCAAATATTTTTATTGAAATTTTTTTATTGATGGTGGACTTTCAAACATTCCTAAGAACTGTTTTTGCCATCTCCTATTAATAATTACCGGTCTTTAATGGACCGATTTATTTCGGTTGGTTGTCAAATTACCCGCCGCTTAGTGTGAACCGACTTTTATTAAAGCGGCCCTTAATTACTTAACTATATATAATAAGTTTCAGTAACAACCATTTTTCAAATATTTCAGCCTCTAGGCAGTGCTGGAAAAAATGCGAACAGAGGATTTAATAACTTAAACTAATTTAAGGTGGTCGAATTTCGACCACGGGATATACTAGTATATATTATAAGTCTAACAATGTTGTTGGTATATGTCCATCAAATCCAAATTTTTTTAATAAAATATAGACCGAATCTGAAAGGAGCTGTGGCTCTGATGGTGGACTTTCAAACATTCCTAAGAACTGTTTTTGCCATCTCCTATTAATAATTACCGGTCTTTAATGGACTGATTTATTTCGGTTGGTTGTCAAATTACCCGCCGTTTAGTGTGAACCGACTTTTATTAAAGCGGCCCTAAATTACTTAACTATATATAATAAGTTTCAGTAACAACCATTTTTCAAATATTTCAGCCTCTATGCAGTGCTGGAAAAAATACGAACAGAGGATTTAATAACTTAAACTAATTTAAGGTGGTCGAATTTCGACCACGGGATATGCTAGTATATATTATAAGTCAAACAATGTTGTTGGTATATGTCTATCAAATCCAAATTTTTTTATTGAAATATATACCGAATCTGAAAGGAGATGTGGCTCTGATGGTGGACTTTCAAACATTCCTAAGGACTGTTTTTGCCATCTCCTATTAATAATTACCGGTCTTTAATAGACTGATCTTTTTCGGTTGGTTGTCAAATTACCCGCCGTTTAGTGTGAACCGACTTTTATGAAAGTGGCCCTAAATTAATCAACTATGTATAATAAATTTCAGTACCAACCATTTTTCAAATATTACAGCCTCTAGGCAGTGCTGGAAAAAATACGAACAGAGGATTTAATAACTTAAACTAATTTAACGTGGTCGAATTTCGATCACGGGATATACTAGTATATATTATAAGTCTAACAATGTTGTTGGTATATGTCCATCAAATCCAAATTTTTTTATTGAAATACTGACCGAATCTGAAAGGAGTTGTGGCTCTGATGGTGGACTTTCAAACATTCCTAAGGACTGTTTTTTCCATCTCCTATTAATAATTACCGGTGTTTAATGGGCTGATTTTTTTCGGTTGGTTGTCAAATTACCCGCCGTTTAGTGTGAACCGACTTTTATGAAAGCGGCCCTAAATTACTCAACTATATATAATAAATTTCAGTAACAAACATTTCTCAAATATTTCGACCTCTAGGCAGTGCTGGAAAAAATATGAACAGAGGATTTAATAACTTAAGCTAATTTAGGGTGGTCGAATTTCGACCACGGGATATACTAGTATATATTATAAGTCAAACAATGTTGTTGGTATATGTCTACCAAATCCAAATTTTTTTATTGAAATATATACCGAATCTGAAAGGAGATGTGGCTCTGATGGTGGACTTTCAAACATTCCTAAGAACTGTTTTTGCCATCTCCTATTAATAATTACCGGTCTTTAATGGACTGATTTATTTCGGTTGGTTGTCAAATTACCCGCCGTTTAGTGTGAACCGACTTTTATTAAAGCGGCCCTAAATTACTCAACTATATATAATATATTTCAGCAAAAACCATTTTTCAAATATTTCAGCCTGTAGGCAGTGCTGGAAAAAATACGAACAAAGTATTTAATAACTTAAACTAATTTAAGGTGGTCGAATTTCGACCACGGGATATACTAGTATATAAAGGGTGTTTTTTTTAGGGGTATAGAACTTCGAATTGAAATAAAACACAAGAAAATCGTTTCAAGGTCCATGAATTTGGCTTTATTGGAAGGATAATGGAAGGATGCCATTAATGTTTAAATATGATTTCGGGCATGTGGCCGCCGCGGCTGGCTCGAATAAAGCCAATTCTACAGGTCCAATTTTCAACCACTTTTTCGAGCATATGGGGCCGTATGTCGGCAATAACGCCACGAATGTTGGCTTCCAATTCCCCTAACGTTTCTGGTTTGTTGGTGTAGACGAGCGACTTCACATATCCCCAAAGAAAATAATCCAATGGTGTCAAATCACACGACCTTGGTGGCCAATTGACAGGTCCATTCCGCGAAATTATGCGCTCATCGAATGTTTCCTTCAATAAATCGATTGTGACGTGCGCTGTGTGGCATGTAGCGCCGTCTTGTTGGAACCACAACTCATCCACATTCATGCCATCCAATTCGGGAACAAAATAGTCGGTTATCATGGCTCTATACCGGTCTCCATTAACGGTAGCTGCCTCTCCAGCATTATTGCGGAAGAAGTATGGCCCAATGACTCCACCAGCCCATAGAGCACACCAAACAGTCAGTTTTTGTGGATGTAATGGCGTTTCAAGGGTCTCATGTGGATTCTCTTCACTCCAAATGCGGCAATTTTGCTTGTTGACGTAGCCATTCAACCAAAAATGAGCCTCATCACTGAACAAAATTTTGCGATGAAAATCAGCATCGAAATCAATCTCATTTTCGGCCCATACACCAAAATCACGACGCATTGCATGGTCTCGCGGCTTTAATTCTTGCACAAGCTGGATCTTGTAAGGTCGCAAGCCAAGATCTTTGCGCAAAATCTTCCATAAAGTTGATGGACAAAGCTCCAATTGCTGTGCACGGTGGCGAATCGATTCATTCGGGTCCTCTTCAACACTTTGCTCTACAGCGGCAATTGTTTCTCCGGTGCGCACTGTTCGACGTCTCTGCGGATGCGTATTATCACATAGAGTCAACGTAGTGCGAAAACGATCCATGGTTAACCGAATTAATTGCTCTGATGGACGATTATGTCGACCATAAAATGGACGGAGCTCACGGTAAACTTCGCGAACTGAACCATTATTTCCGAAATAAATTTGCACGATTTGCAAGAGTTGTTCTTTTGTCAACCTGTTCATGATGAAATGGCAAACCAAACTGAACATAAATGACATCAGAGTTGCCAGATTTGACCACAAAATGCCAGTTTTATCTCTATTCGAAAACCAAACCTGTAAAAAAAACACCCTGTATTATAAGTCTAACAATGTTGTTGGTATATGTCCATCAAATCCAAATTTTTTTAATAAAATATAGACCGAATCTGAAAGGAGCTGTGGTTCTGATGGTGGACTTTCAAACATTCCTAAGAACTGTTTTTGCCATCTCCTATTAATAATTACCGGTCTTTAATGGACTGATTTTTTTTGGTTAGTTGTCAAATTACCCGCCGTTTAGTGTGAACCGACTTTTATGAAAGCGGCCCTAAATTACTCAACTATGTATAATAATTTTCAGCAAAAACCATTTTTCAAATATCTCAGCCTCTAGGCAGTGCTGGAAAAAATACGAACAAAGGATTTAATAACTTAAACTAATTTAAGGTGGTCGAATTTCGACCACGGGATATACTAGTATATATTATAAGTCTAACAATGTTGTTGGTATATGTCCATCAAATCCAAATTTTTTTATTGAAATATATACCGAATCTGAAAGGAGATGTGGCTCTGATGGTGGACTTTCAAACATTCCTAAGGACTGTTTTTGCCATCTCCTATTAATAATTACCGGTCTTTAATAGACTGATCTTTTTCGGTTGGTTGTCAAATTACCCGCCGTTTAGTGTGAACCGACTTTTATGAAAGTGGCCCTAAATTAATCAACTATGTATAATAAATTTCAGTACCAACCATTTTTCAAATATTTCGGCCTCTAGGCAGTGCTGGAAAAAATACGAACAGAGGATTTAATAACTTAAACTAATTTAACGTGGTCGAATTTCGATCACGGGATATACTAGTATATATTATAAGTCTAACAATGTTGTTGGTATATGTCCATCAAATCCAAATTTTTTTATTGAAATACTGACCGAATCTGAAAGGAGTTGTGGCTCTGATGGTGGACTTTTAAACATTCCTAAGGACTGTTTTTTCCATCTCCTATTAATAATTACCGGTGTTTAATGGGCTGATTTTTTTCGGTTGGTTGTCAAATTACCCGCCGTTTAGTGTGAACCGACTTTTATGAAAGCGGCCCTAAATTACTCAACTATATATAATAAATTTCAGTAACAAACATTTCTCAAATATTTCGACCTCTAGGCAGTGCTGGAAAAAATATGAACAGAGGATTTAATAACTTAAGCTAATTTAGGGTGGTCGAATTTCGACCACGGGATATACTAGTATATATTATAAGTCAAACAATGTTGTTGGTATATGTCTACCAAATCCAAATTTTTTTATTGAAATATATACCGAATCTGAAAGGAGATGTGGCTCTGATGGTGGACTTGCAAACATTCCTAAGAACTGTTTTTGCCATCTCCTATTAATAATTACCGGTCTTTAATGGACTGATTTATTTCGGTTGGTTGTCAAATTACCCGCCGTTTAGTGTGAACCGACTTTTATTAAAGCGGCCCTAAATTACTCAACTATATATAATATATTTCAGCAAAAACCATTTTTCAAATATTTCAGCCTGTAGGCAGTGCTGGAAAAAATACGAACAAAGTATTTAATAACTTAAACTAATTTAAGGTGGTCGAATTTCGACCACGGGATATACTAGTATATAAAGGGTGTTTTTTTTAGGGGTATAGAACTTCGAATTGAAATAAAACACAAGAAAATCGTTTCAAGGTCCATGAATTTGGCTTTATTGGAAGGATAATGGAAGGATGCCATTAATGTTTAAATATGATTTCGGGCATGTGGCCGCCGCGGCTGGCTCGAATAAAGCCAATTCTACAGGTCCAATTTTCAACCACTTTTTCGAGCATATGGGGCCGTATGTCGGCAATAACGCCACGAATGTTGGCTTCCAATTCCCCTAACGTTTCTGGTTTGTTGGTGTAGACGAGCGACTTCACATATCCCCAAAGAAAATAATCCAATGGTGTCAAATCACACGACCTTGGTGGCCAATTGACAGGTCCATTCCGCGAAATTATGCGCTCATCGAATGTTTCCTTCAATAAATCGATTGTGACGTGCGCTGTGTGGCATGTAGCGCCGTCTTGTTGGAACCACAACTCATCCACATTCATGCCATCCAATTCGGGAACAAAATAGTCGGTTATCAATGCTCTATACCGGTCTCCATTAACGGTAGCTGCCTCTCCAGCATTATTGCGGAAGAAGTATGGCCCAATGACTCCACCAGCCCATAGAGCACACCAAACAGTCAGTTTTTGTGGATGTAATGGCGTTTCAAGGGTCTCATGTGGATTCTCTTCACTCCAAATGCGGCAATTTTGCTTGTTGACGTAGCCATTCAACCAAAAATGAGCCTCATCACTGAACAAAATTTTGCGATGAAAATCAGCATCGAAATCAATCTCATTTTCGGCCCATACACCAAAATCACGACGCATTGCATGGTCTCGCGGCTTTAATTCTTGCACAAGCTGGATCTTGTAAGGTCGCAAGCCAAGATCTTTGCGCAAAATCTTCCATAAAGTTGATGGACAAAGCTCCAATTGCTGTGCACGGTGGCGAATCGATTCATTCGGGTCCTCTTCAACACTTTGCTCTACAGCGGCAATTGTTTCTTCGGTGCGCACTGTTCGACGTCTCTGCGGATGCGTATTATCACATAGAGTCAACGTAGTGCGAAAACGATCCATGGTTAACCGAATTAATTGCTCTGATGGACGATTATGTCGACCATAAAATGGACGGAGCTCACGGTAAACTTCGCGAACTGAACCATTATTTCCGAAATAAATTTGCACGATTTGCAAGAGTTGTTCTTTTGTCAACCTGTTCATGATGAAATGGCAAACCAAACTGAACATAAATGACATCAGAGTTGCCAGATTTGACCACAAAATGCCAGTTTTATCTCTATTCGAAAACCAAACCTGTAAAAAAAACACCCTGTATTATAAGTCTAACAATGTTGTTGGTATATGTCCATCAAATCCAAATTTTTTTAATAAAATATAGACCGAATCTGAAAGGAGCTGTGGTTCTGATGGTGGACTTTCAAACATTCCTAAGAACTGTTTTTGCCATCTCCTATTAATAATTACCGGTCTTTAATGGACTGATTTTTTTTGGTTAGTTGTCAAATTACCCGCCGTTTAGTGTGAACCGACTTTTATGAAAGCGGCCCTAAATTACTCAACTATGTATAATAATTTTCAGCAAAAACCATTTTTCAAATATCTCAGCCTCTAGGCAGTGCTGGAAAAAATACGAACAAAGGATTTAATAACTTAAACTAATTTAAGGTGGTCGAATTTCGACCACGGGATATACTAGTATATATTATAAGTCTAACAATGTTGTTGGTATATGTCCATCAAATCCAAATTTTTTTATTGAAATATATACCGAATCTGAAAGGAGATGTGGCTCTGATGGTGGACTTTCAAACATTCCTAAGGACTGTTTTTGCCATCTCCTATTAATAATTACCGGTCTTTAATAGACTGATCTTTTTCGGTTGGTTGTCAAATTACCCGCCGTTTAGTGTGAACCGACTTTTATGAAAGTGGCCCTAAATTAATCAACTATGTATAATAAATTTCAGTACCAACCATTTTTCAAATATTTCGGCCTCTAGGCAGTGCTGGAAAAAATACGAACAGAGGATTTAATAACTTAAACTAATTTAACGTGGTCGAATTTCGATCACGGGATATACTAGTATATATTATAAGTCTAACAATGTTGTTGGTATATGTCCATCAAATCCAAATTTTTTTATTGAAATACTGACCGAATCTGAAAGGAGTTGTGGCTCTGATGGTGGACTTTCAAACATTCCTAAGGACTGTTTTTTCCATCTCCTATTAATAATTACCGGTGTTTAATGGACTGATTTTTTTCGGTTGGTTGTCAAATTACCCGCCGTTTAGTGTGAACCGACTTTTATGAAAGCGGCCCTAAATTACTCAACTATATATAATAAATTTCAGTAACAAACATTTCTCAAATATTTCGACCTCTAGGCAGTGCTGGAAAAAATATGAACAGAGGATTTAATAACTTAAGCTAATTTAGGGTGGTCGAATTTCGACCACGGGATATACTAGTATATATTATAAGTCAAACAATGTTGTTGGTATATGTCTACCAAATCCAAATTTTTTTATTGAAATATATACCGAATCTGAAAGGAGATGTGGCTCTGATGGTGGACTTTCAAACATTCCTAAGGACTGTTTTTGCCATCTCTTATTAATAATTACCGTTCTTTAATATACTGATTTTTTTCGGTTGGTTGTCACATTACCCGCCGTTTAGTGTGAACCGACTTTTATGAAAGTGGCCCTAAATTACTCAACTATGTATAATAAATTTCAGTACCAACCATTTTTCAAATATTACAGCCTCTAGGCAGTGCTGGAAAAAATACGAACAGAGGATTTAATAACTTAAACTAATTTAAGGTGGTCGAATTTCGACCACGGGATATACTAGTATATATTATAAGTCTAACAATGTTGTTGGTATATGTCCATCAAATACAAATTTTTTTATTGAAATACTGACCGAATCTGAAAGGAGTTGTGGCTCTGATGGTGGACTTTCAAACATTCCTAAGGACTGTTTTTGCCATCTCCTATTAATAATTACCGGTGTTTAATGGACTGATTTTTTCGGTTGGTTGTCAAATTACCCGCCGTTTAGTGTGAACCGACTTTTATGAAAGCGGCCCTAAATTACTCAACTATATATAATAAATTTCAGTAACAAACATTTCTCAAATATTTCGGCCTCTAGGCAGTGCTGGAAAAAATATGAACAGAGGATTTAATAACTTAAGCTAATTTAGGGTGGTCGAATTTCGACCACGGGATATACTAGTATATATTATAAGTCAAACAATGTTGTTGGTATATGTCTATCAAATCCAAATTTTTTTATTGAAATATAGACCGTATCTGAAAGGAGGGGTGGCTCTGATGGTGGACTTTCAAACATTCCTAAGAACTGTTTTTGCCATCTCCTATTAATAATTACCGGTCTTTAATGGACCGATTTATTTCGGTTGGTTGTCAAATTACCCGCCGTTTAGTGTGAACCGACTTTTATTAAAGCGGCCCTAAATTACTTAACTATATATAATAAGTTTCAGTAACAACCATTTTTCAAATATTTCAGCCTCTAGGCAGTGCTGGAAAAAATGCGAACAGAGGATTTAATAACTTAAACTAATTTAAGGTGGTCGAATTTCGACCACGGGATATACTAGTATATATTATAAGTCTAACAATGTTGTTGGTATATGTCCATCAAATCCAAATTTTTTTAATAAAATATGGACCGAATCTGAAAGGAGCTGTGGCTCTGATGGTGGACTTTCAAACATTCCTAAGAACTGTTTTTGCCATCTCCTATTAATAATTACCGGTCTTTAATGGACTGATTTTTTTTGGTTAGTTGTCAAATTACCCGCCGTTTAGTGTGAACCGACTTTTATGAAAGCGGCCCTAAATTACTCAACTATATATAATAATTTTCAGCAAAAACCATTTTTCAAATATCTCAGCCTCTAGGCAGTGCTGGAAAAAATACGAACAAAGGATTTTGTATAATTTCATGTAATACTCACGGTTGTTGGGAATCCTGGCCTTGAGATTGGGGTACTATTTCTTTGTATTGCGTGACTTTATAGCTAGACTTCGGGGATGGTTAAGATTCCGCAACTAGTTGCACAGATCTAATTAGAATAATTCACTTATCGAATTTGCACAGTAAATAACTTAAATAAACCGCAAGATTTAGACTTTGTATCAAAACAATAGGATACACTTTAGTTTCTTTTATGCAGCACAGTATTTATTGATATTTTTTAGGTTTTCGTTTTCCTCATATATAAAAAGTATCAAAAGGTAATAAAAAAGGAGCCGGTGTTTTTTAAAGAAAAGAAAAACAATGACAATGATGAATAGAAAAAATGATGGCCGACCAGCTGTCAGCTGTGCGGCGAATTGGTGTGGGGTGATTTACGCGTGGTTGCCACACGTCCCAAATCGTTCCAATTTTAACACTTAAACCTTAAGGTGAGTTCATAAATTGTGATGAGTAAATATAATGTAATAATCATAAAATATAATGTAATCCATGCGTTATAATGATATTATATACAATTCATGACAAATATTTATATGATGAGTATTATTCTATGTACAATTCAGGAAATATGTATATAATGAATATTAGGTTTTTGGGATTGGGACGTGTGGCCACCGATGTCGCGTAAACATTCTGCCTCCCCTAGGCGTACTAAGCGCCTAGTGTATGCTGCAACTCCTGCAAGGCCCGAACTGCTTCCTGAATAAGGATCCGCCCCACCTTATTTTTATACGTGGCTGTGCGTAAACCGGTTGCGGTGCACCGGATGGTGCGATCGCCGACGCTGGTTGGTCGTGCTGGTTGGCGTGCGATGGGAGCGCGACCAGGAGACCGTGGAGGCTGCTGTTGAGGGCGACGACGATGAGTTGCTGTTCGGCGGCGCGGCTCCTGGCGGCGTTGTGGGAGAGGTACCTCCGCCACAGGTGGTGCGACATACGCGGGTTGGCGACCTCCGGTGTCCCGATGAAGGAATGTGTGGTGATGCTGCCCGCAGACCCGGCAGCTTTCTGTGGAGGTGCACTGGTTGGTGCGATGGGACAGCGCTAAGCAGTTGGTGCAATACTGATGTGCCCTAGCGACCAAGAAGCGTTGTTGCGGCTGCATGGCCGTGAACACAGGGCACATCAGCAGCGCGTGATGACGCATGCACAATTTACATTTCCGGTAATCCGGTACGGGTTCGCTACGGCACGGACGGGCTGCGGGCAGGGTCACTTGCGATGCCAATGAGCGGCGTGGTGTTGGGACCGGAGGGCGTTGACGATCCATCTGTTGAAAAGAGAGAGTAATATATGTGGATATTAGTTATACGCTTGGGAGTAAGCATAAGTTTTGGGAATGCTTAAGTTGTTGTCTGGGAGTTTACGATAGCACGAGCATTATGGACTGTATTAAGTTAGGGAGCTGGGAGTGGGCACTGAGGGCCCTCGTCACTCTCAGACGACGGTAGAAAGCACAGTTTCGTGAGAGGTCTTGTGAGAATTCCGTTCTGGGTGCGGACGTCTACGACACGAATGTGTCCGTCTCGTCCTGGGTGTAGGCTTTCTAATCGACCTAGTCGCCACTCGGTGGGAGGTAAGTTGTCTTCTTTAATGATGACTAGGTCGCCAATTTTCGGGGGAGTTTGAGCATTTTTCCAACGGTAACGCTTTTGAAGGTCGGTGAGGTAATCAGTTTTCCAGCGTTTGCTGAACTGATGATGCAGAACTTTCAGTCGTTCCCACCTATTTATCAGAGAGAGATTTTCGTGATTCGGTTCGGGAAGCGAGAGCATTGGTGCTCCTCGAAGAAAAAGACCTGGCGTGAGGGCGGTGAGGTCATTCGGGTCCTGAGAAAGCTGGGAGATGGGACGAGAGTTAAGTACGGCCTCTATCCGAATTAATAAAGTCGAGAACTCCTCGAAGGTAAAGCTGTGGGTTCCGGCGACCTTTTTAAAGTGTGTTTTAAAGCTTTTGACAGCGGATTCCCATAATCCGCCCATGTGAGGTGGGCCAGGGGGTATGAACTTCCAATTGATTCCTTGGGGGGCGTACTTCTGTACGATATCCGTCGATACCTCTTTCAGGAACGTGACGAATTCCAGTTCGGTAGCACGCTTGGCGCCGATGAATGTTTTGCCGTTGTCGCTCATCATCTGATTCGGGTATCCTCGGCGTCCTACAAATCGGGCGAAGGCGGCAAGAAAAGCCTTGCTGGTGAGGTCTGAGCATAATTCCAGGTGGACCGCTTTGGTGGTAAAACAGACAAAGACGGCCACATAGCCCTTTACGAGGGTATGGGATCGGAGCATGGATGCTTTAAGTTGGAAGGGGCCAGCGAAATCTACACCAGTCGTGGTGAAGGGGGCGCGAATCCACATCTCTCGGGGGCAAGGCCGCCATTATTTGGGATCGCGTTTGTTGTTTGTGAGTGATGCAGACTTTGCACTGGAAAATGCACCTTTTGATAAGGGGTTTGAGACGGGCAATGTAGAATTCTAGCCTTAACATTTGTTGCATGAGGCGAGCCTCCGCATGTAGGAGCATTTCGTGAAGGAATCGCATATATAGAGTACAGAGGCGCGACTTTTCGGGTAGGATAATGGGATGGCGCTCATTGTAAGTGAGGGTTGCGTGGGCTAATCGGCCATTTACTCGTAGGACTCCACTCTTGTCTAGGAAGGGACTGAGTACGAGTAGGGAGCTTCGTTTCGAGATTGGTTTTGGGTCCTCCAGACATGATTTTTCAGGAGCGAAGTATCGAGTTTGGGCCATTATGATGAGACGATGTTTCGATCTTTTGAGATCGGCATGAGTTAGAGAGGGTTGGTGGGGTCATTAATACCGTTCACCGCGTCTTTTAGCCGACGTACAAACTTGAGAACATACGCTATGACACGTAAAGCACGAGGGTAGGAAGAGAATCGATCTAAGAGATCCTCACTCTCTTCCGTAACATGGAGGGCTTCTATTTTACGTGCCTCTGGGGGGCCGACGTTGCGAACTGTTGGTTGGGGCCAGGCTTCGGGGGGTTGTGAAAGCCACTCTGGACCATTCCACCAGAGGGCAGACTTGGCGAGATCGCCTGGCGTACAACCTCGGGTTCCCAGATCCGCGGGGTTATCTTTGCTTCGTACGTGCCGCCACGGGACATTACCTACGAGGTCTATAATCTGGGCGGTTCGATTGGAGACATAGGTCTTCCATGAGTGAGGTGGCTTTTCGAGCCAGGCTAACACGATTTCAGAGTCAGACCACATAGTCAACTTTCTTCGTGTGAGGCCGAGATGGGGTTGAACTACCGCGATTAATTTGGCTAATAGGAGAGCTCCGCATAGTTCCAGGCGTGGCAGACTTATAGTTTTGAGAGGAGCCACTTTGCCTTTGGACACAAGGAGGTGAGGGAAAACTTGGGTGCCGACAGTAGTTCGCACATAAAGGGTTGCGCAATAAGCCTTTTCCGAGGCGTCGCAGAAGCCATGGAGCTCGACTATGTGGGCCGGGGCGAAATTAATCCATCGGGGGATTTGTATCTCTGCGATTGACTGCAGATTTGTTGAGAATTGCGTCCATTTTATGAGCCGTATCGGTTTGACCCGTTCATCCCAATCAGTTCCGTCCAACCACAATTCTTGCATCAGGATTTTTGCCTGTATCATGACTGGCGTCAGCCACCCTGCGGGGTCGAAAAGTTTCGCAATAGAGGAGAGTATCTGCCGCTTGGTGGCTGCCGTTGAGGCTGGATCTGAGTCCACAGTATATGAGAATGTGTCCGAGAGCGCATTCCATTGAATTCCAAGGGTTTTGGCGGTACAACTTTTCTCGAATTCGAGGAAGTCGGTTTCAAGTAAGTCCGCCTTGGGAATTTTCCTGAGTATTTCCGGATGGTTTGCCGTGATCTTTTTCAAGGGGAAGCCGGCTGATTTGAGAGCATTAATAGTCTCGTTTAGGGATTGCTCGGCTGATGGGAGATCATGGCTGCCGGATAAAATGTCGTCTACATACGTCTCGGACTTTAGTATTGGGGCTGCGCGGGGATGGGAGTCGGCTATGTCTTTCGACAGCTCGTGTAGAGTGCGAATAGCCAGGAAGGGAGCGCAGTTCACCCCAAAGGTGACCGTTTTCAATTTGAAGTCCTTTATTGGACTGGTTTCGGGAGTTCGGAATATTATCCGTTGGTAGTTTTGGTCATCGGGGTGTAAGAGAATCTGGCGGTACATTTTCTCAACATCGCCATTAAACACATATTTATATGTCCGCCACTTGAGCAACATAAGTCGGAGATCGGGTTGGAGGGTTGGGCCGGTACATAGAACATCATTAAGGGAGTGACCGGACCCTGACTTCTTAGAAGCATTGAACACAACTCTGACTTTTGTTGTCTTTTTGTCTGGCCTTACGACTGCATGGTGAGGGAGATAGAAAGAGCAGTATTTTCCTCGAGATTCCATCTCATTGGGACTGCATTCTTCCATGTGGCCTAGGGACAGGTATTCTTCGAGTACCTGGCCGTACTGCTGTTTGAGCTCGCCCTTTTTTGAGAGAGAGCGTTCCATGCCATGGAACTGTCGTAGGGCAGCAGTACGAGATTGGCCTAGGTCGATATCGTTCGGGAATGATGGTTTAAAAGGAAGCCGAACCATATATCGACCGTCATCCATTGGAGTGGTTGTGCTTTTATAAAACTCTTCGCACATTTGATCTTCGGGGGTTTCCACTCGGGTTCTGGGTATCTCCTCGATTTCCCAGAACTGTCTAAGCTGTTCATTCAGCTGAACGTTTGAGATTTCCCACACTTGGGAGGAATGGGCTCCAACCTTTTCGGGAGTTTGGCCGCTTATGATCCATCCAAATATTGTATTTTGGGCTAGCAGGCTGGGTGAGATCTTTTCTATGCCATTTAGCATTATTTGTGGGATAAGATCACTACCCAATACCAGATCGATTTGGGATGGGTTCTGAGTGTTCTGGTCCGCTAGTTTGAGATGGGACCATTTGCGCATTTGGTTCTCATTTAGCCTGAGGGTTGGGAGTTGCCTAGTTAACCGGGGTAGCACTATTGCCTGGGCGTTTATCTTCACTTTTTTGTCATTTGAGACGAGGGTCAACGAGCACAGCTTATTAGAGGTCTGTACCACTCCGCCTCCCATACCCGATATTTCAAACAGGGAGTGGGTATAGGGAAGCCCCAGTCTCGTCTGAGCTTTGGCGGATATGAAGCTTCTTTCGGAGCCTTGGTCAACTAAGGCTCGAAGCTTGAATAGGTCCCCTCTATGTTCTACCAAGACAATTGCTGTAGGGAGTATAATTTTGCTATCATTTTCAGCATGGAATGATTGTACTTGGGATGCGTTGGGTGCAGAGGGATCTCCTTCCTGGGGTACCGCTTGGCTGACGTCCTGAAGCCTTGGAGTGCTGGCTCCTATCGTTGCTACCTGGGATCTGGTCCTTTGAATTCCGGAACTGGTACTGGGGTTTGCTGTGTCGTGAAGGGTGGTGTTATGCCGGCCTTGGCAGTGCATGCACGTTCTCGTGCTTTGGCAGTCTTTTGAGAGATGGGTTTGGGCTAAACAATTCTCGCAGATATTATTGTCTCTTACGAATTTTCTGCGTTCTGAGATTGGCAACTTTTTATACCGCAAACAGCTTTGTAGGGTATGAGTGGACTGTCTGCAAAATTTACAGTTATAAAATCGCTGCTGTTCTGTAGCGTGGGATTTTGTATGTGTCGGAGGTTTGTTGCTGTGGTTTTGGGGTTGAGACTGCCTGAACTGGGGGTTGTTCTGACTGGGGAGAGGCCTTGAGAAGTTTGTGGAGGGTGGATTGTATCGGGGTTTGGCCGGGCGCCATTGATCCACCCTTTCCACTATCTCGTAGCGAGTAGTCAGAAACTGGTTCATTTGGGACCAGTTCGGAAGGTCTCTTCTAGAGCTTAATGATTGCTCCCACAGGGCAACTGTATTTTCTGGAAGCTTTGAGGTTACCAGATATATTAATATGGGATCCCAACTAGAGGTCTCGACTTGTTGTGTCGCTAAGATTTGGAGAGCGTTGTTTACAGAGGATTGTAATTTTTGAATATCCTCACTATTCTCCGATTGAATCGCTTTTAGATTCATGAGGACTCGGATTTGATTATCGACCAGGACTCTTTTGTTTTCATAACGTGACTTGAGGGCTTCCCATGCTAGGGCAAAGTTGTCGTCACTTAGAGGGAATTGTTCCACTATTTGGCCTGCCTTACCTTTAGTCTTCTGTCTGAGGTGATACAGTTTTTGGGCACTTGAGAGTTTGGAGTGGTTGATATACACCGCCGTGAACATGTCACGGTAAGACGGCCATTGATCATACCCTCCATAAAATACTTCTGTATCACATGGGGGGACTTTCAGGTTCATATGGGAGGACTCTGAGGGGGGTTGGGTTTGCACAGGAGGCGTGGGATTACTCAATTCCTTGAGTTGGAGTTGGTCGCCTATTTGTGCTTTAGTGTCCTCATAAGCTATGAGGCAGGCTCGGTATTTACCGAAAGCGGCGGACTTGAAGTCGTCGGGAAGGTCCTGGTCGTCGGTTTCTACTACCAAGTCGTATGCGCTCTGTACTCTAGACCAAAATATATCGATATTCTTGTCTTTCAATTTTAGGGCTGCCTCGGTATTATCTTGTATAGGGGTTGAGCGGAACCGAGTACAGTAATCCGTAAAATTATCGGTTTCGGATATAAACTTATTTTCAGCCACGGTAGTCATTCTAAATAGGGACTTGCTTAATTTAATTTTTGGAATTTTGGGAAATTTTTTAGCTGCCGCTAATTATATTCACAAGAGATTGGTCAAATGGATTAGTTTGGGGCTAGTTGTTAGCTACCGCTGCTTTTTTTTTTGAAAGAAAGTGATAAAAGGTATTTTTTTTTTCTATAGGCCAAAAGGGAGTAGTCTGGGCCTAGTTTGGCCGGACGAGAATTTTTTATTACTGGGTATCACAACTTTGGAATGAACGTGTCAATTTACTGCTGGGTTGTCGCCAATAATATAAACGTATGTATATATATGTCCAAGTTATACCGCAAGGGACACAGGTTTATAAAGGGCAATGTTTTAGGTTTGTGAGAATATGTACATATATGTATGTAAAATTTCACTTTATGGGATTTGCCCTTGACTTTCTTGACACTTTTGGCGGGACAATTTATTTTTTGGCGGGAGCCCACAAAATGAAATTATGGGAATTATAATTTTATATATTATATGGGCAGGGGCTGGTTTCTTCAATGGCGAAGAAGGACCATGTATAATTTCATGCAATACTCACGGTCAGGAAATGAAGCTGTCCTCCAGGTTTTTCTCCTCGCTGGTTACCTGTCAAGGCCTTTTTTTTTTCCAATTGCGTTTCTCCTCTGTTATTCTCCTTTTTTGGGCAAATGTTTGTTGAATTTATGAAACACTTACTATTTTTCTTTACGATGCCTGTGTTTTAAACGAGGTTATAGTTGATGAAATGTTTAGTTCCTGAGAACACACTGTTTCCAGATATTCCTTTGGACGTTGCAATATATACGAATTTTTCTTTTGACGCCGATTTAATTGGGTTTAAAGGGTTTTAGACTTATTTATTCAATGAGATTTATAATTTTTTATTTTGCCGGTGAAAACCTTTACACACCAATAATAATATATAATAACCGGCTAGCTCAGTCGGTAGAGCATGAGACTCTTAATCTCAGGGTCGTGGGTTCGTGCCCCACGTTGGGCGCCATATGTTTAAGCGACATAAGCTGTAGTCATTTCTTTCGTTTATTTCATTTGTATTGCATGAAATTCGCAATCAGCTAATGAAATATTCGAAAGATATAGTTTATGCTTTCCGATCCCAAATCGGGGGTTTTCCACAACGGAAATGAGGAAGCCAATCCCGCGCAATGCCTCAGAGCCAATAGTGCTCGCCCCCAATTAATACATACAAGGTGTAAAGGTGCCCCACACCCCCCGTTCTATATAGAACAAACAACTCAAATAAAAATACAAATAAAATAATTTACTATTCCCTAAATATCGCCCCTATGCAATATGTGCAAGCGGGGTTTTTCACAACGGAAATGAGGAAGCCAATCCCGTGCAATGCCTCAGAACCAACAGTGCTCGCCCCCAATTAATAAATACAAGGTGTAACAGGTGCAACGCACCCCACTTCTATATAGAACAAATCATAATATATAAATAAAATAATTAAATAAATATTACTCAAAGGTTGCCCCTTATGCAAAATGTGCTCCGCACCCCCCGTTCTACTCTCTGAACAAATAATAAAATAATATACAAAAAAATAACTCAAAAAAACTACTCGCCCTCCATAAAGCTTAGACATGGTCCTTCGAGCCGGATTCGAACCGGCGACTTATGAATCTCACTAGACGGCTAAGCCGTCTAGGGGGGGAGTATGTTTAAGCGACATAAGCTGTAGTCATTTCTTTCGTTTATTTCATTTGTATTGCATGAAATTCGCAATCAGCTAATGAAATATTCGAAAGATATAGTTTATGCTTTCCGATCCCAAATCGGGGGTTTTCCACAACGGAAATGAGGAAGCCAATCCCGCGCAATGCCTCAGAGCCAATAGTGCTCGCCCCCAATTAATACATACAAGGTGTAAAGGTGCCCCACACCCCCCGTTCTATATAGAACAAACAACTCAAATAAAAATACAAATAAAATAATTTACTATTCCCTAAATATCGCCCCTATGCAATATGTGCAAGCGGGGTTTTTCACAACGGAAATGAGGAAGCCAATCCCGTGCAATGCCTCAGAGCCAACAGTGCTCGCCCCCAATTAATAAATACAAGGTGTAACAGGTGCAACGCACCCCACTTCTATATAGAACAAATCATAATATATAAATAAAATAATTAAATAAATATTACTCAAAGGTTGCCCCTTATGCAACATGTGCTCCGCACCCCCCGTTCTACTCTCTGAACAAATAATAAAATAATATACAAAAAAATAACTCAAAAAAACTACTCGCCCTCCATAAAGCTTAGACAGATTTAATAACTTAAACTAATTTAAGGTGGTCGAATTTCGACCACGGGATATACTAGTATATATTATAAGTCTAACAATGTTGTTGGTATATGTCCATCAAATCCAAATTTTTTTAATAAAATATAGACCGAATCTGAAAGGAGCTGTGGCTCTGATGGTGGACTTTCAAACATTCCTAAGAACTGTTTTTGCCATCTCCTATTAATAATTACCGGTCTTTAATGGACTGATTTTTTTTGGTTAGTTGTCAAATTACCCGCCGTTTAGTGTGAACCGACTTTTATGAAAGCGGACCTAAATAACTCAACTATATATAATAATTTTCAGCAAAAACCATTTTTCAAATATCTCAGCCTCTAGGCAGTGCTGGAAAAAATACGAACAAAGGATTTAATAACTTAAACTAATTTAAGGTGGTCGAATTTCGACCACGGGATATACTAGTATATATTATAAGTCTAACAATGTTGTTGGTATATGTCCATCAAATCCAAATTTTTTTATTAAAATATATACCGAATCTGAAAGGAGATGTGGCTCTGATGGTGGAATTTCAAACATTCCTAAGGACTGTTTTTGCCATCTCCTATTAATAATTACCGGTCTTTAATATACTGATTTTTTTCGGTTGGTTGTCAAATTACCCGCCGTTTAGTGTGAACCGACTTTTATGAAAGTGGCCCTAAATTACTCAACTATGTATAATAAATTTCAGTACCAACCATTTTTCAAATATTACAGCCTCTAGGCAGTGCTGGAAAAAATACGAACAGAGGATTTAATAACTTAAACTAATTTAACGTGGTCGAATTTCGATCACGGGATATACTAGTATATATTATAAGTCTAACAATGTTGTTGGTATATGTCCATCAAATCCAAATTTTTTTATTGAAATACTGACCGAATCTGAAAGGAGTTGTGGCTCTGATGGTGGACTTTCAAACATTCCTAAGGACGGTTTTTGCCATCTCCTATTAATAATTACCGGTGTTTAATGGACTGATTTTTTTCGGTTGGTTGTCAAATTACCCGCCGTTTAGTGTGAACCGACTTTTATGAAAGCGGCCCTAAATTACTCAACTATATATAATAAATTTCAGTAACAAACATTTCTCAAATATTTCGGCCTCTAGGCAGTGCTGGAAAAAATATGAACAGAGGATTTAATAACTTAAGCTAATTTAGGGTGGTCGAATTTCGACCACGGGATATACTAGTATATATTATAAGTCTAACAATGTTGTTGTTATATGTCCATCAAATCCAATTTTTTTTATTGAAATATCGACCGAATCTGAAAGGAGTTGTGGCTCTGATGGTGGACTTTCAAACATTCCTAAGGACGGTTTTTGCCATCTCCTATTAATAATTACCGGTCTTTAATGGACTAATTTTTTTCGGTTGGTTGTCAAATTACCCGCCGTTTAGTGTGAACCGACTTTTATGAAAGCGGCCCTAAATTACTCAACTATATATAATAAATTTCAGTAACAAACATTTCTCAAATATTTCGGCCTCTAGGCAGTGCTGGAAAAAATATGAACAGAGGATTTAATAACTTAAGCTAATTTAGGGTGGTCGAATTTCGACCACGGGATATACTAGTATATATTATAAGTCTAACAATGTTGTTGTTATATGTCCATCAAATCCAATTTTTTTTATTGAAATATTGACCGAATCTGAAAGGAGTTGTGGCTCTGATGGTGGACTTTCAAACATTCCTAAGGACGGTTTTTGCCATCTCCTATTAATAATTACCGGTGTTTAATGGACTGATTTTTTTCGGTTGGTTGTCAAATTACCCGCCGTTTAGTGTGAACCGACTTTTATGAAAGCGGCCCTAAATTACTCAACTGTATATAATAAATTTCAGTAACAAACATTTCTCAAATATTTCGGCCTCTAGGCAGTGCTGGAAAAAATATGAACAGAGGATTTAAAAACTTAAACTAATTTAAGGTGGTCGAATTTCGACCACGGGATTTACTAGTATATAGTATAATTCTAACAATGTTGTTGTTATATGTCCATCAAATCCAATTTTTTTTATTGAAATATTGACCGAATCTGAAAGGAGTTGTGGCTCTGATGCTGGACTTTCAAACATTCCTAAGGACGGTTTTTGCCATCTCCTATTAATAATTACCGGTCTTTAATGGACTAATTTTTTCGTTTGGTTGTCAAATTACCCGCCGTTTAGTGCGAACCGACTTTTATGAAAGCGGCCCTAAATTACTCAACTATATATAATAAATTTCAGTAACAAACATTTCTCAAATATTTCGGCCTCTAGGCAGTGCTGGAAAAAATATGAACAGAGGATTTAATAGCTTAAGCTAATTTAGGGTGGTCGAATTTCGACCACGGGATATACTAGTATATATTATAAGGCTAACAATGTTGTTGGTATATGTCCATCAAATCCAAATTTTTTTATTGAAATATTGACCGAATCTGAAAGGAGTTGTGGCTCTGATGCTGGACTTTCAAACATTCCTAAGGACGGTTTTTGCCATCTCCTATTAATAATTACCGGTCTTTAATGGACTAATTTTTTCGTTTGGTTGTCAAATTACCCGCCGTTTAGTGCGAACCGACTTTTATGAAAGCGGCCCTAAATTACTCAACTATATATAATAAATTTCAGTAACAAACATTTCTCAAATATTTCGGCCTCTAGGCAGTGCTGGAAAAAATATGAACAGAGGATTTAATAGCTTAAGCTAATTTAGGGTGGTCGAATTTCGACCACGGGATATATTTACTAGTATATATTATAAGTCTAACAATGTTGTTGGTATATGTCCATCAAATCCAAATTTTTTTATTGAAATATTGACCGAATCTGAAAGGAGTTGTGGCTCTGATGGTGGACTTTCAAACATTCCTAAGAACTGTTTTTGCCATCTCCTATTAATAATTACCGGTCTTTAATGGACTGATTTATTTCGGTTGGTTGTCAAATTACCCGCCGTTTAGTGTGAACCGACTTTTATTAAAGCGGCCCTAAATTACTTAACTATATATAATAAGTTTCAGTAACAACCATTTTTCAAATATTTCGGCCTCTAGGCAGTGTTGGAAAAAATATGAAGAGAGGATGTAATAACTTAAACTAATTTAAGGTGGTCGAATTTCGACCACGGGATATGCTAGTATATATTATAAGTCAAACAATGTTGTTGGTATATGTCTATCAAATCCAAATTTTTTTATTGAAATATAGACCGTATCTGAAAGGAGTGGTGGCTCTGATTGTGGACTTTCAAATATTCCTAAGAACTGTTTTTGCCATCTCCTATTAATAATTACCGGTCTTTAATGGACTGATTTTTTTCGGTTAGTTGTCAAATTACCCGCCGTTTAGTGTGAACCGACTTTTATGAAAGCGGCCCTAAATTACTTAATTATTTATAATAAATTTCAGTAACAACCATTTTTCAAATTTTTCAGCCTCTAGGCAGTGTTGGAAAAAATATGAAGAGAGGATGTAATAACTTAAACTAATTTAAGGTGGTCGAATTTCGACCACGGGATATGCTAGTATATATTATAAGTGAAACAATGTTGTTGGTATATGTCCATCAAATCCAAATTTTTTTATTGAAATATTGACCGAATCTGAAAGGAGTTGTGGCTCTGATGCTGGACTTTCAAACATTCCTGAGAACTGTTTTTGCCATCTCCTATTAATAATTACCGGTCTTTAATGGACTGATTTATTTCGGTTGGTTGTCAAATTACCCGCCGTTTAGTGTGAACCGACTTTTATTAAAGCGGCCCTAAATTACTTAACTATATATAATAAGTTTCAGTAACAACCATTTTTCAAATATTTCGGCCTCTAGGCAGTGTTGGAAAAAATATGAAGAGAGGATGTAATAACTTAAACTAATTTAAGGTGGTCGAATTTCGACCACGGGATATGCTAGTATATATTATAAGTCAAACAATGTTGTTGGTATATGTCTATCAAATCCAAATTTTTTTATTGAAATATAGACCGTATCTGAAAGGAGTGGTGGCTCTGATTGTGGACTTTCAAATATTCCTAAGAACTCTTTTTGCCACCTCCTATTAATAATTATCGGTCTTTAATGGACTGATTTTTTTCGGTTGGTTGTCAAATTACCCGCCGTTTAGTGTGAACCGACTTTTATGAAAGCATCCCTAAATTACTTAACTATATATAATAAGTTTCAGTAACAACCATTTTTCAAATATTTCAGCCTCTAGGCAGTGCTGGAAAAAATATGAACAGAGGATTTAATAACTTAAACTAATTTAAGGTGGTCGAATTTCGACCACGGGATATACTAGTATATATTATAAGTCTAACAATGTTGTTGGTATATGTCCATCAAATCCAAATATTTTTATTGAAATATTGACCGAATCTGAAAGGAGTTGTGGCTCTGATGGTGGACTTTCAAACATTCCTAAGAACTGTTTTTGCCATCTCCTATTAATAATTACCGGTCTTTAATGGACTGATTTATTTCGGTTGGTTGTCAAATTACCCGCCGTTTAGTGTGAACCGACTTTTATTAAAGCGGCCCTAAATTACTTACCTATATATAATAAGTTTCAGTAACAACCATTTTTCAAATATTTCGGCCTCTAGGCAGTGTTGGAAAAAATATGAAGAGAGGATGTAATAACTTAAACTAATTTAAGGTGGTCGAATTTCGACCACGGGATATGCTAATATATATTATAAGTCAAACAATGTTGTTGGTATATGTCTATCAAATCCAAATTTTTTTATTGAAATATAGACCGTATCTGAAAGGAGTGGTGGCTCTGATTGTGGACTTTCAAATATTCCTAAGAACTGTTTTTGCCATCTCCTATTAATAATTACCGGTCTTTAATGGACTGATTTTTTTCGGTTAGTTGTCAAATTACCCGCCGTTTAGTGTGAACCGACTTTTATGAAAGCGGCCCTAAATTACTTAACTATTTATAATAAATTTCAGTAACAACCATTTTTCAAATTTTTCAGCCTCTAGGCAGTGTTGGAAAAAATATGAAGAGAGGATGTAATAACTTAAACTAATTTAAGGTGGTCGAATTTCGACCACGGGATATGCTAGTATATATTATAAGTCAAACAATGTTGTTGGTATATGTCCATCAAATCCAAATTTTTTTATTGAAATATTGACCGAATCTGAAAGGAGTTGTGGCTCTGATGCTGGACTTTCAAACATTCCTAAGGACGGTTTTTGCCATCTCCTATTAATAATTACCGGTCTTTAATGGACTAATTTTTTCGTTTGGTTGTCAAATTACCCGCCGTTTAGTGCGAACCGACTTTTATGAAAGCGGCCCTAAATTACTTAACTATATATAATAAGTTTCAGTAACAACCATTTTTCAAATATTTCGGCCTCTAGGCAGTGCTGGAAAAAATACGAACAGAGGATTTAATAACTTAAACTAATTTAAGGTGGTCGAATTTCGACCACGGGATATGCTAGTATATATTATAAGTCAAACAATGTTGTTGGTATATGTCTATCAAATCCAAATTTTTTTGATTGAAATATAGACCGAATCTGAAAGGAGTTGTGGCTCTGATGATGGACTTTCAAACATTCCTAAGAACTGTTTTTGCCATCTCCTATTAATAAGTGATGGAAAAAATATGAACAGAGGATTTAATAACTTAAACTAGTTTAAGATGGTCGAATTTCGACCACGGGATATACTAGTATATATTATAAGTCTAACAATGTTGTTGTAAGTACTGTTTTTGCAATCTCCTATTAATAATTACCGGTTTTTAATGGACTGATTTTTTTCGGTTGGTTGTCAAATTACCCGCCGTTTAGTGTGAACCGACTTATATGGAAGCGGCCCTAAATTACTTAACTATTTATAATAGATTTCAGTAACAACCATTTTTAAAATTTTTCAGCCTCTAGGCAGTGCTGGAAAAAATATGAACAGAGGATGTAATAACTTAAACTAATTTAAGGTGGTCGAATTTCGACCACGGGATATACTAGTATATATTATAAGTCAAACAATTTTGTTGGTATATGTCTATCAAATCCAAATTTTTTATTGAAATATAGACCGAATCTGAAAGGAGTTGTGGCTCTGATGGTGGACTTTCAAACATTCCTAAGTACTGTTTTTGCAATCGCCTATTAATAATCACCGGTTTTTAATGGACTGATTTTTTTCGGTTGGTTGTCAAATTACCCGCCGTTTAGTGTGAACCGACTTTTATGAAAGCGGCCCTAAATTACTCAACTATATATAATAAATTTCAGTAACATACATTTCTCAAATATTTCGGCCTCTAGGCAGTGCTGGAAAAAATATGAACTGAGGATTTAATAACTTAAACTAATTTAAGGTGGTCGGATTTCGACCACGGGATATACTAGTATATATTATAAGTCAAACAATGTTGTTGGTATATGTCTATCAAATCCAAATTTTTTTATTGAAATATAGACCGAATCTGAAAGGAGTTGTGGCTCTGATGGTGGACTTTCAAACATTCCTAAGTACTGTTTTTGCCATCTCCTATTAATAATTACCGGTCTTTAATGGACTGATTTATTTCGGTTGGTTGTCAAATTACCCGCCGATTAGTGTGAACCGACTTTAATGAAAGCGGCCCTAAATTACTTAACTATATATAATAAATTTCAGTAACATACATTTCTCAAATATTTCGGCCTCTAGGCAGTGCTGGAAAAAATATGAACTGAGGATTTAATAACTTAAACTAATTTAAGGTGGTCGGATTTCGACCACGGGATATACTAGTATATATTATAAGTCAAACAATGTTGTTGGTATATGTCTATCAAATCCAAATTTTTTTATTGAAATATAGACCGAATCTGAAAGGAGTTGTGGCTCTGATGGTGGACTTTCAAACAATCCTAATAACTGTTTTTGCAATCGCCTATTAATAATTACCGGTTTTTAATGGACTGATTTTTTTCGGTTGGTTGTCAAATTACCCGCCGTTTAGTGTGAACCGACTTATATGGAAGCGGCCCTAAATTACTTAACTATTTATAATAGATTTCAGTAACAACCGTTTTTAAAATTTTTCAGCCTCTAGGCAGTGCTGGAAAAAATATGAACAGAGGATGTAATAACTTAAACTAATTTAAGGTGGTCGAATTTCGACCACGGGATATACTAGTATATATTATAAGTCAAACAATTTTGTTGGTATATGTCTATCAAATCCAAATTTTTTTATTGAAATATAGACCGAATCTGAAAGGAGTTGTGGCTCTGATGGTGGACTTTCAAACATTCCTAAGAACTGTTTTTGCCATCTCCTATTAATAAACCGGTTTTTAATGGACTGATTTTTTTCGGTTGGTTGTCAAATTACCCGCCGTTTAGTGTGAACCGACTTTTATGAAAGCGGCCCTAAATTACTCAACTATATATAATAAATTTCAGTAACATACATTTCTCAAATATTTCGGCCTCTAGGCAGTGCTGGAAAAAATATGAACAGAGGATTTAATAACTTAAACTAATTTAAGGTGGTCGAATTTCGACCACGGGATATACTAGTATATATTATAAGTCTAACAATGTTGTTGGTATATGTCCATCAAATCCAAATTTTTTTATTGAAATATTGGCCGAATCTGAAAGGAGTTGTGGCTCTGATGGTGGACTTTCAAACATTCCTAAGGACTCTTTTTGCCATCTCCTATTAATAATTATCCGTCTTTAATGGACTGATTTTTTCGTTTGGTTGTCAAATTACCCGCCGTTTAGTGTGAACCAACTTTTCTGCAAGTGGCCCTTAATTACTTAACTATTTATAATAAATTTCAGTAACAACCATTTTTCAAATATTTCAGCCTCTAGGCAGTGCTGGAAAAATTACGAACAAAGGATTTAATAACTTAAACTAATTTAAGGTGGTCGAATTTCGACCACGGGATATACTAGTATATATTATAAGTCAAACAATGTTGTTGGTATATGTCTATCAAATCCAAATTTTTTTGATTGAAATATAGACCGAATCTGAAAGGAGTTGTGGCTCTGATGATGGACTTTCAAACATTCCTAAGAACTGTTTTTGCCATCTCCTATTAATAAGTGCTGGAAAAAATATGAACAGAGGATTTAATAACTTAAACTAATTTAAGGTGGTCGAATTTCGACCACGGGATATGCTAGTATATATTATAAGTCAAACAATGTTGTTGGTATATGTCTATCAAATCCAAATTTTTTTATTGAAATATAGACCGTATCTGAAAGGAGTGGTGGCTCTGATGGTGGACTTTCAAACATTCCTAAGAACTGTTTTTGCCATCTCCTATTAATAATTACCGGTCTTTAATGGACTGATTTTTTTCGGTTAGTTGTCAAATTACCCGCCGTTTAGTGTGAACCGACTTTTATGAAAGCGGCCCTAAATTACTTAACTATTTATAATAAATTTCAGTAACACCCATTTTTCAAATTTTTCAGCCTCTAGGCAGTGTTGGAAAAAATATGAAGAGAGGATGTAATAACTTAAACTAATTTAAGGTGGTCGAATTTCGACCACGGGATATACTAGTATATATTATAAGTCAAACAATGTTGTTGGTATATGTCTATCAAATCCAAATTTTTTTGATTGAAATATAGACCGAATCTGAAAGGAGTTGTGGCTCTGATGATGGACTTTCAAACATTCCTAAGAACTGTTTTTGCCATCTCCTATTAATAAGTGCTGGAAAAAATATGAACAGAGGATTTAATAACTTAAACTAGTTTAAGATGGTCGAATTTCGACCACGGGATATACTAGTATATATTATAAGTCTAACAATGTTGTTGGTATATGTCCATCAAGTCCAAATTTTTTAATTGAAATATTGACCGAATCTGAAAGCAGTGGTGGCTCTGATGGTGGACTTTCAAACATTCCTAAGTACTGTTTTTGCAATCTCCTATTAATAATTACCGGTTTTTAATGGACTGATTTTTTTCGGTTGGTTGTCAAATTACCCGCCGTTTAGTGCGAACCGACTTTTATGAAAGCGGCCCTAAATTACTCAACTATATATAATAAATTTCAGTAACATACATTTCTCAAATATTTCGGCCTCTAGGCAGAACTGAGGATTTAATAAGTTAAACTAATTTAAGGTGTTCGGATTTCGACCACGGGATATACTAGTATATATTATAAGTCAAACAATGTTGTTGGTATATGTCTATCAAATCCAAATTTTTTTATTGAAATATAGACCGAATCTGAAAGGAGTTGTGGCTCTGATGGTGGACTTTCAAACATTCCTAAGTACTGTTTTTGCAATCTGAAAGGAGTTGTGGCTCTGATGGTGGACTTTCAAACATTCCTAAGTACTGTTTTTGCAATCTCCTATTAATAATTACCGGTTTTTAATGGACTGATTTTTTTCGGCTGGTTGTCAAATTACCCGCCGTTTAGTGTGAACCGACTTATATGGAAGCGGCCCTAAATTACTTAACTATTTATAATAGATTTCAGTAACAACCATTTTTAAAATTTTTCAGCCTCTAGGCAGTGCTGGAAAAAATATGAACAGAGGATGTAATAACTTAAACTAATTTAAGGTGGTCGAATTTCGACCACGGGATATACTAGTATATATTATAAGTCAAACAATTTTGTTGGTATATGTCTATCAAATCCAAATTTTTTATTGAAATATAGACCGAATCTGAAAGGAGTTGTGGCTCTGATGGTGGACTTTCAAACATTCCTAAGTACTGTTTTTGCAATCTCCTATTAATAACTACCGGTTTTTAATGGACTGATTTTTTTCGGTTGGTTGTCAAATTACCCGCCGTTTAGTGTGAACCGACTTTTATGAAAGCGGCCCTAAATTACTCAACTATATATAATAAATTTCAGTAACATACATTTCTCAAATATTTCGGCCTCTAGGCAGTGCTGGAAAAAATATGAACTGAGGATTTAATAACTTAAACTAATTTAAGGTGGTCGGATTTCGGCCACGGGATATACTAGTATATATTATAAGTCAAACAATGTTGTTGGTATATGTCTATCAAATCCAAATTTTTTTATTGAAATATAGACCGAATCTGAAAGGAGTTGTGGCTCTGATGGTGGACTTTCAAACATTCCTAAGTACTGTTTTTGCAATCTCCTATTAATAATTACCGGTTTTTAATGGACTGATTTTTTTCGGTTGGTTGTCAAATTACCCGCCGTTTAGTGTGAACCGACTTATATGAAAGCGGCCCTAAATTACTTAACTATTTATAATAGATTTCAGTAACAACCATTTTTAAAATTTTTCAGCCTCTAGGCAGTGCTGGAAAAAATATGAACAGAGGATGTAATAACTTAAACTAATTTAAGGTGGTCGAATTTCGACCACGGGATATACTAGTATATATTATAAGTCAAACAATTTTGTTGGTATATGTCTATCAAATCCAAATTTTTTTATTGAAATATAGACCGAATCTGAAAGGAGTTGTGGCTCTGATGGTGGACTTTCAAACATTCCTAAGAACTGTTTTTGCCATCTTCTATTAATAAACCGATTTTTAATGGACTGATTTTTTTCGGTTGGTTGTCAAATTACCCGCCGTTTAGTGTTAACCGACTTTTATGAAAGCGGCCCTAAATTACTCAACTATATATAATAAATTTCAGTAACATACATTTCTCAAATATTTCGGCCTCTAGGCAGTGCTGGAAAAAATATGAACTGAGGATTTAATAACTTAAACTAATTTAAGGTGGTCGGATTTCGACCACGGGATATATTTACTAGTATATATTATAAGTCAAACAATGTTGTTGGTATATGTCTATCAAATCCAAATTTTTTTATTGAACTATAGACCGAATCTGAAAGGAGTTGTGGCTCTGATGGTGGACTTTCAAACATTCCTAAGTACTGTTTTTGCAATCTCCTATTAATAATTACCGGTTTTTAATGGACTGATTTTTTTCGGTTGGTTGTCAAATTACCCGCCGTTTAGTGTGAACCGACTTATATGGAAGCGGCCCTAAATTACTTAACTATTTATAATAGATTTCAGTAACAACCATTTTTTAAATTTTTCAGCCTCTAGGCAGTGCTGGAAAAAATATGAACAGAGGATGCAATAACTTAAACTAATTTAAGGTGGTCGAATTTCGACCACGGGATATACTAGTATATATTATAAGTCAAACAATTTTGTTGGTATATGTCTATCAAATCCAAATTTTTTTATTGAAATATAGACCGAATCTGAAAGGAGTTGTGGCTCTGATGGTGGACTTTCAAACATTCCTAAGAACTGTTTTTGCCATCTCCTATTAATAAGTGCTGGAAAAAATATGAACAGAGGATTTAATAACTTAAACTAGTTTAAGATGGTCGAATTTCGACCACGGGATATACTAGTATATATTATAAGTCTAACAATTTTGTTGGTATATGTCTATCAAATCCAAATTTTTTAATTGAAATATTGACCGAATCTGAAAGCAGTGGTGGCTATGATGGTGGACTTTCAAACATTCCTAAGAACTGTTTTTGCCATCTCCTATTAATAATTACCGGTTTTTAATGGACTGATTTTTTTCGGTTGGTTGTCAAATTACCCGCCGTTTAGTGTGAACCGACTTTTATGAAAGCGGCCCTAAATTACTCAACTATATATAATAAATTTCAGTAACAAGCATTTTTCAAATATTTCAGCCTCTAGGCAGTGCTGGAAAAAATACGAACAGAGGATTTAATAACTTAAACTAATTTAAGGTGGTCGAATTTCGACCACGGGATATACTCGTATATATTATAAGTCAAACAATGTGGTTGGTATATGTCTATCAAATCCAAATTTTTTTATTGAAATATAGACCGAATCTGAAAGGAGTTGTGGCTCTGATGGTGGACTTTCAAACATTCCTAAGAACTGATTTTTTTCGGTTGGTTGTCAAATTACCCGCCGTTTAGTGTGAACCAACTTTTCTGGAAGTGGCCCTAAATTACTTAACTATTTATAATAAATTTCAGTAACAACCATTTCTCAAATATTTCGGCCTCTAGGCAGTGCTGGAAAAAATTTGAACTGATTATTTAATAACTTAAACTAATTTAAGGTGGTCGAATTTCGACCACGGGATATACTAGTATATATTATAAGTCAAACAATGTTGTTGGTATATGTCCATCAAATCCAAATTTTTTTTATTGAAATATAGACCGAATCTGAAAGGAGTTGTGGCTCTGATGGTGGACTTTCAAACATTCCTAAGAACTGATTTTTTTCGGTTGGTTGTCAAATTACCCGCCGTTTAGTGTGAACCGACTTTTATGAAAGCGGCCCTAAATTACTCAACTATATATAATAAATTTCAGTAACATACATTTCTCAAATATTTCGGCCTCTAGGCAGTGCTGGAAAAAATATGAACTGAGGATTTAATAACTTAAACTAATTTAAGGTGGTCGAATTTCGACCACGGGATATACTAGTATATATTATAAGTCAAACAATGTTGTTGGTATATGTCCATCAAATCCAAATTTTTTTATTGAAATATAGACCGAATCTGAAAGGAGTTGTGGCTCTGATGGTGGACTTTCAAACATTCCTAAGAACTGATTTTTTTCGGTTGGTTGTCAAATTACCCGCCGTTTAGTGTGAACCAACTTTTCTGGAATTGGCCCTAAATTACTTAACTATTTATAATAAATTTCAGTAACAACCATTTCTCAAATATTTCGGCCTCTAGGCAGTGCTGGAAAAAATATGAACTGAGGATTTAATAACTTAAACTAATTTAAGGTGGTCGAATTTCGACCACGGGATATACTAGTATACATTATAAGTCAAACAATGTTGTTGGTATATGTCCATCAAATCCAAATTTTTTTATTGAAATATAGACCGAATCTGAAAGGAGTTGTGGCTCTGATGGTGGACTTTCAAACATTCCTAAGAACTGACTTTTTTCGGTTGGTTGTCAAATTACCCGCCGTTTAGTGTGAACCGACTTTTATAAAAGCGGCCCTAAATGACTCAACTATATATAATAAATTTCAGTAACATACATTTCTCAAATATTTCGGCCTCTAGGCAGTGCTGGAAAAAATATGAACTGAGGATTTAATAACTTGAACTAATTTAAGATGGTCGGATTTCGACCACGGGATATACTAGTATATATTATAAGTCAAACAATGTTGTTGGTATATGTCTATCAAATCCAAATTTTTTTATTGAAATATGGACCGAATCTGAAAGGAGTTGTGGTTCTGATGGTGGACTTTCAAACATTATTAAGAACTGATTTTTTTCGGTTGGTTGTCAAATTACCCGCCGTTTAGTGTGAACTGACTTTTATGAAAGCGGCCCTAAATTACTCAACTATATATAATAAATTTCAGTAACATACATTTCTCAAATATTTCGGCCTCTAAGCAGTGCTGGAAAAAATATGAACTGAGGATTTAATAACTTAAACTAATTTAAGGTGGTCGGATTTCGACCACGGGATATACTAGTATATATTATAAGTCTAACAATGTTGTTGGTATATGTCTATTAAATCCAAATTTTTATTGAAATATAGACCGAATCTGAAAGGAGTTGTGGCTCTGATGGTGGACTTTCAAACATTCCTAAGTACTGTTTTTGCAATCTCCTATTAATAACTACCGGTTTTTAATGGACTGATTTTTTTCGGTTGGTTGTCAAATTACCCGCCGTTTAGTGTGACCGACTTATATGGAAGCGGCCCTAAATTACTTAACTATTTATAATAGATTTCAGTAACAACCATTTTTAAAATTTTTCAGCCTCTAGGTAGTGCTGGAAAATATATGAACAGAGGATGTAATAACTTAAACTAATTTAAGGTGGTCGAATTTCGACCACGGGATATACTCGTATATATTATAAGTCAAACAATGTGGTTGGTATATGTCTATCAAATCCAAATTTTTTTATTGAAATATAGACCGAATCTGAAAGGAGTTGTGGCTCTGATGGTGGACTTTCAAACATTCCTAAGAACTGATTTTTTTCGGTTGGTTGTCAAATTACCCGCCGTTTAGTGTGAACCGACT
The DNA here is from genome assembly GCA_949987695.1 of Merzomyia westermanni. Lineage (NCBI taxonomy): Eukaryota > Metazoa > Arthropoda > Insecta > Diptera > Tephritidae > Merzomyia > Merzomyia westermanni. The sequence continues at coordinate 69,654,896 of OX465292.1, forward strand.
TTTATGAAAGCGGCCCTAAATTACTCAACTATATATAATAAATTTCAGTAACAAGCATTTTTCAAATATTTCAGCCTCTAGGCAGTGCTGGAAAAAATACGAACAGAGGATTTAATAACTTAAACTAATTTAAGGTGGTCGAATTTCGACCACGGGATATACTCGTATATATTATAAGTCAAACAATGTGGTTGGTATATGTCTATCAAATCCAAATTTTTTTATTGAAATATAGACCGAATCTGAAAGGAGTTGTGGCTCTGATGGTGGACTTTCAAACATTCCTAAGAACTGATTTTTTTCGGTTGGTTGTCAAATTACCCGCCGTTTAGTGTGAACCAACTTTTCTGGAAGTGGCCCTAAATTACTTAACTATTTATAATAAATTTCAGTAACAACCATTTCTCAAATATTTCGGCCTCTAGGCAGTGCTGGAAAAAATTTGAACTGATTATTTAATAACTTAAACTAATTTAAGGTGGTCGAATTTCGACCACGGGATATACTAGTATATATTATAAGTCAAACAATGTTGTTGGTATATGTCCATCAAATCCAAATTTTTTTTATTGAAATATAGACCGAATCTGAAAGGAGTTGTGGCTCTGATGGTGGACTTTCAAACATTCCTAAGAACTGATTTTTTTCGGTTGGTTGTCAAATTACCCGCCGTTTAGTGTGAACCGACTTTTATGAAAGCGGCCCTAAATTACTCAACTATATATAATAAATTTCAGTAACATACATTTCTCAAATATTTCGGCCTCTAGGCAGTGCTGGAAAAAATATGAACTGAGGATTTAATAACTTAAACTAATTTAAGGTGGTCGAATTTCGACCACGGGATATACTAGTATATATTATAAGTCAAACAATGTTGTTGGTATATGTCCATCAAATCCAAATTTTTTTATTGAAATATAGACCGAATCTGAAAGGAGTTGTGGCTCTGATGGTGGACTTTCAAACATTCCTAAGAACTGATTTTTTTCGGTTGGTTGTCAAATTACCCGCCGTTTAGTGTGAACCAACTTTTCTGGAATTGGCCCTAAATTACTTAACTATTTATAATAAATTTCAGTAACAACCATTTCTCAAATATTTCGGCCTCTAGGCAGTGCTGGAAAAAATATGAACTGAGGATTTAATAACTTAAACTAATTTAAGGTGGTCGAATTTCGACCACGGGATATACTAGTATACATTATAAGTCAAACAATGTTGTTGGTATATGTCCATCAAATCCAAATTTTTTTATTGAAATATAGACCGAATCTGAAAGGAGTTGTGGCTCTGATGGTGGACTTTCAAACATTCCTAAGAACTGACTTTTTTCGGTTGGTTGTCAAATTACCCGCCGTTTAGTGTGAACCGACTTTTATAAAAGCGGCCCTAAATGACTCAACTATATATAATAAATTTCAGTAACATACATTTCTCAAATATTTCGGCCTCTAGGCAGTGCTGGAAAAAATATGAACTGAGGATTTAATAACTTGAACTAATTTAAGATGGTCGGATTTCGACCACGGGATATACTAGTATATATTATAAGTCAAACAATGTTGTTGGTATATGTCTATCAAATCCAAATTTTTTTATTGAAATATGGACCGAATCTGAAAGGAGTTGTGGTTCTGATGGTGGACTTTCAAACATTATTAAGAACTGATTTTTTTCGGTTGGTTGTCAAATTACCCGCCGTTTAGTGTGAACTGACTTTTATGAAAGCGGCCCTAAATTACTCAACTATATATAATAAATTTCAGTAACATACATTTCTCAAATATTTCGGCCTCTAAGCAGTGCTGGAAAAAATATGAACTGAGGATTTAATAACTTAAACTAATTTAAGGTGGTCGGATTTCGACCACGGGATATACTAGTATATATTATAAGTCTAACAATGTTGTTGGTATATGTCTATTAAATCCAAATTTTTATTGAAATATAGACCGAATCTGAAAGGAGTTGTGGCTCTGATGGTGGACTTTCAAACATTCCTAAGTACTGTTTTTGCAATCTCCTATTAATAACTACCGGTTTTTAATGGACTGATTTTTTTCGGTTGGTTGTCAAATTACCCGCCGTTTAGTGTGACCGACTTATATGGAAGCGGCCCTAAATTACTTAACTATTTATAATAGATTTCAGTAACAACCATTTTTAAAATTTTTCAGCCTCTAGGTAGTGCTGGAAAATATATGAACAGAGGATGTAATAACTTAAACTAATTTAAGGTGGTCGAATTTCGACCACGGGATATACTAGTATATATTATAAGTCAAACAATTTTGTTGGTATATGTCTATCAAATCCAAATTTTTTTATTGAAATATAGACCGAATCTGAAAGGAGTTGTGGCTCTGATGGTGGACTTTCAAACATTCCTAAGTACTGTTTTTGCAATCTCCTATTAATAATTACCGGTTTTTAATGGACTGATTTTTTCGGTTGGTTGTCAAATTACCCGCTGTTTAGTGTGAACCGACTTATATGGAAGCGGCCCTAAATTACTTAACTATTTATAATAGATTTCAGTAACAACCATTTTTAAAATTTTTCAGCCTCTAGGCAGTGCTGGAAAAAATATGAACAGAGGATGTAATAACTTAAACTAATTTAAGGTGGTCGAATTTCGACCACGGGATATACTAGTATATATTATAAGTCAAACAATTTTGTTGGTATATGTCTATCAAATCCAAATTTTTTTATTGAAATATAGACCGAATCTGAAAGGAGTTGTGGCTCTGATGGTGGACTTTCAAACATTCCTAAGAACTGATTTTTTTCGGTTGGTTGTCAAATTACCCGCCGTTTAGTGTGAACCAACTTTTCTGGAATTGGCCCTAAATTACTTAACTATTTATAATAAATTTCAGTAAGAACCATTTCTCAAATATTTCGGCCTCTAGGCAGTGCTGGAAAAAATATGAACTGAGGATTTAATAACTTAAACTAATTTAAGGTGGTCGAATTTCGACCACGGGATATACTAGTATACATTATAAGTCAAACAATGTTGTTGGTATATGTCCATCAAATCCAAATTTTTTTATTGAAATATAGACCGAATCTGAAAGGAGTTGTGGCTCTGATGGTGGACTTTCAAACATTCCTAAGAACTGACTTTTTTCGGTTGGTTGTCAAATTACCCGCCGTTTAGTGTGAACCGACTTTTATAAAAGCGGCCCTAAATGACTCAACTATATATAATAAATTTCAGTAACATACATTTCTCAAATATTTCGGCCTCTAGGCAGTGCTGGAAAAAATATGAACTGAGGATTTAATAACTTAAACTAATTTAAGATGGTCGGATTTCGACCACGGGATATACTAGTATATATTATAAGTCAAACAATGTTGTTGGTATATGTCTATCAAATCCAAATTTTTTTATTGAAATATGGACCGAATCTGAAAGGAGTTGTGGTTCTGATGGTGGACTTTCAAACATTATTAAGAACTGATTTTTTTCGGTTGGTTGTCAAATTACCCGCCGTTTAGTGTGAACCGACTTTTATGAAAGCGGCCCTAAATTACTCAACTATATATAATAAATTTCAGTAACATACATTTCTCAAATATTTCGGCCTCTAAGCAGTGCTGGAAAAAATATGAACTGAGGATTTAATAACTTAAACTAATTTAAGGTGGTCGGATTTCGACCACGGGATATACTAGTATATATTATAAGTCAAACAATGTTGTTGGTATATGTCTATCAAATCCAAATTTTTATTGAAATATAGACCGAATCTGAAAGGAGTTGTGGCTCTGATGGTGGACTTTCAAACATTCCTAAGTACTGTTTTTGCAATCTCCTATTAATAATTACCGGTTTTTAATGGACTGATTTTTTTCGGTTGGTTGTCAAATTACCCGCCGTTTAGTGTGAACCGACTTATATGGAAGCGGCCCTAAATTACTTAACTATTTATAATAGATTTCAGTAACAACCATTTTTAAAATTTTTCAGCCTCTAGGCAGTGCTGGAAAAAATATGAACAGAGGATGTAATAACTTAAACTAATTTAAGGTGGTCGAATTTCGACCACGGGATATACTAGTATATATTATAAGTCAAACAATTTTGTTGGTATATGTCTATCAAATCCAAATTTTTTTATTGAAATATAGACCGAATCTGAAAGGAGTTGTGGCTCTGATGGTGGACTTTCAAACATTCCTAAGTACTGTTTTTGCAATCTCCTATTAATAATTACCGGTTTTTAATGGACTGATTTTTTCGGTTGGTTGTCAAATTACCCGCCGTTTAGTGTGAACCGACTTATATGGAAGCGGCCCTAAATTACTTAACTATTTATAATACATTTCAGTAACAACCAATTTTAAAATTTTTCAGCCTCTAGGCAGTGCTGGAAAAAATATGAACAGAAAATGTAATAACTTAAACTAATTTAAGGTGGTCGAATTTCGACCACGGGATATACTAGTATATATTATAAGTCAAACAATTTTGTTGGTATATGTCTATCAATTCCAAATTTTTTTATTGAAATATAGACCGAATCTGAAAGGAGTTGTGGCTCTGATGGTGGACTTTCAAACATTCCTAAGTACTGTTTTTGCAATCTCCTATTAATAATTACCGGTTTTTAATGGACTGATTTTTTCGGTTGGTTGTCAAATTACCCGCCGTTTAGTGTGAACCGACTTATATGGAAGCGGCCCTAAATTACTTAACTATATATAATAGATTTCAGTAACAACCATTTTTAAAATTTTTCAGCCTCTAGGCAGTGCTGGAAAAAATATGAACAGAGGATGTAATAACTTAAACTAATTTAAGGTGGTCGAATTTCGACCACGGGATATACTAGTATATATTATAAGTCAAACAATTTTGTTGGTATATGTCTATCAAATCCAAATTTTTTTATTGAAATATCGACCGAATCTGAAAGGAGTTGTGGCTCTGATTGTGGACTTTCAAACATTCCTCAGTACTGTTTTTGCAATCTCCTATTAATAATTACCGGTTTTTAATGTAATAACTTAAACTAATTTAAGGTGGTCGAATTTCGACCACGGGATATACTAGTATATATTATAAGTCAAACAATTTTGTTGGTATATGTCTATCAAATCCAAATTTTTTTATTGAAATATAGACCGAATCTGAAAGGAGTTATGGCTCTGATGGTGGACTTTCAAACATTCCTAAGTACTGTTTTTGCAATCTCCTATTAATAATTACCGGTTTTTAATGGACTGATTTTTTTCGGTTGGTTGTCAAATTACCCGCCGTTTAGTGTGAGCCGACTTATATGGGAGAGGCCCTAAATTACTTAACTATTTATAATAGATTTCAGTAACAACCATTTTTAAAATTTTTCAGCCTCTAGGCAGTGCTGGAAAAAATATGAACAGAGGATGTAATAACTTAAACTAATTTAAGGTGGTCGAATTTCGACCACGGGATATACTAGTATATATTATAAGTCAAACAATTTTGTTGGTATATGTCTATCAAATCCAAATTTTTTTTTTGAAATAAAGACCGAATCTGAAAGGAGTTGTGGCTCTGATGGTGGACTTTCAAACATTCCTAAGTACTGTTTTTGTAATCTCCTATTAATAATTACCGGTTTTTAATGGACTGATTTTTTTCGGTCGGTTGTCAAATTACCCGCCGTTTAGTGTGAACCGACTTATATGGAAGCGGCCCTAAATTACTTAACTATTTATAATAGATTTCAGTAACAACCATTTTTAAAATTTTTCAGGCTCTATGCAGTGCTGGAAAATATATGAACAGAGGATGTAATAACTTAAACTAATTTAAGGTGGTCGAATTTCGACCACGGGATATACTAGTATATATTATAAGTCAAACAATTTTGTTGGTATATGTCTATCAAATCCAAATTTTTTTATTGAAATATCGACCGAATCTGAAAGGAGTTGTGGCTCTGATGGTGGACTTTCAAACATTCCTAAGTACTGTTTTTGCAATCTCCTATTAATAATTACCGGTTTTTAATGGACTGATTTTTTTCGGTTGGTTGTCAAATTACCCGCCGTTTAGTGTGAACCGACTTATATGGAAGCTTCCCTAAATTACTTAACTATTTATAATAGGTTTCAGTAACAACCATTTTTAAAATTTTTCAGCCTCTAGGCAGTGCTGGAAAAAATATGAACAGAGGATGTAATAACTTAAACTAATTTAAGGTGGTCGAATTTCGACCACGGGATATACTAGTATATATTATAAGTCAAACAATTTTGTTGGTATATGTCTATCAAATCCAAATTTTTTTATTGAAATATAGACCGAATCTGAAAGGAGTTGTGGCTCTGATGGTGGACTTTCAAACATTCCTAAGTACTGTTTTTGTAATCTCCTATTAATAATTACCGGTTTTTAATGGACTGATTTTTTTCGGTTGGTTGTCAAATTACCCGCCGTTTAGTGTGAACCGACTTATATGGAAGCGGCCCTAAATTACTTAACTATTTATAATAGATTTCAGTAACAACCATTTTTAAAATTTTTCACGCTCTATGCAGTGCTGGAAAATATATGAACAGAGGATGTAATAACTTAAACTAATTTAAGGTGGTCGAATTTCGACCACGGGATATACTAGTATATATTATAAGTCAAACAATTTTGTTGGTATATGTCTATCAAATCCAAATTTTTTTATTGAAATATAGACCGAATCTGAAAGGAGTTGTGGCTCTGATGGTGGACTTTCAAACATTCCTAAGTACTGTTTTTGTAATCTCCTATTAATAATTACCGGTTTTTAATGGACTGATTTTTTTCGGTTGGTTGTCAAATTACCCGCCGTTTAGTGTGAACCGACTTATATGGAAGCGGCCCTAAATTACTTAACTATTTATAATAGATTTCAGTAACAACCATTTTTAAAATTTTTCACGCTCTATGCAGTGCTGGAAAATATATGAACAGAGGATGTAATAACTTAAACTAATTTAAGGTGGTCGAATTTCGACCACGGGATATACTAGTATATATTATAAGTCAAACAATTTTGTTGGTATATGTCTATCAAATCCAAATTTTTTTATTGAAATATAGACCGAATCTGAAAGGAGTTGTGGCTCTGATGGTGGACTTTCAAACATTCCTAAGTACTGTTTTTGTAATCTCCTATTAATAATTACCGGTTTTTAATGGACTGATTTTTTTCGGTTGGTTGTCAAATTACCCGCCGTTTAGTGTGAACCGACTTATATGGAGCGGCCCTAAATTACTTAACTATTTATAATAGATTTCAGTAACAACCATTTTTAAAAATTTTCAGCCTCTAGGCAGTGCTGGAAAAAATATGAACAGAGGATGTAATAACTTAAACTAATTTAAGGTGGTCGAATTTCGACCACGGGATATACTAGTATATATTATAAGTCAAACAATTTTGTTGGTATATGTCTATCAAATCCAAATTTTTTTATTGAAATATAGACCGAATCTGAAAGGAGTTGTGGCTCTGATGGTGGACTTTCAAACATTCCTAAGTACTGTTTTTGCAATCTCCTATTAATAATTACCGGTTTTTAATGGACTGATTTTTTTCGGTTGGTTGTCAAATTACCCGCCGTTTAGTGTGAACCGACTTATATGGAAGCGGCCCTAAATTACTTAACTATTTATAATAGATTTCAGTAACAACCATTTTTAAAAATTTTCAGCCTCTAGGCAGTGCTGGAAAAAATATGAACAGAGGATGTAATAACTTAAACTAATTTAAGGTGGTCGAATTTCGACCACGGGATATACTAGTATATATTATAAGTCAAACAATTTTGTTGGTATATGTCTATCAAATCCAAATTATTTTATTGAAATATAGACCGAATCTGAAAGGAGTTGTGGCTCTGATGGTGGACTTTCAAACATTCCTAAGTACTGTTTTTGCAATCTCCTATTAATAATTACCGGTTTTTAATGGACTGATTTTTTCGGTTGGTTGTCAAATTACCCGCCGTTTAGTGTGAACCGACTTGTATGGAAGCGGCCCTAAATTACTTAACTATTTATAATAGATTTCAGTAACAACCATTTTTAAAATTTTTCAGCCTCTAGGCAGTGCTGGAAAAAATATGAACAGAGGATGTAATAACTTAAACTAATTTAAGGTGGTCGAATTTCGACCACGGGATATACTAGTATATATTATAAGTCAAACAATTTTGTTGGTATATGTCTATCAAATCCAAATTTTTTTATTGAAATATAGACCGAATCTGAAAGGAGTTGTGGCTCTGATGGTGGACTTTCAAACATTCCTAAGTACTGTTTTTGCAATCTCCTATTAATAATTACCGGTTTTTAATGGACTGATTTTTTCGGTTGGTTGTCAAATTACCCGCTGTTTAGTGTGAACCGACTTATATGGAAGCAGCCCTAAATTACTTAACTATTTATAATAGATTTCAGTAACAACCATTTTTAAAATTTTTCAGCCTCTAGGCAGTGCTGGAAAAAATATGAACAGAGGATGTAATAACTTAAACTAATTTAAGGTGGTCGAATTTCGACCACGGGATATACTAGTATATATTATAAGTCAAACAATTTTGTTGGTATATGTCTATCAAATCCAAATTTTTTTATTGAAATATCGACCGAATCTGAAAGGAGTTGTGGCTCTGATGGTGGACTTTCAAACATTCCTAAGTACTGTTTTTGTAATCTCCTATTAATAATTACCGGTTTTTAATGGACTGATTTTTTTCGGTTGGTTGTCAAATTACCCGCCGTTTAGTGTGAACCGACTTATATGGAAGCGGCCCTAAATTACTTAACTATTTATAATAGATTTCAGTAACAACCATTTTTAAAATTTTTCAGGCTCTATGCAGTGCTGGAAAATATATGAACAGAGGATGTAATAACTTAAACTAATTTAAGGTGGTCGAATTTCGACCACGGGATATACTAGTATATATTATAAGTCAAACAATTTTGTTGGTATATGTCTATCAAATCCAAATTTTTTTATTGAAATATAGACCGAATCTGAAAGGAGTTGTGGCTCTGGTGGTGGACTTTCAAACATTCCTAAGTACTGTTTTTGTAATCTCCTATTAATAATTACCGGTTTTTAATGGACTGATTTTTTTCGGTTGGTTGTCAAATTACCCGCCGTTTAGTGTGAACCGACTTATATGGAAGCGGCCCTAAATTACTTAACTATTTATAATAGATTTCAGTAACAACCATTTTTAAAAATTTTCAGCCTCTAGGCAGTGCTGGAAAAAATATGAACAGAGGATGTAATAACTTAAACTAATTTAAGGTGGTCGAATTTCGACCACGGGATATACTAGTATATATTATAAGTCAAACAATTTTGTTGGTATATGTCTATCAAATCCAAATTTTTTTATTGAAATATAGACCGAATCTGAAAGGAGTTGTGGCTCTGATGGTGGACTTTCAAACATTCCTAAGTACTGTTTTTGTAATCTCCTATTAATAATTACCGGTTTTTAATGGACTGATTTTTTTCGGTTGGTTGTCAAATTACCCGCCGTTTAGTGTGAACCGACTTATATGGAAGCGGCCCTAAATTACTTAACTATTTATAATAGATTTCAGTAACAACCATTTTTAAAAATTTTCAGCCTCTAGGCAGTGCTGGAAAAAATATGAACAGAGGATGTAATAACTTAAACTAATTTAAGGTGGTCGAATTTCGACCACGGGATATACTAGTATATATTATAAGTCAAACAATTTTGTTGGTATATGTCTATCAAATCCAAATTTTTTTATTGAAATATAGACCGAATCTGAAAGGAGTTGTGGCTCTGATGGTGGACTTTCAAACATTCCTAAGTACTGGTTTTGCAATCTCCCATTAATAATTACCGGTTTTTAATGGACTGATTTTTTCGGTTGGTTGTCAAATTACCCGCTGTTTAGTGTGAACCGACTTATATGGAAGCGGCCCTAAATTACTTAACTATTTATAATAGATTTCAGTAACAACCATTTTTAAAAATTTTCAGCCTCTAGGCAGTGCTGGAAAAAATATGAACAGAGGATGTAATAACTTAAACTAATTTAAGGTGGTCGAATTTCGACCACGGGATATACTAGTATATATTATAAGTCAAACAATTTTGTTGGTATATGTCTATCAAATCCAAATTTTTTTATTGAAATATAGACCGAATCTGAAAGGAGTTGTGGCTCTGATGGTGGACTTTCAAACATTCCTAAGTACTGTTTTTGCAATCTCCTATTAATAATTACCGGTTTTTAATGGACTGATTTTTTTCGGTTGGTTGTCAAAATACCCGCCGTTTAGTGTGAACCGACTTATATGGAAGCGGCCCTAAATTACTTAACTATTTATAATAGATTTCAGTAACAACCATTTTAAAATTTTTCAGCCTCTAGGCAGTGCTGGAAAAAATATGAACAGAGGATGTAATAACTTAAACTAATTTAAGGTGGTCGAATTTCGACCACGGGATATACTAGTATATATTATAAGTCAAACAATTTTGTTGGTATATGTCTATCAAATCCAAATTTTTTTATTGAAATATAGACCGAATCTGAAAGGAGTTGTGGCTCTGATGGTGGACTTTCAAACATTCCTAAGTACTGTTTTTGCAATCTCCTATTAATAATTACCGGTTTTTAATGGACTGATTTTTTCGGTTGGTTGTCAAATTACTCGCCGTTTAGTGTGAACCGACTTATATGGAAGCGGCCCTAAATTACTTAACTATTTATAATACATTTCAGTAACAACCAATTTTAAAATTTTTCAGCCTCTAGGCAGTGCTGGAAAAAATATGAACAGAAAATGTAATAACTTAAACTAATTTAAGGTGGTCGAATTTCGACCACGGGATATACTAGTATATATTATAAGTCAAACAATTTTGTTGGTATATGTCTATCAAATCCAAATTTTTTTATTGAAATATAGACCGAATCTGAAAGGAGTTGTGGCTCTGATGGTGGACTTTCAAACATTCCTAAGTACTGTTTTTGCAATCTCCTATTAATAATTACCGGTTTTTAATGGACTGATTTTTTCGGTTGGTTGTCAAATTACCCGCCGTTTAGTGTGAACCGACTTATATGGAAGCGGCCCTAAATTACTTAACTATATATAATAGATTTCAGTAACAACCATTTTTAAAATTTTTCAGCCTCTAGGCAGTGCTGGAAAAAATATGAACAGAGGATGTAATAACTTAAACTAATTTAAGGTGGTCGAATTTCGACCACGGGATATACTAGTATATATTATAAGTCAAACAATTTTGTTGGTATATGTCTATCAAATCCAAATTTTTTTATTGAAATATCGACCGAATCTGAAAGGAGTTGTGGCTCTGATTGTGGACTTTCAAACATTCCTTAGTACTGTTTTTGCAATCTCCTATTAATAATTACCGGTTTTTAATGTAATAACTTAAACTAATTTAAGGTGGTCGAATTTCGACCACGGGACATACTAGTATATATTATAAGTCAAACAATTTTGTTGGTATATGTCTATCAAATCCAAATTTTTTTATTGAAATATAGACCGAATCTGAAAGGAGTTGTGGCTCTGATGGTGGACTTTCAAACATTCCTAAGTACTGTTTTTGCAATCTCCTATTAATAATTACCGGTTTTTAATGGACTGATTTTTTTCGGTTGGTTGTCAAATTACCCGCCGTTTAGTGTGAGCCGACTTATATGGGAGCGGCCCTAAATTACTTAACTATTTATAATAGATTTCAGTAACAACCATTTTTAAAATTTTTCAGCCTCTAGGCAGTGCTGGAAAAAATATGAACAGAGGATGTAATAACTTAAACTAATTTAAGGTGGTCGAATTTCGACCACGGGATATACTAGCATATATTATAAGTCAAACAATTTTGTTGGTATATGTCTATCAAATCCAAATTTTTTTTTTGAAATATAGACCGAATCTGAAAGGAGTTGTGGCTCTGATGGTGGACTTTCAAAAATTCCTGAGTACTGTTTTTGTAATCTCCTATTAATAATTACCGGTTTTTAATGGACTGATTTTTTTCGGTTGGTTGTCAAATTACCCGCCGTTTAGTGTGAACCGACTTATATGGAAGCGGCCCTAAATTACTTAACTATTTATAATAGATTTCAGTAACAACCATTTTTAAAATTTTTCAGGCTCTATGCAGTGCTGGAAAATATATGAACAGAGGATGTAATAACTTAAACTAATTTAAGGTGGTCGAATTTCGACCACGGGATATACTAGTATATATTATAAGTCAAACAATTTTGTTGGTATATGTCTATCAAATCCAAATTTTTTTATTGAAATATCGACCGAATCTGAAAGGAGTTGTGGCTCTGATGGTGGACTTTCAAACATTCCTAAGTACTGTTTTTGCAATCTCCTATTAATAATTACCGGTTTTTAATGGACTGATTTTTTTCGGTTGGTTGTCAAATTACCCGCCGTTTAGTGTTAACCGACTTATATGGAAGCGGCCCTAAATTACTTAACTATTTATAATAGATTTCAGTAACAACCATTTTTAAAATTTTTCAGCCTCTAGGCAGTGCTGGAAAAAATATGAACAGAGGATGTAATAACTTAAACTAATTTAAGGTGGTCGAATTTCGACCACGGGATATACTAGTATATATTATAAGTCAAACAATTTTGTTGGTATATGTCTATCAAATCCAAATTTTTTTATTGAAATATAGACCGAATCTGAAAGGAGTTGTGGCTCTGATGGTGGACTTTCAAACATTCCTAAGTACTGTTTTTGCAATCTCCTATTAATAATTACCGGTTTTTAATGGACTGATTTTTTCGGTTGGTTGTCAAATTACCCGCCGTTTAGTGTGAACCGACTTGTATGGAAGCGGCCCTAAATTACTTAACTATTTATAATAGATTTCAGTAACAACCATTTTTAAAATTTTTCAAGCTTTTTGCAGTGCTGGAAAATATATGAACAGAGGATGTAATAACTTAAACTAATTTAAGGTGGTCGAATTTCGACCACGGGATATACTAGTATATATTATAAGTCAAACAATTTTGTTGGTATATGTCTATCAAATCCAAATTTTTTTATTGAAATATAGACCGAATCTGAAAGGAGTTGTGGCTCTGATGGTGGACTTTCAAACATTCCTAAGTACTGTTTTTGGAATCTCCTATTAATAATTACCGGTTTTTAATGGACTGATTTTTTCGGTTGGTTGTCAAATTACCCGCCGTTTAGTGTGAACCGACTTGTATGGAAGCGGCCCTAAATTACTTAACTATTTATAATAGATTTCAGTAACAACCATTTTTAAAATTTTTCAGCCTCTAGGCAGTGCTGGAAAAAATATGAACAGAGGATGTAATAACTTAAACTAATTTAAGGTGGTCGAATTTCGACCACGGGATATACTAGTATATATTATAAGTCAAACAATTTTGTTGGTATATGTCTATCAAATCCAAATTTTTTTATTGAAATATAGACCGAATCTGAAAGGAGTTGTGGCTCTGATGGTGGACTTTCAAACATTCCTAAGTACTGTTTTTGCAATCTCTTATTAATAATTACCGGTTTTTAATGGACTGATTTTTTCGGTTGGTTGTCAAATTACCCGCTGTTTAGTGTGAACCGACTTATATGGAAGCAGCCCTAAATTACTTAACTATTTATAATAGATTTCAGTAACAACCATTTTTAAAATTTTTCAGCCTCTAGGCAGTGCTGGAAAAAATATGAACAGAGGATGTAATAACTTAAACTAATTTAAGGTGGTCGAATTTCGACCACGGGATATACTAGTATATATTATAAGTCAAACAATTTTGTTGGTATATGTCTATCAAATCCAAATTTTTTTATTGAAATATAGACCGAATCTGAAAGGAGTTGTGGCTCTGATGGTGGACTTTCAAACATTCCTAAGTACTGTTTTTGCAATCTCCTATTAATAATTACCGGTTTTTAATGGACTGATTTTTTTCGGTTGGTTGTCAAATTACCCGCCGTTTAGTGTGAACCGACTTTTATGAAAGCGGCCCTAAATTACTCAACTATATATAATAAATTTCAGTAACATACATTTCTCAAATATTTCGGCCTCTATGCAGTGCTGGAAAAAATATGAACTGAGGATTTAATAACTTAAACTAATTTAAGGTGGTCGGATTTCGACCACGGGATATACTAGTATATATTACAAGTCAAACAATGTTGTTGGTATATGTCTATCAAATCCAAATTTTTTTATTGAAATATAGACCGAATCTGAAAGGAGTTGTGGCTCTGATGGTGGACTTTCAAACATTCCTAAGTACTGTTTTTGCAATCTCCTATTAATAATTACCGGTTTTTAATGGACTGATTTTTTCGGTTGGTTGTCAAATTACCCGCCGTTTAGTGTGAACCGACTTATATGGAAGCGGCCCTAAATTACTTAACTATTTATAATAGATTTCAGTAACAACCATTTTTAAAATTTTTCAGCCTCTAGGCAGTGCTGGAAAAAATATGAACAGAGGATGTAATAACTTAAACTAATTTAAGGTGGTCGGATTTCGACCACGGGATATACTAGTATATATTATAAGTCAAACAATGTTGTTGGTATATGTCTATCAAATCCAAATTTTTTTATTGAAATATAGACCGAATCTGAAAGGAGTTGTGGCTCTGATGGTGGACTTTCAAACATTCCTAAGTACTGTTTTTGCAATCTCCTATTAATAATTACCGGTTTTTAATGGACTGATTTTTTCGGTTGGTTGTCAAATTACCCGCCGTTTAGTGTGAACCGACTTATATGGAAGCGGCCCTAAATTACTTAACTATTTATAATAGATTTCAGTAACAACCATTTTTAAAATTTTTCAGCCTCTAGGCAGTGCTGGAAAAAATATGAACAGAGGATTTAATAACTTAAACTAATTTAAGGTGGTCGGATTTCGACCACGGGATATACTAGTATATATTACAAGTCAAACAATTTTGTTGGTATATGTCTATCAAATCCAAATTTTTTTATTGAAATATAGACCGAATCTGAAAGGAGTTGTGGCTCTGATGGTGGACTTTCAAACATTCCTAAGTACTGTTTTTGCAATCTCCTATTAATAATTACCGGTTTTTAATGGACTGATTTTTTTCGGTTGGTTGTCAAATTACCCGCCGTTTAGTGTGAACCGACTTATATGGAAGCGGCCCTAAATTACTTAACTATTTATAATAGATTTCAGTAACAACCATTTTTAAAATTTTTCAGCCTCTAGGCAGTGCTGGAAAAAATATGAACAGAGGATGTAATAACTTAAACTAATTTAAGGTGGTAGAATTTCGACCACGGGATATACTAGTATATATTATAAGTCAAACAATTTTGTTGGTATATGTCTATCAAATCCAAATTTTTTTATTGAAATATAGACCGAATCTGAAAGGAGTTGTGGCTCTGATGGTGGACTTTCAAACATTCCTAAGTACTGTTTTTGCAATCTCCTATTAATAATTACCGGTCTTTAATGGACCGATTTATTTCGGTTGGTTGTCAAATTACCCGCCGTTTAGTGTGAACCGACTTTTATTAAAGCGGCCCTTAATTACTTAACTATATATAATAAGTTTCAGTAACAACCATTTTTCAAATATTTCGTCCTCTAGGCAGTGCTGGAAAAAATATGAACAGAGGATTTAATAACTTAAACTAATTTAAGGTGGTCGAATTTCGACCACGGGATATACTAGTATATATTATAAGTCTAACAATGTTGTTGGTATATGTCTATCAAATCCAAATTTTTTTATTGAAATATAGACCGAATCTGAAAGGAGTTGTGGCTCTGATGGTGGACTTTCAAACATTCCTAAGTACTGTTTTTGCAATCTCCTATTAATAATTACCGGTCTTTAATGGACCGATTTATTTCGGTTGGTTGTCAAATTACCCGCCGTTTAGTGTGAACCGACTTTTATTAAAGCGGCCCTTAATTACTTAACTATATATAATAAGTTTCAGTAACATACATTTCTCAAATATTTCGGCCTCTAGGCAGTGCTGGAAAAAATATGAACTGAGGATTTAATAACTTAAACTAATTTAAGGTGGTCGGATTTCGACCACGGGATATACTAGTATATATTATAAGTCAAACAATGTTGTTGGTATATGTCTATCAAATCCAAATTTTTTTATTGAAATATAGACCGAATCTGAAAGGAGTTGTGGCTCTGATGGTGGACTTTCAAACATTCCTAAGAACTGATTTTTTTCGGTTGGTTGTCAAATTACCCGCCGTTTAGTGTGAACCGACTTTTATGAAAGCGGCCCTAAATTACTCAACTATATATAATAAATTTCAGTAACATACATTTCTCAAATATTTCGGCCTCTTGGCAGTGCTGGAAAAAATATGAACTGAGGATTTAATAACTTAAACTAATTTAAGGTGGTCGGATTTCGACCACGGGATATACTAGTATATATTATAAGTCAAACAATGTGGTTGGTATATGTCTATCAAATCCAAATTTTTTTATTGAAATATAGACCGAATCTGAAAGGAGTTGTGGCTCTGATGGTGGACTTTCAAACATTCCTAAGTACTGTTTTTGCAATCTCCTTTTAATAATTACCGGTTTTTAATGGACTGATTTTTTTCGGTTGGTTGTCAAATTACCCGCCGTTTAGTGTGAACCGACTTATATGGAAGCGGCCCTAAATTACTTAACTATTTATAATAGATTTCAGTAACAACCATATTTAAAATTTTTCAGCCTCTAGGCAGTGCTGGAAAAAATATGAACAGAGGATGTAATAACTTAAACTAATTTAAGGTGGTCGAATTTCGACCACGGGATATACTAGTATATATTATAAGTCAAACAATTTTGTTGGTATATGTCTATCAAATCCAAATTTTTTTATTGAAATATAGACCGAATCTGAAAGGAGTTGTGG
This sequence comes from Merzomyia westermanni, assembly GCA_949987695.1. Lineage (NCBI taxonomy): Eukaryota > Metazoa > Arthropoda > Insecta > Diptera > Tephritidae > Merzomyia > Merzomyia westermanni. Next base: position 69,671,865 of record OX465292.1, read on the forward strand.
CTCTGATGGTGGACTTTCAAACATTCCTAAGAACTGTTTTCGACATCTCCTATTAATAAGTGCTGGAAAAAATATGAACAGAGGATTTAATAACTTAAACTAGTTTAAGATGGTCGAATTTCGACCACGGGATATACTAGTATATATTATAAGTCTAACAATTTTGTTGGTATATGTCTATCAAATCCAAATTTTTTAATTGAAATATTGACCGAATCTGAAAGCAGTGGTGGCTATGATGGTGGACTTTCAAACATTCCTAAGAACTGTTTTTGCCATCTCCTATTAATAACTACCCGTTTTTAATGGACTGATTTTTTTCGGTTGGTTGTCAAATTACCCGCCGTTTAGTGTGAACCGACTTTTATGAAAGCGGCCCTAAATTACTTAACTATATATAATAAATTTCAGTAACATACAGGGTGTTTTTTTACAGGTTTGTTTTTCGAATAGAGATAAAACTGGCATTTTGTGGTCAAATCTGGCAACTCTAATGTCATTTATGTTCAGTTTAGTTTGCCATTTCATCATGAACAGGTTGACAAAAGAACAACGCTTGCAAATCGTGCAAATTTATTTCGAAAATAATGGTTCAGTTCGCGAAGTTTACCGTGAGCTCCGTCCATTTTATGGTCGACATAATCGTCCATCAGAGCAATTAATTCGGTTAACCATGGATCGTTTTCGCACTACGTTTACTCTATGTGATAATACGCATCCGCAGAGACGTCTAACAGTGCGCACCGAAGAAACAATTGCCGCTGTAGAGCAAAGTGTTGAAGAGGACCCGAATGAATCGATTCGCCACCGTGCACAGCAATTGGAGCTTTGTCCATCAACTTTATGGAAGATTTTGCGCAAAGATCTTGGCTTGCGACCTTACAAGATCCAGCTTGTGCAAGAATTAAAGCCGCGAGACCATGCAATGCGTCGTGATTTTGGTGTATGGGCCGAAAATGAGATTGATTTCGATGCTGATTTTCATCGCAAAATTTTGTACAGTGATGAGGCTCATTTTTGGTTGAATGGCTACGTCAACAAGCAAAATTGCCGCATTTGGAGTGAAGAGAATCCACATGAGACCCTTGAAACGCCATTACATCCACAAAAACTGACTGTTTGGTGTGCTCTATGGGCTGGTGGAGTCATTGGGCCATACTTCTTCCGCAATAATGCTGGAGAGGCAGCTACCGTTAATGGAGACCGGTATAGAGCCATGATAACCGACTATTTTGTTCCCGAATTGGATGGCATGAATGTGGATGAGTTGTGGTTCCAACAAGACGGCGCTACATGCCACACAGCGCACGTCACAATCGATTTATTGAAGGAAACATTCGATGAGCGCATAATTTCGCGGAATGGACCTGTCAATTGGCCACCAAGGTCGTGTGATTTGACACCATTGGATTATTTTCTTTGGGGATATGTGAAGTCGCTCGTCTACACCAACAAACCAGAAACGTTAGGGGAATTGGAAGCCAACATTCGTGGCGTTATTGCCGACATACGGCCCCATATGCTCGAAAAAGTGGTTGAAAATTGGACCTGTAGAATTGGCTTTATTCGAGCCAGCCGCGGCGGCCACATGCCCGAAATCATATTTAAACATTAATGGCATAAAATTATCCTTCCAATAAAGCCAAATTGATGGACCTTAAAACGATTTTCTTGTGTTTTATTTCAATTCGAAGTTCTATACCCCTAAAAAAACACCCTTTACATATATATATACTTATAACTGCTTGACGCTGCTACCTCGCTGCCGCTGCGGGATAATTCTGCTGCCGAAGTTGCTGCCGGCTTGATGGAGTGATTTGTGCGCCGTTATTTTGTGTTGTTGTTTTTTCTCCTATTGGTGGCGTGGGTATATTGCGCCGTTATTTGGTGCCGTTATGTGGTGGCGTTATTAACTTTATTTCAATTTTCAAATTTTTATATCTGTTTAAATTAGCGCTTTTTGTTATATTCTTTTTTTTTTTGTTGCGTTGCATTACTTCTGTTTAATTTAGTAGATTTTAATTATTTCAAAAATGTCTTTGGTTCGCTGTTATCTCTGTTAATTTTAGTTTAATTTATTATTTCGATTTTTAAAAATTGCTTTTATTTCTGTTGCTTTTAGATTTTGTTTATTATAATTGTTGCAAAATCTTTTTTTTTTCTAATTTTTTGATTTTAAAATTTGTTACAAAACGTTGGTTTAAAATTTGTTACAAAACGTTGGTTTTAGTTTCTGATTATTAAAGTTCTTTTTTTTCTTTTTAAAATTTATAAAGTTTTCACCACCACAGCACTTAAACCACGCCACTCACCTGAGCTGTCCCACTTGACTAATCGACGATCAAAGTTTCAAATTTCGCCATCACTCCGGCATGAGGCTCAAGCCTCACGGTCGCCATGTTGTATTTTGTTTCTTAATTGAAGCAGCTTTTCTAGCCGACCACCTCCACTTTCCATATTGTTGTTGTACGCCCTTTTCTGATCCTCCGCCGATGTTAGGATTTCTATCCTAAGCCCTAGCAGGACGGCGCCTCCATATGCCTTTTGTCCATCCCAGCATCGTTGATGCTTTTTAGGTTGGGTTTTTAATTCACTTTAAAAAAACACAGCCGTTCTGCTCGAATCCAATCTTATAATGACCGATCACGAGTTGAACATCGTTCGCCCATCGGTTGCGCAGATGTTCAATCGTATCTTTTATTCTTTTCAACATTGGGTAATTGTATGACAGTGTGGTTACAAATATAGTTATCTCTGTCTTACAATTTTATGTTACAAAACTAATAAACACAGCTTGCGTTGCCAACAATGGCATTGCCAGCAGTGTTTGCGTACGTAATGTTGACGTAGCAAGTTGACGTCGCCGTATCCTTACATGGTCGAATTTCGACCACGGGATATACTAGTATATATTATAAGTCTAACAATGTTGTTGGTATATGTCCATCAAATCCAAATTTTTTTATTAAAATATATAGACCGAATCTGAAAGGAGTGGTGGCTCTGATGGTGGACTTTCAAACATTCCTAAGAACTGTTTTTGCTATCTTCTATTAATAATTACCGGTTTTTAATGGACTGATTTTTTTCGGTTGGTTGTCAAATTACCCGCCTTTTAGTGTGAACCGACTTTTATTAAAGCGGCCCTAAATTACTCAACTATATATAATAAATTTCAGTACCAACCATTTTTCAAATATTACAGCCTCTAGGCAGCGCTGGAAAAAATACGAACAGAGGATTTAATAACTTAAACTAACTTAAGGTGGTCGAATTTCGACCACGGGATATACTAGTATATATTATAAGTGTAACAATGTTGTTGGTATATGTCCTTCAAATCCAAATTTTTTTATTGAAATATAGACCGAATCTGAAAGGAGTTGTTTCTCTGATGGTGGAATTTCAAACATTATTAAGAACTTTTTTTGCCATCTCCTATTAATAATTACCGGTTTTTAATGGACTGATTTTATTCGGTTGGTTGCCAAATTACCCGCCGTTTAGTGTGAACCGACTTTTATGAAAGTGGCCCTAAATTACTCAACTATAAATAATAAATTTCAGTACCAAACATTTTTCAAATATTACAGCCTCTAGCAGTGCTGGAAAAAATATGAACAGAGGATTTAATAACTTAAACTAATTTAAGGTGGTCGAATTTCGACCACGGGATATACTAGTATATATTATAAGTCTAACAATGTTGTTGGTATATGTCCATCAAATCCAAATTTTTTTATTGAAATATAGACCGAATCTGAAAGGATTTGTGGCTCTGATGGTGGACTTTCAAACATTCCTAAGAACTGTTTTTGCCATCTCCTATTAATAATTACCGGTCTTTAATGGACTGATTTTTTTCGGTTGGTTGTCCAATTACCCGCCGTTTAGTGTAAACCGACTTTTACGAAAGCGGCCCTAAATTACTTAACTATATATAATAAATTTCAGTAACAACCATTTTTCAAATATTTCAGCCTCTAGGCAGTGCTGGAAAAAATATGAACAGAGGATTTAATAACTTAAACTAATTTAAGGTGGTCGAATTTCGACCACGGGATATACTAGTATATATTATAAGTCTAACAATGTTGTTGGTATATGTGCATCAAATCCAAATTTTTTTATTGAAATATAGACCGAATCTGAAAGGAGTGGTGGTTCTGATGGTGGACTTTCAAACATTCCTAAGAACTGTTTTTGCCATCTCCTATTAATAATTACCGGTCTTTAATGGACTGATATTTTTCGGTTGGTTGTCCAATTACCCGCCGTTTAGTGTAAACCGACTTTTATGAAAGCGGCCCTAAATTACTTAACTATATATACTAAATTTCAGTAACAACCATTTTTCAAATATTTCAGCCTCTAGGCAGTGCTGGGAAAAATATGAACAGAGGATTTAATAACTTAAACTAATTTAAGGTGGTCGAATTTCGACCACGGGATATACTAGTATATATTATAAGTCTAACAATGTTGTTGGTATATGTCCATCAAATCCAAATTTTTTTATTGAAATATAGACCGAATCTGAAAGGAGTGGTGGTTCTGATGGTGGACTTTCAAACATTCCTAAGAACTGTTTTTGCCATCTCCTATTAATAATTCCCGGTCTTTAATGGACTGATTTTTTTCGGTTGGTTGTCCAATTACCCGCCGTTGAGTGTGAACCGACTTTTATGAAAGTGGCTCTAAATTACTTAACTATTTATAATAAATTTCAGTAACAACCATTTCTCAAATATTTCGGCCTCTAGGCAGTGCTGGAAAAAATATGAACTGAGGATTTAATAACTTAAACTAATTTAAGGTGGTGGAATTTCGACCACGGAATATTCTAGTATATATTATAAGTCAAACAATGTTGTTGGTATATGTCCATCAAATCCAATTTTTTTTATTGAAATATAGACCGAATCTGAAAGGAGTTGTGGCTCTGATGGTGGACTTTCAAACATTCCTAAGAACTGATTTTTTTCGGTTGGTTGTCAAATTACCCGCCGTTTAGTGTGAACCGACTTTTATGAAAGCGGCCCTAAATTACTCAACTATATATAATAAATTTCAGTAACAACCATTTTTCAAATATTTCAGCCTCTAGGCAGTGCTGGAAAAAATACGAACAGAGGATTTAATAACTTAAACTAATTTAAGGTGGTCGAATTTCGACCACGGGATATACTAGTATATATTATAAGTCTAAAAATGTTGTTGGTATATGTCCATCAAATCCAAATATTTTTATTGAAATATTGACCGAATCTGAAAGGAGTTGTGGCTCTGATGGTGGACTTTCAAACATTCCTAAGAACTGTTTTTGCCATCTCCTATTAATAATTACCGGTCTTTAATGGACTGATTTATTTCGGTTGGTTGTCAAATTACCCGCCGTTTAGTGTGAACCGACTTTTATTAAAGCGGCCCTAAATTACTTAACTATATATAATAAATTTCAGTAACAACCATTTTTCAAATATTTCAGCCTCTAGGCAGTGCTGGAAAAAATACGAACAGAGGATTTAATAACTTAAACTAATTTAAGGTGGTGGAATTTCGACCACGGGATATACTAGTATATATTATAAGTCTAACAATGTTGTTGGTATATGTCCATCAAATCCAAATATTTTTATTGAAATATTGACCGAATCTGAAAGGAGTTGTGGCTCTGATGGTGGACTTTCAAACATTCCTAAGAACTGTTTTTGCCATCTCCTATTAATAATTACCGGTCTTTAATGGACTGATTTATTTCGGTTGGTTGTCAAATTACCCGCCGTTTAGTGTGAACCGACTTTTATGAAAGCGGCCCTAAATTACTCAACTATATATAATAAATTTCAGTAACAACCATTTTTCAAATATTTCAGCCTCTAGGCAGTGCTGGAAAAAATACGAACAGAGGATTTAATAACTTAAACTAATTTAAGGTGGTCGAATTTCGACCACGGGATATACTAGTATATAATAAAGGGTGTTTTTTTTACAGGTTTGTTTTTCGAATAGAGATAAAACTGGCATTTTGTGGTCAAATCTGGCAACTCTAATGCCATTTATGTTCAGTTTGGTTTGCCATTTCATCATGAACAGGTTGACAAAAGAACAACGCTTGCAAATCGTGCAAATTTATTTCGAAAATAATGGTTCAGTTCGCGAAGTTTACCGTGAGCTCCGTCCATTTTATGGTCGACATAATCGTCCATCAGAGCAATTAATTCGGTTAACCATGGATCGTTTTCGCACTACGTTTACTCTATGTGATAATACGCATCCGCAGAGACGTCGAACAGTGCGCACCGAAGAAACAATTGCCGCTGTAGAGCAAAGTGTTGAAGAGGACCCGAATGAATCGATTCGCCACCGTGCACAGCAATTGGAGCTTTGTCCATCAACTTTATGGAAGATTTTGCACAAAGATCTTGGCTTGCGACCTTACAAGATCCAGCTTGTGCAAGAATTAAAGCCGCGAGACCATGCAATGCGTCGTGATTTTGGTGTATGGGCCGAAAATGAGATTGATTTCGATGCTGATTTTCATCGCAAAATTTTGTTCAGTGATGAGGCTCATTTTTGGTTGAATGGCTACGTCAACAAGCAAAATTGCCGCATTTGGAGTGAAGAGAATCCACATGAGACCCTTGAAACGCCATTACATCCACAAAAACTGACTGTTTGGTGTGCTCTATGGGCTGGTGGAGTCATTGGGCCATACTTCTTCCGCAATAATGCTGGAGAGGCAGCTACCGTTAATGGAGACCGGTATAGAGCCATGATAACCGACTATTTTGTTCCCGAATTGGATGGCATGAATGTGGATGAGTTGTGGTTCCAACAAGACGGCGCTACATGCCACACAGCGCACGTCACAATCGATTTATTGAAGGAAACATTCGATGAGCGCATAATTTCGCGGAATGGACCTGTCAATTGGCCACCAAGGTCGTGTGATTTGACACCATTGGATTATTTTCTTTGGGGATATGTGAAGTCGCTCGTCTACACCAACAAACCAGAAACGTTAGGGGAATTGGAAGCCAACATTCGTGGCGTTATTGCCGACATACGGCCCCATATGCTCGAAAAAGTGGTTGAAAATTGGACCTGTAGAATTGGCTTTATTCGAGCCAGCCGCGGCGGCCACATGCCCGAAATCATATTTAAACATTAATGGCATAAAATTATCCTTCCAATAAAGCCAAATTGATGGACCTTAAAACGATTTTCTTGTGTTTTATTTCAATTCAAAGTTCTATACCCCTAAAAAAACACCCTTTATATATTATAAGTCTAACAATGTTGTTGGTATATGTCCATCAAATCCAAATTTTCTTATTGAAATATTTACCGAATCTGAAAGGAGTTGTGGCTCTGATGGTGGACTTTCAAACATTCCTAAGGACTCTTTTTGCCATCTCCTATTAATAATTATCGGTCTTTAATGGACTGATTTTTTTCGGTTGGTTGTCAAATTACCCGCCGTTTAGTGTGAACCGACTTTTATGAAAGCGGCCCTAAATTACTTAACTATATATAATAAGTTTCAGTAACAACCATTTTTCAAATATTTCAGCCTCTAGGCAGTGCTGGAAAAAATATGAACAGAGGATTTAATAACTTAAACTAATTTAAGGTGGTCGAATTTCGACCACGGGATATACTAGTATATATTATAAGTCAAACAATGTTGTTGGTATATGTCTATCAAATCCAGATTTTTTTATTAAAATATAGACCGAATCTGAAAGGAGTTGTGGCTCTGGTGGTGGACTTTCAAACATTCCTAAGAACTGTTTTTGCCATCTCCTATTAATAATTACCGGTCTTTAATGGACTGATTTTTTTCGGTTGGTTGTCAAATTACCCGCCGTTTAGTGTGAACCAACTTTTATGAAAGTGGCCCTAAATTACTTAACTATTTATAATAAGTTTCAGTAACAACCATTTTTTAAATATTTCAGCCTCTAGGCAGTGCTGGAAAAAATATGAACAGAGGATTTAATAACTTAAACTAATTTAAGGTGGTCGAATTTCGACCACGGGATATACTAGTATATATTATAAGTCTAAAAATGTTGTTGGTATATGTCCATCAAATCCAAATATTTTTATTGAAATATTGACCGAATCTGAAAGGAGTTGTGGCTCTGATGGTGGACTTTCAAACATTCCTAAGAACTGTTTTTGCCATCTCCTATTAATAATTACCGGTCTTTAATGGACTGATTTATTTCGGTTGGTTGTCAAATTACCCGCCGTTTAGTGTAAACCGACTTTTATTAAAGCGGCCCTAAATTACTTAACTATATATAATAAATTTCAGTAACAACCATTTTTCAAATATTTCAGCCTCTAGGCAGTGCTGGAAAAAATACGAACAGAGGATTTAATAACTTAAACTAATTTAAGGTGGTGGAATTTCGACCACGGGATATACTAGTATATATTATAAGTCTAACAATGTTGTTGGTATATGTCCATCAAATCCAAATATTTTTATTGAAATATTGACCGAATCTGAAAGGAGTTGTGGCTCTGATGGTGGACTTTCAAACATTCCTAAGAACTGTTTTTGCCATCTCCTATTAATAATTACCGGTCTTTAATGGACTGATTTATTTCGGTTGGTTGTCAAATTACCCGCCGTTTAGTGTGAACCGACTTTTATTAAAGCGGCCCTAAATTACTTAACTATATATAATAAATTTCAGTAACAACCATTTTTCAAATATTTCAGCCTCTAGGCAGTGCTGGAAAAAATACGAACAGAGGATTTAATAACTTAAACTAATTTAAGGTGGTGGAATTTCGACCACGGGATATACTAGTATATATTATAAGTCTAACAATGTTGTTGGTATATGTCCACCAAATCCAAATATTTTTATTGAAATATTGACCGAATCTGAAAGGAGTTGTGGCTCTGATGGTGGACTTTCAAACATTCCTAAGAACTGTTTTTGCCATCTCCTATTAATAATTACCGGTCTTTAATGGACTGATTTATTTCGGTTGGTTGTCAAATTACCCGCCGTTTAGTGTGAACCGACTTTTATGAAAGCGGCCCTAAATTACTCAACTATATATAATAAATTTCAGTAACAACCATTTTTCAAATATTTCAGCCTCTAGGCAGTGCTGGAAAAAATACGAACAGAGGATTTAATAACTTAAACTAATTTAAGGTGGTCGAATTTCGACCACGGGATATACTAGTATATAATAAAGGGTGTTTTTTTTACAGGTTTGTTTTTCGAATAGAGATAAAACTGGCATTTTGTGGTCAAATCTGGCAACTCTAATGCCATTTATGTTCAGTTTGGTTTGCCATTTCATCATGAACAGGTTGACAAAAGAACAACGCTTGCAAATCGTGCAAATTTATTTCGAAAATAATGGTTCAGTTCGCGAAGTTTACCGTGAGCTCCGTCCATTTTATGGTCGACATAATCGTCCATCAGAGCAATTAATTCGGTTAACCATGGATCGTTTTCGCACTACGTTTACTCTATGTGATAATACGCATCCGCAGAGACGTCGAACAGTGCGCACCGAAGAAACAATTGCCGCTGTAGAGCAAAGTGTTGAAGAGGACCCGAATGAATCGATTCGCCAGCGTGCACAGCAATTGGAGCTTTGTCCATCAACTTTATGGAAGATTTTGCACAAAGATCTTGGCTTGCGACCTTACAAGATCCAGCTTGTGCAAGAATTAAAGCCGCGAGACCATGCAATGCGTCGTGATTTTGGTGTATGGGCCGAAAATGAGATTGATTTCGATGCTGATTTTCATCGCAAAATTTTGTTCAGTGATGAGGCTCATTTTTGGTTGAATGGCTACGTCAACAAGCAAAATTGCCGCATTTGGAGTGAAGAGAATCCACATGAGACCCTTGAAACGCCATTACATCCACAAAAACTGACTGTTTGGTGTGCTCTATGGGCTGGTGGAGTCATTGGGCCATACTTCTTCCGCAATAATGCTGGAGAGGCAGCTACCGTTAATGGAGACCGGTATAGAGCCATGATAACCGACTATTTTGTTCCCGAATTGGATGGCATGAATGTGGATGAGTTGTGGTTCCAACAAGACGGCGCTACATGCCACACAGCGCACGTCACAATCGATTTATTGAAGGAAACATTCGATGAGCGCATAATTTCGCGGAATGGACCTGTCAATTGGCCACCAAGGTCGTGTGATTTGACACCATTGGATTATTTTCTTTGGGGATATGTGAAGTCGCTCGTCTACACCAACAAACCAGAAACGTTAGGGGAATTGGAAGCCAACATTCGTGGCGTTATTGCCGACATACGGCCCCATATGCTCGAAAAAGTGGTTGAAAATTGGACCTGTAGAATTGGCTTTATTCGAGCCAGCCGCGGCGGCCACATGCCCGAAATCATATTTAAACATTAATGGCATAAAATTATCCTTCCAATAAAGCCAAATTGATGGACCTTAAAACGATTTTCTTGTGTTTTATTTCAATTCAAAGTTCTATACCCCTAAAAAAACACCCTTTATATATTATAAGTCTAACAATGTTGTTGGTATATGTCCATCAAATCCAAATTTTTTTATTGAAATATAGACCGAATCTGAAAGGAGTTGTGGCTCTGATGGTGGACTTTCAAACATTCCTAAGAACTGTTTTGCCATCTATTATTAATAAGTGCTGGAAAAAATGTGAACAGAGGATTTAATAACTTAAACTAATTTAAGGTGGTCGAATTTCGACCACGGGATATACTAGTATATATTATAAGTCAAACAATGTTGTCGGTATATGTCTATCAAATCCAAATTTTTTTATTGAAATATAGACCGAATCTGAAAGGAGTTGTGGGTCTGATGGTGGACTTTCAAACATTCCTAAGAACTGATTTTTTTCGGTTGGTTGTCAAATTACCCGCCGTTTAGTGTGAACCGACTTTTATGAAAGCGGCCCTAAATTACTCAACTATATATAGTAAATTTCAGTAACAACCATTTTTCTAGTATATATTATAAGTCATACAATGTTGTTGGTATACTCGTATGTCTATCAAATCCAGATTTTTTTATTGAAATATAGACCGAATCTGAAAGGAGTTTTGGCTCTGATGGTGGACTTTCAAACATTCCTAAGGACTGTTTTTGCCATCTCCTATTAATAATCGCCGGTCTTTAATGGACTGATTTTTTTCGGTTGGTTGTCAAATTACCGCCGTTTAGTGTGAACCGACTTTTATGAAAGCGGCCCTAAATTACTCAACTATATATAATAAATTTCAGTAACATACATTTCTCAAATATTTCGGCCTCTAGGCAGTGCTGGAAAAAATATGAACTGAGGATTTAATAACTTAAACTAATTTAAGGTCGTCGAATTTCGAGCACGGGATATACTAGTATATGTTATAAGTCAAACAATGTTGTTGGTATATGTCCATCAAATCCAAATTTTTTTATTGAAATATAGACCGAATCTGAAAGGAGTTGTGGCTCTGATGGTGGACTTTCAAACATTCCTAAGAACTGATTTTTTTCGGTTGGTTGTCAAATTACCCGCCGTTTAGTGTGAACCGACTTTTATGAAAGCGGCCCTAAATTACTCAACTATATATAATAAATTTCAGTAACATACATTTCTCAAATATTTCGGCCTCTAGGCAGTGCTGGAAAAAATACGAACAGAGGATTTAATAACTTAAACTAATTTAAGGTGGTCGAATTTCGACCACGGGATATACTAGTATATATTATAAGTCAAAAAATGTTGTTGGTATATGTTTATCAAATCCAAAATTTTTATTGAAATATAGACCGAATCTGAAAGGAGTTGTGGCTCTGATGGTGGACTTTCAAACATTCCTAAGAACTGTTTTTGCCATCTACTATTAATAAGTGCTGGAAAAAATATGAACAGAGGATTTAATAACTTAAACTAATTTAAGGTGGTCGAATTTCGACCACGGGATATACTAGTATATATTATAAGTCAAACAATGTTGTTGGTATATGTCCATCAAATCCAAATTTTTTTATTGAAATATAGACCGAATCTGAAAGGAGTTGTGGCTCTGATGGTGGACTTTCAAACATTCCTAAGAACTGATTTTTTTCTGTTGGTTGTCAAATTACCCGCCGTTTAGTGTGAACCGACTTTTATGAAAGCGGCCCTAAATTACTCAACTATATATAATAAATTTCAGTAACAACCATTTTTCAAATATTTCAGCCTCTAGGCAGTGCTGGAAAAAATACGAACAGAGGATTTAATAACTTAAACTAATTTAAGGTGGTCGAATTTCGACCACGGGATATACCAGTATATATTATAAGTCTAACAATGTTGTTGGTATATACCCATCAAATCCAAATTTTTTTATTGAAATATAGACGGAATCTGAAAGGAGTTTTGGCTCTGATGGTGGACTTTCAAACATTCCTAAGGACTGTTTTTGCCATCTTCTATTAATAATTACCGGTCTTTAATGGACTGATTTTTTTCTGTTGGTTGTCAAATTACCCGCCGTTTAGTGTGAACCGACTTTTATGAAAGCGGCCCTAAATTACTCAACTATATATAATAAATTTCAGTAACAACCATTTTTCAAATATTTCAGCCTCTAGGCAGTGCTGGAAAAAATATGAACAGAGGATTTAATAACTTAAACTAATTTAAGGTGGTCGAATTTCGACCACGGGATATACTAGTATATATTATAAGTCAAACAATGTTGTTGGTATATGTCCATCAAATCCAAATTTTTTTATTGAAATATAGACGGAATCTGAAAGGAGTTTTGGCTCTGATGGTGGACTTTCAAACATTCCTAAGGACTGTTTTTGCCATCTTCTATTAATAATTACCGGTCTTTAATGGACTGATTTTTTTCAGTTGGTTGTCAAATTACCCGCCGTTTAATGTGAACCGACTTTTATGAAAGTGGCTCTAAATTACTCAGCTATATATAATAAATTTCGGTAACAACCATTTTTCAAATATTTCAGCCTCTAGGCAGTGCTGGAAAAAATACGAAACGAAGGTTTTAATAACTTAAACTAATTTAAGGTGGTCGAATTTCGACTACGGGATTTTCTAGTATAAATTATAAGTCTAACAATGTTGTTGGTAAATGTCCATCAAATTCAAATTTTTTTATTGAAATAGTGGACTTTCAAACATTCCTAAGGACTGTTTTTGCCATCTCCTATTAATAATTGCCGGTCTTTAATGGACTGATTTTTTTCGGTTGGTTGTCAAATTACCCGCCGTTTAGTGTGAACCGACTTTTATGAAAGCGGCCCTAAAGTACTCAACTATATATAATAAATTTCAGTAGCAACCATTTTTCAAATATTTCAGCCTCTAGGCAGTGCTGGAAAAAATACGAACAGAGGATTTAATAACTTAAACTAATTTAAGGTGGTCGAATTTCGACCACGGGATATACCAGTATATATTATAACTCTAACAATGTTGTTGGTATATGCCCATCAAATCCAAATTTTTTTATTGAAATATAGACCGAATCTGAAAGGACTGGTGGCTCTGATGGTGGACTTTCAAACATTCCTAAGAACTGTTTTTGTCATCTCCTATTAATAATTACCGGTCTTTAATGGACTGATTTTTTCGGTTGGTTGTCAAATTACCCGCCGTTTAGTGTGAACCGATTTTTATGAAAGTGGCTCTAAATTACTCAACTATATATAATAAATTTCAGTAACAACCATTTTTCAAATATTTCAGCCTCTAGGCAGTGCTGGAAAAAATACGAACAGAGGATTTAATAAGTTAAACTAATTTTAGGTGATCTCCTATTAATGATTACCGGTTTTTAATGGACTGATTTTTTTCGGTTGGTTGTCAAATTACCCGCCGTTTAGTGTGAACCGACTTTTATGAAAGCGGCCCTAAATTACTTAACTATATATAATAAATTTCAGTAACATACAGGGTGTTTTTTTACAGGTTTGTTTTTCGAATAGAGATAAAACTGGCATTTTGTGGTCAAATCTGGCAACTCTAATGTCATTTATGTTCAGTTTAGTTTGCCATTTCATCATGAACAGGTTGACAAAAGAACAACGCTTGCAAATCGTGCAAATTTATTTCGAAAATAATGGTTCAGTTCGCGAAGTTTACCGTGAGCTCCGTCCATTTTATGGTCGACATAATCGTCCATCAGAGCAATTAATTCGGTTAACCATGGATCGTTTTCGCACTACGTTTACTCTATGTGATTATTGGGAAATTTTCGTCGCAATTCTTTCATAACAGGTTGGGCTATATGAGGAGCTGCACCATCTTGCTGAAACCACACAGAGTTGAAAGAAATTCTCATTCGGCGTAATTCTGGATAGAAAAACTCTCTCAACATGCTCAAGTAACGGTCTCCAGTAACCGTAACGGTGTGACCGTTTTCTTCGAAGAAGTAGGGCCCGACAATGCAGCGTGATGAAACTGCACACCACATTGTGACACGAAGTGGATGCAATTCCGTCTCATGGAGTATCTGTGGGTTGGAAGCACTCCATATTCGACCATTTTGTTTGTTTATGTTGCCGTTTAAATCGAAATGGGCCTCGTCAGACATGAAAAGACAGTTCAACATGTTTCCATCCTCTTCCACCATTTGAAGCATCTTCTGGCAAAATTCCAAGCGAATCGGCAAGTCTGAAGCGTTCAGTTTGTTGGCCATTTGAATTTTATATGGGAATAAGTCCAAATCTTTGTGCATAATTGACTGTAATGACTGTCTGCTTACACCCATTTGAGCAGATAAGCTTCTTGTCGAAACACGTGGATTGTTTTGTATGGCAGCAGCTACAGCAGCGATTGTTTCCTCCATTCGAACAGAAGGGTTTCGATGGTAAGGTCTTCTGTTGACTGTCCCATGCTCGGCAAAATTGTTTACAAGTCTTATTATGGTCCATCTGCTCGGAGGATTGCCGCCAAACGTGCGCCTATACTCTCTTTGAACCGAAACTACGGACTCCAGTGCGTGATAGCGGCGGACAATCCAAATTCTTGTTTCAGTGTCCCAGTTATCCATTTTTGTTAAATGTAAAAGTCAATCTGCAAAATAAAAAAAAAATTAACCAGATTCATTAAATAGAAAAAAAGTTATTTAATTTTTTTTTTGGTAGCGGCTTTCATCAGCCACCCTGTATAATAAATTTCGGTAACAACCATTTTTCAAATATTTCAGCCTCTAGGCAGTGCTGGAAAAAATACGAAACGAAGGTTTTAATAACTTAAACTAATTTAAGGTGGTCGAATTTCGACTACGGGATTTACTAGTATAAATTATAAGTCTAACAATGTTGTTGGTAAATGTCCATCAAATTCAAATTTTTTTATTGAAATAGTGGACTTTCAAACATTCCTAAGGACTGTTTTTGCCATCTCCTATTAATAATTGCCGGTCTTTAATGGACTGATTTTTTTCGGTTGGTTGTCAAATTACCCGCCGTTTAGTGTGAACCGATTTTTATGAAAGTGGCTCTAAATTACTCAACTATATATAATAAATTTCAGTAACAACCATTTTTCAAATATTTCAGCCTCTAGGCAGTGCTGGAAAAAATACGAACAGAGGATTTAATAACTTAAACTAATTTTAGGTGGTCGAATTTCGACCACGGGTTATACTAGTATATATTATAAGTCAAACAATGTTGTTGGTATACTCGTATGTCTATCAAATCCAGATTTTTTTATTGAAATATAGACCGAATCTGATAGGAGTTTTGGCTCTGATGGTGGACTTTCAAACATTCCTAAGGACTGTTTTTGCCATCTCCTATTAATAATTGCCGGTCTTTAATGGACTGATTTTTTTCGGTTGGTTGTCAAATTACCCGCCGTTTAGTGTGAACCGACTTTTATGAAAGCGGCTCTAAATTACTCAACTATATATAATAAATTTCAGTAACATACATTTCTCAAATATTTCAGCCTCTAGGCAGTGCTGGAAAAAATATGAACAGAGGATTTAATAACTTAAACTAATTTAAGGTGGTCGAATTTCGACCACGGGATATACTAGTATATATTATAAGTCTAACAATGTTGTTGGTATATGTCCATCAAATCCAAATTTTTTAATTGAAATATTGACCGAATCTGAAAGCAGTGGTGGCTATGATGGTGGACTTTCAAACATTCCTAAGAACTGTTTTTGCCATCTCCTATTAATAATTACCGGTCTTTAATGGACTGATTTTTTGGGTTGGTTGTCAAATTACCCGCCGTTTAGTGTGAACCGACTTTTATGAAAGCGGCCCTAAGTTACTCAACTATATATAATAAATTTCAGTAACAACCATTTTTCAAATATTTCAGCCTCTAGGCAGTGCTGGAAAAAATACGAACAGAGGATTTAACAACTTAAACTAAATTATGGTGGTCGAATTTCGACCACGGGATATACTAGTATATATTATAAGTCTGACAATGTTGTTGGTATATGCCCATCAAATCCAAATTTTTTTATTGAAATATAGACCGAATCTGAAAGGAGTGGTGGCTCTGATGGTGGACTTTCAAACATTCCTAAGAACTGTTTTTGCCATCTCCTATTAATAATTACCGGTCTTTAATGGACTGATTTTTTGGGTTGGTTGTCAAATTACCCGCCGTTTAGTGTGAACCGACTTTTATGAAAGTGGCTCTAAATTACTCAGCTATATATAATAAATTTCAGTAACAACCATTTTTCAAATATTTCAGCCTCTAGGCAGTGCTGGAAAAAATATGAACAGAGGATTTAATAACTTAAACTAATTTAAGGTGGTCGAATTTCGACCACGGGATATACTAGTATATATTATAAGTCTAACAATGTTGTTGGTATATGTCCATCAAATCCAAATTTTTTAATTGAAATATTGACCGAATCTGAAAGCAGTGGTGGCTATGATGGTGGACTTTCAAACATTCCTAAGAACTGTTTTTGCCATCTCCTATTAATAATTACCGGTTTTTAATGGACTGATTTTTTTCGGTTGGTTGTCAAATTACCCGCCGTTTAGTGTGAACCGACTTTTATGAAAGCGGCCCTAAATTACTCAACTATATATAATAAATTTCAGTAACATACATTTCTCAAATATTTCGGCCTCTAGGCAGTGCTGGAAAAAATACGAACAGAGGATTTAATAACTTAAACTAATTTAAGGTGGTCGAATTTCGACCACGGGATATACTAGTATATATTATAAGTCTGACAATGTTGTTGGTATATGCCCATCAAATCCAAATTTTTTTATTGAAATATAGACCGAATCTGAAAGCAGTGGTGGCTCTGATGGTGGACTTTCAAACATTCCTAAGAACTGTTTTTGCCATCTCCTATTAATAATTACCGGTTTTTAATGGACTGATTTTTTTCGGTTGGTTGTCAAATTACCCGCCGTTTAGTGTGAACCGACTTTTATGAAAGTGGCTCTAAATTACTCAGCTATATATAATAAATTTCAGTAACAACCATTTTTCAAATATTTCAGCCTCTAGGCAGTGCTGGAAAAAATATGAACTGAGGATTTAATAACTTAAACTAATTTAAGGTGGTCGAATTTCGACCACGGGATATACTAGTATATATTATAAGTCTGACAATGTTGTTGGTATATGCCCATCAAATCCAAATTTTTTTATTGAAATATAGACGGAATCTGAAAGGAGTTTTGGCTCTGATGGTGGACTTTCAAACATTCCTAAGGACTGTTTTTGCCATCTTCTATTAATAATTACCGGTCTTTAATGGACTGATTTTTTTCAGTTGGTTGTCAAATTACCCGCCGTTTAATGTGAACCGACTTTTATGAAAGTGGCTCTAAATTACTCAGCTATATATAATAAATTTCGGTAACAACCATTTTTCAAATATTTCAGCCTCTAGGCAGTGCTGGAAAAAATACGAAACGAAGGTTTTAATAACTTAAACTAATTTAAGGTGGTCGAATTTCGACTACGGGATTTTCTAGTATAAATTATAAGTCTAACAATGTTGTTGGTAAATGTCCATCAAATTCAAATTTTTTTATTGAAATAGTGGACTTTCAAACATTCCTAAGGACTGTTTTTGCCATCTCCTATTAATAATTGCCGGTCTTTAATGGACTGATTTTTTTCGGTTGGTTGTCAAATTACCCGCCGTTTAGTGTGAACCGACTTTTATGAAAGCGGCCCTAAAGTACTCAACTATATATAATAAATTTCAGTAGCAACCATTTTTCAAATATTTCAGCCTCTAGGCAGTGCTGGAAAAAATACGAACAGAGGATTTAATAACTTAAACTAATTTAAGGTGGTCGAATTTCGACCACGGGATATACCAGTATATATTATAACTCTAACAATGTTGTTGGTATATGCCCATCAAATCCAAATTTTTTTATTGAAATATAGACCGAATCTGAAAGGACTGGTGGCTCTGATGGTGGACTTTCAAACATTCCTAAGAACTGTTTTTGTCATCTCCTATTAATAATTACCGGTCTTTAATGGACTGATTTTTTCGGTTGGTTGTCAAATTACCCGCCGTTTAGTGTGAACCGATTTTTATGAAAGTGGCTCTAAATTACTCAACTATATATAATAAATTTCAGTAACAACCATTTTTCAAATATTTCAGCCTCTAGGCAGTGCTGGAAAAAATACGAACAGAGGATTTAATAAGTTAAACTAATTTTAGGTGGTCTCCTCATCTCCTATTAATGATTACCGGTTTTTAATGGACTGATTTTTTTCGGTTGGTTGTCAAATTACCCGCCGTTTAGTGTGAACCGACTTTTATGAAAGCGGCCCTAAATTACTTAACTATATATAATAAATTTCAGTAACATACAGGGTGTTTTTTTACAGGTTTGTTTTTCGAATAGAGATAAAACTGGCATTTTGTGGTCAAATCTGGCAACTCTAATGTCATTTATGTTCAGTTTAGTTTGCCATTTCATCATGAACAGGTTGACAAAAGAACAACGCTTGCAAATCGTGCAAATTTATTTCGAAAATAATGGTTCAGTTCGCGAAGTTTACCGTGAGCTCCGTCCATTTTATGGTCGACATAATCGTCCATCAGAGCAATTAATTCGGTTAACCATGGATCGTTTTCGCACTACGTTTACTCTATGTGATAATACGCATCCGCAGAGACGTCGAACAGTGCGCACCGAAGAAACAATTGCCGCTGTAGAGCAAAGTGTTGAAGAGGACCCGAATGAATCGATTCGCCACCGTGCACAGCAATTGGAGCTTTGTCCATCAACTTTATGGAAGATTTTGCGCAAAGATCTTGGCTTGCGACCTTACAAGATCCAGCTTGTGCAAGAATTAAAGCCGCGAGACCATGCAATGCGTCGTGATTTTGGTGTATGGGCCGAAAATGAGATTGATTTCGATGCTGATTTTCATCGCAAAATTTTGTTCAGTGATGAGGCTCATTTTTGGTTGAATGGCTACGTCAACAAGCAAAATTGCCGCATTTGGAGTGAAGAGAATCCACATGAGACCCTTGAAACGCCATTACATCCACAAAAACTGACTGTTTGGTGTGCTCTATGGGCTGGTGGAGTCATTGGGCCATACTTCTTCCGCAATAATGCTGGAGAGGCAGCTACCGTTAATGGAGACCGGTATAGAGCCATGATAACCGACTATTTTGTTCCCGAATTGGATGGCATGAATGTGGATGAGTTGTGGTTCCAACAAGACGGCGCTACATGCCACACAGCGCACGTCACAATCGATTTATTGAAGGAAACATTCGATGAGCGCACAATTTCGCGGAATGGACCTGTCAATTGTCTACACCAACAAACCAGAAACGTTAGGGGAATTGGAAGCCAACATTCGTGGCGTTATTGCCGACATACGGCCCCATATGCTCGAAAAAGTGGTTGAAAATTGGACCTGTAGAATTGGCTTTATTCGAGCCAGCCGCGGCGGCCACATGCCCGAAATCATATTTAAACATTAATGGCATAAAATTATCATTCCAATAAAGCCAAATTGATGGACCTTAAACCGATTTTCTTGTGTTTTATTTCAATTCGAAGTTCTATACCCCTAAAAAACACCCTTTACATTTCTCAAATATTTCGGCCTCTAGGCAGTGCTGGAAAAAATATGAACTGAGGATTTAATAACTTAAACTAATTTAAGGTGGTCGAATTTCGACCACGGGTTATACTAGTATATATTATAAGTCAAACAATGTTGTTGGTATACTCGTATGTCTATCAAATCCAGATTTTTTTATTGAAATATAGACCGAATCTGAAAGGAGTTTTGGCTCTGATGGTGGACTTTCAAACATTCCTAAGGACTGTTTTTGCCATCTCCTATTAATAATTGCCGGTCTTTAATGGACTGATTTTTTTCGGTTGGTTGTCAAATTACCCGCCGTTTAGTGTGAACCGACTTTTATGAAAGCGGCCCTAAATTACTCAACTATATATAATAAATTTCAGTAACATACATTTCTCAAATATTTCGGCCTCTAGGCAGTGCTGGAAAAAATATGAACTGAGGATTTAATAACTTAAACTAATTTAAGGTGGTCGAATTTCGACCACGGGATATACTAGTATATATTATAAGTCTAACAATGTTGTTGGTATATGTCCATCAAATCAAAATTTTTTAATTGAAATATTGACCGAATCTGAAAGCAGTGGTGGCTATGTTGGTGGACTTTCAAACATTCCTAAGAACTGTTTTTGCCATCTCCTATTAATAATTACCGGTTTTTAATGGACTGATTTTTTTCGGTTGGTTGTCAAATTACCCGCCGTTTAGTGTGAACCGACTTTTATGAAAGCGGCCCTAAATTACTCAACTATATATAATAAATTTCAGTAACAACCATTTTTCAAATATTTCAGCCTCTAGGCAATGCTGGAAAAAATATGAACAGAGGATTTAATAACTTAAACTAATTTAAGGTGGTCGAATTTCGACCACGGGATATACTAGTATATATTATAAGTCTAACAATGTTGTTGGTATATGTCCATCAAATCCAAATTTTTTTATTGAAATATTGACCGAATCTGAAAGGAGTTTTGGCTCTGATGGTGGACTTTCAAACATTCCTAAGAACTGTTTTTGCCATCTCCTATTAATAATTACCGGTTTTTAATGGACTGATTTTTTCGGTTGGTTGTCAAATTACCCGCTGTTTAGTGTGAACCGACTTATATGGAAGCGGCCCTAAATTACTTAACTATTTATAATAGATTTCAGTAACAACCATTTTTAAAATTTTTCAGCCTCTAGGCAGTGCTGGAAAAAATATGAACAGAGGATGTAATAACTTAAACTAATTTAAGGTGGTCGAATTTCGACCACGGGATATACTAGTATATATTATAAGTCAAACAATGTTGTTGGTATACTCGTATGTCTATCAAATCCAGATTTTTTTATTGAAATATAGACGGAATCTGAAAGGAGTTTTGGCTCTGATGGTGGACTTTCAAACATTCCTAAGGACTGTTTTTGCCATCTTCTATTAATAATTACCGGTCTTTAATGGACTGATTTTTTTCAGTTGGTTGTCAAATTACCCGCCGTGTAATGTGAACCGACTTTTATGAAAGTGGCTCTAAATTACTCAGCTATATATAATAAATTTCGGTAACAACCATTTTTCAAATATTTCAGCCTCTAGGCAGTGCTGGAAAAAATACGAAACGAAGGTTTTAATAACTTAAACTAATTTAAGGTGGTCGAATTTCGACTACGGGATTTACTAGTATAAATTATAAGTCTAACAATGTTGTTGGTAAATGTCCATCAAATTCAAATTTTTTTATTGAAATAGTGGACTTTCAAACATTCCTAAGGACTGTTTTTGCCATCTCCTATTAATAATTACCGGTCTTTAATGGACTGATTTTTTTCGGTTGGTTGTCAAATTACCCGCCGTTTAGTGTGAACCGACTTTTATGAAAGCGGCCCTAAATTACTCAACTATATATAATAAATTTCAGTAACATACATTTCTCAAATATTTCGGCCTCTAGGCAGTGCTGGAAAAAATATGAACTGAGGATTTAATAACTTAAACTAATTTAAGGTGGTCGAATTTCGACCACGGGATATACTAGTATATATTATAAGTCTAACAATGTTGTTGGTATATGTCCATCAAATCCAAATTTTTTAATTGAAATATTGACCGAATCTCAAAGCAGTGGTGGCTATGATGGTGGACTTTCAAACATTCCTAAGAACTGTTTTTACCATCTCCTATTAATAATTACCGGTTTTTAATGGACTGATTTTTTTCGGTTGGTTGTCTAATTACCCGCCGTTTAGTGTGAACCGACTTTTATGAAAGCGGCCCTAAATTACTCAACTATATATAATAAATTTCAGTAACATACATTTCTCAAATATTTCGGCCTCTAGGCAGTGCTGGAAAAAATATGAACTGAGGATTTAATAACTTAAACTAATTTAAGGTGGTCGAATTTCGACCACGGGATATACTAGTATATATTATAAGTCTAACAATGTTGTTGGTATATGTCCATCAAATCCAAATTTTTTAATTGAAATATTGACCGAATCTGAAAGCAGTGGTGGCTATGATGGTGGACTTTCAAACATTCCTAAGAACTGTTTTTGCCATCTCCTATTAATAATTACCGGTTTTTAATGGACTGATTTTTTTCGGTTGGTTGTCAAATTACCCGCCGTTTAGTGTGAACCGACTTTTATGAAAGCGGCCCTAAATTACTCAACTATATATAATAAATTTCAGTAACAACCATTTTTCAAATATTTCAGCCTCTAGGCAGTGCTGGAAAAAATACGAACAGAGGATTTAATAACTTAAACTAATTTATGATGGTCGAATTTCGACCACGGGATATACTAGTATATATTATAAGTCTGACAATGTTGTTGGTATATGACCATCAAATCCAAATTTTTTTATTGAAATATAGACCGAATCTGAAAGGAGTGGTGGCTCTGATGGTGGACTTTCAAACATTCCTAAGAACTGTTTTTGCCATCTCCTATTAATAATAACCGGTCTTTAATGGACTGATTTTTTCGGTTGGTTGTCAAATTACCCGCCGTTTAGTGTGAACCGACTTTTATGAAAGTGGCTCTAAATTACTCAGCTATATATAATAAATTTCAGTAACAACCATTTTTCAAATATTTCAGCCTCTAGGCAGTGCTGGAAAAAATACGAACAGAGGATTTAATAACTTAAACTAATTTATGGTGGTCGAATTTCGACCACGGGATATACTAGTATATATTATAAGTCTGACAATGTTGTTGGTATATGCCCATCAAATCCAAATTTTTTTATTGAAATATAGACCGAATCTGAAAGGAGTGGTGGCTCTGATGGTGGACTTTCAAACATTCCTAAGAACTGTTTTTGCCATCTCCTATTAATAATTACCGGTTTTTAATGGACTGATTTTTTTCGGTTGGTTGTCAAATTACCCGCCGTTTAGTGTGAACCGACTTTTATGAAAGCGGCCTTAAATTACTCAACTATATATAATAAATTTCAGTAACATACATTTCTCAAATATTTCGGCCTCTAGGCAGTGCTGGAAAAAATACGAACAGAGGATTTAATAACTTAAACTAATTTAAGGTGGTCGAATTTCGACCACGGGATATACTAGTATATATTATAAGTCTAACAATGTTGTTGGTATATGTCCATCAAATCCAAATTTTTTTATTGAAATATTGACCGAATCTGAAAGGAGTTTTGTCTCTGATGGTGGACTTTCCAACATTCCTAAGAACTGTTTTTGCCATCTCCTATTAATAATTACCGGTTTTTAATGGACTGATTTTTTTCGGTTGGTTGTCAAATTACCCGCCGTTTAGTGTGAACCGACTTTTATGAAAGCGGATCTAAATTACTCAACTATATATAATAAATTTCAGTAACAACCATTTTTCAAATATTTCAGCCTCTAGGCAGTGCTGGAAAAAATATGAACAGAGGATTTAATAACTTAAACTAATTTAAGGTGGTCGAATTTCGACCACGGGATATACTAGTATATATTGTAAGTCTAACAATGTTGTTGGTATATGTCCATCAAATCCAAATTTTTTAATTGAAATATTGACCGAATCTGAAAGCAGTGGTGGCTATGATGGTGGACTTTCAAACATTCCTAAGAACTGTTTTTGCCATCTCCTATTAATAATTACCGGTTTTTAATGGACTGATTTTTTTCGGTTGGTTGTCAAATTACCCGCCGTTTAGTGTGAACCGACTTTTATGAAAGCGGCCTTAAATTACTCAACTATATATAATAAATTTCAGTAACATACATTTCTCAAATATTTCGGCCTCTAGGCAGTGCTGGAAAAAATACGAACAGAGGATTTAATAACTTAAACTAATTTAAGGTGGTCGAATTTCGACCACGGGATATACTAGTATATATTATAAGTCTGACAATGTTGTTGGTATATGCCCATCAAATCCAAATTTTTTTATTGAAATATAGACCGAATCTGAAAGGAGTGGTGGCTCTGATGGTGGACTTTCAAACATTCCTAAGAACTGTTTTTGCCATCTCCTATTAATAATAACCGGTCTTTAATGGACTGATTTTTTCGGTTGGTTGTCAAATTACCCGCCGTTTAGTGTGAACCGACTTTTATGAAAGTGGCTCTAAATTACTCAGCTATATATAATAAATTTCAGTAACAACCATTTTTCAAATATTTCAGCCTCTAGGCAGTGCTGGAAAAAATACGAACAGAGGATTTAATAACTTAAACTAATTTATGGTGGTCGAATTTCGACCACGGGATATACTAGTATATATTATAAGTCTGACAATGTTGTTGGTATATGCCCATCAAATCCAAATTTTTTTATTGAAATATAGACCGAATCTGAAAGGAGTGGTGGCTCTGATGGTGGACTTTCAAACATTCCTAAGAACTGTTTTTGCCATCTCCTATTAATAATTACCGGTTTTTAATGGACTGATTTTTTTCGGTTGGTTGTCAAATTACCCGCCGTTTAGTGTGAACCGACTTTTATGAAAGCGGCCTTAAATTACTCAACTATATATAATAAATTTCAGTAACATACATTTCTCAAATATTTCGGCCTCTAGGCAGTGCTGGAAAAAATACGAACAGAGGATTTAATAACTTAAACTAATTTAAGGTGGTCGAATTTCGACCACGGGATATACTAGTATATATTATAAGTCTAACAATGTTGTTGGTATATGTCCATCAAATCCAAATTTTTTTATTGAAATATTGACCGAATCTGAAAGGAGTTTTGGCTCTGATGGTGAACTTTCCAACATTCCTAAGAACTGTTTTTGCCATCTCCTATTAATAATTACCGGTTTTTAATGGACTGATTTTTTTCGGTTGGTTGTCAAATTACCCGCCGTTTAGTGTGAACCGACTTTTATGAAAGCGGATCTAAATTACTCAACTATATATAATAAATTTCAGTAACAACCATTTTTCAAATATTTCAGCCTCTAGGCAGTGCTGGAAAAAATATGAACAGAGGATTTAATAAAGTAAACTAATTTTAGGTGGTCGAATTTCGACCACGGGATATACTAGTATATATTATAAGTCAAACAATGTTGTTGGTATACTCGTATGTCTATCAAATCCAGATTTTTTTATTGAAATATAGACGGAATCTGAAAGGAGTTTTGGCTCTGATGGTGGACTTTCAAACATTCCTAAGGACTGTTTTTGCCATCTTCTATTAATAATTACCGGTCTTTAATGGACTGATTTTTTTCAGTTGGTTGTCAAATTACCCGCCGTTTAATGTGAACCGACTTTTATGAAAGTGGCTCTAAATTACTCAGCTATATATAATAAATTTCGGTAACAACCATTTTTCAAATATTTCAGCCTCTAGGCAGTGCTGGAAAAAATACGAAACGAAGGTTTTAATAACTTAAACTAATTTAAGGTGGTCGAATTTCGACTACGGGATTTACTAGTATAAATTATAAGTCTAACAATGTTGTTGGTAAATGTCCATCAAATTCAATTTTTTTTATTGAAATAGTGGACTTTCAAACATTCCTAAGGACTGTTTTTGCCATCTCCTATTAATAAGTGCCGGTCTTTAATGGACTGATTTTTTTCGGTTGGTTGTCAAATTACCCGCCGTTTAGTGTGAACCGACTTTTATGAAAGCGGCCCTAAATTACTCAACTATATATAATAAATTTCAGTAACATACATTTCTCAAATATTTCGGCCTCTAGGCAGTGCTGGAAAAAATACGAACAGAGGATTTAATAACTTAAACTAATTTAAGGCGGTCGAATTTCGACCACGGGATATACTAGTATATATTGTAAGTCTAACAATGTTGTTGGTATATGTCCATCAAATCCAAATTTTTTAATTGAAATACTGACCGAATCTGAAAGCAGTGGTGGCTATGATGGTGGACTTTCAAACATTCCTAAGAACTGTTTTTACCATCTCCTATTAATAATTACCGGTTTTTAATGGACTGATTTTTTTCGGTTGGTTGTCTAATTACCCGCCGTTTAGTGTGAACCGACTTTTATGAAAGCGGCCCTAAATTACTGAACTATATATAATAAATTTCAGTAACATACATTTCTCAAATATTTCGGCCTCTAGGCAGTGCTGGAAAAAATATGAACTGAGGATTTAATAACTTAAACTAATTTAAGGTGGTCGAATTTCGACCACGGGATATACTAGTATATATTATAAGTCAAACAATGTTGTTGGTATATGTCTATCAAATCCAAATTTTTTTATTGAAATATAGACCGAATCTGAAAGGAGTTTTGGCTCTGATGGTGGACTTTCAAACATTCCTAAGAACTGTTTTTGCCATCTCCTATTAATAATTACCGGTTTTTAATGGACTGATTTTTTTCGGTTGGTTTTCAAATTACCCGCCGTTTAGTGTGAACCGACTTTTATGAAAGCGGCCCTAAATTACTCAACTATATATAATAAATTTCAGTAACAACCATTTTTCAAATATTTCAGCCTCTAGGCAGTGCTGGAAAAAATACGAACAGAGGATTTAATAACTTAAACTAATTTATGGTGGTCGAATTTCGACCACGGGATATACTAGTATATATTATAAGTCTGACAATGTTGTTGGTATATGCCCATCAAATCCAAATTTTTTTATTGAAATATAGACCGAATCTGAAAGGAGTGGTGGCTCTGATGGTGGACTTTCAAACATTCCTAAGAACTGTTTTTGCCATCTCCTATTAATAATTACCGGTCTTTAATGGACTGATTTTTTCGGTTGGTTGTCAAATTACCCGCCGTTTAGTGTGAACCGACTTTTATGAAAGCGGCCTTAAATTACTCAACTATATATAATAAATTTCAGTAACATACATTTCTCAAATATTTCGGCCTCTAGGGAGTGCTGGAAAAAATACGAACAGAGGATTTAATAACTTAAACTAATTTAAGGTGGTTGAATTTCGACCACGGGATATACTAGTATATATTATAAGTCAAACAATGTTGTTGGTATATGAATATCAAATCCAAATTTTTTTATTGAAATATAGACCGAATTTGAAAGGAGTTGTGGCTCTGACGGTGGACTTTCAAACATTCCTAAGAACTGTTTTTGCCATCTCCTATTAATAATTACCGGTTTTTAATGGACTGATTTTTTTCGGTTGGTTGTCAAATTACCCGCCGTTTAGTGTGAACCGACTTTTATGAAAGCGGCTCTAAATTACTCAACTATATATAATAAATTTCAGTAACATACATTTCTCAAATATTTCGGCCTCTAGGCAGTGCTGGAAAAAATACGAACAGAAGATTTAATAACTTAAACTAATTTAAGGTGGTCGAATTTCGACCACGGGATATACTAGTATATATTATAAGTCTAACAATGTTGTTGGTATATGTCCATCAAATCCAAATTTTTTAATTGAAATATTGACCGAATCTGAAAGAGTGGTGGCTATGATGGTGGACTTTCAAACATTCCTAAGAACTGTTTTTGCCATCTCCTATTAATAATTACCGGTTTTTAATGGACTGATTTTTTTCGGTTGGTTGTCAAATTACCCGCCGTTTAGTGTGAACCGACTTTTATGAAAGCGGCCCTAAATTACTCAACTATATATAATAAATTTCAGTAACATACATTTCTCAAATATTTCGGCCTCTAGGCAGTGCTGGAAAAAATACGAACAGAGGATTTAATAACTTAAACTAATTTAAGGTGGTCGAATTTCGACTACGGGATTTACTAGTATATATTATAAGTCAAACAATGTTGTTGGTATATGTCCATCAAATCCAAATTTTTTTATTGAAATATTGACCGAATCTGAAAGGAGTTGTGGCTCTGTTGGTGGACTTTCAAACATTCCTAAGGACTGTTTTTGCCATCTCCTATTAATAATTACCGGTCTTTAATGGACTAATTTTTTCGTTTGGTTGTCAAATTACCCGCCGTTTAGTGCGAACCGACTTTTATGAAAGCGGCCCTAAATTACTCAACTATATATAATAAATTTCAGTAACAAACATTTCTCAAATATTTCGGCCTCTAGGCAGTGCTGGAAAAATTATGAACAGAGGATTTAATAACTTAAACTAATTTAAGGTGGTCGAATTTCGACCACGGGATATACTAGTATATAGTATAAGTCTAACAATGTTGTTGGTATATGTCTATCAAATCCAAATTTTTTTATTGAAATATAGACCGAATCTGAAAGGAGTTTTGGCTCTGATGGTGGACTTTCAAACATTCCTAAGAACTGTTTTTGCCATCTCCTATTAATAAGTGCCGGTCTTTAATGGACTGATTTTTTTCGGTTGGTTGTCAAATTACCCGCCGTTTAGTGTGAACCGACTTTTATGAAAGCGGCCCTAAATTACTCAACTATATATAATAAATTTCAGTAACATACATTTCTCAAATATTTCGGCCTCTAGGCAGTGCTGGAAAAAATATGAACTGAGGATTTAATAACTTAAACTAATTTAAGGTGGTCGAATTTCGACCACGGGATATACTAGTATATATTATAAGTCAAACAATGTTGTTGGTATATGTCTATCAAATCCAAATTTTTTTATTGAAATATAGACCGAATCTGAAAGGAGTTTTGGCTCTGATGGTGGACTTTCAAACATTCCTAAGAACTGTTTTTGCCATCTCCTATTAATAATTACCGGTTTTTAATGGACTGATTTTTTTCGGTTGGTTGTCAAATTACCCGCCGTTTAGTGTGAACCGACTTTTATGAAAGCGGCCCTAAATTACTCAACTATATATAATAAATTTCAGTAACATACATTTCTCAAATATTTCGGCCTCTAGGCAGTGCTGGAAAAAATACGAACAGAGGATTTAATAACTTAAACTAATTTAAGGTGGTCGAATTTCGACCACGGGATGTACTAGTATATATTATAAGTCCGACAATGTTGTTGGTATATGCCCATCAAATCCAAATTTTTTTATTGAAATATAGAATGAATCTGAAAGGAGTGGTGGCTCTGATGGTGGACTTTCAAACATTCCTAAGAACTGTTTTTGCCATCTCCTATTAATAATTACCGGTCTTTAATGGACTCATTTTTTCGGTTGTTTGTCAAATTACCCGCCGTTCAGTGTGAACCGACCTTTATGAAAGTGGCTCTAAATTACTCAGCTATATATAATAAATTTCGGTAACAACCATTTTTCAAATATTTCAGCCTCTAGGCAGTGCTGGAAAAAATACGAACAGAGGATTTAATAACTTAAACTAATTTAAGGTGGTCGAATTTCGACCACGGGATATACTAGTATATATTATAAGTCAAACAATGTTGTTGGTATACTCGTATGTCTATCAAATCCAGATTTTTTTATTGAAATATAGACCGAATCTGAAAGGAATTGTGGCTCTGATGGTGGACTTTCAAACATTCCTAAGAACTGTTTTTGCCATCTCCTATTAATAATTACCGGTCTTTAATGGACTGATTTTTTTCGGTTGGTTGTCAAATTACCCGCCGTTTAGTGTGAACCGACTTTTATGAAAGTGGCTCTAAATTACTCAACTATATATAATAAATTTCGGTAACAACCATTTTTCAAATATTTCAGCCTCTAGGCAGTGCTGGAAAAAATACGAACAGAGGATTTAATAAAGTAAACTAATTTTAGGTGGTCGAATTTCGACCACGGGATATACTAGTATATATTATAAGTCAAACAATGTTGTTGGTATATGTCTATCAAATCCAGATTTTTTTTATTGAAATATAGACCGAATCTGAAAGGAGTTTTGGCTCTGATGGTGGACTTTCAAACATTCCTAAGGACTCGTTTTGTCATCTCCTATTAATAATTACCGGTCTTTAATGGACTGATTTTTTTCGGTTGGTTGTCAAATTACCCGCCGTTTAGTGTGAACCGACTTTTATGAAAGTGGCTCTAAATTACTCAACTATATATGGTAAATTTCGGTAACAACCATTTTTCAAATATTTCAGCCTCTAGGCAGTGCTGGAAAAAATACGAACAGAGGATTTGATAACTTAAACTAATTTAAGGTGGTCGAATTTCGACCACGGGATATACTAGTATATATTATAAGTATAACAATTTTTTTCGGTTGGTTGTCAAATTACCCGCCGTTTACTGTGAATCGACTTTTATGAAAGCGGCCATAAATTACTTAACTATAAATAATAAATTTTAGTAACAAACATTTTTCAAATATTTCAGCCTCTAGGCAGTGCTGGAAGAAAAAGAACAGAGGATTTAAAAAATTAAACTAATTTAAGGTGGTCGAATTTCGACCACGGGATATACTAGTATATATTATAAGTCTAACAATGTTGTTGGTATATGTCTATCAAATCCAGATTTTTTTATTGAAATATAGACCGAATCTGAAAGGAGTTTTGGCTCTGATGGTGGACTTTCAAACATTCCTAAGGACTGTTTTTGCCATCTCCTATTAATAATTACCGGTCTTTAATGGACTGATTTTTTTCGGTTGGTTGTCAAATTACCCGCCGTTTAGTGTGAACCGACTTTTATGAAAGTGGCCCTATATTACTCAACTATATATAATAAATTTCAGTACCAACCACATTTCAAATATTTCAGCCTCTAGGCAGTGCTGGAAAAAATACGAACAGAGGATTTAATAACTTAAACTAATTTAAGGTGGTCGAATTTCGGCCACAGGATATACTAACTAGTATGTATTATAAGTCTAACAATGTTGTTGGTATATGTCCATCAAATTGAAATTTTTTTATTGAAATATTGACCGAATCTGAAAGGAGTTGTGGCTCTGATGGTGGACTTTCAAACATTCCTAAGAACTGTTTTTGCCATCTTCTATTAATAATTACCGGTCTTTAATGGACTGATTTTTTTCGGTTGGTTGTCAAACTACCCGCCGTTTAGTGTGACCCGACTTTTATGGAAGTGGCCCTAAATTACTGAACTATATATAATAAATTTAAGTAACAACCATTTTTCAAATATTTCAGCCTCTAGGCAGTGCTGGAAAAAATACGAAAAGAGAATTTAATAACTTAAACTAATTTAAGGTGGTCGAATTTCGACTACGGGATATACTAGTATATATTATAAGTCAAACAATGTTGTTGGTATATGTCTATCAAATCCAGATTTTTTTATTGAAATATAGACCGAATCTGAAATGAGTTTTGGCTCTGATGGTGGACTTTCAAACATTTCTAAGGACTGTTTTTGCCATCTCCTATTAATAATTACCGGTCTTTAATGGACTGATTTTTTTCGGGTGGTTGTCAAATTACCCGCCGTTTAGTGTGAACCGACTTTTATGAAGGTGGCTCTAAATTACTCAACTATATATAATAAATTTAAGTAACAACCATTTTTCAAATATTTCAGCCTCTAGGCAGTGCTGGAAAAAATACGAACAGAGGATTTAATAACTTAAACTAATTTAAGGTTTTCGAATTTCGGCCACAGGATATACTAACTAGTATGTATTATAAGTCTAACAATGTTGTTGGTATATGTCTATCAAATCCAGATTTTTTTATTGAAATATAGACCGAATCTGAAATGAGTTTTGGCTCTGATGGTGGACTTTCAAACATTTCTAAGGACTGTTTTTGCCATCTCCTATTAATAATTACCGGTCTTTAATGGACTGATTTTTTTCGGGTGGTTGTCAAATTACCCGCCGTTTAGTGTGAACCGACTTTTATGAAGGTGGCTCTAAATTACTCAACTATATATAATAAATTTAAGTAACAACCATTTTTCAAATATTTCAGCCTCTAGGCAGTGCTGGAAAAAATACGAAAAGAGAATTTAATAACTTAAAGTAATTTAAGGTGGTCGAATTTCGACTACGGGATATACTAGTATATATTATAAGTCAAACAATGTTGTTGGTATATGTCTATCAAATCCAGATTTTTTTATTGAAATATAGACCGAATCTGAAATGAGTTTTGGCTCTGATGGTGGACTTTCAAACATTTCTAAGGACTGTTTTTGCCATCTCCTATTAATAATTACCGGTCTTTAATGGACTGATTTTTTTCGGGTGGTTGTCAAATTACCCGCCGTTTAGTGTGAACCGACTTTTATGAAGGTGGCTCTAAATTACTCAACTATATATAATAAATTTAAGTAACAACCATTTTTCAAATATTTCAGCCTCTAGGCAGTGCTGGAAAAAATACGAACAGAGGATTTAATAACTTAAACTAATTTAAGGTGGTCGAATTTCGACTACGGGATATACTAGTATATATTATAAGTCAAACAATGTTGTTGGTATATGTCTATCAAATCCAGATTTTTTTATTGAAATATAGACCGAATCTGAAATGAGTTTTGGCTCTGATGGTGGACTTTCAAACATTTCTAAGGACTGTTTTTGCCATCTCCTATTAATAATTACCGGTCTTTAATGGACTGATTTTTTTCGGGTGGTTGTCAAATTACCCGCCGTTTAGTGTGAACCGACTTTTATGAAGGTGGCTCTAAATTACTCAACTATATATAATAAATTTAAGTAACAACCATTTTTCAAATATTTCAGCCTCTAGGCAGTGCTGGAAAAAATACGAACAGAGGATTTAATAACTTAAACTAATTTAAGGTGGTCGAATTTCGACTACGGGATATACTAGTATATATTATAAGTCAAACAATGTTGTTGGTATATGTCTATCAAATCCAGATTTTTTTATTGAAATATAGACCGAATCTGAAATGAGTTTTGGCTCTGATGGTGGACTTTCAAACATTTCTAAGGACTGTTTTTGCCATCTCCTATTAATAATTACCGGTCTTTAATGGACTGATTTTTTTCGGGTGGTTGTCAAATTACCCGCCGTTTAGTGTGAACCGACTTTTATGAAGGTGGCTCTAAATTACTCAACTATATATAATAAATTTCAGTACCAACCACATTTCAAATATTTCAGCCTCTAGGCAGTGCTGGAAAAAATACGAACAGAGGATTTAATAACTTAAACTAATTTAAGGTGGTCGAATTTCGGCCACAGGATATACTAACTAGTATGTATTATAAGTCTAACAATGTTGTTGGTATATGTCCATCAAATTGAAATTTTTTTATTGAAATATTGACCGAATCTGAAAGGAGTTGTGGCTCTGATGGTGGACTTTCAAACATTCCTAAGAACTGTTTTTGCCATCTTCTATTAATAATTACCGGTCTTTAATGGACTGATTTTTTTCGGGTGGTTGTCAAATTACCCGCCGTTTAGTGTGAACCGACTTTTATGAAGGTGGCTCTAAATTACTCAACTATATATAATAAATTTAAGTAACAACCATTTTTCAAATATTTCAGCCTCTAGGCAGTGCTGGAAAAAATACGAAAAGAGAATTTAATAACTTAAACTAATTTAAGGTGGTCGAATTTCGACTACGGGATATACTAGTATATATTATAAGTCAAACAATGTTGTTGGTATATGTCTATCAAATCCAGATTTTTTTATTGAAATATAGACCGAATCTGAAATGAGTTTTGGCTCTGATGGTGGGCTTTCAAACATTCCTAAGAACTGTTTTTGCCATCTTCTATTAATAATTACCGGTCTTTAATGGACTGATTTTTTTCGGTTGGTTGTCAAATTACCCGCCGTTTAGTGTGAACCGACTTTTATGGAAGTGGCCCTAAATTACTGAACTATATATAATAAATTTAAGTAACAACCATTTTTCAAATATTTCAGCCTCTAGGCAGTGCTGGAAAAAATACGAACAGAGAATTTAATAACTTAAACTAATTTAAGGTGGTCGAATTTCGACTACGGGATATACTAGTATATATTATAAGTCAAACAATGTTGTTGGTATACGAGTATGTCTATCAAATCCAAATTTTTTTAGTGAAATATTGACCGAATCTGAAAGGAGTTTTGGTTCTGATGGTGGACTTTCAAACATTCCTAAGAACTGTTTTTGCAATCTCCTATTAATAATTACCGGTCTTTAATGGACTGATTTTTTTCGGTTGGTTGTCAAATTACCCGCCGTTTAGTGTGAACCGACTTTTATGAAAGTTGCCCTATATTACTCAACTATATATAATAAATTTCAGTACCAACCATTTTTCAAATATTTCAGCCTCTAGGCAGTGCTGGAAAAAATACGAACAGAGGATTTAATAACTTAAACTAATTTAAGGTGGTCGAATTTCGACCACGGGATATACTAGTATATATTATAATTCTACCAATGTTGTTGGTATATGTCCATCAAATTCAAATTTTTTTATTGAAATATTGACCGAATCTGAAAGGGGTTTTGGCTCTGATGGTGGGCTTTCAAACATTCCTAAGGACTGTTTTTGCCATCTTCTATTAATAATTACCGGTCTTTAATGGACTGATTTTTTTCGGTTGGTTGTCAAATTACCCGCCGTTTAGTGTGAACCGACTTTTATGGAAGTGGCCCTAAATTACTGAACTATATATAATAAATTTAAGTAACAACCATTTTTCAAATATTTCAGCCTCTAGGCAGTGCGGGAAAAAATACGAACAGAGAATTTAATAACTTAAACTAATTTAAGGTGGTCGAATTTCGACTACGGGATATACTAGTATATATTATAAGTCAAACAATGTTGTTGGTATATGTCTATCAAATCCAGATTTTTTTATTGAAATATTGACCGAATCTGAAAGGAGTTGTGGCTCTGATGGTGGACTTTCAAACATTCCTAAGAACTGTTTTTGCCATCTTCTATTAATAATTACCGGTCTTTAATGGACTGATTTTTTTCGGTTGGTTGTCAAATTACCCGCCGTTTAGTGTGAACCGACTTTTATGGAAGTGGCCCTAAATTACTGAACTATATATAATAAATTTAAGTAACAACCATTTTTCAAATATTTCAGCCTCTAGGCAGTGCTGGAAAAAATACGAACAGAGAATTTAATAACTTAAACTAATTTAAGGTGGTCGAATTTCGACTACGGGATATACTAGTATATATTATAAGTCAAACAATGTTGTTGGTATATGTCTATCAAATCCAGATTTTTTTATTGAAATATAGACCGAATCTGAAAGGAGTTTTGGCTCTGATGGTGGACTTTCAAACATTTCTAAGGACTGTTTTTGCCATCTCCTATTAATAATTACCGGTCTTTAATGGACTGATTTTTTTCGGGTGGTTGTCAAATTACCCGCCGTTTAGTGTGAACCGACTTTTATGAAGGTGGCTCTAAATTACTCAACTATATATAATAAATTTAAGTAACAACCATTTTTCAAATATTTCAGCCTCTAGGCAGTGCTGGAAAAAATACGAACAGAGGATTTAATAACTTAAACTAATTTAAGGTGGTCGAATTTCGACTACGGGATTTACTAGTATAAATTATAAGTCTCACAATCCATCAAATCCAAATTTTTTTATTGAAATATAGACCGAATCTGAAAGGAGTTTTTGCTCTGATGGTGGGCTTTCAAACATTCCTAAGAACTGTTTTTGCCATCTTCTATTAATAATTACCGATCTTTAATGGACTGATTTTTTTCGGTTGGTTGTCAAATTACCCGCCGTTTAGTGTGAACCGACTTTTATGAAAGCGGCCATAAATTACTTAACTATATATAATAAATTTCAGTACCAACCATTTTTCAAATATTTCTGCCTCTAGGCAGTGCTGGAAAAAATACGAACAGAGAATTTAATAACTTAAACTAATTTAAGGTGGTCGAATTTCGACTACGGGATATACTAGTATATATTATAAGTCAAACAATGTTGTTGGTATATGTCTATCAAATCCAGATTTTTTTATTGAAATATTGACCGAATCTGAAAGGAGTTGTGGCTCTGATGGTGGACTTTCAAACATTCCTAAGAACTGTTTTTGCCATCTTCTATTAATAATTACCGGTCTTTAATGGACTGATTTTTTTCGGTTGGTTGTCAAATTACCCGCCGTTTACTGTGAACCGACTTTTATGAAAGCGGCCATAAATTACTTAACTATAAATAATAAATTATAGTAACAAACATTTTTCAAATATTTCAGCCTCTAGGCAGTGCTGGAAGAAAAAGAACAGAGGATTTAAAAAATTAAACTAATTTAAGGTGGTCGAATTTCGACCACGGGATATACTAGTATATATTATAAGTCTAACAATGTTGTTGGTATATGTCTATCAAATCCAGACTTTTTTATTGAAATATAGACCGAATCTGAAAGGAGTTTTGGCTCTGATGGTGGACTTTCAAACATTCCTAAGGACTGTTTTTGCCATCTCCTATTAATAATTACCGGTCTTTAATGGACTGATTTTTTTCGGTTGGTTGTCAAATTACCCGCCGTTTAGTGTGAACCGACTTTTATGAAAGTGGCCCTATATTACTCAACTATATATAATAAATTTCAGTACCAACCATTTTTCAAATATTTCAGCCTCTAGGCAGTGCTGGAAAAAATACGAACAGAGGATTTAATAACTTAAACTAATTTAAGGTGGTCGAATTTCGGCCACAGGATATACTAACTAGTATGTATTATAAGTCTAACCATGTTGTTGGTATATGTCCATCAAATTGAAATTTTTTTATTGAAATATTGACCGAATCTGAAAGGAGTTGTGGCTCTGATGGTGGACTTTCAAACATTCCTAAGAACTGTTTTTGCCATCTTCTATTAATAATTACCGGTCTTTAATGGACTGATTTTTTTCGGTTGGTTGTCAAACTACCCGCCGTTTAGTGTGAACCGACTTTTATGGAAGTGGCCCTAAATTACTGAACTATACAAATAAATTTCAGCAAAAACCATTCTTCAAATATTTCAGCCTCTAGGCAGTGCTGGAAAAAATACGAACAGAGGATTTAATAACTTAAACTAATTTAAGGTGGTCGAATTTCGACTACGGGATATACTAGTATATATTATAAGTCAAACAATGTTGTTGGTATATGTCTATCAAATCCAGATTTTTTTATTGAAATATAGACCGAATCTGAAATGAGTTTTGGCTCTGATGGTGGACTTTCAAACATTTCTAAGGACTGTTTTTGCCATCTCCTATTAATAATTACCGGTCTTTAATGGACTGATTTTTTTCGGGTGGTTGTCAAATTACCCGCCGTTTAGTGTGAACCGACTTTTATGAAGGTGGCTCTAAATTACTCAACTATATATAATAAATTTAAGTAACAACCATTTTTCAAATATTTCAGCCTCTAGGCAGTGCTGGAAAAAATACGAACAGAGGATTTAATAACTTAAACTAATTTAAGGTGGTCGAATTTCGGCTACGGGATTTACTAGTATAAATTATAAGTCTCACAATCCATCAAATCCAAATTTTTTTATTGAAATATAGACCGAATCTGAAAGGAGTTTTTGCTCTGATGGTGGGCTTTCAAACATTCCTAAGAACTGTTTTTGCCATCTTCTATTAATAATTACCGGTCTTTAATGGACTGATTTTTTTCGGTTGGTTGTCAAATTACCCGCCGTTTAGTGTGAACCGACTTTTATGGAAGTGGCCCTAAATTACTGAACTATATATAATAAATTTAAGTAACAACCATTTTTCAAATATTTCAGCCTCTAGGCAGTGCTGGAAAAAATACGAACAGAGAATTTAATATCTTAAACTAATTTAAGGTGGTCGAATTTCGACTACGGGATATACTAGTATATATTATAAGTCAAACAATGTTGTTGGTATACGAGTATGTCTATCAAATCCAAATTTTTTTAGTGAAATATTGACCGAATCTGAAAGGAGTTTTGGTTCTGATGGTGGACTTTCAAACATTCCTAAGAACTGTTTTTGTAATCTCCTATTAATAATTACCGGTCTTTAATGGACTGATTTTTTTCGGTTGGTTGTCAAATTACCCGCCGTTTAGTGTGAACCGACTTTTATGAAAGTTGCCCTATATTACTCAACTATATATAATAAATTTCAGTACCAACCATTTTTCAAATATTTCCGCCTCTAGGCAGTGCTGGAAAAAATACGAACAGAGGATTTAATAACTTAAACTAATTTAAGGTGGTCGAATTTCGACCACGGGATATACTAGTATATATTATAAGTCTACCAATGTTGTTGGTATATGTCCATCAAATTCAAATTTTTTTATTGAAATATTGACCGAATCTGAAAGGGGTTTTGGCTCTGATGGTGGGCTTTCAAACATTCCTAAGGACTGTTTTTGCCATCTTCTATTAATAATTACCGGTCTTTAATGGACTGATTTTTTTCGGTTGGTTGTCAAATTACCCGCCGTTTAGTGTGAACCGACTTTTATGGAAGTGACCCTAAATTACTGAACTATATATAATAAATTTAAGTAACAACCATTTTTCAAATATTTCAGCCTCTAGGCAGTGCTGGAAAAAATACGAACAGAGAATTTAATATCTTAAACTAATTTAAGGTGGTCGAATTTCGACTACGGGATATACTAGTATATATTATAAGTCAAACAATGTTGTTGGTATACGAGTATGTCTATCAAATCCAAATTTTTTTAGTGAAATATTGACCGAATCTGAAAGGAGTTTTGGTTCTGATGGTGGACTTTCAAACATTCCTAAGAACTGTTTTTGTAATCTCCTATTAATAATTACCGGTCTTTAATGGACTGATTTTTTTCGGTTGGTTGTCAAATTACCCGCCGTTTAGTGTGAACCGACTTTTATGAAAGTTGCCCTATATTACTCAACTATATATAATAAATTTCAGTACCAACCATTTTTCAAATATTTCCGCCTCTAGGCAGTGCTGGAAAAAATACGAACAGAGGATTTAATAACTTAAACTAATTTAAGGTGGTCGAATTTCGACCACGGGATATACTAGTATATATTATAAGTCTACCAATGTTGTTGGTATATGTCCATCAAATTCAAATTTTTTTATTGAAATATTGACCGAATCTGAAAGGGGTTTTGGCTCTGATGGTGGGCTTTCAAACATTCCTAAGGACTGTTTTTGCCATCTTCTATTAATAATTACCGGTCTTTAATGGACTGATTTTTTTCGGTTGGTTGTCAAATTACCCGCCGTTTAGTGTGAACCGACTTTTATGGAAGTGACCCTAAATTACTGAACTATATATAATAAATTTAAGTAACAACCATTTTTCAAATATTTCAGCCTCTAGGCAGTGCTGGAAAAAATACGAACAGAGAATTTAATAACTTAAACTAATTTAAGGTGGTCGAATTTCGACTACGGGATATACTAGTATATATTATAAGTCAAACAATGTTGTTGGTATATGTCTATCAAATCCAGATTTTTTTATTGAAATATTGACCGAATCTGAAAGGCGTTGTGGCTCTGATGGTGGACTTTCAAACATTCCTAAGAACTGTTTTTGCCATCTTCTATTAATAATTACCGGTCTTTAATGGACTGATTTTTTTCGGTTGGTTGTCAAATTACCCGCCGTTTAGTGTGAACCGACTTTTATGGAAGTGGCCCTAAATTACTGAACTATATATAATAAATTTAAGTAACAGCCATTTTTCAAATATTTCAGCCTCTAGGCAGTGCTGGAAAAAATACGAACAGAGAATTTAATAACTTAAACTAATTTAAGGTGGTCGAATTTCGACTACGGGATATACTAGTATATATTATAAGTCAAACAATGTTGTTGGTATATGTCTATCAAATCCAGATTTTTTTATTGAAATATAGACCGAATCTGAAAGGAGTTTTGGCTCTGATGGTGGACTTTCAAACATTTCTAAGGACTGTTTTTGCCATCTCCTATTAATAATTACCGGTCTTTAATGGACTGATTTTTTTCGGGTGGTTGTAAAATCCCCCTCCGTTTAGTGTGAACCGACTTTTATGAAGGTGGCTCTAAATTACTCAACTATATATAATAAATTTAAGTAACAACCATTTTTCAAATATTTCAGCCTCTAGGCAGTGCTGGAAAAAATACGAACAGAGGATTTAATAACTTAAACTAATTTAAGGTGGTCGAATTTCGACTACGGGATTTACTAGTATAAATTATAAGTCTCACAATCCATCAAATCCAAATTTTTTTATTGAAATATAGACCGAATCTGAAAGGAGTTTTTGCTCTGATGGTGGGCTTTCAAACATTCCTAAGAACTGTTTTTGCCATCTTCTATTAATAATTACCGGTCTTTAATGGACTGATTTTTTTCGGTTGGTTGTCAAATTACCCGCCGTTTAGTGTGAACCGACTTTTATGAAAGCGGCCATAAATTACTTAACTATATATAATAAATTTCAGTACCAACCATTTTTCAAATATTTCTGCCTCTAGGCAATGCTGGAAAAAATATGAACAGAGGATTTAATAAAGTAAACTAATTTTAGGTGGTCGAATTTCGACCACGGGATATACTAGTATATATTATAAGTCAAACAATGTTGTTGGTATACGAGTATGTCTATCAAATCCAAATTTTTTTAGTGAAATATTGACCGAATCTGAAAGGAGTTTTGGTTCTGATGGTGGACTTTCAAACATTCCTAAGAACTGTTTTTGCAATCTCCTATTAATAATTACCGGTCTTTAATGGACTGATTTTTTTCGGTTGGTTGTCAAATTACCCGCCGTTTAGTGTGAACCGACTTTTATGAAAGTTGCCCTATATTACTCAACTATATATAATAAATTTCAGTACCAACCATTTTTCAAATATTTCAGCCTCTAGGCAGTGCTGGAAGAAATACGAACAGAGGATTTAATAACTTAAACTAATTTAAGGTGGTCGAATTTCGACCACGGGATATACTAGTATATATTATAAGTCTACCAATGTTGTTGGTATATGTCCATCAAATTCAAATTTTTTTATTGAAATATTGACCGAATCTGAAAGGGGTTTTGGCTCTGATGGTGGGCTTTCAAACATTCCTAAGGACTGTTTTTGCCATCTTCTATTAATAATTACCGGTCTTTAATGGACTGATTTTTTTCGGTTGGTTGTCAAATTACCCGCCGTTTAGTGTGAACCGACTTTTATGGAAGTGGCCCTAAATTACTGAACTATATATAATAAATTTAAGTAACAACCATTTTTTAAATTTTTCAGCCTCTAGGCAGTGCTGGAAAAAATACGAACAGAGAATTTAATAACTTAAACTAATTTAAGGTGGTCGAATTTCGACTACGGGATATACTAGTATATATTATAAGTCAAACAATGTTGTTGGTATATGTCTATCAAATCCAGATTTTTTTATTGAAATACAGACCGAATCTGAAAGGAGTTTTGGCTCTGATGGTGGACTTTCAAACATTCCTAAGGACTGTTTTTGCCATCTCCTATTAATAATTACCGGTCTTTAATGGACTGATTTTTTTCGGGTGGTTGTCAAATTACCCGCCGTTTAGTGTGAACCTACTTTTATGAAAGTGGCCCTATATTACTCAACAATATATAATAAATTTCAGTACCAACCATTTTTCAAATATTTCAGCCTCTAGGCAGTGCTGGAAAAAATACGAACAGAAGATTTAATAACTTAAACTAATTTAAGGTGGTCGAATTTCGGCCACAGGATATACTAGTATGTATTATAAGTCTAACAATGTTGTTGGTATATGTCCATCAAATTCAAATTTTTTTATTGAAATATTGACCGAATCTGAAAGGGGTTTTGGCTCTGATGGTGGGCTTTCAAACATTCCTAAGGACTGTTTTTGCCATCTCCTATTAATAATTACCGGTCTTTAATGGACTGATTTTTTTCGGTTGGTTGTCAAATTACCCGCCGTTTAGTGTGAACCGACTTTTATGAAAGTGGCCCTATCTTACTCAACTATATATAATAAATTTCAGTACCAACCATTTTTCAAATATTTCAGCCTCTAGGCAGTGCTGGAAAAAATACGAACAGAGGATTCAATAACTTAAACTAATTTAAGGTGGTCGAATTTCGGCCACAGGATATACTAGTATGTATTATAAGTCTAACAATGTTGTTGGTATATGTCCATCAAATTCAAATTTTTTTATTGAAATATTGACCGAATCTGAAAGGGGCTTTGGCTCCGATGGTGGGCTTTCAAACATTCCTAAGGACTGTTTTTGCCATCTCCTATTAATAATTACCGGTCTTTAATGGACTGACTTTTTTCGGTTGGTTGTCAAATTACCTGCCGTTTAGTGTGAACCGACTTTTACGAAAGTGGCCCTATATTACTCAACAATATATAATAAATTTCAGTACCAACCATTTTTCAAATATTTCAGCCTCTA
Source organism: Merzomyia westermanni (assembly GCA_949987695.1). Classification (NCBI taxonomy): domain Eukaryota; kingdom Metazoa; phylum Arthropoda; class Insecta; order Diptera; family Tephritidae; genus Merzomyia; species Merzomyia westermanni. The sequence goes on from OX465292.1 coordinate 69,714,662, forward strand.
GGCAGTGCTGGAAAAAATATGAACAGAGGATTTAATAAAGTAAACTAATTTTAGGTGGTCGAATTTCGACCACGGGATATACTAGTATATATTATAAGTCAAACAATGTTGTTGGTATATGTCTATCAAATCCAGATTTTTTTATTGAAATATAGACCGAATCTGAAAGGAGTTTTGGCTCTGATGGTGGGCTTTCGAACATTCCTGAGGACTGTTTTTGCCATCTCCTATTAATAATTACCGGTCTTTAACGGACTGATTTTTTTCGGTTGGTTGTCAAATTACCCGCCGTTTAGTGTGAACCGACTTTTATGAAAGTGGCTCTAAATTACTCAACTATATATAATAAATTTCGGTAACAACCATTTTTCAAATATTTCAGCCTCTAGGCAGTGCTGGAAAAAATACGAACAGAGGATTTAATAACTTAAACTAATTTAAGGTGGTCGAATTTCGACAACGGGATTTACTAGTATAAATTATAAGTCTAACAATGTTGTTGGTATATGTCCATCAAATCCCAATTTTTTTATTGAAATATAGACCGAATTAATGGACTGATTTTTTTCGGTTGGTTGTCAAATTACCCGCCGTTTACTGTGAACCGACTTTTATGAAAGCGGCCATAAATTACTTAACTATCAGTAATAAATTTTAGTAACAAACATTTTTCAAATATTTCAGCCTCTAGGCAGTCCTGGAAAATATATGAACAGAGGATTTAATAACTTAAACTAATTAAAGGTGGTCGAATTTCGACTACGGGATTTACTAGTATATATTATAAGTCTAACAATGTTGTTGGTATATGTACATCAAATCCAAATTTTTTTATTGAAATATTGACCGACTCTGAAAGGAGTTGTGGCTCTGATGGTGGACTTTCAAACATTCCTAAGTACTGTTTTTGCAATCTCCTATTAATAATTACCGGTTTTTAATGGACTGATTTTTTTCGGTTGGTTGTCAAATTACCCGCCGTTTAGTGTGAACCGACTTTTATGAAAGCGGCCATAAATTACTTAACTATATATAATAAATTTCAGTAACATACATTTCTCAAATATTTCGGCCTCTAGGCAGTGCTGGAAAAAATATGAACTGAGGATTTAATAACTTAAACTAATTTAAGGTGGTCGGATTTCGACCACGGGATATACTAGTATATATTATAAGTCTAACAATGTTGTTGGTATATGTCCATCAAATCCAAATTTTTTTATTGAAATATTGACCGAATCTGAAAGGAGTTGTGGCTCTGATGGTGGACTTTCAAACATTCCTAAGGACTCTTTTTGCCATCTCCTATTAATAATTATCGGTCTTTAATGGACTGATTTTTTCGTTTGGTTGTCAAATTACCCGCCGTTTAGTGTGAAGCGGCTTTTATGAAAGCGGCCCTAAATTACTCAACTATATATAATAAATTTCAGTAACAAACATTTCTCAAATATTTCGGCCTCTAGGCAGTGCTGGAAAAAATATGAACTGAGGATTTAATAACTGAAACTAATTTAGGGTGGTCGAATTTCGACCACGGGATATACTAGTATATAGTATAAGTCTAACAATGTTGTTGTTATATGTCCATCAAATCCAATTTTTTTTTATTGAAATGCTGACCGAATCTGAAAGGAGTTGTGGCTCTGATGGTGGACTTTCAAACATTCCTAAGGACGGTTTTTGCCATCTCCTATTAATAATTACCGGTCTTTAATGGACTGATTTTTTTCGGTTGGTTGTCAAATTACCCGCCGTTTAGTGTGAACCGACTTTTATGAAAGCGGCCCTAAATTACTCAACTATATATAATAAATTTCAGTAACAAACATTTCTCAAATATTTCGGCCTCTAGGCAGTGCTGGAAAAAATATGAACAGAGGATTTAATAACTTAAACTAATTTAAGGTGGTCGAATTTCGACAACGGGATATACTAGTATATAGTATAAGTCTAACAATGTTGTTGTTATATGTCCATCAAATCCAATTTTTTTTATTGAAATATTGACCGAATCTGCAAGGAGTTGTGGCTCTGACTAAGGACTCTTTTTGCCATCTCCTATTAATAATTATCGGTCTTTAATGGACTGATTTTTTCGTTTGGTTGTCAAATTACCCGCCGTTTAGTGTGAACCAACTTTTCTGGAAGTGGCCCTAAATTACTTAACTATTTATAATAAATTTCAGTAACAACCATTTTTCAAATATTTCAGCCTCTAGGCAGTGCTGGAAAAATTACGAACAAAGGATTTAATAACTTAAACTAATTTAAGGTGGTCGAATTTCGACCACGGGATATACTAGTATATATTATAAGGCTAACAATGTTGTTGGTAGATGTCCATCAAATCCAAATATTTTTATTGAAATATTGACCGAATCTGAAAGGAGTTGTGGCTCTGATGGTGGACTTTCAAACATTCCTAAGAACTGTTTTTGCCATCTCCTATTAATAATTACCGGTCTTTAATGGACTGATTTATTTCGGTTGGTTGTCAAATTACCCGCCGTTTAGTGTGAACCGACTTTTATTAAAGCGGCCCTAAATTACTTAACTATATATAATAAGTTTCAGTAACAACCATTTTTCAAATATTTCGGCCTCTAGGCAGTGCTGGAAAAAATACGAACAGAGGATTTAATAACTTAAACTAATTTAAGGTGGTCGAATTTCGACCACGGGATATGCTAGTATATATTATAAGTCAAACAATGTTGTTGGTATATGTCTATCAAATCCAAATTTTTTTATTGTAATATAGACCGTATCTGAAAGGAGTGGTGGCTCTGATGGTGGACTTTCAAACATTCCTAAGGACTGTTTTTGCCATCTCCTATTAATAATTACCGATTTTTAATGGACTGATTTTTTTCGGTTAGTTGTCAAATTACCCGCCGTTTAGTGTGAACCGACTTTTATGAAAGCGGCCCTAAATTACTTAACTATTTATAATAAATTTCAGTAACAACCATTTTTCAAATATTTCGGCCTCTAGGCAGTGCTGGAAAAAATATGAACTGAGGATTTAATAAGTTAAACTAATTTAAGGTGGTCGGATTTCGACCACGGGATATACTAGTATATATTATAAGTCAAGCAATGTTGTTGGTATGTGTCTATCAAATCCAAATTTTTTTATTGAAATATAGACCGAATCTGAAAGGAGTTGTGGCTCTGATGGTGGACTTTCAAACATTCCTAAGTACTGTTTTTGCAATCTCCTATTAATAATTACCGGTTTTTAATGGACTGATTTTTTTCGGCTGGTTGTCAAATTACCCGCCGTTTAGTGTGAACCGACTTATATGGAAGCGGTCATAAATTACTTAACTATTTATAATAGATTTCAGTAACAACCATTCTTAAAATTTTTCAGCCTCTAGGCAGTGCTGGAAAAAATATGAACAGAGGATGTAATAACTTAAACTAATTTAAGGTGGTCGAATTTCGACCACGGGATATACTAGTATATATTATAAGTCAAACAATTTTGTTGGTATATGTCTATCAAATCCAAATTTTTTTATTGAAATATAGACCGAATCTGAAAGGAGTTGTGGCTCTGATGGTGGACTTTCAAACAATCCTAAGTACTGTTTTTGCAATCTCCTATTAATAATTACCGGTTTTTAATGGACTGATTTTTTTCGGTTGGTTGTCAAATTACCCGCCGTTTAGTGTGAACCGACTTTTATGAAAGCGGCCCTAAATTACTCAACTATATATAATAAATTTCAGTAACATACATTTCTCAAATATTTCGGCCTCTAGGCAGTGCTGGAAAAACTATGAACTGAGGATTTAATAACTTAAACTAATTTAAGGTGGTCGGATTTCGACCACGGGATATACTAGTATATATTATAAGTCAAACAATGTTGTTGGTATATGTCTATCAAATCCAAATTTTTTTATTGAAATATAGACCGAATCTGAAAGGAGTTGTGGCTCTGATGGTGGACTTTCAAACATTCCTAAGTACTGTTTTTGCAATCTCCTATTAATAATTACCGGTTTTTAATGGACTGATTTTTTCGGTTGGTTGTCAAATTACCCGCCGTTTAGTTTGAACCGACTTATATGGAAGCGGCCCTAAATTACTCAACTATATATAATAAATTTCAGTAACATACATTTCTCAAATATTTCGGCCTCTAGGCAGTGCTGGAAAAACTATGAACTGAGGATTTAATAACTTAAACTAATTTAAGGTGGTCGGATTTCGACCACGGGATATACTAGTATATATTATAAGTCAAACAATGTTGTTGGTATATGTCTATCAAATCCAAATTTTTTTATTGAAATATAGACCGAATCTGAAAGGAGTTGTGGCTCTGATGGTGCACTTTCAAACATTCCTAAGTACTGTTTTTGCAATCTCCTATTAATAATTACCGGTTTTTAATGGACTGATTTTTTTCGGTTGGTTGTCAAATTACCCGCCGTTTAGTGTGAACCGACTTTTATGAAAGTTGCCCTATATTACTCAACTATATATAATAAATTTCAGTACCAACCATTTTTCAAATATTTCAGCCTCTAGGCAGTGCTGGAAGAAATACGAACAGAGGATTTAATAACTTAAACTAATTTAAGGTGGTCGAATTTCGACCACGGGATATACTAGTATATATTATAAGTCTACCAATGTTGTTGGTATATGTCCATCAAATTCAAATTTTTTTATTGAAATATTGACCGAATCTGAAAGGGGTTTTGGCTCTGATGGTGGGCTTTCAAACATTCCTAAGGACTGTTTTTGCCATCTTCTATTAATAATTACCGGTCTTTAATGGACTGATTTTTTTCGGTTGGTTGTCAAATTACCCGCCGTTTAGTGTGAACCGACTTTTATGGAAGTGGCCCTAAATTACTGAACTATATATAATAAATTTAAGTAACAACCATTTTTTAAATTTTTCAGCCTCTAGGCAGTGCTGGAAAAAATACGAACAGAGAATTTAATAACTTAAACTAATTTAAGGTGGTCGAATTTCGACTACGGGATATACTAGTATATATTATAAGTCAAACAATGTTGTTGGTATATGTCTATCAAATCCAGATTTCTTTATTGAAATATAGACCGAATCTGAAAGGAGTTTTGGCTCTGATGGTGGACTTTCAAACATTCCTAAGGACTGTTTTTGCCATCTCCTATTAATAATTACCGGTCTTTAATGGACTGATTTTTTTCGGGTGGTTGTCAAATTACCCGCCGTTTAGTGTGAACGTACTTTTATGAAAGTGGCCCTATATTACTCAACAATATATAATAAATTTCAGTACCAACCATTTTTCAAATATTTCAGCCTCTAGGCAGTGCTGGAAAAAATACGAACAGAAGATTTAATAACTTAAACTAATTTAAGGTGGTCGAATTTCGGCCACAGGATATACTAGTATGTATTATAAGTCTAACAATGTTGTTGGTATATGTCCATCAAATTCAAATTTTTTTATTGAAATATTGACCGAATCTGAAAGGAGTTTTGGCTCTGATGGTGGACTTTCAAACATTCCTAAGGACTGTTTTTGCCATCTCCTATTAATAATTACCGGTCTTTAATGGACTGATTTTTTTCGGGTGGTTGTCAAATTACCCGCCGTTTAGTGTGAACGTACTTTTATGAAAGTGGCCCTATATTACTCAACAATATATAATAAATTTCAGTACCAACCATTTTTCAAATATTTCAGCCTCTTAGCAATGCTGGAAAAAAATATGAACAGAGGATTTAATAAAGTAAACTAATTTTAGGTGGTCGATTTCGACCACGGGATATACTAGTATATATTATAAGTCAAACAATGTTGTTGGTATATGTCTATCAAATCCAGATTTTTTTATTGAAATATAGACCGAATCTGAAAGGAGTTTTGGCTCTGATGGTGGGCTTTCGAACATTCCTGAGGACTGTTTTTGCCATCTCCTATTAATAGTTACCGGTCTTTAACGGACTGATTTTTTTCGGTTGGTTGTCAAATTACCTGCCGTTTAGTGTGAACCGACTTTTATGAAAGTGGCCCTATATTACTCAACAATATATAATAAATTTCAGTACCAACCATTTTTCAAATATTTCAGCCTCTTAGCAATGCTGGAAAAAAATATGAACAGAGGATTTAATAAAGTAAACTAATTTTAGGTGGTCGATTTCGACCACGGGATATACTAGTATATATTATAAGTCAAACAATGTTGTTGGTATATGTCTATCAAATCCAGATTTTTTTATTGAAATATAGACCGAATCTGAAAGGAGTTTTGGCTCTGATGGTGGGCTTTCGAACATTCCTGAGGACTGTTTTTGCCATCTCCTATTAATAGTTACCGGTCTTTAACGGACTGATTTTTTTCGGTTGGTTGTCAAATTACCCGCCGTTTAGTGTGAACCGACTTTTATGAAAGTGGCTCTAAATTACTCAACTATATATAATAAATTTCGGTAACAACCATTTTTCAAATATTTCAGCCTCTAGGCAGTGCTGGAAAAAATACGAACAGAGGATTTAATAACTTAAACTAATTTAAGGTGGTCGAATTTCGACAACGGGATTTACTAGTATAAATTATAAGTCTAACAATGTTGTTGGTATATGTCCATCAAATCCCAATTTTTTTATTGAAATATAGACCGAATTAATGGACTGATTTTTTTCGGTTGGTTGTCAAATTACCCGCCGTTTACTGTGAACCGACTTTTATGAAAGCGGCCATAAATTACTTAACTATCAGTAATAAATTTTAGTAACAAACATTTTTCAAATATTTCAGCCTCTAGGCAGTCCTGGAAAATATATGAACAGAGGATTTAATAACTTAAACTAATTAAAGGTGGTCGAATTTCGACTACGGGATTTACTAGTATATATTATAAGTCTAACAATGTTGTTGGTATATGTACATCAAATCCAAATTTTTTTATTGAAATATTGACCGACTCTGAAAGGAGTTGTGGCTCTGATGGTGGACTTTCAAACATTCCTAAGTACTGTTTTTGCAATCTCCTATTAATAATTACCGGTTTTTAATGGACTGATTTTTTTCGGTTGGTTGTCAAATTACCCGCCGTTTAGTGTGAACCGACTTATATGGAAGCGGCCCTAAATTACTCAACTATATATAATAAATTTCAGTAACATACATTTCTCAAATATTTCGGCCTCTAGGCAGTGCTGGAAAAAATATGAACTGAGGATTTAATAACTTAAGCTAATTTAAGGTGGTCGGATTTCGACCACGGGATATACTAGTATATATTATAAGTCTAACAATGTTGTTGGTATATGTCCATCAAATCCAAATTTTTTTATTGAAATATTGACCGAATCTGAAAGGAGTTGTGGCTCTGATGGTGGACTTTCAAACATTCCTAAGGACTCTTTTTGCCATCTCCTATTAATAATTATCGGTCTTTAATGGACTGATTTTTTCGTTTGGTTGTCAAATTACCCGCCGTTTAGTGTGAAGCGGCTTTTATGAAAGCGGCCCTAAATTACTCAACTATATATAATAAATTTCAGTAACAAACATTTCTCAAATATTTCGGCCTCTAGGCAGTGCTGGAAAAACTATGAACTGAGGATTTAATAACTTAAACTAATTTAAGGTGGTCGGATTTCGACCACGGGATATACTAGTATATATTATAAGTCAAACAATGTTGTTGGTATATGTCTATCAAATCCAAATTTTTTTATTGAAATATAGACCGAATCTGAAAGGAGTTGTGGCTCTGATGGTGCACTTTCAAACATTCCTAAGTACTGTTTTTGCAATCTCCTATTAATAATTACCGGTTTTTAATGGACTGATTTTTTTCGGTTGGTTGTCAAATTACCCGCCGTTTAGTGTGAACCGACTTTTATGAAAGTTGCCCTATATTACTCAACTATATATAATAAATTTCAGTACCAACCATTTTTCAAATATTTCGGCCTCTAGGCAGTGCTGGAAAAAATACGAACAGAGGATTTAATAACTTAAACTAATTTAAGGTGGTCGAATTTCGACCACGGGATATGCTAGTATATATTATAAGTCAAACAATGTTGTTGGTATATGTCTATCAAATCCAAATTTTTTTATTGTAATATAGACCGTATCTGAAAGGAGTGGTGGCTCTGATGGTGGACTTTCAAACATTCCTAAGGACTGTTTTTGCCATCTCCTATTAATAATTACCGATTTTTAATGGACTGATTTTTTTCGGTTAGTTGTCAAATTACCCGCCGTTTAGTGTGAACCGACTTTTATGAAAGCGGCCCTAAATTACTTAACTATTTATAATAAATTTCAGTAACAACCATTTTTCAAATATTTCGGCCTCTAGGCAGTGCTGGAAAAAATATGAACTGAGGATTTAATAAGTTAAACTAATTTAAGGTGGTCGGATTTCGACCACGGGATATACTAGTATATATTATAAGTCAAGCAATGTTGTTGGTATGTGTCTATCAAATCCAAATTTTTTTATTGAAATATAGACCGAATCTGAAAGGAGTTGTGGCTCTGATGGTGGACTTTCAAACATTCCTAAGTACTGTTTTTGCAATCTCCTATTAATAATTACCGGTTTTTAATGGACTGATTTTTTTCGGCTGGTTGTCAAATTACCCGCCGTTTAGTGTGAACCGACTTATATGGAAGCGGTCATAAATTACTTAACTATTTATAATAGATTTCAGTAACAACCATTCTTAAAATTTTTCAGCCTCTAGGCAGTGCTGGAAAAAATATGAACAGAGGATGTAATAACTTAAACTAATTTAAGGTGGTCGAATTTCGACCACGGGATATACTAGTATATATTATAAGTCAAACAATTTTGTTGGTATATGTCTATCAAATCCAAATTTTTTTATTGAAATATAGACCGAATCTGAAAGGAGTTGTGGCTCTGATGGTGGACTTTCAAACAATCCTAAGTACTGTTTTTGCAATCTCCTATTAATAATTACCGGTTTTTAATGGACTGATTTTTTTCGGTTGGTTGTCAAATTACCCGCCGTTTAGTGTGAACCGACTTTTATGAAAGCGGCCCTAAATTACTCAACTATATATAATAAATTTCAGTAACATACATTTCTCAAATATTTCGGCCTCTAGGCAGTGCTGGAAAAACTATGAACTGAGGATTTAATAACTTAAACTAATTTAAGGTGGTCGGATTTCGACCACGGGATATACTAGTATATATTATAAGTCAAACAATGTTGTTGGTATATGTCTATCAAATCCAAATTTTTTTATTGAAATATAGACCGAATCTGAAAGGAGTTGTGGCTCTGATGGTGGACTTTCAAACATTCCTAAGTACTGTTTTTGCAATCTCCTATTAATAATTACCGGTTTTTAATGGACTGATTTTTTCGGTTGGTTGTCAAATTACCCGCCGTTTAGTTTGAACCGACTTATATGGAAGCGGCCCTAAATTACTCAACTATATATAATAAATTTCAGTAACATACATTTCTCAAATATTTCGGCCTCTAGGCAGTGCTGGAAAAACTATGAACTGAGGATTTAATAACTTAAACTAATTTAAGGTGGTCGGATTTCGACAACGGGATATACTAGTATATATTATAAGTCAAACAATGTTGTTGGTATATGTCTATCAAATCCAAATTTTTTTATTGAAATATAGACCGAATCTGAAAGGAGTTGTGGCTCTGATGGTGCACTTTCAAACATTCCTAAGTACTGTTTTTGCAATCTCCTATTAATAATTACCGGTTTTTAATGGACTGATTTTTTTCGGTTGGTTGTCAAATTACCCGCCGTTTAGTGTGAACCGACTTTTATGAAAGTTGCCCTATATTACTCAACTATATATAATAAATTTCAGTACCAACCATTTTTCAAATATTTCAGCCTCTAGGCAGTGCTGGAAGAAATACGAACAGAGGATTTAATAACTTAAACTAATTTAAGGTGGTCGAATTTCGACCACGGGATATACTAGTATATATTATAAGTCTACCAATGTTGTTGGTATATGTCCATCAAATTCAAATTTTTTTATTGAAATATTGACCGAATCTGAAAGGGGTTTTGGCTCTGATGGTGGGCTTTCAAACATTCCTAAGGACTGTTTTTGCCATCTTCTATTAATAATTACCGGTCTTTAATGGACTGATTTTTTTCGGTTGGTTGTCAAATTACCCGCCGTTTAGTGTGAACCGACTTTTATGGAAGTGGCCCTAAATTACTGAACTATATATAATAAATTTAAGTAACAACCATTTTTTAAATTTTTCAGCCTCTAGGCAGTGCTGGAAAAAATACGAACAGAGAATTTAATAACTTAAACTAATTTAAGGTGGTCGAATTTCGACTACGGGATATACTAGTATATATTATAAGTCAAACAATGTTGTTGGTATATGTCTATCAAATCCAGATTTCTTTATTGAAATATAGACCGAATCTGAAAGGAGTTTTGGCTCTGATGGTGGACTTTCAAACATTCCTAAGGACTGTTTTTGCCATCTCCTATTAATAATTACCGGTCTTTAATGGACTGATTTTTTTCGGGTGGTTGTCAAATTACCCGCCGTTTAGTGTGAACGTACTTTTATGAAAGTGGCCCTATATTACTCAACAATATATAATAAATTTCAGTACCAACCATTTTTCAAATATTTCAGCCTCTAGGCAGTGCTGGAAAAAATACGAACAGAAGATTTAATAACTTAAACTAATTTAAGGTGGTCGAATTTCGGCCACAGGATATACTAGTATGTATTATAAGTCTAACAATGTTGTTGGTATATGTCCATCAAATTCAAATTTTTTTATTGAAATATTGACCGAATCTGAAAGGAGTTTTGGCTCTGATGGTGGACTTTCAAACATTCCTAAGGACTGTTTTTGCCATCTCCTATTAATAATTACCGGTCTTTAATGGACTGATTTTTTTCGGGTGGTTGTCAAATTACCCGCCGTTTAGTGTGAACGTACTTTTATGAAAGTGGCCCTATATTACTCAACAATATATAATAAATTTCAGTACCAACCATTTTTCAAATATTTCAGCCTCTTAGCAATGCTGGAAAAAAATATGAACAGAGGATTTAATAAAGTAAACTAATTTTAGGTGGTCGATTTCGACCACGGGATATACTAGTATATATTATAAGTCAAACAATGTTGTTGGTATATGTCTATCAAATCCAGATTTTTTTATTGAAATATAGACCGAATCTGAAAGGAGTTTTGGCTCTGATGGTGGGCTTTCGAACATTCCTGAGGACTGTTTTTGCCATCTCCTATTAATAGTTACCGGTCTTTAACGGACTGATTTTTTTCGGTTGGTTGTCAAATTACCTGCCGTTTAGTGTGAACCGACTTTTATGAAAGTGGCCCTATATTACTCAACAATATATAATAAATTTCAGTACCAACCATTTTTCAAATATTTCAGCCTCTTAGCAATGCTGGAAAAAAATATGAACAGAGGATTTAATAAAGTAAACTAATTTTAGGTGGTCGATTTCGACCACGGGATATACTAGTATATATTATAAGTCAAACAATGTTGTTGGTATATGTCTATCAAATCCAGATTTTTTTATTGAAATATAGACCGAATCTGAAAGGAGTTTTGGCTCTGATGGTGGGCTTTCGAACATTCCTGAGGACTGTTTTTGCCATCTCCTATTAATAGTTACCGGTCTTTAACGGACTGATTTTTTTCGGTTGGTTGTCAAATTACCCGCCGTTTAGTGTGAACCGACTTTTATGAAAGTGGCTCTAAATTACTCAACTATATATAATAAATTTCGGTAACAACCATTTTTCAAATATTTCAGCCTCTAGGCAGTGCTGGAAAAAATACGAACAGAGGATTTAATAACTTAAACTAATTTAAGGTGGTCGAATTTCGACAACGGGATTTACTAGTATAAATTATAAGTCTAACAATGTTGTTGGTATATGTCCATCAAATCCCAATTTTTTTATTGAAATATAGACCGAATTAATGGACTGATTTTTTTCGGTTGGTTGTCAAATTACCCGCCGTTTACTGTGAACCGACTTTTATGAAAGCGGCCATAAATTACTTAACTATCAGTAATAAATTTTAGTAACAAACATTTTTCAAATATTTCAGCCTCTAGGCAGTCCTGGAAAATATATGAACAGAGGATTTAATAACTTAAACTAATTAAAGGTGGTCGAATTTCGACTACGGGATTTACTAGTATATATTATAAGTCTAACAATGTTGTTGGTATATGTACATCAAATCCAAATTTTTTTATTGAAATATTGACCGACTCTGAAAGGAGTTGTGGCTCTGATGGTGGACTTTCAAACATTCCTAAGTACTGTTTTTGCAATCTCCTATTAATAATTACCGGTTTTTAATGGACTGATTTTTTTCGGTTGGTTGTCAAATTACCCGCCGTTTAGTGTGAACCGACTTTTATGAAAGCGGCCATAAATTACTTAACTATATATAATAAATTTCAGTAACATACATTTCTCAAATATTTCGGCCTCTAGGCAGTGCTGGAAAAAATATGAACTGAGGATTTAATAACTTAAGCTAATTTAAGGTGGTCGGATTTCGACCACGGGATATACTAGTATATATTATAAGTCTAACAATGTTGTTGGTATATGTCCATCAAATCCAAATTTTTTTATTGAAATATTGACCGAATCTGAAAGGAGTTGTGGCTCTGATGGTGGACTTTCAAACATTCCTAAGGACTCTTTTTGCCATCTCCTATTAATAATTATCGGTCTTTAATGGACTGATTTTTTCGTTTGGTTGTCAAATTACCCGCCGTTTAGTGTGAAGCGGCTTTTATGAAAGCGGCCCTAAATTACTCAACTATATATAATAAATTTCAGTAACAAACATTTCTCAAATATTTCGGCCTCTAGGCAGTGCTGGAAAAAATATGAACTGAGGATTTAATAACTGAAACTAATTTAGGGTGGTCGAATTTCGACCACGGGATATACTAGTATATAGTATAAGTCTAACAATGTTGTTGTTATATGTCCATCAAATCCAATTTTTTTTTATTGAAATACTGACCGAATCTGAAAGGAGTTGTGGCTCTGATGGTGGACTTTCAAACATTCCTAAGGACGGTTTTTGCCATCTCCTATTAATAATTACCGGTCTTTAATGGACTGATTTTTTTCGGTTGGTTGTCAAATTACCCGCCGTTTAGTGTGAACCGACTTTTATGAAAGCGGCCCTAAATTACTCAACTATATATAATAAATTTCAGTAACAAACATTTCTCAAATATTTCGGCCTCTAGGCAGTGCTGGAAAAAATATGAACAGAGGATTTAATAACTTAAACTAATTTAAGGTGGTCGAATTTCGACAACGGGATATACTAGTATATAGTATAAGTCTAACAATGTTGTTGTTATATGTCCATCAAATCCAATTTTTTTTATTGAAATATTGACCGAATCTGCAAGGAGTTGTGGCTCTGACTAAGGACTCTTTTTGCCATCTCCTATTAATAATTATCGGTCTTTAATGGACTGATTTTTTCGTTTGGTTGTCAAATTACCCGCCGTTTAGTGTGAACCAACTTTTCTGGAAGTGGCCCTAAATTACTTAACTATTTATAATAAATTTCAGTAACAACCATTTTTCAAATATTTCAGCCTCTAGGCAGTGCTGGAAAAATTACGAACAAAGGATTTAATAACTTAAACTAATTTAAGGTGGTCGAATTTCGACCACGGGATATACTAGTATATATTATAAGGCTAACAATGTTGTTGGTATATGTCCATCAAATCCAAATATTTTTATTGAAATATTGACCGAATCTGAAAGGAGTTGTGGCTCTGATGGTGGACTTTCAAACATTCCTAAGAACTGTTTTTGCCATCTCCTATTAATAATTACCGGTCTTTAATGGACTGATTTATTTCGGTTGGTTGTCAAATTACCCGCCGTTTAGTGTGAACCGACTTTTATTAAAGCGGCCCTAAATTACTTAACTATATATAATAAGTTTCAGTAACAACCATTTTTCAAATATTTCGGCCTCTAGGCAGTGCTGGAAAAAATACGAACAGAGGATTTAATAACTTAAACTAATTTAAGGTGGTCGAATTTCGACCACGGGATATGCTAGTATATATTATAAGTCAAACAATGTTGTTGGCATATGTCTATCAAATCCAAATTTTTTTATTGAAATATAGACCGTATCTGAAAGGAGTGGTGGCTCTGATGGTGGACTTTCAAACATTCCTAAGAACTGTTTTTGCCATCTCCTATTAATAATTACCGATTTTTAATGGACTGATTTTTTTCGGTTAGTTGTCAAATTACCCGCCGTTTAGTGTGAACCGACTTTTATGAAAGCGGCATTAAATTACTTAACTATTTATAATAAATTTCAGTAACAACCATTTTTCAAATATTTCGGCCTCTAGGCAGTGCTGGAAAAAATATGAACTGAGGATTTAATAAGTTAAACTAATTTAAGGTGGTCGGATTTCGACCACGGGATATACTAGTATATATTATAAGTCAAGCAATGTTGTTGGTATATGTCTATCAAATCCAAATTTTTTTATTGAAATATAGACCAAATCTGAAAGGAGTTGTGGCTCTGATGGTGGACTTTCAAACATTCCTAAGTACTGTTTTTGCAATCTCCTATTAATAATTACCGGTTTTTAATGGACTGATTTTTTTCGGCTGGTTGTCAAATTACCCGCCGTTTAGTGTGAACCGACTTATATGGAAGCGGTCATAAATTACTTAACTATTTATAATAGATTTCAGTAACAACCATTTTTAAAATTTTTCAGCCTCTAGGCAGTGCTGGAAAAAATATGAACAGAGGATGTAATAACTTAAACTAATTTAAGGTGGTCGAATCTCGACCACGGGATATACTAGTATATATTATAAGTCAAACAATTTTGTTGGTATATGTCTATCAAATCCAAATTTTGTTATTGAAATATAGACCGAATCTGAAAGGAGTTGTGGCTCTGATGGTGGACTTTCAAACAATCCTAAATACTGTTTTTGCAATCTCCTATTAATAATTACCGGTTTTTAATGGACTGATTTTTTTCGGTTGGTTGTCAAATTACCCGCCGTTTAGTGTGAACCGACTTTTATGAAAGCGGCCCTAAATTACTCAACTATATATAATAAATTTCAGTAACATACATTTCTCAAATATTTCGGCCTCTAGGCAGTGCTGGAAAAACTATGAACTGAGGATTTAATAACTTAAACTAATTTAAGGTGGTCGGATTTCGACCACGGGATATACTAGTATATATTATAAGTCAAACAATGTTGTTGGTATATGTCTATCAAATCCAAATTTTTTTATTGAAATATAGACCGAATCTGAAAGGAGTTGTGGCTCTGATGGTGGACTTTCAAACATTCCTAAGTACTGTTTTTTTCGGTTGGTTGTCAAATTACCCGCCGTTTAGTGTGAACCAACTTTTGTGGAAGTGGCCCTAAATTACTTAACTATTTATAATAAATTTCAGTAACAACCATGTTTAAAATTTTTCAGCCTCTAGGCAGTGCTGGAAAAAATATGAACAGAGGATGTAATAACTTAAACTAATTTAAGGTGGTCGGATTTCGACCACGGGATATACTAGTATATATTATAAGTCAAACAATGTTGTTGGTATATGTCTATCAAATCCAAATTTTTTTATTGAAATATAGACCGAATCTGAAAGGAGTTGTGGCTCTGATGGTGGACTTTCAAACATTCCTAAGTACTGTTTTTTTCGGTTGGTTGTCAAATTACCCGCCGTTTAGTGTGAACCGACTTTTATGAAAGCGGCCCTAAATTACTCAACTATATATAATAAATTTCAGTAACATACATTTCTCAAATATTTCGGCCTCTAGGCAGTGCTGGAAAAACTATGAACTGAGGATTTAATAACTTAAACTAATTTAAGGTGGTCGGATTTCGACCACGGGATATACTAGTATATATTATAAGTCAAACAATGTTGTTGGTATATGTCCATCAAATCCAAATTTTTTTATTGAAATATAGACCGAATCTGAAAGGAGTTGTGGCTCTGATGGTGGACTTTCAAACATTCCTAAGAACTGATTTTTTTCGGTTGGTTGTCAAATTACCCGCCGTTTAGTGTGAACCGACTTTTATGAAAGCGGCCCTAAATTACTCAACTATATATAATAAATTTCAGTAACATACATTTCTCAAATATTTCGGCCTCTAGGCAGTGCTGGAAAAAATATGAACTGAGGATTTAATAACTTAAACTAATTTAAGGTGGTCGGATTTCGACCACGGGATATACTAGTATATATTATAAGTCAAACAATGTTGTTGGTATATGTCTATCAAATCCAAATTTTTTTATTGAAATATAGACCGAATCTGAAAGGAGTTGTGGCTCTGATGGTGGACTTTCAAACATTCCTAAGTACTGTTTTTGCAATCTTCTATTAATAATTACCGGTTTTTAATGGACTGATTTTTTCGGTTGGTTGTCAAATTACCCGCCGTTTAGTGTGAACCGACTTATATGGAAGCGGCCCTAAATTACTTAACTATTTATAATAGATTTCAGTAACAACCATTTTTAAAATTTTACAGCCTCTAGGCAGTGCTGGAAAAAATATGAACAGAGGATGTAATAACTTAAACTAATTTAAGGTGGTCGAATTTCGACCACGGGATATACTAGTATATATTATAAGTCAAACAATTTTGTTGGTATATGTCTATCAAATCCAAATTTTTTTATTGAAATATAGACCGAATCTGAAAGGAGTTGTGGCTCTGATGGTGGACTTTCAAACATTCCTAAGTACTGTTTTTGCAATCTCCTATTAATAATTACCGGTTTTTAATGGACTGATTTTTTCGGTTGGTTGTCAAATTACCCGCCGTTTAGTGTGAACCGACTTATATGGAAGCGGCCCTAAATTACTTAACTATTTATAATAGATTTCAGTAACAACCATGTTTAAAATTTTTCAGCCTCTAGGCAGTGCTGGAAAAAATATGAACAGAGGATGTAATAACTTAAACTAATTTAAGGTGGTCGGATTTCGACCACGGGATATACTAGTATATATTATAAGTCAAACAATGTTGTTGGTATATGTCTATCAAATCCAAATTTGTTTATTGAAATATAGACCGAATCTGAAAGGAGTTGTGGCTCTGATGGTGGACTTTCAAACATTCCTAAGTACTGTTTTTGCAATCTCCTATTAATAATTACCGGTTTTTAATGGACTGATTGTTTCGGTTGGTTGTCAAATTACCCGCCGTTTAGTGTGAACCGACTTATATGGAAGCGGCCCTAAATTACTCAACTATATATAATAAATTTCAGTAACAAACATTTCTCAAATATTTCGGCCTCTAGGCAGTGCTGGAAAAAATATGAACTGAGGATTTAATAACTTAAACTAATTTAAGGTGGTCGAATTTCGACCACGGGATATATTAGTATATATTATAAGTCAAACAATGTTGTTGGTATATGTCCATCAAATCCAAATTTTTTTATTGAAATATAGACCGAATCTGAAAGGAGTTGTGGCTCTGATGGTGGACTTTCAAACATTCCTAAGAACTGATTTTTTTCGGTTGGTTGTCAAATTACCCGCCGTTTAGTGTGAACCAACTTTTCTGGAAGTGGCCCTAAATTACTTAATTATTTATAATAAATTTCAGTAACAACCATTTCTCAAATATTTCGGCCTCTAGGCATTGCTGGAAAAAATATGAACTGAGGATTTAATAACTTAAACTAATTTAAGGTGGTCGAATTTCGACCACGGGATATACTAGTATATATTATAAGTCAAACAATGTTGTTGGTATATGTCCATCAAATCCAAATTTTTTTATTGAAATATAGACCGAATCTGAAAGGAGTTGTGGCTCTGATGGTGGACTTTCAAACATTCCTAAGAACTGATTTTTTTCGGTTGGTTGTCAAATTACCCGCCGTTTAGTGTGAACCGACTTTTATGAAAGCGGCCCTAAATTACTCAACTATATATAATAAATTTCAGTAACATACATTTCTCAAATATTTCGGCCTCTAGGCAGTGCTGGAAAAAATATGAACTGAGGATTTAATAACTTAAACTAATTTAAGGTGGTCGGATTTCGACCACGGGATATACTAGTATATATTATAAGTCAAACAATGTTGTTGGTATATGTCTATCAAATCCAAATTTTTTTATTGAAATATAGACCGAATCTGAAAGGAGTTGTGGCTCTGATGGTGGACTTTCAAACATTCCTAAGAACTGATTTTTTTCGGTTGGTTGTCAAATTACCCGCCGTTTAGTGTGAACCGACTTTTATGAAAGCGGCCCTAAATTACTCAACTATATATAATAAATTTCAGTAACATACATTTCTCAAATATTTCGGCCTCTAGGCAGTGCTGGAAAAAATATGAACTGAGGATTTAATAACTTAAACTAATTTAAGGTGGTCGGATTTCGACCACGGGATATACTAGTATATATTATAAGTCAAACAATGTTGTTGGTATATGTCTATCAAATCCAAATTTTTTTATTGAAATATAGACCGAATCTGAAAGGAGTTGTGGCTCTGATGGTGGACTTTCAAACATTCCTAAGTACTGTTTTTGCAATCTCCTATTAATAATTACCGGTTTTTAATGGACTGATTTTTTCGGTTGGTTGTCAAATTACCCGCCGTTTAGTGTGAACCGACTTATATGGAAGCGGCCCTAAATTACTTAACTGTTTATAATAGATTTCAGTAACAACCATTTTTAAAATTTTTCAGCCTCTAGGCAGTGCTGGAAAAAATATGAACAGAGGATGTAATAACTTAAACTAATTTAAGGTGGTCGAATTTCGACCACGGGATATACTAGTATATATTATAAGTCAAACAATTTTGTTGGTATATGTCTATCAAATCCAAATTTTTTTATTGAAATATAGACCGAATCTGAAAGTAGTTGTGGCTCTGATGTTGGACTTTCAAACATTCCTTAGTACTGTTTTTGCAATCTCCTATTAATAATTACCGGTTTTAATGGACTGATTTTTTCGGTTGGTTGTCA
Organism: Merzomyia westermanni; assembly: GCA_949987695.1. Classification (NCBI taxonomy): domain Eukaryota; kingdom Metazoa; phylum Arthropoda; class Insecta; order Diptera; family Tephritidae; genus Merzomyia; species Merzomyia westermanni. The sequence goes on from OX465292.1 coordinate 69,733,766, forward strand.
AATTACCCGCCGTTTAGTGTGAACCGACTTATATGGAAGCGGCCCTAAATTACTTAACTATTTATAATAGATTTCAGTAACAACCATGTTTAAAATTTTTCAGCCTCTAGGCAGTGCTGGAAAAAATATGAACAGAGGATGTAATAACTTAAACTAATTTAAGGTGGTCGGATTTCGACCACGGGATATACTAGTATATATTATAAGTCAAACAATGTTGTTGGTATATGTCTATCAAATCCAAATTTTTTTATTGAACTATAGACCGAATCTGAAAGGAGTTGTGGCTCTGATGGTGGACTTTAAAACATTCCTAAGTACTGTTTTTGCAATCTCCTATTAATAATTACCGGTTTTTAATGGACTGATTTTTTCGGTTGGTTGTCAAATTACCCGCCGTTTAGTGTGAACCGACTTATATGGAAGCGGCCCTAATTACTTAACTATTTATAATAGATTTCAGTAAGAACCATTTTTAAAATTTTTCAGCCTCTAGGCAGTGCTGGAAAAAATATGAACAGAGGATGTAATAACTTAAACTAATTTAAGGTGGTCGAATTTCGACCACGGGATATACTAGTATATATTATAAGTCAAACAATTTTGTTGGTATATGTCTATCAAATCCAAATTTTTTTATTGAAATATAGACCGAATCTGAAAGGAGTTGTGGCTCTGATGGTGGACTTTCAAACATTCCTAAGTACTGTTTTTGCAATCTCCTATTAATAATTACCGGTTTTTAATGGACTGATTTTTTTCGGTTGGTTGTGAAATTACCCGCCGTTTAGTGTGAACCGACTTATATGGAAGCGGCCCTAAATTACTTAACTATTTATAATAGATTTCAGTAACAACCATTTTTAAAATTTTTCAGCCTCTAGGCAGTGCTGGAAAAAATATGAACAGAGGATGTAATAACTTAAACTAATTTAAGGTGGTCGAATTTCGACCACGGGATATACTAGTATATATTATAAGTCAAACAATTTTGTTGGTATATGTCTATCAAATCCAAATTTTTTTATTGAAATATAGACCGAATCTGAAAGGAGTTGTGGCTCTGATGGTGGACTTTCAAACATTCCTAAGTACTGTTTTTGCAATCTCCTATTAATAATTACCGGTTTTTAATGGACTGATTTTTTTCGGTTGGTTGTCAAATTACCCGCCGTTTAGTGTGAACCGACTTATATGGAAGCGGCCCTAAATTACTTAACTATTTATAATAGATTTCAGTAACAACCATTTTTAAAATTTTTCAGCCTCTAGGCAGTGCTGGAAAATATATGAACAGAGGATGTAATAACTTAAACTAATTTAAGGTGGTCGAATTTCGACCACGGGATATACTAGTATATATTAAAAGTCAAACAATTTTGTTGGTATATGTCTATCAAATCCAAATTTTTTTATTGAAATATAGACCGAATCTGAAAGGAGTTGTGGCTCTGATGGTGGACTTTCAAACATTCCTAAGTACTGTTTTTGCAATCTCCTATTAATAATTACCGGTTTTTAATGGACTGCTTTTTTTCGGTTGGTTGTCAAATTACCCGCCGTTTAGTGTGAACCGACTTATATGGAAGCGGCCCTAAATTACTTAACTATTTATAATAGATTTCAGTAACAACCATTTTTAAAATTTTTCAGCCTCTAGTCAGTGCTGGAAAAAATATGAACAGAGGATGTAATAACTTAAACTAATTTCAGGTGGTCGAATTTCGACCACGGGATATACTAGTATATATTATAAGTCAAACAATTTTGTTGGTATATGTCTATCAAATCCAAATTTTTTTATTGAAATATAGACCGAATCTGAAAGGAGTTGTGGCTCTGATGGTGGACTTTCAAACATTCCTAAGTACTGTTTTTGCAATCTCCTATTAATAATTACCGGTTTTTAATGGACTGATTTTTTTCGGTTGGTTGTCAAATTACCCGCCGTTTAGTGTGAACCGACTTTTATGAAAGCGGCCCTAAATTACTCAACTATATATAATAAATTTCAGTAACATACATTTTTAAAATTTTTCAGCCTCTAGGCAGTGCTGGAAAATATATGAACAGAGGATGTAATAACTTAAACTAATTTAAGGTGGTCGAATTTCGACCACGGGATATACTAGTATATATTAAAAGTCAAACAATTTTGTTGGTATATGTCTATCAAATCCAAATTTTTTTATTGAAATATAGACCGAATCTGAAAGGAGTTGTGGCTCTGATGGTGGACTTTCAAACATTCCTAAGTACTGTTTTTGCAATCTCCTATTAATAATTACCGGTTTTTAATGGACTGATTTTTTTCGGTTGGTTGTCAAATTACCCGCCGTTTAGTGTGAACCAACTTTTCTGGAAGTGGCCCTAAATTACTTAATTATTTATAATAAATTTCAGTAACAACCATTTCTCAAATATTTCGGCCTCTAGGCAGTGCTGGAAAAAATATGAACTGAGGATTTAATAACTTAAACTAATTTAAGGTGGTCGAATTTCGACCACGGGATATACTAGTATATATTATAAGTCAAACAATTTTGTTGGTATATGTCCATCAAATCCAAATTTTTTTATTGAAATATAGACCGAATCTGAAAGGAGTTGTGGCTCTGATGGTGGACTTTCAAACATTCCTAAGAACTGATTTTTTTCGGTTGGTTGTCAAATTACCCGCCGTTTAGTGTGAACCGACTTTTATGAAAGCGGCCCTAAATTACTCAACTATATATAATAAATTTCAGTAACATACATTTCTCAAATATTTCGGCCTCTAGGCAGTGCTGGAAAAAATATGAACTGAGGATTTAATAACTTAAACTAATTTAAGGTGGTCGGATTTCGACCACGGGATATACTAGTATATATTATAAGTCAAACAATGTTGTTGGTATATGTCTATCAAATCCAAATTTTTTTATTGAAATATAGACCGAATCTGAAAGGAGTTGTGGCTCTGATGGTGGACTTTCAAACATTCCTAAGAACTGATTTTTTTCGGTTGGTTGTCAAATTACCCGCCGTTTAGTGTGAACCGACTTTTATGAAAGCGGCCCTAAATTACTCAACTATATATAATAAATTTCAGTAACATACATTTCTCAAATATTTCGGCCTCTAGGCAGTGCTGGAAAAAATATGAACTGAGGATTTAATAACTTAAACTAATTTAAGGTGGTCGGATTTCGACCACGGGATATACTAGTATATATTATAAGTCAAACAATGTTGTTGGTATATGTCTATCAAATCCAAATTTTTTTATTGAAATATAGACCGAATCTGAAAGGAGTTGTGGCTCTGATGGTGGACTTTCAAACATTCCTAAGTACTGTTTTTGCAATCTCCTATTAATAATTACCGGTTTTTAATGGACTGATTTTTTCGGTTGGTTGTCAAATTACCCGCCGTTTAGTGTGAACCGACTTATATGGAAGCGGCCCTAAATTACTTAACTGTTTATAATAGATTTCAGTAACAACCATTTTTAAAATTTTTCAGCCTCTAGGCAGTGCTGGAAAAAATATGAACAGAGGATGTAATAACTTAAACTAATTTAAGGTGGTCGAATTTCGACCACGGGATATACTAGTATATATTATAAGTCAAACAATTTTGTTGGTATATGTCTATCAAATCCAAATTTTTTTATTGAAATATAGACCGAATCTGAAAGTAGTTGTGGCTCTGATGTTGGACTTTCAAACATTCCTAAGTACTGTTTTTGCAATCTCCTATTAATAATTACCGGTTTTAATGGACTGATTTTTTCGGTTGGTTGTCAAATTACCCGCCGTTTAGTGTGAACCGACTTATATGGAAGCGGCCCTAAATTACTTAACTATTTATAATAGATTTCAGTAACAACCATGTTTAAAATTTTTCAGCCTCTAGGCAGTGCTGGAAAAAATATGAACAGAGGATGTAATAACTTAAACTAATTTAAGGTGGTCGGATTTCGACCACGGGATATACTAGTATATATTATAAGTCAAACAATGTTGTTGGTATATGTCTATCAAATCCAAATTTTTTTATTGAACTATAGACCGAATCTGAAAGGAGTTGTGGCTCTGATGGTGGACTTTCAAACATTCCTAAGTACTGTTTTTGCAATCTCCTATTAATAATTACCGGTTTTTAATGGACTGATTTTTTCGGTTGGTTGTCAAATTACCCGCCGTTTAGTGTGAACCGACTTATATGGAAGCGGCCCTAAATTACTCAACTATATATAATAAATTTCAGTAACATACATTTCTCAAATATTTCGGCCTCTATGCAGTGCTGGAAAAAATATGAACTGAGGATTTAATAACTTAAACTAATTTAAGGTGGTCGGATTTCGACCACGGGATATACTAGTATATATTATAAGTCAAACAATGTTGTTGGTATATGTCTATCAAATCCAAATTTTTTTATTGAAATATAGACCGAATCTGAAAGGAGTTGTGGCTCTGATGGTGGACTTTCAAACATTCCTAAGTGCTGTTTTTGCAATCTCCTATTAATAATTACCGGTTTTTAATGGACTGATTTTTTCGGTTGGTTGTCAAATTACCCGCCGTTTAGTGTGAACCGACTTATATGGAAGCGGCCCTAATTACTTAACTATTTATAATAGATTTCAGTAAGAACCATTTTTAAAATTTTTCAGCCTCTAGGCAGTGCTGGAAAAAATATGAACAGAGGATGTAATAACTTAAACTAATTTAAGGTGGTCGAATTTCGACCACGGGATATACTAGTATATATTATAAGTCAAACAATTTTGTTGGTATATGTCTATCAAATCCAAATTTTTTTATTGAAATATAGACCGAATCTGAAAGGAGTTGTGGCTCTGATGGTGGACTTTCAAACATTCCTAAGTACTGTTTTTGCAATCTCCTATTAATAATTACCGGTTTTTAATGGACTGATTTTTTTCGGTTGGTTGTCAAATTACCCGCCGTTTAGTGTGAACCGACTTATATGGAAGCGGCCCTAAATTACTTAACTATTTATAATAGATTTCAGTAACAACCATTTTTAAAATTTTTCAGCCTCTAGGCAGTGCTGGAAAAAATATGAACAGAGGATGTAATAACTTAAACTAATTTAAGGTGGTCGAATTTCGACCACGGGATATACTAGTATATATTATAAGTCAAACAATTTTGTTGGTATATGTCTATCAAATCCAAATTTTTTTATTGAAATATAGACCGAATCTGAAAGGAGTTGTGGCTCTGATGGTGGACTTTCAAACATTCCTAAGTACTGTTTTTGCAATCTCCTATTAATAATTACCGGTTTTTAATGGACTGATTTTTTTCGGTTGGTTGTCAAATTACCCGCCGTTTAGTGTGAACCGACTTATATGGAAGCGGCCCTAAATTACTTAACTATTTATAATAGATTTCAGTAACAACCATTTTTAAAATTTTTCAGCCTCTAGGCAGTGCTGGAAAATATATGAACAGAGGATGTAATAACTTAAACTAATTTAAGGTGGTCGAATTTCGACCACGGGATATACTAGTATATATTAAAAGTCAAACAATTTTGTTGGTATATGTCTATCAAATCCAAATTTTTTTATTGAAATATAGACCGAATCTGAAAGGAGTTGTGGCTCTGATGGTGGACTTTCAAACATTCCTAAGTACTGTTTTTGCAATCTCCTATTAATAATTACCGGTTTTTAATGGACTGATTTTTTTCGGTTGGTTGTCAAATTACCCGCCGTTTAGTGTGAACCGACTTATATGGAAGCGGCCCTAAATTACTTAACTATTTATAATAGATTTCAGTAACAACCATTTTTAAAATTTTTCAGCCTCTAGTCAGTGCTGGAAAAAATATGAACAGAGGATGTAATAACTTAAACTAATTTCAGGTGGTCGAATTTCGACCACGGGATATACTAGTATATATTATAAGTCAAACAATTTTGTTGGTATATGTCTATCAAATCCAAATTTTTTTATTGAAATATAGACCGAATCTGAAAGGAGTTGTGGCTCTGATGGTGGACTTTCAAACATTCCTAAGTACTGTTTTTGCAATCTCCTATTAATAATTACCGGTTTTTAATGGACTGATTTTTTTCGGTTGGTTGTCAAATTACCCGCCGTTTAGTGTGAACCGACTTTTATGAAAGCGGCCCTAAATTACTCAACTATATATAATAAATTTCAGTAACATACATTTCTCAAATGTTTCGGCCTCTAGGCAGTGCTGGAAAAAATATGAACTGAGGATTTAATAACTTAAACTAATTTAAGGTGGTCGGATTTCGACCACGGGATATACTAGTATATATTATAAGTCAAACAATGTTGTTGGTATATGTCTATCAAATCCAAATTTTTTTATTGAAATATAGACCGAATCTGAAAGGAGTTGTGGCTCTGATGGTGGACTTTCAAACATTCCTAAGAACTGTTTTTGCCATCTCCTATTATTAAACCGGTTTTTAATGGACTGATTTTTTTCGGTTGGTTGTCAAATTACCCGCCGTTTAGTGAGAACCGACTTTTATGAAAGCGGCCCTAAATTACTCAACTATATATAATAAATTTCAGTAACATACTTTTTTCAAATATTTCGGCCTCTAGGCAGTGCTGGAAAAAATATGAACTGAGGATTTAATAACTTAAACTAATTTAAGGTGGTCGGATTTCGACCACGGGATATACTAGTATATATTATAAGTCAAACAATGTTGTTGGTATATGTCTATCAAATCCAAATTTTTTTATTGAAATATAGGCCGAATCTGAAAGGAGTTGTGGCTCTGATGGTGGACTTTCAAACATTCCTAAGTACTGTTTTTGCAATCTCCTTTTAATAATTACCGGTTTTTAATGGACTGATTTTTTTCGGTTGGTTGTCAAATTACCCGCCGTTTAGTGTGAACCGACTTATATGGAAGCGGCCCTAAATTACTTAACTATTTATAATAGATTTCAGTAACAACCATTTTTAAAATTTTTCAGCCTCTAGGCAGTGCTGGAAAAAATATGAACAGAGGATGTAATAACTTAAACTAATTTAAGGTGGTCGAATTTCGACCACGGGATATACTAGTATATATTATAAGTCAAACAATTTTGTTGGTATATGTCTATCAAATCCAAATGTTTTTATTGAAATATAGACCGAATCTGAAAGGAGTTGTGGCTCTGATGGTGAACTTTCAAACATTCCTAAGAACTGTTTTTGCCATCTCCTATTAATAAGTGCTGGAAAAAATATGAACAGAGGATGTAATAACTTAGACTAATTTAAGGTGGTCGAATTTCGACCACGGGATATACTAGTATATATTATAAGTCAAACAATTTTGTTGGTATATGTCTATCAAATCCAAATTTTTTTATTGAAATATAGACCGAATCTGAAAGGAGTTGTGGCTCTGATGGTGGACTTTCAAACATTCCTAAGTACTGTTTTTGCAATCTCCTTTTAATAATTACCGGTTTTTAATGGACTGATTTTTTTCGGTTGGTTGTCAAATTACCCGCCGTTTAGTGTGAACTGACTTATATGGAAGCGGCCTTAAATTACTTAACTATTTATAATAGATTTCAGTAACAACCATTTTTAAAATTTTTCAGCCTCTAGGCAGTGCTGGAAAAAATATGAACAGAGGATGTAATAACTTAAACTAATTTAAGGTGGTCGAATTTCGACCACGGGATATACTAGTATATATTATAAGTCAAACAATTTTGTTGGTATATGTCTATCAAATCCAAATTTTTTTATTGAAATATAGACCGAATCTGAAAGGAGTTGTGGCTCTGATGGTGGACTTTCAAACATTCCTAAGAACTGTTTTTGCCATCTCCTATTAATAAGTGCTGGAAAAAATATGAACAGAGGATTTAATAACTTAAACTAGCTTAAGATGGTCGAATTTCGACCACGGGATATACTAGTATATATTATAAGTCTAACAATTTTGTTGGTATATGTCTACCAAATCCAAATTTTTTAATTGAAATATTGACCGAATCTGAAAGCAGTGGTGGCTATGATGGTGGACTTTCAAACATTCCTAAGAACTGTTTTTGCCATCTCCTATTAATAAGTGCTGGAAAAAATATGAACAGAGGATTTAATAACTTAAACTAGCTTAAGATGGTCGAATTTCGACCACGGGATATACTAGTATATATTATAAGTCTAACAATTTTGTTGGTATATGTCTACCAAATCCAAATTTTTTAATTGAAATATTGACCGAATCTGAAAGCAGTGGTGGCTATGATGGTGGACTTTCAAACATTCCTAAGAACTGTTTTTGCCATCTCCTATTAATAACTACCAGTTTTTAATGGACTGATTTTTTTCGGTTGGTTGTCAAATTACCCGCCGTTTAGTGTGAACCGACTTTTATGAAAGCGGCCCTAAATTACTCAACTATATATAATAAATTTCAGTAACATACATTTCTCAAATATTTCGGCCTCTAGGCAGTGCTGGAAAAAATATGAGCTGAGGATTTAATAACTTAAACTAATTTAAGGTGGTCGAATTTCGACCACGGGATATACTAGTATATATTATAAGTCTAACAATGTTGTTGGTATATGTCCATCAAATCCAAATATTTTTATTGAAATATTGACCGAATCTGAAAGGAGTTGTGGCTCTAATGGTGGACTTTCAAACATTCCTAAGAACTGTTTTTGCCATCTCCTATTAATAATTACCGGTCTTTAATGGACTGATTTATTTCGGTTGGTTGTCAAATTACCCGCCGTTTAGTGTGAACCAACTTTTCTGGAAGTGGCCCTAAATTACTTAACTATTTATAATAAATTTCAGTCACAAACATTTCTCAAATATTTCGGCCTCTAGGCAGAGCTGGAAAAAATATGAACAGAGGATTTAATAACTTAAACTAATTTAAGGTGGTCGAATTTCGACCACTGGATATACTAGTATATATTATAAGTCTAACAATATTGTTGGTATATGTCCATCAAATCCAATTTTTTTTATTGAAATATAGACCGAATCTGAAAGGAGGTGTGGCTCTGATGGTGGACTTTCAAGCATTCCTAAGATCTGTTTTTGTCATCTCCTATTAATAATTACCGGTTTTTAATGGACTGATTTTTTTCGGTTGGTTGTCAAATTACCCGCCGTTTAGTGTAAACCGACTTTTATGAAAGCGGCCCCAAATTACTCAACTATATATAATAAATTTCAGTAACATACATTTCTCAAATATTTCGGCCTCAAGGCAGTGCTGGAAAAAATACGAACAGAGGATTTAATAACTTAAACTAATTTAAGGTGGTCGAATTTCGACCACGGGATATACTAGTATGTATTATAAGTCAAACAATGTGGTTGGTATATGTCTATCAAATCCAAATTTTTTTATTGAAATATAGACCGAATCTGAAAGGAGTTGTGGCTCTGATGGTGGACTTTCAAACATTCCTAAGAACTGTTTTTGCCATCTCCTATTAATAATTGCCGGTCTTTAATGGACTGATTTTTTTCGGTTGGTTGTCAAATTACCCGCCGTTTAGTGTGAACCGACTTTTATGAAAGCGGCCCTAAATTACTCAACTATATATAATAAATTTCAGCACCAACCATTTTTCAAATATTAGAGCCTCTAGGCACTGCTGGAAAAAATACGAACAGAGGATTTAATAACTTAAACTAATTTAAGGTGGTCGAATTTCGACCACGGGATATACTAGTACGAGTATATATTATAAGTCTAACAATGTTGTTGGTATGCGTCCATCAAATCCAAATTTTTTTATTGAAATATAGACAGCATCTGAAAGTAGTGGCGGCTCTGATGGTGGACTTTCAAACTTTCCTAAAGACTGTTTGTTCCATCTCCTATTTATAATTACCGGTCTTTAATGGACTGATTTTTTTCGGTTGGTTGTCAAATTACCCGCCGTTTAGTGTGAACCGACTTTTATGAAAGTGGCCCTAAATTACTCAACTAAAAATAATAAATTTCAGTAACAAACATTTCTCAAATATTTCGGCCTCTAGGCAGTGCTGGAAAAAATATGAACAGAGGATTTAATAACTTAAACTAATTTAAGGTGGTCGAATTTCGACCACGGGATATACTAGTACGAGTATATATTATAAGTCTAACAATGTTGTTGGTATGCGTCCATCAAATCCAAATTTTTTTATTGAAATATAGACAGAATCTGAAAGTAGTGGTGGCTCTGATGGTGGACTTTCAAACTTTCCTAAGGACTGTTTGTTCCATCTCCTATTTATAATTACCGGTCTTTAATGGACTGATTTTTTTCGGTTGGTTGTCAAATTACCCGCCGTTTAGTGTGAACCGAATTTTATGAAAGTGGCCCTAAATTACTCAGCTATAAATAATAAATTTCAGTAACAACCATTTTTCAAATATTTAAGCCTCTAGGCACTGCTGGAAAAAATATGCACAGATTATTTAATAACTTAAACTAATTTAAGGTGGTCGAATTTCGACCACGTGACATACTACATTATAAGTCAAACAATGTTGCTGGTATAGGTCTATCAAATCCAAATTTTTTGATTGAAATATAGACCGAATCTGAAAAGAGTTGTGGGTTTGGAGGTGGACTTTCAACCATTCCTTAGAACTGTTTTTGCCATCTCCTATTGATAATTACCGGTCTTTAATGGACTGATTTTTTTCGGTTGGTTGTCAAATTACCCGGCGTTTAGTGTGAACCGACTTTTATGAAAGCGGCCCTAAATTACTCAACTATATATATTAGATTTCAGTAACAAACATTTCTCAAATATTTCGCCCTCTAGGCAGTGCTGGAAAAAATATGAACAGAGGATTTAATAACTTAAACTAATTTAGGGTGGTCGAATTTCGACCACGGGATATACTAGTATATATTATAAGACTAACAGTGTTGTTGTTATATGTCCATCAAATCCAAATTTTTTTGTTGAAATATTGACCGAATCTGAAAGAAGTGGTGGCTCTGATGGTGGACTTTCACCCATTCCTTAGAACTGTTTTTGCCATCTCCTATTAATAATTACCGGTTTTTAATGGACTGATTTTTTTCGGTTGGTTGTCAAATTACCCGCCGTTTAGTGTGAACCGACTTTTATGAAAGTGGCCCTAAATTACTCACCTATAAATAATAAATTTCAGTACCAACCATTTTTCAAATATTACAGCCTCTAGGCAGTGCTGGAAAAAATATGAACAGAGGATTTAATAACTTAAACTAATTTAAGGTGGTCGAATTTCGACCACGGGATATACTAGTATATATTATAAGTCAAACAATGTTGTTGGTATATGTCTATAATTTCCAAATTTTTTTATTGAAATATATACCGAATCTGAAAGGAGTGGTGGCTCTGATGGTAGACTTTCAAACATTCCTAAGAACTGTTTTTGCCACCTCCTATTAATAATTACCGGTCTTTAATGGACTGATTTTTTTCGGTTGGTTGTCAAATTACCCGCCGTTTAGTGCGAGCCGACTTTTATGAAAGCGGCCCTAAATTACTTAACTATATATAATAAATTTCAGTAACAACCATTTTTCAAATATTTCGGCCTCTAGGCAGTGCTGGAAAAAATATGAACAGAGGATTTAATAACTTGAACTAATTTAAGGTGGTCGAATTTCGACCACGGGATATACTAGTATATATTATAAGACTAACAGTGTTGTTGTTATATGTGCATCAAATCCAAATTTTTTTTTTTGAAATATTGACCGAATCTGAAAGAAGTGGTGGCTCTGATGGTGGACTTTCACCCATTCCTTAGAACTGTTTTTGCCATCTCCTATTAATAATTACCGGTCTTTAATGGACTGATTTTTTTCGGTTGGTTGTCAAATTACATGCCGTTTAGTGCGAGCCGACTTTTATGAAATCGGGCCTAAATTACTCAACTATATATAATAAATTTCAGTAACAAACATTTCTCAAATATTTCGGCCTCTAGGCAGTGCTGGAAAAAATATGAACAGAGGATTTAATAACTTGAACTAATTTAAGGTGGTCGAATTTCGACCACGGGATATACTAGTATATATTATAAGACTAACAGTGTTGTTGTTATATGTCCATCAAATCCAAATTTTTTTTTTGAAATATTGACCGAATCTGAAAGAAGTGGTGGCTCTGATGGTGGACTTTCACCCATTCCTTAGAACTGTTTTTGCCATCTCCTATTAATAATTACCGGTTTTTAATGGACTGATTTTTTTCGGTTGGTTGTCAAATTACCCGCCGTTTAGTGTGAACCGACTTTTATGAAAGTGGCCCTAAAATACTCACCTATAAATAATAAATTTCAGTACCAACTATTTTTCAAATATTACAGCCTCTAGGCAGTGCTGGAAAAAATATGAACAGAGGATTTAATAACTTAAACTAATTTAAGGTGGTCGAATTTCGACCACTGGATATACTAGTATATATTATAAGTCTAACAATCTTGTTGGTATATGTCTATCAAATCCAAATTTTTTTATTGAAATAGAGACCGAATCTGAAAGGAGTTGTGGCTCGGATGGTGGACTTTCAAACATTCCTAAGAACTGTTTTTGCCATCTCCTATTAATAATTACCGGTTTTTAATGGACTGATTTTTTTCGGTTGGTTGTCAAATTACCCGCCGTTTAGTGTGAACCGACTTTTATGAAATCGGCCCTAAATTACTCAACTATATATAATAAACTTCAGTTACAAAGATTTCTCAAATATTTCGGCCTCTAGGCACAGCTGGAAAAAATATGAACAGAGGATTTAATGACTTAAACTAATTTAAGGTGGTCGAATTTCGACCACTGGATACACTAGTATATATTATAATTTTTTTTATTGAAATGTAGACCGAATCTGAAAGGAGGGGTGGCTCTGATGGTGGACTTTCAAGCATTCCTAAGATCTGTTTTTGTCATCTCCTATTAATAATTACCGGTTTTTAATGGACTGATTTTTTTCGGTTGGTTGTCAAATTACCCGCCGTTTAGTGTGAACCGACTTTTATGAAATCGGGCCTAAATTACTCAACTATATATAATAAATTTCAGTAACAAACATTTCTCAAATATTTCGGCCTCTAGGCAGTGCTGGAAAAAATATGAACAGAGGATTTAGTAACTTGAACTAATTTAAGGTGGTCAAATTTCGACCACGGGATATACTAGTATATATTATAAGACTAACAGTGTTGTTGGTATATGCCCATCAAATCCAATTTTTTTTATTGAAATATAGACCGAATCTGAAAGGAGGGGTGGCTCTGATGGTGGACTTTCAAGCATTCCTAAGATCTGTTTTTGTCATCTCCTATTAATAATTACCGGTCTTTAATGGACTGATTTTTTTCGGTTGGTTGTCAAATTACCCGCCGTTTAGTGCGAGCCGACTTTTATGAAATCGGGCCTAAATTACTCAACTATATATAATAAATTTCAGTAACAAACATTTCTCAAATATTTCGGCCTCTAGGCAGTGCTGGAAAAAATATGAACAGAGGATTTAGTAACTTGAACTAATTTAAGGTGGTCAAATTTCGACCACGGGATATACTAGTATATATTATAAGACTAACAGTGTTGTTGTTATATGTCCATCAAATCCAAATTTTTTTTTTGAAATATTGACCGAATCTGAAAGAAGTGGTGGCTCTGATGGTGGACTTTCACCCATTCCTTAGAACTGTTTTTGCCATCTCCTATTAATAATTACCGGTTTTTAATGGACTGATTTTTTTCGGTTGGTTTTCAAATTACCCGCCGTTTAGTGTGAACCGACTTTTATGAAATCGGCCCTAAATTTCTCAACTATATATAATAAACTTCAGTAACAAAGATTTCTCAAATATTTCGGCCTCTAGGCAGAGCTGGAAAAAATATGAACAGAGGATTTAATGACTTAAACTAATTTAAGGTGGTCGAATTTCGACCACTGGATACACTAGTATATATTATAATTTTTTTTATTGAAATATAGACCGAATCTGAAAGGAGGGGTGGCTCTGATGGTGGACTTTCAAGCATTCCTAAGATCTGTTTTTGTCATCTCCTATTAATAATTACCGGTTTTTAATGGACTGATTTTTTTCGGTTGGTTGTCAGATTACCCGCCGTTTAGTGTGAACCGACTTTTATGAAATCGGCCCTAAATTACTCAACTATATATAATAAATTTCAGTCACAAACATTTCTCAAATATTTCGGCCTCTAGGCAGAGCTGGAAAAAATATGAACAGAGGATTTAATAACTTAAACTAATTTAAGGTGGTCGAATTTCGACCACTGGATATACTAGTATATATTATAAGTCTAACAATCTTGTTGGTATATGTCCATCAAATCCAATTTTTTTTATTGAAATATAGACCAAATCTGAAAGGAGGGGTGGCTCTGATGGTGGACTTTCAAGCATTCCTAAGATCTGTTTTTGGCATCTCCTATTAATAATTACCGGTTTTTAATGGACTGATTTTTTTCGGTTGGTTGTCAAATTACCCGCCGTTTAGTGTGAACCGACTCTTATGAAATCGGCCCTAAATTACCCAACTATATAAAATAAATTTCAGTAACAAACATTTCTCAAATATTTCGGCCTCTAGGCAGTGCTGGAAAAAATATGAACAGAGGATTTAATAACTTGAACTAATTTAAGGTGGTCGAATTTCGACCACGGGATATACTAGTATATATTATAAGACTAACAGTGTTATTGTTATATGTCCATCAAATCCAAATTTTTTTTGAAATATTGACCGAATCTGAAAGAAGTGGTGGCTCTGATGGTGGACTTTCACCCATTCCTTAGAACTGTTTTTGCCACCTTCTATTAATAATTATCGGTCTTTAATGGACTGATTTTTTTCGGTTGGTTGTCAAATTACCCGCCGTTTAGTGTGAACCGACTTTTATGAAAGTGGCCCTAACTTACTCAACTATAAATAATAAATCTCAGTCATAAACATTTCTCAAATATTTCGGCCTCTAGGCAGAGCTGGAAAAAATATGAAAAGAGGATTTAATAACTTAAACTAATTTAAGGTGTTCGAATTTCGACCACTGGATATACTAGTATATATTATAAGTCTAACAATATTGTTGGTATATGTCCATCAAATCCAATTTTTTTTATTGAAATATAGACCGAATCTGAAAGGAGGGGTGGCTCTGATGGTGGACTTTCAAGCATTCCTAAGATCTGTTTTTGTCATCTCCTATTAATAATTACCGGTTTTTAATGGACTGATTTTTTTCGGTTGGTTGTCAGATTACCCGCCGTTTAGTGTGAACCGACTTTTATGAAATCGGCCCTAAATTACTCAACTATATATAATAAATTTCAGTCACAAACATTTCTCAAATATTTCGGCCTCTAGGCAGAGGTGGAAAAAATATGAACAGAGGATTTAATAACTTAAACTAATTTAAGGTGGTCGAATTTCGACCACTGGATATACTAGTATATATTATAAGTCTAACAATCTTGTTGGTATATGTCCATCAAATCCAATTTTTTTTATTGAAATATAGACCGAATCTGAAAGGAGGGGTGGCTCTGATGGTGGACTTTCAAGCATTCCTAAGATCTGTTTTTGTCATCTCCTATTAATAATTACCGGTTTTTAATGGACTGATTTTTTTCGGTTGGTTGTCAAATTACCCGCCGTTTAGTGTGAACCGACTTTTATGAAAGTGTCCCTAAATTGCTCAAATATAAATATTAAACTTCAGTACCAACCATTTCTCAAATATTTCGGCCTCTAGGCAGTGCTGGAAAAAATACGAACAGAGGATTTAATAACTTGAACTAATTTAAGGTGGTCGAATTTCGACCACGGGATATACTAGTATATATTATAAGACTAACAGTGTTGTTGGTATATGCCCATCAAATCCAATTTTTTTTATTGAAATATAGACCGAATCTGAAAGGAGGGGTGGCTCTGATGGTGGACTTTCAAGCATTCCTAAGATCTGTTTTTATCATCTCCTATTAATAATTACCGGTTTTTAATGGACTGATTTTTTTCGGTTGGTTGTCAGATTACCCGCCGTTTAGTGTGAACCGACTTTTATGAAATCGGCCCTAAATTACTCAACTATATATAATAAATTTCAGTCACAAACATTTCTCAAATATTTCGGCCTCTAGGCAGAGCTGGAAAAAATATGAACAGAGGATTTAATAACTTAAACTAATTTAAGGTGGTCGAATTTCGACCACTGGATATACTAGTATATATTATAAGTCTAACAATCTTGTTGGTATATGTCCATCAAATCCAATTTTTTTTATTGAAATATAGACCGAATCTGAAAGGAGGGGTGGCTCTGATGGTGGACTTTCAAGCATTCCTAAGATCTGTTTTTGTCATCTCCTATTAATAATTACCGGTTTTTAATGGACTGATTTTTTTCGTTTGGTTGTCAAATTACCCGCCGTTTAGTGTGAACCGACTCTTATGAAATCGGCCCTAAATTACTCAACTATATATAATAAATTTCAGTCACAAAGATTTCTCAAATATTTCGGCCTCTAGGCAGAGCTGGAAAAAATATGAACAGAGGATTTAATGACTTAAACTAATTTAAGGTGGTCGAATTTCGACCACTGGATACACTAGTATATATTATAATTTTTTTTATTGAAATATAGACCGAATCTGAAAGGAGGGGTGGCTCTGATGGTGGACTTTCAAGCATTCCTAAGATCTGTTTTTGTCATCTCCTATTAATAATTACCGGTTTTTAATGGACTGATTTTTTTCGGTTGGTTGTCAGATTACCCGCCGTTTAGTGTGAACCGACTTTTATGAAATCGGCCCTAAATTACTCAACTATATATAATAAATTTCAGTCACAAACATTTCTCAAATATTTCGGCCTCTAGGCAGAGCTGGAAAAAATATGAACAGAGGATTTAATAACTTAAACTAATTTAAGGTGGTCGAATTTCGACCACTGGATATACTAGTATATATTATAAGTCTAACAATCTTGTTGGTATATGTCCATCAAATCCAATTTTTTTTATTGAAATATAGACCGAATCTGAAAGGAGGGGTGGCTCTGATGGTGGACTTTCAAGCATTCCTAAGATCTGTTTTTGTCATCTCCTATTAATAATTACCGGTTTTTAATGGACTGATTTTTTTCGTTTGGTTGTCAAATTACCCGCCGTTTAGTGTGAACCGACTCTTATGAAATCGGCCCTAAATTACTCAACTATATATAATAAATTCCAGTCACAAAGATTTTTACAAATATTTCGGCCTCTAGGCAGAGCTGGAAAAAATATGAACAGAGGATTTAATGACTTAAACTAATTTAAGGTGGTCGAATTTCGACCACTGGATACACTAGTATATATTATAATTTTTTTTATTGAAATATAGACCGAATCTGAAAGGAGGGGTGGCTCTGATGGTGGACTTTCAAGCATTCCTAAGATCTGTTTTTGTCATCTCCTATTAATTGTTGTAGTCAGGAACTCAAATCAAAACACGATGATTGTTGGAATTCAGTAGTTTAATAATTCAAGTTATATTACATTATTACTAAATAAAATGTTAAGTGAATTGGAAACGTGTAATGCATGTATGAAAAAGCAAACGTAAAAACTAAAAAAAGAATATAAGTGACAGCTCACATCAGTGTGGTGTGCTACTGTAGAGTAGTATGCAGCTACAGTTGTACTTGATAGTATTTCAACATTCCCCACATCCTAATTTGATCCACTGGGTATCTGGAAACGAACTGTCTGTTTTCGGGACCTTTCCGATCGACGCACTGGTGGGGTATTTATTCGAGGACTATGAGTCTCGCTTGGATTTTGTGATGACTCATTTTGACGAGGTGCAGTCGAGTCAGATACGCTTTGCGGGGTGACGTTATCCTCTCTTTCACCGGCAGTCTCGATTTCCCAATCCACATTTTCGTTTCTCGTACCGGTAGTTTTTTCGGCCTTGGATTTTCGGATTTGGTTCTGGTGTCGCCTTATGATACCTCTTGATGTTTTTATTT
The DNA here is from genome assembly GCA_949987695.1 of Merzomyia westermanni. Taxonomy (NCBI): domain Eukaryota; kingdom Metazoa; phylum Arthropoda; class Insecta; order Diptera; family Tephritidae; genus Merzomyia; species Merzomyia westermanni. The sequence goes on from OX465292.1 coordinate 69,751,798, forward strand.
CGTACATCATTCGGCCTATTTTTTTACAAATAACTCCTGGAATCCACTTGTCTTTTCCAGTATAATTTCTTGCTTGTACTTCTTCGCCAGTTGTAAGTGTCGACTGGCATTGGACACTTGAATGTACTTGAGGGAAAAGTGCGGACAATAATGTACGAGGCTGTCGGCCATGGAGAAGTTCTGCCGGGGATTTTCCCGAGATTGGATTTGGAGTAGAGCGGTATGTCACGAGATATTTACACAAAGCTTTTTCTCTATTAGTTGTGTCCTTCATGATTTTGCCAAACGCTTCTTTAAACGTTCTGACGAATCTTTCGGCTTGTCCGTTAGAGGCGGGATGAAATGGTGCGCTTGTTAGATGTTCGATATGATTGAGTTTACAAAATGTTTTAAACTCCTCCGCTGTGAACTGGGTGCCATTGTCGCTGACAACCGTCTGTGGTAGCCCCTCAATCGCAAAAATTTTTTGAAGCGCCGATATAGTTGTCTTAGAAGTCGCTGATGGCAAGTCGATAACGAATGGAAATTTCGAATATGAATCGACTACAATGAGCCACATCCTGTCAAAAAATGGACCGGCAAAGTCCACATGTATGCGTTCCCAAGGGTTGGTTGCTGCAGGCCATGGTGAGAATTGAGATCTTGGATTACTGGCCTTTGCTGCGCAAACTGAACAATTTTCACAGGCTGCCCTGATGGCTTCGTTAATATTTGGGAACCACACATATCGACGACTAATTTGCTTCATTCGACTTTGACCCCAGTGTCCGTCGTGTATCATTTCGATTATTTTGTGTCGCAGTTTCGCAGGCACGACCACCCTCGTATGATCTGCATCTAAAAGTATAACTCCACTCTGTACTGATAAGGAAAATCGTCTATCAAAGTATGGCTTAAGATTAGACTGCGACTTCGGCAGATACCGCGGCCAACCATCTTCAATCATTTTTTTTACAACTTTAAGTTCATCATCTTCGTTCGTTTCTTTTGTCACTGTAGCAGCATTGAGTGGGAAGTCATTGATGGTGGACTCGTATACTTCATTGACGTTATGCATTTGATTTTCCAAACGATCAAATTCTGGATCTTCGCCCATTGGCAGACGCGAGAGCGCATCGGCATTCGCATGTTGTGATGTGCTCTTATAGAAGATAGAATAATCATAGGCGTGAAGGAAAATGGCCCATCTTTGTAACCTGTGTAATGTTGCCACCGGTAATCGTTTCTGCGGATGGAAAATAGTAGTAAGCGCCTGGTGATCAGTGTTTAGCTCAAATTTGCGACCGTAGAGGTACTGGTGAAAGCGAGTGATTCCGAAAACTATTGACAATGCTTCTTTTTCCACCTGAGAGTAATTGACCTGACTTTTGGTTAATGTCTTAGAGGCGAAAGCAATGGGTTTCTCGGATCCGTCGGGATATCGGTGTGAGATTACGGCGCCTATTCCATATTTGGAGGCATCCGTCGCGAGAATAATGGGTAACTTGCCATCGTAGTGCACGAGCAGAGTCGCTTTGATTATTTCATTTTTCAAGATGGCGAAGGCCTCTTCTTGTTGCCTCCCCCACTCAAAACGATGACCCTGTCTTCTTAATATGTTTAGTGCCGACGCCTTCTCGGAAAAATTTGGGATAAACTTGTTATAATAATTTATTTTTCCAATAAACGATTCTACTTCTCTTACGTTCCTGGGTCTAGGCATGGATTTTATCGCCTCTAATCTTTTTTCGGATGGTTGGATTCCCTTTGAACTAATAATATGACCTACGTATTCGATTTGTTCATTCGCAAAATTGCATTTTTCTTTTCGGCATGTTAAGCCAGCGGTCTCTAGTCGTTTGAAAATTTCACTAACATTCTCAAGGTGTTGTTTATCAGTTTCCGCTGTAATTATGACGTCGTCTAGGTAGACGGCGCACCCCGGGACACCTGAGACTAAACCTTCCATGAACCGTTGAAAAATGCCAGGGGCACTTGCGATCCCGAAGGGCATTCGTTGGTACTGGAACAATCCGAATGGGGTATTGATTACCATATATTTTTTGGCAGCATCGCTTAACTCAAATTGATGATAAGCCTCGCTCAGGTCTATTTTTGAAAAATATTTGCCACCTTGAAGCTTATTAAACAGTTCTTCTATTCTCGGTATAGGAAAACGATCTATCTCTATTTGCGAATTTAGACCTACTTTAAAGTCAGCGCACACCCGCAATGTGCCATTTGGTTTGCGGATAACGACCACGGGCGCTGCCCATTCACTTGATTTTATCGGTTTCAAAACATTGGTACTTACCAGACGGTTTACCTCTGCGCGCACCTCATCGTGATGAGCAAATGGTAAATTGTACGGTTTACAGAATTTAGGTTTGGCGTCTGGCTTCAAAATAATATCAGCTTGAAATGTCGAGCATAACCCTAGTTCGTTGGCGAAAAGTTTAGGATATTCCTTTGTTAGATTAGATAACTTGTCCATGAGGTGTTTGTGTGAGGCCTGGGTGACCTCCGCAGCATGGCATATGTTGGACTGTAAACATTGCGGAATATCCATACGGAACTTCAGCTTTCTAAACCAATCTAGCCCAAGAATGTTTGATGCCGCTGTGCTGTCAACCACAACTAGTGGCAGAATTTCATCGACGTCATTGTAGCGTACACGTACCGTGGAAATGCCCTTTATTGGCAGCTGATGACCGCCGTATGCTTTGACTATTTTTTGTGTGGGGGTGTATGACGGTTCTCCCAATGCCTTGTAGCCGTCAATGCCAACTAACGAGCACGAGGCACCTGTGTCTACTTGAAAGTTGACTATCCTTTCATTCACTTGAAGCTTAACTTCAAGTTTCTTATCGCTACTGCCAGTGGAATGTATAACCTCTATAACGCTGATGCTTTCGAATGTATTAGTGTCAGTGGAATTTACTTGGTGGGCCTTACTCTCCTTCTTCTGCGTAGCAGCTGATTGACAAACGGATGCTATGTGACCATTTTTAGAACAGGCGTTACACTTTGTTTGCTTTTTGTAGTGGATGCAGTCGGACCTTGCGTGATTTACTCCGCAACTGGGACACGACTTGAGTGTACTACGGCCTCGGGAATGACTTCGTCCTCTGCCTTTGGTATTCGTTCGACTTGTGGAGCGACTTTTCGCTGCTGAATATTTTGAAACTTTGTTAACAGTTGCTGAATCTGCTTCTTTCATTACTGAGCAAGTTCGCACGGTCGATTCATAAATAGTAGCAATTTGTAGGACCTCTTCCAACGTTGGGTTAGTTTTTTGTAACGCAGCCGTCCTCACCTTTTCATGAGGAGAATGCATTACAATCATATCCCGAATTTTGCTGTCTACGTAAGATTCATTGCATCCCGATTTGGAGCAAACGAACAAGCACTCTTTAGTTGCGCCGCGCAGCTCAGCCGCCCAGTCGCTGTACGTTTGACTTGGCTTCATTGTCGTATGGTAAAACTTGAAACGAGCCGCTAACACGTGTTGCTTTTCAATAAAATGATCGTTTAGCGTTGTGGCGATTTCTTTGAAAGTTTTTTCTTTAACTTTTCCATCGAATAATTTCTGTAAGAGTTCCAAATTATCGGCCCCAATCCAACTAAGTATGCAGGCCCTTTTCGTAGTTTCCTCTGTGACGCCGTTTGCTAAGAAATGTTGCTCGACTTGAAGAAGATATGTGCTCCATTTGTCATTTTCTTTGTTGAAGTTCCTGAAATTGGGAACTGCACGTCGCTCACCGCTTATGCCACCACCCTTCAACGCGTTTTCCAGAAAATCTCTATTTTCTTTGACCACACTTGCAAGAAAAGCCTGATTTGCGCTTTGCAATTGTTGAAGCACCTGTTGTAATGCTGCAGCATCCATGTTACTAGATAAGCGAGGTTATGTACGTTTTAATGTGGTCAAGGCAAATGGAAGAATTACACCAACTCTCGTCGCCAAATGTTGTAGTCAGGAACTCAAATCAAAACACGATGATTGTTGGAATTCAGTAGTTTAATAATTCAAGTTATATTACATTATTACTAAATAAAATGTTAAGTGAATTGGAAACGTGTAATGCATGTATGAAAAAGCAAACGTAAAAACTAAAAAAAGAATATAAGTGACAGCTCACATCAGTGTGGTGTGCTACTGTAGAGTAGTATGCAGCTACAGTTGTACTTGATAGTATTTCACCGGTTTTTAATGGACTGATTTTTTTCGGTTGGTTGTCAGATTACCCGCCGTTTAGTGTGAACCGACTTTTATGAAATCGGCCCTAAATTACTCAACTATATATAATAAATTTCAGTCACAAACATTTCTCAAATATTTCGGCCTCTAGGCAGAGCTGGAAAAAATATGAACAGAGGATTTAATAACTTAAACTAATTTAAGGTGGTCGAATTTCGACCACTGGATATACTAGTATATATTATAAGTCTAACAATCTTGTTGGTATATGTCCATCAAATCCAATTTTTTTTATTGAAATATAGACCGAATCTGAAAGGAGGGGTGGCTCTGATGGTGGACTTTCAAGCATTCCTAAGATCTGTTTTTGGCATCTCCTATTAATAATTACCGGTTTTTAATGGACTGATTTTTTTCGGTTGGTTGTCAAATTACCCGCCGTTTAGTGTGAACCGACTCTTATGAAATCGGCCCTAAATTACTCAACTATATAAAATAAATTTCAGTAACAAACATTTCTCAAATATTTCGGCCTCTAGGCAGTGCTGGAAAAAATATGAACAGAGGATTTAATAACTTAAACTAATTTAAGGTGGTCGAATTTCGACCACTGGATATACTAGTATATATTATAAGTCTAACAATCTTGTTGGTATATGTCCATCAAATCCAATTTTTTTTATTGAAATATAGACCGAATCTGAAAGGAGGGGTGGCTCTGATGGTGGACTTTCAAGCATTGCTAAGATCTGTTTTTGGCATCTCCTATTAATAATTACCGGTTTTTAATGGACTGATTTTTTTCGGTTGGTTGTCAAATTACCCGCCGTTTAGTGTGAACCGACTCTTATGAAATCGTCCCTAAATTACTCAACTATATAAAATAAATTTCAGTAACAAACATTTCTCAAATATTTCGGCCTCTAGGCAGAGCTGGAAAAAATATGAACAGAGGATTTAATGACTTAAACTAATTTAAGGTGGTCGAATTTCGACCACTGGATACACTAGTATATATTATAATTTTTTTTATTGAAATATAGACCGAATCTGAAAGGAGGGGTGGCTCTGATGGTGGACTTTCAAGCATTCCTAAGATCTGTTTTTGTCATCTCCTATTAATAATTACCGGTTTTTAATGGACTGATTTTTTTCGTTTGGTTGTCAAATTACCCGCCGTTTAGTGTGAACCGACTCTTATGAAATCAGCCCTAAATTACTCAACTATATATAATAAATTTCAGTCACAAACATTTCTCAAATATTTCGGCCTCTAGGCAGAGCTGGAAAAAATATGAACAGAGGATTTAATAACTTAAACTAATTTAAGGTGGTCGAATTTCGACCACTGGATATACTAGTATATATTATAAGTCTAACAATGTTGTTGGTATATGTCCATCAAATCCAAATTTTTTTATTGAAATATAGACCGAATCTGAAAGGAGGGGTGGCTCTGATGGTGGACTTTCAAGCATTCCTAAGATCTGTTTTTGTCATCTCCTATTAATAATTACCGGTTTTTAATGGACTGATTTTTTTCGGTTGGTTGTCAAATTACCCGCCGTTTAGTGTGAACCGACTTTTATGAAAGTGGCCCTAAATTGCTCAAATATAAATAATAAACTTCAGTACCAACCATTTCTCAAATATTTCGGCCTCTAGGCAGTGCTGGAAAAAATACGAACAGAGGATTTAATAACTTGAACTAATTTAAGGTGGTCGAATTTCGACCACGGGATATACTAGTATATATTATAAGACTAACAGTGTTGTTGGTATATGCCCATCAAATCCAATTTTTTTTATTGAAATATAGACCGAATCTGAAAGGAGGGGTGGCTCTGATGGTGGACTTTCAAGCATTCCTAAGATCTGTTTTTGTCATCTCCTATTAATAATTACCGGTTTTTAATGGACTGATTTTTTTCGGTTGGTTGTCAAATTACCCGCCGTTTAGTGCGAACCGACTTTTATGAAAGTGGCCCTAAATTGCTCAAATATAAATAATAAACTTCAGTACCAACCATTTCTCAAATATTTCGGCCTCTAGGCAGTGCTGGAAAAAATACGAACAGAGGATTTAATAACTTGAACTAATTTAAGGTGGTCGAATTTCGACCACGGGATATACTAGTATATATTATAAGACTAACAGTGTTGTTGGTATATGCCCATCAAATCCAATTTTTTTTATTGAAATATAGACCGAATCTGAAAGGAGGGGTGGCTCTGATGGTGGACTTTCAAGCATTCCTAAGATCTGTTTTTGTCATCTCCTATTAATAATTACCGGTTTTTAATGGACTGATTTTTTTCGGTTGGTTGTCAGATTACCCGCCGTTTAGTGTGAACCGACTTTTATGAAATCGGCCCTAAATTACTCAACTATATATAATAAATTTCAGTAACAAACATTTCTCAAATATTTCGGCCTCTAGGCAGTGCTGGAAAAAATATGAACAGAGGATTTAATAACTTGAACTAATTTAAGGTGGTCGAATTTCGACCACGGGATATACTAGTATATATTATAAGACTAACAGTGTTATTGTTATATGTCCATCAAATGCAAATTTTTTTTGAAATATTGACCGAATCTGAAAGAAGTGGTGGCTCTGATGGCGGACTTTCACCCATTCCTTAGAACTGGTTTTGCCACCTTCTATTAATAATTATCGGTCTTTAATGGACTGATTTTTTTCGGTTGGTTGTCAAATTACCCGCCGTTTAGTGTGAACCGACTTTTATGAAAGTGGCCCAACTTACTCAACTATAAATAATAAATTTCAGTCCCAAACATTTCTCAAATATTTCGGCCTCTAGGCAGAGCTGGAAAAAATATGAAAAGAGGATTTAATAACTTAAACTAATTTAAGGTGTTCGAATTTCGACCACTGGATATACTAGTATATATTATAAGTCTAACAATATTGTTGGTATATGTCCATCAAATCCAATTTTTTTTATTGAAACTAATTTAAGGTGGTCGAATTTCGAATTTCGACCACTGGATATACTAGTATATATTATAAGTCTAACAATCTTGTTGGTATATGTCCATCAAATCCAATTTTTTTTATTGAAATATAGACCGAATCTGAAAGGAGGGGTGGCTCTGATGGTGGACTTTCAAGCATTCCTAAGATCTGTTTTTGTCATCTCCTATTAATAATTACCGGTTTTTAATGGACTGATTTTTTTCGGTTGGTTGTCAAATTACCCGCCGTTTAGTGTGAACCGACTCCTATGAAATTGGCCCTAAATTACTCACCTATAAATAATAAATTTCAGTAACAAACATTTCTCAAATATTTCGGCTCTAGGCAGTGCTGGAAAAAATATGAACAGAGGATTTAATAACTTGAACTAATTTAAGGTGGTCGAATTTCGACCACGGGATATACTAGTATATATTATAAGACTAACAATGTTATTGTTATATGTCCATCAAATCCAAATTTTTTTTTAAATATTGACCGAATCTGAAAGAAGTGGTGGCTCTGATGGTGGACTTTCACCCATTCCTTAGAACTGTTTTTGCCACCTTCTATTAATAATTACCGGTCTTTAATGGACTGATTTTTTTCGGTTGGTTGTCAAATTACCCGCCGTTTAGTGTGAACCGACTTTTATGAAAGTGGCCCTAAATTGCTCAAATATAAATAATAAATTTCAGTACCAACCATTTTTCAAATATTACAGCCTCTAGGCAGTGCTGGAAAAAATACGAACAGAGGATTTAATAACTTGAACTAATTTAAGGTGGTCGAATTTCGACCACGGGATATACTAGTATATATTATAAGACTAACAGTGTTGTTGGTATATGCCCATCAAATCCAAATTTTTTTATTGAAATATAGACCGAATCTGAAAGGAGGGGTGGCTCTGGTGGTGGACTTTCAAGTATTCCTAAGATCTGTTTTTGTCATCTCCTATTAATAATTACCGGTTTTTAATGGACTGATTTTTTTTGGTTGGTTGTCAGATTACCCGCCGTTTAGTGTGAACTGACTTTTATGAAATCGGCCCTAAATTACTCAACTATATATAATAAATTTCAGTCACAAACATTTCTCAAATATTTCGGCCTCTAGGCAGAGCTGGAAAAAATATGAACAGAGGATTTAATAACTTAAACTAATTTAAGGTGGTCGAATTTCGACCACTGGATATACTAGTATATATTATAAGTCTAACAATATTGTTGGTATATGTCCATCAAATCCAATTTTTTTTATTGAAATATAGACCGAATCTGAAAGGAGGTGTGGCTCTGATGGTGGACTTTCAAGCATTCCTAAGATCTGTTTTTGTCATCTCCTATTAATAATTACCGGTTTTTAATGGACTGATTTTTTTCGGTTGGTTGTCAGATTACCCGCCGTTTAGTGTGAACCGACTTTTATGAAATCGGCCCTAACTTACTCAACTATATATAATAAATTTCAGTCACAAACATTTCTCAAATATTTCGGCCTCTAGGCAGAGCTGGAAAAAATATGAACAGAGGATTTAATAACTTAAACTAATTTAAGGTGGGCGAATTTCGACCACTGGATATACTAGAGTATATTATAAGTCTAACAATCTTGTTGGTATGTGTCCATCAAATCCAATTTTTTTTATTGAAATATAGACCGAATCTGAAAGGAGGGGTGGCTCTGATGGTGGACTTTCAAGCATTCCTAAGATCTGTTTTTGTCATCTCCTATTAATAATTACCGGTTTTTAATGGACTGATTTTTTTCGGTTGGTTGTCAAATTACCCGCCGTTTAGTGTGAACCGACTCCTATAAAATCGGCCCTAAATTACTCACCTATATATAATAAATTTCAGTAACAAACATTTCTCAAATATTTCGGCCTCTAGGCAGTGCTGGAAAAAATATGAACAGAGGATTTAATAACTTGAACTAATTTAAGGTGGTCGAATTTCGACCACGGGATATACTAGTATATATTATAAGACTAACAGTGTTATTGTTATATGTCCATCAAATCCAATTTTTTTTTGAAATATTGACCGAATCTGAAAGAAGTGGTGGCTCTGATGGTGGACTTTCACCCATTCCTTAGAACTGTTTTTGCCACCTTCTATTAATAATTATCGGTCTTTAATGGACTGATTTTTTTCGGTTGGTTGTCAAATTACCCGCCGTTTAGTGTGAACCGACTTTTATGAAAGTGGCCCTAACTTACTCAACTATATATAATAAATTTCAGTCACAAACATTTCTCAAATATTTCGGCCTCTAGGCAGAGCTGGAAAAAATATGAACAGAGGATTTAATAACTTAAACTAATTTAACGTGGTCGAATTTCGACCACTGGATATACTAGTATATATTATAAGTCTAACAATCTTGTTGGTATGTGTCCATCAAATCCAATTTTTTTTATTGAAATATAGACCGAATCTGAAAGGAGGGGTGGCTCTGATGGTGGACTTTCAAGCATTCCTAAGATCTGTTTTTGTCATCTCCTATTAATAATTACCGGTTTTTAATGGACTGATTTTTTTCGGTTGGTTGTCAAATTACCCGCCGTTTAGTGTGAACCGACTCCTATGAAATCGGCCCTAAATTACTCACCTATATATAATAAATTTCAGTAACAAACATTTCTCAAATATTTCGGCTCTAGGCAGTGCTGGAAAAAATATGAACAGAGGATTTAATAACTTGAACTAATTTAAGGTGGTCGAATTTCGACCACGGGATACACTAGTATATATTATAAGACTAACAATGTTATTGTTATATGTCCATCAAATCCAAATTTTTTTTGAAATATTGACCGAATCTGAAAGAAGTGGTGGCTCTGATGCTGGACTTTCACCCATTCCTTAGAACTGTTTTTGCCACCTTCTATTAATAATTACCGGTCTTTAATGGACTGATTTTTTTCGGTTGGTTGTCAAATTACCCGCCGTTTAGTGTGAACCGACTTTTATGAAAGTGGCCCTAAATTGCTCAAATATAAATAATAAATTTCAGTACCAACCATTTTTCAAATATTACAGCCTCTAGGCAGTGCTGGAAAAAATACGAACAGAGGATTTAATAACTTGAACTAATTTAAGGTGGTCGAATTTCGACCACTGGATATACTAGTATATATTATAAGACTAACAGTGTTGTTGGTATATGCCCATCAAATCCAAATTTTTTTATTGAAATATAGACCGAATCTGAAAGGAGGGGTGGCTCTGGTGGTGGACTTTCAAGCATTCCTAAGATCTGTTTTTGTCATCTCCTATTAATAATTACCGGTTTTTAATGGACTGATTTTTTTTGGTTGGTTGTCAGATTACCCGCCGTTTAGTGTGAACTGACTTTTATGAAATCGGCCCTAAATTACTCAACTATATATAATAAATTTCAGTCACAAACATTTCTCAAATATTTCGGCCTCTAGGCAGAGCTGGAAAAAATATGAACAGAGGATTTAATAACTTAAACTAATTTAAGGTGGTCGAATTTCGACCACTGGATATACTAGTATATATTATAAGTCTAACAATATTGTTGGTATATGTCCATCAAATCCAATTTTTTTTATTGAAATATAGACCGAATCTGAAAGGGGGTGTGGCTCTGATGGTGGACTTTCAAGCATTCCTAAGATCTGTTTTTGTCATCTCCTATTAATAATTACCGGTTTTTAATGGACTGATTTTTTTCGGTTGGTTGTCAGATTACCCGCCGTTTAGTGTGAACCGACTTTTATGAAATCGGCCCTAACTTACTCAACTATATATAATAAATTTCAGTCACAAACATTTCTCAAATATTTCGGCCTCTAGGCAGAGCTGGAAAAAATATGAACAGAGGATTTAATAACTTAAACTAATTTAAGGTGGGCGAATTTCGACCACTGGATATACTAGAGTATATTATAAGTCTAACAATCTTGTTGGTATGTGTCCATCAAATCCAATTTTTTTTATTGAAATATAGACCGAATCTGAAAGGAGGGGTGGCTCTGATGGTGGACTTTCAAGCATTCCTAAGATCTGTTTTTGTCATCTCCTATTAATAATTACCGGTTTTTAATGGACTGATTTTTTTCGGTTGGTTGTCAGATTACCCGCCGTTTAGTGTGAACCGACTTTTATGAAATCGGCCCTAAATTACTCACCTATATATAATAAATTTCAGTAACAAACATTTCTCAAATATTTCGGCCTCTAGGCAGTGCTGGAAAAAATATGAACAGAGGATTTAATAACTTGAACTAATTTAAGGTGGTCGAATTTCGACCACGGGATATACTAGTATATATTATAAGACTAACAGTGTTATTGTTATATGTCCATCAAATCCAATTTTTTTTTGAAATATTGACCGAATCTGAAAGAAGTGGTGGCTCTGATGGTGGACTTTCACCCATTCCTTAGAACTGTTTTTGCCACCTTCTATTAATAATTATCGGTCTTTAATGGACTGATTTTTTTCGGTTGGTTGTCAAATTACCCGCCGTTTAGTGTGAACCGACTTTTATGAAAGTGGCCCTAACTTACTCAACTATATATAATAAATTTCAGTCACAAACATTTCTCAAATATTTCGGCCTCTAGGCAGAGCTGGAAAAAATATGAACAGAGGATTTAATAACTTAAACTAATTTAACGTGGTCGAATTTCGACCACTGGATATACTAGTATATATTATAAGTCTAACAATCTTGTTGGTATGTGTCCATCAAATCCAATTTTTTTTATTGAAATATAGACCTAATCTGAAAGGAGGGGTGGCTCTGATGGTGGACTTTCAAGCATTCCTAAGATCTGTTTTTGTCATCTCCTATTAATAATTACCGGTTTTTAGTGGACTGATTTTTTCCGGTTGGTTGTCAAATTACCCGCCGTTTAGTGTGAACCGACTCCTATGAAATCGGCCCTAAATTACTAACCTATATATAATAAATTTCAGTAACAAACATTTCTCAAATATTTCGGCCTCTAGGCAGTGCTGGAAAAAATATGAACAGAGGATTTAATAACTTGAACTAATTTAAGGTGGTCGAATTTCGACCACTGGATATACTAGTATATATTATAAGTCTAACAATCTTGTTGGTATGTGTCCATCAAATCCAAATTTTTTTTGAAATATTGACCGAATCTGAAAGAAGTGGTGGCTCTGATGGTGGACTTTCACCCATTCCTTAGAACTGTTTTTGCCACCTTCTATTAATAATTACCGGTCTTTAATGGACTGATTTTTTTCGGTTGGTTGTCAAATTACCCGCCGTTTAGTGTGAACCGACTTTTATGAAAGTGGCCCTAAATTGCTCAAATATAAATAATAAATTTCAGTACCAACCATTTTTCAAATATTACAGCCTCTAGGCAGTGCTGGAAAAAATACGAACAGAGGATTTAATAACTTGAACTAATTTAAGGTGGTCGAATTTCGACCACGGGATATACTAGTATATATTATAAGTCTAACAATGTTGTTGGTATACGTCCATCAAATCCAAATTTTTTTATTGAAATATAGACAGAATCTGAAAGTAGTGGTGGCTCTGATGGTGGACTTTCAAACATTCCTAAGAACTGTTTTTGCCACCTCCTATTAATAATTACCGGTCTTTAATGGACTGATTTTTTTCGGTTGGTTGTCAAATTACCCGCCGTTTAGTGCCAGCCGACTTTTATGAAAGCGGCCCTAAATTACTTAACTATATACAATAAATTTCAGTAACAACCATTTTTCAAATATTTCGGCCTCTAGGCAGTGCTGGAAAAAATATGAACAGAGGATTTAATAACTTGAACTAATTTAAGGTGGTCGAATTTCGACCACGGGATATACTAGCATATTTTATAAGACTAACAATCTTGTTGGTATATGTCCATCAAATACAATTTTTTTTATTGAAATATAGACCGAATCTGAAAGGAGGGGTGGCTCTGATGGTGGACTTTCAAGCATTCCTAAGATCTGTTTTTGTCATCTCCTATTAATAATTACCGGGTTTTAATGGACTGATTTTTTTCGGTTGGTTGTCAAATTACCCGCCGTTTAGTGTGAACCGACTCTTATGAAATCGGCCATAAATTACTCACCTATATATAATAAATTTCAGTAACAAACATTTCTCAAATATTTCGGCCTCTAGGCAGTGCTGGAAAAAATATGAACAGAGGATTTAATAACTTGAACTAATTTAAGGTGGTCGAATTTCGACCACGGGATATACTAGTATATATTATAAGACTAACAGTGTTATTGTTAAATGTCCATCAAATCCAAATTTTTTTTTTGAAATATTGACCGAATCTGAAAGAAGTGGTGGCTCTGATGGTGGACTTTCACCCATTCCTTAGAACTGTTTTTGCCACCTTCTATTAATAATTACCGGTCGTTAATGGACTGATTTTTTTCGGTTGGTTGTCAAATTACCCGCCGTTTAGTGTGAATCGACTTTTATGAAAGTGGCCCTAAAGTACCCAAATATAAATAATAAATTTCAGTACCAACCATTTTTCAAATATTACAGCCTCTAGGCAGTGCTGGAAAAAATATGAACAGAGGATTTAATAACTTAAACTAATTTAAGGTGGTCGAATTTCGACCACTGGATATACTAGTATATATTATAAGTCTAACAATATTGTTGGTATATGTCCATCAAATCTAAATTTTTTCTTTCGAAATAGAGACCGAATCGGAAATGAGTTGTGGCTCTGATGGTGGACTTTCAAACATTCCTAAGAACTGTTTTTGCCATCTCCAATTAATAATTCCCGGTCTTTAATGGACCGGTTTTTTTCGGTTGGTTGTCAAATTACCCGCCGTTTACTGTGAACCGACTTTTATGAAAGCGGCCCTAAATTACTTAACTATATATAATAAATTTCAGTAACAACCATTTTTCAAATATTTCAGCCTCTAGGCGGTGCTAGAAAAAATATGAACAGAGGATTTAATAACTTAAACTAATTTAAGGTGGTCGAATATCGACCACTGGATATACTAGTATATATTATAAGTCTAACAATATTGTTGGTATATGTCCATAAAATCCAATTTTTTTTATTGAAATATAGACCGAATCTGAAGTAGTGGTGGCTCTGACGGTGGACTTTCAAACATTCCTAAGAACTGTTTTTGCCATCTCCTCTTAATAATTACCGGTTTTTCGGTTGGTTGTCAGATTACGCGCCGTTTAGTGTGAACCGACTTTTATGAACTCGGCCCTAAATTACTCAAATATATATAATAAATTTCAGTAACAAACATTTCCCAAATATTTCAGCTTCTAGGCAGTGCTGGAAAAAATATGAACAGAGGATTTAATAACTTAAACTAATTTAAGGTGGTCGAATTTCGACCACTGGATATACTAGTATATATTATAAGTCAAACAATGTTGTTGGTATATGTCTATAAAATCCAAATTTTTTTTTTGAAATATAGACCGAATCTGAAAGGAGTTGTGGCTCTGATGGTGGACTTTCAAACATTCCTAAGAACTGTTTTTTGCCATCTCCTATTAATAATTACCGGTCTTTAATGGACTGATTTTTTTCGGTTGGTTCTCAAATTACCCGCCGTTTAGCGTGAACCGACTTTTTTTAAAGCGGCCCTAAATTACTCAGCTATATATATTTAATTTCAGTAACAAATAATTCGGCCTCTAGGCAGTGCTGGAAAAAATATGAACAGAGGATTTAATAACTTAAACTAATTTAAGGTGGTCGAATATCGACCACTGGATATACTAGTATATATTATAAGTCTAACAATATTGTTGGTATATGTCCATAAAATCCAATTTTTTTTATTGAAATATAGACCGAATCTGAAGTAGTGGTGGCTCTGACGGTGGACTTTCAAACATTCCTAAGAACTGTTTTTGCCATCTCCTCTTAATAATTACCGGTTTTTCGGTTGGTTGTCAGATTACGCGCCGTTTAGTGTGAACCGACTTTTATGAACTCGGCCCTAAATTACTCAAATATATATAATAAATTTCAGTAACAAACATTTCCCAAATATTTCAGCTTCTAGGCAGTGCTGGAAAAAATATGAACAGAGGATTTAATAACTTAAACTAATTTAAGGTGGTCGAATTTCGACCACTGGATATACTAGTATATATTATAAGTCAAACAATGTTGTTGGTATATGTCTATAAAATCC
The DNA here is from genome assembly GCA_949987695.1 of Merzomyia westermanni. Taxonomy (NCBI): domain Eukaryota; kingdom Metazoa; phylum Arthropoda; class Insecta; order Diptera; family Tephritidae; genus Merzomyia; species Merzomyia westermanni. The sequence goes on from OX465292.1 coordinate 69,767,140, forward strand.
AAATTTTTTTATTGAAATATAGACCGAATCTGAAAGGAGTGGTGGATCTGATGGTGGACTTTCAAACATTCCTAAGAACTGTTTATGCCACCTCCTTTCAATGATTACCGGTGTTTAATGGACTGATTTTTTTCGGTTGGTTGTCAAATTACCCGCCGTTTAGTGCGAAAATACTTTTATGAAAGTGGCCCTAAATTACTTAACTAATATATATAATAAATTTCAGTAACAACCATTTTTCAAATATTTCAGCCTCTAGGCAGTGCTGGAAAAAATATGAACAGAGGATTTAATAACTTAAACTAATTTAAGATGGTCGAATTTCGACCACGGGATATACTAGTATATATTATAAGTCAAACAATGTTGTTGGTATATGTCTATCAAATCCAAATTTTTTTATTGAAATATAGACCGAATTTGAAAGGAGTTGTGACTCTGATGGTGGACTTTCAAACATTCCTAAGAACTGTTTTTGCCATCTCCTATTAATAATTACCGGTTTTTAATGGACTGATTTTTTTCGGTTGGTTGTCAAATTACCCGCCGTTTAGTGTGAACCGACTTTTATGAAAGCGGCCCTAAATTAACCAACTATATATAATAAATTTAAGTAACGAACATTTCTCAAATATTTCGGCCTCTAGGAAATGCTGGAAAAAATATGAACAGAGGATTTAATAACTTAAACTAATTCAAGGTGGTCGAATTTCGACCACGGGATATACTAGTATATATTATAAGTCTAACAATGTTGTCCATCAAATCCAAATTGTTTTATTGAAATATAGACCGAATCTGAAAGGAGTTTTGGCTCTGATGGTGGACTTTCACACATTCCTAAGAACTGTTTTTGCCATCTATTAATAATTACCGGTTTTTAATGGACTGATTTTTTTCGGTTGGTTGTCAAATTACCCGCCGTTTAGTGTGAACCGCCTTTTATGAAAGTGGCCCTAAATTACTCAACTATATATAATAAATTTCAGTACGAACCAAATTTCAAATATTACAGCCTCTAGGCAGAGCTGGAAAAAATATGAACAGAGGATTTAATAACTTAAACTAATTTAAGGTGGTCGAATTTCGACCACGGGATATACTAGTATATATTATAAGTCAAACAATGTTGTTGGTATATGTCTATAAAATACAAATTTTTTTATTGAAATATAGACGGAATCTGAAAGGAGTGGTGGATCTGATGGTGGACTTTCAAACATTCCTAAGAACTGTTTTGCCACCTCCTATTAATAATTACCGGTCTTTAATGGACTGATTTTTTTCGGTTGGTTGTCAAATTACCCGCCGTTTAGTGCGAACCGACTTTTATGAAAGCGGCCCTAAATTACTTAACTATATATAATAAATTTCAGTAACAACCATTTTTCAAATATTGCAGCCTCTAGGCAGTGCTGGAAAAAATATGAACAGAGGATTTAATAACTTAAACTAATTTAAGGTGGTCGAATTTCGACCACGGGATATACTAGTATATATTATAAGTCAAACAATGTTGTTGGTATATGTCTATCAAATCCAATTTTTTTTATTGAAATATAGACCGAATCTGAAAGGAGTTGTGGCTCTGATGGTGGACTTTCAAACAGGTGGTTGAATTTCGACCACGGGATATACTAGTATATATTATAAGACTAACAGTGTTGTTGTTATATGTCCATCAAATCCAAATTTTTTTATTGAAATATAGACCGAATCTGAAAGGAGTGGTGGATCTGATGGTGGACTTTCAAACATTCCTAAGAACTGTTTTTGCCATCTCCTATTAATAATTACCGGTCTTTAATGGACCGATTTTTTTCGGTTGGTTGTCAAATTACCCGCCGTTTAGTGTGAACCGACTTTTATGAAAGCGGCCCTAAATTACTTAACTATATATAAAAAATTTCAGTAACAACCATTTTTCAAATATTTCAGCCTCTAGGCAGTGCTGGAAAAAATATGAACAGAGGATTTAATAATTTAAACTAATTTAAGGGGGTCGAATTTCGACCACGGGATATACTAGTATATATTATAAGTCAAACAATGTTGTTGGTATATGTCTATAAAACCCAAATTTTTTTATTGAAATATAGACCGAATCTGAAAGGAGTGGTGGATCTGATGGTGGACTTTCAAACATTCCTAAGAACTGTTTTTGCCACTTCCTATTAATAATTACCGGTCTTTAATGGACTGATTTTTTTCGGTTGGTTGTCAAATTACCCGCCGTTTAGTGCGAACCGACTTTTATGAAAGCGGCTCTAAATTACTTAACTATATATAATAAATTTCAGTAACAACCATTTTTCAAATATTTCAGCCTCTAGGCAGTGCTGGAAAAAATATGAACAGAGGATTTAATAACTTAAACTAATTTAAGGTAGTCGAATTTCGACCACGGGATATACTAGTATATATTATAAGTCAAACAATGTTGTTGGTATATGTCTATCAAATCCAAATTTTTTTATTGAAATATAGACCGAATCTGAAAGGAGTTGTGGCTCTGATGGTGGACTTTCAAGCATTCCTAAGAACTGTTTTTGCCATCTCCTATTAATAATTACCGGATTTTAATGGACTGATTTTTTTCGGTTGGTTGTAAAATTACCCGCCGTTTAGTGTGAACCAACTTTTATGAAATCGGCCCTAAATTACTCAACTATATATAATAAATTTCAGTAACAAAGATTTCTCAAATATTTCGGCCTCTAGGCAGAGCTGGAAAAAATATGAACAGAGGATTTAATAACTTAAACTAATTTAAGGTGGTCGAATTTCGACCCCGGGATATACTAGTATATATTATAAGACTAACAGTGTTGTTGTTATATGTCAACCAAATCCAAATTTTTTTATTGAAATATAGACCGAATCTGAAAGGAGTGGTGGCTCTGATGGTGGACTTTCAAACATTCCTAAGAACTGTTTTTGCCATCTCCTATTAATAATTACCGGATTTTAATGGACTGATTTTTTTCGGTTGGTTGTAAAATTACCCGCCTATTAGTGTGAACCGACTTTTATGAAAGTGGCCCTAAATTACTCAACTATATATAATAAATTTCAGCACCAACCATCTGAAAGATTAATCTTGATGGTAGAATCATTTTCCTGAAGCTGTTCACAATTGATAACTACCTCGACCTCTTGGCATTGTCCCAATATTGCTCCTTTAGAAAGTTTAATCGGCGATTTGAACTCATTAAGTACTCTTACCGGTACATGTCCATCTTGTTTTGTCATGGCCAGGGTTTTTCCTACTAATATGTTCGTCCTTGATTTGTTTGCTGCCTCGACAACCCACAATTTGTTTGTCCCATAATCTCCATCAATCTTTGCCCATATGATTGCTTCCGACTTCGGTGGAATTTGTTGGCTCTCCTCCACAAGCACTCGCTTACTAACGTATTTGTTTTCGTAACCATAATTTAATGGCACATCCATGTTCTGGTAATTCATAATCCTGTTTTGCATGTCGATCTTGATGCCTTGCTCGCTTAAGAAGTCCACACCAACTATGATTTCGTCAACAATATCTGCTACTATAAAACTGTGTAGAACGGCCACGTTCCCAATTACGATTTCACATGTTACTTCTCCTAGGACATGGGTGTCCTCACCAGTGGCCGTATGTAACTTTGCTCCATGCAATGGTCTCACCTCCTTGTTGACTAAATCAGATCGAATTATGGAATGCGATGCGCCTGTATCCACAGTTAGTAAGTGCTCTTTTCCATCCACATATGCAACAACAGTAACATTACTAGCTTTCCTTCCGATCTGTGAGACAGAGATTATGGGGCATTCAGTTGCGGGAGCCAGTCCACGCCCCTTTCGGCTGGCTCGATTTAGTTTAACGACTGATTTGGTTGGGAGGTTTGCTCATCTCCTTCAGCTTTGCGTTTTCGTCCACCTGAATTGCTGGGGTTACTGGAGCCAGAGCCGCAATAACGTGCTATGTGACCTGGTTTTCCGCACTTAAAGCATTTAATGGCACCATCACTTTTTTTCTGTACTCCGTTCAACGCTTCCAAAATTTTGTCTACCCAAGCCGGAGTGTCCACTTCTACGCGATGAGTCTTGTATGCAGGTTTACTCAAAAGCGAAGCTGTTTCCTGCGTCAGAGCATGCGATACCGTTTCAGAGAATGTCCGTTTGGGGTTTGCATATGTGGCCCGCTTCGTCTCTACATCGCGTATTCCATTTATAAAACTTTGGATTTTAACCCTCTCAGTGTACTCCACGGGTGCGTCCGCATTTGCTAGATGGGCCAACCTCTCGATGTCCGATGCAAATTCCTGCAAAGTCTCATTAGGTTTCTGGGATCGATTCTGTAGCTCTATTTGGTATATCTGCTTTCGATGTTCGCTACCATAGCGTCTCTCAACCGCACCCATCAATGCATCATAACTGTTCCTTTCGGACTCGGGAATAGTCTGTAAGGTTTCTGCTGCATGTCCCTTCAATGCCACGAATAGTGCTGCAACTTTATCTTCAGTGCACCAATTATTCACCGCAGCCGTCTTCTCAAATTGCAGCTTAAATACCTGGAATGGAACAGAACCATCAAAGGAAGGTGATTTTACCTTGGGCGTATTCGCTAAAGCAGATGGACGATTTAGTTGCAATTCCTGGATACGACGTCTCAATGCATCAACCTCAGCATCGATTTTATCCTGCAATTGTGCAATTTTTGCATCTTGCACTTCTAGTTTCGATGACACCTTTGCTTCCTGTTCTTCCATTTGAGATCTCATGTATTCCTTCGTTTCATCTAGTTGAGCTGAAATCTGAGATGCCATGCAAGTCTTCTGTTCTTCCAACTGAGATGCCATGCAAGTTTTCTGTTCTTCGAGCTGAGATGCCATGCAAGTTTTCTGTTCCTCTAGCTGAGATGCCATGTAAGTTTTCTGTTCTTCCATTTTAGTCGACATCTGAGTTATTACAGCCAATATCATGTTTGTGTCGACGGTTGCTACTGGATTCGGAGACTCCTTTTTTTCTTCCATTTTTGTCGGTGCCTCCTCCACAAGATGAAAAACATGATCGTCAACGTCGATTCCTTCTGCTTCCATAGCCTCTCGCAATCGTGACTGTAACTCTGATTTATTGCCTGTAGTGTTCAGTCCCCGTTGTTCCAACTCATTTTTGAGTTGCTGAATCTTTAATTCATTCAGCTTCGCCATGTCCTTGTTATCCTTAAATTCACTGGTATTTATTCAACAATACCGCTTCTGACACCAATTGTGACGATTTCGATGATTCCTTGATTATCAATCCTGGGTTCGATCACTATAAAGTCGAATAAACACACGCACAGATAATGTAAATAATAGCTAGTTTTATTTACTAGTAATAAACGCAAAACAATTTTAAGATTTTGATAACTTTACAGTAGTTCACTATTGAACGCTTGAAAATAAACTGATCCCCCTGTCTTGCTTGGTCACCGCCTTATATAGTCCAACAGGTGCTTGCCTACGCACCGAGAACTTTCTTGGTTGTTCGCTTTTCGTGTTCTGGAAGGGTCGGTTTATTTATTGGCATCTCCTCTTTGCATCGTATTCGCAAACACTCGCGCCATCTCTCTTCCTCTTCCTAGTTATACGCTTGCATGCATAAGCGTAGCCATCGTTATCTCGGTTGTGTTAACTAGTGGTGGGAGTGTTATTGACTTAGGGATGGTACATGCTTGAGAATAATCGCCACAATATATAAAAAATTTCAGTACCAACCATTTTTCAAATATTACAGCCTCTAGGCAGTGCTGGAAAAAATACGAACAGAGGATTTAATAACTTAAACTAATTTAAGGTGGTCGAATTTCGACCACGGGATATACTAGTATATATTATAAGTCTAACAATGTTGTTGGTATATGTCCATCAAATCCAAATTTTTTTATTGAAATATAGACCGAATCTGAAAGGAGTGGTGGCTCTGATGGTGGACTTTCAAACATTCCTAAGAACTGTTTTTGCCATCTCCTATTAATAATTACCGGATTTTAATGGACTGATTTTTTTCGGTTGGTTGTAAAATTACCCGCCGTTTAGTGTGAACCGACTTTTATGAAATCGGGCCTAAATTACTCAACTATATATAATAAATTTGAGTACCAACCATTTTTCAAATATTACAGCCTCTAGGCAGTGCTGGAAAAAATATGAACAGAGGATTTAATAACTTAAACTAATTTAAGGTGGTCGAATTTCGACCACGGGATATACTAGTATATACAGGGTAGCTGATGAATTTTGCTACATTAAGAAACTCAAATAATTTTTTTTCCGTGTATGGAATTCATTTTTCTTTTACTCATGTTAAAACTCATTAAATTTTATTAAATATAGCTTAATTAGTTTTAAAAATAATGGAATTTAAATGCCCCCCCTGCTCGTCGATGCATGTGCGGCATCTTACCAAAAAGTTGTTCATTACTGCTTGGAGAGTTGAGACAGGAATAGCCGCAATTGTTTCTCGAATGGATTGCCTTAGTTCATTCAAATTTGTTGGTTTTGCTTTGAAGACTTCCTGTTTGCAATAACCCCACAAGAAAAAGTCAGGTGCAGTAAGGTCAGGCGACCTGGGTGGCCAACGGAATGTGGAGTTTCTGTATATCAGCTTATTGGGAAATTTTCGTCGCAATTCTGTCATAACAGTTTGGGCTATATGAGGAGCTGCACCATCTTGCTGAAACCACACAGAGTTGAAAGGAATTCGCATTCGGCGTAATTCTGGATAGTAAAACTCTCTCAACATGCTCAGGTAACGGTCTCCAGTAACCGTAACGGTGTGACCGTTTTCTTCGAAGAAGTAGGGCCCGACAATGCAGCGTGATGAAACTGCACACCACACTGTGACACGAAGTGGATGCAATTCCGTCTCATGGAGTATCTGTGGGTTGGAAGCACTCCATATTCGACAATTTTGTTTGTTTATGTTGCCGTTTAAATCGAAATGGGCCTCGTCAGATATGAAAGACAGTTCAACATGTTTCCATCCTCTTCCACCATTTGAAGCATCTTCTGGCAAAATTCCAAGCGAATCGGCAAGTCTGCAGCGTTCAGTTTGTTGGCCATTTGAATTTTATATGGGAATAAGTCTAAATCTTTGTGCATAATTGACTGCAATGACTGTCTGCTTACACCCATTTGAGCAGATAAGCTTCTTGTCGAAACACGTGGATTGTTTGGTATGGCAGCAGCTACAGCAGCGATTGTTTCCTCCGTTCGAACTGAAGGGTTTCGATGGTAAGGTCTTCTGTTGACTGTCCCATGCTCGGCAAAATTGTTTACAAGTCTTATTATGGTCCATCTGCTCGGAGGATTGCCGCCAAACGTGCGCCTATACTCTCTTTGAACCGAAACTACGGACTCCAGTGCGTGATAGCGGCTGACAATCCAAATTCTTGTTTCAGTGTCCCAGTTATCCATTTTTGTTAAATGTAAAAGTCAATCTGCAAAATAAAAAAAAAATTAACCAGATTTATTAAATAGAAAAAAAGTTATTTAATTTTTTTTTGGTAGCGGCTTTCATTAGCCACCCTGTATAATAAATTTCAGTACCAACCATTTTTCAAATATTACAGCCTCTAGGCACTGCTGGAAAAAATACGAACAGAGGATTTAATAACTTAAACTAATTTAAGGTGGTCGAATTTCGACCACGGGATATAATAGTATATATTATAAGTCTAACAATGTTGTTGGTATATGTCCATCAAATCCAAATTTTTTTATTGAAATATAGACCGAATCTGAAAGGAGTGGTGGCTCTGATGGTGGACTTTCAAACATTCCTAAGAACTGTTTTTGCCATCTCCTAATAATAATTACCGGGTTTTAATGGACTGATTTTTTTCGGTTGGTTGTCAAATTACCCGCCGTTTAGTGTGAACCGACTTTTATGAAAGTGGCCCTAAATTACTCAACCATATATAATAAATTTCAGTACCAACCATTTTTCAAATATTACAGCCTCTAGGCAGTGCTGGAAAAAATACGAACAGAGGATTTAATAACTTAAACTAATTTAAGGTGGTCGAATTTCGACCACGGGATATAATAGTATATATTATAAGTCTAACAATGTTGTTGGTATATGTCCATCAAATCCAAATTTTTTTATTGAAATATAGACCGAATCTGAAAGGAGTGGTGGCTCTTATGGTGGACTTTCAAACATTCCTAAGAACTGTTTTTGCCATCTCCTATTAATAATTACCGGTTTTTAATGGACTGATTTTTTTCGGTTGGTTGTCAAATTAAACGCCGTTTAGTGTGAACCGACTTTTATGAAAGTGGCCCTAAATTACTCAACTATATATAATAAATATCAGTAACAACCATTTCTCAAATATTTCGGCCTCTAGGCAGTGCTGGAAAAAATATGAACAGAGGATATAATAACTTAAACTAATTTAATGTGGTCGAATTTCGACCACGGGATATACTAGTATATATTATAAGTCAAACAATGTTGTTGGTATATGTCTATAAAATACAAATTTTTTTATTGAAATATAGACCGAATCTGAAAGGAGTGGTGGCTCTGATGGTGGACTTTCAAACATTCCTAAGAACTGTTTTTGCCATCTCCTATTAATAATTACCGGATTTTAATGGACTGATTTTTTTCGGTTGGTTGTAAAATTACCCGCCGTTTAGTGTGAACCGACTTTTATGAAAGTGGCCCTAAATTACTCAACTATATATAATAAATTTCAGTACCAACCATTTTTCAAATATTACCGCCTCTAGGCAGTGCTGGAAAAAATACGAACAGAGGATTTAATAACTTAAACTAATTTAAGGTGGTCGAATTTCGACCATGGGATATACTAGTATATATTATAAGTCTAACAATGTTGTTGGTATATGTCCATCAAATCCAAATTTTTTTATTGAAATATAGACCGAATCTGAAAGGAGTGGTGGCTCTGATGGTGGACTTTCAAACATTCCTAAGAACTGTTTTTGCCATCTCCTATTAATAATTACCGGTTTTTAATGGACTGATTTTTTTCGGTTGGTTGTCAAATTACCCGCCGTTTAGTGTGAACCGACTTTTATGAAAGTGGCCCTAAATTACTCAACTATATTGTGACGATTTCGATGATTCCTTGATTATCAATCCTGGGTTCGATCACTATAAAGTCGAATAAACACTCGCACAGATAATGTAAATAATAGCTAGTTTTATTTACTAGTAATAAACGCAAAACAATTTTAAGAGTTTGATTACTTTACAGTAGTTCACTATTGAACGCTTGAAAATAAACTGATCCCCCTGTCTTGCTTGGTCACCGCCTTATATAGTCCAACAGGTGCTTGCCTACGCACCGAGAACTTTCTTGGTTGTTCGCTTTTCGTGTTCTGGAAGGGTCGGTTTATTTATTGGCATCTCCTCTTTGCATCGTATTCGCAAACACTCGCGCCATCTCTCTTCCTCTTCCTAGTTATACGCTTGCATGCATAAGCGTAGCCATCGTTATCTCGGTTGTGTTAACTAGTGGTGGGAGTGTTATTGACTTAGGGATGGTACATGCTTGAGAATAATCGCCACACTGCCCTCCACCTAAGTCTGATCGTCCCGATCAGACACATTGCCGGAACCAAACGCAGCTAGCCTTTCCAAATGGACCACCTTCATCTTATTCCTTGGCCTTCCCATAGTTTGTATGCGATATACCACATCGTTGATCCGTTTTATGACTTTGTATGGGCCTTCCCAGTTACATTGTAGTTTTGGGGACAAACCTTTCTTACGCTGTGGGTTGTATAGTAGCACTAAATCTCCTTCTATAAAACCTTCCGAATTTATTGCTTTGTCGTACCTGGCCTTCATCTTATCGCTCATGATCTTAGTCCGTTGTCTCACAAGGTCGTGAATTTCTCTCATTTCTTCTTCCAATACGCTAGTAGATTTCCGAGCATTTACTCCTGCATCAGCGTTTATCCCAAACTTCAAGTCAGTTGGCAATCGAAGATCATTCCCGAAAATTACCTTTGCAGGAGTCTGACCAGTTGTTTCATGTACTGCAGAGCGATATGCCATTAGGAATAAGGAGATGTGAGTATCCCAATCCTTCTGGAACTTATCCACTACTTTCCTCAGGTGCTCTTCCAAGGTTCTATTGAATCGTTCCACCATGCCATCTGACTGAGGATGTAGTGCAGTTGTTCGAGTTTTCCGAATGCCCAATGTCTTGCACATTTCCTGGAACACAGCTGATTCGAAATTTCTGCCTTGGTCAGAATGTATCTCCATCGGTGCACCAAACCGAGCTACCCAATTGTTAGTAAACACCTCTGCTATTGTTTCTGCCTTTTGATTTGGAATAGGGTACACTTCTGGCCATTTGCTGAAATAGTCCATAACCACTAGTACATATTTGTTTCCGAGTTTGCTAGTAGGAAATGGACCAGCTACATCCATGGCTATCCTCTCAAATGGCGCACCTGAGTTATACTGTTTCATTTGGCCATGGCTCCTTGATTTCGGTCCTTTAGCTTTGATACATACTTCACAGTTGGCAATCCACTCCGCGACCGATTGACGGCAACCAACCCAATAGAATCTTTGCTTGACTTTCTCCAAGGTCTTGGTGACTCCAAGGTGACCTCCGCTTGGACCGTTATGTAATTCATTGAGTACATCAGGGATTTTCTTCCTTGGGACGACTATCAGCTTTCGAACACATTGACCATCCTCACTCTCCCATATTCGATGCAAACAACCGGATTCTAATTGCAAACTATTCCACTGTGCCCAATATGACTTGGCAACAGGACTTTCTGCTGACATCTCCTCTCTTGATGGTCGCTCGTTTCGTTCGATTCCTTGCATCACACGTTTAAGATCTGGATCTTCGTGCTGACACCTCCTTAATTGATCCATGTCCCATTCGTCCGAAGATGTTATAGTCATGAGCCGCACATCTATAATGTCTTCCTTGGTCTCAGCTTTGGAACAATGCTTGCATTCCAAGTTACATGGTCTTCGTGACATTGCATCAGCATTTCCGTGGGTGCTACCTTTGCGATGCTCTATGGAAAAGTCATAATTTTGCAGTCGCTCTATCCACCGTGCCAATTGACCTTCCGGATTACGGAACTGTAAGAGCCATTTCAACGCTGCATGATCTGTCCTGACGTGGAATCGCTGCCCATAGAGATACTTGTGGAAATGCTTAACGCACTCTACCAATGCCAACAGTTCTCTCCGGGTTACACAATAGTTCCTTTCAGGCTTCCCAATTGTTCGGCTATAGTATGCAACTACCTTCTCCTGTCCATCAACAATCTGGGACAAAACACCTCCTATAGCATAACCACTCGCATCTGTATCCAGAATAAACTTTGAACCTGGAATTGGATATGCTAACATCGGGGCAGTGCATAGTCGTTCCTTCAATCTTTGAAAAGCCACCTCCTGTTCCTTCTTCCATTCAAAACTCATATTCTTCCTTGTAAGGTCGTGGAGACTACTAGCTACGCTGGCAAAATTTGGTACAAATCGCCGATAATACGTGCACAGCCCCAGGAAGCTCCGTAACTCATGCAAATTTCTCGGTCTTGGCCAATCTTTTACGGCTTCGATCTTTTCCTTAGCAGTGCAGATTCCCTCCGTAGTTACTTTGTGACCCAAATAACTTACTTCCTTTTTAAACAAGGAACACTTCTTGGGACTTAGTTTCAGACCAGCACCAGCTATTCTTTGGAAAACTTCCTCCAAGTTCTTTAGGTGTTCCTCAAAGCTTTTTCCCAGCACGATGATGTCGTCGAGGTACACCAAACATGTTTGCCAGTGCAAACCTTTTAGTATCTGGTCCATGAGTCTCTCAAAAGTAGCTGGAGCATTGCATAGCCCGAAGGGCATTACCGTAAATTGCCAAAGCCCTTCTCCAACGCTGAAAGCCGTCTTCTCTTTATCTTCATCCTTTACCTCCACTTGCCAGTAGCCGCTTTTCAAGTCCAGTGTGGAAAACCATTTCGTGCCAGATAACGAGTCCAGAGTAGCGTCGATTCTTGGCAATGGATAACTGTCCTTCTTCGTTACGTCGTTCAATTTCCGGTAATCCACACAGAACCTCATTTTTCCATCTTTCTTTTTCACTAGTACTACCGGTGAGCTCCATGGACTAGCTGATGGTTCGATCACACCGCTGTCACTCATTTCCTGTATAATTTCTCTTACTACTTGGCGTTTGGCCAAAGGAATACTACGAGGAGCTTGGCGGATGGGCCTTGCATCACCAGTATCAATTTGATGCTTCACAACTTTGGTCCGACCTGGTTTAGAACCATCCTTGTCAAATATGCTCGAGTACTTTGATAGAAGTTCCTTTGCCTTTTTCTGATGATCTTTTTCGAGGCCTGCCGTCCACGACGTGATATCATCTGAAAGATTAATCTTGATGGTAGAATCATTTTCCTGAAGCTGTTCACAATTGATAATGATTGGCATTGTCCCAATATTGCTCCTTTAGAAAGTTTAATCGGCGATTTGAACTCATTAAGTACTCTTACCGGTACATGTCCATCTTGTTTTGTCATGGCCAGGGTTTTTCCTACTAATATGTTCGTCCTTGATTTGTTTGCTGCCTCGACAACCCACAATTTGTTTGTCCCATAATCTCCATCAATCTTTGCCCATATGATTGCTTCCGACTTCGGTGGAATTTGTTGGCTCTCCTCCACAAGCACTCGCTTACTAACGTATTTGTTTTCGTAACCATAATTTAATGGCACATCCATGTTCTGGTAATTCATAATCCTGTTTTGCATGTCGATCTTGATGCCTTGCTCGCTTAAGAAGTCCACACCAACTATGATTTCGTCAACAATATCTGCTACTATAAAACTGTGTAGAACGGCCACGTTCCCAATTACGATTTCACATGTTACTTCTCCTAGGACATGGGTGTCCTCACCAGTGGCCGTATGTAACTTTGCTCCATGCAATGGTCTCACCTCCTTGTTGACTAAATCAGATCGAATTATGGAATGCGATGCGCCTGTATCCACAGTTAGTAAGTGCTCTTTTCCATCCACATATGCAACAACAGTAACATTACTAGCTTTCCTTCCGATCTGTGAGACAGAGATTATGGGGCATTCAGTTGCGGGAGCCAGTCCACGCCCCTTTCGGCTGGCTCGATTTAGTTTAACGACTGATTTGGTTGGGAGGTTTGCTCATCTCCTTCAGCTTTGCGTTTTCGTCCACCTGAATTGCTGGGGTTACTGGAGCCAGAGCCGCAATAACGTGCTATGTGACCTGGTTTTCCGCACTTAAAGCATTTAATGGCACCATCACTTTTTTTCTGTACTCCGTTCAACGCTTCCAAAATTTTGTCTACCCAAGCCGGAGTGTCCACTTCTACGCGATGAGTCTTGTATGCAGGTTTACTCAAAAGCGAAGCTGTTTCCTGCGTCAGAGCATGCGATACCGTTACAGAGAATGTCCGTTTGGGGTTTGCATATGTGGCCCGCTTCGTCTCTACATCGCGTATTCCATTTATAAAACTTTGGATTTTAACCCTCTCAGTGTACTCCACGGGTGTGTCCGCATTTGCTAGATGGGCCAACCTCTCGATGTCCGATGCAAATTCCTGCAAAGTCTCATTAGGTTTCTGGGATCGATTCTGTAGCTCTATTTGGTATATCTGCTTTCGATGTTCGCTACCATAGCGTCTCTCAACCGCACCCATCAATGCATCATAACTGTTCCTTTCGGACTCGGGAATAGTCTGTAAGATTTCTGCTGCATGTCCCTTCAATGCCACGAATAGTGCTGCAACTTTATCTTCAGTGCACCAATTATTCACCGCAGCCGTCTTCTCAAATTGCAGCTTAAATACCTGGAATGGAACAGAACCATCAAAGGAAGGTGATTTTACCTTGGGCGTATTCGCTAAAGCAGATGGACGATTTAGTTGCAATTCCTGGATACGACGTCTCAATGCATCAACCTCAGCATCGATTTTATCCTGCAATTGTGCAATTTTTGCATCTTGCACTTCTAGTTTCGATGACACCTTTGCTTCCTGTTCTTCCATTTGAGATCTCATGTATTCCTTCGTTTCATCTAGTTGAGCTGAAATCTGAGATGCCATGCAAGTCTTCTGTTCTTCCAACTGAGATGCCATGCAAGTTTTCTGTTCTTCGAGCTGAGATGCCATGCAAGTTTTCTGTTCCTCTAGCTGAGATGCCATGTAAGTTTTCTGTTCTTCCATTTTAGTCGACATCTGAGTTATTACAGCCAATATCATGTTTGTGTCGACGGTTGCTACTGGATTCGGAGACTCCTTTTTTTCTTCCATTTTTGTCGGTGCCTCCTCCACAAGATGAAAAACATGATCGTCAACGTCGATTCCTTCTGCTTCCATAGCCTCTCGCAATCGTGACTGTAACTCTGATTTATTGCCTGTAGTGTTCAGTCCCCGTTGTTCCAACTCATTTTTGAGTTGCTGAATCTTTAATTCATTCAGCTTCGCCATGTCCTTGTTATCCTTAAATTCACTGGTATTTATTCAACAATACCGCTTCTGACACCAATTGTGACGATTTCGATGATTCCTTGATTATCAATCCTGGGTTCGATCACTATAAAGTCGAATAAACACACGCACAGATAATGTAAATAATAGCTAGTTTTATTTACTAGTAATAAACGCAAAACAATTTTAAGATTTTGATAACTTTACAGTAGTTCACTATTGAACGCTTGAAAATAAACTGATCCCCCTGTCTTGCTTGGTCACCGCCTTATATAGTCCAACAGGTGCTTGCCTACGCACCGAGAACTTTCTTGGTTGTTCGCTTTTCGTGTTCTGGAAGGGTCGGTTTATTTATTGGCATCTCCTCTTTGCATCGTATTCGCAAACACTCGCGCCATCTCTCTTCCTCTTCCTAGTTATACGCTTGCATGCATAAGCGTAGCCATCGTTATCTCGGTTGTGTTAACTAGTGGTGGGAGTGTTATTGACTTAGGGATGGTACATGCTTGAGAATAATCGCCACAATATATAATAAATTTCAGTACCAACCATTTTTCAAATATTACAGCCTCTAGGCAGTGCTGGAAAAAATACGAACAGAGGATTTAATAACTTAAACTAATTTAAGGTGGTCGAATTTCGACCACGGGATATACTAGTATATATTATAAGTCTAACAATGTTGTTGGTATATGTCCATCAAATCCAAATTTTTTTATTGAAATATAGACCGAATCTGAAAGGAGTGGTGGCTCTGATGGTGGACTTTCAAACATTCCTAAGAACTGTTTTTGCCATCTCCTATTAATAATTACCGGATTTTAATGGACTGATTTTTTTCGGTTGGTTGTAAAATTACCCGCCGTTTAGTGTGAACCGACTTTTATGAAATCGGGCCTAAATTACTCAACTATATATAATAAATTTGAGTACCAACCATTTTTCAAATATTACAGCCTCTAGGCAGTGCTGGAAAAAATATGAACAGAGGATTTAATAACTTAAACTAATTTAAGGTGGTCGAATTTCGACCACGGGATATACTAGTATATACAGGGTGGCTGATGAATTTTGCTACATTAAGAAACTCAAATAATTTTTTTTTCAGTGTATAGAATTCATTTTTCTTTTATTCATGTTAAAGCTCATTAAATTTTATTAAACATAGCTTAATTAGTTTTAAAAATAATGGAATTTAAATGCCCCCCCTGCTCGTCGATGCATGTGCGGCATCTTACCAAAAAGTTGTTCATTACTGCTTGGAGAGTTGAGACAGGAATAGCCGCAATTGTTTCTCGAATGGATTGCCTTAGTTCATTCAAATTTGTTGGTTTTGCTTTGAAGACTTCCTGTTTGCAATAACCCCACAAGAAAAAGTCAGGTGCAGTAAGGTCAGGCGGCCTGGATGGCCAACGGAATGTGGAGTTTCTAGATATCAGCTTATTGGGAAATTTTCGTCGCAATTCTGTCATAACAGGTTGGGCTATATGAGGAGCTGCACCATCTTGCTGAAACCACACAGAGTTGAAAGAAATTCTCATTCGGCGTAATTCTGGATAGAAAAACTCTCTCAACATGCTCAAGTAACGGTCTCCAGTAACCGTAACGGTGTGACCGTTTTCTTCGAAGAAGTAGGGCCCGACAATGCAGCGTGATGAAACTGCACACCACACTGTGACACGAAGTGGATGCAATTCCGTCTCATGGAGTATCTGTGGGTTGGAAGCACTCCATATTCGACAATTTTGTTTGTTTATGTTGCCGTTTAAATCGAAATGGGCCTCGTCAGACATGAAAAGACAGTTCAACATGTTTCCATCCTCTTCCACCATTTGAACATCTTCTGGCAAAATTCCAAGCGGATCGGCAAGTCTGCAGCCTTCAGTTTGTTGGCCATTTGAATTTTATATGGGAATAAGTCCAAATCTTTGTGCATAATTGACTGCAATGACTGTCTGCTTACACCCATTTGAGCAGATAAGCTTCTTGTCGAAACACGTGGATTGTTTTGTATGGCAGCAGCTACAGCAGCGATTGTTTCCTCCGTTCGAACTGAAGGGTTTCGATGGTAAGGTCTCCTGTTGACTGTCCCATGCTCGGCAAAATTGTTTACAAGTCTTATTATGGTCCATCTGCTCGGAGGATTGCCGCCAAACGTGCGCCTATACTCTCTTTGAACCGAAACTACGGACTCCAGTGCGTGATAGCGGCTGACAATCCAAATTCTTGTTTCAGTGTCCCAGTTATCCATTTTTGTTAAATGTAAAAGTGAATCTGCAAAATAAAAAAAAAATTAACCAGATTCATTAAATAGAAAAAAAGTTATTTAATTTTTTTTTGGTAGCGGCTTTCATTAGCCACCCTGTATAAACCGAATCTGAAAGGAGTTGTGGCTCTGATGGTGGACTTTCAAACATTCCTAAGAACTGTTTTTGCCATCTCCTATTAATAATTACCGGTTTTTAATGGACTGATTTTTCGATTGTCGAATTCCCCGCCGTTTAGTGTGAACCGACTTTTATGAAAGCGGCCCTAAATTACTTAACTATATATAATAAATTTCAGTAACAACCATTTTTCAAATATTTCAGCCTCTAGGCAGTGCTGGAAAAAATATGAACAGAGGATTTAATAACTTAAACTAGTTTAGGGTGGTCGAATTTCGACCACGGGATATACTAGTATATATTATAAGTCTAACAGTGTTGTTGGTATATGTCCATCAAATCCAAATTTTTTTATTGAAATATAGACCGAATGTGAAAGTAGTGGTGGCTCTGATGGCGGACTTTCAAACATTCCTAAGAACTGTTTTTGCCATCTATTAATAATTACCGGTTTTTAATGGACTGATTTTTTTCGTTTGGTTGTCAAATTACCCGCCGTTTAGTGTGAACCGACTTTTATGAAAGTGGCCCTAAATTACTCAACTATATATAATAAATTTCAGTAACAACCATTTCTCAAATATTTCGGCCTCTAGGCAGTGCTGGAAAAAATATGAACAGAGGATTTAATAACTTAAACTAATTTAAGGTGGTCGAATTTCGACCACGGGATATACTAGTATATATTATAAGTCAAACAATGTTGTTGGTATATGTCTATAAAATCCAAATTTTTTTATTGAAATATAGACCGAATCTGAAAGGAGTGGTGGATCTGATGGTGGACTTTCAAACATTCCTAAGAACTGTTTTTGCCACCTCGTATTAATAATTACCGGTCTTTAATGGACTGATTTTTTTCGGTTGGTTGTCAAATTACCCGCCGTTTAGTGCAAACCGACTTTTATGAAAGCGGCGCTATATTACTTAACTACATATAATAAATTTCAGTAACAACCATTTTTCAAATATTTCAGCCTCTAGGCAGTGCTGGAAAAAATATGAACGGAGGATTTAATAACTTAAACTAATTTAAGGTGGTCGAATTTCGACCACGGGATATACTAGTATATATTATAAGTCAAACAATGTTGTTGGTATATGTCTATCAAATCCAAATTTTTTTATTGAAATATAGACCGAATCTGAAAGGAGTTGTGGCTCTGATGGTGGACTTTCAAGCATTCCTAAGAACTGTTTTTGCCATCTCCTATTAATAATTACCGGATTTTAATGGACTGATTTTTTTCGGTTGGTTGTAAAATTACCCGCCGTTTAGTGTGAACCGACTTTTATGAAAGTGGCCCTAAATTACTCAACTATATATAATAAATTTCAGTAACAACCATTTCTCAAATATTTCGGCATCTAGGCAGTGCTGGAAAAAATATGAACAGAGGATTTAATAACTTAAACTAATTTAAGGTGGTCGAATTTCGACCCCGGGATATACTAGTATATATTATAAGACTAACAGTGTTATTGTTATATGTCAACCAAATCCAAATTTTTTTGTTGTAATATTGACCGAATCTGAAAGGAGTGGTGGCTCTGATGGTGGACTTTCAAACATTCCTAAGAACTGTTTTTGCCATCTCCTATTAATAATTATCGGTCTTTAATGGACTGATTTTTTTCGGTTGGTTGTCAAATTACCCGCCGTTTAGTGTGAACCGACCTTTATGAAAGCGGCCCTAAATAACTTAACTATATATAAAAAATTTCAGTAACAACCATTTTTCAAATATTTCAGCCTCTAGGCAGTGCTGGAAAAATATGAACAGAGGATTTAATAATTTAAACTAATTTAAGGGGGTCGAATTTCGACCACGGGATATACTAGTATATATTATAAGTCAAACAATATTGTTGGTATATGTCCATAAAATCCAAATTTTTTTATTGAAATATAGACCGAATCTGAAAGGAGTGGTGGCTGTGATGGTGGACTTTCAAACATTCCTAAGAACTGTTTTTGCCATCTCCTATTAATAATTACCGGATTTTAATGGACTGATTTTTTTCGGTTGGTTGTAAAATTACCCGCCGTTTAGTGTGAACCGACTTTTATGAAAGTGGCCCTAAATTACTCAACTATATATAATAAATTTCAGTACCAACCATTTTTCAAATATTACAGCCTCTAGGCAGTGCGAATTTCGACCACGGGATATACTAGTATATATTATAAGACTAACAGTGTTATTGTTATATGTCAACCAAATCCAAATTTTTTTGTTGTAATATTGACCGAATCTGAAAGGAGTGGTGGCTCTGATGGTGGACTTTCAAACATTCCTAAGAACTGTTTTTGCCATCTCCTATTAATAATTATCGGTCTTTAATGGACTGATTTTTTTCGGTTGGTTGTCAAATTACCCGCCGTTTAGTGTGAACCGACCTTTATGAAAGCGGCCCTAAATAACTTAACTATATATAAAAAATTTCAGTAACAACCATTTTTCAAATATTTCAGCCTCTAGGCAGTGCTGGAAAAATATGAACAGAGGATTTAATAATTTAAACTAATTTAAGGTGGTCGAATTTCTACCACGGGATATACTAGTATATATTATAAGTCAAACAATGTTGTTGGTATATGTCTATAAAATCCAAATTTTTTTATTGAAATATAGACCGAATCTGAAAGGAGTGGTGGCTCTGATGGTGGACTTTCAAACATTCCTAAGAACTGTTTTTGCCATCTCCTATTAATAATTACCGGATTTCAATGGACTGATTTTTTTCGGTTGGTTGTCAAATTACCCGCCGTTTAGTGTGAACCGACCTTTATGAAAGCGGCCCTAAATAACTTAACTATATATAAAAAATTTCAGTAACAACCATTTTTCAAATATTTCAGCCTCTAGGCAGTGCTGGAAAAATATGAACAGAGGATTTAATAATTTAAACTAATTTAAGGGGGTCGAATTTCGACCACGGGATATACTAGTATATATTATAAGTCAAACAATATTGTTGGTATATGTCCATAAAATCCAAATTTTTTTATTGAAATATAGACCGAATCTGAAAGGAGTGGTGGCTGTGATGGTGGACTTTCAAACATTCCTAAGAACTGTTTTTGCCATCTCCTATTAATAATTACCGGATTTTAATGGACTGATTTTTTTCGGTTGGTTGTAAAATTACCCGCCGTTTAGTGTGAACCGACCTTTATGAAAGCGGCCCTAAATAACTTAACTATATATAAAAAATTTCAGTAACAACCATTTTTCAAATATTTCAGCCTCTAGGCAGTGCTGGAAAAATATGAACAGAGGATTTAATAATTTAAACTAATTTAAGGTGGTCGAATTTCGGCCACGGGATATACTAGTATATATTATAAGTCTAACAATGTTGTTGGTATATGTCCATCAAATCCAAATTTTTTTATTGAAATATAGACCGAATGTGAAAGGAGTGGTGGCTCTGATGGTGGACTTTCAAACATTCCTAAGAACTGTTTTTGCCATCTCCTATTAATAATTACCGGTTTTTAATGGACTGATTTTTTTCGGTTGGTTGTAAAATTACCCGCCGTTTAGTGTGAACCGACTTTTATGAAAGTGGCCCTAAATTACTCAACTATATATAATAAATTTCAGTACCAACCATTTTTCAAATATTACAGCCTCTAGGCAGAGCTGGAAAAAATATGAACAGAGGATTTAATAACTTAAACTAATTTAAGGTGGTCGAATTTCTACCACGGGATATACTAGTATATATTATAAGTCAAACAATGTTGTTGGTATATGTCTATAAAATCCAAATTTTTTTATTGAAATATAGACCGAATCTGAAAGGAGTGGTGGATCTGATGGTGGACTTTCAAACATTCCTAAGAACTGTTTTTGCCACCTCCTATTAATAATTACCGGTCTTTAATGGACTGATTTTTTTCGGTTGGTTGTCAAATTACCCGCCGTTTAGTGCGAACCGACTTTTATGAAAGCGGCCCTAAATTACTTAACTATATATAATAAATTTCAGTAACAACCATTTTTCAAATATTTCAGCCTCTAGGCAGTGCTGGAAAAAATATGAACAGAGGATTTAATAACTTAAACTAATTTAAGGTGGTCGAATTTCGACCACGGGATATACTAGTATATATTATAAGTCAAACAATGTTGTTGGTATGTGTCTATCAAATCCAAATTTTTTTATTGAAATATAGACTGAATCTGAAAGGAGTTGTGGCTCTGATGGTGAACTTTCAAGCATTCCTAAGAACTGTTTTTGCCATCTCCTATTAAAAATTACCGGATTTTAATGGACTGATTTTTTTCGGTTGGTTGTCAAATTACCCGCCGTTTAGTGTGAACCGACTTTTATGAAAGTGGCCCTAAATTACTCAACTATATATAATAAATTTCAGTACCAACCATTTTTCAAATATTACAGCCTCTAGGCAGAGCTGGAAAAAATATGAACAGAGGATTTAATAACTTAAACTAATTTAAGGTGGTCGAATTTCGACCACGGGATATACTAGTATATATTATAAGTCAAACAATGTTGTTGGTATATGTCTATAAAATCCAAATTTTTTTATTTAAATATAGACCGAATCTGAAAGGAGTGGTGGCTCTGATGGTGGACTTTCAAACATTCCTAAGAACTGTTTTTGCCATCTCCTATTAATAATTACCGGTTTTTAATGGACTGATTTTTTTCGGTTGGTTGTCAAATTACCCGCCGTTTAGTGTGAACCGACTTTTATGAAAGTGTCCCTAAATTACTCAACTATATATAATAAATTTCAGTACCAACCATTTTTCAAATATTACAGCCTCTAGGCAGAGCTGGGAAAAATATGAACAGAGGATTTAATAACTTAAACTAATTTAAGGTGGTCGAATTTCGACCACGGGATATACTAGTATATATTATAAGTCAAACAATGTTGTTGGTATATGTCTATAAAATCCAAATTTTTTTATTGAAATGTAGACCGAATCTGAGAGGAGTGGTGGATCTGATGGTGGACTTTCAAACATTCCTAAGAACTGTTTTTGCCACCTCCTATTAATAATTACCGGTCTTTAATGGACTGATTTTTTTCGGTTGGTTGTCAAATTACCCGCCGTTTATTGCGAACCGACTTTTATGAAAGCGGCCCTACATTACTTAACTATATATAATAAATTTCAGTAACAACCATTTTTCAAATATTTCAGCCTCTAGGCAGTGCTGGAAAAAATATGAACAGAGGATTTAATAACTTAAACTAATTTAAGGGGGTCGAATTTCGACCACGGGATATACTAGTATATATTATAAGTCAAACAATATTGTTGGTATATATCCATCAAATCCAAATTTTTTTATTGAAATATAGACCGAATCTGAAAGGAGTGGTGGCTCTGATGGTGGACTTTCAAACATTCCTAAGAACTGTTTTTGCCATCTCCTATTAATAATTACCGGATTTCAATGGACTGATTTTTTTCGGTTGGTTGTAAAATTACCCGCCGTTTAGTGTGAACCGACTTTTATGAAATCGGGCCTAAATTACTCAACTATATATAATAAATTTGAGTACCAACCATTTTTCAAATATTACAGCCTCTAGGCAGTGCTGGAAAAAATACGAACAGAGGATTTAATAACTTAAACTAATTTAAGGTGGTCGAATTTCGGCCACGGGATATACTAGTATATATTATAAGTCTAACAATGTTGTTGGTATATGTCCATCAAATCCAAATTTTTTTATTGAAATATAGACCGAATGTGAAAGGAGTGGTGGCTCTGATGGTGGACTTTCAAACATTCCTAAGAACTGTTTTTGCCATCTCCTATTAATAATTACCGGTTTTTAATGGACTGATTTTTTTCGGTTGGTTGTAAAATTACCCGCCGTTTAGTGTGAACCGACTTTTATGAAAGTGGCCCTAAATTACTCAACTATATATAATAAATTTCAGTACCAACCATTTTTCAAATATTACAGCCTCTAGGCAGAGCTGGAAAAAATATGAACAGAGGATTTAATAACTTAAACTAATTTAAGGTGGTCGAATTTCTACCACGGGATATACTAGTATATATTATAAGTCAAACAATGTTGTTGGTATATGTCTATAAAATCCAAATTTTTTTATTGAAATATAGACCGAATCTGAAAGGAGTGGTGGATCTGATGGTGGACTTTCAAACATTCCTAAGAACTGTTTTTGCCACCTCCTATTAATAATTACCGGTCTTTAATGGACTGATTTTTTTCGGTTGGTTGTCAAATTACCCGCCGTTTAGTGCGAACCGACTTTTATGAAAGCGGCCCCAAATTACTTAACTATATATAATAAATTTCAGTAACAACCATTTTTCAAATATTTCAGCCTCTAGGCAGTGCTGGAAAAAATATGAACAGAGGATTTAATAACTTAAACTAATTTAAGGTGGTCGAATTTCGACCACGGGATATACTAGTATATATTATAAGTCAAACAATGTTGTTGGTATGTGTCTATCAAATCCAAATTTTTTTATTGAAATATAGACTGAATCTGAAAGGAGTTGTGGCTCTGATGGTGAACTTTCAAGCATTCCTAAGAACTGTTTTTGCCATCTCCTATTAAAAATTACCGGATTTTAATGGACTGATTTTTTTCGGTTGGTTGTCAAATTACCCGCCGTTTAGTGTGAACCGACTTTTATGAAAGTGGCCCTAAATTACTCAACTATATATAATAAATTTCAGTACCAACCATTTTTCAAATATTACAGCCTCTAGGCAGAGCTGGAAAAAATATGAACAGAGGATTTAATAACTTAAACTAATTTAAGGTGGTCGAATTTCGACCACGGGATATACTAGTATATATTATAAGTCAAACAATGTTGTTGGTATATGTCTATAAAATCCAAATGTTTTTATTTAAATATAGACCGAATCTGAAAGGAGTGGTGGTTCTGATGGTGGACTTTCAAACATTCCTAAGAACTGTTTTTGCCATCTCCTATTAATAATTACCGGTTTTTAATGGACTGATTTTTTTCGGTTGGTTGTCAAATTACCCGCCGTTTAGTGTGAACCGACTTTTATGAAAGTGTCCCTAAATTACTCAACTATATATAATAAATTTCAGTACCAACCATTTTTCAAATATTACAGCCTCTAGGCAGAGCTGGAAAAAATATGAACAGAGGATTTAATAACTTAAACTAATTTAAGGTGGTCGAATTTCGACCACGGGATATACTAGTATATATTATAAGTCAAACAATGTTGTTGGTATATGTCTATAAAATCCAAATTTTTTTATTGAAATATAGACCGAATCTGAAAGGAGTGGTGGATCTGATGGTGGACTTTCAAACATTCCTAAGAACTGTTTTTGCCACCTCCTATTAATAATTACCGGTCTTTAATGGACTGATTTTTTTCGGTTGGTTGTCAAATTACCCGCCGTTTATTGCGAACCGACTTTTATGAAAGCGGCCCTACATTACTTAACTATATATAATAAATTTCAGTAACAACCATTTTTCAAATATTTCAGCCTCTAGGCAGTGCTGGAAAAAATATGAACAGAGGATTTAATAACTTAAACTAATTTAAGG
Source organism: Merzomyia westermanni (assembly GCA_949987695.1). Lineage (NCBI taxonomy): Eukaryota > Metazoa > Arthropoda > Insecta > Diptera > Tephritidae > Merzomyia > Merzomyia westermanni. Next base: position 69,791,617 of record OX465292.1, read on the forward strand.
GGGTCGAATTTCGACCACGGGATATACTAGTATATATTATAAGTCAAACAATATTGTTGTTATATATCCATCAAATCCAAATTTTTTTATTGAAATATAGACCGAATCTGAAAGGAGTGGTGGCTCTGATGGTGGACTTTCAAACATTCCTAAGAACTGTTTTTGCCATCTCCTATTAATAATTACCGGATTTTAATGGACTGATTTTTTTCGGTTGGTTGTAAAATTACCCGCCGTTTAGTGTGAACCGACTTTTATGAAAGTGGCCCTAAATTACTCAACTATATATAATAAATTTCAGTACCAACCATTTTTCAAATATTACAGCCTCTAGGCAGTGCGAATTTCGACCACGGGATATACTAGTATATATTATAAGTCTAACAATGTTGTTGGTATATGTCCATCAAATCCAAATTTTTTTATTGAAATATAGACCGAATCTGAAAGGAGTGGTGGCTCTGATGGTGGACTTTCAAACATTCCTAAGAACTGTTTTTGCCATCTCCTATTAATAATTACCTGATTTTAATGGACTGATTTTTTTCGGTTGGTTGTAAAATTACCCGCCGTTTAGTGTGAACCGACTTTTATGAAATCGGGCCTAAATTACTCAACTATATATAATAAATTTGAGTACCAACCATTTTTCAAATATTACAGCCTCTAGGCATTGCTGGAAAAAATACGAACAGAGGATTTAATAACTTAAACTAATTTAAGGTGGTCCAATTTCGACCACGGGATATACTAGTATATATTATAAGTCTAACAATGTTGTTGGTATATGTCCATCAAATCCAAATTTTTTTATTGAAATATAGACCGAATGTGAAAGGAGTGGTGGCTCTGATGGTGGACTTTCAAACATTCCTAAGAACTGTTTTTGCCATCTCCTATTAATAATTACCGGTTTTTAATGGACTGATTTTTTTCGGTTGGTTGTCAAATTAAACGCCGTTTAGTGTGAACCGACTTTTATGAAAGTGGCCCTAAATTACTCAACTATATATAATAAATTTCAGTAACAACCATTTCTCAAATATTTCGGCCTCTAGGCAGTGCTGGAAAAAATATGAACAGAGGATTTAATAACTTAAACTAATTTAATGTGGTCGAATTTCGACCACGGGATATACTAGTATATATTATAAGTCAAACAATGTTGTTGGTATATGTCTATAAAATACAAATTTCTTTATTGAAATATAGACCGAATCTGAAAGGAGTGGTGGCTCTGATGGTGGACTTTCAAACATTCCTAAGAACTGTTTTTGCCATCTCCTATTAATAATTACCGGATTTTAATGGACTGATTTTTTTCGGTTGGTTGTCAAATTACCCGCCGTTTAGTGTGAACCGACTTTTATGAAAGTGGCCCTAAATTACTCAACTATATATAATAAATTTCAGTACCAACCATTTTTCAAATATTACAGCCTCTAGGCAGTGCTGGAAAAAATACGAACAGAGGATTTAATAACTTAAACTAATTTAAGGTGGTCGAATTTCGACCACGGGATATACTAGTATATATTGTAAGTCTAACAATGTTGTTTTTATATGTCCATCAAATCCAAATTTTTTTATTGAAATATAGACCGAATCTGAAATGAGTGGTGGCTCTGATGGTGGACTTTCAAACATTCCTAAGAACTGTTTTTGCCATCTCCTATTAATAATTACCGGATTTGAATGGACTGATTTTTTTCGGTTGGTTGTCAAATTACCCGCCGTTTAGTGCGAACCGACTTTTATGAAAGCTGCCCTAAATTACTTAACTATATATAATAAATTTCAGTAACAACCATTTTTCAAATATTTCAGCCTCTAGGCAGTGCTGGAAAAAATATGAACAGAGGATTTAATAACTTAAACTAATTTAAGGTGGTCGAATTTCGACCACGGGATATACTAGTATATATTATAAGTCAAACAATGTTGTTGGTATATGTCTATAAAAATCCAAATTTTTTTATTGAAATATAGAACGAATCTGAAAGGAGTGGTGGATCTGATGGTGGACTTTCAAACATTCCTAAGAACTGTTTTTGCCACCTCCTATTAATAATTACCGGTCTTTAATGGACTGATTTTTTTCGGTTGGTTGTCAAATTACCCGCCGTTTAGTGCGAACCGACTTTTATGAAAGCTGCCCTAAATTACTTAGCTATATATAATAAATTTCAGTAACAACCATTTTTCAAATATTTCAGCCTCTAGGCAGTGCTGGAAAAAATATGAACAGAGGATTTAATAACTTAAACTAATTTAAGGTGGTCGAATTTCGACCACGGGATATACTAGTATATATTATAAGTCAAACAATGTTGTTGGTATATGTCTATAAAATCCAAATTTTTTTATTGAAATAAAGACCGAATCTGAAAGGAGTGGTGGATCTGATGGTGGACTTTCAAACATTCCTAAGAACTGTTTTTGCCACCTCCTATTAATAATTACCGGTCTTTAATGGACTGATTTTTTTCGGTTGGTTGTCAAATTACCCGCCGTTTAGTGCGAACCGACTTTTATGAAAGCGGCCCTAAATTACTTAACTATATATAATAAATTTCAGTAACAACCATTTTTCAAATATTTCGGCCTCTAGGCAGTGCTGGCAAAAATATGAACAGAGGATTTAATAATTTAAACTAATTTAAGGTGGTCGAATTTCGACCACGGGATATACTAGTATATATTATAAGTCAAACAATATTGTTGGTATATGTAAATCAAATCCAAATTTTTTTATTGAAATATAGACCGAATGTGAAAGGAGTGGTGGCTCTGATGGTGGACTTTCAAACATTCCTAAGAACTGTTTTTGCCATCTCCTATTAATAACTACCGGTTTTTAATGGACTGATTTTTTCGGTTGTCAAATTCCCCGCCGTTTAGTGTGAACCGACTTTTATGAAAGCGGCCCTAAATTACTCAACTATATATAATAAATTTCAGTAACAAACATTTCTCAAATATTTCGGCCTCTATGCAGTGCTGGAAGAAATACGAACAGAGGATTTAGTAACTTAAACTAATTTAAGGTGGTCGAATTTCGACCACGGGATATACTAGTACATATTATAAGTCTAACAATGTTGTTGGTATACTCGTATGTCCATCAAATCCAAATTTTTTTATTGAAATATAGACCGAATCTGAAAGGAGTGGTGGCTCTGATGGTGGACTTTCAAACATTCCTAAGAACTGTTTTTGCCATCTCCTATTAATAATTACCGGATTTGAATGGACTGATTTTTTTCGGTTGGTTGTCAAATTACCCGCCGTTTAGTGCGAACCGACTTTTATGAAAGCTGCCCTAAATTACTTAACTATATATAATAAATTTCAGTAACAACCATTTTTCAAATATTTCAGCCTCTAGGCAGTGCTGGAAAAAATATGAACAGAGGATTTAATAACTGAAACTAATTTAAGGTGGTCGAATTTCGACCACGGGATATACTAGTATATATTATATCTCAAACAATGTTGTTGGTATATGTCTATAAAAATCCAAATTTTTTTATTGAAATATAGACCGAATCTGAAAGGAGTGGTGGATCTGATGGTGGACTTTCAAACATTCCTAAGAACTGTTTTTGCCACCTCCTATTAATAATTACCGGTCTTTAATGGACTGATTTTTTTCGGTTGGTTGTCAAATTACCCGCCGTTTAGTGCGAACCGACTTTTATGAAAGCGGCCCTAAATTACTTAACTATATATAATAAATTTCAGTAACAACCATTTTTCAAATATTTCAGCCTCTAGGCAGTGCTGGAAAAAATATGAACAGAGGATTTAATAACTTAAACTAATTTAAGGTGGTCGAATTTCGACCACGGGATATACTAGTATATATTATAAGTCAAACAATGTTGTTGGTATATGTCTATAAAATCCAAATTTTTTTATTGAAATAAAGACCGAATCTGAAAGGAGTGGTGGATCTGATGGTGGACTTTCAAACATTCCTAAGAACTGTTTTTGCCACCTCCTATTAATAATTACCGGTCTTTAATGGACTGATTTTTTTCGGTTGGTTGTCAAATTACCCGCCGTTTAGTGCGAACCGACTTTTATGAAAGCGGCCCTAAATTACTTAACTATATATAATAAATTTCAGTAACAACCATTTTTCAAATATTTCGGCCTCTAGGCAGTGCTGGCAAAAATATGAACAGAGGATTTAATAATTTAAACTAATTTAAGGTGGTCGAATTTCGACCACGGGATATACTAGTACATATTATAAGTCTAACAATGTTGTTGGTATACTCGTATGTCCATCAAATCCAAATTTTTTTATTGAAATATAGACCGAATCTGAAAGGAGTGGTGGCTCTGATGGTGGACTTTCAAACATTCCTAAGAACTGTTTTTGCCATCTCCTATTAATAATTACCGGTCTTTAATGGACTGATTTTTTTCGGTTGGTTGTCAAATTACCCGCCGTTTAGTGCGAACCGACTTTTATGAAATCGGCCCTAAATTACTTAACTATATATAATAAATTTCAGTAACAAAGATTTCTCAAATATTTCGGCCTTTATGCAGTGCTGGAAGAAATACGAACAGAGGATTTAGTAACTTAAACTAATTTAAGGTGGTCGAATTTCGACCACGGGATATACTAGTACATATTATAAGTCTAACAATGTTGTTGGTATACTCGTATGTCCATCAAATCCAAATTTTTTTATTGAAATATAGACCCAATCTGAAAGGAGTGGTGGCTCTGATGGTAGACTTTCAAACATTCCTAAGAACTGTTTTTGCCATCTCCTATTAATAATTACCGGTTTTTAATGGACTGATTTTTTTCGGTTGGTTGTCAAGTAATATTGTTGGTATATGTCCATCAAATCCAAATTTTTTTATTGAAATATAGACCGAATCTGAAAGGAGTGGTGGCTCTGATGGTAGACTTTCAAACATTCCTAAGAACTGTTTTTGCCATCTCCTATTAATAATTACCGGTTTTTAATGGACTGATTTTTTTCGGTTGGTTGTCAAATTACCCGCCGTTTAGTGTGAACCGACATTTATGAAAGTGGCCCCAAATTACTCAACTATATATAATAAATTTCAGTACCAACCATTTTTCAAATATTACAGCCTCTAGGCAGTGCTGGAAAAAATATGAACAGAGGATTTAATAACTTAAACTAATTTAAGGTGGTCGAATATCGACCACGGGATATACTAGTATATATTACAAGACTAACAGTGTTGTTGTTATATGTCCATCAAATCCAAATATTTTTTTTGAAATATAGACCGAATCTGAAAGAAATGGTGGCTCTGATGGTGGACTTTCACACATTCCTAAGAACTGTTTTTGCCATCTATTAATAATTACCGGTTTTTAATGGACTGATTTTTTTCGGTTGGTTGTCAAATTACCCGCCGTTTAGTGTGAACCGACATTTATGAAAGCGGCCCTAAATTACTCAATTAGATATAATAAATTTCAGTAACAACCATTTCCCAAATATTTCGGCATCTAGGCAGTGCTGGAAAAAATATGAACAGAGGATTTAATAACTTAAACTAATTTAAGGCGGTCGAATTTCGACCACGGGATATACTAGTATATATTATAAGTCAAACAATGTTGTTGGTATATGTCTATAAAATCCAAATTTTTTTTATTGAAATATAGACCGAATCTGAAAGGAGTGGTGGCTCTGATGGTGGACTTTCAAACATTCCTAAGAACTGTTTTTGCCATCTCCTATTAATAATGGACTGATTTTTTTCGGTTGGTTGTCAAATTACCCGTCGTTTAGTGTGAACCGACTTTTATGAAAGTGGCCCTAAATTACTCAACTATAAATAGTAAATTTCAGTACCAACCATTTTTCAAATATTACAGCCCCTGGGCAGTGCTGGAAAAAATATGAACAGAGGATTTAATAACTTAAACTAATTTAAGGTGGTCGAATTTCGACCACGGGATACACTAGTATATATTATAAGTCAAACAATGTTGTTGGTATATGCCTATCAAATCCAAATTTTTTTTATTGAAATATAGACCGAATCTGAAAGGAGTGGTGGCTCTGATGGTGGACTTTCAAACATTCCTAAGAACTGTTTCTGAGATCTCCTGTTAATAATTACCGGTTTTTAATGGACTGATTTTTTTCGGTTGGTTGTCAAATTACCCGCCGTTTTGTGTGAACCGACTTTTATGAAATCGGCCCTAAATTACTCAACTATATATAATAAATTTCAGTAACAAAGATTTCTCAAATATTTCGGCCTCTAGGCAGAGCTGGAAAAAATATGAACAGAGGATTTAATAACTTAAACTAATTTAAGGTGGTCGAATTTCGACCACGGGATATACTAGTATATATTATAAGACTAACAGTGTTGTTGCTATATGTCCATCAAATCCAAATATTTTTCTTGAAATATTGACCGAATCTGAAAGAAGTGGTGGCTCTGATGGTGGACTTTCACACATTCCTAAGAACTGTTTTTGCCATCTATTAATAATTACCGGTTTTTAATGGACTGATTTTTTTTCGGTTGGTTGTCAAATTACCCGCCGTTTAGTGTGAACCGACATTTATGAAAGCGGCCCTAAATTACTCAATTAGATATAATAAATTTCAGTAACAACCATTTCCCAAATATTTCGGCCTCTAGGCAGTGCTGGAAAAAATATGAACAGAGGATTTAATAACTTAAACTAATTTAAGGTGGTCGAATTTCGACCACGGGATATACTAGTATATTATAAGACTAACAGTGTTGTTGGTATATGTCCATCAAATCCAAATTTTTTTATTGAAATATAGACCGAATCTGAAAGGAGTTGTGGCTCTGATGGTGGACTTTCAAACATTCCTAAGAACTGTTTTTTGCCATCTCCTATTTATAATTACCGGTCTTTAATGTACCGGTTTTTTTCGGTTGGTTGTCAAATTACCCGCCGTTTAGTGTGAACCGACTTTTATGAAAGCGGCCCTAAATTACTTAACTATAAATAATAAATTTCAGTAACAACCATTTTTCAAATATTTCGGCCTCTAGGCAGTGCTGGAAAAAATATGAACAGAGGATTTAATAACTTAAACTAATTTAAGGTGGTCGAATTTCGACCACGGGATATACTAGTATATATTATAAGACTAACAGTGTTGTTGGTATATGTCCATCAAATCCAAATTTTTTTATTGAAATATAGACCGAATCTGAAAGGAGTTGTGGCTCTGATGGTGGACTTTCAAACATTCCTAAGAACTGTTTTTTGCCATCTCCTATTTATAATTACCGGTTTTTAATGGACTGATTTTTTTCGGTTGGTTGTCAAATTACCCGCCGTTTAGTGTGAACCGACATTTATGAAAGTGGCCCCAAATTACTCAACTATATATAATAAATTTCAGTAACAAACATTTCTCAAATATTTCGGCCTCTATGCAGTGCTGGAAAAAATATGAACAGAGGATTTAATAACTTAAACTAATTTAAGGTGGTCGAATTTCGACCCCGGCATATACTAGTATATATTATAAGACTAACAGTGTTGTTGTTATATGTCAACCAAATCCACAGTTTTTTTTTGTAATATTGACCGAATCTGAAAGGAGTGGTGGCTCTGATGGTGGACTTTCAAACATTCCTAAGAACTGTTTTTGCCATCTCCTATTAATAATTACCGGTCTTTAATGGACCGATTTTTTTCGGTTGGTTGTCAAATTACCCGCCGTTTAGTGTGAACCGACTTTTATGAAAGCGGCCCTAAATTACTCAACTATATATAATAAATTTCAGTAACAAACATTTCTCAAATATTTCGGCCTCTATGCAGTGCTGGAAAAAATATGAACAGAGGATTTAATAATTTAAACTATTTTAAGGGGGCCGAATTTCGACCACGGGATATACTAGTATATATTATAAGTCAAACAATATTGTTGGTATATGTCCATCAAATCCAAATTTTTTTATTGAAATATAGACCGAATCTGAAAGGAGTGGTGGCTCTGATGGTAGACTTTCAAACATTCCTAAGAACTGTTTTTGCCATCTATTAATAATTACCGGTTTTTAATGGACTGATTTTTTTCGGTTGGTTGTCAAATTACCCGCCGTTTAGTGTGAACCGACTTTTATGAAAGCGGCCCTAAATTACTTAACTATAAATAATAAATTTCAGTAACAACCATTTCCCAAATATTTCGGCATCTAGGCAGTGCTGGAAAAAATATGAACAGAGGATTTAATAACTTAAACTAATTTAAGGCGGTCGAATTTCGACCACGGGATATACTAGTATATATTATAAGTCAAACAATGTTGTTGGTATATGTCTATAAAATCCAAATTTTTTTTATTGAAATATAGACCGAATCTGAAAGGAGTGGTGGCTCTGATGGTGGACTTTCAAACATTCCTAAGAACTGTTTTTGCCATCTCCTATTAATAATGGACTGATTTTTTTCGGTTGGTTGTCAAATTACCCGTCGTTTAGTGTGAACCGACTTTTATGAAAGTGGCCCTAAATTACTCAACTATAAATAGTAAATTTCAGTACCAACCATTTTTCAAATATTACAGCCCCTAGGCAGTGCTGGAAAAAATATGAACAGAGGATTTAATAACTTAAACTAATTTAAGGTGGTCGAATTTCGACCACGGGATACACTAGTATATATTATAAGTCAAACAATGTTGTTGGTATATGCCTATCAAATCCAAATTTTTTTTATTGAAATATAGACCGAATCTGAAAGGAGTGGTGGCTCTGATGGTGGACTTTCAAACATTCCTAAGAACTGTTTCTGAGATCTCCTATTAATAATTACCGGTTTTTAATGGACTGATTTTTTTCGGTTGGTTGTCAAATTACCCGCCGTTTTGTGTGAACCGACTTTTATGAAATCGGCCCTAAATTACTCAACTATATATAATAAATTTCAGTAACAAAGATTTCTCAAATATTTCGGCCTCTAGGCAGAGCTGGAAAAAATATGAACAGAGGATTTAATAACTTAAACTAATTTAAGGTGGTCGAATTTCGACCACGGGATATACTAGTATATATTATAAGACTAACAGTGTTGTTGCTATATGTCCATCAAATCCAAATTTTTTTATTGAAATATAGACCGAATCTGAAAGGAGTTGTGGCTCTGATGGTGGACTTTCAAACATTCCTAAGAACTGTTTTTGCCATCTATTAATAATTACCGGTGTTTAATGGACTGATTTTTTTTCGGTTGGTTGTCAAATTACCCGCCGTTTAGTGTGAACCGACATTTATGAAAGCGGCCCTAAATTACTCAATTAGATATAATAAATTTCAGTAACAACCATTTCCCAAATATTTCGGCATCTAGGCAGTGCTGGAAAAAATATGAACAGAGGATTTAATAACTTAAACTAATTTAAGGTGGTCGAATTTCGACCACGGGATATACTAGTATATATTATAAGACTAACAGTGTTGTTGTTATATGTCCATCAAATCCAAATTTTTTTATTGAAATATAGACCGAATCTGAAAGGAGTTGTGGCTCTGATGGTGGACTTTCAAACATTCCTAAGAACTGTTTTTTGCCATCTCCTATTTATAATTACCGGTCTTTAATGGACCGGTCAAATCCAAATTTTTTTATTGAAATATAGACCGAATCTGAAAGGAGTTGTGGCTCTGATGGTGGACTTTCAAACATTCCTAAGAACTGTTTTTTGCCATCTCCTATTTATAATTACCGGTCTTTAATGGACCGGTTTTTTTCGGTTGGTTGTCAAATTACCCGCCGTTTAGTGTGAACCGACTTTTATGAAAGCGGCCCTAAATTACTTAACTATAAATAATAAATTTCAGTAACAACCATTTTTCAAATATTTCAGCCTCTAGGCAGTGCTGGAAAAAATATGAACAGAGGATTTAATAACTTAAACTAATTTAAGGTGGTCAAATTTCGACCACGGGATATACAAGTATATATTAGAAGACTAACAGTGTTGTTGTTATATGTCAACCAAATCCACATTTTTTTTTTGTAATATTGACCGAATCTGAAAGGAGTGGTGGCTCTGATGGTGGACTTTCAAACATTCCTAAGAACTGTTTTTGCCATCTCCTATTATTACCGGTTTTTAATGGACTGATTTTTTTCGGTTGGTTGTCAAATTACCCGCCGTTTAGTGTGAACCGACATTTATGAAAGTGGCCCCAAATTACTCAACTATATATAATAAATTTCAGTAACAAACATTTCTCAAATATTTCGGCCTCTATGCAGTGCTGGAAAAAATATGAACAGAGGATTTAATAACTTATACTAATTTAAGGTGGTCGAATTTCGACCCCGGCATATACTAGTATATATTATAAGACTAACAGTGTTGTTGTTATATGTCAACCAAATCCACATTTTTTTATTGAAATATAGACCGAATCTGAAAGGAGTTGTGGCTCTGATGGTGGACTTTCAAACATTCCTAAGAACTGTTTTTGCCATCTATTAATAATTACCGGTGTTTAATGGACTGATTTTTTTTCGGTTGGTTGTCAAATTACCCGCCGTTTAGTGTGAACCGACATTTATGAAATCGGCCCTAAATTACTCAACTATATATAATAAATTTCAGTAACAAAGATTTCTCAAATATTTCGGCCTCTAGGCAGAGCTGGAAAAAATATGAACAGAGGATTTAATAACTTAAACTAATTTAAGGTGGTCGAATTTCGACCACGGGATATACTAGTATATATTATAAGACTAACAGTGTTGTTGCTATATGTCCATCAAATCCAAATTTTTTTATTGAAATATAGACCGAATCTGAAAGGAGTTGTGGCTCTGATGGTGGACTTTCAAACATTCCTAAGAACTGTTTTTGCCATCTATTAATAATTACCGGTGTTTAATGGACTGATTTTTTTTCGGTTGGTTGTCAAATTACCCGCCGTTTAGTGTGAACCGACATTTATGAAAGCGGCCCTAAATTACTCAATTAGATATAATAAATTTCAGTAACAACCATTTCCCAAATATTTCGGCATCTAGGCATTGCTGGAAAAAATATGAACAGAGGATTTAATAACTTAAACTAATTTAAGGTGGTCGAATTTCGACCACGGGATATACTAGTATATATTATAAGACTAACAGTGTTGTTGTTATATGTCCATCAAATCCAAATTTTTTTATTGAAATATAGACCGAATCTGAAAGGAGTTGTGGCTCTGATGGTGGACTTTCAAACATTCCTAAGAACTGTTTTTTGCCATCTCCTATTTATAATTACCGGTCTTTAATGGACCGGTCAAATCCAAATTTTTTTATTGAAATATAGACCGAATCTGAAAGGAGTTGTGGCTCTGATGGTGGACTTTCAAACATTCCTAAGAACTGTTTTTTGCCATCTCCTATTTATAATTACCGGTCTTTAATGGACCGGTTTTTTTCGGTTGGTTGTCAAATTACCCGCCGTTTAGTGTGAACCGACTTTTATGAAAGCGGCCCTAAATTACTTAACTATAAATAATAAATTTCAGTAACAACCATTTTTCAAATATTTCAGCCTCTAGGCAGTGCTGGAAAAAATATGAACAGAGGATTTAATAACTTAAACTAATTTAAGGTGGTCAAATTTCGACCACGGGATATACAAGTATATATTAGAAGACTAACAGTGTTGTTGTTATATGTCAACCAAATCCACATTTTTTTTTTGTAATATTGACCGAATCTGAAAGGAGTGGTGGCTCTGATGGTGGACTTTCAAACATTCCTAAGAACTGTTTTTGCCATCTCCTATTAACAATTACCGGTTTTTAATGGACTGATTTTTTTCGGTTGGTTGTCAAATTACCCGCCGTTTAGTGTGAACCGACATTTATGAAAGTGGCCCCAAATTACTCAACTATATATAATAAATTTCAGTAACAAACATTTCTCAAATATTTCGGCCTCTATGCAGTGCTGGAAAAAATATGAACAGAGGATTTAATAACTTATACTAATTTAAGGTGGTCGAATTTCGACCCCGGCATATACTAGTATATATTATAAGACTAACAGTGTTGTTGTTATATGTCAACCAAATCCACATTTTTTTTTTGTAATATTGACCGAATCTGAAAGGAGTGGTGGCTCTGATGGTGGACTTTCAAACATTCCTAAGAACTGTTTTTGCCATCTCCTATTAATAATTACCGGTCTTTAATGGACCGATTTTTTTCGGTTGGTTGTCAAATTACCCGCCGTTTAGTGTGAACCGACTTTTATGAAAGCGGCCCTAAATTACTCAACTATATATAATAAATTTCAGTAACAAACATTTTTCAAATATTTCGGCCTCTATGCAGTGCTGGAAAAAATATGAACAGAGGATTTAATAATTTAAACTATTTTAAGGGGGCCGAATTTCGACCACGGGATATACTAGTATATATTATAAGTCAAACAATATTGTTGGTATATGTCCATCAAATCCAAATTTTTTTATTGAAATATAGACCGAATCTGAAAGGAGTGGTGGCTCTGATGGTAGACTTTCAAACATTCCTAAGAACTGTTTTTGCCATCTATTAATAATTACCGGTTTTTAATGGACTGATTTTTTTCGGTTGGTTGTCAAATTACCCGCCGTTTAGTGTGAACCGACTTTTATGAAAGCGGCCCTAAATTACTTAACTATAAATAATAAATTTCAGTAACAACCATTTCCCAAATATTTCGGCATCTTCTCCTATTAATAATGGACTGATTTTTTTCGGTTGGTTGTCAAATTACCCGCCGTTTAGTGTGAACCGACTTTTATGAAAGCGGCCCTAAATTACTTAACTATAAATAATAAATTTCAGTAACAACCATTTCCCAAATATTTCGGCATCTTCTCCTATTAATAATGGACTGATTTTTTTCGGTTGGTTGTCAAATTACCCGCCGTTTAGTGTGAACCGACTTTTATGAAAGCGGCCCTAAATTACTTAACTATAAATAATAAATTTCAGTAACAACCATTTCCCAAATATTTCGGCATCTTCTCCTATTAATAATGGACTGATTTTTTTCGGTTGGTTGTCAAATTACCCGTCGTTTAGTGTGAACCGACTTTTATGAAAGTGGCCCTAAATTACTCAACTATAAATAATAAATTTCAGTAACAACCATTTTTCAAATATTTCAGCCTCTAGGCAGTGCTGGAAAAAATATGAACAGAGGATTTAATAACTTAAACTAATTTAAGGTGGTCAAATTTCGACCACGGGATATACAAGTATATATTAGAAGACTAACAGTGTTGTTGTTATATGTCAACCAAATCCACATTTTTTTTTTGTAATATTGACCGAATCTGAAAGGAGTGGTGGCTCTGATGGTGGACTTTCAAACATTCCTAAGAACTGTTTTTGCCATCTCCTATTAACAATTACCGGTTTTTAATGGACTGATTTTTTTCGGTTGGTTGTCAAATTACCCGCCGTTTAGTGTGAACCGACATTTATGAAAGTGGCCCCAAATTACTCAACTATATATAATAAATTTCAGTAACAAACATTTCTCAAATATTTCGGCCTCTATGCAGTGCTGGAAAAAATATGAACAGAGGATTTAATAACTTATACTAATTTAAGGTGGTCGAATTTCGACCCCGGCATATACTAGTATATATTATAAGACTAACAGTGTTGTTGTTATATGTCAACCAAATCCACATTTTTTTTTTGTAATATTGACCGAATCTGAAAGGAGTGGTGGCTCTGATGGTGGACTTTCAAACATTCCTAAGAACTGTTTTTGCCATCTCCTATTAATAATTACCGGTCTTTAATGGACCGATTTTTTTCGGTTGGTTGTCAAATTACCCGCCGTTTAGTGTGAACCGACTTTTATGAAAGCGGCCCTAAATTACTCAACTATATATAATAAATTTCAGTAACAAACATTTTTCAAATATTTCGGCCTCTATGCAGTGCTGGAAAAAATATGAACAGAGGATTTAATAATTTAAACTATTTTAAGGGGGCCGAATTTCGACCACGGGATATACTAGTATATATTATAAGTCAAACAATATTGTTGGTATATGTCCATCAAATCCAAATTTTTTTATTGAAATATAGACCGAATCTGAAAGGAGTGGTGGCTCTGATGGTAGACTTTCAAACATTCCTAAGAACTGTTTTTGCCATCTATTAATAATTACCGGTTTTTAATGGACTGATTTTTTTCGGTTGGTTGTCAAATTACCCGCCGTTTAGTGTGAACCGACTTTTATGAAAGCGGCCCTAAATTACTTAACTATAAATAATAAATTTCAGTAACAACCATTTCCCAAATATTTCGGCATCTTCTCCTATTAATAATGGACTGATTTTTTTCGGTTGGTTGTCAAATTACCCGTCGTTTAGTGTGAACCGACTTTTATGAAAGTGGCCCTAAATTACTCAACTATATATAATAAATTTCAGTAACAAAGATTTCTCAAATATTTCGTCCTCTAGGCAGAGCTGGAAAAAATATGAACAGAGGATTTAATAACTTAAACTAATTTAAGGTGGTCGAATTTCGACCACGGGATACACTAGTATATATTATAAGTCAAACAATGTTGTTGGTATATGCCTATCAAATCCAAATTTTTTTTATTGAAATATAGACCGAATCTGAAAGGAGTGGTGGCTCTGATGGTGGACTTTCAAACATTCCTAAGAACTGTTTCTGAGATCTCCTATTAATAATTACCGGTTTTTAATGGACTGATTTTTTTCGGTTGGTTGTCAAATTACCCGCCGTTTTGTGTGAACCGACTTTTATGAAATCGGCCCTAAATTACTCAACTATATATAATAAATTTCAGTAACAAAGATTTCTCAAATATTTCGTCCTCTAGGCAGAGCTGGAAAAAATATGAACAGAGGATTTAATAACTTAAACTAATTTAAGGTGGTCGAATTTCGACCACGGGATATACTAGTATATATTATAAGACTAACAGTGTTGTTGCTATATGTCCATCAAATCCAAATTTTTTTATTGAAATATAGACCGAATCTGAAAGGAGTTGTGGCTCTGATGGTGGACTTTCAAACATTCCTAAGAACTGTTTTTGCCATCTATTAATAATTACCGGTGTTTAATGGACTGATTTTTTTTCGGTTGGTTGTCAAATTACCCGCCGTTTAGTGTGAACCGACATTTATGAAAGCGGCCCTAAATTACTCAATTAGATATAATAAATTTCAGTAACAACCATTTCCCAAATATTTCGGCATCTAGGCAGTGCTGGAAAAAATATGAACAGAGGATTTAATAACTTAAACTAATTTAAGGTGGTCGAATTTCGACCACGGGATATACTAGTATATATTATAAGACTAACAGTGTTGTTGTTATATGTCCATCAAATCCAAATTTTTTTATTGAAATATAGACCGAATCTGAAAGGAGTTGTGGCTCTGATGGTGGACTTTCAAACATTCCTAAGAACTGTTTTTTGCCATCTCCTATTTATAATTACCGGTCTTTAATGGACCGGTCAAATCCAAATTTTTTTATTGAAATATAGACCGAATCTGAAAGGAGTTGTGGCTCTGATGGTGGACTTTCAAACATTCCTAAGAACTGTTTTTTGCCATCTCCTATTTATAATTAGCGGTCTTTAATGGACCGGTTTTTTTCGGTTGGTTGTCAAATTACCCGCCGTTTATTGTGAACCGACTTTTATGAAAGCGGCCCTAAATTACTTAACTATATATAATAAATTTCAGTAACAACCATTTTTCAAATATTTCAGACTCTAGGCAGTGCTGGAAGAAATATGAACAGAGGATTTAATAACTTAAACTAATTTAAGGTGGTCGAATTTCGACCACGGGATATACTAGTATATATTATAAGTCAAACAATGTTGTTGGTATATGCCTATCAAATCCAATTTTTTTTATTGAAATATAAACCGAATCTGAAAGGAGAGGTGGCTCTGATGGTGGACTTTCAAACATTCCTAAGAACTGTTTTTGCCATCTCCTATTAATAATGGACTGATTTTTTTCGGTTGGTTGTCAAATTACCCGTCGTTTAGTGTGAACCGACTTTTATGAAAGTGGCCCTAAATTACTCAACTATAAATAGTAAATTTCAGTACCAACCATTTTTCAAATATTACAGCCTCTAGGCAGTGCTGGAAAAAATATGAACAGAGGATTTAATAACTTAAACTAATTTAAGGTGGTCGAATTTCGACCACGGGATATACTAGTATATATTATAAGACTAACAGTGTTGTTGGTATATGTCCATCAAATCCAATTTTTTTTATTGAAATATAAACCGAATCTGAAAGGAGTTGTGGCTCTGATGGTGGACTTTCAAACATTCCTAAGAACTGTTTTTTGCCATCTCCTATTTATAATTACCGGTCTTTAATGGACCGGTTTTTTTCGGTTGGTTGTCAAATTACCCGCCGTTTAGTGTGAACCGACTTTTATGAAAGCGGCCCTAAATTACTTAACTATAAATAATAAATTTCAGTAACAACCATTTTTCAAATATTTCAGACTCTAGGCAGTGCTGGAAAAAATATGAACAGAGGATTTAATAACTTAAACTAATTTAAGGTGGTCGAATTTCGACCACGGGATATACTAGTATATATTATAAGACTAACAGTGTTGTTGGTATATGTCCATCAAATCCAATTTTTTTTATTGAAATATAAACCGAATCTGAAAGGAGTGGTGGCTCTGATGGTGGACTTTCAAACATTCCTAAGAACTGTTTTTGCCATCTCCTATTAATAATGGACTGATTTTTTTCGGTTGGTTGTCAAATTACCCGTCGTTTAGTGTGAACCGACTTTTATGAAAGTGGCCCTAAATTACTCAACTATAAATAGTAAATTTCAGTACCAACCATTTTTCAAATATTACAGCCTCTAGGCAGTGCTGGAAAAAATATGAACAGAGGATTTAATAACTTAAACTAATTTAAGGTGGTCGAATTTCGACCACGGGATACACTAGTATATATTATAAGACTAACAGTGTTGTTGGTATATGTCCATCAAATCCAAATTTTTTTATTGAAATATAGACCGAATCTGAAAGGAGTTGTGGCTCTGATGGTGGACTTTCAAACATTCCTAAGAACTGTTTTTTGCCATCTCCTATTTATAATTACCGGTCTTTAATGGACCGGTTTTTTTCGGTTGGTTGTCAAATTACCCGCCGTTTAGTGTGAACCGACTTTTATGAAAGCGGCCCTAAATTACTTAACTATAAATAATAAATTTCAGTAACAACCATTTTTCAAATATTTCAGACTCTAGGCAGTGCTGGAAAAAATATGAACAGAGGATTTAATAACTTAAACTAATTTAAGGTGGTCGAATTTCGACCACGGGATATACTAGTATATATTATAAGACTAACAGTGTTGTTGGTATATGTCCATCAAATCCAATTTTTTTTATTGAAATATAAACCGAATCTGAAAGGAGTGGTGGCTCTGATGGTGGACTTTCAAACATTCCTAAGAACTGTTTTTGCCATCTCCTATTAATAATGGACTGATTTTTTTCGGTTGGTTGTCAAATTACCCGTCGTTTAGTGTGAACCGACTTTTATGAAAGTGGCCCTAAATTACTCAACTATAAATAGTAAATTTCAGTACCAACCATTTTTCAAATATTACAGCCTCTAGGCAGTGCTGGAAAAAATATGAACAGAGGATTTAATAACTTAAACTAATTTAAGGGGGCCGAATTTCGACCACGGGATATACTAGTATATATTATAAGTCAAACAATATTGTTGGTATATGTCCATCAAATCCAAATTTTTTTATTGAAATATAGACCGAATCTGAAAGGAGTGGTGGCTCTGATGGTAGACTTTCAAACATTCTAAGAACTGTTTTTGCCATCTATTAATAATTACCGGTTTTTAATGGACTGATTTTTTTCGGTTGGTTGTCAAATTACCCGCCGTTTAGTGTGAACCGACTTTTATGAAAGCGGCCCTAAATTACTTAACTATAAATAATAAATTTCAGTAACAACCATTTCCCAAATATTTCGGCATCTAGGCAGTGCTGGAAAAAATATGAACAGAGGATTTAATAACTTAAACTAATTTAAGGTGGTCGAATTTCGACCACGGGATATACTAGTATATATTATAAGTCAAACAATGTTGTTGGTATATGTCTATAAAATCCAAATTTTTTTTATTGAAATATAGACCGAATCTGAAAGGAGTGGTGGCTCTGATGGTGGACTTTCAAACATTCCTAAGAACTGTTTTTGCCATCTCCTATTAATAATGGACTGATTTTTTTCGGTTGGTTGTCAAATTACCCGTCGTTTAGTGTGAACCGACTTTTATGAAAGTGGCCCTAAATTACTCAACTATATATAATAAATTTCAGTAACAAAGATTTCTCAAATATTTCGGCCTCTAGGAAGAGCTGGAAAAAATATGAACAGAGGATTTAATAACTTAAACTAATTTAAGGTGGTCGAATTTCGACCACGGGATATACTAGTATATATTATAAGACTAACAGTGTTGTTGCTATATGTCCATCAAATCCAAATTTTTTTATTGAAATATAGACCGAATCTGAAAGGAGTGGTGGCTCTGATGGTGGACTTTCAAACATTCCTAAGAACTGTTTTTGCCATCTCCTATTAATAATGGACTGATTTTTTTCGGTTGGTTGTCAAATTACCCGTCGTTTAGTGTGAACCGACTTTTATGAAAGCGGCCCTAAATTACTTAACTATAAATAATAAATTTCAGTAACAACCATTTCCCAAATATTTCGGCCTCTAGGCAGAGCTGGAAAAAATATGAACAGAGGATTTAATAACTTAAACTAATTTAAGGTGGTCGAATTTCGACCACGGGATATACTAGTATATATTATAAGACTAACAGTGTTGTTGCTATATGTCCATCAAATCCAAATTTTTTTATTGAAATATAGACCGAATCTGAAAGGAGTGGTGGCTCTGATGGTGGACTTTCAAACATTCCTAAGAACTGTTTTTGCCATCTCCTATTAATAATGGACTGATTTTTTTCGGTTGGTTGTCAAATTACCCGTCGTTTAGTGTGAACCGACTTTTATGAAAGTGGCCCTAAATTACTCAACTATATATAATAAATTTCAGTAACAAAGATTTCTCAAATATTTCGGCCTCTAGGCAGACCTGGAAAAAATATGAACAGAGGATTTAATAACTTAAACTAATTTAAGGTGGTCGAATTTCGACCACGGGATATACTAGTATATATTATAAGTCAAACAATGTTGTTGGTATATGCCTATCAAATCCAAATTTTTTTTATTGAAATATAGACCGAATCTGAAAGGAGTGGTGGCTCTGATGGTGGACTTTCAAACATTCCTAAGAACTGTTTCTGAGATCTCCTATTAATAATTACCGGTTTTTAATGGACTGATTTTTTTCGGTTGGTTGTCAAATTACCCGCCGTTTTGTGTGAACCGACTTTTATGAAATCGGCCCTAAATTACTCAACTATATATAATAAATTTCAGTAACAAAGATTTCTCAAATATTTCGGCCTCTAGGCAGAGCTGGAAAAAATATGAACAGAGGATTTAATAACTTAAACTAATTTAAGGTGGTCGAATTTCGACCACGGGATATACTAGTATATATTATAAGACTAACAGTGTTGTTGCTATATGTCCATCAAATCCAAATTTTTTTATTGAAATATAGACCGAATCTGAAAGGAGTTGTGGCTCTGATGGTGGACTTTCAAACATTCCTAAGAACTGTTTTTTGCCATCTCCTATTTATAATTACCGGTCTTTAATGGACCGGTCAAATCCAAATTTTTTTATTGAAATATAGACCGAATCTGAAAGGAGTTGTGGCTCTGATGGTGGACTTTCAAACATTCCTAAGAACTGTTTTTTGCCATCTCCTATTTATAATTACCGGTCTTTAATGGACCGGTTTTTTTCGGTTGGTTGTCAAATTACCCGCCGTTTATTGTGAACCGACTTTTATGAAAGCGGCCCTAAATTACTTAACTATATATAATAAATTTCAGTAACAACCATTTTTCAAATATTTCAGACTCTAGGCAGTGCTGGAAAAAATATGAACAGAGGATTTAATAACTTAAACTAATTTAAGGTGGTCGAATTTCGACCACGGGATATACTAGTATATATTATAAGTCAAACAATGTTGTTGGTATATGCCTATCAAATCCAATTTTTTTTATTGAAATATAAACCGAATCTGAAAGGAGTGGTGGCTCTGATGGTGGACTTTCAAACATTCCTAAGAACTGTTTTTGCCATCTCCTATTAATAATGGACTGATTTTTTTCGGTTGGTTGTCAAATTACCCGTCGTTTAGTGTGAACCGACTTTTATGAAAGTGGCCCTAAATTACTCAACTATAAATAGTAAATTTCAGTACCAACCATTTTTCAAATATTACAGCCTCTAGGCAGTGCTGGAAAAAATATGAACAGAGGATTTAATAACTTAAACTAATTTAAGGTGGTCGAATTTCGACCACGGGATATACTAGTATATATTATAAGACTAACAGTGTTGTTGGTATATGTCCATCAAATTCAATTTTTTTTATTGAAATATAAACCGAATCTGAAAGGAGTTGTGGCTCTGATGGTGGACTTTCAAACATTCCTAAGAACTGTTTTTTGCCATCTCCTATTTATAATTACCGGTCTTTAATGGACCGGTTTTTTTTCGGTTGGTTGTCAAATTACCCGCCGTTTAGTGTGAACCGACTTTTATGAAAGCGGCCCTAAATTACTTAACTATAAATAATAAATTTCAGTAACAACCATTTTTCAAATATTTCAGACTCTAGGCAGTGCTGGAAAAAATATGAACAGAGGATTTAATAACTTAAACTAATTTAAGGTGGTCGAATTTCGACCACGGGATATACTAGTATATATTATAAGACTAACAGTGTTGTTGGTATATGTCCATCAAATCCAATTTTTTTTATTGAAATATAAACCGAATCCGAAAGGAGTGGTGGCTCTGATGGTGGACTTTCAAACATTCCTAAGAACTGTTTTTGCCATCTCCTATTAATAATGGACTGATTTTTTTCGGTTGGTTGTCAAATTACCCGTCGTTTAGTGTGAACCGACTTTTATGAAAGTGGCCCTAAATTACTCAACTATAAATAGTAAATTTCAGTACCAACCATTTTTCAAATATTACAGCCTCTAGGCAGTGCTGGAAAAAATATGAACAGAGGATTTAATAACTTAAACTAATTTAAGGTGGTCGAATTTCGACCACGGGATACACTAGTATATATTATAAGACTAACAGTGTTGTTGGTATATGTCCATCAAATCCAAATTTTTTTATTGAAATATAGACCGAATCTGAAAGGAGTTGTGGCTCTGATGGTGGACTTTCAAACATTCCTAAGAACTGTTTTTTGCCATCTCCTATTTATAATTACCGGTCTTTAATGGACCGGTTTTTTTCGGTTGGTTGTCAAATTACCCGCCGTTTAGTGTGAACCGACTTTTATGAAAGCGGCCCTAAATTACTTAACTATAAATAATAAATTTCAGTAACAACCATTTTTCAAATATTTCGGCCTCTAGGCAGTGCTGGAAAAAATATGAACAGAGGATTTAATAACTTAAACTAATTTAAGGTGGTCGAATTTCGACCACGGGATATACTAGTATATATTATAAGACTAACAGTGTTGTTGGTATATGTCCATAAAATCCAAATTTTTTTATTGAAATATAGACCGAATCTGAAAGGAGTTGTGGCTCTGATGGTGGACTTTCAAACATTCCTAAGAACTGTTTTTTGCCATCTCCTATTTATAATTACCGGTCTTTAATGGACCGGTTTTTTTCGGTTGGTTGTCAAATTACCCGCCGTTTAGTGTGAACCGACATTTATGAAAGCGGCCCTAAATTACTCAATTAGATATAATAAATTTCAGTAACAAAGATTTCTCAAATATTTCGGCCTCTAGGCAGTGCTGGAAAAAATATGAACAGAGGATTTAATAACTTAAACTAATTTAAGGTGGTCGAATTTCGACCACGGGATATACTAGTATATATTATAAGACTAACAGTGTTGTTGGTATATGTCCATCAAATCCAAATTTTTTTATTGAAATATAGACCAAATCTGAAAGGAGTTGTGGCTCTGATGGTGGACTTTCAAACATTCCTAAGAACTGTTTTTTGCCATCTCCTATTTATAATTACCGGTCTTTAATGGACCGGTTTTTTTCGGTTGGTTGTCAAATTACCCGCCGTTTAGTGTGAACCGACTTTTATGAAAGCGGCCCTAAATTACTTAACTATAAATAATAAATTTCAGTAACAACCATTTTTCAAATATTTCAGACTCTAGGCAGTGCTGGAAAAAATATGAACAGAGGATTTAATAACTTAAACTAATTTAAGGTGGTCGAATTTCGACCACGGGATATACTAGTATATATTATAAGACTAACAGTGTTGTTGGTATATGTCCATCAAATCCAATTTTTTTATTGAAATATAAACCGAATCTGAAAGGAGTTGTGGCTCTGATGGTGGACTTTCAAACATTCCTAGAACTGTTTTTTGCCATCTCCTATTTATAATTACCGGTCTTTAATGGACCGGTTTTTTTCGGTTGGTTGTCAAATTACCCGCCGTTTAGTGTGAACCGACATTTATGAAAGCGGCCCTAAATTACTCAATTAGATATAATAAATTTCAGTAACAACCATTTCCCAAATATTTCGGCATCTAGGCAGTGCTGGAAAAAATATGAACAGAGGATTTAATAACTTAAACTAATTTAAGGTGGTCGAATTTCGACCACGGGATATACTAGTATATACTATAAGACTAACAGTGTTGTTGTTATATGTCCATCAAATCCAAATTTTTTTATTGAAATATAGACCGAATCTGAAAGGAGTTGTGGCTCTGATGGTGGACTTTCAAACATTCCTAAGAACTGTTTTTTGCCATCTTCTATTTATAATTACCGGTCTTTAATGGACCGGTTTTTTTCGGTTGGTTGTCAAATTACCCGCCGTTTAGTGTGAACCGACTTTTATGAAAGCGGCCCTAAATTACTTAACTATATATAATAAATTTCAGTAACAACCATTTTTCAAATATTTCAGACTCTAGGCAGTGCTGGAAAAAATATGAACAGAGGATTTAATAACTTAAACTAATTTAAGGTGGTCGAATTTCGACCACGGGATATACTAGTATATATTATAAGTCAAACAATGTTGTTGGTATATGCCTATCAAATCCAAATTTTTTTTATTGAAATATAGACCGAATCTGAAAGGAGTGGTGGCTCTGATGGTGGACTTTCAAACATTCCTAAGAACTGTTTTTGCCATCTCCTATTAATAATGGACTGATTTTTTTCGGTTGGTTGTCAAATTACCCGTCGTTTAGTGTGAACCGACTTTTATGAAAGTGGCCCTAAATTACTCAACTATAAATAGTAAATTTCAGTACCAACCATTTTTCAAATATTACAGCCTCTAGGCAGTGCTGGAAAAAATATGAACAGAGGATTTAATAACTTAAACTAATTTAAGGTGGTCGAATTTCGACCACGGGATACACTAGTATATATTATAAGTCAAACAATGTTGTTGGTATATGCCTATCAAATCCAAATTTTTTTTATTGAAATATAGACCGAATCTGAAACGAGTGGTGGCTCTGATGGTCGACTTTCAAACATTCCTAAGAACTGTTTCTGAGATCTCCTATTAATAATTACCGGTTTTTAATGGACTGATTTTTTTCGGTTGGTTGTCAAATTACCCGCCGTTTTGTGTGAACCGACTTTTATGAAATCGGCCCTAAATTACTCAACTATATATAATAAATTTCAGTAACAAAGATTTCTCAAATATTTCGGCCTCTAGGCAGTGCTGGAAAAAATATGAACAGAGGATTTAATAACTTAAACTAATTTAAGGTGGTCGATATACTAGTATATATTATAAGTCTAACAATGTTGTTGGTATATGTCCATCAAATCCAATTTTTTTTATTGAAATATAAACCGAATCTGAAAGGAGTTGTGGCTCTGATGGTGGACTTTCAAACATTCCTAAGAACTGTTTTTGCCATCTCCTATTAATAATTACCGGTTTTTAATGGACTGATTTTTTCGGTTGTCAAATTACCCGCCGTTTAGTGTGAACCGACTTTTATGAAAGCGGCCCTAAATTACTTAACTATATATAATAAATTTCAGTAACAACCATTTTTCAAATATTTCAGCCTCTAGGCAGTGCTGGAAAAAATATGAACAGAGGATTTAATAACTTAAACTAATTTAAGGTGGTCGAATTTCGACGACGGGATATACTAGTATATATTATAAGTCAAACAATGTTGTTGGTATATGTCTATAAAATCCAAATTTTTTTTATTGAAATATAGACCGAATCTGAAAGGAGTGGTGGCTCTGATGGTGGACTTTCAAACATTCCTAAGAACTGTTTTTGCCATCTCCTATTAATAATGGACTGATTTTTTTCGGTTGGTTGTCAAATTACCCGTCGTTTAGTGTGAACCGACTTTTATGAAAGTGGCCCTAAATTACTCAACTATAAATAGTAAATTTCAGTACCAACCATTTTTCAAATATTACAGCCCCTAGGCAGTGCTGGAAAAAATATGAACAGAGGATTTAATAACTTAAACTAATTTAAGGTGGTCGAATTTCGACCACGGGATACACTAGTATATATTATAAGTCAAACAATGTTGTTGGAATATGCCTATCAAATCCAAATTTTTTTTATTGAAATATAGACCGAATCTGAAAGGAGTGGTGGCTCTGATGGTGGACTTTCAAACATTCCTAAGAACTGTTTCTGAGATCTCCTATTAATAATTACCGGTTTTTAATGGACTGATTTTTTTCGGTTGGTTGTCAAATTACCCGCCGTTTTGTGTGAACCGACTCTTATGAAATCGGCCCTAAATTACTCAACTATATATAATACATTTCAGTAACAAAGATTTCTCAAATATTTCGGCCTCTAGGCAGAGCTGGAAAAAATATGAACAGAGGATTTAATAACTTAAACTAATTTAAGGTGGTCGAATTTCGACCACGGGATATACTAGTATATATTATAAGACTAACAGTGTTGTTGTTATATGTCCATCAAATCCAAATATGTTTTTTGAAATATTGACCGAATCTGAAAGAGGTGGTGGCTCTGATGGTGGACTTTCAAACATTCCTAAGAACTGTTTTTGCCATCTCCTATTAATAATGGACTGATTTTTTTCGGTTGGTTGTCAAATTACCCGTCGTTTAGTGTGAACCGACTTTTATGAAAGTGGCCCTAAATTACTCAACTATAAATAGTAAATTTCAGTACCAACCATTTTTCAAATATTACAGCCTCTAGGCAGTGCTGGAAAAAATATGAACAGAGGATTTAATAACTTAAACTAATTTAAGGTGGTCGAATTTCGACCACGGGATACACTAGTATATATTATAAGTCAAACAATGTTGTTGATATATGCCTATCAAATCCAAATTTTTTTTATTGAAATATAGACCGAATCTGAAACGAGTGGTGGCTCTGATGGTGGACTTTCAAACATTCCTAAGAACTGTTTCTGAGATCTCCTATTAAGAATTACCGGTTCTTAATGGACTGATTTTTTTCGGTTGGTTGTCAAATTACCCGCCGTTTTGTGTGAACCGACTTTTATGAAATCGGCCCTAAATTACTCAACTATATATAATACATTTCAGTAACAAAGATTTCTCAAATATTTCGGCCTCTAGGCAGAGCTGGAAAAAATATGAACAGAGGATTTAATAACTTAAACTAATTTAAGGTGGTCGAATTTCGACCACGGGATATACTAGTATATATTATAAGACTAACAGTGTTGTTGTTATATGTCCATCAAATCCAAATATTTTTTTTGAAATATTGACCGAATCTGAAAGAAGTGGTGGCTCTGATGGTGGACTTTCACACATTCCTAAGAACTGTTTTTGCCATCTATTAATAATTACCGGTTTTTAATGGACTGATTTTTTTCGGTTGGTTGTCAAATTACCCGCCGTTTAGTGTGAAGCGACATTTATGAAAGCGGCCCTAAATTACTTAACTATATATAATAAATTTCAGTAACAACCATTTTTCAAATATTTCAGACTCTAGGCAGTGCTGGAAAAAATATGAACAGAGGATTTAATAACTTAAACTAATTTAAGGTGGTCGAATTTCGACCACGGGATACACTAGTATATATTATAAGTCAAACAATGTTGTTGGTATATGCCTATCAAATCCAAATTTTTTTTATAGAAATATAGACCGAATCTGAAACGAGTGGTGGCTCTGATGGTGGACTTTCAAACATTCCTAAGAACTGTTTCTGAGCTCTCCTATTAATAATTACCGGTTTTTAATGGACTGATTTTTTTCGGTTGGTTGTCAAATTACCCGCCGTTTTGTGTGAACCGACTTTTATGAAATCGGCCCTAAATTACTCAACTATATATAATAAATTTCAGTAACAAAGATTTCTCAAATATTTCGGCCTCTAGGCAGTGCTGGAAAAAGTATGAACCGAGGATTTAATAACTTAAACTAATTTAAGGTGGTCGATATACTAGTATATATTATAAGTCTAACAATGTTGTTGGTATATGTCCATCAAATCCAAATTTTCTTATTGAAATATTGACCGAATCTGAAAGGAGTTGTGGCTCTGATGGTGGACTTTCAAACATTCCTAAGAACTGTTTTTGCCATCTCCTATTAATAATTACCGGTTTTTAATGGACTGATTTTTCGATTGTCGAATTCCCCGCCGTTTAGTGTGAACCGACTTTTATGAAAGCGGCCCTAAATTACTTAACTATATATAATAAATTTCAGTAACAACCATTTTTCAAATATTTCAGCCTCTAGGCAGTGCTGGAAAAAATATGAACAGAGGATTTAATAACTTAAACTAGTTTAGGGTGGTCGAATTTCGACCACGGGATATACTAGTATATATTATAAGTCTAACAGTGTTGTTGGTATATGTCCATCAAATCCAAATTTTTTTATTGAAATATAGACCGAATCTGAAAGGAGTTGTGGCTTTGATGGTGGACTTTCAAACATTCCTAAGAACCGTTTGTGCCATCTCCTATTAATATTTACCGGTCTTTAATCGACTGATTTTTTTCGGTTGGTTGTCAAATTCCCCGCCGTTTAGTGTGAACCGACTTTTATGAAAGCGGCCCCCAATTACTTAACTATATATAATAAATTTCAGTAACAACAATTTTTCAAATATTTCAGCCTCTAGTCAGTGCTGGAAAAAATATGAACAGAGGATTTAATAACTTAAACTAGTTTAGGGTGGTCGAATTTCGACCACGGGATATACTAGTATACATATATTATAAGTCAAACAATGTTGTTGTTATATGCCCATCACATCCAAATTTTTTTATTGAAATATAGACCGAATCTCAAAGGAGTGGTGGCTCTGATGGTGGACTTTCAAACATTCCTAAGAACTGTTTTTGCCATCTCCTATTAATAATTACCGGTTTTTAATGGACTGATTTTTTTCGGTTGGTTGTCAAATTACCCGCCGTTTAGTGTGAACCGACTTTTATGAAAGTGGCCCTAAATTACTCAACTATATATAATAAATTTCAGTACCAACCATTTTTCAAATACAGGGTGGCTGATGAAAGCCGCTACCAAAAAAAAATTAAATAACTTTTTTTCTATTTAATGAATCTGGTTAATTTTTTTTTTATTTTGCAGATTGACTTTTACATTTAACAAAAATGGATAACTGGGACACTGAAACAAGAATTTGGATTGTCCGCCGCTATCACGCACTGGAGTCCGTAGTTTCGGTTCAAAGAGAGTATAGGCGCACGTTTGGCGGCAATCCTCCGAGCAGATGGACCATAATAAGACTTGTAAACAATTTTGCCGAGCATGGGACAGTCAACAGAAGACCTTACCATCGAAACCCTTCAGTTCGAACGGAGGAAACAATCGCTGCTGTAGCTGCTGCCATACAAAACAATCCACGTGTTTCGACAAGAAGCTTATCTGCTCAAATGGGTGTAAGCAGACAGTCATTACAGTCAATTATGCACAAAGATTTGTACTTATTCCCATATAAAATTCAAATGGCCAACAAACTGAACGCTGCAGACTTGCCGATTCGCTTGGAATTTTGCCAGAAGATGCTTCAAATGGTGGAAGAAGATGGAAACATGTTGAACTGTCTTTTCATGTCTGACGAGGCCCATTTCGATTTAAACGGCAACATAAACAAACAAAGTTGTCGAATATGGAGTGCTTCCAACCCACAGATACTCCATGAGACGGAATTGCATCCACTTCGTGTCACAGTGTGGTGTGCAGTTTCATCACGCTGCATTGTCGGGCCCTACTTCTTCGAAGAAAACGGTCACACCGTTACGGTTACTGGAGACCGTTACTTGAGCATGTTGAGAGAGTTTTTCTATCCAGAATTACGCCGAATGAGAATTTCTTTCAACTCTGTGTGGTTTCAGCAAGACGGTGCAGCTCCTCATATAGCCCAACCTGTTATGACAGAATTGCGACGAAAATTTCCCAATAAGCTGATATCCAGAAACTCCACATTCCGTTGGCCACCCAGGTCGCCTGACCTTACTGCACCTGACTTTTTCTTGTGGGGTTATTGCAAACAGGAAGTCTTCAAAGCAAAACCAACAAATTTGAATGAACTAAGGCAATCCATTCGAGAAACAATTGCGGCTATTCCTGTCTCAACTCTCCAAGCAGTAATGAACAACTTTTTGGTAAGATGCCGCACATGCATCGACGAGCAGGGGGGGCATTTAAATTCCATTATTTTTAAAACTAATTAAGCTATATTTAATAAAATTTAATGAGCTTTAACATGAATAAAAGAAAAATGAATTCCATACACTGAAAAAAAAATTATTTGAGTTTCTTAATGTAGCAAAATTCATCAGCCACCCTGTATTACAGCCTCTAGGCAGTGCTGGAAAAAATACGAACAGAGGATTTAATAACTTAAACTAATTTAAGGTGGTCGAATTTCGACCACGGGATATACTAGTATATATTATAAGGCTAACAGTGTTGTTGTTATATGTCCATCAAATCCAAATATTTTTTTGAAATATTGACAGAATCTGAAAGAAGTGGTGGCTCTGATGGTGGACTTTCACACATTCCTAAGAACTGTTTTTGGCATCTATTAATAATTACCGGTTTTTAATGGACAAATTTTTTTCGGTTGGTTGTCAAATTACCCGGCGTTTAGTGTGAACCGACATTTATGAAAGTGACCCTAAATTACTCAACTATAAATAATAAATTTCAGTACCAACCATTTTTCAAATATTACAGCCTCTAGGCAGTGCTGGAAAAAATACGAACAGAGGATTTAACAACTTAAACTAACTTAAGGTGGTCGAATTTCGACCACGGGACATACTAGTATATATTATAAGTCTAACAATGTTGTTGGTATATGTCCATCAAATCCAAATTTTTTTATTGAAATATAGACCGAATCTGAAAGGAGTGGTGGCTCTGATGGTGGACTTTCAAACATTCCTAAGAACTGTTTTTGCCATCTATTAATAATTACCGGTTTTTAATGGACTGATTTTTTTCGTTTGGTTGTCAAATTACCCGCCGTTTAGTGTGAACCGACATTTATGAAAGCGGCCCTAAATTACTCAACTATATATTATAAATTTCAGGAACAACCATTTCTCAAATATTTCGGCCTCTAGGCAGTGCTGGAAAATTTATGAACAGAGGATTTAATAACTTAAACTAATTTAAGGTGGTCGAATTTCGACCACGGGATATACTAGTATATATTATAAGACCAACAGTCTTGTTGTTATATGTCCATCAAATCCAAATATTTTTTTTGAAATATTGACCGAATCTGAAAGAAGTGGTGGCTCTGATGGTGGACTTTCAAACATTCCTAAGACCTGTTTTTGCCATCTCCTATTAATAATTACCGGTCTTTAATGGACTAATTTTTTCGGGTGGTTGTCAAATTACCCGCCGTTTAGTGTGAACCGACTTTTATAAAAGCGGCCCTAATTTACTCAACTATATATTATAAATTTCAGGAACAACCATTTCTCAAATATTTCGGCCTCTAGGCAGTGCTGGAAAAAATATGAACAGAGGATTTAATAACTTAAACTAATTTAAGGTGGTCGAATTTCGACCACGGGATATACTAGTATATATTATAAGTCTAACAATGTTGTTGGTATATGTCCATCAAATCCAAATTTTTTTATTGAAATATAGACCGAATCTGAAAGGAGTTGTGGCTGTGATGGTGGACTTTGAAACATTCCTAAGAACTGTTTTTGCCATCTCCTATTAATAATTACCGGTCTTTAATGGACTAATTTTTTCGGGTGGTTGTCAAATTACCCGCCGTTTAGTGTGAACCGACTTTTATAAAAGCGGCCCTAAATTACTCAACTATATATAATAAATTTCGGTAACAAACATTTCTCAAATATTTCGGCCTCTAGGCATTGCTGGAAAAAATATGAACAGAGGATTTAATAACTTAAACTAATTTAAGGTGGTCGAATTTCGACAGCGGGGTATATATTATAAGACTAACAGTGTTGTTGTTATATGTCCATCAAATCCAAATATTTTTTTTGAAATATTGACCGAATCTGAAAGAAGTGGTGGCTCTGATGGTGGACTTTCACACATTCCTAAGAACTGTTTTTGCCATCTATTAATAATTACCGGTTTTTAATGGACTGATTTTTTTCGGTTGGTTGTCAAATTACCCGCCGTTTAGTGTGAACCGACTTTTATGAAAGCGGCCCTAAATTACTTAACTATATATAATAAATTTCAGTAACAACCATTTTTAAAATATTTCAGCCTCTAGGCAGTGCTGGAAAAAATATGAACAGAGGATTTAATAACTTAAACTAGTTTAGGGTGGTCGAATTTCGACCACGGGATATACTAGTATATATTATAAGTCTAACAGTGTTGTTGGTATATGTCCATCAAATCCAAATTTTTTTATTGAAATATAGACCGAATCTGAAAGGAGTTGTGGCTTTGATGGTGGACTTTCAAACACTCCTAAGAACCGTTTGTGCCATCTCCTATTAATAATTACCGGTCTTTAATCGACTGTTTTTTTTCGGTTGGTTGTCAAATTCCCCGCCGTTTAGTGTGAACCGACTTTTATGAAAGCGGCCCCCAATTACTTAACTATATATAATAAATTTCAGTAACAACAATTTTTCAAATATTTCAGCCTCTAGTCAGTGCTGGAAAAAATATGAACAGAGGATTTAATAACTTAAACTAGTTTAGGGTGGTCGAATTTCGACCACGGGATATACTAGTATACATATATTATAAGTCAAACAATGTTGTTGTTATATGCCCATCACATCCAAATTTTTTTATTGAAATATAGACCGAATCTCAAAGGAGTGGTGGCTCTGATGGTGGACTTTCAAACATTCCTAAGAACTGTTTTTGCCATCTCCTATTAATAATTACCGGTTTTTAATGGACTGATTTTTTTCGGTTGGTTGTCAAATTACCCGCCGTTTAGTGTGAACCGACTTTTATGAAAGTGGCCCTAAATTACTCAACTATATATAATAAATTTCAGTACCAACCATTTTTCAAATATTACAGCCTCTAGGCAGTGCTGGAAAAAATACGAACAGAGGATTTAATAACTTAAACTAATTTAAGGTGGTCGAATTTCGACCACGGGATATACTAGTATATATTATAAGGCTAACAGTGTTGTTGTTATATGTCCATCAAATCCAAATATTTTTTTTGAAATATTGACAGAATCTGAAAGAAGTGGTGGCTCTGATGGTGGACTTTCACACATTCCTAAGAACTGTTTTTGGCATCTATTAATAATTACCGGTTTTTAATGGACAAATTTTTTTCGGTTGGTTGTCAAATTACCCGGCGTTTAGTGTGAACCGACATTTATGAAAGCGGCCTTAAATTACTCAACTATACTCGTATATAATAAATTTCAGTAACAACCATTTCTCAAATATTTCGGCCTCTAGGCAGTGCTGGAAAAAATATGAACAGAGGATTTAATAACTTAAACTAGTTTAGGGTGGTCGAATTTCGACCACAGGATATACTAGTATATATTATAAGTCAAACAATGTTGTTGTTATATGTCCATCAAATCCAAATATTTTTTTTGAAATATTGACAGAATCTGAAAGAAGTGGTGGCTCTGATGGTGGACTTTCACACATTCCTAAGAACTGTTTTTGCCATCTATTAATAATTACCGGTTTTTAATGGACGGATTTTTTTCGGTTGGTTGTCAAATTACCCGCCGTTTAGTGTGAACCGACATTTATGAAAGCGGCCTTAAATTACTCAACTATACTCGTATATAATAAATTTCAGTAACAACCATTTCTCAAATATTTCGGCCTCTAGGCAGTGCTGGAAAAAATATGAACAGAGGATTTAATAACTTAAACTAGTTTAGGGTGGTCGAATTTCGACCACGGGATATACTAGTATATATTATAAGTCAAACAATGTTGTTGTTATATGTCCATCAAATCCAAATATTTTTTTTGAAATATAGACCGACTCTGAATGGAGTTGTGGCTTTGATGGTGGACTTTCAAACATTCCTAAGAACTGTTTTTGCCATCTCCTATTAATAATTACCGGTCTTTAATGGACTGATTTTTTTCGGTTGGTTGTCAAATTACCCGCCGGTTAGTGTGAACCGACTTTTATGAAAGTGGCTCTAAATTACTCAACTATAAATAGTAAATTTCAGTACCAATCATTTTTCAAATATTACAACCTCTAGGCAGTGCTGGAAAAAATACGAACAGAGGATTTAATAACTTAAACTAACTTAAGGTGGTCGAATTTCGACCACGGGATATACTAGTATATATTAAAAGTCTAACAATGTTGTTGGTATATGTCCATCAAATCCAAATTTTTTTATTGAAATATAGACCGAATCTGAAAGGAGTTGTGGCTCTGATGGTGGACTTTCAAAGATTCCTAAGAACCGTTTGTGCCATCTCCTATTAATAATTACCGGTCTTTAATCGACTGATTTTTTTCGGTTGGTTGTCAAATTACCCGCCGTTTAGTGTGAACCGACTTTTATGAAAGTGACCCTAAATTACTCAACTATAAATAATAAATTTCAGTACCAACCATTTTTCAAATATTACAGCCTCTAGGCAGTGCTGGAAAAAATACGAACAGAGGATTTAACAACTTAAACTAACTTAAGGTGGTCGAATTTCGACCACGGGACATACTAGTATATATTATAAGTCTAACAATGTTGTTGGTATATGTCCATCAAATCCAAATTTTTTTATTGAAATATAGACCGAATCTGAAAGGAGTGGTGGCTCTGATGGTGGACTTTCAAACATTCCTAAGAACTGTTTTTGCCATCTATTAATAATTACCGGTTTTTAATGGACTGATTTTTTTCGTTTGGTTGTCAAATTACCCGCCGTTTAGTGTGAACCGACATTTATGAAAGCGGCCCTAAATTACTCAACTATATATTATAAATTTCAGGAACAACCATTTCTCAAATATTTCGGCCTCTAGGCAGTGCTGGAAAATTTATGAACAGAGGATTTAATAACTTAAACTAATTTAAGGTGGTCGAATTTCGACCACGGGATATACTAGTATATATTATAAGACCAACAGTCTTGTTGTTATATGTCCATCAAATCCAAATATTTTTTTTGAAATATTGACCGAATCTGAAAGAAGTGGTGGCTCTGATGGTGGACTTTCAAACATTCCTAAGAACTGTTTTTGCCATCTCCTATTAATAATTACCTATCTTTAATGGACTAATTTTTTCGGGTGGTTGTCAAATTACCCGCCGTTTAGTGTGAACCGACTTTTATAAAAGCGGCCCTAATTTACTCAACTATATATTATAAATTTCAGGAACAACCATTTCTCAAATATTTCGGCCTCTAGGCAGTGCTGGAAAAAATATGAACAGAGGATTTAATAACTTAAACTAATTTAAGGTGGTCGAATTTCGACCACGGGATATACTAGTATATATTATAAGTCTAACAATGTTGTTGGTATATGTCCATCAAATCCAAATTTTTTTATTGAAATATAGACCGAATCTGAAAGGAGTTGTGGCTGTGATGGTGGACTTTGAAACATTCCTAAGAACTGTTTTTGCCATCTCCTATTAATAATTACCGGTCTTTAATGGACTAATTTTTTCGGGTGGTTGTCAAATTACCCGCCGTTTAGTGTGAACCGACTTTTATAAAAGCGGCCCTAAATTACTCAACTATATATAATAAATTTCGGTAACAAACATTTCTCAAATATTTCGGCCTCTAGGCATTGCTGGAAAAAATATGAACAGAGGATTTAATAACTTAAACTAATTTAAGGTGGTCGAATTTCGACAGCGGGATATATATTATAAGACTAACAGTGTTGTTGTTATATGTCCATCAAATCCAAATATTTTTTTTGAAATATTGACCGAATCTGAAAGAAGTGGTGGCTCTGATGGTGGACTTTCACACATTCCTAAGAACTGTTTTTGCCATCTATTAATAATTACCGGTTTTTAATGGACTGATTTTTTTCGGTTGGTTGCCAAATTACCCGCCGTTTAGTGTGAACCGACTTTTATGAAAGCGGCCCTAAATTACTTAACTATATATAATAAATTTCAGTAACAATCATTTTTCAAATATTTCAGCCTCTAGGCAGTGCTGGAAAAAATATGAACAGAGGATTTAATAATTTACACTAATTTAAGGTGGTCGAATTTCGAATTTTAACCACGGGATATACTAGTATATATTATAAGTCTAACAATGTTGTTGGTATATGTCCATCAAATCCAAATTTTTTTTTTTGAAATATTGACCGAATCTGAAAGAAGTGGTGGCTCTGATGGTGGACTTTCACAAATTCCTAAGAACTGTTTTTGCCATCTATTAATAATTACCGGTTTTTAATGGACTGATTTTTTTCGGTTGGTTGTCAAATTACCCGCCGTTTAGTGTGAACCGACTTTTATGAAAGCGGCCCTAAATTACTTAATTATATATAATAAATTTCAGTAACAAACATTTCTCAAATATTTCGGCCTCTAGGCAGTGCTGGAAAAAATATGAACAGAGGATTTAATAACTTAAACTAATTTAAGGTGGTCGAATTTCGACCCCGGGATATACTAGTATATATTATAAGACTAACAGTGTTGTTGTTATATGTCAACCAAATCCAAATTTTTTTATTGAAATATAGACCGAATCTGAAAGGAGTGGTGGCTCTGATGGTGGACTTTCAAACATTCCTAAGAACTGTTTTTGCCATCTCCTATTAATAATTACCGGTTTTTAATGTACTGATTTTTTCGGTTGTCAAATTCCCCGCCGTTTAGTGTGAACCGACTTTTATGAAAGCGGCCCTAAATTACTTAATTATATATAATAAATTTCAGTAACAATCATTTTTCAAATATTTCAGCCTCTAGGCAGTGCTGGAAAAAATATGAACAGAGGATTTAATAATTTACACTAATTTAAGGTGGTCGAATTTCGAATTTTAACCACGGGATATACTAGTATATATTATAAGTCTAACAATGTTGTTGGTATATGTCCATCAAATCCAAATTTTTTTTTTGAAATATTGACCGAATCTGAAAGAAGTGGTGGCTCTGATGGTGGACTTTCACAAATTCCTAAGAACTGGTTTTGCCATCTATTAATAATTACCGGTTTTTAATGGACTGATTTTTTTCGGTTGGTTGTCAAATTACCCGCCGTTTAGTGTGAACCGACTTTTATGAAAGCGGCCCTAAATTACTTAACTATATATAATAAATTTCAGTAACAACCATTTTTCAAATATTTCAGCCTATAGGCAGTGCTGGAAAAAATATGAACAGAGGCTTTAATAACTTAAACTAATTTAAGGTGGTCGAATTTCGACCCCGGGATATACTAGTATATATTATAAGACTAACAGTGTTGTTGTTATATGTCAACCAAATCCAAATTTTTTTATTGAAATATAGACCGAATCTGAAAGGAGTTGTGGCTCTGATGGTGGACTTTCAAACATTCCTAAGAACTGTTTTTTGCCATCTCCTATTTATAATTACCGGTCTTTACGGGACCGATTTTTACGGTTGGTTGTCAAATTACCCGCCGTTTAGCATGAACCGACTTTTTTGAAAGCGGCCCTAAATTACTCAGCTATATATATTAAATTTCAGTAACAAATATTTCGGCCTCTAGGCAGTGCTGGAAAAAATATGAACAGAGGATTTAATAACTTAAACTAATTTAAGGTGGTCGAATTTCGACCACTGGATATACTAGTATATATTATAAGTCAAACAATGTTGTTGGTATATGTCCATCAAACCCAAATTTTTTTATTGAAATATAGACCGAATCTGAAAGGAGTTGTGGCTCTGATGGTGGACTTTCAAACATTCCTAAGAA
Organism: Merzomyia westermanni; assembly: GCA_949987695.1. Taxonomy (NCBI): domain Eukaryota; kingdom Metazoa; phylum Arthropoda; class Insecta; order Diptera; family Tephritidae; genus Merzomyia; species Merzomyia westermanni. The sequence continues at coordinate 69,828,252 of OX465292.1, forward strand.
CTGTTTTTGCCATCTAATGTACTGATTTTTTCGGTTGTCAAATTCCCCGCCGTTTAGTGTGAACCGACTTTTATGAAAGCGGCCCTAAATTACTTAATTATATATAATAAATTTCAGTAACAACCATTTTTCAAATATTTCAGCCTCTAGGCAGTGCTGGAAAAAATATGAACAGAGGATTTAATAACTTAAACTAATTTAAGGTGGTCGAATTTCGACCACGGGATATACTAGTATATATTATAAGTCAAACAATGTTGTTGGTATACGTCTATCAAATCCAAATTTTTTTATTAAAATAAAGACCGAATCTGAAAGGAGTTGTGGCTCTGATGGTGGACTTTCAAACATACCTAAGAACTGTTTTTGCCATCTCCTATTAATATTTACCGGTCTTTAATGGACCGATTTTTTTCGGTTGGTTTTCAAATTACCCGCCGTTTAGTGTGAACCGACTTTTATAAAAGCGGCCCTAAATTACTCAACTATATATAATAAATTTCAGTAACAAACATTTCTCAAATATTTCGGCCTCTAGGCAGTGCTGGAAAAAATATGAACAGAGGATGTAATAACTGAAACTAATTTAAGGTGGTCGAATTTCGACCACGGGATATACTAGGATATATTATAAGACTAACAGTGTTGTTGTTATATGTCCATCAAATCCAAATATTTTTTTGGAAATATTGACAGAATCTGAAAGAAGTGGTGGCTCTGATGGTGGACTTTCACACATTCCTAAGAACTGTTTTTGCCATCTATTAATAATTACCGGTTTTAATGGACTGACTTTTTTCGGTTGGTTTTCAAATTACCCGCCGTTTAGTGTGAACCGACTTTTATAAAAGCGGCCCTAAATTACTCAACTATATATAATAAATTTCAGTAACAAACATTTCTCAAATATTTCGGCCTCTAGGCAGTGCTGGAAAAAATATGAACAGAGGATTTAATAACTTAAACTAATTTAAGGCTGTCGAATTTCGACCACGGGATATACTAGTATATATTATAAGTCTAACAATGTTGTTGGTATATGTCCATCAAACCCAAATTTTTTTATTGAAATATAGACCGAATCTGAAAGGAGTTGTGGCTCTGATGGTGGACTTTCAAACATACCTAAGAACTGTTTTTGCCATCTCCTATTAATAATTACCGGTCTTTAATGGACCGATTTTTTTCGGTTGGTTTTCAAATTACCCGCCGTTTAGTGTGAACCGACTTTTATAAAAGCGGCCCTAAATTACTCAACTATATATAATAAATTTCAGTAACAAACATTTCTCAAATATTTCGGCCTCTAGGCAGTGCTGGAAAAAATATGAACAGAGGATGTAATAACTGAAACTAATTTAAGGTGGTCGAATTTCGACCACGGGATATACTAGTATATATTATAAGACTAACTGTGTTGTTGTTATATGTCCATCAAATCCAAATATTTTTTTTGAAATATTGACAGAATCTGAAAGAAGTGGTGGCTCTGATGGTGGACTTTCACACATTCCTAAGAACTGTTTTTGCCATCTATTAATAATTACCGGTTTTAATGGACTGACTTTTTTCGGTTGGTTTTCAAATTACCCGCCGTTTAGTGTGAACCGACTTTTATAAAAGCGGCCCTAAATTACTCAACTATATATAATAAATTTCAGTAACAAACATTTCTCAAATATTTCGGCCTCTAGGCAGTGCTGGAAAAAATATGAACAGAGGATTTAATAACTTAAACTAATTTAAGGCTGTCGAATTTCGACCACGGGATATACTAGTATATATTATAAGTCTAACAATGTTGTTGGTATATGTCCATCAAACCCAAATTTTTTTATTGAAATATAGACCGAATCTGAAAGGAGTTGTGGCTCTGATGGTGGACTTTCAAACATACCTAAGAACTGTTTTTGCCATCTCCTATTAATAATTACCGGTCTTTAATGGACCGATTTTTTTCGGTTGGTTTTCAAATTACCCGCCGTTTAGTGTGAACCGACTTTTATAAAAGCGGCCCTAAATTACTCAACTATATATAATAAATTTCAGTAACAAACATTTCTCAAATATTTCGGCCTCTAGGCAGTGCTGGAAAAAATATGAACAGAGGATGTAATAACTGAAACTAATTTAAGGTGGTCGAATTTCGACCACGGGATATACTAGTATATATTATAAGACTAACAGTGTTGTTGTTATATGTCCATCAAATCCAAATATTTTTTTTGAAATATTGACAGAATCTGAAAGAAGTGGTGGCTCTGATGGTGGACTTTCAAACATACCTAAGAACTGTTTTTGCCATCTCCTATTAATAATTACCGGTCTTTAATGGACCGATTTTTTTCGGTTGGTTTTCAAATTACCCGCCGTTTAGTGTGAACCGACTTTTATAAAAGCGGCCCTAAATTACTCAACTATATATAATAAATTTCAGTAACAAACATTTCTCAAATATTTCGCCTCTAGGCAGTGCTGGAAAAAATATGAACAGAGGATTTAATAACTTAAACTAATTTAAGGCTGTCGAATTTCGACCACGGGATATACTAGTATATATTATAAGTCTAACAATGTTGTTGGTATATGTCCATCAAACCCAAATTTTTTTATTGAAATATAGACCGAATCTGAAAGGAGTTGTGGCTCTGATGGTGGACTTTCAAACATACCTAAGAACTGTTTTTGCCATCTCCTATTAATAATTACCGGTCTTTAATGGACCGATTTTTTTCGGTTGGTTTTCAAATTACCCGCCGTTTAGTGTGAACCGACTTTTATAAAAGCGGCCCTAAATTACTCAACTATATATAATAAATTTCAGTAACAAACATTTCTCAAATATTTCGGCCTCTAGGCAGTGCTGGAAAAAATATGAACAGAGGATGTAATAACTGAAACTAATTTAAGGTGGTCGAATTTCGACCACGGGATATACTAGTATATATTATAAGACTAACAGTGTTGTTGTTATATGTCCATCAAATCCAAATATTTTTTTTGAAATATTGACAGAATCTGAAAGAAGTGGTGGCTCTGATGGTGGACTTTCACACATTCCTAAGAACTGTTTTTGCCATCTATTAATAATTACCGGTTTTAATGGACTGACTTTTTTCGGTTGGTTTTCAAATTACCCGCCGTTTAGTGTGAACCGACTTTTATAAAAGCGGCCCTAAATTACTCAACTATATATAATAAATTTCAGTAACAAACATTTCTCAAATATTTCGGCCTCTAGGCAGTGCTGGAAAAAATATGAACAGAGGATTTAATAACTTAAACTAATTTAAGGCTGTCGAATTTCGACCACGGGATATACTAGTATATATTATAAGTCTAACAATGTTGTTGGTATATGTCCATCAAATCCAAATTTTTTTATTGAAATATAGACCGAATCTGAAAGGAGTTGTGGCTCTGATATTGGACTTTCAAACATTCCTAAGAACTGTTTTTTGCCATCTCCTTTTAATAATTACCGGTCTTTAATGGACCGGTTTTTTTCGGTTGGTTGTCAAATTACCCGCCGTTTAGTGTGAACCGACTTTTAAAAAGCGGCCCTAAATTATTTAACTATATATAATAAATTTCAGTAACAACCATTTTTCAAATATTTCAGCCTCTAGGCAGTGCTGGAAAAAATATGAACAGAGGATTTAATAACTTAAACTAATTTAAGGTGGTCGAATTTCGAATTTTAACCACGGGATATACTAGTATATATTATAAGTCTAACAATGTTGTTGGTATATGTCCATCAAATCCAAATTTTTTTTTTGAAATATTGACCGAATCTGAAAGAAGTGGTGGCTCTGATGGTGGACTTTCACACATTCCTAAGAACTGTTTTTGCCATCTATTAATAATTACCGGTTTTTAATGGACTGATTTTTTTCGGTTGGTTGTCAAATTACCCGCCGTTTAGTGTGAACCGACTTTTATGAAAGCGGCCCTAAATTACTTAACTATATATAATAAATTTCAGTAACAATCATTTTTCAAATATTTCAGCCTCTAGGCAGTGCTGGAAAAAATATGAACAGAGGATTTAATAATTTACACTAATTTAAGGTGGTCGAATTTCGAATTTTAACCACGGGATATACTAGTATATATTATAAGTCTAACAATGTTGTTGGTATATGTCCATCAAATCCAAATTTTTTTTTTGAAATATTGACCGAATCTGAAAGAAGTGGTGGCTCTGATGGTGGACTTTCACAAATTCCTAAGAACTGTTTTTGCCATCTATTAATAATTACCGGTTTTTAATGGACTGATTTTTTTCGGTTGGTTGTCAAATTACCCGCCGTTTAGTGTGAACCGACTTTTATGAAAGCGGCCCTAAATTACTTAATTATATATAATAAATTTCAGTAACAAACATTTCTCAAATATTTCGGCCTCTAGGCAGTGCTGGAAAAAATATGAACAGAGGATTTAATAACTTAAACTAATTTAAGGTGGTCGAATTTCGACCCCGGGATATACTAGTATATATTATAAGACTAACAGTGTTGTTGTTATATGTCAACCAAATCCAAATTTTTTTATTGAAATATAGACCGAATCTGAAAGGAGTGGTGGCTCTGATGGTGGACTTTCACACATTCCTAAGAACTGTTTTTGCCATCTATTAATAATTACCGGTTTTAATGGACTGATTTTTTTCGGTTGGTTGTCAAATTACCCGCCGTTTAGTGTGAACCGACTTTTATGAAAGCGGCCCTAAATTACTTAATTATATATAATAAATTTCAGTAACAAACATTTCTCAAATATTTCGGCCTCTAGGCAGTGCTGGAAAAAATATGAACAGAGGATTTAATAACTTAAACTAATTTAAGGTGGTCGAATTTCGACCCCGGGATATACTAGTATATATTATAAGACTAACAGTGTTGTTGTTATATGTCAACCAAATCCAAATTTTTTTATTGAAATATAGACCGAATCTGAAAGGAGTGGTGGCTCTGATGGTGGACTTTCAAACATTCCTAAGAACTGTTTTTGCCATCTCCTATTAATAATTACCGGTTTTTAATGTACTGATTTTTTCGGTTGTCAAATTCCCCGCCGTTTAGTGTGAACCGACTTTTATGAAAGCGGCCCTAAATTACTTAATTATATATAATAAATTTCAGTAACAATCATTTTTCAAATATTTCAGCCTCTAGGCAGTGCTGGAAAAAATATGAACAGAGGATTTAATAATTTACACTAATTTAAGGTGGTCGAATTTCGAATTTTAACCACGGGATATACTAGTATATATTATAAGTCTAACAATGTTGTTGATATATGTCCATCAAATCCAAATTTTTTTTTTGAAATATTGACCGAATCTGAAAGAAGTGGTGGCTCTGATGGTGGACTTTCACAAATTCCTAAGAACTGTTTTTGCCATCTATTAATAATTACCGGTTTTTAATGGACTGATTTTTTTCGGTTGGTTGTCAAATTACCCGCCGTTTAGTGTGAACCGACTTTTGTGAAAGCGGCCCTAAATTACTTAATTATATATAATAAATTTCAGTAACAAACATTTCTCAAATATTTCGGCCTCTAGGCAGTGCTGGAAAAAATATGAACAGAGGATTTAATAACTTAAACTAATTTAAGGTGGTCGAATTTCGACCCCGGGATATACTAGTATATATTATAAGACTAACAGTGTTGTTGTTATATGTCAACCAAATCCAAATTTTTTTATTGAAATATAGACCGAATCTGAAAGGAGTGGTGGCTCTGATGGTGGACTTTCAAACATTCCTAAGAACTGTTTTTGCCATCTCCTATTAATAATTACCGGTTTTTAATGTACTGATTTTTTCGGTTGTCAAATTCCCCGCCGTTTAGTGTGAACCGACTTTTATGAAAGCGGCCCTAAATTACTTAATTATATATAATAAATTTCAGTAACAATCATTTTTCAAATATTTCAGCCTCTAGGCAGTGCTGGAAAAAATATGAACAGAGGATTTAATAATTTACACTAATTTAAGGTGGTCGAATTTCGAATTTTAACCACGGGATATACTAGTATATATTATAAGTCTAACAATGTTGTTGGTATATGTCCATCAAATCCAAATTTTTTTTTTGAAATATTGACCGAATCTGAAAGAAGTGGTGGCTCTGATGGTGGACTTTCACAAATTCCTAAGAACTGGTTTTGCCATCTATTAATAATTACCGGTTTTTAATGGACTGATTTTTTTCGGTTGGTTGTCAAATTACCCGCCGTTTAGTGTGAACCGACTTTTATGAAAGCGGCCCTAAATTACTTAACTATATATAATAAATTTCAGTAACAACCATTTTTCAAATATTTCAGCCTATAGGCAGTGCTGGAAAAAATATGAACAGAGGCTTTAATAACTTAAACTAATTTAAGGTGGTCGAATTTCGACCCCGGGATATACTAGTATATATTATAAGACTAACAGTGTTGTTGTTATATGTCAACCAAATCCAAATTTTTTTATTGAAATATAGACCGAATCTGAAAGGAGTTGTGGCTCTGATGGTGGACTTTCAAACATTCCTAAGAACTGTTTTTTGCCATCTCCTATTATTAATTACCGGTCTTTACGGGACCGATTTTTACGGTTGGTTGTCAAATTACCCGCCGTTTAGCATGAACCGACTTTTTTGAAAGCGGCCCTAAATTACTCAGCTATATATATTAAATTTCAGTAACAAATATTTCGGCCTCTAGGCAGTGCTGGAAAAAATATGAACAGAGGATTTAATAACTTAAACTAATTTAAGGTGGTCGAATTTCGACCACTGGATATACTAGTATATAAGTCAAACAATGTTGTTGGTATATGTCCATCAAACCCAAATTTTTTTATTGAAATATAGACCGAATCTGAAAGGAGTTGTGGCTCTGATGGTGGACTTTCAAACATACCTAAGAACTGTTTTTGCCATCTCCTATTAATAATTACCGGTCTTTAATGGACCGATTTTTTTCGGTTGGTTTTCACATTACCCGCCGTTTAGTGTGAACCGACTTTTATAAAAGCGGCCCTAAATTACTCAACTATATATAATAAATTTCAGTAACAAACATTTCTCAAATATTTCGGCCTCTAGGCAGTGCTGGAAAAAATATGAACAGAGGATGTAATAACTGAAACTAATTTAAGGTGGTCGAATTTCGACCACGGGATATACTAGTATATATTATAAGACTAACAGTGTTGTTGTTATATGTCCATCAAATCCAAATATTTTTTTTGAAATATTGACAGAATCTGAAAGAAGTGGTGGCTCTGATGGTGGACTTTCACACATTCCTAAGAACTGTTTTTGCCATCTATTAATAATTACCGGTTTTAATGGACTGATTTTTTTCGGTTGGTTTTCAAATTACCCGCCGTTTAGTGCGAACCGACTTTTATAAAAGCGGCCCTAAATTACTCAACTATATATAATAAATTTCAGTAACAAACATTTCTCAAATATTTCGCCTCTAGGCAGTGCTGGAAAAAATATGAACAGAGGATTTAATAACTTAAACTAATTTAAGGCTGTCGAATTTCGACCACGGGATATACTAGTATATATTATAAGTCTAACAATGTTGTTGGTATATGTCCATCAAACCCAAATTTTTTTATTGAAATATAGACCGAATCTGAAAGGAGTTGTGGCTCTGATGGTGGACTTTCAAACATACCTAAGAACTGTTTTTGCCATCTCCTATTAATAATTACCGGTCTTTAATGGACCGATTTTTTTCGGTTGGTTGTCAAATTACCCGCCGTTTAGTGTGAACCGACTTTTAAAAAGCGGCCCTAAATTATTTAACTATATATAATAAATTTCAGTAACAACCATTTTTCAAATATTTCAGCCTCTAGGCAGTGCTGGAAAAAATATGAACAGAGGATTTAATAACTTAAACTAATTTAAGGTGGTCGAATTTCGAATTTTAACCACGGGATATACTAGTATATATTATAAGTCTAACAATGTTGTTGGTATATGTCCATCAAATCCAAATTTTTTTTTTGAAATATTGACCGAATCTGAAAGAAGTGGTGGCTCTGATGGTGGACTTTCACACATTCCTAAGAACTGTTTTTGCCATCTATTAATAATTACCGGTTTTTAATGGACTGATTTTTTTCGGTTGGTTGTCAAATTACCCGCCGTTTAGTGTGAACCGACTTTTATGAAAGCGGCCCTAAATTACTTAACTATATATAATAAATTTCAGTAACAATCATTTTTCAAATATTTCAGCCTCTAGGCAGTGCTGGAAAAAATATGAACAGAGGATTTAATAATTTACACTAATTTAAGGTGGTCGAATTTCGAATTTTAACCACGGGATATACTAGTATATATTATAAGTCTAACAATGTTGTTGGTATATGTCCATCAAATCCAAATTTTTTTTTTGAAATATTGACCGAATCTGAAAGAAGTGGTGGCTCTGATGGTGGACTTTCACAAATTCCTAAGAACTGTTTTTGCCATCTATTAATAATTACCGGTTTTTAATGGACTGATTTTTTTCGGTTGGTTGTCAAATTACCCGCCGTTTAGTGTGAACCGACTTTTATGAAAGCAGCCCTAAATTACTTAATTATATATAATAAATTTCAGTAACAAACATTTCTCAAATATTTCGGCCTCTAGGCAGTGCTGGAAAAAATATGAACAGAGGATTTAATAACTTAAACTAATTTAAGGTGGTCGAATTTCGACCCCGGGATATACTAGTATATATTATAAGACTAACAGTGTTGTTGTTATATGTCAACCAAATCCAAATTTTTTTATTGAAATATAGACCGAATCTGAAAGGAGTGGTGGCTCTGATGGTGGACTTTCACACATTCCTAAGAACTGTTTTTGCCATCTATTAATAATTACCGGTTTTAATGGACTGATTTTTTTCGGTTGGTTGTCAAATTACCCGCCGTTTAGTGTGAACCGACTTTTATGAAAGCGGCCCTAAATTACTTAATTATATATAATAAATTTCAGTAACAAACATTTCTCAAATATTTCGGCCTCTAGGCAGTGCTGGAAAAAATATGAACAGAGGATTTAATAACTTAAACTAATTTAAGGTGGTCGAATTTCGACCCCGGGATATACTAGTATATATTATAAGACTAACAGTGTTGTTGTTATATGTCAACCAAATCCAAATTTTTTTATTGAAATATAGACCGAATCTGAAAGGAGTGGTGGCTCTGATGGTGGACTTTCAAACATTCCTAAGAACTGTTTTTGCCATCTCCTATTAATAATTACCGGTTTTTAATGTACTGATTTTTTCGGTTGTCAAATTCCCCGCCGTTTAGTGTGAACCGACTTTTATGAAAGCGGCCCTAAATTACTTAATTATATATAATAAATTTCAGTAACAATCATTTTTCAAATATTTCAGCCTCTAGGCAGTGCTGGAAAAAATATGAACAGAGGATTTAATAATTTACACTAATTTAAGGTGGTCGAATTTCGAATTTTAACCACGGGATATACTAGTATATATTATAAGTCTAACAATGTTGTTGGTATATGTCCATCAAATCCAAATTTTTTTTTTGAAATATTGACCGAATCTGAAAGAAGTGGTGGCTCTGATGGTGGACTTTCACAAATTCCTAAGAACTGGTTTTGCCATCTATTAATAATTACCGGTTTTTAATGGACTGATTTTTTTCGGTTGGTTGTCAAATTACCCGCCGTTTAGTGTGAACCGACTTTTATGAAAGCGGCCCTAAATTACTTAACTATATATAATAAATTTCAGTAACAACCATTTTTCAAATATTTCAGCCTATAGGCAGTGCTGGAAAAAATATGAACAGAGGCTTTAATAACTTAAACTAATTTAAGGTGGTCGAATTTCGACCCCGGGATATACTAGTATATATTATAAGACTAACAGTGTTGTTGTTATATGTCAACCAAATCCAAATTTTTTTATTGAAATATAGACCGAATCTGAAAGGAGTTGTGGCTCTGATGGTGGACTTTCAAACATTCCTAAGAACTGTTTTTTGCCATCTCCTATTATTAATTACCGGTCTTTACGGGACCGATTTTTACGGTTGGTTGTCAAATTACCCGCCGTTTAGCATGAACCGACTTTTTTGAAAGCGGCCCTAAATTACTCAGCTATATATATTAAATTTCAGTAACAAATATTTCGGCCTCTAGGCAGTGCTGGAAAAAATATGAACAGAGGATTTAATAACTTAAACTAATTTAAGGTGGTCGAATTTCGACCACTGGATATACTAGTATATAAGTCAAACAATGTTGTTGGTATATGTCCATCAAACCCAAATTTTTTTATTGAAATATAGACCGAATCTGAAAGGAGTTGTGGCTCTGATGGTGGACTTTCAAACATACCTAAGAACTGTTTTTGCCATCTCCTATTAATAATTACCGGTCTTTAATGGACCGATTTTTTTCGGTTGGTTTTCAAATTACCCGCCGTTTAGTGTGAACCGACTTTTATAAAAGCGGCCCTAAATTACTCAACTATATATAATAAATTTCAGTAACAAACATTTCTCAAATATTTCGGCCTCTAGGCAGTGCTGGAAAAAATATGAACAGAGGATGTAATAACTGAAACTAATTTAAGGTGGTCGAATTTCGACCACGGGATATACTAGTATATATTATAAGACTAACAGTGTTGTTGTTATATGTCCATCAAATCCAAATATTTTTTTTGAAATATTGACAGAATCTGAAAGAAGTGGTGGCTCTGATGGTGGACTTTCACACATTCCTAAGAACTGTTTTTGCCATCTATTAATAATTACCGGTTTTAATGGACTGATTTTTTTCGGTTGGTTGTCAAATTACCCGCCGTTTAGTGTGAACCGACTTTTATGAAAGCGGCCCTAAATTACTTAATTATATATAATAAATTTCAGTAACAAACATTTCTCAAATATTTCGGCCTCTAGGCAGTGCTGGAAAAAATATGAACAGAGGATTTAATAACTTAAACTAATTTAAGGTGGTCGAATTTCGACCCCGGGATATACTAGTATATATTATAAGACTAACAGTGTTGTTGTTATATGTCAACCAAATCCAAATTTTTTTATTGAAATATAGACCGAATCTGAAAGGAGTGGTGGCTCTGATGGTGGACTTTCAAACATTCCTAAGAACTGTTTTTGCCATCTCCTATTAATAATTACCGGTTTTTAATGTACTGATTTTTTCGGTTGTCAAATTCCCCGCCGTTTAGTGTGAACCGACTTTTATGAAAGCGGCCCTAAATTACTTAATTATATATAATAAATTTCAGTAACAATCATTTTTCAAATATTTCAGCCTCTAGGCAGTGCTGGAAAAAATATGAACAGAGGATTTAATAATTTACACTAATTTAAGGTGGTCGAATTTCGAATTTTAACCACGGGATATACTAGTATATATTATAAGTCTAACAATGTTGTTGGTATATGTCCATCAAATCCAAATTTTTTTTTTGAAATATTGACCGAATCTGAAAGAAGTGGTGGCTCTGATGGTGGACTTTCACAAATTCCTAAGAACTGGTTTTGCCATCTATTAATAATTACCGGTTTTTAATGGACTGATTTTTTTCGGTTGGTTGTCAAATTACCCGCCGTTTAGTGTGAACCGACTTTTATGAAAGCGGCCCTAAATTACTTAACTATATATAATAAATTTCAGTAACAACCATTTTTCAAATATTTCAGCCTATAGGCAGTGCTGGAAAAAATATGAACAGAGGCTTTAATAACTTAAACTAATTTAAGGTGGTCGAATTTCGACCCCGGGATATACTAGTATATATTATAAGACTAACAGTGTTGTTGTTATATGTCAACCAAATCCAAATTTTTTTATTGAAATATAGACCGAATCTGAAAGGAGTTGTGGCTCTGATGGTGGACTTTCAAACATTCCTAAGAACTGTTTTTTGCCATCTCCTATTATTAATTACCGGTCTTTACGGGACCGATTTTTACGGTTGGTTGTCAAATTACCCGCCGTTTAGCATGAACCGACTTTTTTGAAAGCGGCCCTAAATTACTCAGCTATATATATTAAATTTCAGTAACAAATATTTCGGCCTCTAGGCAGTGCTGGAAAAAATATGAACAGAGGATTTAATAACTTAAACTAATTTAAGGTGGTCGAATTTCGACCACTGGATATACTAGTATATAAGTCAAACAATGTTGTTGGTATATGTCCATCAAACCCAAATTTTTTTATTGAAATATAGACCGAATCTGAAAGGAGTTGTGGCTCTGATGGTGGACTTTCAAACATACCTAAGAACTGTTTTTGCCATCTCCTATTAATAATTACCGGTCTTTAATGGACCGATTTTTTTCGGTTGGTTTTCAAATTACCCGCCGTTTAGTGTGAACCGACTTTTATAAAAGCGGCCCTAAATTACTCAACTATATATAATAAATTTCAGTAACAAACATTTCTCAAATATTTCGGCCTCTAGGCAGTGCTGGAAAAAATATGAACAGAGGATGTAATAACTGAAACTAATTTAAGGTGGTCGAATTTCGACCACGGGATATACTAGTATATATTATAAGACTAACAGTGTTGTTGTTATATGTCCATCAAATCCAAATATTTTTTTTGAAATATTGACAGAATCTGAAAGAAGTGGTGGCTCTGATGGTGGACTTTCACACATTCCTAAGAACTGTTTTTGCCATCTATTAATAATTACCGGTTTTAATGGACTGATTTTTTTCGGTTGGTTTTCAAATTACCCGCCGTTTAGTGCGAACCGACTTTTATAAAAGCGGCCCTAAATTACTCAACTATATATAATAAATTTCAGTAACAAACATTTCTCAAATATTTCGCCTCTAGGCAGTGCTGGAAAAAATATGAACAGAGGATTTAATAACTTAAACTAATTTAAGGCTGTCGAATTTCGACCACGGGATATACTAGTATATATTATAAGTCTAACAATGTTGTTGGTATATGTCCATCAAACCCAAATTTTTTTATTGAAATATAGACCGAATCTGAAAGGAGTTGTGGCTCTGATGGTGGACTTTCAAACATACCTAAGAACTGTTTTTGCCATCTCCTATTAATAATTACCGGTCTTTAATGGACCGATTTTTTTCGGTTGGTTGTCAAATTACCCGCCGTTTAGTGTGAACCGACTTTTAAAAAGCGGCCCTAAATTATTTAACTATATATAATAAATTTCAGTAACAACCATTTTTCAAATATTTCAGCCTCTAGGCAGTGCTGGAAAAAATATGAACAGAGGATTTAATAACTTAAACTAATTTAAGGTGGTCGAATTTCGAATTTTAACCACGGGATATACTAGTATATATTATAAGTCTAACAATGTTGTTGGTATATGTCCATCAAATCCAAATTTTTTTTTTGAAATATTGACCGAATCTGAAAGAAGTGGTGGCTCTGATGGTGGACTTTCACACATTCCTAAGAACTGTTTTTGCCATCTATTAATAATTACCGGTTTTTAATGGACTGATTTTTTTCGGTTGGTTGTCAAATTACCCGCCGTTTAGTGTGAACCGACTTTTATGAAAGCGGCCCTAAATTACTTAACTATATATAATAAATTTCAGTAACAATCATTTTTCAAATATTTCAGCCTCTAGGCAGTGCTGGAAAAAATATGAACAGAGGATTTAATAATTTACACTAATTTAAGGTGGTCGAATTTCGAATTTTAACCACGGGATATACTAGTATATATTATAAGTCTAACAATGTTGTTGGTATATGTCCATCAAATCCAAATTTTTTTTTTGAAATATTGACCGAATCTGAAAGAAGTGGTGGCTCTGATGGTGGACTTTCACAAATTCCTAAGAACTGTTTTTGCCATCTATTAATAATTACCGGTTTTTAATGGACTGATTTTTTTCGGTTGGTTGTCAAATTACCCGCCGTTTAGTGTGAACCGACTTTTATGAAAGCGGCCCTAAATTACTTAATTATATATAATAAATTTCAGTAACAAACATTTCTCAAATATTTCGGCCTCTAGGCAGTGCTGGAAAAAATATGAACAGAGGATTTAATAACTTAAACTAATTTAAGGTGGTCGAATTTCGACCCCGGGATATACTAGTATATATTATAAGACTAACAGTGTTGTTGTTATATGTCAACCAAATCCAAATTTTTTTATTGAAATATAGACCGAATCTGAAAGGAGTGGTGGCTCTGATGGTGGACTTTCACACATTCCTAAGAACTGTTTTTGCCATCTATTAATAATTACCGGTTTTAATGGACTGATTTTTTTCGGTTGGTTGTCAAATTACCCGCCGTTTAGTGTGAACCGACTTTTATGAAAGCGGCCCTAAATTACTTAATTATATATAATAAATTTCAGTAACAAACATTTCTCAAATATTTCGGCCTCTAGGCAGTGCTGGAAAAAATATGAACAGAGGATTTAATAACTTAAACTAATTTAAGGTGGTCGAATTTCGACCCCGGGATATACTAGTATATATTATAAGACTAACAGTGTTGTTGTTATATGTCAACCAAATCCAAATTTTTTTATTGAAATATAGACCGAATCTGAAAGGAGTGGTGGCTCTGATGGTGGACTTTCAAACATTCCTAAGAACTGTTTTTGCCATCTCCTATTAATAATTACCGGTTTTTAATGTACTGATTTTTTCGGTTGTCAAATTCCCCGCCGTTTAGTGTGAACCGACTTTTATGAAAGCGGCCCTAAATTACTTAATTATATATAATAAATTTCAGTAACAATCATTTTTCAAATATTTCAGCCTCTAGGCAGTGCTGGAAAAAATATGAACAGAGGATTTAATAATTTACACTAATTTAAGGTGGTCGAATTTCGAATTTTAACCACGGGATATACTAGTATATATTATAAGTCTAACAATGTTGTTGATATATGTCCATCAAATCCAAATTTTTTTTTTGAAATATTGACCGAATCTGAAAGAAGTGGTGGCTCTGATGGTGGACTTTCACAAATTCCTAAGAACTGTTTTTGCCATCTATTAATAATTACCGGTTTTTAATGGACTGATTTTTTTCGGTTGGTTGTCAAATTACCCGCCGTTTAGTGTGAACCGACTTTTATGAAAGCGGCCCTAAATTACTTAATTATATATAATAAATTTCAGTAACAAACATTTCTCAAATATTTCGGCCTCTAGGCAGTGCTGGAAAAAATATGAACAGAGGATTTAATAACTTAAACTAATTTAAGGTGGTCGAATTTCGACCCCGGGATATACTAGTATATATTATAAGACTAACAGTGTTGTTGTTATATGTCAACCAAATCCAAATTTTTTTATTGAAATATAGACCGAATCTGAAAGGAGTGGTGGCTCTGATGGTGGACTTTCAAACATTCCTAAGAACTGTTTTTGCCATCTCCTATTAATAATTACCGGTTTTTAATGTACTGATTTTTTCGGTTGTCAAATTCCCCGCCGTTTAGTGTGAACCGACTTTTATGAAAGCGGCCCTAAATTACTTAATTATATATAATAAATTTCAGTAACAATCATTTTTCAAATATTTCAGCCTCTAGGCAGTGCTGGAAAAAATATGAACAGAGGATTTAATAATTTACACTAATTTAAGGTGGTCGAATTTCGAATTTTAACCACGGGATATACTAGTATATATTATAAGTCTAACAATGTTGTTGGTATATGTCCATCAAATCCAAATTTTTTTTTTGAAATATTGACCGAATCTGAAAGAAGTGGTGGCTCTGATGGTGGACTTTCACAAATTCCTAAGAACTGGTTTTGCCATCTATTAATAATTACCGGTTTTTAATGGACTGATTTTTTTCGGTTGGTTGTCAAATTACCCGCCGTTTAGTGTGAACCGACTTTTATGAAAGCGGCCCTAAATTACTTAACTATATATAATAAATTTCAGTAACAACCATTTTTCAAATATTTCAGCCTATAGGCAGTGCTGGAAAAAATATGAACAGAGGCTTTAATAACTTAAACTAATTTAAGGTGGTCGAATTTCGACCCCGGGATATACTAGTATATATTATAAGACTAACAGTGTTGTTGTTATATGTCAACTAAATCCAAATTTTTTTATTGAAATATAGACCGAATCTGAAAGGAGTTGTGGCTCTGATGGTGGACTTTCAAACATTCCTAAGAACTGTTTTTTGCCATCTCCTATTATTAATTACCGGTCTTTACGGGACCGATTTTTACGGTTGGTTGTCAAATTACCCGCCGTTTAGCATGAACCGACTTTTTTGAAAGCGGCCCTAAATTACTCAGCTATATATATTAAATTTCAGTAACAAATATTTCGGCCTCTAGGCAGTGCTGGAAAAAATATGAACAGAGGATTTAATAACTTAAACTAATTTAAGGTGGTCGAATTTCGACCACTGGATATACTAGTATATAAGTCAAACAATGTTGTTGGTATATGTCCATCAAACCCAAATTTTTTTATTGAAATATAGACCGAATCTGAAAGGAGTTGTGGCTCTGATGGTGGACTTTCAAACATACCTAAGAACTGTTTTTGCCATCTCCTATTAATAATTACCGGTCTTTAATGGACCGATTTTTTTCGGTTGGTTTTCAAATTACCCGCCGTTTAGTGTGAACCGACTTTTATAAAAGCGGCCCTAAATTACTCAACTATATATAATAAATTTCAGTAACAAACATTTCTCAAATATTTCGGCCTCTAGGCAGTGCTGGAAAAAATATGAACAGAGGATGTAATAACTGAAACTAATTTAAGGTGGTCGAATTTCGACCACGGGATATACTAGTATATATTATAAGACTAACAGTGTTGTTGTTATATGTCCATCAAATCCAAATATTTTTTTTGAAATATTGACAGAATCTGAAAGAAGTGGTGGCTCTGATGGTGGACTTTCACACATTCCTAAGAACTGTTTTTGCCATCTATTAATAATTACCGGTTTTAATGGACTGACTTTTTTCGGTTGGTTTTCAAATTACCCGCCGTTTAGTGTGAACCGACTTTTATAAAAGCGGCCCTAAATTACTCAACTATATATAATAAATTTCAGTAACAAACATTTCTCAAATATTTCGGCCTCTAGGCAGTGCTGGAAAAAATATGAACAGAGGATTTAATAACTTAAACTAATTTAAGGCTGTCGAATTTCGACCACGGGATATACTAGTATATATTATAAGTCTAACAATGTTGTTGGTATATGTCCATCAAATCCAAATTTTTTTATTGAAATATAGACCGAATCTGAAAGGAGTTGTGGCTCTGATATTGGACTTTCAAACATTCCTAAGAACTGTTTTTTGCCATCTCCTTTTAATAATTACCGGTCTTTAATGGACCGGTTTTTTTCGGTTGGTTGTCAAATTATCCGCGTTTAGTGTGAACCGACTTTTAAAAAGCGGCCCTAAATTATTTAACTATATATAATAAATTTCAGTAACAACCATTTTTCAAATATTTCAGCCTCTAGGCAGTGCTGGAAAAAATATGAACAGAGGATTTAATAACTTAAACTAATTTAAGGTGGTCGAATTTCGACCACGGGATATACTAGTATATATTATAAGTCAAACAATGTTGTTGGTATACGTCTATCAAATCCAAATTTTTTTATTAAAATAAAGACCGAATCTGAAAGGAGTTGTGGCTCTGATGGTGGACTTTCAAACATTCCTAAGAACTGTTTTTTGCCATTTCCTATTAATAATTACCGGTCTTTAATGGACTGCTTTTTTTCGGTTGGTTGTCAAATTACCCGCCGTTTAGCGTGAACCGACTTCTTTGAAAGCGGCCCTAAATTACTCAGCTATATATATTAAATTTCAGTAACAACCATTTTTCAAATATTTCAGCCTATAGGTAGTGCTGGAAAAAATATGAACAGAGGATTTAATAACTTAAACTAATTTAAGGTGGTCGAATTTCGACCCCGGGATATACTAGTATATATTATAAGACTAACAGTGTTGTTGTTATATGTCAACCAAATCCAAATTTTTTTATTGAAATATAGACCGAATCTGAAAGGAGTTGTGGCTCTGATGGTGGACTTTCAAACATTCCTAAGAACTGTTTTTTGCCATCTCCTATTATTAATTACCGGTCTTTACGGGACCGATTTTTACGGTTGGTTGTCAAATTACCCGCCGTTTAGCATGAACCGACTTTTTTGAAAGCGGCCCTAAATTACTCAGCTATATATATTAAATTTCAGTAACAAATATTTCGGCCTCTAGGCAGTGCTGGAAAAAATATGAACAGAGGATTTAATAACTTAAACTAATTTAAGGTGGTCGAATTTCGACCACTGGATATACTAGTATATATTATAAGTCAAACAATGTTGTTGGTATATGTCCATCAAACCCAAATTTTTTTATTGAAATATAGACCGAATCTGAAAGGAGTTGTGGCTCTGATGGTGGACTTTCAAACATTCCTAAGAACTGTTTTTGCCATCTAATGTACTGATTTTTTCGGTTGTCAAATTCCCCGCCGTTTAGTGTGAACCGACTTTTATGAAAGCGGCCCTAAATTACTTAATTATATATAATAAATTTCAGTAACAACCATTTTTCAAATATTTCGGCCTCTAGGCAGTGCTGGAAAAAATATGAACAGAGGATTTAATAACTTAAACTAATTTAAGGTGGTCGAATTTCGACCACGGGATATACTAGTATATATTATAAGACTAACAGTGTTGTTGTTATATGTCCATCAAATCCAAATATTTTTTTTGAAATATTGACAGAATCTGAAAGAAGTGGTGGCTCTGATGGTGGACTTTCACACATTCCTAAGAACTGTTTTTGCCATCTATTAATAATTACCGGTTTTAATGGACTGATTTTTTTCGGTTGGTTTTCAAATTACCCGCCGTTTAGTGCGAACCGACTTTTATAAAAGCGGCCCTAAATTACTCAACTATATATAATAAATTTCAGTAACAAACATTTCTCAAATATTTCGCCTCTAGGCAGTGCTGGAAAAATTATGAACAGAGGATTTAATAACTTAAACTAATTTAAGGCTGTCGAATTTCGACCACGGGATATACTAGTATATATTATAAGACTAACAGTGTTGTTGTTATATGTCCATCAAATCCAAATATTTTTTTTGAAATATTGACAGAATCTGAAAGGAGTTGTGGCTCTGATGGTGGACTTTCAAACATACCTAAGAACTGTTTTTGCCATCTCCTATTAATAATTACCGGTCTTTAATGGACCGATTTTTTTCGGTTGGTTTTCAAATTACCCGCCGTTTAGTGTGAACCGACTTTTATAAAAGCGGCCCTAAATTACTCAACTATATATAATAAATTTCAGTAACAAACATTTCTCAAATATTTCGGCCTCTAGGCAGTGCTGGAAAAAATATGAACAGAGGATGTAACAACTGAAACTAATTTAAGGTGGTCGAATTTCGACCACGGGATATACTAGTATATATTATAAGACTAACAGTGTTGTTGTTATATGTCCATCAAATCCAAATATTTTTTTTGAAATATTGACAGAATCTGAAAGAAGTGGTGGCTCTGATGGTGGACTTTCACACATTCCTAAGAACTGTTTTTGCCATCTATTAATAATTACCGGTTTTAATGGACTGATTTTTTTCGGTTGGTTTTCAAATTACCCGCCGTTTAGTGCGAACCGACTTTTATAAAAGCGGCCCTAAATTACTCAACTATATATAATAAATTTCAGTAACAAACATTTCTCAAATATTTCGCCTCTAGGCAGTGCTGGAAAAAATATGAACAGAGGATTTAATAACTTAAACTAATTTAAGGCTGTCGAATTTCGACCACGGGATATACTAGTATATATTATAAGTCTAACAATGTTGTTGGTATATGTCCATCAAACCCAAATTTTTTTATTGAAATATAGACCGAATCTGAAAGGAGTTGTGGCTCTGATGGTGGACTTTCAAACATACCTAAGAACTGTTTTTGCCATCTCCTATTAATAATTACCGGTCTTTAATGGACCGATTTTTTTCGGTTGGTTTTCAAATTACCCGCCGTTTAGTGTGAACCGACTTTTATAAAAGCGGCCCTAAATTACTCAACTATATATAATAAATTTCAGTAACAAACATTTCTCAAATATTTCGGCCTCTAGGCAGTGCTGGAAAAAATATGAACAGAGGATGTAATAACTGAAAATAATTTAAGGTGGTCGAATTTCGACCACGGGATATACTAGTATATATTATAAGACTAACAGTGTTGTTGTTATATGTCCATCAAATCCAAATATTTTTTTTGAAATATTGACAGAATCTGAAAGAAGTGGTGGCTCTGATGGTGGACTTTCACACATTCCTAAGAACTGTTTTTGCCATCTATTAATAATTACCGGTTTTAATGGACTGACTTTTTTCGGTTGGTTTTCAAATTACCCGCCGTTTAGTGTGAACCGACTTTTATAAAAGCGGCCCTAAATTACTCAACTATATATAATAAATTTCAGTAACAAACATTTCTCAAATATTTCGGCCTCTAGGCAGTGCTGGAAAAAATATGAACAGAGGATTTAATAACTTAAACTAATTTAAGGCTGTCGAATTTCGACCACGGGATATACTAGTATATATTATAAGTCTAACAATGTTGTTGGTATATGTCCATCAAATCCAAATTTTTTTATTGAAATATAGACCGAATCTGAAAGGAGTTGTGGCTCTGATATTGGACTTTCAAACATTCCTAAGAACTGTTTTTTGCCATCTCCTTTTAATAATTACCGGTCTTTAATGGACCGGTTTTTTTCGGTTGGTTGTCAAATTACCCGCCGTTTAGTGTGAACCGACTTTTAAAAAGCGGCCCTAAATTATTTAACTATATATAATAAATTTCAGTAACAACCATTTTTCAAATATTTCAGCCTCTAGGCAGTGCTGGAAAAAATATGAACAGAGGATTTAATAACTTAAACTAATTTAAGGTGGTCGAATTTCGACCACGGGATATACTAGTATATATTATAAGTCAAACAATGTTGTTGGTATACGTCTATCAAATCCAAATTTTTTTATTAAAATAAAGACCGAATCTGAAAGGAGTTGTGGCTCTGATGGTGGACTTTCAAACATTCCTAAGAACTGTTTTTTGCCATTTCCTATTAATAATTACCGGTCTTTAATGGACTGCTTTTTTTCGGTTGGTTGTCAAATTACCCGCCGTTTAGCGTGAACCGACTTCTTTGAAAGCGGCCCTAAATTACTCAGCTATATATATTAAATTTCAGTAACAACCATTTTTCAAATATTTCAGCCTATAGGTAGTGCTGGAAAAAATATGAACAGAGGATTTAATAACTTAAACTAATTTAAGGTGGTCGAATTTCGACCACGGGATATACTAGTATATATTATAAGTCTAACAATGTTGTTGTTATATGTCCATCAAATCCAAAAATTTTTTTTGAAATATTGACAGAATCTGAAAGAAGTGGTGGCTCTGATGGTGGACTTTCACACATTCCTAAGAACTGTTTTTGCCATCTATTAATAATTACCGGTTTTAATGGACTGACTTTTTTCGGTTGGTTTTCAAATTACCCGCCGTTTAGTGTGAACCGACTTTTATAAAAGCGGCCCTAAATTACTCAACTATATATAATAAATTTCAGTAACAACCATTTTTCAAATATTTCAGCCTCTAGGCAGTGCTGGAAAAAATATGAACAGAGGATTTAATAACTTAAACTAATTTAAGGTGGTCGAATTTCGACCACGGGATATACTAGTATATATTATAAGTCAAACAATGTTGTTGGTATATGTCTATAAAATCCAAATTTTTTTATTGAAATATAGACCGAATCTGAAAGGAGTGGTGGCTCTGATGGTGGACTTTCAAACATTCCTAAGAACTGTTTTTGCCATCTCCTATTATTAATTACCGGTCTTTACGGGACCGATTTTTACGGTTGGTTGTCAAATTACCCGCCGTTTAGCATGAACCGACTTTTTTGAAAGCGGCCCTAAATTACTCAGCTATATATATTAAATTTCAGTAACAAATATTTCGGCCTCTAGGCAGTGCTGGAAAAAATATGAACAGAGGATTTAATAACTTAAACTAATTTAAGGTGGTCGAATTTCGACCACTGGATATACTAGTATATATTATAAGTCAAACAATGTTGTTGGTATATGTCTATAAAATCCAAATTTTTTTATTGAAATATAGACCGAATCTGAAAGGAGTGGTGGCTCTGATGGTGGACTTTCAAACATTCCTAAGAACTGTTTTTGCCATCTCCTATTATTAATTACCGGTCTTTACGGGACCGATTTTAACGGCTGGTTGTCAAATTACCCGCCGTTTAGCATGAACCGACTTTTTTGAAAGCGGCCCTAAATTACTCAGCTATATATATTAAATTTCAGTAACAAATATTTCGGCCTTTAGGCAGTGCTGGAAAAAATATGAACAGAGGATTTAATAACTTAAACTAATTTAAGGTGGTCGAATTTCGACCACTGGATATACTAGTATATATTATAAGTCAAACAATGTTGTTGGTATATGTCCATCAAACCCAAATTTTTTTATTGAAATATAGACCGAATCTGAAAGGAGTTGTGGCTCTGATGGTGGACTTTCAAACATTCCTAAGAACTGTTTTTGCCATCTCCTATTAATAATTACCGGTCTTTAATGTACTGATTTTTTCGGTTGTCAAATTCCCCGCCGTTTAGTGTGAACCGACTTTTATGAAAGCGGCCCTAAATTACTTAATTATATATAATAAATTTCAGTAACAACCATTTTTCAAATATTTCAGCCTCTAACAATAGTGATTTTTTTTGGTTCAGTTAATTGCTTTAGTTTTCTTTAAATTTTAAATTAAATTAAACGCTTAAAAATCCTTGTGACTATCCGGATTATCCCCCCACCAGTGGTAAGGTTTTTTGGACACAGCGCAAGGCAAGAGGTAACATAACCTCATTTTCACAATTAGTTCACTTAGCCTTTCGATCTTCAGTTTGTTTTTGTTTTTTCCACTTGTTTTTTTCGTAATATATAGAACAGAATTTGAATAGAAGGCTAGTTTATTATTTTCTGATAAAATTCATAACTTTTATAGCACTTTTCTTTTGTTTTCACATTTCTTCATTTAATATTCACTTTCGCTCGTTTGATACACCGCGCACTTTATCTGTGTTTGTTGTGTATTTCTTTATTGCGGCAACACATACACACATTTATATATACATATTCCCCTTATACGTGTGGGTGGCGAGTAAGTCACAAAGATTTTGTTTACATTTTTTGCGTTTGTAGCAAACAAATATTCGTCAGACAAATCGGCCAAGTCTGCAATATAAGTCAAAAATTAACAATAAATAAAAATAATTGAATTAAATTATACATTAATTCAATTTATTACAATTTTATTGAGGTTGTTTTGATTTTCCTGGGTAAAATACTGCCTTTACCTTTTCTATTCAGCATCTTTCTTGTACGGTTGAGCATTTCATCGTACCTTCAGCTTTATTTTTTTGGTTTTGTTTTGATTCTACAGATCATCTAAGTCCAAAATATGGAAAGTTTTATTAGGCTGGCTGATTCGATTTTTGAATTCGAATCAGACTACAATGAATTAGAGGATTCAGTCCACAGCAAGTACACTCTTGGGCTTCAACAAGAGGACTTGAAAGCGATGTGGAGGAAAACCAGAACGGCTTATGACGACTTACTTAATTCAGATAAGTTAGAGGCCACTGGTATAGTTTCTATCAAACAGAAATATAAGAGAGCATATGCAGTATATTTACGCTGCATGTCAGACATGGCTACACGCCAAGCGACATACAACAAACCAAAAAACAAATCTGAAGAAAAGCCCGAATTTGAACACAGTATCCGCCTGCCTCCATGTGATACTGAAGTTTTCAAGGGCGATTATCTGTCATGGCCAACATTTCGTGACATGTTCACGGCCATATATATCTTAAATAAACGCCTAACACCAGTGGAGAAATTGTTCCATCTGAACAATAAGACACAAGGTGAGGCAAAAGATACCGTGAAAAAATGTCCGCTCACGAATGAGGCATTTGATACGGCCTGGAGAAATTTATGCGAGCGATACGAAAACAAACGTATCTTAGTAAACTCGCAACTCCAAATTTTATTCAACTTGAAAAAGGTAGAGAGTGAATGTGGTAGCGCGATTAAAACCCTTCAGCGCGAAATAAATAATTGCCTCTCGTCCCTGCGAAGTCATAAAATTGACACTTCGAGCTGGGACGCAATTATAACGTATTTGTGTTCGACGAAATTGCCGGAGAGTACGCTTGGTCTATGGGAGCAAAGCATAGACCACAAAGTGGAAATATCCAAGTGGGAGGATATGGACAAATTTTTGTCCAACCGCTTCCAGACACTCGAAACAGTGTCTGGGTTCATAGGGAGTTCTTCGAAAGTACAAAAGCCGCAAAGTACGCGGATTGCCAACGAAACCCCTGCAAAAAGACTTGGTACATACCAAGCAAACGTGACTAAACTAGTGTGCACAAAGTACAAATCGAATGCCCACAGATTGCGAAACTGTCCCCGTTTTCTCAAATTAACTCCGGTGGAGAGAATTAACTTTGTCAAATCCACCAAGGGCTGTTTGAATTGCCTATCCCCAGGACATACCGTGTCGAAGTGCACCAGTTCTTATGACTGCAACAAGTGCCACTCTCGACATAATACGCTCCTGCATGCGGAGTCTCTCCAGACGCAGGCAACCACCAGCCCTAATCAGTATCATCCTGATAATGCTGCCTCAACTTCAAAACAGGCACAAGAGAGACGGGAAGCGGAAAAATCTGTTTCGGCCATAAACCGAAATGTTAAATCCTGCCATGTTCATTCAAGTGCAGGTGTGCTGCTAGGGACAGCTCGAGTAACCATTCATCATAATGGTACAGACTTCCCAGCAAGAGCACTGAATGATTCTGGTTCAGAGTGCTCGTTTATGACAGAACGACTCAAACGCAGAATCAATTTACCGGCAAAAAGGATGCATGCTCAAGTTTCGGGCATCACTAATGCCGTCTCAGCTCAAGTCAAGGGGGAATCCAATATTGAACTCCGTTCACCAGTGGACCCTTGCTGCAGCCTAACAACTTCTGTTCTAATTCTAGCCAAACTAACTGGGAATCTGCCATCCTGCCATATCGATGCTACGACTATGCAGGCTTACCCAGACTTAGTCTTGGCAGATAAGCGATTCTACATCAACGAGGAAGTTGATATTATACTCGGCGGAGACGTATATCCGCAAATTATATTGAGTGGGCTGAAAAAGAATGTACTTAGTACACTTCTCGCCCAAGAAACGGTGTTCGGTTGGATATTAACCGGGCACATAGAAGCACCGAATCCAACCAGAAATATAGTGTCCTTTTACAGCGAAGTTGTTTTGGACAAACAGCTGACCGCATTCTGGGAGTTGGAAAATCTTCCAAGAAACAAAAGCCCAAACGCAGATGACAAGTACTGCGAAGATTTATATAGAGAAACTACGAGTCGTAGAGAGGATGGAAGATATGTCGTCTCTCTTCCATTCAGACAGGACTACCCAGATCAGATAAACATAGGAGGGTCTCTAAGGTGGGCGTGTTCACAATCTTTTAGAAATGACCACGGTTAGCAAAGAACCCGGAATTAGGGAAAGAATATATAAGGGTCCTGTCTGAATACGAGACATTAGGGCATATGCGAAAAGTTACTGCCATTGTACCAGCCGATTCGGCGGACAATTACTTTTTGCCCCATCACGCCGTAGTAAAGGCGGAGAGTACCACCACTAAGGTACGCGTCGTATTCAATGCGTCGAGCCCAACGGCAAATGGCACAAGTTTGAACGACATTCTTTTGCCAGGCCCAATACTACAATCAGATCTTCCAGTACTTATACTGCGATGGAGACTGTATCGGTACGTTTTCAATAGTGACATCGAAAAGATGTATAGGCAAATTTGGATAAGCGATGATCACGCCAAATTCCAACGGATTATTTATCGACCATCGCCTCAGGAACCCATAAGCTTTTACGAGTTGAAAACGGTCACTTTCGGGGTTAATTGTGCGCCTTATCTGGCAATTAGAACCCTTTTGCAACTAGCAGATGAAGTAGAGAGTTCTCACCCTACAGCATCTGGCATACTTAGGGAAGGCATGTACGTAGATGACGTACTAGCGGGGGGACACACACTCGCATCGGCCATTAACGCGAGGAATGAGATTCGACAAGTCTTACTCTCCGCGGGCTTCCCACTACGAAAATGGACTTCGAATGCTGAGGAAATTCTCAACGACATCCCAATATCGGATCGGCTGACCGAGGACTTTCTGGCATTCGAAGATACCAGCACCGTTAAGGCATTGGGCATAAGATGGAATGCCCATTCAGACCTGTTTTACTTTAAAGCAGGGTCACTAGAAGAAAGTGAAAAGTTAACAAAGCGAGCGATTCTATCCGCCATCGCCAGACTCTTCGATCCCTTTAGGATGGCTTGCACCAATGGTCATTGTGGCAAAAATTTTGATGCAGAACATCTGGTTAGAGGGCACCGATTGGGATGAACCAGTTTCGTCCAATACATTGGAACGATGGCAAAACTTCAGACATCAATACCACGAAATCGACAACATAAAGATACCACGATGGGTAAACTTTTCACCAGAAGATGATGTCGAAATACATGGATTCTGCGATGCTTCGCAAAAGGCATACGCTGCAGCTGTCTACATGCGAGTCAAAAGAAATGATGATATCTTCGTGAATCTACTCCGTGCCAAAACCAGAGTAGCACCAGTGAAGACCATCTCACTTCCGCGTTTGGAACTTTGCGGAGCAGTACTGTTAGCGGAGATGATGGAATCAATATTCCGAAACATCAAACTGGGACCAGTGAAACAGTATCTATGGACGGATTCCACCATCGTTTTGGCATGGATAAGGAAACCACCCTGTTCCTGGTCAACATTCGTCGCACACAGGATTACAAAAATCATCGACCTAGTCGGCAGCAAGGACTGGCTTCATGTCAGTTCGGAAGCGAATCCAGCAGACTTAGGAAGCAGAGGACTACCGGCATCGGATTTGGTCAACAATTCTTTGTGGTGGCAGGGACCTTCTTGGCTACAAGAAGACAATTCCCAATGGCCAGTACAAGAAAAGGAGTATAATACATCGGTGGAGGAAAAGAGAGCGCAGGCCTACGCAATATCAACGCAAAAAGAGATCGAGATTCTTGACCGGCTTTCGAATTTACCGAGAGCTTTGAGGGTACTATCATATATTATGAGATTCTTTCGAAGAACTCATCCCAAGACAAAAGCTTCCTTTCAGGAAAAATCGTGCCTAATCTCATCCGGTGAGATCAAGACCACGACGCAACTCTTGATTAAACTCTATCAGAAGCAACATTATAAGGAGGAATATGTAAACTTGAAGAAAGGACAGGTAATCGATAGGAAAAGCGAGATATTGCCACTCAACCCATTCATCGACAAAGATGATATTATTAGGGCGGGTGGTCGTCTTGGAGCGTCTCAAGACCTCGCTTACAACGAGCGCCACCCAATCATATTGCCGTACAATTGTAGGTTGACGCGTTTGACAGTACAAATGATACATCAAATCTCTCTCCATGGGGAAAACCAACTGATGCTCCGTCTCATCCGCACCCAATATTGGATTCCGAATGTCAAGAACATGATTAGGGCCACCATCCATAACTGTAAGGTCTGCACCATTTATAAAAAAAGAGCGCAAACCCAACTTATGGGTACCCTTCCTTGCGAACGCACTACGTTCACCCACGCGTTTACCAATACCGGGGTGGACTTTGCCGGGCCTTTCGACATTAAAAGTTACCGCGGTAGAGGATGTCGATTATCAAAGGGCTACGTTTGCCTCTTTGTTTGTTTCACGACTAAAGCGATCCCTCTGGAAGCGACCAGTGATCTTAGCACCCCATCCTTTCTAGCAGCCTTTTCACGTTTTATCGCTAGACGTGGATGTCCGAGAAACATTTACTCCGACAATGGTACCAACTTTGTCGGCGCTTCACGATCTTTGAGATCTGAATTTAAAGCATTTATCTCGGAAGCCCGAGACAAGGATATCTCCAAGTATAGCCATCAAGCCATGACATGGCATTTCATTCCGGCCGGGGCTCCACATATGGGGGGACTCTGGGAGGCGGGAGTGAAGAGCTTCAAACGCCACTTCAAGAAGTTAGCCTCGCCTCATAAATTCACGCGGAATTCCATAGGCTATTGTGCCGGATTGAGGCATGCCTCAACTCGCGGCCACTTAGTCCAGCCTCGAATGAGCCCGCGGACCTGGAACCCTTGACCCCTGGGCACTTCCTGACTGGAAGTCATCTCCTGGCTCCGCCAGAACCCGAGGTGAATGAGAGCCCTGCCTCCATGATCAATAGGTGGCAGAAGCTCAAGGCTCTTCATCAAACCTTCTGCAGGCGATGGAAGGTGGAATACTTATCCGAACTTCACAAACGAGTGAAGTGGAAGCATCCGAAACAAAATATTAAGGTGGGGGATCTCGTTGTCATCAAAGAAGACAACTTGTCTCCCAATGAATGGAGGCTCGGCCGAGTTACCCACGTACACCCCGGCGAAGATAACCGAGTGCGTGTAGTGGACCTCATGACCGAGAAGGGTCAGATCAGAAGACCGTTGGTCAAGCTGATTCTGCTCCCTATGGAGGGAATGGCTGGCGAGAGGGCCGGGGCCACATCTTAACCATCCCCTTCCATCACCTCCCAACCGTTTTGACCTCCCCTTTCCCAAAATTCCACCCTTCACTCGCTACCCTTAACGAGGACACCAGAAAGCCTACCGCAGAAGGGCGATCCATTCTGCCACAGAAATCGCGATTCGAGGCCAAAGAAAACCTAACGCAGAAAGGCGGACCAATCTGCCACTGAAAATCTATCCATCTGCCACGACAAGTTGGCAACAGATGGACCCACCCTCGTATACATATACATATGTTCATTTTTTTCAAATGTACATATGAAAGAAAAAAATATTTTTTTTGTCTCACCCCAACAAGCAAAGTAAACGTAAAATAAATCTTTAAAAAGGCTTTTGGAAATAAGTATTAACCTAACAAAATTCAGATTTTTCGTTTATAAAACGTTTGAAAATAAACGTTGTTTAATTAAAACGACACGTTATTACAAGGCTTATTAATTCAAACCTACAAAAAAAAGATTTTAAAGAAAGCTTTCTTAAAGTTTTTTTTTCAACTTTATTCAAACCAGATTTTGTATATTATTTAGCTATTGCAATAAAATAAATAACTAAGTTCTAGTCATACATTGAATGCTGCAACTTAAACCCACTGTTACCAGTTTCGGAAGTGGTTAAGATGCAGCAACGACCAAGGTTTTTTCGCAGTCATTCTCATATAAAAATCTTGTTTGAAAAGAATTGGAAACATTTTAAGTTGAAAAGATAAAAAAAACTGACAAATAGTTTTTTCAGAAGTTTTATAAAAAACTTACATGACACTTTTCAATTGGAATTATTGGTAACACTTTTCTCTTGAAGTTTATAAAAGGCCTCCATATCGCTTATTGTAGCAAGTTTACTTTAAAGTATTTTGAAAACCATTTACCGATTGTTGGGACGTAAGGCAGTCAGTGAGTTTGAAAGTCGGTAATTGTTACCTTTAGGAAACAACTACTAAAACACATCCGAAATTCTCGGGAAAGGTATCAAAAGACGCGTTTTGACCTTGGTAACAATAATCCGGAAGCGGACTTTCGAGTTTTTGTTTCAGTGAAGAGATATTTTCAATCAAAGTTGGAAATTTTCTGATTTCATGTGGTTGTTGTAATCACAGACCAGGGTGTACCCTTTAATGACACAACCCCCCCCCCCGTACCCTTCCAGGATATGAGTTTTTAGTGTCTTCAGTACACGCACCATCAGCGAACCTAACAAGTCCGAGTCTTTCGGATGAAATTCTGTTGCACTTATATGTAGCAGATCGGTTTTGGGATCGTATGTTGGTAAACGATGTCGGGGGCATGGCACGCAGTGAAATAATTACGGCACTGAGTACAAAAGGTTTAGAATTTTCGGTATGAAAAGTAGCAACAGAGTTGTGCTAATATGTCCCAATATACCGACAAGAGAAAATGTCATGCTCGCAAAGCAGCAATACGTATCGCCGACAAATACTTGCGAAGGATATTTATTGTACTTCCATAGTGCAAGTGAAACTGCAAAAATGGTAACATTAGATAAATTGAAAACTTGGGGCAATCGATCTGATGTCCGAGCGCCAATTCTATGAAATTAAAACATAAAACCGATGCACTGATAATAGCCGACTGGCCAACTTCTCAACCATTTATGCCAGCCCAACATATTTATTGCATTCGTACAAAAACCCCAGCATACCCATATAAATGTAATAAAAAAAAATGCAAATATCAAAGGAATATCCCCATAGGGGTCTTCCAAATTTGGATGTGTATAACCAACTCTATCATAATTTACCTTAAACTGGTACAGGTGCTGGGAATGCTTCATCAGAACAGAAGTTTAATGATCCTGAAAACACTAAGCGTGCATTATTGCGCGCTTGCCACGCTCCGATTAATTATGTACCACGTCCCACTGCATGCAGATATTCTTTAATAGGTTGAAACAAAACAAAACCGCGCTTCAAATAAATAATCCAATTCGAAACCACATTCCGATGCGGATTCACGTAAAGCATCTCCAGCTTGTTCACTGGCAGCTATTAACACATTGCCGCCATCATCAACCAATTCAGTAAACTTTTCGACACACAAATAGCTACCAAATTCCTGTACACTGGGTGTAAATCTTACGACATTCTTGTAAAGATATTCACCAAAACGCGAAAGAACCCGTCCAGAATCATCAGCCAATTTGTAAACCAGCTTAAAACCTCGTTTTTGCAAATATTTAAAGATGGAATGTGTTTCGCGTGTTGCTAAATTACCCAACAAAACTAGGGTATTAGCATCAGTTTCTAAAATGGCATTTGTTGTCTGGGCAACAAAATATATGCATATAATAAATTTCCAAATGTTCATGATTTCTGCGAAACGGAACTTCACGATATTATATCAGGTTTTTTGTTGCAGGAAAGATGAAGGTTTTGCAAAATGCACGGTTTTTGGTTGACCTATAGCGAGACACTGATTCCTGACCTGAAAAGAAAGAAAACGATTAATATTTGCATACAAACTATATGTACATATATGTTCACACATTTTTTTGGTTCATAAGTAATTTGCGCTGCTACCGAATCGATACAGAATTTCGGGCAGCGCTAACATATACTTACCAAACCACGTCAAATGTCCATGCGCCGGCTAGGCGATCCTCCACAGCAGCATCTCCATTTACCCTTTATGCACCTGAAAAGGAAGAAAATTATGTTAAATACATTTTAAAAGTAAAATTTACATTTTTTACTTACCTCTGCTGCTGACCCACGCGTGCCGGAAACAAGAAAATAATGAATTGTTCCAATTCAATGAATTTTCTTTGTTTCTTTTTCACGATTTTGCAAGGCGTGAGTACGCACATATATGTATGTGTGCAAAAAATTCAACCATCACGCCATGCGAGCTCTCAGTTACTCGCAAAAAATTTGCTAGCATATGTATATATGCATAATTTTACCATCACGCTAGTGATGCGATATTTTAGTCAGCGGGTACCGAAATCCCGATCTGCCAAAATCGGTACCATTCACTGCGGGTTCAATAGGGTAACGAAATCTACGTTCGTACCCGATCAGCGAAGATGCCGCTTATATTAAAATACGAAATAAATTATAAATAATAAATTTTGAAACAAAAGGTTTGGAAAAATTTGTTTTTCAAAGTAAGGAAAATTTTTTTTTGTTGTTATTCTTTTTTCTCAGGGTTTGTTGTTTTTGTTTTCGGAGGGGCAGGACTGTTTTGCCCACAAAACAACAAAAAATAAACCCTAACAGTCACCACACTCACACTCTCTACCCAGTTCGGTACCGAAACCAAGTACCGAAAAAAGCGAAAATGTCGCTGTGTGCACGGCACTGACGCCACTTATGACGGCGACCATGCAAGTAAGAATAAATCTCTGCATGAGGGCCAGTGGCGAATCGGAATACAAGGCGATCAACGTAATCAACTTGTCGCTACCGTGCCGTGTGGGAAAAAATAACCAGTTCCCCTGTACGAATAATATGCATTGTAATTATAAAATTTCACCGTAGATTAGAATAATGCCACATTATATGGCATTTATAAACTCCGAACGAGGTCGCTCGCCACCCACGCATACGGGCGTCCATACAAATATTCAAGGGGATTTTTTTTTTTATTCTTTTCTCTGCGTCGGAGACCGCTTGGACGTCAGAGTACAACGAAATCGCCGAGCCGAGATCGGAACCACGGCCGTTCCGACCGGCGCAGGGAGTATGGGACCCACTGCCGTTCCGACCCCTGCTATCCCACGAGCGGCGCAACTGCGAACGGTACATCGCGCGCCCACTGAAATAGCAGCAAACGTCGACTGGCCACTCTGCCGCGCCAGCGACAATCGCCGCACACCTACGGACGAGCGTAGACTTGCCTCCCAGCCGCGCCAGCTACGCATCAACGCGCACTTCGACGGTAGACTGGCACTTCAGCCGCGCCAGCTACCACAGACTTCCAGCTTTTCTCGTTACAGAAAAAATAAATAATATATATAATTTCCTGGCAAGAAATATACAGCGTTCTTATTTTCTAAAGTTTCTTCCTCCTATCTCTTAGCTCTAGGTGCGATACGATGGAGCCGCCAAACTTCAAACGGCATTTCGGAGGCATACGACTGGGACAGCGCCAGCCGGCACTCACTAGGATAGTTTAAGTTCTTAGCTTAAGAGGAGGCGCGGTGGGAAATCCTGGGGCGGGGTAAGATGTTGCGTTTCGCAAGGGGGCCGGCATGTTTAGGCGAGATGCCTAAAGTCTTAAAAAATGGGCCACCCTAATGTAACTTTAGCGCCCCTCCAATCACTCACACCAACCCACCCACCTGTGTGGGCATGCATGCATATTCGTGTTTTGTCAGCACACATATACATGCATGGGGGTGTGCATGTGTGTGTTCACCTCCCCTTAAAACCGGAGGATGATTTTCAGGTTCAACGGTTGTCCTCGATTGAAAAACCGTCTACTTTTCCAGAGACAGTCGACACGACCACATCACGGCCAGCCCAGGATTCTTCGCCCGCACCAAGGTAAACTAATTGTTCATCATTATAATTTATATAAATACACGGCCACCTTTTTATAACGAGAATTCTCGTTGTTTCTTGTTTCTTTTCTATTTCGAGCACAAATTCGACCGCCGTGCTTTTGAGCCACCGTCGCTCCCAGTTAGCACCACGCTCGAATTTACAGTATTAATGCTGGTTCCCAGGTAAACGAAGTCCTTTACTATTTCGAAATTATTGCTGCCAACAGTGGCTTGGTTGCCAAGGCGCGAATGCGCTGACTCTTTGCATGGTGACAGAAGGTACTTCGTTTTGCCCTCGTTCACCACCAATCCCATTTTCTCCGCTTCTTTTTCTAATTTGGAGTAAGCAGAAGTTACGGCGCGGTTGTTAAGGCCAATGATATCAATATCGTCAGCATATGCCAACAGTTGCACGCTTTTATAAAATATTGTTCCAGCGCGGTTAAGTTCTGCAGCTTGTATTATTTTCTCCAGCATTAAATTAAAGAAATCGCACGATAGGGGGTCACCCTGTCTGAAAGCTCGTTTAGTTTCGAACGGCTCGGAGAGGTACTTCCCAATTCTGTCCGAGCTGGCGGTGTTGCTCAAGGTCATTTTGCATAGCCGTATAAGTTTTGCGGGGAAACCAAATTCAGACATAGCGGCATATAAGCCGCTCATTTTCGTGCTATCGAAAGCGGCTTTAAAATCAACAAAGAGATGATGCGTGTCGATTCTTTTTTCACGGGTTTTTTCCAAAATTTGGCGTATTGTAAAAATCTGGTCGATGGTAGATTTACCAGGTCTGAAGCCACACTGATAAGGTCCAATCAGTCTGTTCACATCACGCTTCAGTCTTTCGCACAATACGCTTGATAGGACCTTATATGCGATATTCAAAAGGCTGATTCCGCGATAGTTGGCGCAGTTTGCAGGATCGCCCTTCTTGTGGATTGGGCAGAGAACACTTAGATTCCAATCTTCAGGCATGCATTCATCCGACCAAATTCTGCATAGAAGCTGATGCATGCGCCTTACCAGCTCCTCGCCTCCGTGTTTGAATAGTTCAGCAGGCAAACCATCAGCGCCAGCTGCTTTATTGTTTTTCAATCGGGATATTGCTATTCGCACCTCATTATAGTCGGGTTGTGGAACGTTAATTCCATCATCTTCGATTGTGGGCTCGGGTTCGGAAACTTCTCTGGTTTGTTGCTCAGTTTCTCCATTTAAAAGGGCAGAGAAGTGATCCCTCCATATTCTGAGTGTTCTCTGAACATCGGTCACCAGGTCGCCGTTCTCATTCTTACAGGAGTTTGCCCCGGGTTTGAAACCTTCCGTCATTCGCCGAATTTTTTGATAGAATTTTCGGGCATTATTCCCGTTGGCCAGCATCTCAAGCTCCTTTATTTCACGCTTTTCTGCCTCTCTTTTTTTCTCCCGGAAAAGCCGCCTCGCTTCCCTCTTCAACTCGCGGTAGTGTTCACACACACTCCTCGTTGCATTCGATCTCAGCGTTGCCTTGTAGGCTTCGTCCTTTCTTTTCGTTGCAGCGCGGCACTCTTCATCATCATACCAGTTGTTTCTTCGCGTTTGCCGGAATCCAATTACTTCTTCGGCTGCGGTACGGAGTGCTCCTGAGATATGATCCCACTGCTCATGCATTCCACTAGGTTGAATTGTGCTCTCGGAGAGCAGGTGTGAGAGGCGATTTGCGAAATAATTGGCGGTCTGTTGCGATTGCAGCTTTTCGAAGTCCAGCTTTCCCTGCGTTTTTTGTTGCGCCTGTTTTGTCGTACAGAGGTGGGTACGAATCTTGGCTGCTACTAGGTAGTGATCAGAGTCGATGTTAGGTCCTCGTATTGTGCGAACATCTAAAACGCTGGAAGCATGCCGTCCGTCTATCACAACGTGGTCGATCTGGTTGCGTGTTTTTCGATCGGGGGACAGCCATGTAGCCTGATGGATCTTCTTGTGCATAAACCTAGTGCTGGATATGACCATGTTTCGGGCACCGGCGAAGTCGATCAGCCTGAATCCATTTGGCGAAGTCTGATCGTGGAGACTGAACCTCCCGACAGTGGGGCCAAATACACCCTCCTTACCCACCCTGGCGTTAAAGTCGCCAAGCACGACTTTGATATCATGACGGGGGCAGCGCTCGTATGCTTCTTCCAGGCGCTCGTACAATGCATCCTTTTCCACGTCGTCCTTCTCTTCCGTCGGTGCATGAGCGCAGATAAACGAAATGGTGAAAAATCGTATTTCTGTGCGGATTGCAGCGAGACGCTCGTTCACGGGTGTGAACGACAGTACTCGGTGACGGAGTCTCTCTCCCACCACAAATCCCACGCCGAATCACGCCCACTCCAGTAGATGTTGCAAGGTGTTTTGATCGTGTTTCCTCGCCCCGTCCATCGCAT
The DNA here is from genome assembly GCA_949987695.1 of Merzomyia westermanni. NCBI lineage: Eukaryota > Metazoa > Arthropoda > Insecta > Diptera > Tephritidae > Merzomyia > Merzomyia westermanni. The sequence goes on from OX465292.1 coordinate 69,864,009, forward strand.
CTCTTGTATGGCGGTGATGCCAGCTTTTGCTTTCCTCAGGACCTCAACCAGCCGGGCAGCGGCACCTTCCCCATTAAGGGACCAAACATTCCAGGTACATGCCCTTATCTCATAATCCTTATTTCGTTTGCGGGTGTTGTCATCTAAAAAAGGGGTTCTCATATCCGAGGCTTTGTTGTTGAATTTCATTGGAACGTTGTTTTATGTGGTGGGTCCCAAACCCAACGCACAACCCGTTTCACGGGAGGTTGAATTCTATTACATGTTTGTATAGCGAGCCGCTTGATCCAAGACAGACGCCCGCTTGCAGCCACACCACCTGCTGATCAGACGCTGCTGTTTGAACCCCCCCAGCAAGCCCTTAAACCGATTATGTCGGAGTGGCCTTACCAGGTTGTCGCCTTCTCACGTTTAGCTCACCACCAAACGGGTGTTCGGTAGTTACCCAGTGGATACTTGGGCGCAAAGCCCGGACGTAGTGAGCTGCTTGAACCGCATGCAAAAGAATCGCTCTGGCCATTCCCAGGTGAATGGCGATCAGAAACTTTCCCCACTTGCGTGGACTTCTGCACACGGCCCCACCTTCCAAATTACTCAACTATATATAATAAATTTCAGTAACAAACATTTCTCAAATATTTCGGCCTCTAGGCAGTGCTGGAAAAAATATGAACAGAGGATTTAATAACTTGAACTAATTTAAGGTGGTCGAATTTCGACCACGGGATATACTAGTATATATTATAAGTCAAACAATGTTGTTGGTATACGTCCATCAAATCCAAATTTTTTTTATTGAAATAAAGACTGAATCTGAAAGTAGTGGTGGCTCTGATGGTGGACTTTCAAACATTCCTAAGGACTGTTTTTTCCATCTCCTATTTATAATTACCGGTCTTTAATGGACTGATTTTTTTCGGTTGGTTGTCAAATTACCCGCCGTTTAGTGTGAACCGACTTTTATGAAAGTGTCCCTAAATTACTCAACTATATATAATAAATTTCAGTAACAACCATTTTTCAAATATTTCAGCCTCTAGGCAGTGCTGGAAAAAATATGAACAGAGGATTTAATAACTTAAGCTAATTTAAGGTGGTCGAATTTCGACCACGTGACATACTAGTATATATTATAAGTCAAACAATGTTGCTGGTATATGTCTATCAAATCCAAATTTTTTTATTGAAATATAGACCTAATCTGAAAGGAGTTCTGGCTCTGATGGTGGACTTTGAAACATTCCTAAGAACTGTTTTTGCCATCTCCTATTTATAATTACCGGTCTTTAATGAACTGATTTTTTTCGGTTGGTTGTCAAATTACCCGCCGTTTAGTGTGAACCGACTTTTATGAAAGTGGCCCTAAATTACTCAACTATATATAATAAATTTCAGTAACAGCCATTTTTCAAATATTTCAGCCTCTAGGCAGTGCTCGAAAAAATATGAACAGAGGATTGAATAACTTAAACTAATTCAAGGTGGTCGAATTTCAACCACGGGATATACTAGTATATTTTATAAGTCTAACAATATTGTTGGTATACAAGTATGTCCATCAAATCCAAATTTTTTTATTGAAATATAGACCGAATCTGAAAGGAGGGGTGGCTCTGATGGTGGACTTTCAAACATTCCTAAGGACTGTTTTTTCCATCTCCTATTTATAATTACCGGTCTTTAATGGACTGATTTTCTTCGGTTGGTTGTCAAATTACCCCCCGTTTAGTGTGAACCGACTTTTATGAAAGTGGCCCTAAATTACTCAACTATACATAATAAATTTCCTATACGAATCGTTAAAAAATCATTAATCTACACACACTTTCTAGTCGGAGGGAAATGCTTGGAATTATTTTTATGATTAAATTGCTAAATGGTTCACTATCCAGCCCATTTCTTCTAAGTGAAGTGAACTTCAATGTACCGTCTCGTCCTTCAAGGCATTTTAAACCTCTAGTCTTAAAACAGTGCCGAACCAATTTTCAGTTAAATGAGCCTTTTCGCTGTTTGTGTCAAGATTATAACTCTCTTTCTGGTAGATTTGATATTTCAGACTCGCTTTTCAGCATAAAAAAATCAATTCTTTCTGTCCTAAATTCATAGCTACTAATTGTTTTTTATTCTTTGACTTCTATTTTAACTTTTAACAATAATTTTATTCTGTTAACTAGTTATTTCTTAATGTATAATCTATCCTATATCTACTTTACTTAGCTGATGAGGTTTTCTCTGTAGCTGAGCAGTTTTAGATCTCGACGATTAACAAACCAAAGCCTTTCAACGACTCGGCACGAACGAATAATCCGCGCGTTATGCGGATGCGCCCCTCGCGCCGGTCGGGCGGGATATGGTGGGTAATCCGTTGGGAATTATTATTATTATTATTATTAGGCAGTGCTGGAAAAAATATGAACAGAGGATTTAATAACTTAAGCTAATTTAAGGTGGTCGAGTTTCGACCACGTGACATACTAGTATATATTATAAGTCAAACAATGTTGTTGGTATATGTCTATAAAATTAAAATTTTTTTATTGAAATATATACCATATCTGAAAGGAGTGGTGGCTCTGATCGTGGACTTTCAAACATTCCTAAGAACTGTTTTTGCCATCTCCTATTAATAATTACCGGTTTTTAATGGACTGATTTTTTTCGGTTGGTTGTCAGATTACCCGCCGTTTAGTGTGAACCGACTTTTATGAAAGCGGCCCTAAATTACTCAAGTATATATAATAAATTTCAGTACCAACCATTTTTCAAATATTACAGCCTCTAGGCAGTGCTGGAAAAAATATGAACAGAGGATTTAATAACTTAAACTAATTTAAGGTGGTCGAATTTCGACCACGGAATATACTAGTATATATTACAAGTCAAACAATGTTGTTGGTATATGTCTATAAAATCCAAATTTTTTTATTGAAATATAGACCGAATCTGAAAGGAGTGGTGACGCTGATAGTGGACTTTCAAACATTCCTAAGAACTGTTTTTGCCATCTCCTATTAATAATGACCGGTCTTTAATGGGCTGATTTTTTTCGGTTGGTTATCAAATTACCCGCCGTTTAGTGTGAACCGACTTTTATGAAAGTGGCCCTAAATTACTCAACTATAAATAGTAAATTTCAGTACCAACCATTTTTCAAATATTACAGCCTCTAGCAGTGCTGGAAAAAATAGGGCCGCTTACTTACTATATATAATAAATTTCAGTAACAAAGATTTCTCAAATATTGACCGAATCTGAAATAATTTCAGTAACAACCATTTTTCAAATATTTCAGCCTCTAGGAAGTGCTGGAAAAAATATGAACAGAGGATTTAATAACTTAAACTAATTTAAGGGATATATGTACTAGTATATACTAGTATATATTATAAGTCTACCAATGTTGGTATATGTCTATAAAATCCAAATTTTTTTATTGAAATATAGACCGAATCTGAAAGGAGTGGTGGCTCTGATGGTGGACTTTCAAACATTCCTAAGAACTGTTTTTGCCATCTCCTATTAATAATGACCGGTCTTTAATGGACTGATTTTTTTTGGTTGGTTGTCAAATTACCCGCCGTTTAGTGTGAACCGACTTTTATGAAAGTGGCCCTAAATTACTCAACTATAAATAGTAAATTTCAGTACCAACCATTTTTCAAATATTACAGCCTCTAGGTAATGCTGGAAAAAATATGAACAGAGGATTTAATAACTTAAACTAATTTAAGGTGGTCGAATTTCGACCACAGGATACACTAGTATATATTATAAGACTAACAATGTTGTTGGTATATGCCTATCAAATCCAAATTTTTTTATTGAAATACTAGCTGGACCCGTGCGCTCCTTGCGCAAAAAAAAAAAAATGGTTTGAAACCTTTTATTAGTCCAGGTCCAGGATTTTTCAAACCTTTTTCTCGAATTATAAAAAAAGATTTTCCGCTACACTTGTTGTGAGACCACAAAAAATTATACATATATGCGCAAACAGCTATTTGAAACTCCACCACTTATATTACATTCACATTGAGCCATAAACTTGAGTTGATTGCGAACATCAATATAAATTAACTCAAAAAATGTCCCTTTAACTCGAGTTTATGACCCAGTGTGAACGCAGTCTTATTCACTTATTTTAGCAATGTTCAAGTGTAGATGCCGCGCTCGCCTTTAATTATTCTAGCACTATTCAGTCTTACTATTCAACTGTAGATGTCGCGAGGCATATGAATGTCACAGTCACAATAGCGTTGCAGTACAAATTGATTTTTTTGTGCATTCACAATCGTTTATTTTAAAGAATTTATTTTTATAAAATACGCTTAAACAAAAGCACTCCGCTAATTAAAACATGGTTTCGCATGTAGAGCTAACCCCCACCTTTAAAACGATACCTTATTTATTAATATTGGTTCCAAATGAGAGCAGAAAATTAGGAAATAACACAAAAAGACCTTACAGAAATAATATATATGATAGACCGAATCTGAAAGGAGTTGTGGCTCTGATGGTGGACTTTCAAACATTCCTAAGAACTGTTTTTGCCATCTCCTCTTAATAATTACCGGTCTTTAATGGACTGATTTTTTTCGGTTGGTTGTCAAATTACCCGCCGTTTAGTGTGAACCGACATTTATGAAAGCGGCCCTAAATTACTCAACTATATATAATAAGTTTCAGTAACAAACATTTCTCAAATATTTCGGCCTGAAGGCAGTGCTGGAAAAATACGAACAGAGGATTTAATAACTTAAACTAACTTAAGGTGGTCGAATTTCGACCACGGGATATACTAGTATATATTATAAGTCTATCAATGTTGTTGGTACATGTCCATCAAATCCAAATTTTTTTTAGAAATATAGACCGAATCTGAAAGGAGTTGTGGCGCTCATGGTGGACTTTCAAACATTCCTAGGAACTGTTTTTGCCATCTCCTATTAATAATGACCGGTCTTTAATGGACTGATTTTTTTCGGTTGGTTATCAAATTACCCGCCGTTTAGTGTGAACCGACTTTTATGAAAGTGGCCCTAAATTACTCAACTATAAATAGTAAATTTCAGTACCAACCATTTTTCAAATATTACAGCTTCAAGGCAGTGCTGGAAAAAATATGAACAGAGGATTTAATAACTTAAACTAATTTAAGGTGGTCGAATTTCGACCACCGGATACACTAGTATATATTATAAGTCAAACAATGTTGTTGGTATATGCCTAGCAAATCCAAATTTTTTTATTGAAATATAGACCGAATCTGAAAGGAGTTCTGGCTCTGATGGTGGACTTTCAAACTTTCCTAAGAACTGTTTTTGCCATCTCCTATTTATAATTACCGGTCTTTAATGGACTGATTTTTTTCGGTTGGATGTCAAATTACCCGCCGTTTAGTGTGAACCGACTTTTATGAAAGTGGCCCTAAATTACTCAACTATAAATAGTAAATTTCAGTACCAACCATTTTTCAAATATTACAGCCTCTAGCAGTGCTGGAAAAAATACGAACATTGGATTTAATAACTTAAACTAAATTAAGGGATATACTAGTATATATTATAAGTCTAACAATGTTGTTGGTATATGTCCATCAAATCCAAATTTTTTTATTGAAATATAGACCGAATCTGAAAGTAGCTGTGGCTCTGATGGTGGACTTTCAAACACTCCTAAGAACTGTTTTTGGCATCTCCTATTAATAATAACCGGTCTTTAATGGACCGATTTTTTTCGGTTGGTTGTCAAATTACCCGCCGTTTAGTGTGAACCGACTTTTATGAAAGCGGCCCTAAATTACTTAACTATTTATAATAAATTTCAGTAACAACCATTTTTCAAATATTTCAGCCTCTAGGCAGTGCTGGAAAAAATATGAACAGAGGATTTAATATCTTAAACTAATTTAAGGTGGTCGAATTTCGACCACGGGATATACTAGTATATATTATAAGTCTAACAATGTTGTTGGTACATATCCATCAAATCCAAATTTTTTTTTGAAATATAGACCGAATCTGAAAGGAGTTGTGGCGCTGATGGTGGACTTTCAAACATTCCTAGGAACTGTTTTTGGCATCTCCTATTAATAATTACCGGTTTTTAATGGACCGATTTTTTTCGGTTAGTTGTCAAATTACCCGCCGTTTAGTGTGAACCGACTTTTATTAAAGTGGCCCTAAATTACTCAACTATAAATAGTAAATTTCAGTACCAACCATTTTTCAAATATTACAGCCTCTAGGTAGTGCTGGAAAAAATATGAACAGAGGATTTAATAACTTAAACTAATTTAAGGTGGTCGAATTTCGACCACGGGATACACTAGTATATATTATAAGACTAACAATGTTGTTGGTACATATCCATCAAATCCAAATTTTTTTTTGAAATATAGACCGAATCTGAAAGACGTGGTGGTTCTGATGGTGGACTTTCAAACATTCCTAAGAACTGTTTTTGCCATCTCCTATTAATAATGACCGGTCTTTAATGGACTGATTTTTTTTCGGTTGGTTGTCAAATTACCCGCCGTTTAGTGTGAACCGACTTTTATTAAAGTGGCCCTAAATTACTCAACTATAAATAGTAAATTTCAGTACCAACCATTTTTCAAATATTACAGCCTATAGGTAGTGCTGGAAAAAATATGAACAGAGGATTTAATATCTTAAACTAATTTAAGGTGGTCGAATTTCGACCACGGGATATACTAGTATATATTATAAGTCTAACAATGTTGTTGGTACATATCCATCAAATCCAAATTTTTTTTTGAAATATAGACCGAATCTGAAAGGAGTGGTGGCTCTGATGGTGGACTTTCAAACATTCCTAAGAACTGTTTTTGCCATCTCCTATTAATAATGACCGGTCTTTAATGGAGTGATTTTTTTTGGTTGGTTGTCAAATTACCCGCCGTTTAGTGTGAACCGACTTTTATTAAAGTGGCCCTAAATTACTCAACTATAAATAGTCAATTTCAGTACCAACCATTTTTCAAATATTACAGCCTCTAGGTAGTGCTGGAAAAAATATGAACAGAGGATTTAATAACTTAAACTAATTTAAGGTGGTCGAATTTCGACCACGGGATACACTAGTATATATTATAAGACTAACAATGTTGTTGGTATATGCCTATCAAATCCAAATTTTTTTATTGAAATACTAGCTGGACCCGTGCGCTCCTTGCGCAAAAAAAAAAAAAATGGTTTGAAACCTTTTATTAGTCCAAGTCCAGGATTTTTCAAACCTTTTTCTCGAATTATAAAAAAAGATTTTCCGCTACACTTGTTGTGAGACCACAAAAAATTATACAAATATGCGCAAACAGCTATTTGAAACTCCACCACTTATATTACATTCACATTGAGCCATAAACTTGAGTTGATTGCGAACATCAATATAAATTAACTCAAAAAATGTCCCTTTAACTCGAGTTTATGACCCAGTGTGAACGCAGTCTTATTCACTTATTTTAGCAATGTTCAAGTGTAGATGCCGCGCTCGCCTTTAATTATTCTAGCACTATTCAGTCTTACTATTCAACTGTAGATGTCGCGAGGCATATGAATGTCACAGTCACAATAGCGTTGCAGTACAAATTGATTTTTTTGTGCATTCACAATCGTTTATTTTAAAGAATTTATTTTTATAAAATACGCTTAAACAAAAGCACTCCGCTAATTAAAACATGGTTTCGCATGTAGAGCTAACCCCCACCTTTAAAACGATACCTTATTTATTAATATTGGTTCCAAATGAGAGCAGAAAATTAGGAAATAACACAAAAAGACCTTACAGAAATAATATTTATGATAGACCGAATCTGAAAGGAGTTGTGGCTCTGATGGTGGACTTTCAAACATTCCTAAGAACTGTTTTTGCCATCTCCTCTTAATAATTACCGGTCTTTAATGGACTGATTTTTTTCGGTTGGTTGTCAAATTACCCGCCGTTTAGTGTGAACCGACATTTATGAAAGCGGCCCTAAATTACTCAACTATATATAATAAATTTCAGTAACCAACATTTCTCAAATATTTCGGCCTCTAGGCAGTGCTGGAAAAAATATGAACAGAGGATTTAATAACTTAAACTAGTTTAAGGTGGTCGAATTTCGACCACGGAATATATTAGTATTTATTATAAGTCAAACAATGTTGTTGGTATATGTCTATAAAATTTAAATTTTTTTACTGAAATATAGACCGAATCTGAAAGAAGTGGTGGTTCTGATGGTGGACTTTCAAACATTCCTAAGAACTGTTTTTGCCATCTCCTATTAATAATGACCGGTCTTTAATGGACTGATTTTTTTTCGGTTGGTTGTCAAATTACCCGCCGTTTAGTGTGAACCGACTTTTATGAAAGTGGCCCTAAATTACTCAACTATAAATAGTAAATTTCAGTACCAACCATTTTTCAAATATTACAGCCTCTAGGCAGTGCTGGAAAAAATATGAACAGAGGATTTGATATCTTAAACTAATTTAAGGTGGTCGAATTTCGACCACGGGATATACTAGTATATATTATAAGTCTAACAATGTTGTTGGTACATGTCCATCAAATCCAAATTTTTTTTTGAAATATAGACCGAATCTGAAAGGAGTTGTGGCGCTGATGGTGAACTTTCAAACATTCCTAGGAACTGTTTTTGGCATCTCTTATTAATAATTACCGGTTTTTAATGGACCGATTTTTTTCTGTTAGTTGTCAAATTACCCGCCGTTTAGTGTGAACCGACTTTTATGAAAGCGGCCCTAAATTACTCAACTATATATAATAAGTTTCAGTAACAAACATTTCTCAAATATTTCGGCCTGTAGGCAGTGCTGGAAAAATACGAACAGAGGATTTAATAACTTAAACTAACTTAAGGTGGTCGAATTTCGACCACGGGATATACTAGTATATATTATAAGTCTATCAATGTTGTTGGTACATGTCCATCAAATCCAAATTTTTTTTAGAAATATAGACCGAATCTGAAAGGAGTTGTGGCGCTGATGGTGGACTTTCAAACATTCCTAGGAACTGTTTTTGCCATCTCCTATTAATAATGACCGGTCTTTAATGGACTGATTTTTTTCGGTTGGTTATCAAATTACCCGCCGTTTAGTGTGAACCGAATTTTATGAAAGTGGCCCTAAATTACTCAACTATAAATAATAAATTTCAGTAACAACCATTTTTCAAATATTTCAGCTTCAAGGCAGTGCTGGAAAAAATATGAACAGAGGATTTAATAACTTAAACTAATTTAAGGTGGTCGAATTTCGACCACGGGATATACTAGTATATATTATAAGTCTAACAATGTTGTTGGTACATATCCATCAAATCCAAATTTTTTTTTGAAATATAGACCGAATCTGAAAGGAGTTGTGGCGCTGATGGTGAACTTTCAAACATTCCTAGGAACTGTTTTTGGCATCTCCTATTAATAATTACCGGTTTTTAATGGACCGATTTTTTTCGGTTAGTTGTCAAATTACCCGCCGTTTAGTGTGAACCGACTTTTATGAAAGCGGCCCTAAATTACTCAACTATAAATAGTAAATTTCAGTACCAACCATTTTTCAAATATTACAGCCTCTAGCAGTGCTGGAAAAAATACGAACATTGGCTTTAATAACTTAAACGAAATTAAGGGATATACTAGTATATATTATAAGTCTAACAATGTTGTTGCTATATGTCCATCAAATCCAAATTTTTTTATTGAAATATAGACCGAATCTGAAAATAGCTGTGGCTCTGATGGTCGACTTTCAAACACTCCTAAGAACTGTTTTTGGCATCTCCTATTAATAATTACCGGTCTTTAATGGACCGACTTTTTTCGGTTGGTTGTCAAATTACCCGCCGTTTAGTGTGAACCGACTTTTATGAAAGCGGCCCTAAATTACTTAACTATTTATAATAAATTTCAGTAACAACCATTTTTCAATTATTTCAGCCTCTAGGCAGTGCTGGAAAAAATATGAACAGAGGATTTGATAACTTAAACTAATTTAAGGTGGTCGAATTTCGACCACGGGATACACTAGTATATATTATAAGTCAAACAATGTTGTTGGTATATGCCTATCAAATCCAATTTTTTTTATTGAAATATAGACCGAATCTGAAAGGAGTTGTGTCTCTGATGGTGGACTTTCAGACATTCCTAAGAACTGTTTTTGCCATCTCCTATTAATAATTACCGGTCTTTAATGGACTGATTTTTTTCGGTTGGTTGTCAAATTACCCGCCGTTTAGTGTGAACCGACTTTTATGAAAGCGCCCCTAAATTACTTAACTATATATAATAAATTTCAGTAACAACCATTTTTCAAATATTTCAGCCTCTAGGCAGTGCTGGAAAAAATATGAACAGAGGATTTAATAACTTAAACTAATTTAAGGTGGTCGAATTTCGACCACGGGATATACTAGTATATATTATAAGTCTAACAATGTTGTTGGTATATGTCCATCAAATCCAAATTTTTTTATTGAAATATAGACCGAATCTGAAAGGAGTTGTGCCTCTGATGGTGGACTTTCAAACATTCCTAAGAACTGTTTTTGCCATCTCCTATTAATAATTACCGGTCTTTAATGTACTGATTTTTTTTCGGTTGGTTGTCAAATTACCCGCCCTTTAGAGTGAACTGACTTTAATGAAAGCGGCCCTAAATTACTTAACTATATATAATAAATTTCAGTAACAACCATTTTTCAAATATTTCAGCCTCTAGGCAGTGCTGGAAAAAATATGAACAGAGGATTTAATAACTTAAACTAATTTAAGGTGGTCGAATTTCGACCACGGGATATACTAGTATATATTATAAGTCTAACAATGTTGTTGGTATATGTCCATCAAATCCAAATTTTTTTATTGAAATATAGACCGAATCTGAAAGGAGTTGTGCCTCTGATGGTGGACTTTCAAACATTCCTAAGAACTGTTTTTGCCATCTCCTATTAATAATTACCGGTCTTTAATGGACTGATTTTTTTCGGTTGGATGTCAAATTACCCGTCGTTTAGTGTGAACCGACTTTTATGAAAGTGGCCCTAAATTACTCAACTATAAATAGTAAATTTCAGTACCAACCATTTTTCAAATATTACAGCCTCTAGGCAGTGCTGGAAAAAATACGAACAGAGGATTTAATAACTTAAACTAATTTAAGGTGGTCGAATTTCGACCACGGGATATACTAGTATATATTATAAGTCTAACAATGTTGTTGGTATATGTCCATCAAATCCAAATTTTTTTATTGAAATATAGACCGAATCTGAAAGGAGTTGTGTCTCTGATGGTGGACTTTCAAACATTCCTAAGAACTGTTTTTGCCATCTCCTATTAATAATTACCGGTCTTTAATGGACTGATTTTTTTCGGTTGGTTGTCAAATTACCCGCCGTTTAGTGTGAACCGACTTTTATGAAAGCGCCCCTAAATTACTTAACTATATATAATAAATTTCAGTAACAACCATTTTTCAAATATTTCAGCCTCTAGGCAGTGCTGGAAAAAATATGAACAGAGGATTTAATAACTTAAACTAATTTAAGGTGGTCGAATTTCGACCACGGGATATACTAGTATATATTATAAGTCTAACAATGTTGTTGGTATATGTCCATCAAATCCAAATTTTTTTATTGAAATATAGACCGAATCTGAAAGGAGTTGTGCCTCTGATGGTGGACTTTCAAACATTCCTAAGAACTGTTTTTGCCATCTCCTATTAATTATTACCGGTCTTTAATGTACTGATTTTTTTTCGGTTGGTTGTCAAATTACCCGCCCTTTAGAGTGAACTGACTTTAATGAAAGCGGCCCTAAATTACTTAACTATATATAATAAATTTCAGTAACAACCATTTTTCAAATATTTCAGCCTCTAGGCAGTGCTGGAAAAAATATGAACAGAGGATTTAATAACTTAAACTTATTTAAGGTGGTCGAATTTCGACCACGGGATATACATACTAGTATATATTATAAGTCAAACAATGTTGTTGGTATATGTCTATAAAATCCAAATTTTTTTACTGAAATATAGACCGAATCTGAAAGAAGTGGTGGCTCTGATGGTGGACTTTCAAACATTCCTAAGAACTGTTTTTGCCATCTCCTATTAATAATGACCGGTCTTTAATGGACTGATTTTTTTCGGTTGGATGTCAAATTACCCGCCCTTTAGAGTGAACTGACTTTAATGAAAGCGGCCCTAAATTACTAAACTATATATAATAAATTTCAGTAACAACCATTTTTCAAATATTTTAGCCTCTAGACAGTGCTGGAAAAAATACGAACAGAGGATTTAATAACTTAAACTAATTTAAGGTGGTCGAATTTCGACCACGGGACATACTAGTATATATTATAAGTCTAACAATGTTGTTGGTATATGTCCATGAAATCCAAATTTTTTTATTGAAATATAGACCGAATCTGAAACGAGTTGTGCCTCTGATGGTGGACTTTCAAACATTCCTAACAACTGTTTTTGCCATCTCCTATTAATAATTACCGGTCTTTAATGTACTGATTTTTTTCGGTTGGTTGTCAAATTACCCGCCCTTTAGAGTGAACTGACTTTAATGAAAGCGGCCCTAAATTACTTAACTTTATATAATAAATTTCAGTAACAACCATTTTTCAAATATTTCAGCCTCTAGGCAGTGCTGGAAAAAATATGAACAGAGGATTTAATAACTTAAACTAATTTAAGGTGGTCGAATTTCGACCACGGGATACACTAGTATATATTATAAGTCAAACAATATTGTTGGTATATGCCTATCAAATCCAAATTTTTTTATTGAAATATAGACCGAATCTGAAAGGAGTTGTGTCTCTGATGGTGGACTTTCAAACATTCCTAAGACTGTTTTTGCCATCTCCTGATTTTTTTCGGTTGGATGTCAAATTACCCGCCGTTTAGTGTGAACCGACTTTTATGAAAGTGGCCCTAAATTACTCAACTATAAATAGTAAATTTCAGTACCAACCATTTTTCAAATATTACAGCCTCTAGGCAGTGCTGGAAAAAATATGAACAGAGGATTTAGTAACTTAAACTAATTTAAGGTGGTCGAATTTCGACCACGGGATACACTAGTATATATTATAAGTCAAACAATGTTGTTGGTATATGCCTATCAAATCCAAATTTTTTTATTGAAATATAGACCGAATCTGAAAGGAGTTGTGGCTCTGATGGTGGACTTTCAAACATTCCTAAGAACTGTTTTTGCCATCTCCTATTAATAATTACCGGTCTTTAATCGACTGATTTTTTTCGGTTGGTTGTCAAATTACCCGCCCTTTAGAGTGAACTGACTTTAATGAAAGCGGCCCTAAATTACTTAACTATATATAATAAATTTCAGTAACAACCATTTTTCAAATTTCAGCCTCTAGGCAGTGCTGGAAAAAATATGAACAGAGGATTTAATAACTTAAACTTATTTAAGGTGGTCGAATTTCGACCACGGGATACACTAGTATATATTATAAGTCAAACAATATTGTTGGTATATGCCTATCAAATCCAAATTTTTTTATTGAAATATAGACCGAATCTGAAAGGAGTTGTGTCTCTGATGGTGGACTTTCAAACATTCCTAAGACTGTTTTTGCCATCTCCTGATTTTTTTCGGTTGGATGTCAAATTACCCGCCGTTTAGTGTGAACCGACTTTTATGAAAGTGGCCCTAAATTACTCAACTATAAATAGTAAATTTCAGTACCAACCATTTTTCAAATATTACAGCCTCTAGGCAGTGCTGGAAAAAATACGAACAGAGGATTTAATAACTTAAACTAATTTAAGGTGGTCGAATTTCGACCACGGGATATACTAGTATATATTATAAGTCTAACAATGTTGTTGGTATATGTCCATCAAATCCAAACTTTTTTATTGAAATATAGACAGAATCTGAAAGGAGTTGTGGCTCTGATGGTGGACTTTCAAACATTCCTAAGAACTGTTTTTGCCATCTCCTATTAATAATTACCGGTCTTTAATGGACTGATTTTTTTCGGTTGGTTGTCAAATTACCCGCCCTTTAGAGTGAACTGACTTTAATGAAAGCGGCCCTAAATTACTTAACTATATATAATAAATTTCAGTAACAACCATTTTTCAAATATTTTAGCCTCTAGGCAGTGCTGGAAAAAATATGAACAGAGGATTTAATAACTTAAACTTATTTAAGGTGGTCGAATTTCGACCACGGGATATACTAGTATATATTATAAGTCTAACAATGTTGTTGGTATATGTCCATCAAATCCAAACTTTTTTATTGAAATATAGACAGAATCTGAAAGGAGTTGTGGCTCTGATGGTGGACTTTCAAACATTCCTAAGAACTGTTTTTGCCATCTCCTATTAATAATTACCGGTCTTTAATGGACTGATTTTTTTCGGTTGGTTGTCAAATTACCCGCCCTTTAGAGTGAACTGACTTTAATGAAAGCGGCCCTAAATTACTTAACTATATATAATAAATTTCAGTAACAACCATTTTTCAAATTTCAGCCTCTAGGCAGTGCTGGAAAAAATATGAACAGAGGATTTAATAACTTAAACTTATTTAAGGTGGTCGAATTTCGACCACGGGATATACATACTAGTATATATTATAAGTCAAACAATGTTGTTGGTATATGTCTATAAAATCCAAATTTTTTTACTGAAATATAGACCGAATCTGAAAGAAGTGGTGGCTCTGATGGTGGACTTTCAAACATTCCTAAGAACTGTTTTTGCCATCTCCTATTAATAATGACCGGTCTTTAATGGACTGATTTTTTTCGGTTGGATGTCAAATTACCCGCCCTTTAGAGTGAACTGACTTTAATGAAAGCGGCCCTAAATTACTAAACTATATATAATAAATTTCAGTAACAACCATTTTTCAAATATTTTAGCCTCTAGACAGTGCTGGAAAAAATACGAACAGAGGATTTAATAACTTAAACTAATTTAAGGTGGTCGAATTTCGACCACGGGATATACTAGTATATATTATAAGTCTAACAATGTTGTTGGTATATGTCCATGAAATCCAAATTTTTTTATTGAAATATAGACCGAATCTGAAACGAGTTGTGCCTCTGATGGTGGACTTTCAAACATTCCTAACAACTGTTTTTGCCATCTCCTATTAATAATTACCGGTCTTTAATGTACTGATTTTTTTCGGTTGGTTGTCAAATTACCCGCCCTTTAGAGTGAACTGACTTTAATGAAAGCGGCCCTAAATTACTTAACTTTATATAATAAATTTCAGTAACAACCATTTTTCAAATATTTCAGCCTCTAGGCAGTGCTGGAAAAAATATGAACAGAGGATTTAATAACTTAAACTAATTTAAGGTGGTCGAATTTCGACCACGGGATACACTAGTATATATTATAAGTCAAACAATATTGTTGGTATATGCCTATCAAATCCAAATTTTTTTATTGAAATATAGACCGAATCTGAAAGGAGTTGTGTCTCTGATGGTGGACTTTCAAACATTTCTAAGAACTGTTTTTGCCATCTCCTATTAATAATTACCGGTTTTTAATGGACTGATTTTTTTCGGTTGGATGTCAAATTACCCGCCGTTTAGTGTGAACCGACTTTTATGAAAGTGGCCCTAAATTACTCAACTATAAATAGTAAATTTCAGTACCAACCATTTTTCAAATATTACAGCCTCTAGGCAGTGCTGGAAAAAATGCGAACAGAGGATTTAATAACTTAAACTAATTTAAGGTGGTCGAATTTCGACCACGGGATATACTAGTATATATTATAAGTCTAACAATGTTGTTAATATATGTCCATCAAATCCAAACTTTTTTATTGAAATATAGACAGAATCTGAAAGGAGTTGTGTCTCTGATGGTGGACTTTCAAACATTCCTAAGAACTGTTTTTGCCATCTCCTATTAATAATTACCGGTCTTTAATGGACTGATTTTTTTCGGTTGGTTGTCAAATTACCCGCCCTTTAGAGTGAACTGACTTTAATGAAAGCGGCCCTAAATTACTTAACTATATATGTAAAAGGGTGGCAGCCCTGCAATACTCGGATAATAGCCATGCACTCCAGTTATTGGTGTCATTGAAAGCAAGATCTCAAGTCGTTATTCAGTCGTTGAAGTTGAAAGTCGAAGAGAGAATCATCGGTCGTTAAGCAGTACAAGTCGTGTAATTAAGTTGAACTATTTAAGCTGAATATTTTCAAATCCAAATTAATTATCTAATTTTCACTACCAAACTATTAATTGTAATTCATTGAATTCATCGAACATTGAATATTAAATCAATAAACAACTTTAAATAATAATTATTATTAATTATTATTACATGGGGGCTCAACCTACACACCATTAAAATAATTTTTCGTATAACGGAGCTAATACAAAAGAAAGATAACAGTTTAAAATGTCCAGTATCGTATAATGCTACTAAGATCTGGAAAAGGAATAACATCAGAAACAGGTGGTGCAGATTTAACTGAAAGTGAAACTGAAAACAGATTTGACGAAAAAGATGCTCTAATTACTACTAATAACGAAGTGCCTCAAAAAGTCCTAACAGAAAGCGAAAGTGAAAATAAATTAGACCAAAAAAACATCAATAATAACAAAATGGCTAATAATGATTCAACGGCAGTTGATGCAGAAAAAGATAATGGAAATGTCGAACTTTTACGTTTATTAACAGAAAAGCTCTGCAGCAATGCAAAAAGTTCCATTTCAATCGAGAGCTTTTCCAAAATCGTTTCGGACTACGATGGAATTAGTATGCCGGTAAAATTGTGGCTACAGAATTTCGAAGAAAATGCAGAAGCATATGAGTTAAACGAAAAGCAGAAGTATGTAAACGCACGGAACAAAATGAAGGGTACAGCGAAACTGTTCCTAGAGACAGTTGCGGTAGCAAATTATAACACTCTACGCGAGGCGCTTATAGCAGAATTTGATAAGCATTTAAGCAGCGCTGAGATCCATCAGCAACTAAGAGGTAGGAAAAAGAAAGATTCCGAGAGTATGCACGAATATGTTTTACATATGCGAAAGCTTGCAGCCTTAGGCAACGTGGACCAAATGTCAATCATTCGATATATTGTTGAAGGGTTAAAACTTCGAAACGAGTTGAAGTGCCTTCTTTTCAACGCAAAAACATATAAAGAGCTAATGGAACAATATGAAATTATCGAAACTACTAACAACAGCAAACAGAGCAGCGAAAGAGCTTTTTCAACAACAGCAACAGCGCGCAAAAACAACGAACAAGTTGGAAATACACACAAAAGTAGTGAGCGCAAGCAGCGCTGCTACAATTGCGGATCGACAACACATAAGAGACCAGAATGTAAAGAAGAAACGAAATGTTTCAAATGCAGCTTTCACTTCGAAGGCATTTAAAGAGTTCTGCAGCACACATAACGTTGAGCATGTCGAAACGACTGTAGGTGTTCCACGAGGCAATGGCCAAATTGAACGAGTAAACCGAGTCATCATATCGGTTTTGGCAAAGCTATCATCAACCGAACCAAGCAAATGGTACAAGTATATAGGGCAGGTACAGAAAGCGATTAATGCGCATATCCACGCATCAACTAAATTCACGCCGTTCGAAGTTTTGTTCGGAGTAAAAATGCGTAGCGACGCACAGCCAGATTTGGTAAGAGCGATTGAAGAAGAAATCTTAACTTTATTTTCAGATGAACGACAAAAGGTTAGATTACACGCGAAAGAGGCCATCGCAGAAGCACAAGCACAGTACAAAAAGAGCTATGACAAAAAGCGCAAACCTCATGCTGGGTATAAAAAGTTTGATCTCGTGGCAATCAAGTAGATGCAATTTGTAGCTGGAAAAAAGCTCAGCAATAAGTACATCGGACCATACAAAATTATCGATGTGAAACAGAATGGCAGATATGATGTGGAAAAAGTTGCAGATTTCGAGGGGCCAAGACACACGTCTACAAGTGCAGATAACATTAAACCATGGAAGTACCAAGACGATGCTGATGATTTATCATCTGAGACAGATGATGATCAGGATGGCCGGGTGTAAAAGGGTGGCAGCCCTGCAATACTCGGATAATAGCCATGCACTCCAGTTATTGGTGTCATTGAAAGCAAGAAGTCAAGTCGTTATTCAGTCGTTGAAGTTGAAAGTCGAAGAGAGAATCATCGGTCGTTAAGCAGTACAAGTCGTGTAATCATGTTGAACTATTTAAGCTGAATATTTTCAAATCCAAATTAATTATCTAATTTTCACTACCAAACTATTAATTGTAATTTATTGAATTCATCGAACATTGAATATTAAATCAATAAACAACTTTAAATAATAATTATTATTAATTATTATTACATATATAATAAATTTCAGTAACAACCATTTTTCAAATATTTCAGCCTCTAGGCAGTGCTGGAAAAAATATGAACAGAGGATTTAATAACTTAAACTTATTTAAGGTGGTCGAATTTCGACCACGGGATATACTAGTATATATTATAAGTCAAACAATGTTGTTGGTATATGTCTATAAAATCCAAATTTTTTTACTGAAATATAGACCGAATCTGAAAGAAGTGGTGGCTCTGATGGTGGACTTTCAAACATTCCTAAGAACTGTTTTTGCCATCTCCTATTAATAATGACCGGTCTTTAATGGACTGATTTTTTTCGGTTGGATGTCAAATTACCCGCCCTTTAGAGTGAACTGACTTTAATGAAAGCGGCCCTAAATTACTTAACAATATATAATAAATTTCAGTAACAACCATTTTTCAAATATTTCAGCCTCTAGGCAGTGCTGGAAAAAATATGAACAGAGGATTTAATAACTTAAACTTATTTAAGGTGGTCGAATTTCGACCACGGGATATACTAGAATATATTATAAGTCAAACAATGTTGTTGGTATATGTCTATAAAATCCAAATATTTTACTGAAATATAGACCGAATCTGAAAGAAGTGGTGGCTCTGATGGTGGACTTTCAAACATTCCTAAGAACTGTTTTTGTCATCTCCTATTAATAATTACCGGTCTTTAGTGGACTGATTTTTTTCGGTTGGTTGTCAAATTACCCGCCGTTTAGTGTAAGCCGACTTTTAAAAAAGCGGCCCTAAATTACTTAACTATATATAATAAATTTCAGTAACAACCATTTTTCAAATATTTCAGCCTCTAGGCAGTGCTGGAAAAAATATGAACAGAGGATTTAATAACTTGAACTTATTTAAGGTGGTCGAATTTCGACCACGGGATATACTACTATATATTATAAGTCTAACAATGTTGTTGGTATATGTCCATCAAATCCAAATTTTTTTATTGAAATATAAACAGAATCTGAAAGGAGTTGTGGCTCTGATGGTGGACTTTCAAACATTCCTAAGAACTGTTTTTGACATCTCCTATTAATAATTACCGGTCTTTAATGGACTGATTTTTTTCAGTTGGATGTCAAATTACCCGCCGTTTAGTGTGAACCGACTTTTATGAAAGTGGCCCTAAATTACTCAACTATAAATAGTAAATTTCAGTACCAACCATTTTTCAAATATTACAGCCTCTAGGCAGTGCTGGAAAAAATACGAACATAGTATTTAATAACTTAAACTAATTTAAGGTGGTCGAATTTCGACCACGGGATATACTAGTATATATTATAAGTCAAACAATGTTGTTGGAATATGTCTATAAAATCCAAATTTTTTTACTGAAATATAGACCGAATCTGAAAGGAGTTGTGTCTCTGATGGTGGACTTTCAAACATTCCTAAGAACTGTTTTTGACATCTCCTATTAATAATTACCGGTCTTTAATGGACTGATTTTTTTCAGTTGGATGTCAAATTACCCGCCGTTTAGTATGCACCGACTTTTATGAAAGTGGCCCTAAATTACTCAACTATAAATAGTAAATTTCAGTACCAACCATTTTTCAAATATTACAGCCCCTAGGCAGTGCTGGAAAAAATACGAACATAGTATATAATAACTTAAACTAATTTAAGGTGGTCGAATTTCGACCACGGGATATACTAGTATATATTATAAGTCTAACAATGTTGTTGGTATATGTCCATCAAATCCAAATTTTTTTATTGAAATATAGACAGAATCTGAAATTAGTTGTGGCTCTGATGGTGGACTTTCAAACATTCCTAAGAACTGTTTTTGCCATCTCCTATCAATAATTACCGGTCTTTAATGGGCCGATTTTTTTCGGTTGGTTGTCAAATTACCCGCCGTTTAGTGTGAACCGACTTTTATGAAAGCGGCCCTAAATTACTTAACTATATATAATAAATTTCAGTAACAAAAATTTTTCAAATATTTCAGCCTCTAGGCAGTGCTGGAAAAAATATGAACAGAGGATTTAATAACTTAAACTTATTTAAGGTGGTCGAATTTCCACCACGGGATATACTAGTATATATTATAAGTCAAACAATGTTGTTGGTATATGTCTATCAAATCCAAATTTTTTTATTGAAATATAGACCGAATCTGAAAGGAGTTGTGGCTCTGATGGTGGACTTTCAAACATTCCTAAGAACTGTTTTTGCCATCTAATATTAATAATTACCGTTTTTTAATGGACCGATTTTTTTCGGTTAGTTGTCAAATTACCCGCCGTTTAGTGTGAACCGACCTGAATGAAAGCGGACCTAAATTACTCAACTATATATAATAAATTTCAATAACAAACATTTCTCAAATATTTCGGCCTCTAGGCAGTGCTGGAAAAAATACGAACAGAGTTCGAGCACGGGATATACTAGTATATATTATAAGTCTAACAATGTTGTTGGTATATTGTACCGTGGGTACATGCATGCACTTGAGTCACCATCACATAAACAAAGTTTTCCCTTATTTTTTTTTAAATTTCTCAACTTTCGCTTTCTTTCAAATTTTCATACAGAACACCCTGTAGTTCCCAACAATGTTTTAAGCTTAACATCCTTCAATCATCACTTCGAACATATGATTTTCGATACCAAAATTATCGATAATCTCTATATGTCAATTACTACCTCATGGGTCTCGGCCTTATATCCGGCCCGAAAATCGTTCTTTTCCTGAAGAACCGTCGTACTTAGCTGATCGTAAGTGTGGAAGTGTAGGTAATAAATCAATTTACTCGAAAGGTTAAAATCGCGAGTGTTAATAACACAAACCCACTTCCCACCATCGCTACATTCAATACAACGAAATTAAAAGGAAATTACAGAAAATCGGTAAGAAAAGCTCTAAATTTTCAATTAAAGTTTTTATAAGTGCTGGAAGTGTTTAAAGTGCAATCCCCTTCTTAGGCTATACCACAAATACCAGCTAGTGCAGCCTGAAAACGCGCGGAAAGTGTTGTTGCGGCCGGAACCAATCGCCAGCTGAATGCCCTAATGTAGGCCGGCAAATAGTGGCCGAATATGACCTGCTATCCATCCAATACCAAGCCTTGTTCCAGTAACAAAAACTTAACCTGAGAAACCCTGAAATTCAAGAAAATTTCTTATCCTTAATTTTTTTCTTGTATAAATTTTCAAATCTTCAATTTATCAATTCCTATATAAAAAGCTAGAATACAAGTAAGCCAGTGGAAAAGGCGGTTTCCACTTTATCGTTAAGTTCTAGCGATTCGGGATCGCTAGAAGCTGAAATAGAAAAAAAAACATGAATTCAACCCAAAAACATGAATTCATAACCTAAAAAGAAAAAAAAAAGAAGTCCAATGTAAAGTTTATAAAGTAAAAGTAAATTAAGTTGCTTTTATGTATGTACATTTTGCTATCTGCATACATATATGTAGATATACATACATACATACTGACTTAGGCTTAACTAAAAAAGAAAGAAAAAAAAAAATGAAATCTTAACTTAGCACTTACCTTTAGATACATTTTAGCCCCCTGTAAATGTGAATTTAAGTTTACCTTAATACCTACCTTTGTCATACTTACCTAAAAGATTTAAATTTTGAATACATACTTGTAATTTGCATGGATTCATAGTTTTGCATAATACATACATACATATCGACATAGGTAGATTACCATGTGATAAGTGTCCAAAGCTGACCAAGTTCCACAAAATGTTATCAGTTAACATTTTTATGTCATTTTCTTTCATCTTTTCTCACTCTCAACCCAAACCACCACCAAAGTCAAAAGTTGATCTTTGCAAAGTTTGGTGATCCTCTAAATTTCATTTCATAATCTCTTAGTTTTTTCTTTGCTTTTACCAAAGAGCTTTGCTATTTTCTTATTTACGCCCACGTCGATGGTGACCAATCCATAATCCCTTTTTATGCGACCTTCGCTTTTCATATGTACAGTGGCGGACAGCAAAATAGCCCCACTGGTCCACAAACTAAGTTCATAATATAATTTTTTTTGGATAAAATGTCTTAAATGCTACTTATACTAATAATACATACGAGCACCCTATGATTAGCAAAGACAGCAGCTACGTACCAGAGCAAGGAAGGCCTTTTTCGCTTCGTGGGACAGCGTTGGACTAAGTAAATGGTAACTTAACAACAAAACATGTAAGTGAACTTAATTCATTTTATCCAACCACTATTTTAATTCAACTAGAGAAGGTGCCTAGTCCCACATGTACTTACATACATATTACTTATGTATGTACGTAGATGCAGCCGCTTCGTTTTATTATGTTTGCGTGCAGTAATTGTGCACATAAGTTCATACATATATATGTATATAGGTATAGGCATCTCCTCTTTGGTTTTTTTTGGTATCCATAATTTTTTTTTGCTATTGGATTTTTGAGAGCTCTAATTTGCAAAGACAAGAGAGCTAAAGTTGTCATTTTTTTTAATTCTTTTTTTCTATGTCTTTACTTTTGGATGCTTTAATTCTTCGAAAGCGGCAAGGTCGTTGACCATATAAGTAAAGATTTGAATATATAGTTGTTGAGATAGGTTAGTTTTGGTCAGCTGATCACAATACCCCCAAAGAAACTTTGTAACGAATATTCTAAGTAGCTTAGAGATAGCCAAATTGTTGTTGATAAGTTCGAATACCAGTATAATTAATAATGAGTTGAATTATAAATAAAATTTGTACATGGATCTATAATTTAAAATCTTTGGTCTGATTCCGTAGTTAGTGTGGACGGTCAGATTGGGGCTCTATAACATCTTAGAGCCATGGTAGGGTGGGTTAAGGGCAGCCGTTCACTTCCTATGCGCGCTGCCAGGTATGGGGTTTTCCAGGTGCAGGTTGTAGGTCTCATGCTTCGGGTAAGTTCATACGTGTGCAAAGTAATGTTCTCGTTAGGCCCCCTAAGCTGACAGATGATGGCCTGGTTTGGTATGAGTGCATAGAACCCTCCCCAGGCTGAAGCTCCCGAAGGAATGCCAGTGCACACACCGCTCGTACCAAACATGCATTGCAAGCCCATCTTAGGTGAAGAGGCTGAAGGGGCGTGTAACAGAAAATAGCGCCCGAGCAGGGACCCCACAATCACCCAACGAGGCGAACTCGTTAGTAACTTTAATTTGTGTGGTCTCCTTATAACATTCCCTCTTGGAATATCCTTTGTCCTTCCGCTTTTTGCAAATACATTTTTTAATAGATTTTTCTTTCTTTTGATTTGAAGTCGATTGATTATTGGAATCGCAAAATTTATAACTAAATGCTGTAGTTTTGACCAAATCGGTTGGTGCTAGTTTTTGTAGTTCTTAGGTTTTGAGAATATGCCAGTGCTGACGCTGGAATTTGCAGAGTCCTAAAGGCTTTATGTCCAGGGATCTGACCGCTGACGCTGTAGTACATAGTCGATGCCTAACTAAAACATTTAAAATTTTCAGATTTTGTTTTGGACGGATAAGATACTATCTGGAACTGTGGTTTTAGTTTGACTTTATGCCAGCTAACCAACCGATAGCGTCTTATCCTACAATTCAATAATTCCTTGCAAATACCAATTTTCGAGTTTTTTTTCTCTATATTTTTTTTATATTTAGATTTGTCTCTATAAATTTTTTTCTTTGAACCGAAAGCTTCGAGCACCTACTACCATTTGACCTGGAATGCCCCTACCAAACTGACTGCCACACATCTCGGAAGTCGGACCAAAATTTTGATGATACTTCTTTGTCGGCCTCATTTTGTTTTTGCGATTTTTTTTTGGTTTTGTCGCTGATTTGAGTTTTTTCTTTTGGAAAAAAAAAGGTTAATAATACATATACAATATATACATATACATATATCGGACTTAGAAAAAATCACCGCCGTAGATCTATTTCTAAAATATTATATTTTTAAGGATTATATTTTTATACATATCTATGCACATAGATCGAATACATATGTATGTGCTTAGATACCTTCATATAAACTAATTTTTTTTTTAACTTAGATTTCTAGATTCTTTTTCCTTTTTTATTGAAGTTCTTGAGAATGGATTTAAGTATCTTTTAAAGATTTTTTTTTTTTTGCCTCAGTATTGTCTGCAAATACTAGAATCGGTTTATTTTTACACTAAAATACCCTATTATACACTTTTAATCAAAATTTGACTTTACCCTATTTTTGGAATTTCAATTGCCAACACTGGAATTGGTTTGCTTTTGGGTTAGAGATTCGATTTAGTGTTAGGATTCCTTGGTTGTAATTGCTGCTTCGAGATATTTTTTTTTCCTTTTTTAATTTTGAGTTTTTGTTTGACCATGGCACATAATCAGGGTCCAGCGTGGACGCCAACGCAGGGCAATGACTGCGTAATCTGCCAGGAAACCCTCGAGGAGAATGATGATGTGTTAACCACGGCTTGCTCCCACTATTTCCATCGAGCATGCCTATTGAACTGGGTGAAAAAGAACTCTACTTGTCCCCAATGCAGAGCTAGGTGCAGTAGTAAGGATTTTAGGCAAAACACCTATGAGCTTCGATCCAATAAGAATTTAGGACCACCGAATAATGAGGCGGAACTGACTAGTGACGGCGCTATGGGTTTGCCCAATTCTGCACCGGTTGCTAGTAATAGGGATGAAGAAGATCGAGTTAGAAACATTGTATCGGCTGTGATTGCAGCTAGGCAGGCCACCTTAGTAGACGATCTCGAGACTAGAGTAGCACGCATGATCGAGCAAAGGCTCGAAAGTACCCTTGCCAGTGTCTTAGCTAGATTCAACTTGAATGGGGAAAATCCAAATGCACAGACAGTTCCACCAGTGGGTAGTCATAGCCCAGCGGCTAACAATGTCCCAATAGGTCCACCCAACAACAATTCGACTGGATTCTGGCCTAGGGACATACCTAATTTGCCCAACCACTCCAACCAAACTTTCCATCGTGCAATTGACCAATTTCGCTTTAGTGATATGTCGAGTGTACCTAATTCCGGCAGGATCGCACAACTTATTTCGAGTTGGGGCGTCACCTTTGATGGATCCGCACGATTGTCTGTCGATAGTTTTATTTATCGTATCGAATGCCAGGTAATCGATACACTCGGCGGTAATTTTAATCTCCTTTGCGAGCACGTCCAAAGTTTATTCACGCACGATGCGAAGGATTGGTACTGGAGATACCGACGTTCAGTGGAACGCGTGACCTGGATTTCCCTATGTCAAGCCCTCAGGACTAATTTCCAACAACACAAAAGCGATTTTGAGTTGAAGGAGCAGATTAGGGGCAGAAAGCAGGGTATGACCGAGAGCTTTGATGAGTTCAGGAACTCAGTGCTCAAATTAGCTGAACCCCTACAAGTACCCTTAACTGAGGCGGAGCTCATAGAGATCCTGCAGCACAACTTACGACCCCGAATCCGTCAGCAGTTATTATATGTACCTATTAACTCGCTCGCCGAACTGCGTAGGCTTTGCTTGAAGGGCGAGAGCCTCGCGAATGAAATTAGCAAGCCGAACAATTCGCCATCAACAGGAAATACACGTCATACAGGAAATACAATCCCGCGTCGATATGCCAATGAACTGCAGTACGAAGAGGATACATCGGAACACATAGAGTGCGAAGTGGACGAGGTAACGAAGCGATCTTTTGATGCGTCGAAGTTAGTATGCTGGAATTGCCGATCCGAAGGTCATAGATACATGGATTGTTTGGAAGATCGCACGGTATTTTGTTACGGCTGTGGCAAGGCAAACGTTTATAGGCCAAAATGCGAAACGTGTTCGGGAAACTCGAAAACGAGCGAGGCTTCCCGGTTGAACCCTCGCACAGACCCCAAAAACAAATAATGAAACCTTCGATTCTATACCCAGAAAGAGAATGTACACTTTTAGTTAATAGTCCAAATGTCCATAAGATTGTTCCGTACGATGTCCGTCTGAGAAAGTATAATGAAGCCCGTAAACGAATATTTTCCAAAGTAAATTCTATTTCATCCTGTCTAAGTCCTTCGTCTGTCCGTATTAAGGAGTTTTGGCGAGGTATTAAGGAAAAACGCAAGTCCCTTAAAACTTTTGTTTGCTCTCTAACCAAGAAGTCATCTGACCTAAGGCCATATGCGAAGATAATGATTGATGGTGTAGAATACTTAGGACTGCTAGACAGTGGAGCCCAAGTCTCATGCATCGGATCCTCACTTGCTGACGAGATTCGCAAGCAGAATAAGTTGCGTGAACACAAAACAGCTGTGTGTACAGCTGATGGGAAAACGCAAGTGGTTTTCGGTGTCATAGACTTGGAAGTTAAATTTGAAGATGGGAATCAATCGATTACGTTTTTCGTTATTCCAAGTATGTCGCAAAAAGTTATTTTAGGGGTAGATTTTTGGATTAAATTCCAAATAGCGCCACATATAATTTCGGAAGTTACCCTTGATGTGAAGCCTGATGATAATGCCCTTTTCTTAACTGACGAGGAAAAAGTCAAGTTAAAATTTATTAAAAATAGATTTCCGAACTACGAAAAAGAAGGTTTAGGAAAAACGTCTCTTATGGAGTACGTGATAGAATTACAGCCCAATGTCCGTCCGATTAAACAAAGGTATTTTCCCATTTCTCCTGCGGTAGAAAAATTAGTTCACGCGGAGATTGACGAAATGCTTCAATTAGGTGTGATCGAAGAGTCACCTAATAGTCCTTGGTCCAGTCCGGTTGTATTAGTGAAGAAGCCGAATAAGGTCCGTCTGTGTCTTGATTCCAGAAAGATAAATAGCGTAACCGTTAAGGACGCTTATCCCCTCCCCCATATTGATGGTATATTAAGCAGAATACCAAAGGCAAAATATATAACTTCACTAGATTTGCGCCGTGCCTTTTGGCAAATTTCCCTGTCCGAAAACTCTCGAGATTATACTTGTTTTACCGTCCCCAATCGTCCGTTGTACCGTTACTGTGTAATGCCTTTTGGCTTATGCAACGCTCCTCAAGCTCTTTGCCGCTTGATGGATCGCGTCATTCCTCCGCAACTGAAAAACCACGTTTTCGTCTATTTAGACGATCTGCTCATATTGTCCGAAGACTTTGATAGTCACATGTCCGTTCTCTCTGAAGTTGCTCATCACTTAAGAAAAGCCGGGTTAACCATCAACGTTCAGAAAAGCAAGTTTTGCATCGCTGAGGTGAAGTATTTGGGATATATTGTGGGAAACGGAACTCTGCGAACCGACCCGGAGAAGATTTCGGCCGTTACAAACTACCCAGTACCGACTAATGTCAAACAAGTCCGGCGTTTCCTCGGAATGGCCGGTTGGTACCGTCGGTTCGTAGATAACTTCGCGTCCATTACTACCCCATTGACCAATTTGTTAAAGATAAACAAAAATTTTACTTGGAATGACGAGGCACAAAAGTCGTTCGATGCCTTGAAACAGGTTTTATGTTCCGCCCCTGTCCTGGCTAGTCCTAACTATGAGAAGCCGTTTATCATCCAATGTGACGCATCTAAACTCGGAGTTGGTGCGGTTTTGGCGCAGAAGAATGAAGACGGTATCGAGGTCCCAATTGCATATTTCTCCCAGAAACTCAACAAAGCCCAAAGCAATTATAGCGTTACGGAGCTAGAATGCCTCGCAGCTATGCTTAGTCTAAAGAAGTTCCGAGCTTATGTTGAAGGGCAAGATTTTACAATTGTGACCGATCATGCCAGTCTTCAGTGGCTGATGCGCCAAAGCGACCTATCCACCCGATTAGCCCGCTGGTCATTGAAGCTTCAAGGTTATAGGTTCAACATAGAGCATAGGAAAGGTACCTTGAATGTAGTACCTGATACCTTATCCCGCCAAAACTTCAAAGAAATCAATGAGTTAGAGTTCCGTCCGTTAGTTGATATAGAATCGTCCGAATTTAAGTCCGAAGAATACATGAAATTGATAGATAGCGTCAAAAAGAATCAAAATCGTTTGCCTGATTTACGAACAGTTGAGGATTTCGTGTATAAAAGGACCGAACATCCCAACGGTAACCCTGAGCGAGAGGTATACAACTGGAAGCTATGGATTCCTCAAACCTTGGTTAACGACGTGATCCAGAACGCACACTGCCAACCTAACAAATGCCACGGAGGAATCGCGAAGACATTGGAGCGGTTACGTATCAATTTTTATTGGCCCAATATGACGGTTGACGTCAAGGATTATATCCGCAGTTGCGAAACTTGCCAACAAACCAAACCTTCCAACAGTACGCTTCGAGCCCCTATGTCCGCGCAATACACCGTTCAGCGTCCCTTCCAAAAACTCTATGTCGATTTCCTAGGTCCTTATCCCCGTTCAAAGCAAGGGAACATAGGAATTTTTATTGTTCTAGACCACTACACTAAGTTTCCTTTAGTTAAAACGGTGAAAAATTTCAATGCCACAGGCATTTGTGATTTCCTAAAAGAAAACGTTTTTAGCATTTTTGGAATACCCGAAATCATTTTAAGTGACAACGGGAAACAATTTAAATCCTCCCAATTCAACAATTTACTTTCTGAACGGGGCATCAAACATGTTTATACCGCGTTGTACAGCCCTCAAGCAAATGCAAGCGAGCGAGTTAATCGATCCATAATTGCTGGTATAAGAGCCTACTTGAAGGATGACCAAGCTCGGTGGGACAAACACTTGCCCAGCATTGCAGAGGCACTAAGAAGTTCTTTCCACCAGTCCATAGGTTGAACCCCGTATTATGCCCTCTTCGGTCAGCAAATGCCGTCGCATGGTGACGAGTATGCGCTGCTACGGAAACTACGGTCCCTAGATGATAATGTTCTAGACAGAACAGACAATCTTGCATTAATACGTAAATCAATCGGTGAACATATGGAAAAAGCTTTCGAAAGTTCTGCGAAAAGATATAATTTGCGAAGTTCCGGGGAAAATTTTAAAGTAGGCGATAGCGTGTATTGTAGAAATTTCGTTCTAAGCGATCCCACAAAAAAATTCTGTGCCAAGTTTGCGCCAAATTTCATAAAAGCTAAAGTTGTTGCACGAAAAGGCAATTGCCTATATGAGTTAGAAGACGTTAATACAGGGAAGCGTGCGATTTACAACCAAAAGGATATCCAAAAAGATAGGGGCAAGTTACCGACCGCACCAACACTCTAGGTGGGGGGTATATGTACCGTGGGTACATGCATGCACTTGAGTCACCATCACATAAACAAAGTTTTCCCTTATTTTTTTTTAAATTTCTCAACTTTCGCTTTCTTTCAAATTTTCATACAGAACACCCTGTAGTTCCCAACAATGTTTTAAGCTTAACATTATTCAATCATCACTTCGAACATATGATTTTCGATACCAAAATTATCGATAATCTATATGTCAATTACTACCTCATGGGTCTCGGCCTTATATCCGGCCCGAAAATCGTTCTTTTCCTGAAGAACCGTCGTACTTAGCTGATCGTAAGTGTGGAAGTGTAGGTAATAAATCAATTTACTCGAAAGGTTAAAATCGCGAGTGTTAATAACACAAACCCACTTCCCACCATCGCTACATTCAATACAACGAAATTAAAAGGAAATTACAGAAAATCGGTAAGGAAAGCTCTAAATTTTCAATTAAAGTTTTTATAAGTGCTGGAAGTGTTTAAAGTGCAATCCCCTTCTTAGGCTATACCGCAAATACCAGCTAGTGCAGCCTGAAAACGCGCGGAAAGTGTTGTTGCGGCCGGAACCAATCGCCAGCTGAATGCCCTAATGTAGGCCGGCAAATAGTGGCCGAATATGACCTGCTATCCATCCAATACCAAGCCTTGTTCCAGTAACAAAAACTTAACCTGAGAAACCCTGAAATTCAAGAAAATTTCTTATCCTTAATTTTTTTCTTGTATAAATTTTCAAATCTTCAATTTATCAATTCCTATATAAAAAGCTAGAATACAAGTAAGCCAGTGGAAAAGGCGGTTTCCACTTTATCGTTAAGTTCTAGCGATTCGGGATCGCTAGAAGCTGAAATAGAAAAAAAAACATGAATTCAACCCAAAAACATGAATTCATAACCTAAAACGAAAAAAAAAGAAGTCCAATGTAAAGTTTATAAAGTAAAAGTAAATTAAGTTGCTTTTATGTATGTACATTTTGCTATCTGCATACATATATGTAGATATACATACATACATACTGGCTTAGGCTTAACTAAAAAAGAAAGAAAAAAAAAATGAAATCTTAACTTAGCACTTACCTTTAGATACATTTTAGCCCCCTGTAAATATGAATTTAAGTTTACCTTAATACCTACCTTTGTCATACTTACCTAAAAGATTTAAATTTTGAATACATACTTGTAATTTGCATGGATTCATAGTTTTGCATAATACATACATACATATCGACATAGGTAGATTGCCATGTGATAAGTGTCCAAAGCTGACCAAGTTCCACAAAATGTTATCAGTTAACATTTTTGTGTCATTTTCTTTCATCTTTTCTCACTCTCAACCCAAACCACCACCAAAGTCAAAAGTTGATCTTTGCAAAGTTTGGTGATCCTCTTAATTTCATTTCATAATCTCTTAGTTTTTTCTTTGCTTTTACCAAAGAGCCTAGATCTTTGCTATTTTCTTATTTACGCCCACGTCGATGGTGACCAATCCATAATCCCTTTTTATGCGACCTTCGCTTTTCATATGTACAGTGGCGGACAGCAAAATAGCCCCACTGGTCCACAAACTAAGTTCATAATATAATTTTTTTTGGATAAAATGTCTTAAATGCTACTTATACTAATAATACATACGAGCAACCTATGATTAGCAAAGACAGCAGCTACGTACCAGAGCAAGGAAGGCCTTTTTCGCTTCGTGGGACAGCGTTGGACTAAGTAAATGGTAACTTAACAACAAAACATGTAAGTGAACTTAATTCATTTTATCCAACCACTATTTTAATTCAACTAGAGAAGGTGCCTAGTCCCACATGTACTTACATACATATTACTTATGTATGTACGTAGATGCAGCCGCTTCGTTTTATTATGTTTGCGTGCAGTAATTGTGCACATAAGTTCATACATATATATGTATATAGGTATAGGCATCTCCTCTTTGGTTTTTTTTGGTATCCATAATTTTTTTTTGCTATTGGATTTTTGAGAGCTCTAATTTGCAAAGACAAGAGAGCTAAAGTTGTCATTTTTTTTAATTCTTTTTTTCTATGTCTTTACTTTTGGATGCTTTAATTCTTCGAAAGCGGCAAGGTCGTTGACCATATAAGTAAAGATTTGAATATATAGTTGTTGAGATAGGTTAGTTTTGGTCAGCTGATCACAATACCCCCAAAGAAACTTTGTAACGAATATTCTAAGTAGCTTAGAGATAGCCAAATTGTTGTTGATAAGTTCGAATACCAGTATAATTAATAATGAGTTGAATTATAAATAAAATTTGTACATGGATCTATAATTTAAAATCTTTGGTCTGATTCCGTAGTTAGTGTGGACGGTCAGATTGGGGCTCTATAACATCTTAGAGCCATGGTAGGGTGGGTTAAGGGCAGCCGTTCACTTCCTATGCGCGCTGCCAGGTATGGGGTTTTCCAGGTGCAGGTTGTAGGTCTCATGCTTCGGGTAAGTTCATACGTGTGCAAAGTAATGTTCTCGTTAGGCCCCCTAAGCTGACAGATGATGGCCTGGTTTGGTATGAGTGCTTAGAACCCTCCCCAGGCTGAAGCTCCCGAAGGAATGCCAGTGCACACACCGCTCGTACCAAACATGCATTGCAAGCCCATCTTAGGTGAAGAGGCTGAAGGGGCGTGTAACAATATGTCCATCAAATCCAAATTTTTTTATTGAAATATAGACAGAATCTGAAAGGAGTTGTGGCTCTGATGGTGGACTTTCAAACATTCCTAAGAACTGTTTTTGCCATCTCCTATCAATAATTACCGGTCTTTAATGGGCCGATTTTTTTCGGTTGGTTGTCAAATTACCCGCCGTTTAGTGTGAACCGACTTTTATGAAAGCGGCCCTAAATTACTTAACTATATATAATAAATTTCAGTAACAAAAATTTTTCAAATATTTCAGCCTCTAGGCAGTGCTGGAAAAAATATGAACAGAGGATTTAATAACTTAAACTTATTTAAGGTGGTCGAATTTCGACCACGGGATATACTAGTATATATTATAAGTCAAACAATGTTGTTGGTATATGTCTATCAAATCCAAATTTTTTTATTGAAATATAGGCCGAATCTGAAAGGAGTTGTGGCTCTGATGGTGGACTTTCAAACATTCCTAAGAACCGTTTTTTCCATCTCCTATTAATAATTACCGGTCTTTAATGGACTGATTTTTTTCGGTTGGTTGTCAAATTACCCGCCGTTTAGTGTAAACCGACTTTTATGAAAGCGGCCCTAAATTACTTAACTATATATAATAAATTTCAGTAACAACCATTTTTCAAATATTTCAGCCTCTAGGCAGTGCTGGAAAAAATATGAACAGAGGATTTAATAACTTGAACTAATTTAAGGTGGTCGAATTTCGACCACGGGATATACTAGTATATATTATAAGTCAAACAATGTTGTTGGTATATGTCTATCAAATCCAAATTTTTTTATTGAAATATAGACCGAATCTGAAAGGAGTTGTGGCTCTGATGGTGGACTTTCAAACATTCCTAGGAACTGTTTTTGCCATCTCCTATTAATAATTACCGGTCTTTAGTGGACTGATTTTTTTCGGTTGGTTGTCAAATTACCCGCCGTTTAGTGTAAACCGACTTTTAAAAAAGCGGCCCTAAATTCCTTAACTATGTATATATAATAAATTTCAGTAACAACCATTTTTCAAATATTTCAGCCTCTAGGCAGTGCTGGAAAAAATATGAACAGAGGATTTAATAACTTGAACTAATTTAAGGTGGTCGAATTTCGACCACGGGATATACTAGTATATATTATAAGTCAAACAATGTTGTTGGTATATGTCTATCAAATCCAAATTTTTTTATTGCAATATAGACCGAATCTGAAAGGAGTTGTGGCTCTGATGGTGGACTTTCGAACATTCCTAAGAACTGTTTTTGTCATCGCCTATTAATAATTACCGGTCTTTAATGAACTGATTTTTGTCCGTTGGTTGTCAAATCACCCGCCGTTTAGTGTGAACCGACTTTTATGAAGGCGGCCCTAAATTACTCAACTATATATAATAAATTTCAGTAACAAACATTTCTCAAATATTTCGGCCTCTAGGCAGAGCTGGAAAAAATACGAACAGAGGATTTAACAACTTAAACTAACTTAAGGTGGTCGAATTTCGACCACGGGATATACTAGTATATATTATAAGTCTAACAATGTTGTTGGTATATGCCCATCAAATCCAAATTTTTGTACTGAAATATAGACCGAATCTGAAAGGAGTTCTGGCTCTGATGGTGGACTTTCAAACATTCCTAAGAACTGTTTTTGCCATCTCCTATTAATAATTCCCGGTTTTTAATGGACTGATTTTTTTCGGTTGGTTGTCAAATTACCCGCCGTTTAGTGTGAACCGACTTTTATGAAAGCGGCCTTAAATTACTCAACTATATATAATAAATTTCAGTAACAACCATTTTTCAAATATTTCAGCCTCTAGGCAGGGCTGGAAAAAATATGAACAGAGGATTTAATAACTTGAACTAATTTAAGGTGGTCGAATTTCGACCACGGGATATACTAGTATATATTATAAGTCAAACAATGTTGTTGGTATATGTCTATCAAATCCAAATTTTTTTATTAAAATATAGACCGAATCTGAAAGGAGTTGTGGCTCTGATGGTGGACTTTCAAACATTCCTAAGAACCGTTTTTGCCATCTCCTATTAATAATTACCGGTTTTTAATGGACTGATTTTTTTCGGTTGGTTGTCAAATTACCCGCCGTTTAGTGTAAACCGACTTTTATGAAAGCGGCCCTAAATTACTTAACTATATATAATAAATTTCAGTAACAACCATTTTTCAAATATTTCAGCCTCTAGGCAGTGCTGGAAAAAATATGAACAGAGGATTTAATAACTTGAACTAATTTAAGGTGGCCGAATTTCGACCACGGGATATACTAGTATATATTATAAGTCAAACAATGTTGTTGGTATATGTCTATCAAATCCAAATTTTTTTATTAAAATATAGACCGAATCTGAAAGGAGTTGTGGCTCTGATGGTGGACTTTCAAACATTCCTAAGAACTGTTTTTGCCATCTAATATTAATAATTACCGTTTTTTAATGGACCGATTTTTTACGGTTAGTTGTCAAATTACCCGCCGTTTAGTGTGAACCGACTTTTATGAAAGCGGCCCTAAATTACTTAACTATATATAATAAATTTCAGTAACAAAAATTTTTCAAATATTTCAGCCTCTAGGCAGTGCTGGAAAAAATATGAACAGAGGATTTAATAACTTAAACTTATTTAAGGTGGTCGAATTTCGACCACGGGATATACTAGTATATATTATAAGTCAAACAATGTTGTTGGTATATGTCTATCAAATCCAAATTTTTTTATTGAAATATAGGCCGAACCTGAAAGGAGTTGTGGCTTTTATGGTGGACTTTCAAACATTCCTAAGAACCGTTTTTTCCATCTCCTATTAATAATTACCGGTCTTTAATGGACTGATTTTTTTCGGTTGGTTGTCAAATTACCCGCCGTTTAGTGTAAACCGACCTTTATGAAAGCGGACCTAAATTACTCAACTATATATAATAAATTTCAATAACAAACATTTCTCAAATATTTCGGCCTCTAGGCAGTGCTGGAAAAAATACGAACAGAGTTCGAGCACGGGATATACTAGTATATATTATAAGTCTAACAATGTTGTTGGTATATGTCCATCAAATCCAAATTTTTTTATTGAAATATAGACAGAATCTGAAAGGAGTTGTGGCTCTGATGGTGGACTTTCAAACATTCCTAAGAACTGTTTTTGCCATCTCCTATCAATAATTACCGGTCTTTAATGGGCCGATTTTTTTCGGTTGGTTGTCAAATTACCCGCCGTTTAGTGTGAACCGACTTTTATGAAAGCGGCCCTAAATTACTTAACTATATATAATAAATTTCATTAACAAAAATTTTTCAAATATTTCAGCCTCTAGGCAGTGCTGGAAAAAATATGAACAGAGGATTTAATAACTTAAACTTATTTAAGGTGGTCGAATTTCGACCACGGGATATACTAGTATATATTATAAGTCAAACAATGTTGTTGGTATATGTCTATCAAATCCAAATTTTTTTATTGAAATATAGACCGAATCTGAAAGGAGTTGTGGCTCTGATGGTGGACTTTCAAACATTCCTAGGAACTGTTTTTGCCATCTCCTATTAATAATTACCGGTTTTTAGTGGACTGATTTTTTTCGGTTGGTTGTCAAATTACCCGCCGTTTAGTGTAAACCGACTTTTATGAAAGCGGCCCTAAATTACTTAACTATATATAATAAATTTCAGTAACAACCATTTTTCAAATATTTCAGCCTCTAGGCAGTGCTGGAAAAAATATGAACAGAGGATTTAATAACTTGAACTAATTTAAGGTGGTCGAATTTCGACCACGGGATATACTAGTATATATTATAAGTCAAACAATGTTGTTGGTATATGTCTATCAAATCCAAATTTTTTTATTGAAATATAGACCGAATCTGAAAGGAGTTGTGGCTCTGATGGTGGACTTTCAAACATTCCTAGGAACTGTTTTTGCCATCTCCTATTAATAATTACCGGTTTTTAGTGGACTGATTTTTTTCGGTTGGTTGTCAAATTACCCGCCGTTTAGTGTAAACCGACTTTTATGAAAGCGGCCCTAAATTACTTAACTATATATAATAAATTTCAGTAACAACCATTTTTCAAATATTTCAGCCTCTAGGCAGTGCTGGAAAAAATATGAACAGAGGATTTAATAACTTGAACTAATTTAAGGTGGTCGAATTTCGACCACGGGATATACTAGTATATATTATAAGTCAAACAATGTTGTTGGTATATGTCTATCAAATCCAAATTTTTTTATTGAAATATAGACCGAATCTGAAAGGAGTTGTGGCTCTGATGGTGGACTTTCAAACATTCCTAGGAACTGTTTTTGCCATCTCCTATTAATAATTACCGGCCTTTAGTGGACTGATTTTTTTCGGTTGGTTGTCAAATTACCCGCCGTTTAGTGTAAGCCGACTTTTATGAAAGCGGCCCTAAATTACTTAACTATATATAATAAATTTCAGTAACAACCATTTTTCAAATATTTCAGCCTCTAGGCAGTGCTGGAAAAAATATGAACAGAGGATTTAATAACTTGAACTAATTTAAGGTGGTCGAATTTCGACCACGGGATATACTAGTATATATTAT
The DNA here is from genome assembly GCA_949987695.1 of Merzomyia westermanni. Lineage (NCBI taxonomy): Eukaryota > Metazoa > Arthropoda > Insecta > Diptera > Tephritidae > Merzomyia > Merzomyia westermanni. The sequence goes on from OX465292.1 coordinate 69,900,851, forward strand.
AAGTCAAACAATGTTGTTGGTATATGTCTATCAAATCCAAATTTTTTTATTGAAATATAGGCCGAACCTGAAAGGAGTTGTGGCTCTGATGGTGGACTTTCAAACATTCCTAAGAACCGTTTTTTCCATCTCCTATTAATAATTACCGGTCTTTAATGGACTGATTTTTTTCGGTTGGTTGTCAAATTACCCGCCGTTTAGTGTAAGCCGACTTTTATGAAAGCGGCCCTAAATTACTTACCTATATATAATAAATTTCAGTAACAACCATTTTTCAAATATTTCAGCCTCTAGGCAGTGCTGGAAAAAATATGAACAGAGGATTTAATAACTTGAACTAATTTAAGGTGGTCGAATTTCGACCACGGGATATACTAGTATATATTATAAGTCAAACAATGTTGTTGGTATATGTCTATCAAATCCAAATTTTTTTATTGAAATATAGACCGAATCTGAAAGGAGTTGTGGCTCTGATGGTGGACTTTCAAACATTCCTAGGAACTGTTTTTGCCATCTCCTATTAATAATTACCGGTCTTTAGTGGACTGATTTTTTTCGGTTGGTTGTCAAATTACCCGCCGTTTAGTGTGAACCGACTTTTATGAAAGCGGCCCTAAATTACTTAACTATATATAATAAATTTCATTAACAAAAATTTTTCAAATATTTCAGCCTCTAGGCAGTGCTGGAAAAAATATGAACAGAGGATTTAATAACTTGAACTAATTTAAGGTGGTCGAATTTCGACCACGGGATATACTAGTATATATTATAAGTCAAACAATGTTGTTGGTATATGTCTATCAAATCCAAATTTTTTTATTGAAATATAGGCCGAACCTGAAAGGAGTTGTGGCTCTGATGGTGGACTTTCAAACATTCCTAAGAACCGTTTTTTCCATCTCCTATTAATAATTACCGGTCTTTAATGGACTGATTTTTTTCGGTTGGTTGTCAAATTACCCGCCGTTTAGTGTAAGCCGACTTTTATGAAAGCGGCCCTAAATTACTTAACTATATATAATAAATTTCAGTGACAACCATTTTTCAAATATTTCAGCCTCTAGGCAGTGCTGGAAAAAATATGAACAGAGGATTTAATAACTTGAACTAATTTAAGGTGGTCGAATTTCGACCACGGGATATACTAGTATATATTATAAGTCAAACAATGTTGTTGGTATATGTCTATCAAATCCAAATTTTTTTATTGAAATATAGACCGAATCTGAAAGGAGTTGTGGCTCTGATGGTGGACTTTCAAACATTCCTAAGAACTGTTTTTGCCATCTCCTATTAATAATTACCGGTTTTTAATGGACTGATTTTTTTCGGTTGGTTGTCAAATTACCCGCCGTTTAGTGTGAACCGACTTTTATGAAAGCGGCCCTAAATTACTTAACTATATATAATAAATTTCAGTAAAAAAAATTTTTCAAATATTTCAGCCGCTAGACAGTGCTGGAAAAAATATGAACAGAGGATTTAATAACTTAAACCTATTTAAGGTGGTCGAATTTCGACCACGGGATATACTAGTATATATTATAAGTCAAACAATGTTGTTGGTATATGTCTATCAAATCCAAATTTTTTTATTGAAATATAGACCGAATCTGAAAGGAGTTGTGGCTCTGATGGTGGACTTTCAAACATTCCTAGGAACTGTTTTTGCCATCTCCTATTAATAATTACCGGTCTTTAGTGGACTGATTTTTTTCGGTTGGTTGTCAAATTACCCGCCGTTTAGTGTAAACCGACTTTTATGAAAGCGGCCCTAAATTACTTAACTATATATAATAAATTTCAGTAACAACCATTTTTCAAATATTTCAGCCGCTAGGCAGTGCTGGAAAAAATATGAACAGAGGATTTAATAACTTGAACTAATTTAAGGTGGTCGAATTTCGACCACGGGATATACTAGTATATATTATAAGTCAAACAATGTTGTTGGTATATGTCTATCAAATCCAAATTTTTTTATTGAAATATAGGCCGAACCTGAAAGGAGTTGTGGCTCTGATGGTGGACTTTCAAACATTCCTAAGAACCGTTTTTTCCATCTCCTATTAATAATTACCGGTCTTTAATGGACTGATTTTTTTCGGTTGGTTGTCAAATTACCCGCCGTTTAGTGTAAGCCGACTTTTATGAAAGCGGCCCTAAATTACTTAACTATATATAATAAATTTCAGTAACAACCATTTTTCAAATATTTCAGCCTCTAGGCAGTGCTGGAAAAAATATGAACAGAGGATTTAATAACTTGAACTAATTTAAGGTGGTCGAATTTCGACCACGGGATATACTAGTATATATTATAAGTCAAACAATGTTGTTGGTATATGTCTATCAAATCCAAATTTTTTTATTGAAATATAGGCCGAACCTGAAAGGAGTTGTGGCTCTGATGGTGGACTTTCAAACATTCCTAAGAACCGTTTTTTCCATCTCCTATTAATAATTACCGGTCTTTAATGGACTGATTTTTTTCGGTTGGTTGTCAAATTACCCGCCGTTTAGTGTAAACCGACTTTTATGAAAGCGGCCCTAAATTACTTAACTATATATAATAAATTTCAGTAACAACCATTTTTCAAATATTTCAGCCTCTAGGCAGTGCTGGAAAAAATATGAACAGAGGATTTAATAACTTGAACTAATTTAAGGTGGTCGAATTTCGACCACGGGATATACTAGTATATATTATAAGTCAAACAATGTTGTTGGTATATGTCTATCAAATCCAAATTTTTTTATTGAAATATAGACCGAATCTGAAAGGAGTTGTGGCTCTGATGGTGGACTTTCAAACATTCCTAGGAACTGTTTTTGCCATCTCCTATTAATAATTACCGGTCTTTAGTGGACTGATTTTTATCGGTTGGTTGTCAAATTACCCGCCGTTTAGTGTAAACCGACTTTTAAAAAAGCGGCCCTAAATTCCTTAACTATATATAATAAATTTCAGTAACAACCATTTTTCAAATATTTCAGCCTCTAGGCAGTGCTGGAAAAAATATGAACAGAGGATTTAATAACTTGAACTAATTTAAGGTGGTCGAATTTCGACCACGGGATATACTAGTATATATTATAAGTCAAACAATGTTGTTGGTATATGTCTATCAAATCCAAATTTTTTTATTGAAATATAGGCCGAACCTGAAAGGAGTTGTGGCTGTGATGGTGGACTTTCAAACATTCCTAAGAACCGTTTTTTCCATCTCCTATTAATAATTACCGGTCTTTAATGGACTGCTTTTTTTCGGTTGGTTGTCAAATTACCCGCCGTTTAGTGTAAGCCGACTTTTATGAAAGCGGCCCTAAATTACTTAACTATATATAATAAATTTCAGTAACAACCATTTTTCAAATATTTCAGCCTCTAGGCAGTGCTGGAAAAAATATGAACAGAGGATTTAATAACTTGAACTAATTTAAGGTGGTCGAATTTCGACCACGGGATATACTAGTATATATTATAAGTCAAACAATGTTGTTGGTATATGTCTATCAAATCCAAATTTTTTTATTGAAATATAGACCGAATCTGAAAGGAGTTGTGGCTCTGATGGTGGACTTTCAAACATTCCTAAGAACTGTTTTTGCCATCTCCAATTAATAATTACCGGTTTTTAATGGACTGATTTTTTTCGGTTGGTTGTCAAATTACCCGCCGTTTAGTGTGAACCGACTTTTATGAAAGCGGCCCTAAATTACTTAACTATATATAATAAATTTCAGTAACAAAAATTTTTCAAATATTTCAGCCGCTAGGCAGTGCTGGAAAAAATATGAACAGAGGATTTAATAACTTAAACTTATTTAAGGTGGTCGAATTTCGACCACGGGATATACTAGTATATATTATAAGTCAAACAATGTTGTTGGTATATGTCTATCAAATCCAAATTTTTTTATTGAAATATAGACCGAATCTGAAAGGAGTTGTGGCTCTGATGGTGGACTTTCAAACATTCCTAGGAACTGTTTTTGCCATCTCCTATTAATAATTACCGGTCTTTAGTGGACTGATTTTTTTCGGTTGGTTGTCAAATTACCCGCCGTTTAGTGTAAACCGACTTTTATGAAAGCGGCCCTAAATTACTTAACTATATATAATAAATTTCAGTAACAACCATTTTTCAAATATTTCAGCCGCTAGGCAGTGCTGGAAAAAATATGAACAGAGGATTTAATAACTTGAACTAATTTAAGGTGGTCGAATTTCGACCACGGGATATACTAGTATATATTATAAGTCAAACAATGTTGTTGGTATATGTCTATCAAATCCAAATTTTTTTATTGAAATATAGGCCGAACCTGAAAGGAGTTGTGGCTCTGATGGTGGACTTTCAAACATTCCTAAGAACCGTTTTTTCCATCTCCTATTAATAATTACCGGTCTTTAATGGACTGATTTTTTTCGGTTGGTTGTCAAATTACCCGCCGTTTAGTGTAAGCCGACTTTTATGAAAGCGGCCCTAAATTACTTAACTATATATAATAAATTTCAGTAACAACCATTTTTCAAATATTTCAGCCTCTAGGCAGTGCTGGAAAAAATATGAACAGAGGATTTAATAACTTGAACTAATTTAAGGTGGTCGAATTTCGACCACGGGATATACTAGTATATATTATAAGTCAAACAATGTTGTTGGTATATGTCTATCAAATCCAAATTTTTTTATTGAAATATAGGCCGAACCTGAAAGGAGTTGTGGCTCTGATGGTGGACTTTCAAACATTCCTAAGAACCGTTTTTTCCATCTCCTATTAATAATTACCGGTCTTTAATGGACTGATTTTTTTCGGTTGGTTGTCAAATTACCCGCCGTTTAGTGTAAACCGACTTTTATGAAAGCGGCCCTAAATTACTTAACTATATATAATAAATTTCAGTAACAACCATTTTTCAAATATTTCAGCCTCTAGGCAGTGCTGGAAAAAATATGAACAGAGGATTTAATAACTTGAACTAATTTAAGGTGGTCGAATTTCGACCACGGGATATACTAGTATATATTATAAGTCAAACAATGTTGTTGGTATATGTCTATCAAATCCAAATTTTTTTATTGAAATATAGACCGAATCTGAAAGGAGTTGTGGCTCTGATGGTGGACTTTCAAACATTCCTAGGAACTGTTTTTGCCATCTCCTATTAATAATTACCGGTCTTTAGTGGACTGATTTTTATCGGTTGGTTGTCAAATTACCCGCCGTTTAGTGTAAACCGACTTTTAAAAAAGCGGCCCTAAATTCCTTAACTATATATAATAAATTTCAGTAACAACCATTTTTCAAATATTTCAGCCTCTAGGCAGTGCTGGAAAAAATATGAACAGAGGATTTAATAACTTGAACTAATTTAAGGTGGTCGAATTTCGACCACGGGATATACTAGTATATATTATAAGTCAAACAATGTTGTTGGTATATGTCTATCAAATCCAAATTTTTTTATTGAAATATAGGCCGAACCTGAAAGGAGTTGTGGCTCTGATGGTGGACTTTCAAACATTCCTAAGAACCGTTTTTTCCATCTCCTATTAATAATTACCGGTCTTTAATGGACTGCTTTTTTTCGGTTGGTTGTCAAATTACCCGCCGTTTAGTGTAAGCCGACTTTTATGAAAGCGGCCCTCAATTACTTAACTATATATAATAAATTTCAGTAACACCCATTCCTCAAATATTTGAGCCTCTAGGCAGTGCGGGAAAAACTATGAACAGAGGATTTAATAACTTAAACTAATTTAAGGTGGTCGAATTTCGACCACGGGATATACTAGTATATATTATAAGTCAAACAATGTTGTTGGTATATGTCTATCAAATCCAAATTTTTTTATTGAAATAAAGGCCGAACCTGAAAGGAGTTGTGGCTCTGATGGTGGACTTTCAAACATTCCTAAGAACTGTTTTTGACATCTCCTATTAATAATTACCAGTCTTTAATGGACTGATTTTTTTCAGTTGGATGTCAAATTACCCGCCGTTTAGTGTGAACCGACTTTTATGAAAGTGGCCCTAAATTACTCAACTATAAATAGTAAATTTCAGTACCAACCATTTTTCAAATATTACAGCCTCTAGGCAGTGCTGGAAAAAATACGAACATAGTATTTAATAACTTAAACTAATTTAAGGTGGTCGAATTTCGACCACGGGATATACTAGTATATATTATAAGTCAAACAATGTTGTTGGAATATGTCTATAAAATCCAAATTTTTTTACTGAAATATAGACCGAATCTGAAAGGAGTTGTGTCTCTGATGGTGGACTTTCAAACATTCCTAAGAACTGTTTTTGACATCTCCTATTAATAATTACCAGTCTTTAATGGACTGATTTTTTTCAGTTGGATGTCAAATTACCCGCCGTTTAGTGTGAACCGACTTTTATGAAAGTGGCCCTAAATTACTCAACTATAAATAGTAAATTTCAGTACCAACCATTTTTCAAATATTACAGCCTCTAGGCAGTGCTGGAAATAAGAACTGTTTTTGCCATCTCCTATTAATAATTACCGGTCTTTAATGGACTAATTTTTTTCGGTTGGTTGTCAAATTACCCGCCGTTTAGTGTAAACCGACTTTTATGAAAGCGGCCCTCAATTACTTAACTATATATAATAAATTTCAGTAACACCCATTCCTCAAATATTTGAGCCTCTAGGCAGTGCGGGAAAAACTATGAACAGAGGATTTAATAACTTAAACTAATTTAAGGTGGTCGAATTTCGACCACGGGATATACTAGTATATATTATAAGTCAAACAATGTTGTTGGTATATGTCTATCAAATCCAAATTTTTTTATTGAAATAAAGGCCGAACCTGAAAGGAGTTGTGGCTCTGATGGTGGACTTTCAAACATTCCTAAGAACCGTTTTTTCCATCTCCTATTAATAATTACCGGTCTTTAATGGACTGATTTTTTTCGGTTGGTTGTCAAATTACCCGCCGTTTAGTGTGAACCGACTTTTATGAAATCGGCCCTAAATTACTCAACTATATATAATAAATTTCAGTAAAAAAGATTTCTCAAATATTTCGGCCTCTAGGCAGAGCTGGAAAAATATGAACAGAGGATTTATTAACTTAAACTAATTTAAGATGGTCGAATTTCGACCACGCGATATGCTAGCATATATTATAAGACTAACAGTGTTGTTGTTATATGTCCATCAAACCCAAATTTTTTTTTTGAAATATTGACCGAATCTGAAGGAGTGGTGGCTCTGATGGTGGACTTTCAATCATTCCTAAGAACTGTTTTTGCCATCTCCTATTAATAATTACCGGTTTTTAATGGACTGATTTTTTTCGGTTGGTTGTCAAATTACCCGCTGTTTAGTGTGAACCGACTTTTATGAAATCGGCCCTAAATTACTCAACTATATATAATAAATTTCAGTAAAAAAGATTTCTCAAATATTTCGGCCTCTAGGCAGTGCGGGAAAAACTATGAACAGAGGATTTAATAACTTAAACTAATTTAAGGTGGTCGAATTTCGACCACGGGATATACTAGTATATATTATAAGTCAAACAATGTTGTTGGTATATGTCTATCAAATCCAAATTTTTTTATTGAAATATAGACCGAATCTGAAATTAGTTGTGGCTCTGATGGTGGACTTTCAAACATTCCTAAGAACTGTTTTTGCCATCTCCTATTAATAATTACCGGTCTTTAATGGACTGATTTTTGTCCGTTGGTTGTCAAATTACCCGCCGTTTAGTGTGAACCGACTTTTATGAAAGCGGCCCTAAATTACTCAACTATAAATAGTAAATTTCAGTACCAACCATTTTTCAAATATTACAGCCTCTAGGCAGTGCTGGAAAAAATACGAACAGAGGATTTAATAACTTAAACTAGTTTAAGCTGGTCGAATTTCGACCACGGGATATACTAGTATATATTATAAGTCAAACAATGTTGTTGGTATATGTCTATAAAATACAAATTTTTTTATTGAAATATAGACCGAATCTGAAAGGAGTGGTGGCTCTGATGGTGGACTTTCAAACATTCCTAAGAACTATTTTTGTCATCTCCTTTTTTCGGTTGGTTGTCAAATTACCCGCCGTTTAGTGTAAACCGACATTTATGAAAGCGGCCCTAAATTACTCAACTATATATAATAAATTTCAGTAACAAACTTTCTCAAATATTTCGGCCTCTAGGCAGTGCTGGAAAAAATATGAACAGAGGATTTAATAACTTAAACTAGTTTAAGGTGGTCGAATTTTGACCACGGGATATACTAGTATATATTATAAGTTAAACAATGTTGTTGGTATATGTCTATAAAATACAAATTTTTTTATTGAAATATAGACCGAATCTGAAAGCAGTGGTGGCTCTGATGGTGTACTTTCAAACATTCCTAAGAACTGTTCTTGCCATCTCCTATTATTAATTACCGGTCTTTAATGGACTGATTTTTTTCGGTTGGTTGTCAAATTACCCGCCGTTTAGTGTGAACCGACTTTTATGAAAGTGGCCCTAAATTACTCAACTATAAATAGTAAATTTCAGTACCAACCATTTTTCAAATATTACAGCCTCTAGGTAGTGCTGGAAAAAATACGAACAGAGGATTTAATAACTTAAACTAGTTTAAGGTGGTCGAATTTCGACCACGGGATATACTAGTATATATTATAAGTCAAACAATGTTGTTGGTATACGTCTATAAAATCCAAATTTTTTGATTGAAATATAGAACGAATCTGAAAGGAGTGGTGGCTCTGATGGTGGACTTTCAAACATTCCTAAGAACTGTTTTTGCCATCTCCTTTTTTCGGTTGGTTGTCAAATTACCCGCCGTTTAGTGTGAACCGACATTTATGAAAGCGGTACTAAATTACTCAACTATATATAATAAATTTCAGTAACAAACATTTCTCAAATATTTCGGCCTCTAGGCAGTGCTGAAAAAAATATGAACAGAGGATTCAATAACTTAAACTAATTTAAGGTGGTCGAATTTCGACCACGGGATATACTAGTATACATTATAAGTCAAACAATGTTGTTGGTATACGTCTATAAAATCCAAATTTTTTGATTGAAATATAGACCGAATCTGAAAGGAGTGGTGGCTCTGATGGTGGACTTTCAAACATTCCTAAGAACTGTTTTTGCCATCTCCTTTTTTCGGTTGGTTGTCAAATTACCCGCCGTTTAGTGTGAACCGACATTTATGAAAGCGGCCCTAAATTACTCAACTATATATAATAAATTTCAGTAACAAAGATTTCTCAAATATTTCGGCCTCTAGGCAGTGCTGAAAAAAATATGAACAGAGGATTCAATAACTTAAACTAATTTAAGGTGGGCGAATTTCGACCACCGGATATACTAGTATACATTATAAGTCAAACAATGTTGTTGGTATATGTCTACAAAATCCAAATTTTTTGATTGAAATATAGACCGAATCTGAAAGGACTGGTGGCTCTGATGGTGGACTTTCAAACATTCCTAAGAACTGTTTTTGCCATCTCTTTTTTTCGGTTGGTTGTCAAATTACCCGCCGTTTAGTGTGAACCGACATTTATGAAAGCGGCCCTAAATTACTCAACTATATATAATAAATTTCAGTAACAAACATTTCTCAAATATTTCGGCCTCTAGGCAGTGCTGGAAAAAATATGAACAGAGGATTCAATAACTTAAACTAATTTAAGGTGGTCGAATTTCGACCACGGGATATACTAGTATACATTATAAGTCAAACAATGTTGTTGGTATATGTCTATAAAATCCAAATTTTTTTAGTGAAATATAGACCGAATCCGAAAGGAGTGGTGGCTCTGATGGTGGACTTTCAAACATTCCTAAAAACTGTTTTTGCCATCTCCTTTTTTCGGTTGGTTGTCAAATTACCCGCCGTTTAGTGTGAACCGACATTTATGAAAGCGGCCCTAAATTACTCAACTATATATAATAATTTTCAGTAACAAACATTTCTCAAATATTTCGGCCTATAGGCAGTGCTGGAAAAAATACGAATAGAGGATTTAATAACTTAAACTAGCTTAAGGTGGTCGAATTTCGACCACGGGATATACTAGTATATAAAGGGTGTTTTTTTAAGGGGTATAGAACTTTGAATTAAAATAAAACACAAGAAAATCGTTTTAAGGTCCATGAATTTGGTTTTATTGGAAGGATAATTTTATGCCATTAATGTTTAAATATGATTTCGGGCATGTGGCCGTCGCGGCTGGCTCGAATAAAGCCAATTCTACAGGTCCAATTTTCAACCACTTTTTCGAGCACATGGGGCCGTATGTCGGCAATAACGCCACGAATGTTGGCTTCCAATTCCCCTAACGTTTCTGGTTTGTTGGTGTAGACGAGCGACTTCACATATCCCCAAAGAAAATAATCCAATGGTGTCAAATCACACGACCTTGGTGGCCAATTGACAGGTCCATTCCGCGAAATTATGCGCTCATCGAATGTTTCCTTCAATAAATCGATTGTGACGTGCGCTGTGTGGCATGTAGCGCCGTCTTGTTGGAACCACAACTCATCCACATTCATGCCATCCAATTCGGGAACAAAATAGTCGGTTATCATGGCTCTATACCGGTCTCCATTAACGGTAGCTGCCTCTCCAGCATTATTGCGGAAGAAGTATGGCCCAATGACTCCACCAGCCCATAGAGCACACCAAACAGTCAGTTTTTGTGGATGTAATGGCGTTTCAAGGGTCTCATGTGGATTCTCTTCACTCCAAATGCGGCAATTTTGCTTGTTGACGTAGCCATTCAACCAAAAATGAGCCTCATCACTGAACAAAATTTTGCGATGAAAATCAGCATCGAAATCAATCTCATTTTCGGCCCATACACCAAAATCACGACGCATTGCATGGTCTCGCGGCTTTAATTCTTGCACAAGCTGGATCTTGTAAGGTCGCAAGCCAAGATCTATGCGCAAAATCTTCCATAAAGTTGATGGACAAAGCTCCAATTGCTGTGCACGGTGGCGAATCGATTCATTCGGGTCCTCTTCAACACTTTGCTCTACAGCGGCAATTGTTTCTTCGGTGCGCACTGTTCGACGTCTCTGCGGATGCGTATTATCACATAGAGTAAACGTGGTGCGAAAACGATCCATGGTTAACCGAATTAATTGCTCTGATGGACGATTATGTCGACCATAAAATGGACGGAGCTCACGGTAAACTTCGCGAACTGAACCATTATTTTCGAAATAAATTTGCACGATTTGCAAGCGTTGTTCTTTTGTCAACCTGTTCATGATGAAATGGCAAACCAAACTGAACATAAATGACATTAGAGTTGCAAGATTTGACTACAAAATGCCAGTTTTATCTCTATTCGAAAAACAAACCTGTAAAAAAAACACCCTATATTATAAGTCTAACAATGTTGTTGGTATATGTCCATCAAATCCAAATTTTTTTATTGAAATATAGACCGAATCTGAAAGGAGTTGTGGCTCTGATGGTGGACTTTCAAACATTCCTAAGAACTGTTTTTGCCATCTCCTTTTAATAATTACCGGTCTTTAATGGACTGATTTTTTCGGTTGGTTGTCAAATTACCCGCCGTTTAGTGTAAACCGACTTTTATGAAAGCGGCCCTAAATTACTTAACTATATATAATAAATTTCAGTAACAACCATTTTTCAAATATTTCAGCCTCTAGGCAGTGCTGGAAAAAATATGAACAGAGGATTTAATAACTTAAACTAATTTAAGGTTGTCGAATTTCGACCACGGGATATACTAGTATATATTATAAGTCTAACAATGTTGTTGGTATATGTCCATCAAATCCAATTTTTTTTATTGAAACATAGACCGAATCTGAAAGGAGTTGTGGCTCTGATGGTGGACTTTCAAACATTCCTAAGAACTGTTTTTGCCATCTCCTATTAATAATTACCGGTCTTTAATGGACTGATTTTTTTCCGTTGGTTGTCAAATTACCCGCCGTTTAGTGTGAACCAACTTTTATGGAAGCGGCCCTAAATTACTCAACTATATATAATAAATTTCAGTAACAAAGATTTCTCAAATATTGACCGAATCTGAAATAATTTCAGTAACAACCATTTCTCAAATATTTCAGCCTCTAGGCAGTGCTGGAAAAAATATGAACAGAGGATTTAATAACTTAAACTAATTTAAGGTGGTCGAATTTCGACCACGGGATATACTAGTATACATATATTATAAGTCAAACAATGTTGTTGGTATATGTCTATCAAATCCAAATTTTTTTATTGAAATATAGACCGAATCTGAAAGGAGTTGTGGCTCTGATGGTGGACTTTCAAACATTCCTAAGAACTGTTTTTGCCATCTCCTATTAATAATTCTTTCTTCTTCTTTAAATGGTCATCTAACCGCCTGGGCGATTTTGACCGTCCAACATAGCTCGCCAGTCGTTTCTTCGTTGCGCCAACTGGCGCCAATTGGAAACACCGCGGGATCGCAAATCATTCTCCACTTGGTCCTTCCATCGGAGTGGTGGTCTCCCTCTTCCTCTGCTTCCACCGGCGGGTGCCGATAAGAATACCTTCTGGGCTGGAGCATCTTCGCTCATTCGCACTACGTGGCCTAGCCAGCGAAGTCGCTGTGTTTTAATTCGCTGAACTATGTCGGCGTCTGCGTAAAGTTCATACAGCTCATCATTAAATCTTCTTCGGTACTCGCCGTCGCCAACGCGTAGAGGTCCACAAATCTTTCGAAGAACCTTTCTCTCGAATACTCCCAGAGCCGCCTCATCAGATGTTGTTAGTGTCCACGCTTCTGCACCATATAGCAGGACGGGTGCGATGAGTGACTTGTAGAGTGTTATTTTCGTTCGTCGAGAGAGGACTTTACTTTTCAATTGCCTACTCAGTCCGAAGTAGCATTTGTTTGCAAGAGTGATTCTTCGTCGGATTTCTAGGCTAACATTATTGTTGGTATTAATGCTGGTTCCCAGGTAAACGAAGTCCTTTACTATTTCGAAATTATTGCTGCCAACAGTGGCTTGGTTGCCAAGGCGCGAATGCGCTTACTCTTTGCATGATGACAGAAGGTACTTCGTTTTGCCCTCGTTCACCACCAATCCCATTTTCTCCGCTTCTTTTTCTAATTTGGAGTAAGCAGAAGTTACGGCGCGGTTGTTAAGGCCAATGATATCAATATCGTCAGCATATGCCAATAGTTGGACGCTTTTATAAAATATTGTTCCAGCGCGGTTAAGTTCTGCAGCTTGTATTATTTTCTCCAGCATTAAATTAAAGAAATCGCACGATAGGGGGTCACCCTGTCTGAAACCTCGTTTAGTTTCGAACGGCTCGGAGAGGTACTTCCCAATTCTGACCGAGCTGGCGGTGTTGCTCAAGGTCATTTTGCATAGCCGTATAAGTTTTGCGGGGAAACCAAATTCAGACATAGCGGCATATAGGCAGCTCCTTTTCGTGCTATCGAAAGCGGCTTTAAAATCAACAAAGAGATGATGCGTGTCGATTCTTTTTCAACGGGTTTTTTCCAAGATTTGACGTATTGTAAAAATCTGGTCGATGGTAGATTTACCAGGTCTGAAGCCACACTGATAAGGTCCAATCAGTCTGTTCACATCAGGTTTCAGTCTTTCGCACAATACGCTTGATAGGACCTTATATGCGATATTCAAAAGGCTGATTCCGCGATAGTTGGCGCAGTTTGCAGGATCGCCCTTCTTGTGGATTGGGCAGAGAACACTTAGATTCCAATCTTCAGGCATGCATTCATCCGACCAAATTCTGCATAGAAGCTGATGCATGCGCCTTACCAGCTCCTCGCCTCCGTGTTTGAATAGCTCAGCAGGCAAACCATCAGCGCCAGCTGCTTTATTGTTTTTCAATCGGGATATTGCTATTCGCACCTCATTATAGTCGGGTTGTGGAACGTCAATTCCATCATCTTCGATTGTGGGCTCGGGTTCGGCATCTTCTCTGGTTTCTTGCTCAGTTTCTCCATTTAAAAGGGCAGAGAAGTGATCCCTCCATATTCTGAGCGTTCTCTGAACATCGGTCACCAGGTCGCCGTTCTCATTCTTACAGGAGTTTGCCCCGGGTTTGAAACCTTCTGTCATTCGCCGAATTTTTTGATAGAATTTTCGGGCATTATTCCCGTTGGCCAGCATCTCAAGCTCCTTTATTTCACGCTTTTCTGCCTCTCTTTTTTTCGCCCGGAAAAGCCGCCTCGCTTCCCTCTTCAACTCGCGGTAGTGTTCACACACACTCCTCGTTGCATTCGATCTCAGCGTTGCCTTGTAGGCTTCGTCCTTTCTTTTCGTTGCAGCGCGGCACTCTTCATCATCATACCAGTTGTTTTTTCGCGTTCGCCGGAATCCAATTACTTCTTCGGCTGCGGTACGGAGTGCTCCTGAGATATGATCCCACTGCTCATGCATTCCACTAGGTTGAATTGTGCTCTCGGAGAGCAGGTGTGAGAGGCGATCTGCGAAATAATTGGCGGTCTGTTGCGATTGCAGCTTTTCGACGTCCAGCTTTCCCTATTAATAATTACCTTTTCCTCCTATTAATAATTACCTGTTTTTAATGAACCGATTTTTTCGGGTGGTTGTCAAATTACCCACCGTTTAGTGTGAACCGACTTTTATGAAATCGGCCCTAAATTACTCAACTATATATAATAAATTTCAGTAACAAAGATTTCTCAAATATTTCGGCCTCTAGGCAGAGCTGGAAAAATATGAACAGAGGATTTAATAACTTAAACAAACTTAAGGTGGTTGTTGTAATTTGTTTCTTAATTGAAGCAGCTTTTCTAGCCGACCACCTCCACTTTCCATATTGTTGTTGTACGCCCTTTTCTGATCTGCCGCCGATGGTAGGATTTCTATCCTAATCCCTAGGAGGACGGCGCCTCCATATGCCTTTTGTCCATCCCAGCATCGCTGATGCTTTTTAGGTTGGGTTTTTAATTCACTTTAAAAAAACACAGCCGTTCTGCTCGAATCCAATCTTATAATGACCGATCACGAGTTGAACATCGTTCGCCCATCGGTTGCGCAGATGTTCAATCGTATCTTTTATTCTTTTCAACATTGGGTAATTGTATGACAGTGTGGTTACAAATATAGTTATCTATGTCTTACAATTTTAGGTTACAAAACTAATAAACACAGCTCGCGTTGCCAACAATGGCATTGCCAGCAGTGTTTGCGTACGTAATGTTGACGTAGCAAGTTGACGTCGCCGTATCCTTACATCATCCTTTTTGGGGAAAAGAAGAATGGACAAAGTGATCAGTTTTGTCAATTCTTCTTGCCCATATATGCACTTATAAAAATTGTTGCGAACGAACGAATATCTGTACATTAGGGTGTTCCTCCCCTTTTTAATTCGTTCACTTGGAACCATTGTTGTGACTATTTAAAAACACTTAGATATGAAAATGCTCAAATTTAATTACATTTGTGTTAGTTTTTTAAAGATAAAGTAGCAATAAACTATAAATATTAATTAAATTTTAATTTAGTAATATATTTGTTTTCAATATTTCTCTGTACAATATTTATTTTGTATATTTTAATTTAAATTTTTGTTACATTAAACAAAATTTTTTTTTTTGTGTTTGATACGATATTAGAAAGTAATTGAGGTTTTTATTTTTTGTTTCTTGTTTTAAATATAAATTTTAAAAATATTACTTACATATAAATGATTTACATAAATTATATTTTTTTTTTAATATACAAATCTTTTTTTTTTTGTTTTGTTTTTTATATTTAATATTTTTGGTTTTTTTTTTGTGTCGAATTTTACAAATGAAATGTTAATTTACTTTACTAAGGCGATTTTTGTGTACAACTTTTTCTCTATTTTTAACTTCGTCGAAAATAGTTACATTAGGTTCGCTTATTTTTGTTATAGTAAACGGACCTTGGTATATATTTTCATGTTTGTGACGTGGTTCTTTTTGTAAAAGAACTTTATCGCCGATTTTAACAATTAACGGACGAGCCGTTTTATTATAAAAATTTTTACTTTGTAATTTATGTTTATTTATTAGATTTTGTGCCATTTTGTGTGCTGTTTGCATTCTAAATTTGATTTCTTTAGCATAGTTTTCGACATTATATATTGGATCAAGTTTTTCTTTTTTTAATTCATTAGGCAAAGTTGCCTTTTTTCCAAAAACTAATTCGAAAGGCGAAAATTGATTGTCGAAAACTGTGCTTGTTGTAGTATTGTGTAAAAATGTGAAATATTTTAAATATACATCCCAGTCTGAAAACGATTCGTTTAAATATGCACGTAAGTATTCATTAAAGACTCTATGATTACGTTCAATTGTACCAACAGTTTCATGATGGTATGCAGTCGAAAAATTATGTTTAATATTTAAAAGTTTAGTTAATTCTTCAAATAATTCATTTTTAAATTCTGTACCTAAATCTGATTTTATGGCATTCATTGTGCCGTATGTTAAAATAAAACTTTCAAAAATTGCAGATGCAAATATTTAGTCATGTCACAAATCATGGTAAGTGCGAACTTGTTACCATATTTGGACTCAGGTACTATTACTAATACATCAAACGGTTTACAGGGTGTTGGAGTTATAACAAGATCTTCTTTTGTTTTTGGTTTAACCTTGTTCAAGAGACATTCGTTACAACTTTTAACATAATTTGCTATATCACGAGTCATGTTTTTCCAATAAAATGTTGTTCTTAGTTTTGCTTAAAGTTTTTTCATACCACAATGTCCTCCTGAAATTGGGTCGTCGTGGTAAATAGTCATTAACTTAAGTTTTTTTAGTTGTCAGTTACAGTCTCTACGGGATCTGTTAAAATAATTTCTAGAGATTTTAAAACTTTATTTCCGCGATCTTTTAAATTTGTAATAGTAAAATGATTGAAAAAAATATCATCTTTAGGCCATTCTATTTGCTTAATTTTGCGTTTGCTGGCTTCTGATTCAAGCCTCGAAAGTAATTTCTCTAAAGTAATTATTTCGTTAGCAACCTCAAAACTAAGTAACTCGAGTTTCTTATGTTTAATATGCGCAAAATCTCTCAAATTTGTTGTTTTTATATTTTTATCGTAAGTAATTTCAGATCTTATACGCGGAATATTTTTTGAAAAATTGAATGAAAATTTGTCGTAAACTTTTAAAGTATGTTGTTTTTCTGTATTTATGTCGTTTTTCCTAAGCAAATTTTTGTCGTACTGCTAAGATTTGTTTGTTAGTTTCTCTAATTTCGTCTATTTTAATGCGTGATAAAGCATCAGCGCCAACGTTTGATTTACCCTTAATATAAACTATAGTAAAGTTATATTCTGCTAATTCTAGCCTAATTCTCGAAAGTTTTGAAGAGGGATCTTTCATGTTGAATAGGTAAACTAGTGGTCTATGGTCTGATTTTACAGTGAAATGGGTGCCATAAACATATGGTCCAAATTGCTTGATTGCAAAGTAAATAGCTAAAAGTTCTAATTCTATAATGGGTTTTTTCTGTTCGGCTTTATTAAATGCTTTAGAAGCGAAACAAATTGACTCAAAATAGCACCGCATCCAGTTGTTGAAGCATCTACGGTGATAATAAATTGTTTTGTAAAATCTGGGTATTGTAGTAATTTTGGTGAAAGTAGTGCTGCTTTCAAAGATAAAAATGCCCTTTCGCTCTCAACATCCCAAACAAATTCAACTCTTTTTCTGCTTAATCGATTTAGAGGCGCTGCCAGAGACGCAAAATTTGGTATAAACCTCCTGTAATAATTTGCAAACGCGACGAATCGTCGTACCGCGTCTTTATCAGTCGGTTTTGTATACTTTTTTATTGCGTTTATTTTGGAGTCGTCTGGCAACAAACCTTTGGCTGAACATTTGTGACCTAAAAATGTAACTTCTGGTCGTAAAAAGTTGCATTTATTTGGGTTAAGTTTGAGATTGAAAGACCTACAAGTATTGAAAACTTTTGAAAGATTTTTAATATGATGTGCTTCACTACAACCGATGACGATAATATCGTCGACGTACAAAAATGCGACATTGGGTGGTATACCGGAAAAAGCGATTGTCATCATTCGTGAGAATGAGTTTGGTGCTATATTTAAGCCAAACGGAAGAACTTTCCATCTAAATGCACCTCGGTCAGTGCTGAAAGAAGTAACGTCACGTAAGTCAGGATGCAAGGGGATCTGATGAAATCCCGAAAAACGGTCTAATGTCGAAAAATACTTTGCCCTACCTAGGTTGTCTAAAATATCGTCAACTCTAGCTAGCGGAAATTTATCAGCAATGAGTTTTTTGTTAACTGCACGAAAATCTACGCACATACGATAAGCTTTTTGACCATTAGTATCCTTCTTTGGGACTACAATCAAAGGACTATTGTAATTAGAGTAACTAGGTTCAATCAAATCGTTATCTAACAGTTTATTTACTTGGCGGTTTATTTCTTCACGTTGGGAGTAAGGCAATCTATAGTTTTTTACATATACCGGATCGTTGTCTGTCAATCTTAATTTTTGCTCATAGAAGTTGTTTAAAGTCATTTTGTCCGTGTCAAGAGCGAAAATGTCAGCATAATCTATGCAAAGGTCAATTAACTTGCTTTGAGCATTTTGAGGTATTTGGTTTTTTAAAATTGAAATCAGGTTTTTCGTACGTTTGTCTTCTGTTTCTGTTTTATTAATAGAATAAACGTTGTAATTTGAAAGTTTTTCTGTCCGAATACTGTTTCTTTTTACATGTTTGACATCATCCGTGGTGTTTATGACTTTAATTATTGGGTTACTTGAATTAACAATGCACCTAGCTGTGAAAACACCCTTTTCAATTTCCTGAGAGCCCACGAAAAGTGGATCAGGTGAATCTCCTAAATGAAAAAGTTTAAAAATTTCACATCTGGGAAGAATTATACAACTGTCGCTTTCTGTTCCGTGTAGGATTGGTACCGCGACTTTTTCATTACCTATCCAAAAGGAAATACTATTGCTTTCATAATTAATAATCTCTCTATCTCTATGGCGCGATATACAACAGGTATATCATCATAAACCTCCTAAGAGATTTTTGCGCCAAGCTTCTCTTCCAATTTGTGGTGTGCCGATTTGAATTTTCCCTACAAATTGGTGGGACCTACAGTTTTTTGCCGACTCCGAACGGCATCTACAAAGGAGACGAATTTTTGCTGAGAAGCCTGTCATGGCAGAAATACACTCGGAGAGTTTGCCAAACCACTGCCGAGGGGCGACCCCGTTTTGAAAAACTTTTTTCAAATCACTTTTGATGTTACCTGTACCAGGGCTCGAACCATGGACCTTCGGTGTGGTAGGCCGGCAACACTACCTTCACACCACGGCGGCCGCATTTGTTAATTTTCAGAAAATCTTTACCCAATATACCATCGGATGGAATATTAAAGTCTTCGTTTACTATATGCAAAGTATGTTTAATGGAAAAGTTAGAAAAATTCAAATTTACGGTAATTTTACCTAAAGTAGAAACAGTATTGGAAGTGACCCCGGTAATGTTAATAATGTCATTTGTATTTAAAGGAAGATTTCTGTCTATACTTGAGATTTTTACTAAAGAAATGTCAGCTTGAGTGTCTACTAAGAAAGAACAAAATTTTTGTGACTCGTTAAGTTGTAACTCGATAAAATCAGAATAGTTTAAATTTAAACAATAAATACTCTTTGGTGAAGAAAAATCGCTTACACGCTCAATTCGTCCTCCCCCAGTGTTCGCTCCTGAGGGGCGCTCACGTTTAAAGAGCGGACATTTGCATTTCTACCTCTACCGTTTGACGATCTTGAATTGTTACCGTTATATGAATTAGAGCGTGTATTACTATTGTTGCTATTTTGGTGCCTATTTCCGTTAGTGTTTCGATATCTTTGACTATTGTTACCGTGAAGGTTGTTATTGTATGAAAATGACCTATTATTTCTATGACCAGTAAAGTTGCGATTTGGATAAAACCCCCGATAACTACCACGTGAATTTCTAAATGCGTTGTTACCACGAGATCGAAATGCTAAGACCTGATGCTCTTTTACTTCATTATTCTGTTCTACAATTAATTTCGCTACTACGTCTTTTGGATCAGTGAATCCTGTTGAAGCCAGAATAGTTTTAACTAAATCGGATCTAGCGTTTAAACGACACACGTTAGCCGTTTGTTCAACTGCCATTTCATGAGCTTTTCCTTGAGTGATCCCTTTAATAATAAGAGACCGCTCAAGTGAGTCAGCTAATTCTTCAACTTTTTTGGCAAAATCTGTATAATTGTTATTGTTAACGTGTAACGCTGCTATTTTCCCTGCTACAACTTTCGAGTTGTCTGGCTTGATCCTATTACGTAGTGCTATTTTAAGTTCGCTAACTGAATTTACTTGCGTCGGTATAGCTTCGCGAGCTTTTCCCTCTAACTTTGATTTTATAAATGCTATGAATGTACTGGCTAGGCCTTCTTCTACTAACTCCTCAATCAAATCAATTTTATCTAAAAACGACTCGAGAGCTAACGGATCCCCACTATAATTTTCCCTGATTTCGAAGCACAAAGGCTTATGAGTGATTTCTTTTCTTCTGTTGTAGGCATTTTAGTTAAAACTTTACTATCTTCTGAATTATTTGGGGAACTATTAACTGATGTAAGTGAATTTTTGATATCGGGAAACGAAGTGCTTTTTAAATCTTCGAAATTTTCTGTAAATAAGTTACTAGCATCTGAGTATTCTTCGTCAGAGTCTACTTTGATCTGATCGCTATATTCAATTAGACTCAGCGTGTCTGCTGGAATTTCTATTTCGCACTTTAACTTATCAAAACACTTCACCAACAATTCCCTAATACGATCGAGTTTAACTTGAATATCCTTAAGGTTATGGGCTTTACTTTGCTTTGAGGTTATTATTATATTGTTATATGTGCTTATGAGAGACTCTTTATACTCATTAAGCTTTTCTTCATTTGTCGACAGTGGACGACTTTGCAAAATGCACTTAGTAATTTTCAAAAAAACTTCTTTATTTTCTTTAAATTTTTGCCCAAAGTCTGTCATAACACAATAACCTTAAGGGAACTCAAGAAACTGACCTGTTTTGTTCACGATTGAAAATTTGAAATTGAAGATTAGTAGTTAAGTATGCATATGAATTTTTGAGAAATTAATTGACTAAATGAATAGAAATGTGGAAATATTAGAAAATA
Source organism: Merzomyia westermanni (assembly GCA_949987695.1). Lineage (NCBI taxonomy): Eukaryota > Metazoa > Arthropoda > Insecta > Diptera > Tephritidae > Merzomyia > Merzomyia westermanni. The sequence continues at coordinate 69,922,098 of OX465292.1, forward strand.
TTTGAAAATTTGAAAAATTTTCCAAGGGAATTGAAAAAAATTTTTAATTGCAATGTGGAACTTTTGAAAGAAATAGAAATCTTGAAATATTTGAAGAATTAGAAATATGGCAATAATTTTGAACATTGTTAATTGAGTTAGTTAAGAAAAATTTTAAAAATATACTTTACGTTTTTAATAACTGCCACTTTAATGTTCAATTATTGGAAATCCGCTGAAAAGTTTTCATGCAAGGAACGGGAAAAAGGTAATGGGTTTCACATGCAAGTTCAAAAACGCAAATTTATTCAGTTGAAAGAATAATAGTAATACAAGGCTGTATGTGAAAATCCCAACAAATATTCCAAATTAGCCAAAAGTTTAAAAAAAAAAAATTCGATTTTACGGACCAGGCTAATGGTAAATTTGTTGAAGGATTGTACTGCAAGTTTAAATACCGACAAAATTCTATTGTAAATGGCAAAATTCTATGGCAAAATTACAAATTTATTATAGAAAATTAATGAATTTACAAAGTTAAATGGAAAAAGTTCTATTGTACAGGTTGTGCATAAGTATGCGCGAAGCGGACGCACCGCTTTAATTCAAAAGGAAATATTGATTGTTCGACAGTACCACCGTTGTAGTAAAAAAATCCAAAAATTTGTTAAAGTTAAAAATAATCCAGATTTGTTATATATACATATATATGGAAGCAAAAAAAATTGTAAGCAAAAAAACTACTTATACAGGGTGTTTTTTTTACAGGTTTGTTTTTCGAATAGAGATAAAACTGGCATTTTGTGGTCAAATCTGGCAACTCTAACGTCATTTATGTTCAGTTTGGTTTGTCATTTCATCATGAACAGGTTGACAAAAGAACAACGCTTGCAAATCGTGCAAATTTATTTCGAAAATAATGGTTCAGTTCGCGAAGTTTACCGTGAGCTCCGTCCATTTTATGGTCGACATAATCGTCCATCAGAGAAATTAATTCGGTTAACCATGGATCCTTTTCGCACTACGTTTACTCTATGTGATAATACGCATCCGCAGAGACGTCGAACAGTGAGCACCGAAGAAACAATTGCCGCTGTAGAGCAAAGTGTTGAAGAGGACCCGAATGAATCGATTCGCCACCGTGCACAGCAATTGGAGCTTTGTCCATCAACTTTATGGAAGATTTTGCGCAAAGATCTTGGCTTGCGACCTTACAAGATCCAGCTTGTGCAAGAATTACAGCCGCGAGACCATGCAATGCGTCGTGATTTTGGTGTATGGGCCGAAAATGAGATTGATGTCGATGCTGATTTTCATCGCAAAATTTTGTTCAGTGATGAGGCTCATTTTTGGTTGAATGGCTACGTCAACAAGCAAAATTGCCGCATTTGGAGTGAAGAGAATCCACATGAGACCCTTGAAACGCCATTACATCCACAAAAACTGACTGTTTGGTGTGCTCTATGGGCTGGTGGAGTCATTGGGCCATACTTCTTCCGCAATAATGCTGGAGAGGCAGCTACCGTTAATGGAGACCGGTATAGAGCCATGATAACCGACTATTTTGTTCCCGAATTGGATGGCATGAATGTGGATGAGTTGTGGTTCCAACAAGACAGCGCTACATGCCACACAGCGCACGTCACAATCGATTTATTGAAGGAAACATTCGATGAGCGCATAATTTCGCGGAATGGACCTGTCAATTGGCCACCAAGGTCGTGTGATTTGACACCATTGGATTATTTTCTTTGGGGATATGTGAAGTCGCTCGTCTACACCAACAAACCAGAAACGTTAGGGGAATTGGAAGCCAACATTCGTGGCGTTATTGCCGACATACGGCCCCATATGCTCGAAAAAGTAATTGAAAATTGGACCTGTAGAATTGGCTTTATTCGAGCCAGCCGCGGCGGCCACATGCCCGAAATCATATTTAAGCATTAATGGCATAAAATTATCCTTCCAATAAAGCCAAATTGATGGACCTTAAAACGATTGTCTTGTGTTTTATTTCAATTCGAAGTTCTATACCCCTAAAAAAAACACCCTTTACATATATATATACTTATAACTGCTTGACGCTGCTACCTCGCTGCCGCTGCGGGATAATTCTGCTGCCGAAGTTGCTGCCGGCTTGATGGAGTGATTTGTGCGCCGTTATTTTGTGTTGTTGTTTTTTCTCCTATTGGTGGCGTGGGTATATTGCGCCGTTATTTGGTGCCGTTATGTGGTGGCGTTATTAACTTTATTTCAATTTTCAAATTTTTATATCTGTTTAAATTAGCGCTTTTTGTTATATTCTTTTTTTTTTGTTGCGTTGTATTACTTCTGTTTAATTTAGTAGATTTTAATTATTTCAAAAATGTCTTTGGTTCGCTGTTATCTCTGTTAATTTTAGTTTAATTTATTATTTCGATTTTTAAAAATTGCTTTTATTTCTGTTGCTTTTAGATTTTGTTTATTATAATTGTTGCAAAATCTTTTTTTTTCTAATTTTTTGATTTTAAAATTTGTTACAAAACGTTGGTTTAAAATTTGTTACAAAACGTTGGTTTTAGTTTCTGATTATTAAAGTTCTTTTTTTTCTTTTTAAAATTTATAAAGTTTTCACCACCACAGCACTTAAACCACGCCACTCACCTGAGCTGTCCCACTTGACTAATCGACGATCAAAGTTTCAAATTTCGCCATCACTCCGGCATGAGGCTCAAGCCTCACGGTCGCCATGTTGTATTTTGTTTCTTAATTGAAGCAGCTTTTCTAGCCGACCACCTCCACTTTCCATATTGTTGTTGTACGCCCTTTTCTGATCCTCCGCCGATGTTAGGATTTCTATCCTAAGCCCTAGCAGGACGGCGCCTCCATATGCCTTTTGTCCATCCCAGCATCGTTGATGCTTTTTAGGTTGGGTTTTTAATTCACTTTAAAAAAACACAGCCGTTCTGCTCGAATCCAATCTTATAATGACCGATCACGAGTTGAACATCGTTCGCCCATCGGTTGCGCAGATGTTCAATCGTATCTTTTATTCTTTTCAACATTGGGTAATTGTATGACAGTGTGGTTACAAATATAGTTATCTCTGTCTTACAATTTTATGTTACAAAACTAATAAACACAGCTTGCGTTGCCAACAATGGCATTGCCAGCAGTGTTTGCGTACGTAATGTTGACGTAGCAAGTTGACGTCGCCGTATCCTTACATGGTCGAATTTCGACCACGGGATATACTAGTATATATTATAAGTCTAACAATGTTGTTGGTATATGTCCATCAAATCCAAATTTTTTTATTGAAATATAGACCGAATCTGAAAGGAGTTGTGGCTCTGATGGTGGACTTTGGAACATTTCTAAAAATTGTTTTTGCCATCTCCTATTAATAATTACCGGTTTTTAATGGACTGATTTTTTCGGTTGGTTGTAAAATTACCCACCGTTTAGTGTGAACCGACTTTTATTAAAGCGGCCCTAAATTACTCAACTATATATAATAAATTTCAGTAACAAAAATTTCTCAAATATTTCGGCCTCTAGGCAGAGCTGGAAAAATATGAACAGAGGATCTAATAACTTAAGCTAATTTAAGGTGGTCGAATTTCGACCACGGGATATACTAGTATATATTATAAGACTAACAGTGTTGTTGTTATATGTCCATCAAATCCAAATTTTTTTTATTAAATATTGACCGAATCTGAAAGGAGTGGTGGCTCTGATGATGGACTTTCAAACATTCCTAAGAACTGTTTTTGCCATCTCCTATTAATAATTAACGGTCTTTAATGGACTGATTTTTTTCGGTTGGTTGTCAAATTACCCGCCGTTTAGTGTAAACCGACTTTTATGAAAGCGGCCCTAAATTACTTAACTATATATAATAAATTTCAGTAACAACCATTTTTCAAATATTTCAGCCTCTAGGCAGTGCTGGAAAAAATACGAACAGAGGATTTAATAACTTAAACTAATTTAAGGTGGTCGAATTTCGACCACGGGATATACTAGTATATATATTATAAGTCTAACAATATTGTTGGTATAAGTCCATCAAATCCAAATTTTTTTATTAAAATAAAGGGTGTTTTTTTCAGGGGTATAGAACTTCGAATTGAAATAAAACACAAGAAAATCGTTTTGAGGTCCATCAATTTGGCTTTATTGGAAGGATAATTTTATGCCATTAATGTTTAAATATGATTTTGGGCATGTGGCCGCCGCGGCTGGCTCGAATAAAGCCAATTCTACAGGTCCAATTTTCAACCACTTTTTCGAGCATATGGGGCCGTATGTCGGCAATAACGCCACGAATGTTGGCTTCCAATTCCCCTAACGTTTCTGGTTTGTTGGTGTAGACGGGCGACTTCACATATCCCCAAAGAAAATAATCCAATGGTGTCAAATCACACGACCTTGGTGGCCAATTGACAGGTCCATTCCGCGAAATTATGCGCTCATCGAATGTTTCCTTCAATAAATCGATTGTGACGTGCGCTGTGTGGCATGTAGCGCCGTCTTGTTGGAACCACAACTCATCCACATTCATGCCATCCAATTCGGGAACAAAACAGTCGGTTATCATGGCTCTATACCGGTCTCCATTAACGGTAGCTGCCTCTCCAGCATTATTGCGGAAGAAGTATGGCCCAATGACTCCACCAGCCCATAGAGCACACCAAACAGTCAGTTTTTGTGGATGTAATGGCGTTTCAAGGGTCTCATGTGGATTCTCTTCACTCCAAATGCGGCAATTTTGCTTGTTGACGTAGCCATTCAACCAAAAATGAGCCTCATCACTGAACAAAATTTTGCGATGAAAATCAGCATCGACATCAATCTCATTTTCGGCCCATACACCAAAATCACGACGCATTGCATGGTCTCGCGGCTGTAATTCTTGCACAAGCTGGATCTTGTAAGGTCGCAAGCCAAGATCTTTGCGCAAAATCTTCCATAAAGTTGATGGACAAAGCTCCAATTGCTGTGCACGGTGGCGAATCGATTCATTCGGGTCCTCTTCAACACTTTGCTCTACAGCGGCAATTGTTTCTTCGGTGCGCACTGTTCGACGTCTCTGCGGATGCGTATTATCACATAGAGTAAACGTAGTGCGAAAACGATCCATGGTTAACCGAATTAATTGCTCTGATGGACGATTATGTCGACCATAAAATGGACGGAGCTCACGGTAAACTTCGCGAACTGAACCATTATTTTCGAAATAAATTTGCACCTATTAATAATTACCGGTCTTTAATGGACTGATTTTTTTCGGTTGGTTGTCCAATTACCCGCCGTTTAGTGTAAACCGACTTTTACGAAAGCGGCCCTAAATTACTTAACTATATATAATAAATTTCAGTAACAACCATTTTTCAAATATTTCAGCCTCTAGGCAGTGCTGGAAAAAATATGAACAGAGGATTTAATAACTTAAACTAATTTAAGGTGGTCGAATTTCGACCACGGGATATACTAGTATATATTATAAGTCTAACAATGTTGTTGGTATATGTGCATCAAATCCAAATTTTTTTATTGAAATATAGACCGAATCTGAAAGGAGTGGTGGTTCTGATGGTGGACTTTCAAACATTCCTAAGAACTGTTTTTGCCATCTCCTATTAATAATTACCGGTCTTTAATGGACTGATATTTTTCGGTTGGTTGTCCAATTACCCGCCGTTTAGTGTAAACCGACTTTTATGAAAGCGGCCCTAAATTACTTAACTATATATACTAAATTTCAGTAACAACCATTTTTCAAATATTTCAGCCTCTAGGCAGTGCTGGGAAAAATATGAACAGAGGATTTAATAACTTAAACTAATTTAAGGTGGTCGAATTTCGACCACGGGATATACTAGTATATATTATAAGTCTAACAATGTTGTTGGTATATGTCCATCAAATCCAAATTTTTTTATTGAAATATAGACCGAATCTGAAAGGAGTGGTGGTTCTGATGGTGGACTTTCAAACATTCCTAAGAACTGTTTTTGCCATCTCCTATTAATAATTCCCGGTCTTTAATGGACTGATTTTTTTCGGTTGGTTGTCCAATTACCCGCCGTTGAGTGTAAACCGACTTTTATGAAAGCGGCCCTAAATTACTTAACTATATATAATAAATTTCAGTAACAACCATTTTTCAAATATTTCAGCCTCTAGGCAGTGCTGGAAAAAATATGAACAGAGGATTTAATAACTTAAACTAATTTAAGGTGGTCGAATTTCGACCACGGGATATACTAGTATATATTATAAGTCTAACAATGTTGTTGGTATATGCCCATCAAATCCAAATTTTTTTATTGAAATATAGACCGAATCTGAAAGGAGTTGTGGCTCTGATGGTGGACTTTCAAACATTCCTAAGAACTGTTTTTGCCATCTCCTATTAATAATTACCGGTTTTTAATGGCCTGATTTTTTTCGGTTGGTTGTCAAATTACCCGCTTTAGTGTAAACCGACTTTTATGAAAGCCGGTCCTAAATTACTTAACTATATATAATAAATTTCAGTAACAACCATTTTTCAAATATTTCAGCCTCTAGGCAGTGCTGGGAAAAATATGAACAGAGGATTTAATAACTTAAACTAATTAAGGTGGTCGAATTTCGACCACGGGATATACTAGTATATATTATAAGTCTAACAATGTTGTTGGTATATGTCCATCAAATCCAAATTTTTTTATTGAAATATAGACCGAATCTGAAAGGAGTTGTGGCTCTGATGGTGGACTTTCAAACATTCCTAAGAACTGTTTTTGCCATCTCCTATTAATAATTACCGGTTTTTAATGGACTGATTTTTTTCGGTTGGTTGTCAAATTACCCGCTTTAGTGTAAACCGACTTTTATGAAAGCCGGCCCTAAATTACTTAACTATATATAATAAATTTCAGTAACAACCATTTTTCAAATATTTCAGCCTCTAGGCAGTGCTGGGAAAAATATGAACAGAGGATTTAATAACTTAAACTAATTTAAGGTGGTCGAATTTCGACCACGGGATATACTAGTATATATTATAAGTCTAACAATGTTGTTGGTATATGCCCATCAAATCCAAATTTTTTTATTGAAATATAGACCGAATCTGAAAGGAGTTGTGGCTCTGATGGTGGACTTTCAAACATTCCTAAGAACTGTTTTTGCCATCTCCTATTAATAATTACCGGTTTTTAATGGACTGATTTTTTTCGGTTGGTTGTCAAATTACCCGCTTCAGTGTAAACCGACTTTTATGAAAGCCGGCCCTAAATTACTTAACTATATATAATAAATTTCAGTAACAACCATTTTTCAAATATTTCAGCCTCTAGGCAGTGCTGGCAAAAATATGAACAGAGGATTTAATAACTTAAACTAATTTAAGGTGGTCGAATTTCGACCACGGGATATACTAGTATATATTATAAGTCTAACAATGTGGTTGGTATATGTCCATCAAATCCAAATTTTTTTATTGAAATATAGACCGAATCTGAAAGGAGTGGTGGTTCGGATGGTGGACTTTCAAACATTCCTAAGAACTGTTTTTGCCATCTCCTATTAATAATTCCCGGTCTTTAATGGACTGACTTTTTTCGGTTGGTTGTCCAATTACCCGCCGTTTAGTGTAAACCGACTTTTATGAAAGCGGCCCTAAATTACTTAACTATATATAATAAATTTCAGTAACAACCATTTTTCAAATATTTCAGCCTCTAGGCAGTGCTGGAAAAAATATGAACAGAGGATTTAATAACTTAAACTAATTTAAGGTGGTCGAATTTCGACCACGGGATATACTAGTATATATTATAAGTCTAACAATGTTGTTGGTATATGTCCATCAAATCCAAATTTTTTTATTGAAATATAGACCGAATCTGAAAGGAGTGGTGGTTCTGATGGTGCACTTTCAAACATTCCTAAGAACTGTTTTTGCCATCTCCTATTAATAATTACCGGTCTTTAATGGACTGATTTTTTTCGGTTGGTTGTCCAATTACCCGCCATTTAGTGTAAACCGACTTTTATGAAAGCGGCCCTAAATTACTTAACTATATATAATAAATTTCAGTAACAACCATTTTTCAAATATTTCAGCCTCTAGGCAGTGCTGGAAAAAATATGAACAGAGGATTTAATAACTTAAACTAATTTAAGGTGGTCGAATTTCGACCACGGGATATACTAGTATATATTATAAGTCTAACAATGTTGTTGGTATATGTCCATCAAATCCAAATTTTTTTATTGAAATATAGACCGAATCTGAAAGGAGTTGTGGCTCTGATGGTGGACTTTCAAACATTCCTAAGAACTGTTTTTGCCATCTCCTATTAATAATTACCGGTTTTTAATGGACTGATTTTTTTCGGTTGGTTGCAAATTACCCGCTTTAGTGTAAACCGACTTTTATGAAAGCCAGCCCTAAATTACTTAACTATATATAATAAATTTCAGTAACAACCATTTTTCAAATATTTCAGCCTCTAGGCAGTGCTGGAAAAAATATGAACAGAGGATTTAATAACTTAAACTAATTTAAGGTGGTCGAATTTCGACCACGGGATATACTAGTATATATTATAAGTCTAACAATGTTGTTGGTATATGTCCATCAAATCCAAATTTTTTTATTGAAATATAGACCGAATCTGAAAGGAGTGGTGGTTCTGATGGTGGACTTTCAAACATTCCTAAGAACTGTTTTTGCCACCTCCTATTAATAATTACCGGTCTTTAATGGACTGATTTTTTTCGGTTGGTTGTCCAATTACCCGCCGTTTAGTGTAAACCGACTTTTATGAAAGCGGCCCTAAATTACTGAACTATATATAATAAATTTCAGTAACAACCATTTTTCACATATATTTCAGCCTCTAGGCAGTGCTGGAAAAAATATGAACAGAGGATTTAATAACTTAAACTAATTTAAGGTGGTCGAACTTCGACCACGGGATATACTAGTATATATTATAAGTCTAACAATGTTGTTGGTATATGTCCATCAAATCCAAATTTTTTTATTGAAATATAGACCGAATCTGAAAGGAGTGGTGGTTCTGATGGTGCACTTTCAAACATTCCTAAGAACTGTTTTTGCCATCTCCTATTAATAATTACCGGTTTTTAATGGACTGATTTGTTTCGGTTGGTTGTCAAATTACCCGCTTTAGTGTAAACCGACTTTTATGAAATCGGCCCTAAATTACTTAACTATATATAATAAATTTCAGTAACAACCATTTTTCAAATATTGCAGCCTCTAGGCAGTGCTGGAAAAAATATGAACAGAGGATTTAATAACTTAAACTAATTTAAGGTGGTCGAATTTCGACCACGGGATATACTAGTATATATTATAAGTCTAACAATGTTGTTGGTATATGTCCATCAAATCCAAATTTTTTTATTGAAATATAGACCGAATCTGAAAGGAGTGGTGGTTCTGATGGTGGACTTTCAAACATTCCTAAGAACTGTTTTTACCATCTCCTATTAATAATTACCGGTTTTTAATGGACTGATTTTTTTCGGTTGGTTGTCAAAATACCCGCCGTTTAGTGTAAACTGACTTTTATGAAAGCGGCCCTAAATTACTTAACTATATATAATAAATTTCAGTAACAACCATTTTTCAAATATTTCAGCCTCTAGGCAGTGCTGGAAAAATATGAACAGAGGATTTAATAACTTAAACTAATTTAAGGTGGTCGAATTTCGACCACGGGATATACTAGTATATATTATAAGTCTAACAATGTTGTTGGTATATGTCCATCAAATCCAAATTTTTTTATTGAAATATAGACCGAATCTGAAAGGAGTGGTGGTTCTGATGGTGGACTTTCAAACATTCCTAAGAACTGTTTTTGCCATCTCCTATTAATAATTACCGGTCTTTAATGGACTGATTTTTTTCGGTTGGTTGTCAAAATACCCGCCGTTTAGTGTAAACCGACTTTTATGAAATTGGCCCTAAATTACTCAACTATATATAATAAATTTCAGTAACAAAGATTTCTCAAATATTTCGGCCTCTAGGCAGAGCTGGAAAAATATGAACAGAGGATTTAATAACTTAAACTAATTTAAGGTGGTCGAATTTCGACCACGGGATATACTAGTATATATTATAAGTCTAACAATGTTGTTGGTATATGTCCATCAAATCCAAATTTTTTTATTGAAATATAGACCGAAACTGAAAGGAGTGGTGGTTCTGATGGTGGACTTTCAAACATTCCTAAGAACTGTTTTTGCCATCTCCTATTAATAATTACCGGTCTTTAATGGACTGATTTTTTTCGGTTGGTTGTCCAGTTACCCGCCGTTTAGTGTAAACCGACTTTTATGAAAGCGGCCCTAAATTACTTAACTATATATAATAAATTTCAGTAACAATCATTTTTCAAATATTTCAGCCTCTAGGCAGTGCTGGAAAAAATATGAACAGAGGATTTAATAACTTAAACTAATTTAAGGTGGTCGAATTTCGACCACGGGATATACTAGTATATATTATAAGTCTAACAATGTTGTTGGTATATGTCCATCAAATCCAAATTTTTTTATTGAAATATAGACCGAATCTGAAAGGAGTTGTGGCTCTGATGGTGGACTTTCAAACATTCCTAAGAACTGTTTTTGCCATCTCCTATTAATAATTACCGGTTTTTAATGGACTGATTTTTTTCGGTTGGTTGTCAAAATACCCGCCGTTTAGTGTGAACCGACTTTTATGAAATCGGCCCTAAATTACTCAACTATATATAATGAATTTCTGTAACAAAGATTTCTCAAATATTTCGGGCTGTACGCATAGCTGGAAAAATATGAACAGAGGATTTAATAACTTAAACTAATTTAAGGTGGTCGAATTTCGACCACGGGATATACTAGTATATATTATAAGTCTAACAATGCTGTTGGTATATGTCCATCAAATCCAAATTTTTTTATTGAAATATAGACCGAATCTGAAAGGAGTGGTGGTTCTGATGGTGGACTTTCAAACATTCCTAAGAACTATTTTTGCCATCTCCTATTAATAATTACCGGTCTTTAATGGACTGATTTTTTTCGGTTGGTTGTCCAATTACCCGCCATTTAGTGTAAACCGACTTTTATGAAAGGGGCCCTAAATTACTTAACTATATATAATAAATTTCAGTAAAAACCATTTTTCAAATATTTCAGCCTCTAGGCAGTGCTGGAAAAAATATGAACAGAGGATTTAATAACTTAAACTATTTTAAGGTGGTCGAATTTCGACCACGGGATATACTAGTATATATTATAAGTCTAACAATGTTGTTGGTATATGTCCATCAAATCCAAATTTTTTTATTGAAATATAGACCGAATCTGAAAGGAGTGGTGGTTCTGATGGTGGACTTTCAAACATTCCTAAGAACTGTTTTTGCCATCTCCTATTAATAATTACCGGTCGTTAATGGACTGATTTTTTTCGGTTGGTTGTCCAATTACCCGAAGTTTAGTGTAAACCGACTTTTATGAAAGCGGCCCTAAATTACTCAACTATAATAATAAATTTCAGTAACAACCATTTTTCAAATATTTCAGCCTCTAGGCAGTGCTGGAAAAAATATGAACAGAGGATTTAATAACTTAAACTAATTTAAGGTGGTCGAATTTCGACCACGGGATATACTAGTATATATTATAAGTCTAACAATGTTGTTGGTATATGTCCATCAAATCCAAATTTTTTTATTGAAATATAAACCGAATCTGAAAGGAGTGGTGGTTCTGATGGTGCACTTTCAAACATTCCTAAGAACTGTTTTTGCCATCTCCTATGAATAATTACCGGTTTTTAATGGACTGATTTTTTTCGGTTGGTTGTCAAATTACCCGCTTTAGTGTAAACCGACTTTTATGAAAGCGGCCCTAAATTACTTAACTATATATAATAAATTTCAGCAACAACCATTTTTCAAATATTTCAGCCTCTAGGCAGTGCTGGAAAAAATATGAACAGAGGATTTAATAACTTAAACTAATTTAAGGTGGTCGAATTTCGACCACGGGATATACTAGTATATATTATAAGTCTAACAATGTTGTTGGTATATGTCCATCAAATCCAAATTTTTTTATTGAAATATAGACCGAATCTGAAAGGAGTTTTGGTTCTGATGGTGGACTTTCAAACATTCCTAAGAACTGTTTTTGCCATCTCCTATGAATAATTACCGGTTTTTAATGGACTGATTTTTTTCGGTTGGTTGTCAAATTACCCGCTTTAGTGTAAACCGACTTTTATGAAAGCGGCCCTAAATTACTTAACTATATATAATAAATTTCAGCAACAACCATTTTTCAAATATTTCAGCCTCTAGGCAGTGCTGGAAAAAATATGAACAGAGGATTTAATAACTTAAACTAATTTAAGGTGGTCGAATTTCGACCACGGGATATACTAGTATATATTATAAGTCTAACAATGTTGTTGGTATATGTCCATCAAATCCAAATTTTTTTATTGAAATATAGACCGAATCTGAAAAGAGTGGTGGTTCTGATGGTGGACTTTCAAACATTCCTAAGAACTGTTTTTGCCATCTCCTATGTAAATTCGAGCGTGGTTCTAACTTGGAGCGGCGGTGGCTCAAAAGCACGGCGGTCGAATTTGTGCTCGAAAATAGAAAATAAACAAGAAACGAGAATTCTCGTTATAAAAAAGTGGCCGTATATTTATATAAAATATAATTTATAAACAATTAGTTTACCTTGACGAATAATTGATGCGGTCGAAAAATCCTGGGCTGGCCGTGATGTGGTCGTGTCGACTGTCTCTGGAAAAGTAGACGGTTTTGCAATCGAGGACAACCGTTGAACCTGAAAATTATCCTCCGGTTTTAAGGGGAGGTGAACCCACAGATGAACACCCCCATGCATGTATATGTGTGCTGACAAAACACGAATATGCATGCATGCCCACACAGGTGGGTGGGTTGGTGTGAGTGATTGGAAGGGCGCTAAAGTTACATTAGGGTGGCCCATTTTTTAAGACTTTAGGCATCTCGCCTAAACATGCCGGCCCCCTTGCGATACGCAACATCTTACCCCGCCCCAGGATTTTTCGCCGCGCATCCTCTTAAGCTAAGGACTTAAACTAAGATGGTGAGTGCCGGCTGGCGCTGTCCCAGTCGTATGCCTCCGAACTGCCGTTTGAAGTTTGGCGGCTCCATCGTATCGCACCTAGAGCTAAGAGGTAGGAGGAAGAGACTTTAAAAAATAAGAACGCTGTATATTTCTTGCCAGGAAATAATTGGTATTATTTATTTTAAATAAAAACAAGAAAAAAAAAATTAAAAAAAAAAATGTTATTTTAGCTTACATCTAACCTTACATGCTAACGGCTCCCGATAGCACAAATCCAAAAATCGTGCTTTGGGCAAGCAGTGGCCCAAACGACGGTGGAAGAGTGCCCGCTGTTATTACGTCGTCATAGACGTCCCCACCTAGTACGAGGTGGATCGGCGTTGATATAAAAAACTGCGGATCATCCAGCCGAATATGCTCATAAGGAGCGGCGACTCGGGCGTCGACGTTCTGGGCTGGGCTGATCCGCTGCAGATTGGACACGCATAACGCGTGCGCCGTTATACTTTTCGGGTTTCCATGTTTCCCGCGGACTCGGAGGAAGCAGCCGCGTTCTCCGCCCGAGTGGGTCGTATGCAGCCCTAACTCTTCCGCCAAGCTGCGATCGATCACTGTGCGGGGGGAGCAGGCATCAATGATCGCCCGGATGCGGAGCAATCCCCCACCGACTTCCAGCTTCACAATCGCAGTAGGCGAGAGAGTGGTCATGGGGCGCAACAGAGGGCCCACCTGGGAAAGGACACGGCTGAGACCGTCGCGGAAGCCGGAAACCCTTGGTAGCTGGCGCGGCTGAAGGGCCAGTCTACCGTCGAAATTCGCGTTGATGCGTAGCTGGCGTGGCTGGGAGGCCAGTCTACGTTCGTCTGTAGGTGTGCGTCGATTATTGGTGAGAAGTCGCTGGCGCGGCTGAGTGGCCAGTCGACGTTTGCCGCTATGTCGGAGGGCGCGTCGTGCAGTACGGTTGCCCGTGTTATTATGATGGCTGGCGTTGTGGGTGTTGCGTTGCGGTGACCGCGGGGTGCGCCGTTGGAAGGCGCGCCGCTCGTGAGCTAGAAGGGGCCGGAACGGCAGTGGCTCCGATACCCCTTCTGCCGGTCGGAACGGCCGTGGTTCCGCTACCGGCTCGGTGATCTCGCCTTCTTCTGGCGACCAGGCTGTCTCCGATGCGTGGAGTGACAGCATCTCGTCCTCAATCGCGTCCAATGTAGCTGCCTCTCGGTCGGCCTCGTCCATTTGTTGGGCCCAGCCCTTGTAGGGCGTAGGCGCGCGTGGTGGATCGTCCATGGGCAGATGGAGGGTGGTGTGGTGTTTTCCACCACATCGTCGGCATCTGACGTCGCTTGTGCAGTCCCTGGCAATGTGGACCATCGACAAACAGTTGTCACAATAGCCCGCCCGGATAACCTCCTTGAGGCGCTGCAGAGGTTCCATCCCCTGGTATCGGGTGCACGCACGTAGTGGGTGTCTATCGCCACACAGCGGGCATGGCTTTGGGTACCGGGCGGCTAGGCGTTCGGCCCTCTTGCGCAAGGATGCGTATCGAGTCATACTGCATATGACCGAAAAAGAAAGAAAGAAACAAAAAAAAAATCCCCTTTGAATATTTGCATGGACGCCCATATACGTGGGTGGCGAGCGACCTCGTTCGGGGTTTATCAATGCCATATAATGTGGCATGATTCTGATCTATGATGAAATTTTAGAATTACAATGCATATTACCCGTACATGGGAATTGGTTATTTTTTCCCACACGGCACGGTAGCGACAAGTTGATTACGTTGATCGCCTTGTATTTCGATTCGCCACTGGCCCTCATGCAGAGATTTATTCTTACTTGCATGGTCGCCGTCATAAGTGGCGTCAGTGCCGTGCACACAGCGACATTTTCGCTTTTTTCGGTACTTGGTTTCGGTACCGAGTGTGGTGACTGTTAGGGTTTATTTTTTGTTGTTTTGTGGGCAAAACAGTCCTGCCCCTCCGAAAACAAAAACAACAAACCCTGAGAAAAATTAATAACAAAAAAAAAAAATTTTTCTTACTTTGAAAACCAAATTTTTCCAAACCTTGTGTTCGAAAATTTATTATTTATAATTTATTTCGTATTTTAATATAAGCGTCATCTTCGCTGATCGGGTACGAACGTAGATTTCGTTACCCTATTGAACACGCAGTGAATGGTACCGATTTTGGCAGATCGGGATTTCGGTACCCGCTGACGAAAATATCGCATCACTAGCGTGATGGTAAAATTATGCATATATACATGTATACATATGCTAGCAAATTTTTTGCGAGTAAATGAGAGCTCGCATGGCGTGATGGTCGAAGATTTGCACACATACATATATGTGCGTACTCACGATTTTGCAAAGTCGTGAAAAAGAAACAAAGAAATTCATTGTTCCAATCTTCTCTGCCCTTGCGTAGCAGAAAGAATTGGAACAATTCATTATTTTCTTGTTTCCGGCACGCGTGGGCAGCAGCAGTAGCAGAGGTAAGTAAAAATTTTGTATTTCAATTGTAAAATGCATTTAACCTAATTTTGTCTTCTATTTTCAGGTGCACATGGGCAAATGGGGATGCGGCTGGGGAAGATCGCCTGGCCGGCGCATGGACAATGGACGTGGTTTGGTAAGTATATATTAGCGCTGCCCGAAATTCTGTATCGATTCGGTAGCAGCGCAAATTACTTAGGAACCAAAAAAATGTGTGAACATATATGTACATATAGTTTGTATGCAAATATTAATCGTTTTCTTTCTTTTCAGGTGGGAACAACAGTGGATTATAACTTTTGTCAAATATTTATGGAATATTAAACGATTCTCACTTAAATTCCTCCTGGTGCTGTCCAGCAATTACATTGATGTACTGAGCATCAGCTTTAGCACAAAGACGACACCAATCTTTCCACTTGCCACTCAAAATAATGAAACACGCGACAAATTAGCTTTTTTTAAAGACGCTGCCACGCAAGCGTAAATCCATGAATCGTACTGAGGAAACATACGGCAATGATATTAATTCTACGGGTTCATTTCTATCTGATTTATCAATAACACCATCCGACGATGATTTTCTCGATGTACGTCCGTTAACTGGTTGGCAGAAACATCGTCCGTCATTGCCTAAAAATAAAATACCCTGCGTGGGTGGTAAGCGTTCGCGTGTTAGTGGTGCGGGTTTGCCAACACCTAAATCAGCTCCAAGACGTTCCACGAGTCACAGTGGTGTGGGTGTACAACAACACACACTGGATGTGCCACCAGGGGCGGATCGCATTTGAGCTACTAAAAAAGTTACAATACCGCAAGATGGCAATGGTGCTATACGTGCCGAATCAACAATTGAATCAATGCCCGCTGTACCAATTACAGCAACTATCGCTTTGGACAAAGAAGTTGGTACTCCAGAGGAAGCTGGCTGCTCTTCCTCTACACGCACACCATATAAAGATGCAACTGCACCACCAGTAACGCCAATGACAGCGATCAAAAGTGGACCAGGCGTAAATCTCTGCTCGCCACAAGTATCAATACGTGCAGAATTTGGTCATTTTAATCGTTGGTATGTAACAAGTTTAAAATCAGCCACAAGCTAAAGCAGTTGTAAAGAATTTTGCTTTATGCGAGACCGCGCTAGCATATGATTCCACAGAATACGCCGCATTCATTGGCAAGTCAGGTGGCGATAGCGACAAGAATCAGCAGCAACCAAGGCAGAAGAACGATCAAAAGGCTAAAGGGGGAAAGGAGGTTGCGGAACCTAAAGAAGAATTGGATGCCAAATCGGAAGAGACTAAACAATTAGTGCAGCAGTACTTCTCATGGACTGGTACCGATAAGGGTGGACGCCAATTCAATCAGGGTAAAGTATTCAAATAGGCATAGAGCACGTAGGTAAACATTTAGATCATATACAAAATCGATGCATAACACGTAATTGAGATTTGAGCGCCGGTTTTTAATGTGTTGACAGACGTTTCGTGAATTGTGTTTTGCTTCAAGTTTAAATTAAATAAATCTATACATGCATAGTATCCACTCTTCCTATCATCCGTAACAACAATAAATACCCAAGCTCATTAGAACTCGAACGCCTTCTGTGTTCTTATACAAATTATAGGGCTTTGGCTTTTGCAAGTGCAGTTTTGTAAAACTAGCCGTTCGAAAATGGAAACTTCCTAACGAACGTATGTGTCAAACCAGAATTACAATCGTTCAGATGTATTGTTTGAGTCGCGCTTCAAAAAAATAACCCTTAGTCGGTCCAACACCGGCTACGCAGTCCACAGTATTTCTGCGCAGAACACTTTTTGCACCTTTCGGTACACCCTAATCTGTGATTACAACAACCATATGAAATGACCGAAATTTTCCAACTTCGATTTCAAATATCTCTACACTGAGAGAGAAACTCGAAAGTCCGCTTCCGGATTATTGTTACCGGGGTCAAAACGCGTCTTTTGATACCTTTCCCGATAATTTCGAACGTGTTTCAGTAGTTGTCTCCTCAAGGAACAATTACCAAAATTCACTTCACGTTCGCCATATCCTGGCTTTTTTTTTTTTTTTTTTTTTTTTATGGCGCGATATACAACAGGTATATCATCATAAACCTCCTAAGAGATTTTTGCGCCAAGCTTCTCTTCCAATTTGTGGTGTGCCGATTTGAATTTTCCCTACAAGTTGGTGGGACCTACAGTTTTTTGCCGACTCCGAACGGCATCTACAAAGGAGACGAATTTTTGCTGAGAAGCCTGTCATGGCAGAAATACACTCGGAGAGTTTGCCAAACCACTGCCGAGGGGCGACCCCGTTTTGAAAAACTTTTTTTTTTTTTTTTTTTTTCAAATCACTTTTGATGTTACCTGTACCAGGGCTCGAACCATGGACCTTCGGTGTGGTAGGCCGGCAACACTACCTCCACACCACGGCTTACCGAACGATTTTTTCGGCTGAAGACGAATATTAACATTGTTGTTGCGATTATTGATATCTATCCCCTTGAAATATGTGTACTAATGTTGTCCTAATTTCAGGTACTTAGTAACAATTGCGATATAGGGGGTGGTTATGAACTCTACTAGACCCTATGGGATTAGCGCTATAGGCGATGCGCACCTTAGGAAGAGGGTAAGTCTCTTATATTATTACATAGATATGAGCACCCAACAATCATTTCTGTAAATATTTTTCAAAATAAATTTGCTGCAATAAGCGATATGTAGGCTTTTGTAGTTTTAATTTCTTTGAAAGTTTCAAGTAAACCTTGATAAACTTCAAGAAACCTTCAAGAAAAAACTTTTACTAATTATTTCAATTTTAAAGGGAAATGCAAATGTTTATAAAAATTCAGAAAAAACTATTTGTCAGTTTTTTTCTCTTTTCAACTTAAATTATTTCCAATTCTTTTCAAACAAGATTGTATATGAGAATGATGGTAAAAAAAACATGGATGCATCTTAATCACTTCTGAAAACTAATAATAGTTGGTTGATTTTATTGCAATATCCAACTAATATACAAAATATGGTTTGAATAAAGTTGAACAAACTTTTAGAAAGCGTTCTTTAAAGTCTTTCTTGTAGGTTTAAATTGATAAGCCTTTTAATAACGTGTCGTTTTAATTAAACAACGTTTATTTTCAAACGTTTTATAATTAAAGCTTTTTAAAGATTTATTTCTAAGTTTACTTTGCTTGTTGGGTGTGAAACAAAACAAAATATTTTTTTCTTTCATATGTACATTTGAAAAAAATGAATATATATGTATATGTATACGAGGGTGGGTCCATCTGTTGCCAACTTGTCGTGGCAGATGGATAGCTTTTCAGTGGCAGATTGGTTCGCCTTTCTGCGTTAGGTTTTCTTTGGCCTCGATATCGAGAGCCATTACGTTTTCTATGGCAGAATGGATCGCCCTTCTGCGGTAGGATTTCTGGTGTCCTCGTTAAGGGTAGCGAGTGAAGGGTGGAAAATTTTGGGATAGGGGCGGTTAAAACGGCAGGGAGGTGATGGAAGGGGATGGTTAAGATGAGGCCCCGGGCCTCGCGCCAGCCATTCCCTCCATAGGGAGCAGAATCAGCTTGACCAACGGTCTTCTGATCTGCCCCTTCTCGGTCATGAGGTCCACTACACGCACTCGGTTATCTTCGCCGGGGTGTACGTGGGTAACTTGGCCGAGCCTCCATTCATTGGGAGACAAGTTGTCTTCTTTGATGACAACGAGATCCCCCACCTTAATATTTTGTTTCGGATGCTTCCACTTCACTCGTTTTTGAAGTTCGGATAAGTATTCCACTTTCCATCGCCTGCAGAAGGTTTGATGAAGAGCCTTGAGCTTCTGCCACCTATTGATAATGGAGGCAGGGCTCTCATTCACCTCGGGTTCTGGCGGAGCCAGGAGATGACTTCCAGTCAGGAAGTGCCCAGGGGTCAAGGGTTCCAGGTCCGCGGGCTCATTTGAGGCTGGACTAAGTGGCCGCGAGTTGAGGCATGCCTCAATCCGGCACAATAGCGTATGGAATTCCTCATGCGTGAATTTATGAGGCGAGGCTAACTTCTTGAAGTGGCTTTTGAAGCTCTTCACTCCCGCCTCCCAGAGTCCCCCCATATGTGGAGCCCCGGCCGGAATGAAATGCCATGTCATGGCTTGATGGCTATACTTGGAGATAGCCTTGTCTCGGGCTTCCGAGATAAATGCTTTAAATTCAGATCTCAAAGATCGTGAAGCGCCGACAAGGTTGGTACCATTGTCGGAGTAAATGTTTCTCGGACATCCACGTCTAGCGATAAAACGTGAAAAGGCTGCTAGAAAGAATGGGGTGCTAAGATCACTGGTCGCTTCCAGATGGATCGCTTTAGTCGTGAAACAAACAAAGAGGCAAACGTAGCCCTTTGATAATCGACATCCTCTACCGCGGTAACTTTTAATGTCGAAAGGCCCGGCAAAGTCCACCCCGGTATTGGTAAACGCGCGGGTGAACGTAGTGCGTTCGCAAGGAAGGGTACCCATAAGTTGGGTTTGCGCTCTTTTTTTATAAATGGTGCAGACCTTACAGTTATGGATGGTGGCCCTAATCATGTTCTTGACATTCGGAATCCAATATTGGGTGCGGATGAGACGGAGCATCAGTTGGTTTTCCCCATGGAGAGAGATTTGATGTATCATTTGTACTGTCAAACGCGTCAACCTACAATTGTACGGCAATATGATTGGGTGGCGCTCGTTGTAAGCGAGGTCTTGAGACGCTCCAAGACGACCACCCGCCCTAATAATATCATCTTTGTCGATGAATGGGTTGAGTGGCAATATCTCGCTTTTCCTATCGATTACCTGTCCCTTCTTCAAGTTTACATATTCCTCATTATAATGTTGCTTCTGATAGAGTTTAATCAAGAGTTGCGTCGTGGTCTTGATCTCACCGGATGAGATTAGGCACGATTTTTCCTGAAAGGAAGCTTTTGTCTTAAGATGAGTTCTTCGAAAGAATCTCATAATATATGATAGTACCCTCAAAGCCCTCGGTAAATTCGAAAACCGGTCAAGAATCTCGATCTCTTTTTGCGTTGATATTGCGTAGGCCTGCGCTCTCTTTTCCTCCACGGATGTACTATACTCCTTTTCTTGTACTGGCCATTGGGAATTGTCTTCTTGTAGCCAAGAAGGTCCCTGCCACCACAAAGAATTGTTGACCAAATCCGATGCCGGTAGTCCTCTGCTTCCCAAGTCTGCTGGATTCGTTTCCGAATTGAGCCAGTTCTTGCTGCCGACTAGGTCGATGATTTTTGTAATCCTGTGTGCGACGAATGTTGACCAGGAACAGGGTGGTTTCCTTATCCATGCCAAAACGATGGTGGAATCCGTCCATAGATACTGTTTCACTGGTCCCAGTTTAATGTTTCGAAATATTGATTCCATCATTTCCGCTAACAGTACTGCTCCGCAAAGTTCCAAACGCGGAAGTGAGATGGTCTTCACTGGTGCTACTCTGGTTTTGGCAAGGAGTAGATTCACGAAGATATCATCATTCCTTTTGACTCGCATGTAGCCAGCTGCAGCGTATGCCTTTTCCGAAGCATCGCAGAATCCATGTATTTCGACATCATCTTCTGGTGAAAAGTTTACCCATCGTGGTATCTTTATGTTGTCGATTTCGTGGTATTGATGTCTGAAGTTTTGCCATCGTTCCAATGTATTGGACGAAACTGGTTCATCCCAATAGGTGCCCTCTAACCAGATGTTCTGCATCAACATTTTTGCCACAATGACCATTGGTGCAAGCCATCCTAAAGGGTCGAAGATTCTGGCGATGGCGTATAGAATCGCTCGCTTTGTTAACTTTTCACTTTCTTCTAGTGACCCTGCTTTAAAGTAAAACAGGTCTGAATGGGCATTCCATCTTATGCCCAATGCCTTAACGGTGCTGGTATCTTCGAATTCCAGAAATTCCTCGGTCAGCCGATCCGATATTGGGATGTCGTTGAGAATTTCCTCAGCATTCGAAGTCCATTTTCGTAGTGGGAAGCCCGCGGAGAGTAAGACTTGTCGAATCTCATTCCTCGCGTTAATGGCCGATGCGAGTGTGTGTCCCCCCGCTAGTACGTCATCTACGTACATGCCTTCCCTAAGTATGCTAGATGCTGTAGGGTGAGAACTCTCTACTTCATCTGCTAGTTGTAAAAGGGTTCTAATTGCCAGATAAGGCGCACAATTAACCCCGAAAGTGACCGCTTTCAGCTCGTAAAGGCTTATTGGTTCCTGAGGTGATGTTCGATAAATAATCCGTTGGAATTTGACGTGATCATCGCTCATCCAAATTTGCCTATACATCTTTTCGATGTCACTATTGAAAACGTACTGATACAGTCTCCATCGCAGTATAAGTACTGGAAGATCTGATTGTAGTACTGGGCCTGGCAGGAGAATGTCGTTCAAACTTGTGCCATTTGCCGTTGGGCTCGATGCATTGAATACGACGCGTACATTAGTGGTGGTACTCTCCGCCTTTACTACGGCGTGATGGGGCAAAAAGTAATTGTCCGCCGAATCGGCTGGTACAATGGCAGTAACTTTTCGCATATGCCCTAATGTCTCGTATTCAGACAGGACCCTCATATATTCGATGCCTAATTCTGGGTTCTTTGCTAAACGCGTTTCGTTTCTAAAAAATTGTGAACACGCCCGCCAAAGAGACCCTCCTAAGTTTATCCTATCTCCTATGTTTATCCTATCTGTCTGAATGGAAGAGAGACGACATATCTTCCATCCTCTCTACGACTCGTAGTTTCTCTATATAAATCTTCGCAGTACTTGTCATCTGCGTGTGGGCTTTTATTTCTTGGAAGATTTTCCAACTCCCAGAATGATGTAAGCTTTTTGTCCAAAGCAACTTCGCTGTAGAAGGACACTATATTTCTGGTTGGATTCGGTGCTTCTATGCGCCCGGTTAATATCCAACCGAACACCGTTTCTTGGGCGAGAAGTGTACTAAGTACATTCTTTTTCAGCCCACTCAATATAATTTGCGGATATACGTCTCCGCCAAGTATAATGTCAACTTCCTCGTTGATGTAGAATCGCTTATCTGCCAAGACTAAGTCTGGGAAAGCCTGCATAGTCGTAGCATCGATATGGCAGGATGGCAGATTCCCAGTTAGTTTGGCCAGAATTAGAACTGATGTTGTTAAGCTGAAGCAAGGGTCCACTGGTGAACGGAGTTCAATATTGGAGGCCTCCTTGACTTGAGCGGACACGGCATTAGTAATGCCCGAAACTTGAGCATGCATCCTTTTTGCCGGTAAATTGATTCTGCGTTTGGTTCGTTCTGTCATAAACGAGCACTCTGAACCAGAATCAATCAGTGCTCTTGCTGGGAAGTCTGTACCATTATGGTGAATGTTTACTCGAGCTGTCCCTAGCAGCACACCTGCGCTTGGCTGCACATGGCAGGATTTAACGCTTCTGTTTATGGCCGAAACAGATTTTTCAGCTTCCCGTCTCTCTTGTGCCTGTTTTGAAGTTGAGGCAGCATTATCAGCATGATACTGATTAGGGCTGGTGGTTGCCTGCGACTGAAGAGACTCCGCATGCAGGAGCGTATTATGTCGAGAGTGGCACTTGTTGCAGTCATAAGAACTGGTGCACTTCGACACAGTATGTCCTGGGGATAGGCAATTCAAACAGCCCTTGGTGGATTTGACAAAGTTAATTCTCTCCACCGGAGTTAATTTGAGAAAACGGGGACAGTTTCGCAATCTGTGGGCATTCGATTTGCACTTTGTGCACAGTAGTTTAGTCACGTTTGCTTGGTATGTACCAAGTCTTTTTGCAGGGGTTTCGTTGAAAATGCGCGTACTTTGCGGCTTTTGCACTTTCGAAGAACTCCCTATGAACCCAGACACTGTTTCGAGTGTCTGGAAGCGGTTGGACAAAAATTTGTCCATATCCTCCCACTTGGATATTTCCACTTTGTGGTCTATGCTTTGCTCCCATAGACCAAGCGTACTCTCCGGCAATTTCGTCGAACACAAATACGTTATAATTGCAACCCCTTTCCAAGTGTAAATTTTATGACTTAGCAGGGACGAAAGGCAATTATTTATTTCGCGCTGAAGTGTTTTAATTGCGCTACCACATTCACTCTCTACCTTTTTCAAGTTGAATAAAATTTGGAGTTGCGAGTTTACTAGGATACGTTTGTTTTCGTATCTCTCGCATAAATTTCTCCAGGCCGTATCAAATCCCTCATTCGTGAGCGGACATTTTTTCACAATATCTTTTGCCTCACCATGTGTCTTATTGTTCAGATGGAACAATTTCTCCACTGGTGTTAGGCGTTTATTTAAGATGTATATAGCCGTGAACATGTCACGAAATGTTGGCCATGACAGATAATCGCCCTTGAAAACTTCAGTATCACATGGAGGCAGGCGGATACTGTGTTCAAATTCGGGCTTTTCTTCAGATTTGTTTTCTGGTTTGTTGTATGTCGCTTGGCGTGTAGCCATGTCTGACATGCAGCGTAAATATACTGCATATGATCTCTTATATTTCTGTTTGACAGAAACTATACCAGTGGCCTCTAACTTATCTGAATTAAGTTCGTCATAAGCCGTTCTGGTTTTCCTCCACATCGCTTTCAAGTCCTCTTGTTGAAGCCCAAGAGTGTACTTGCCGTGGACTGAATCCTCTAATTCATTGTAGTCTGATTCGAATTCAAAAATCGAATCAGCCAGCCTAATGAAACTTTCCATATTTTGGACCTAGAGGATCTGTAGAATCAAAACAAAACCGAAAAAAGAAAGCTGAAGGTACGATGAAATGCTCAACCGTACAAGAAAGATGCTGAATAGAAAAGGTAAAGGCAGTATTTTACCCAGGAAAATCAAAACAACCTCAATAAAATTGTAATAAACTCAATTAATTCAATTATTTTTATTTATTGTTAATTTTTGAATTATATTGCAGACTTGGCCGATTTGTCTGACGAATATTTGTTTGCTACAGACGCAAAAAATTTAAACAAAATCTTTGTGACTTACCACCCACACGTATAAGGGGAATATGTATATATAAATTTGTGTATGTGTTGCCGCAATAAAGAAATACACAACAAACACAGATAAAGTGCGCGGTGTATGAAACGAGCGAAAGTGAATATCAAATGAAAAAATGTGAAAACAAAGAAAAGTGCTATAAAAATAGTGAATTTTACCAGAAAATAATAAACTAGCCTTCGATTAAAATTCTGTTCTGTATATTACGAAAAAAAAACAAGTGGAAAAAACAAAAAACAAACTGAAGATCGAAAGGCTAAGTGAACTTATTTGTGAAAATGAGGTTATGTTACCTCTTGCCTTGCGCTGTGTCCAAAAAACCTTACCACTGGTGGGGGGATAATCCGGATAGTCACAAGGATTTTTAAGCGTTTAATTTAATTTAAAATTTAAAGAAAACTAAAGCACTTAACTGAACCAAAAAAATCACTATTCTTAAATATTCACTAAACGCACTTACGTTTGATTACACTCGCGGGCGGCATTTTTATACACTTGTATATAACACAAAAAAAACTAAGTGGCAAGAAATATACAACTTACTTGCTTTGATGTGGTGATTGGCCGAATTTGTTGTATATAGTTTGTGTTGTTGGTTGTGGTATGTGACAGAGTGTATGGCAGAGTGGTTTGGTGTTTGTAATTGCGGCAGTGCGTGAACAATATTGAGTTTTTTCTCCTTTTATTGTGTGGCAGCTTCTGGTGGTTTCATCCAAATTAGATTCTTTGAGATTCTTTTTCCAATTTTTGTTGTTGTGGACTGTATGCAGGTTCCTCTAGACGGGGAGATGGACCATGTAAATTCGAGCGTGGTGCTAACTTGGAGCGGCGGTGGCTCAAAAGCACGGCGGTCGAATTTGTGCTCGAAAATAGAAAATAAACAAGAAACGAGAATTCTCGTTATAAAAAAGTGGCCGTATATTTATATAAAATATAATTTATAAACAATTAGTTTACCTTGACGAATAATTGATGCGGTCGAAAAATCCTGGGCTGGCCGTGATGTGGTCGTGTCGACTGTCTCTGGAAAAGTAGACGGTTTTGCAATCGAGGACAACCGTTGAACCTGAAAATTATCCTCCGGTTTTAAGGGGAGGTGAACCCACACATGCACACCCCCATGCATGTATATGTGTGCTGACAAAACACGAATATGCATGCATGCCCACATAGGTGGGTGGGTTGGTGTGAGTTATTGGAAGGGCGCTAAAGTAACATTAGGGTGGCACATTTTTTAAGACTTTAGGCATCTCGCCTAAACATCCTATTAATAATTACCGCTCTTTAATGGACTGATTTTTTTCGGTTGGTTGTCCAGTTACCCGCCGTTTAGTGTAAACCGACTTTTATGAAAGCGGCCCTAAATTACTTAACTATATATAATAAATTTCAGTAACAACCATTTTTCAAATATTTTAGCCTCTAGGCAGTGCTGGAAAAAATATGAACAGAGGATTTAATAACTTAAACTAATTTAAGGTGGTCGAATTTCGACCACGGGATATACTAGTATATATTATAAGTCTAACAATGTTGTTGGTATATGTCCATCAAATCCAAGTTTTTTTATTGAAATATAGACCGAATCTGAAAGGAGTTGTGGCTCTGATGGTGGACTTTCAAACATTCCTAAGAACTGTTTTTGCCATCTCCTATTAATAATTACCGGGTTTTAATGGACTGATTTTTTTCGGTTGGTTGTCAAATTACCCGCTTTAGTGTAAACCGACATTTATGAAAGCGGCCCTAAATTACTTAACTATATATAATAAATTTCAGTAACAACCATTTTTCAAATATTTCAGCCTCTAGGCAGTGCTGGAAAAAATATGAACAGAGGGTTTAATAACTTAAACTAATTTAAGGTGGTCGAATTTCGACCACGGGATATACTAGTATATATTATAAGTCTAACAATGTTGTTGTTATATGTCCATCAAATCCAAATTTTTTTTTTGAAATATTGACCGAATCTGAAAGGAGTGGTGGCTCTGATGGTAGACTTTCAAACATTCCTAAGAACTGTTTTTGCCATCTCCTATTAATAATTACCGGTTTTTAATGGACTGATTTTTTTCGGTTGGTTGTCAAAATACCCGCCGTTTAGTGTGAACCGACTTTTATGAAGTCGGCCCTAAATTACTCAACTATATATAATAAATTTCAGTAACAAAGATTTCTCAAATATTTCGGCCTCTAGGCAGAGCTGGAAAAATATGAACAGAGGATTTAATAACTTAAACTAATTTAAGGTGGTCGAATTTCGACCACGGGATATACTAGTACAAGGTGGCGCAAAAGTAAGCTTCCGATGTTCAGCATATCGGTTGTGGCACCTGCAGTGTGTGCTGTTGCACCGTCTTGTTGGAACCACATGTTTTCCAATCCCAATTCATCAAGTTGCGGCAAAAAGAACTCGTTGATCATTGCTCTGTAGCGCTCACCATTCACAGTAACCGTTTGGCCCCGACCGGTTATTGGTCAAATAAATAGTCAGCAATATTCCGCGTTCTGGAGCAGTGTAGCGTAACATTGTTTATTAACGGGTATTTCGCATGTGTTTACTATACAAATGTCAAAACAGAACTGACTTTAGGGGCCAATCGCTAAATTTATAGCATTTTCTGATAAGAGGATTACTTTTGCGCAGTAACCGTTTTTCACCGACCGATTATTGGTCAAATAAATAGTCAGCAATATTCCGCGTTCTGGAGCAGTGTAGCGTAACATTGTTTATTAACGTGTATTTCGCATGTGTTTACTACACAAATGTCAAAACAGAACTGACTTCAGGGGCCAATCGCTAAATTTATAGCATTTTCTGATAGGAGGATTACTTCTGCGCCACCTTGTATATATTATAAGTCAAACAATATTGTTGGTATATGTCTATCAAACCCAAATTTTTTTATTGAAATATAGACCGAATCTGAAAGGAGTGGTGGCTCTGATGGTGGACTTTCAAACATTCCTGAGAACTGTTTTGGCCATCTCCTATTAATAATTACCGGTTTTTAATGGACTGATTTTTTTCGGTTGGTTGTCAAAATACCCGCCGTTTAGTGTGAACCGACTATTATGAAATCGGCCCTAAATTACTCAACTATATATAATAAATTTCAGTAACAAAGATTTCTCAAATATTTCGGCCTCTAGGCAGAGCTGGAAAAATATGAACAGAGGATTTAATAACTTAAACTAATTTAAGGTGTACGAATTTCGACCACGGGATATACTAGTATATATTATAAGTCTAACAATGTTGTTGGTATATGTCCATAAAATCCAAATTTTTTTTTTGAAATATAGACCGAATCTGAAAGGAGTTGTGGCTCTGATGGTGGACTTTCAAACATTATTAAGATCTGTTTTTGCCATCTCCTATTAATAATTACTGGTTTTTAATGAACTGATTTTTTTCGGTTGGTTGTCAAATTACCCGCCGTTTAGTGTGAACCGACTTTTATGAAAGCGGCCCTAAATTACTCAACTATACGAGGTGTGTTCAAAAAGTATCGCGAATTTTGTGTTTTTTCAAAAATTATTTATTTATTCATTAATATCTATATATATTCAAAGTAATCCTCATGAGATATTATACACTTGTGCCAACGGTTTTCCCAATCTTCGAAGCACTTCAAAAAATCATTTTTTTGTATCTTGTTCAGCTCCTCCTTCGATGCCGTCTTTATCTCGTCAAGAGAAGCGTAACGTCGTCCTTTCATGGGCCTGTTCAGTTTAGGGAACAAGAAAAAGTCACAGGGGGCCAGATCTGGGGAATACGGTGGCTGCGGCATCATTAGTGTGTTGTTTTTGGCCAAAAAGTCGCACACAAGCAACGATGCTTGAGCAGGGGCGTTATCGTGGTGCAAAAGCCAATTTTTGTTCTTCCACAAATCCGGGCGTTTCTGGCGGATTGCTTCGCGCAAATTGCGCATAACTTGCAGGTAATATTCCTTATTGACCGTTCTTCCCTGTGGCAAGAACTCATGATGCACCACGCCCCTGCAATCGAAGAAAACTGTCAGCAAAACTTTCACATTCGACCGAACTTGGCGCGCTTTTTTCGGTCTTGGTTCGTGCGGCAGCTTCCATTGAGATGATTGAGCTTTGGTTTCCACGTCATAACCATAAACCCACGATTCGACACCAGTTCTGACCCTCTGGAGCAAATTTGGGTCGTCGCGGACAGAGTTTAACAATGTTTATGCGATGCTGTTTTTGGTCACAATTGCGCAATTTTGGTACGAATTTTGCGTAAAAATCGAAGACGATCCAAAACACGTGCAAGCAAAGCAGCTGTCAACAATTAACTGAACATTCCCTCTAGTGCCTCTAGGCAGTGCTGGAAAAAATACGAACAGAGGATTTGATAACTTAAACTAATTTAAGGTGGTCGAATTTCGACCACGGGATATACTAGTAAATATATATTATAAGACTAACAGTGTTATTGTTATATGTCCATCAATCCACATTTTTTTTTTTGAAATATTGACCGAATCTGATAGGAGTGGTGGCTCTGATGGTGGCCTTTCAAACATTCCTAAGAACTATTTTTGCCATCTCCTATTAATAATTACCGGTTTTTAATGGACTAATTTTTTTCGGTTGGTTGTCAAATTACCCGCCGTTTAGTGTGAACCGACTTTTATGAAAGCGGCCCTAAGTTACTCAACTATATATAATAAATTTCAGTAACAAAGATTTCGGCCTCTAGGCAGAGCTGGAAAAATATGAACAGAGGATTTAATAACTTAAACTAATTGAAGGTGGTCGAATTTCGACCACGGGATATACTAGTATATATTGTAAGTCAAACAATGTTGTTGGTATATGTCTATCAAATCCAAATTTTTTATTGAAATATTGGCCGAATCTGAAAGGAGTGGTGGCTCTGATGGTGGACTTTCAAACATTCTTAAGAACTGTTTTTGCCATCTCCTATTAATAATTACCGGTTTTTAATGGACTGATTTTTTTCGGTTGGTTGTCAAATTACCCGCCGTTTAGTGTGAACCGACTTTTATGAAAGCGGCCCTAAATTACTCAACTATATATAATAAATTTCAGTAACAACCATTTTTCAAATATTTCAGCCTCTAGGCAGTGCTGGTAAAAATACGAACAGAGGATTTAATAACTTAAACTAATTTAAGGTGGTCGAATTTCGACCACGGGATATACTAGTATATATTATAAGTCTAATAATGTTGTTGGTATATGTCCATCGAATCCAAATTTTTTTTTTGAAATTTAGACCGAATCTGAAAGGAGTTGTTGCTCCGATGGTGGACTTTCAAACATTCCTGAGAACGGTTTTTGCCATCTCCTATTAATAATTACCGGTCTTTAATGGACTGATTTTTTTCGGTTGGTTGTCAAATTACCCGCCGTTTAGTGTGAACCGACTTTTATGAAATCGGCCCTAAATTACTCAACTATATATAATAAATTTCAGTAACAAAGATTTCTCAAATATTTCGGCCTCTAGGCAGAGCTGGAAAAATATGAACAGATGATTTAATAACTTAAACTAATTTAAGGTGGTCGAATTTCGACCACGGGATATACTAGTATATATTATAAGTCAAACAATGTTGTTGGTATATGTCTATCAAATCCAAATTTTTTTTATTGAAATATAGACCAAATCTGAAAGGAGTTGTGGCTCTCATAGTGGACTTTCAAACATTCCTAAGAACTGTTTTTGCCATCTCCTATTAATAATTACCGGTCTTTAATGGACCGATTTTTTTCGGTTGGTTGTAAAATTACCCGCCGTTTAGTGTGAACCGACTTTTATGAAATCGGCCCTAAGTTACTCAACTATATATAATAAATTCCAGTAACAAACATTTCTCAAATATTTCGGCCTCTAGGCAGTGCTGGAAAAAATATGAACAGAGGATTTAATAACTTAAACTAATTTAAGGTGTACGAATTTCGACCACGGGATATACTAGTATGTATATTATAAGTCTAACAATATTGTTGGTATATGTCTATCAAATCCAAATTTTTTTATTGAAATATAGACCGAATCTGAAAGGAGTGGTGGCTCTGATGGTGGACTTTCAAACATTCCTAAGAACTGTTTTGGCCATCTTCTATTAATAATTACCGGGTTTTAATGGACTGATTTTTTTCGGTTGGTTGTCAAATTACCCGCCGTTTAGTGTGAACCGACTTTTATGAAATCGGCCCTAAATTACTCAACTATATATAATAAATTTCAGTAACAAAGATTTCTCAAATATTTCGGCCTCTAGGCAGAGCTGGAAAAATATGAACAGAGGATTTAATAACTTAAACTAATTTAAGGTGGTCGAATTTCGACCACGGGATATACTAGTATATATTATAAGTCAAACAATGTTGTTGGTATATGTCTATCAAATCCAAATTTTTTTTATTGAAATATAGACCAAATCTGAAAGGAGTTGTGGCTCTGATAGTGGACTTTCAAACATTCCTAAGAACGGTTTTTGCCATCTCCTATTAATAATTACCGGTCTTTAATGGACTGATTTTTTTCGGTTGTTTGTCAAATTACCCGCCGTTTAGTGTGAACCGACTTTTATGAAATCGGCCCTAAATTACTCAACTATATATAATAAATTTCAGTAACAAAGATTTCTCAAATATTTCGGCCTCTAGGCAGAGCTGGAAAAATATGAACAGAGGATTTAATAACTTAAACTAATTTAAGGTGGTCGAATTTCGACCACGGGATATACTAGTATGTATTATAAGTCAAACAATGTTGTTGGTATATGTCTATCAAATCCAAATTTTTTTTATTGAAATATAGACCAAATCTGAAAGGAGTTGTGGCTCTGATAGTGGACTTTCAAACATTCCTAAGAACTGTTTTTGCCATCTTCTATTAATAATTACCGGTCTCTAATGGACCGATTTTTTTCGGTTGGTTGTAAAATTACCCGCCGTTTAGTGTGAACCGACTTTTATGAAATCGGCCCTAAGTTACTCAACTATATATAATAAATTCCAGTAACAAACATTTCTCAAATATTTCGGCCTCTAGACAGTGCTGGAAAAAATATGAACAGAGGATTTAATAGCTTAAACTAATTTAAGGTGTACGAATTTCGACCACGGGATAGACTAGTATGTATATTATAAGTCTAACAATATTGTTGGTATATGTCTATTAAATCCAAATTTTTTTATTGAAATATAGACCGAATCTGAAAGGAGTGGTGGCTCTGATGGTGGACTTTCAAACATTCCTAAGAACTGTTTTGGCCATCTCCTATTAATAATTACCGGTCTTTAATGGACTGATTTTTTTCGGTTGGTTGTCAAATTACCCGCCGTTTAGTGTGAACCGACTTTTATGAAATCGGCCCTAAATTACTCAACTATATATAATAAATTTCAGTAACAAAGATTTCTCAAATATTTCGGCCTCTAGGCAGAGCTGGAAAAATATGAACAGAGGATTTAATAACTTAAACTAATTTAAGGTGGTCGAATTTCGACCACGGGATATACTAGTATATATTATAAGTCAAACAATGTTGTTGGTATATGTCTATCAAATCCAAATTTTTTTTATTGAAATATAGACCAAATCTGAAAGGAGTTGTGGCTCTGATAGTGGACTTTCAAACATTCCTAAGAACTGTTTTTGCCATCTCCTATTAATAATTACCGGTCTTTAATGGACCGATTTTTTCGGTTGGTTGTAAAATTACCCGCCGTTTAGTGTGAACCGCATTTTTTTGAAAGCGGCCCTAAATTACTCAACTATATCTGTGTCGTTTTATGATAACAACTTAAGTCTACTCAAGAAATTAGACCAATCGAAACTTTTTCTGGCGATTTCAAATAACAAAACTGCTTCACAACTTAGCCAAGCCAGTTAGATTCAATCGTTTAAAAGCAAATTCAATTATTCAAAATCGCCAGAAAAAGTTTTGATTGGTCTAATTTCTTAAGTCGACTTAAGTTGTTATGATAAAACGACACAGATATATAATACATTTCAGTACCAACCTTTTCTCAAATATTTTAGTCTCTAGGCAGTGCTGGAAAAAATATGAACAGAGGATTTAATAACTTAAACTAATTTAAGGTGGTCGAATTTCGACCACGGGAGATACTAGTATATATTATAAGTCTAACAATGTTGTTGGTATATGTCCATCAAATCCAAATTTTTTTATTGAAGTATAGACCGAATCTGAAAGGAGTTGTGGCTCTGATGGTGGACTTTCAAACATTCCTAAGAACTGTTTTTGCCATCTCCTATTAATAATTACCGGGTTTTAATGGACTGATTTTTTTCGGTTGGTTGTCAAATTACCCGCCGTTTAGTGTGAACCGACTTTTATGAAAGCGGCCCTAAATTACTCAACTATATATAATAAATTTTAGTTCCAACCATTTTTCAAAATTACAGCCTCTAGGCAGCGCTGGAAAAAATATGAACAGAGGATTTAATAACTTAAACTAATTTAAGGTGGTCGAATTTCGACCACGGGATATACTAGTATATATTATAAGTCTAACAATTGTTGGTATATGTCCATCGAATCCAAATTTTTTTTTTTGAAATTTAGACCGAATCTGAAAGGAGTTGTGGCTCTGATGGTGGACTTTCAAACATTCCTAAGAACGGTTTTTGCCATCTCCTATTAATAATTACCGGTCTTTAATGGACTGATTTTTTTCGGTTGGTTGTCAAATTACCCGCCGTTTAGTGTGAACCGACTTTTATGAAATCGGCCCTAAATTATTCAACTATATATAATAAATTTCAGTAACAAAGATTTCTGAAATATTTCGGCCTCTAGGCAGAGCTGGAAAAATATGAACAGAGGATTTAATAACTTAAACTAATTTAAGGTGGTCGAATTTCGACCACGGGATATACTAGTATATATTATAAGTCAAACAATGTTGTTGGTATATGTCTATCAAATCCAAATTTTTTTATTGAAATATAGACCGAATCTGAAAGGAGTTGTGGCTCTGATAGTGGACTTTCAATCATTCCTAAGAACTGTTTTTGCCATCTCCTATTAATAATTATCGGTCTTTAATGTACCGATTTTTTTCGGTTGGTTGTCAAATTACCCGCCGTTTAGTGTGAACCGACTTTTATGAAATCGGCCCTAAGTTACTCAACTATATATAATAAATTCCAGTAACAAACATTTCTCAAATATTTCGGCCTCTAGGCAGTGCTGGAAAAAATATGAACAGAGGATTTAATAACTTAAACTAATTTAAGGTGTACGAATTTCGACCACGGGATATACTAGTATATATATTATAAGTCTAACAATATTGTTGGTATATGTCTATCAAATCCAAATTTTTTTATTGAAATATAGACCGAATCTGAAAGGAGTGGTGGCTCTGATGGTGGACTTTCAAACATTCTTAAGAACGGTTTTTGCCATCTCCTATTAATAATTACCGGTCTTTAATGGACTGATTTTTTTCGGTTGGTTGTCAAATTACCCGCCGGTTAGTGTGAACCGACTTTTATGAAATCGGCCCTAAGTTACTCAACTATATATAATAAATTCCAGTAACAAACATTTCTCAAATATTTCGGCCTCTAGGCAGTGCTGGAAAAAATATGAACAGAGGATTTAATAACTTAAACTAATTTAAGGTGTACGAATTTCGACCACGGGATATACTAGTATATATATTATAAGTCTAACAATATTGTTGGTATATGTCTATCAAATCCAAATTTTTTTATTGAAATATAGACCGAATCTGAAAGGAGTGGTGGCTCTGATGGTGGACTTTCAAACATTCTTAAGAACTGTTTTTGCCATCTCCTATTAATAATTACCGGTCTTTAATGGACCGATTTTTTTCGGTTGGTTGTAAAATTACCCGCCGTTTAGTGTGAACCGACTTTTATGAAATCGGCCCTAAGTTACTCAACTATATATAATAAATTCCAGTAACAAACATTTCTCAAATATTTCGGCCTCTAGGCAGTGCTGGAAAAAATATGAACAGAGGATTTAATAACTTAAACTAATTTAAGGTGTACGAATTTCGACCACGGGATATACTAGTATATATATTATAAGTCTAACAATATTGTTGGTATATGTCTATCAAATCCAAATTTTTTTATTGAAATATAGACCGAATCTGAAAGGAGTGATGGCTCTGATGGTGGACTTTCAAACATTCCTAAGAACTGTTTTGGCCATCTCCTATTAATAATTACCGGTCTTTAATGGACCGATTTTTTCGGTTGGTTGTAAAATTACCCGCCGTTTAGTGTGAACCGACTTTTATGAAATCGGCCCTAAGTTACTCAACTATATATAATAAATTCCAGCAACAAACATTTCTCAAATATTTCGGCCTCTAGGCAGTGCTGGAAAAAATATGAACAGAGGATTTAATAACTTAAACTAATTTAAGGTGGTCGAATTTCGACCACGGGATATACTAGTATATATTATAAGTCAAACAATGTTGTTGGTATATGTCTATCAAATCCAAATTTTTTTATTGAAATATAGACCGAATCTGAAAGGAGTTGTGGCTCTGATAGTGGACTTTCAATCATTCCTAAGAACTGTTTTTGCCATCTCCTATTAATAATTATCGGTCTTTAATGTACCGATTTTTTTCGGTTGGTTGTCAAATTACCCGCCGTTTAGTGTGAACCGACTTTTATGAAATCGGCCCTAAGTTACTCAACTATATATAATAAATTCCAGTAACAAACATTTCTCAAATATTTCGGCCTCTAGGCAGTGCTGGAAAAAATATGAACAGAGGATTTAATAACTTAAACTAATTTAAGGTGTACGAATTTCGACCACGGGATATACTAGTATATATATTATAAGTCTAACAATATTGTTGGTATATGTCTATCAAATCCAAATTTTTTTATTGAAATATAGACCGAATCTGAAAGGAGTGGTGGCTCTGATGGTGGACTTTCAAACATTCTTAAGAACTGTTTTTGCCATCTCCTATTAATAATTACCGGTCTTTAATGGACCGATTTTTTTCGGTTGGTTGTAAAATTACCCGCCGTTTAGTGTGAACCGACTTTTATGAAATCGGCCCTAAGTTATTCAACTATATATAATAAATTCCAGTAACAAACATTTCTCAAATATTTCGGCCTCTAGGCAGTGCTGGAAAAAATATGAACAGAGGATTTAATAACTTAAACTAATTTAAGGTGTACGAATTTCGACCACGGGATATACTAGTATATATATTATAAGTCTAACAATATTGTTGGTATATGTCTATCAAATCCAAATTTTTTTATTGAAATATAGACCGAATCTGAAAGGAGTGATGGCTCTGATGGTGGACTTTCAAACATTCCTAAGAACTGTTTTGGCCATCTCCTATTAATAATTACCGGTCTTTAATGGACCGATTTTTTCGGTTGGTTGTAAAATTACCCGCCGTTTAGTGTGAACCGACTTTTATGAAATCGGCCCTAAGTTACTCAACTATATATAATAAATTCCAGCAACAAACATTTCTCAAATATTTCGGCCTCTAGGCAGTGCTGGAAAAAATATGAACAGAGGATTTAATAACTTAAACTAATTTAAGGTGTACGAATTTCGACCACGGGATATACTAGTATGTATATTATAAGTCTAACAATATTGTTGGTATATGTCTATCAAATCCAAATTTTTTTATTGAAATATAGACCGTATCTGAAAGGAGTGGTGGCTCTGATGGTGGACTTTCAAACATTCCTAAGAACTGTTTTGGCCATCTTCTATTAATAATTACCGGGTTTTAATGGACTGATTTTTTTCGGTTGGTTGTCAAATTACCCGCCGTTTAGTGTGAACCGACTTTTATGAAAGCGGCCCTAAATTACTCAACTATACATAATAAATTTTAGTTCCAACCATTTTTCAAAATTACAGCCTCTAGGCAGCGCTGGAAGAAATACGAACAGAGGATTTAATAACTTAAACTAATTTAAGGTGGTCGAATTTCGACCACGGGATATACTAGTATATATTATAAGTCAAACAATGTTGTTGGTATATGTCTATCAAATCCAAATTTTTTTTATTGAAATATAGACCAAATCTGAAAGGAGTTGTGGCTCTGATAGTGGACTTTCAAACATTCCTAAGAACTGTTTTTGCCGTCTCCTATTAATAATTACCGGTCTTTAATGGACCGATTTTTTTCGGTTGGTTGTAAAATTACCCGCCGGTTAGTGTGAACCGTCTTTTATGAAAGCGGCCCTAAATTACTCAACTATATATAATACATTTCAGTACCAACCTTTTCTCAAATATTACAGCCTCTAGGCAGTGCTGGAAAAAATATGAACAGAGGATTTAATAACTTAAACTAATTTAAGGTGGTCGAATTTCGACCACGGGATATACTAATATATATTAAAAGTCTAACAATGTTGTTGGTATATGTCCATCAAATCCAAATTTTTTTATTGAAATATAGACCGAATCTGAAAGGAGTGGTGGTTCTGATGGTGGCCTTTCAAAAATTCCTAAGAACTGTTTTTGCCATCTCCTATTAATAATTACCGGTTTTAATGGACTGATTTTTTTCGGTTGGTTGTAAAATTACCCGCCGTTTAGTGTAAACCGACTTTTATGAAAGCGGCCCTAAATTACTTAACTATACATAATAAATTTCAGTAACAACCATTTTTCAAATATTTCAGTCTCTAGGCAGTGCTGGAAAAAATATGAACAGAGGATTTAATAACTTAAACTAATTTAAGGTGGTCGAATTTCGACCACGGGATATACTAGTATATATTATAAGTCTAACAATGTTGTTGGTATATGTCCATCAAATCCAAATTTTTTTATTGAAGTATAGACCGAATCTGAAAGGAGTTGTGGCTCTGTTGGTGGACTTTCAAACATTCCTAAGAACTGTTTTTGCCATCTCCTATTAATAATTACCGGGTTTTAATGGACTGATTTTTTTCGGTTGGTTGTCAAATTACCCGCCGTTTAGTGTGAACCGACTTTTATGAAAGCGGCCCTAAATTACTCAACTATATATAATAAATTTTAGTTCCAACCATTTTTCAAAATTACAGCCTCTAGGCAGCGCTGGAAAAAATACGAACAGAGGATTTAATAACTTAAACTAATTTAAGGTGTACGAATTTCGACCACGGGATATACTAGTATATATATTATAAGTCTAACAATATTGTTGGTATATGTCTATCAAATCCACATTTTTTTATTGAAATATAGACCGAATCTGAAAGGAGTTGTGGCTCTGATAGTGGACTTTCAATCATTCCTAAGGACTGTTTTTGCCATCTCCTATTAATAATTATCGGTCTTTAATGTACCGATTTTTTTCGGTTGGTTGTAAAATTACCCGCCGTTTAGTGTGAACCGACTTTTATGAAATCGGCCCTAAGTTACTCAACTATATATAATAAATTCCAGTAACAAACAT
Organism: Merzomyia westermanni; assembly: GCA_949987695.1. Taxonomy (NCBI): domain Eukaryota; kingdom Metazoa; phylum Arthropoda; class Insecta; order Diptera; family Tephritidae; genus Merzomyia; species Merzomyia westermanni. The sequence continues at coordinate 69,960,237 of OX465292.1, forward strand.
TTCTCAAGTATTTCGGCCTCTAGGCAGTGCTGGAAAAATATGAACAGAGGATTTAATAACTTAAACTAATTTAAGGTGGTCGAATTTCGACCACGGGATATACTAGTATATATTATAAGTCAAACAATGTTGTTGGTATATGTCTATCAAATCCAAATTTTTTTATTGAAATATAGACCGAATCTGAAAGGAGTTGTGGCTCTGATAGTGGACTTTCAATCATTCCTAAGAACTGTTTTTGCCATCTCCTATTAATAATTATCGGTCTTTAATGTACCGATTTTTTTCGGTTGGTTGTAAAATTACCCGCCGTTTAGTGTGAACCGACTTTTATGAAATCGGCCCTTAGTTACTCAACTATATATAATAAATTCCAGTAACAAACATTTCTCAAATATTTCGGCCTCTAGGCAGTGCTGGAAAAAATATGAACAGAGGATTTAATAACTTAAACTAATTTAAGGTGTACGAATTTCGACAACGGGATATACTAGTATATATATTATAAGTCTAACAATATTGTTGGTATATGTCTATCAAATCCAAATTTTTTTATTGAAATATAGACCGAATCTGAAAGGAGTGGTGGCTCTGATGGTGGACTTTCAATCATTCCTAAGAACTGTTTTTGCCATCTCCTATTAATAATTATCGGTCTTTAATGTACCGATTTTTTTCGGTTGGTTGTAAAATTACCCGCCGTTTAGTGTGAACCGACTTTTATGAAATCGGCCCTTAGTTACTCAACTATATATAATAAATTCCAGTAACAAACATTTCTCAAATATTTCGGCCTCTAGGCAGTGCTGGAAAAAATATGAACAGAGGATTTAATAACTTAAACTAATTTAAGGTGTACGAATTTCGACCACGGGATATACTAGTATATATTAAAAGTCTAACAATGTTGTTGGTATATGTCCATCAAATCCAAATTTTTTTATTGAAATATAGACCGAATCTGAAAGGAGTGGTGGTTCTGATGGTGGCCTTTCAAAAATTCCTAAGAACTGTTTTTGCCATCTCCTATTAATAATTACCGGTTTTAATGGACTGATTTTTTTCGGTTGGTTGTAAAATTACCCGCCGTTTAGTGTAAACCGACTTTTATGAAAGCGGCCCTAAATTACTTAACTATACATAATAAATTTCAGTAACAACCATTTTTCAAATATTTCAGTCTCTAGGCAGTGCTGGAAAAAATATGAACAGAGGATTTAATAACTTAAACTAATTTAAGGTGGTCGAATTTCGACCACGGGATATACTAGTATATATTATAAGTCTAACAATGTTGTTGGTATATGTCCATCAAATCCAAATTTTTTTATTGAAGTATAGACCGAATTTGAAAGGAGTGGTGGTTCTGATGGTGGCCTTTCAAAAATTCCTAAGAACTGTTTTTGCCATCTCCTATTAATAATTACCGGTTTTTAATGGACTGATTTTTTTCGGTTGGTTGTCAAATTACCCGCCGTTTAGTGTAAACCGACTTTTATGAAAGCGGCCCTAAATTACTTAACTATACATAATAAATTTCAGTAACAACCATTTTTCAAATATTTCAGTCTCTAGGCAGTGCTGGAAAAAATATGAACAGAGGATTTAATAACTTAAACTAATTTAAGGTGGTCGAATTTCGACCACGGGATATACTAGTATATATTATAAGTCTAACAATGTTGTTGGTATATGTCCATCAAATCCAAATTTTTTTATTGAAGTATAGACCGAATTTGAAAGGAGTTGTGGCTCTGATAGTGGACTTTCAATCATTCCTAAGAACTGTTTTTGCCATCTCCTATTAATAATTATCGGTCTTTAATGTACCAATTTTTTTCGGTTGGTTGTAAAATTACCCGCCGTTTAGTGTGAACCGACTTTTATGAAATCGGCCCTAAGTTACTCAACTATATATAATAAATTCCAGCAACAAACATTTCTCAAATATTTCGGCCTCTAGGCAGTGGTGGAAAAAATATGAAAAGAGGATTTAATAACTTAAACTAATTTAAGGTGTACGAATTTCGACCACGGGATATACTAGTATGTATATTATAAGTCTAACAATATTGTTGGTATATGTCTATCAAATCCAAATTTTTTTATTGAAATATAGACCGTATCTGAAAGGAGTGGTGGCTCTGATGGTGGACTTTCAAACATTCCTAAGAACTGTTTTGGCCATCTTCTATTAATAATTACCGGGTTTTAATGGACTGATTTTTTTCGGTTGGTTGTCAAATTACCCGCCGTTTAGTGTGAACCGACTTTTATGAAAGCGGCCCTAAATTACTCAACTATACATAATAAATTTTAGTTCCAACCATTTTTCAAAATTACAGCCTCTAGGCAGCGCTGGAAGAAATACGAACAGAGGATTTAATAACTTAAACTAATTTAAGGTGGTCGAATTTCGACCACGGGATATACTAGTATATATTATAAGTCAAACAATGTTGTTGGTATATGTCTATCAAATCCAAATTTTTTTTATTGAAATATAGACCAAATCTGAAAGGAGTTGTGGCTCTGATAGTGGACTTTCAAACATTCCTAAGAACTGTTTTTGCCGTCTCCTATTAATAATTACCGGTCTTTAATGGACCGATTTTTTTCGGTTGGTTGTAAAATTACCCGCCGTTTAGTGTGAACCGTCTTTTATGAAAGCGGCCCTAAATTACTCAACTATATATAATACATTTCAGTACCAACCTTTTCTCAAATATTACAGCCTCTAGGCAGTGCTGGAAAAAATATGAACAGAGGATTTAATAACTTAAACTAATTTAAGGTGGTCGAATTTCGACCACGGGATATACTAGTATATATTAAAAGTCTAACAATGTTGTTGGTATATGTCCATCAAATCCAAATTTTTTTATTGAAATATAGACCGAATCTGAAAGGAGTGGTGGTTCTGATGGTGGCCTTTCAAAAATTCCTAAGAACTGTTTTTGCCATCTCCTATTAATAATTACCGGTTTTAATGGACTGATTTTTTTCGGTTGGTTGTAAAATTACCCGCCGTTTAGTGTAAACCGACTTTTATGAAAGCGGCCCTAAATTACTTAACTATACATAATAAATTTCAGTAACAACCATTTTTCAAATATTTCAGTCTCTAGGCAGTGCTGGAAAAAATATGAACAGAGGATTTAATAACTTAAACTAATTTAAGGTGGTCGAATTTCGACCACGGGATATACTAGTATATATTATAAGTCTAACAATGTTGTTGGTATATGTCCATCAAATCCAAATTTTTTTATTGAAGTATAGACCGAATTTGAAAGGAGTGGTGGTTCTGATGGTGGCCTTTCAAAAATTCCTAAGAACTGTTTTTGCCATCTCCTATTAATAATTACCGGTTTTTAATGGACTGATTTTTTTCGGTTGGTTGTCAAATTACCCGCCGTTTAGTGTAAACCGACTTTTATGAAAGCGGCCCTAAATTACTTAACTATACATAATAAATTTCAGTAACAACCATTTTTCAAATATTTCAGTCTCTAGGCAGTGCTGGAAAAAATATGAACAGAGGATTTAATAACTTAAACTAATTTAAGGTGGTCGAATTTCGACCACGGGATATACTAGTATATATTATAAGTCTAACAATGTTGTTGGTATATGTCCATCAAATCCAAATTTTTTTATTGAAGTATAGACCGAATCTGAAAGGAGTTGTGGCTCTGTTGGTGGACTTTCAAACATTCCTAAGAACTGTTTTTGCCATCTCCTATTAATAATTACCGGGTTTTAATGGACTGATTTTTTTCGGTTGGTTGTCAAATTACCCGCCGTTTAGTGTGAACCGACTTTTATGAAAGCGGCCCTAAATTACTCAACTATATATAATAAATTTTAGTTCCAACCATTTTTCAAAATTACAGCCTCTAGGCAGCGCTGGAAAAAATACGAACAGAGGATTTAATAACTTAAACTAATTTAAGGTGTACGAATTTCGACCACGGGATATACTAGTATATATATTATAAGTCTAACAATATTGTTGGTATATGTCTATCAAATCCAAATTTTTTTATTGAAATATAGACCGAATCTGAAAGGAGTTGTGGCTCTGATAGTGGACTTTCAATCATTCCTAAGAACTGTTTTTGCCATCTCCTATTAATAATTATCGGTCTTTAATGTACCGATTTTTTTCGGTTGGTTGTAAAATTACCCGCCGTTTAGTGTGAACCGACTTTTATGAAATCGGCCCTAAGTTACTCAACTATATATAATAAATTCCAGTAACAAACATTTCTCAAATATTTCGGCCTCTAGGCAGTGCTGGAAAAATATGAACAGAGGATTTAATAACTTAAACTAATTTAAGGTGGTCGAATTTCGACCACGGGATATACTAGTATATATTATAAGTCAAACAATGTTGTTGGTATATGTCTATCAAATCCAAATTTTTTTATTGAAATATAGACCGAATCTGAAAGGAGTTGTGGCTCTGATAGTGGACTTTCAATCATTCCTAAGAACTGTTTTTGCCATCTCCTATTAATAATTATCGGTCTTTAATGTACCAATTTTTTTCGGTTGGTTGTAAAATTACCCGCCGTTTAGTGTGAACCGACTTTTATGAAATCGGCCCTAAGTTACTCAACTATATATAATAAATTCCAGTAACAAACATTTCTCAAATATTTCGGCCTCTAGGCAGTGCTGGAAAAATATGAACAGAGGATTTAATAACTTAAACTAATTTAAGGTGGTCGAATTTCGACCACGGGATATACTAGTATATATTATAAGTCAAACAATGTTGTTGGTATATGTCTATCAAATCCAAATTTTTTTATTGAAATATAGACCGAATCTGAAAGGAGTTGTGGCTCTGATAGTGGACTTTCAATCATTCCTAAGAACTGTTTTTGCCATCTCCTATTAATAATTATCGGTCTTTAATGTACCGATTTTTTTCGGTTGGTTGTAAAATTACCCGCCGTTTAGTGTGAACCGACTTTTATGAAATCGGCCCTTAGTTACTCAACTATATATAATAAATTCCAGTAACAAACATTTCTCAAATATTTCGGCCTCTAGGCAGTGCTGGAAAAAATATGAACAGAGGATTTAATAACTTAAACTAATTTAAGGTGTACGAATTTCGACCACGGGATATACTAGTATATATATTATAAGTCTAACAATATTGTTGGTATATGTCTATCAAATCCAAATTTTTTTATTGAAATATAGACCGAATCTGAAAGGAGTGGTGGCTCTGATGGTGGACTTTCAATCATTCCTAAGAACTGTTTTTGCCATCTCCTATTAATAATTATCGGTCTTTAATGTACCGATTTTTTTCGGTTGGTTGTAAAATTACCCGCCGTTTAGTGTGAACCGACTTTTATGAAATCGGCCCTTAGTTACTCAACTATATATAATAAATTCCAGTAACAAACATTTCTCAAATATTTCGGCCTCTAGGCAGTGCTGGAAAAAATATGAACAGAGGATTTAATAACTTAAACTAATTTAAGGTGTACGAATTTCGACCACGGGATATACTAGTATATATTAAAAGTCTAACAATGTTGTTGGTATATGTCCATCAAATCCAAATTTTTTTATTGAAATATAGACCGAATCTGAAAGGAGTGGTGGTTCTGATGGTGGCCTTTCAAAAATTCCTAAGAACTGTTTTTGCCATCTCCTATTAATAATTACCGGTTTTAATGGACTGATTTTTTTCGGTTGGTTGTAAAATTACCCGCCGTTTAGTGTAAACCGACTTTTATGAAATCGGCCCTAAGTTACTCAACTATATATAATAAATTCCAGCAACAAACATTTCTCAAATATTTCGGCCTCTAGGCAGTGCTGGAAAAATATGAACAGAGGATTTAATAACTTAAACTAATTTAAGGTGGTCGAATTTCGACCACGGGATATACTAGTATATATTATAAGTCAAACAATGTTGTTGGTATATGTCTATCAAATCCAAATTTTTTTATTGAAATATAGACCGAATCTGAAAGGAGTTGTGGCTCTGATAGTGGACTTTCAATCATTCCTAAGAACTGTTTTTGCCATCTCCTATTAATAATTATCGGTCTTTAATGTACCGATTTTTTTCGGTTGGTTGTAAAATTACCCGCCGTTTAGTGTGAACCGACTTTTATGAAATCGGCCCTTAGTTACTCAACTATATATAATAAATTCCAGTAACAAACATTTCTCAAATATTTCGGCCTCTAGGCAGTGCTGGAAAAAATATGAACAGAGGATTTAATAACTTAAACTAATTTAAGGTGTACGAATTTCGACCACGGGATATACTAGTATATATATTATAAGTCTAACAATATTGTTGGTATATGTCTATCAAATCCAAATTTTTTTATTGAAATATAGACCGAATCTGAAAGGAGTGGTGGCTCTGATGGTGGACTTTCAAACATTCTTAAGAACTGTTTTTGCCATCTCCTATTAATAATTACCGGTCTTTAATGGACCGATTTTTTTCGGTTGGTTGTAAAATTACCCGCCGTTTAGTGTGAACCGACTTTTATGAAATCGGCCCTAAGTTACTCAACTATATATAATAAATTCCAGTAACAAACATTTCTCAAATATTTCGGCCTCTAGGCAGTGCTGGAAAAAAATGAACAGAGGACTTAATAACTTAAACTAATTTAAGGTGTGCGAATTTCGACCACGGGATATACTAGTATATATATTATAAGTCTAACAATATTGTTGGTATATGTCTATCAAATCCAAATTTTTTTATTGAAATATAGGCCGAATCTGAAAGGAGTGATGGCTCTGATGGTGGACTTTCAAACATTCCTAAGAACTGTTTTGGCCATCTCCTATTAATAATTACCAGTCTTTAATGGACCGATTTTTTCGGTTGGTTGTAAAATTACCCGCCGTTTAGTGTGAACCGACTTTTATGAAATCGGCCCTAAGTTACTCAACTATATATAATAAATTCCAGTAACAAACATTTCTCAAATATTACAGCCTCTAGGCAGTGCTGGAAAAAATATGAACAGAGGATTTAATAACTTAAACTAATTTAAGGTGGTCGAATTTCGACCACGGGATATACTAGTATATATTATAAGTCTAACAATGTTGTTGGTATATGTCCATCAAATCCAAATTTTTTTTATTGAAATATAGACCAAATCTGAAAGGAGTTGTGGCTCTGATAGTGGACTTTCAATCATTCTGTTTACGCGACATCGGCAGCCACACGTCCCAATCCTCAAAACCATAATATTCGTTATACCCATATTGCATGAATTGTACTTAAAATAATAGTCGTATACATATTTTCTATGAATTGTAAATAATTTCATTATAACGCGTGTATTATATCACATTATATTTTATTGTTATTACATTATTTACTCATCACAACTTATGAATTCACCTTTAGATTTAAGTGTTAAAATTGGAACGATTTGGGACGTGTGGCAACCACGCGTAAATCACCCCACACCAATTCGCCGCACAGCTGACAGCTAGTCGGCTATCATTTTTTCTCCTTTTACTTATTGCATTGTAATTGGTTTGCACCGGTGTTATTATAATTTTTTCCTTTAAGAAACACCTGCTTTTCTCTTTGTTTTCTTTATGCAAATAAAAACCCGTGTAAATAAAATCTAATATAAAAGGCAGTTTCGAGCCGTGAAAAATATAACTAAATACATATATTATACCTCGCTGTGAAAGTGCATCAGAGATTTGTGAAATAAATATAAAATACCACTGAAAAAACCTGGTACATCTATATAATTTAACGCAAAGCGTATTTAACTATATCAAATATATATATATAAATATATTCACTAAACTTGAATATAAAAGTTGAAGTTTGCTACAAGCCATAAACAAATACCACAATTTATAGAAGCTGATTCTTGGCAGAGCCCCAAAAACCCCATTATTCAGAGTAAGTACCACACAATTATACATGGTCCTTCTTCGCCATTGAAGAAACCAGCCCCTGCCCATATAATATATAATATATAAAATTATAATCCCCAAATTTCCTTGTCGCCTCCCGCCAAAAAAATAAATTGTCCCGCCAAAAGTGTCAATAAAGTCAAAGGCAAATCCCCTAAAGTGAAATTTTACATACATATATGTACATATTCTCACAAACCTAAAACATTGCCCTTTATGAACCTGTGTCCCTTGCGGTATAACTTGGACATATATACATACGTTTATATCATTGGCGACAACCCAGCAGTAAATTGACACGTGCATACCAAAGTTGCGATACCCAGTAGAAAAAAAATCTCGTCCGGTCAAATTGTCCCAGACTACTCCCTTTTGGCCCATAGAAAAAAAAAACTCCCTTTTATCACTTCCTTTCAAAAAAAAAGCAGCGGTAGCTAACAACTAGCCCGAAACTAATCCATTGGACCAATCTCTTGTGAATATAATTAGCGGCAGCTAAAAAATTTCCCAAAATTCCAAAAATTAAATTAAGCAAGTCCCTATTTAGAATGACTACCGTGGCTGAAAATAAGTTTATATCCGAAACCGATAATTTTACGGATTACTGTACTCGGTTCCGCTCAACCCCTATACAAGATAATACCGAGGCAGCCCTAAAATTGAAAGACAAGAATATCGATATATTTTGGTCTAGAGTACAGAGCGCCTACGACTTGATAGTAGAAACCGACGACCAGGACCTCCCCGACGACTTCAAGTCCGCCGCTTTCGGTAAATACCGAGCCTGCCTCATAGCTTATGAGGACACTAAAGCACAAATAGGCGACCAACTCCAACTCAAGGAATTGAGTAATCCCGCGCCTCCTGTGCAAACCCAACCCCCCTCAGAGTCCTCCCATATGAACCTGAAAGTCCCCCCATGTGATACAGAAGTATTTTATGGAGGGTATGATCAATGGCCGTCTTTCCGTGACATGTTCACGGCGGTGTATATCAACCACTCCAAACTCTCAAGTGCCCAAAAACTGTATCACCTCAGACAGAAGACTAAAGGTAAGGCAGGCCAAATAGTGGAACAATTCCCTCTAAGTGACGACAACTTTGCCCTAGCATGGGAAGCCCTCAAGTCACGTTATGAAAACAAAAGAGTCCTGGTCGATAATCAAATCCGAGTCCTCATGAATCTAAAACCGATTCAATCGGAGAATAGTGAGGATATTCAAAAATTACAATCCTCTGTAAACAACGCTCTCCAAATCTTAGCGACACAACAAGTCGAGACCTCTAGTTGGGATCCCATATTAATATATCTGGTAACCTCAAAGCTTCCAGAAAATACAGTTGCCCTGTGGGAGCAATCATTAAGCTCTAGAAGAGACCTTCCGAACTGGTCCCAAATGAACCAGTTTCTGACTACTCGCTACGAGATAGTGGAAAGGGTGGATCAATGGCGCCCGGCCAAACCCCGATACAATCCACCCTCCACAAACTTCTCAAGGCCTCTCCCCAGTCAGAACAACCCCCAGTTCAGGCAGTCTCAACCCCAAAACCACAGCAACAAACCTCCGACACATACAAAATCCCACGCTACAGAACAGCAGCGATTTTATAACTGTAAATTATGCAGACAGTCCACTCATACCCTACAAAGCTGTTTGCGGTATAAAAAGTTGCCAATCTCAGAACGCAGAAAATTCGTAAGAGACAATAATATCTGCGAGAATTGTTTAGCCCAAACCCATCTCTCAAAAGACTGCCAAAGCACGAGAACGTGCATGCACTGCCAAGGCCGGCATAACACCACCCTTCACGACACAGCAAACCCCAGTACCAGTTCCGGAATTCAAAGGACCAGATGCCAGGTAGCAACGATAGGAGCCAGCACTCCAAGGCTTCAGGACGTCAGCCAAGCGGTACCCCAGGAAGGAGATCCCTCTGCACCCAAAGCATCCCAAGTACAATCATTCCATGCTGAAAATGATAGCAAAATTATACTCCCTACAGCAATTGTCTTGGTAGAACATAGAGGGGACCTATTCAAGCTTCGAGCCTTAGTTGACCAAGGCTCCGAAAGAAGCTTCATATCCGCCAAAGCTCAGACGAGACTCGGGCTTCCCTATACCCACTCCCTGTTTGAAATATCGGGTATGGGAGGCGGAGTGGTACAGACCTCTAATAAGCTGTGCTCGTTGACCCTCGTCTCAAATGACAAAAAGGTGAAGATAAACGCCCAGGCAATAGTGCTACCCCGGCTAACTTGGCAACTCCCAACCCTCAGGCTAAATGAGAACCAAATGCGCAAATGGTCCCATCTCAAACTAGAGGACCAGAACACTCAGAACCCATCCCAAATCGATCTGGTATTGGGCAGTGATCTAATCCCAAAAATAATGCTGAATGGCATCGAAAAGATCTCTCCCAGCCTGCTAGCCCAAAACACAATCTTTGGATGGATCATAAGTGGCCAAACTCCCGAAAAGGTTGGAGCCCATTCCTCCCAAGTGTGGGAAATCTCAAACGTTCAGCTGAATGAACAGCTTAGACAGTTCTGGGAAATCGAGGAGATACCCAGAACCCGAGTGGAAACCCCCGAGGATCAAATGTGCGAAGAGTTTTATAAAAGCACAACCACTCGAATGGATGACGGTCGATATATGGTTCGGCTTCCTTTTAAACCATCATTCCCGAACGATATCGACCTAGGCCAATCTCGTACTGCTGCCCTACGACAGTTCCATGGCATGGAACGCTCTCTCTCAAAAAAGGGCGAGCTCAAACAGCAGTACGACCAGGTACTCGAAGAATACCTGTGCCTAGGCCACATGGAAGAATGCAGTCCCAATGAGATGGAATCTCGAGGAAAATACTGCTCTTTCTATCTCCCTCACCATGCAGTCGTAAGGCCAGACAAAAAGACAACAAAAGTCAGAGTTGTGTTCAATGCTTCTAAGAAGTCAGGGTCCGGTCACTCCCTTAATGATGTTCTATGTACCGGCCCAACCCTCCAACCCGATCTCCGACTTATGTTGCTCAAGTGGCGGACATATAAATATGTGTTTAATGGCGATGTTGAGAAAATGTACCGCCAGATTCTCTTACACCCCGATGACCAAGACTACCAACGGATAATATTCCGAACTCCCGAAACCAGTCCAATAAAGGACTTCAAATTGAAAACGGTCACCTTTGGGGTGAACTGTGCTCCCTTCCTGGCTATTCGCACTCTACACGAGCTGTCGAAAGACATAGCCGATTCCCATCCCCGCGCAGCCCCAATACTAAAGTCCGAGACGTATGTAGACGACATTTTATCCGGCAGCCATGATCTCCCATCAGCCGAGCAATCCCTAAACGAGACTATTAATGCTCTCAACTCAGCCGGCTTCCCCTTGTAAAAGATCACGGCAAACCATCCGGAAATACTCAGGAAAATTCCCAAGGCGGACTTACTTGAAACCGACTTCCTCGAATTCGAGAAAAGTAGTACCGCCAAAACCCTTGGAATTCAATGGAATGCGCTCTCGGACACATTCTCATATACTGTGGACTCAGATCCAGCCTCAACGGCAGCCACCAAGCGGCAGATACTCTCCTCTATTGCGAAACTTTTCGACCCCGCAGGGTGGCTGACGCCAGTCATGATACAGGCAAAAATCCTGATGCAAGAATTGTGGTTGGACGGAACTGATTGGGATGAACGGGTCAAACCGATACGGCTCATAAAATGGACGCAATTCTCAACAAATCTGCAGTCAATCGCAGAGATACAAGTCCCCCGATGGATTAATTTCGCCCCGGCCCACATAGTCGAGCTCCATGGCTTCTGCGACGCCTCGGAAAAGGCTTATTGCGCAACCCTTTATGTGCGAACTACTGTCGGCACCCAAGTTTACTCTCACCTCCTTGTGTCCAAAGGCAAAGTGGCTCCTCTCAAAACTATAAGCCTGCCACGCCTGGAACTATGCGGAGCTCTCTTATTAGCCAAATTAATCGCGGTAGTTCAACCCCATCTCGGCCTCACTCGAAGAAAGTTGACTATGTGGTCTGACTCTGAAATCGTGTTAGCCTGGCTCGAAAAGCCACCTCACTCATGGAAGACCTATGTCTCCAATCGAACCGCCCAGATTATAGACCTCGTAGGTAATGTCCCGTGGCGGCACGTACGAAGCAAAGATAACCCCGCGGATCTGGGAACCCGATGTTGTACGCCAGCCGATCTCGCCAAGTCTGCCCTCTGGTGGAATGGTCCAGAGTGGCTTTCACAACCCCCCGAAGCCTTGCCCCAACCAACAGTTCGCAACGTCGCCCCCCCAGAGGCACGTAAAATAGAAGCCCTCTATGTTACGGAAGAGAGTGAGGATCTCTTAGATCGATTCTCTTCCTACCCTCGTGCTTTACGTGTCATAGCGTATGTTCTCAAGTTTGTACGTCGGCTAAAAGACGCGGTGAACGGTATTAATGACCCCACCGAACCCTCTCTAACTCACGCCGATCTCAAAAGATCGAAACATCGTCTCATCATAATGGCCCAAACTCGATACTTCGCTCCTGAAAAATCATGTCTGGAGGACTCAAAACCAATCTCGAAACGAAGCTCCCTACTCGTACTCAATCCCTTCCTAGACAAGAGTGGAGTCCTACGAGTAAATGGCCGATTAGCCCACGCAACCCTCACTTACAATGAGCGCCATCCCATTATCCTACCCGAAAAGTCGCGCCTCTGTACTCTATATATGCGATTCCTTCACGAAATGCTCCTACATGCGGAGGCTCGTCTCATGCAACAAATGTTAAGGCAAGAATTCTACATTGCCCGTCTCAAACCAATTATCAAAAGGTGCATTTTCCAGTGCAAAGTCTGCATCACTCACAAACAACAAACGCGATCCCAAATAATGGCGGCCTTGCCCCCCGAGAGATGTGGATTCGCGCCCCCCTTCACCACGACTGGTGTAGATTTCGCTGGCCCCTTCCAACTTAAAGCATCCATGCTCCGATCCCATACCCTCGTAAAGGGCTATGTGGCCGTCTTTGTCTGTTTTACCACCAAAGCGGTCCACCTGGAATTATGCTCAGACCTAACCAGCAAGGCTTTTCTTGCCGCCTTCGCCCGATTTGTAGGACGCCGAGGATACCCGAATCAGATGATGAGCGACAACGGCAAAACATTCATCGGCGCCAAGCGTGCTACCGAACTGGAATTCGTAACGTTCCTGAAAGAAGTATCGACGGATATCGTACAGAAGTACGCCCCCCAAGGAATCAATTGGAAGTTCATACCCCCCGGCGCACCTAACATGGGCGGATTATGGGAATCCGCTGTCAAAAGCTTTAAAACACACTTTAAAAAGGTCGCCGGAACCCACAGCTTTACCTTCGAGGAGTTCTCGACTTTATTAATTCGGATAGAGGCCGTACTTAACTCTCGTCCCATCTCCCAGCTTTCTCAGGACCCGAATGACCTCACCGCCCTCACGCCAGGTCATTTTCTTCGAGGAGCACCAATGCTCTCGCTTCCCGAACCGAATCACGAAAATCTCTCTCTGATAAATAGGTGGGAACGACTGAAAGTTCTGCATCATCAGTTCAGCAAACGCTGGAAAACTGATTACCTCACCGACCTTCAAAAGCGTTACCGTTGGAAAAATGCTCAAGCTCCCCCGAAAATTGGCGACCTAGTCATCATTAAAGAAGACAACTTACCTCCCACCGAGTGGCGACTAGGTCGACTGGAAACCTTACACGCAGGACGAGACGGACACATTCGTGTCGTAGACGTCCGCACCCAGAATGGGAGTTTGACTAGACCTCTCACGAAACTGTGCTTTCTACCGTCGTCTGAGAGTGACGAGGGCCCTCAGTGCCCACTCCCAGCTCCCTAACTTAATACAGTCCATAATGCTCGTGCTATCGTAAACTCCCAGACAACAACTTAAGCATTCCCAAAACTTATGCTTACTCCCAAGCGTATAACTAATATCCACATATATTACTCTCTCTTTTCAACAGATGGATCGTCAACGCCCTCCGGTCCCAACACCACGCCGCTCATTGGCATCGCAAGTGACCCTGCCCGCAGCCCGTCCGCGCCGTAGCGAACCCGTACCGGATTACCGGAAATGTAAATTGTGCATGCGTCATCACGCGCTGCTGATGTGCCCTGTGTTCACGGCCATGCAGCCGCAACAACGCTTCTTGGTCGCTAGGGCACATCAGTATTGCACCAACTGCTTAGCGCTGTCCCATCGCACCAACCAGTGCACCTCCACAGAAAGCTGCCGGGTCTGCGGGCAGCATCACCACACATTCCTTCATCGGGACACCGGAGGTCGCCAACCCGCGTATGTCGCACCACCTGTAGCGGAAGTACCTCTGACACCACGCCACCACGAACCGCGTCGTCGAGCAGCAAGTCGCCGTCGCCGTCTTCCACCACAGCCTCCCAGGGCTAATGGTCGTGCTCCAAATACACGTCAACCATCACAACCAACCAGCGTCGGGGATCGCACCATCCGGTGCACCGCAACCGGCTTACGCACAGCCACGTATAAAAATAAGGTGGGGCGGATCCTTATTCAGGAAGCAGTTCGTGCCTTGCAGGAGTTGCAGCATACACTAGGCGCTTAGTACGCCTAGGGGAGGCAGAATGTTTACGCGACATCGGCAGCCACACGTCCCAATCCTCAAAACCATAATATTCGTTATACCCATATTGCATGAATTGTACTTAAAATAATAGTCGTATACATATTTTCTATGAATTGTAAATAATTTCATTATAACGCGTGTATTATATCACATTATATTTTATTGTTATTACATTATTTACTCATCACAACTTATGAATTCACCTTTAGATTTAAGTGTTAAAATTGGAACGATTTGGGACGTGTGGCAACCACGCGTAAATCACCCCACACCAATTCGCCGCACAGCTGACAGCTAGTCGGCTATCATTTTTTCTCCTTTTACTTATTGCATTGTAATTGGTTTGCACCGGTGTTATTATAATTTTTTCCTTTAAGAAACACCTGCTTTTCTCTTTGTTTTCTTTATGCAAATAAAAACCCGTGTAAATAAAATCTAATATAAAAGGCAGTTTCGAGCCGTGAAAAATATAACTAAATACATATATTATACCTCGCTGTGAAAGTGCATCAGAGATTTGTGAAATAAATATAAAATACCACTGAAAAAACCTGGTACATCTATATAATTTAACGCAAAGCGTATTTAACTATATCAAATATATATATATAAATATATTCACTAAACTTGAATATAAAAGTTGAAGTTTGCTACAAGCCATAAACAAATACCACAATTTATAGAAGCTGATTCTTGGCAGAGCCCCAAAAACCCCATTATTCAGAGTAAGTACCACACAATTACACACATTCCTAAGAACTGTTTTTGCCATCTCCTATTAATAATTATCGGTCTTTAATGTACGGATTTTTTTTGGTTGGTTGTAAAATTACCCGCCGTTTAGTGTGAACCGACTTTTATGAAATCGGCCCTAAGTTACTCAACTATATATAATAAATTCCAGTAACAAACATTTCTCAAATATTACAGCCTCTAGGCAGTGCTGGAAAAAATATGAACAGAGGATTTAATAACTTAAACTAATTTAAGGTGGTTGAATTTCGACCACGGGATATACTAGTATATGTTATAAGTCAAACAATGTTGTTGGTATATGTCTATCAAATCCAAATTTTTTTTATTGAAATATAGACCAAATCTGAAAGGAGTGGTGGTTCTGATGGTGGCCTTTCAAAAATTCCTAAGAACTGTTTTTGCCATCTCCTATTAATAATTACCGGTTTTTAATGGACTGATTTTTTTCGGTTGGTTGTCAAATTACCCGCCGTTTAGTGTAAACCGACTTTTATGAAAGCGGCCCTAAATTACTTAACTATACATAATAAATTTCAGTAACAACCATTTTTCAAATATTTCAGTCTCTAGGCAGTGCTGGAAAAAATATGAACAGAGGATTTAATAACTTAAACTAATTTAAGGTGGTCGAATTTCGACCACGGGATATACTAGTATATATTATAAGTCTAACAATGTTGTTGGTATATGTCCATCAAATCCAAATTTTTTTATTGAAGTATAGACCGAATCTGAAAGGAGTTGTGGCTCTGATGGTGGACTTTCAAACATTCCTAAGAACTGTTTTTGCCATCTCCTATTAATAATTACCGGGTTTTAATGGACTGATTTTTTTCGGTTGGTTGTCAAATTACCCGCCGTTTAGTGTGAACCGACTTTTATGAAAGCGGCCCTAAATTACTCAACTATATATAATAAATTTTAGTTCCAACCATTTTTCAAAATTACAGCCTCTAGGCAGTGCTGGAAAAAATACGAACAGAGGATTTAATAACTTAAACTAATTTAAGGTGGTCGAATTTCGACCACGGGATATACTAGTATATATTATAAGTCTAACAATGTTGTTGGTATATGTCCATCAAATCCAAATTTTTTTATTGAAGTATAGACCGAATCTGAAAGGAGTTGTGGCTCTGATGGTGGACTTTCAAACATTCCTAAGAACTGTTTTTGCCATCTCCTATTAATAATTACCGGGTTTTAATGGACTGATTTTTTTCGGTTGGTTGTCAAATTACCCGCCGTTTAGTGTGAACCGACTTTTATGAAAGCGGCCCTAAATTACTTAACTATACATAATAAATTTCAGTAACAACCATTTTTCAAATATTTCAGTCTCTAGGCAGTGCTGGAAAAAATACGAACAGAGGATTTAATAACTTAAACTAATTTAAGGTGGTCGAATTTCGACCACGGGATATACTAGTATATATTATAAGTCAAACAATGTTGTTGGTATATGTCTATCAAATCCAAATTTTTTTATTGAAATATAGACCGAATCTGAAAGGAGTTGTGGCTCTGATAGTGGACTTTCAATCATTCCTAAGAACTGTTTTTGCCATCTCCTATTAATAATTATCGGTCTTTAATGTACCGATTTTTTTCGGTTGGTTGTAAAATTACCCGCCGTTTAGTGTGAACCGGCTTTTATGAAATCGGCCCTAAGTTACTCAACTATATATAATAAATTCCAGTAACAAACATTTCTCAAATATTTCGGCCTCTAGGCAGTGCTGGAAAAAATATGAACAGAGGATTTAATAACTTAAACCATACTCCACGTCACAGAGAGCAGACGTGTTAATAAAATTGCTACAATCCTGAAGATGATTGCCGTTGAGCAGTCGAAATATATTGATTTTAACAAAAAAATCAAAATGTGTTTTTAATTTTTATAATTATTGAACACGGACCTCAAGCCAGCAAAGAAATACAAAATTAAACTAATTTAAGGTGTACGAATTTCGACCACGGGATATACTAGTATATATATTATAAGTCTAACAATATTGTTGGTATATGTCTATCAAATCCAAATTTTTTTATTGAAATATAGACCGAATCTGAAAGGAGTGGTGGCTCTGATGGTGGACTTTCAAACATTCTTAAGAACTGTTTTTGCCATCTCCTATTAATAATTACCGGTCTTTAATGGACCGATTTTTTTCGGTTGGTTGTAAAATTACCCGAAGTTTAGTGTGAACCGACTTTTATGAAATCGGCCCTAAGTTACTCAACTATGTATAATAAATTCCAGTAACAAACATTTCTCAAATATTTCCGCCTCTAGGCAGTGCTGGAAAAAATATGAACAGAGGATTTAATAACTTAAACTAATTTAAGGTGTACGAATTTCGACCACGGGATATACTAGTATATATATTATAAGTCTAACAATATTGTTGGTATATGTCTATCAAATCCAAATTTTTTTATTGAAATATAGACCGAATCTGAAAGGAGTGATGGCTCTGATGGTGGACTTTCAAACATTCCTAAGAACTGTTTTGGCCATCTCCTATTAATAATTACCGGTCTTTAATGGACCGATTTTTTCGGTTGGTTGTAAAATTACCCGCCGTTTAGTGTGAACCGACTTTTATGAAATCGGCCCTAAGTTACTCAACTATATATAATGAATTCCAGCAACAAACATTTCTCAAATATTTCGGCCTCTAGGCAGTGCTGGAAAAAATATGAACAGAGGATTTAATAACTTAAACTAATTTAAGGTGTACGAATTTCGACCACGGGATATACTAGTATGTATATTATAAGTCTAACAATATTGTTGGTATATGTCTATCAAATCCAAATTTTTTTATTGAAATATAGACCGAATCTGAAAGGAGTGGTGGCTCTGATGGTGGACTTTCAAACATTCCTAAGAACTGTTTTGGCCATCTTCTATTAATAATTACCGGGTTTTAATGGACTGATTTTTTTCGGTTGGTTGTAAAATTACCCGCCGTTTAGTGTGAACCGACTTTTATGAAAGCGGCCCTAAATTACTCAACTATACATAATAAATTTTAGTTCCAACCATTTTTCAAAATTACAGCCTCTAGGCAGCGCTGGAAAAAATACGAACAGAGGATTTAATAACTTAAACTAATTTAAGGTGGTCGAATTTCGACCACGGGATATACTAGTATATATTATAAGTCAAACAATGTTGTTGGTATATGTCTATCAAATCCAAATTTTTTTTATTGAAATATAGACCAAATCTGAAAGGAGTTGTGGCTCTGATAGTGGACTTTCAAACATTCCTAAGAACTGTTTTTGCCATCTCCTATTAATAATTACCGGTCTTTAATGGACCGACTTTTTTCGGTTGGTTGTAAAATTACCCGCCGTTTAGTGTGAACCGACTTTTATGAAAGCGGCCCTAAATTACTCAACTATATATAATACATTTCAGTACCAACCTTTTCTCAAATATTACAGCCTCTAGGCAGTGCTGGAAAAAATATGAACAGAGGATTTAATAACTTAAACTAATTTAAGGTGGTCGAATTTCGACCACGGGATATACTAGTATATATTATAAGTCTAACAATGTTGTTGGTATATGTCCATCAAATCCAAATTTTTTTATTGAAATATAGACCGAATCTGAAAGGAGTGGTGGTTCTGATGGTGGCCTTTCAAAAATTCCTAAGAACTGTTTTTGCCATCTCCTATTAATAATTACCGGTTTTTAATGGACTGATTTTTTTCGGTTGGTTGTCAAATTACCCGCCGTTTAGTGTAAACCGACTTTTATGAAAGCGGCCCTAAATTACTTAACTATACATAATAAATTTCAGTAACAACCATTTTTCAAATATTTCAGTCCCTAGGCAGTGCTGGAAAAAATATGAACAGAGGATTTAATAACTTAAACTAATTTAAGGTGGTCGAATTTCGACCACGGGATATACTAGTATATATTATAAGTCTAACAATGTTGTTGGTATATGTCCATCAAATCCAAATTTTTTTATTGAAGTATAGACCGATTTTGAAAGGAGTGGTGGTTCTGATGGTGGCCTTTCAAAAATTCCTAAGAACTGTTTTTGCCATCTCCTATTAATAATTACCGGTTTTTAATGGACTGATTTTTTTCGGTTGGTTGTCAAATTACCCGCCGTTTAGTGTAAACCGACTTTTATGAAAGCGGCCCTAAATTACTTAACTATACATAATAAATTTCAGTAACAACCATTTTTCAAATATTTCAGTCTCTAGGCAGTGCTGGAAAAAATATGAACAGAGGATTTAATAACTTAAACTAATTTAAGGTGGTCGAATTTCGACCACGGGATATACTAGTATGTATATTATAAGTCTAACAATATTGTTGGTATATGTCTATCAAATCCAAATTTTTTTATTGAAATATAGACCGAATCTGAAAGGAGTGGTGGCTCTGATGGTGGACTTTCAAACATTCCTAAGGACTGTTTTGGCCATCTTCTATTAATAATTACCGGGTTTTAATGGACTGATTTTTTTCGGTTGGTTGTAAAATTACCCGCCGTTTAGTGTGAACCGACTTTTATGAAAGCGGCCCTAAATTACTCAACTATACATAATAAATTTTAGTTCCAACCATTTTTCAAAATTTCAGTCTCTAGGCAGTGCTGGAAAAAATATGAACAGAGGATTTAATAACTTAAACTAATTTAAGGTGGTCGAATTTCGACCACGGGATATACTAGTATATATTATAAGTCTAACAATGTTGTTGGTAAAGGGTGTTTTTTTTAGGGGTATAGAACTTCGAATTGAAATAAAACACAAGAAAATCGTTTTAAGGTCCATCAATTTAGCTTTATTGGAAGGATAATTTTATGCCATTAATGTTTAAATATGATTTCGGGCATGTGGCCGCCGCGGCTGACTCGAATAAAGCCAATTCTACAGGTCCAATTTTCAACCACTTTTTCGAGCATATGGGGCCGTATGTCGGCAATAACGCCACGAATGTTGGCTTCCAATTCCCCTAACGTTTCTGGTTTGTTGGTGTAGACGAGCGACTTCACATATCCCCAAAGAAAATAATCCAATCGTGTCAAATCACACGACCTTGGTGGCCAATTGACAGGTCCATTCCGCGAAATTATGCGCTCATCGAATGTTTCCTTCAATAAATCGATTGTGACGTGCGCTGTGTGGCATGTAGCGCCGTCTTGTTGGAACCACAACTCATCCACATTCATGCCATCCAATTCGGGAACAAAATAGTCGGTTATCATGGCTCTATACCGGTCTCCATTAACGGTAGCTGCCTCTCCAGCATTATTGCGGAAGAAGTATGGCCCAATGACTCCACCAGCCCATAGAGCACACCAAACAGTCAGTTTTTGTGGATGTAATGGCGTTTCAAGGGTCTCATGTGGATTCTCTTCACTCCAAATGCGGCAATTTTGCTTGTTGACGTAGCCATTCAACCAAAAATGAGCCTCATCACTGAACAAAATTTTGCGATGAAAATCAGCATCGAAATCAATCTCATTTTCGGCCCATACACCAAAATCACGACGCATTGCATGGTCTCGCGGCTTTAATTCTTGCACAAGCTGGATCTTGTAAGGTCGCAAGCCAAGATCTTTGCGCAAAATCTTCCATAAAGTTGATGGACAAAGCTCCAATTGCTGTGCACGGTGGCGAATCGATTCATTCGGGTCCTCTTCAACACTTTGCTCTACAGCGGCAATTGTTTCTTCGGTGCGCACTGTTCGACGTCTCTGCGGATGCGTATTATCACATAGAGTAAACGTAGTGCGAAAACGATCCATGGTTAACCGAATTAATTGCTCTGATGGACGATTATGTCGACCATAAAATGGACGGAGCTCACGGTAAACTTCGCGAACTGAACCATTATTTTCGAAATAAATTTGCACGATTTGGAAGCGTTGTTCTTTTGTCAACCTGTTCATGATGAAATGGCAAACCAAACTGAACATAAATGACATTAGAGTTGCCAGATTTGACCACAAAATGCCAGTTTTATCTCTATTCGAAAAACAAACCTGTAAAAAAAACACCCTGTATATGTCTATCAAATCCAAATTT
Source organism: Merzomyia westermanni (assembly GCA_949987695.1). Taxonomy (NCBI): domain Eukaryota; kingdom Metazoa; phylum Arthropoda; class Insecta; order Diptera; family Tephritidae; genus Merzomyia; species Merzomyia westermanni. The sequence goes on from OX465292.1 coordinate 69,981,666, forward strand.
TTTTATTGAAGTATAGACCGAATCTGAAAGGAGTTGTGGCTCTGATGGTGGACTTTCAAACATTCCTAAGAACTGTTTTTGCCATCTCCTATTAATAATTACCGGGTTTTAATGGACTGATTTTTTTCGGTTGGTTGTCAAATTACCCGCCGTTTAGTGTGAACCGACTTTTATGAAAGCGGCCCTAAATTACTCGACTATATATAATAAATTTTAGTAACAAAGATTTCTCAAATATTTCGGCCGCTAGGCAGAGCTGGAAAAATATGAACAGAGGATTTAATAACTTAAACTAATTTAAGGTGGTCGAATTTCGACCACGGGATATACTAGTATATATTATAAGTCTAACAATGTTGTTGGTATATGTCCATCAAATCCAAATTTTTTTATTGAAGTATAGACCGAATTTGAAAGGAGTGGTGGTTCTGATGGTGGCCTTTCAAAAATTCCTAAGAACTGTTTTTGCCATCTCCTATTAATAATTACCGGTTTTTAATGGACTGATTTTTTTCGGTTGGTTGTCAAATTACCCGCCGTTTAGTGTAAACCGACTTTTATGAAAGCGGCCCTAAATTACTCAACTATACATAATAAATTTCAGTAACAACCATTTTTCAAAATTACAGCCTCTAGGCAGCGCTGGAAAAATACGAACAGAGGATTTAATAACTTAAACTAATTTAAGGTGATTGAATTTCGACCACGGGATATACTAGTATATATTATAAGTCTAACAATTGTTGGTATATGTCCATCGAATCCAAATTTTTTTTTGAAATTTAGACCGAATCTGAAAGGAGTTGTGGCTCTGATGGTGGACTTTCAAACATTCCTAAGAACGGTTTTTGCCATCTCCTATTAATAATTACCGGTCTTTAATGGACTGATTTTTTTCGGTTGGTTGTCAAATTACCCGCCGTTTAGTGTGAACCGACTTTTATGAAATCGGCCCTAAATTACTCAACTATATATAATAAATTTCAGTAACAAAGATTTCTCAAATATTTCGGCCTCTAGGCAGAGCTGGAAAAATATGAACAGAGGATTTAATAACTTAAACTAATTTAAGGTGGTCGAATTTCGACCACGGGATATACTAGTATATATTATAAGTCAAACAATGTTGTTGGTATATGTCTATCAAATCCAAATTTTTTTTATTGAAATATAGACCGAATCTGAAAGGAGTTGTGGCTCTGATGGTGGACTTTCAAACATTCCTAAGAACGGTTTTTGCCATCTCCTATTAAAAATTACCGGTCTTTAATGTACCGATTTTTTTCGGTTGGTTGTAAAATTACCCGCCGTTTAGTGTGAACCGACTTTTATGAAATCGGCCCTAAGTTACTCAACTATATATAATAAATTCCAGTAACAAACATTTCTCAAATATTTCGGCCTCTAGGCAGTGCTGGAAAAAATATGAACAGAGGATTTAATAACTTAAACTAATTTAAGGTGTACGAATTTCGACCACGGGATATACTAGTATATATATTATAAGTCTAACAATATTGTTGGTATATGTCTATCAAATCCAAATTTTTTTATTGAAATATAGACCGAATCTGAAAGGAGTGGTGGCTCTGATGGTGGACTTTCAAACATTCTTAAGAACTGTTTTTGCCATCTCCTATTATTAATAACCGGTCTTTAATGGACCGATTTTTTTCGGTTGGTTGTAAAATTACCCGCCGTTTAGTGTGAACCGACTTTTATGAAATCGGCCTTAAGTTACTCAACTATATATAATAAATTCCAGTAACAAACATTTCTCAAATATTTCGGCCTCTAGGCAGTGCTGGAAAAAATATGAACAGAGGATTTAATAACTTAAACTAATTTAAGGTGTACGAATTTCGACCACGGGATATACTAGTATATATATTATAAGTCTAACAATATCGTTGTTATCAGCATCGAAATCAATCTCATTTTCGGCCCATACACCAAAATCACGACGCATTGCATGGTCTCGCGGCTTTAATTCTTACACAAGCTGGATCTTGTAAGGTCGCAAGCCAAGATCTTTGCGCAAAATCTTCCATAAAGTTGATGGACAAAGCTCCAATTGCTGTGCACGGTGGCGAATCGATTCATTCGGGTCCTCTTCAACACTTTGCTCTACAGCGGCAATTGTTTCTTCGGTGCGCACTGTTCGACGTCTCTGCGGATGCGTATTATCACATAGAGTAAACGTAGTGCGAAAACGATCCATGGTTAACCGAATTAATTGCTCTGATGGACGATTATGTCGACCATAAAATGGACGGAGCTCACGGTAAACTTCGCGAACTGAACCATTATTTTCGAAATAAATTTGCACGATTTGGAAGCGTTGTTCTTTTGTCAACCTGTTCATGATGAAATGGCAAACCAAACTGAACATAAATGACATTAGAGTTGCCAGATTTGACCACAAAATGCCAGTTTTATCTCTATTCGAAAAACAAACCTGTAAAAAAAACACCCTGTATATGTCTATCAAATCCAAATTTTTTTATTGAAGTATAGACCGAATCTGAAAGGAGTTGTGGCTCTGATGGTGGACTTTCAAACATTCCTAAGAACTGTTTTTGCCATCTCCTATTAATAATTACCGGGTTTTAATGGACTGATTTTTTTCGGTTGGTTGTCAAATTACCCGCCGTTTAGTGTGAACCGACTTTTATGAAAGCGGCCCTAAATTACTCGACTATATATAATAAATTTTAGTAACAAAGATTTCTCAAATATTTCGGCCGCTAGGCAGAGCTGGAAAAATATGAACAGAGGATTTAATAACTTAAACTAATTTAAGGTGGTCGAATTTCGACCACGGGATATACTAGTATATATTATAAGTCTAACAATGTTGTTGGTATATGTCCATCAAATCCAAATTTTTTTATTGAAGTATAGACCGAATTTGAAAGGAGTGGTGGTTCTGATGGTGGCCTTTCAAAAATTCCTAAGAACTGTTTTTGCCATCTCCTATTAATAATTACCGGTTTTTAATGGACTGATTTTTTTCGGTTGGTTGTCAAATTACCCGCCGTTTAGTGTAAACCGACTTTTATGAAAGCGGCCCTAAATTACTCAACTATACATAATAAATTTCAGTAACAACCATTTTTCAAAATTACAGCCTCTAGGCAGCGCTGGAAAAATACGAACAGAGGATTTAATAACTTAAACTAATTTAAGGTGATCGAATTTCGACCACGGGATATACTAGTATATATTATAAGTCTAACAATTGTTGGTATATGTCCATCGAATCCAAATTTTTTTTTGAAATTTAGACCGAATCTGAAAGGAGTTGTGGCTCTGATGGTGGACTTTCAAACATTCCTAAGAACGGTTTTTGCCATCTCCTATTAATAATTACCGGTCTTTAATGGACTGATTTTTTTCGGTTGGTTGTCAAATTACCCGCCGTTTAGTGTGAACCGACTTTTATGAAATCGGCCCTAAATTACTCAACTATATATAATAAATTTCAGTAACAAAGATTTCTCAAATATTTCGGCCTCTAGGCAGAGCTGGAAAAATATGAACAGAGGATTTAATAACTTAAACTAATTTAAGGTGGTCGAATTTCGACCACGGGATATACTAGTATATATTATAAGTCAAACAATGTTGTTGGTATATGTCTATCAAATCCAAATTTTTTTTATTGAAATATAGACCGAATCTGAAAGGAGTTGTGGCTCTGATGGTGGACTTTCAAACATTCCTAAGAACGGTTTTTGCCATCTCCTATTAAAAATTACCGGTCTTTAATGTACCGATTTTTTTCGGTTGGTTGTAAAATTACCCGCCGTTTAGTGTGAACCGACTTTTATGAAATCGGCCCTAAGTTACTCAACTATATATAATAAATTCCAGTAACAAACATTTCTCAAATATTTCGGCCTCTAGGCAGTGCTGGAAAAAATATGAACAGAGGATTTAATAACTTAAACTAATTTAAGGTGTACGAATTTCGACCACGGGATATACTAGTATATATATTATAAGTCTAACAATATTGTTGGTATATGTCTATCAAATCCAAATTTTTTTATTGAAATATAGACCGAATCTGAAAGGAGTGGTGGCTCTGATGGTGGACTTTCAAACATTCTTAAGAACTGTTTTTGCCATCTCCTATTATTAATAACCGGTCTTTAATGGACCGATTTTTTTCGGTTGGTTGTAAAATTACCCGCCGTTTAGTGTGAACCGACTTTTATGAAATCGGCCCTAAGTTACTCAACTATATATAATAAATTCCAGTAACAAACATTTCTCAAATATTTCGGCCTCTAGGCAGTGCTGGAAAAAATATGAACAGAGGATTTAATAACTTAAACTAATTTAAGGTGTACGAATTTCGACCACGGGATATACTAGTATATATATTATAAGTCTAACAATATTGTTGGTATATGTCTATCAAATCCAAATTTTTTTATTGAAATATAGACCGAATCTGAAAGGAGTGATGGCTCTGATGGTGGACTTTCAAACATTCCTAAGAACTGTTTTGGCCATCTCCTATTAATAATTACCGGTCTTTAATGGACCGATTTTTTCGGTTGGTTGTAAAATTACCCGCCGTTTAGTGTGAACCGACTTTTATGAAATCGGCCCTAAGTTACTCAACTATATATAATAAATTCCAGCAACAAACATTTCTCAAATATTTCGGCCTCTAGGCAGTGCTGGAAAAAATATGAACAGAGGATTTAATAACTTAAACTAATTTAAGGTGTACGAATTTCGACCACGGGATATACTAGTATGTATATTATAAGTCTAACAATATTGTTGGTATATGTCTATCAAATCCAAATTTTTTTATTGAAATATAGACCGAATCTGAAAGGAGTGGTGGCTCTGATGGTGGACTTTCAAACATTCCTAAGAACTGTTTTGGCCATCTTCTATTAATAATTACCGGGTTTTAATGGACTGATTTTTTTCGGTTGGTTGTCAAATTACCCGCCGTTTAGTGTGAACCGACTTTTATGAAAGCGGCCCTAAATTACTCAACTATATATAATAAATTTTAGTTCCAACCATTTTTCAAAATTACAGCCTCTAGGCAGCGCTGGAAAAAATACGAACAGAGGATTTAATAACTTAAACTAATTTAAGGTGGTCGAATTTCGACCACGGGATATACTAGTATATATTATAAGTCTAACAATTGTTGGTATATGTCCATCGAATCCAATTTTTTTTTTTTTGAAATTTAGACCGAATCTGAAAGGAGTTGTTGCTCTGATGGTGGACTTTCAAACATTCCTAAGAACTGTTTTGGCCATCTCCTGTTAATAATTACCGGTCTTTAATGGACCGATTTTTTTCGGTTGGTTGCAAAATTACCCGCCGTTTAGTGTGAACCGACTTTTATGAAATCGGCCCTAAGTTACTCAACTATATATAATAAATTCCAGAAACAAACATTTCTCAAATATTTCGGCCTCTAGGCAGTGCTGGAAAAAATATGAACAGAGGATTTAATAACTTAAACTAATTTAAGGTGTACGAATTTCGACCACGGGATATACTAGTATGTATATTATATGTCTAACAATATTGTTGGTATATGTCTATCAAATCCAAATTTTTTTATTGAAATATAGACCGAATCTGAAAGGAGTGGTGGCTCTGATGGTGAACTTTCAAACATTCCTAAGAACTGTTTTGGCCATCTTCTATTAATAATTACCGGGTTTTAATGGACTGATTTTTTTCGGTTGGTTGTCAAATTACCCGCCGTTTAGTGTGAACCGACTTTTATGAAAGCGGCCCTAAATTACTCAACTATATATAATAAATTTTAGTTCCAACCATTTTTCAAAATTACAGCCTCTAGGCAGCGCTGGAAAAAATACGAACAGAGGATTTAATAACTTAAACTAATTTAAGGTGGTCGAATTTCGACCACGGGATATACTAGTATATATTATAAGTCTAACAATTGTTGGTATATGTCCATCGAATCCAATTTTTTTTTTGAAATTTAGACCGAATCTGAAAGGAGTTGTGGCTCTGATAGTGGACTTTCAAACATTCCTAAGAACTGTTTTTGCCATCTCCTATTAATAATTACCGGTCTTTAATGGACCGATTTTTTTCGGTTGGTTGTAAAATTACCCGCCGTTTAGTGTGAACCGACTTTTATGAAAGCGGCCCTATATTACTCAACTATATATAATACATTTCAGTACCAACCTTTTCTCAAATATTACAGCCTCTAGGCAGTGCTGGAAAAAATATGAACAGAGGATTTAATAACTTAAACTAATTTAAGGTGGTCGAATTTCGACCACGGGATATACTAGTATACATTATAAGTCTAACAATGTTGTTGGTATATGTCCATCAAATCCAAATTTTATTATTGAAATATAGACCGAATCTGAAAGGAGTGGTGGTTCTGATGGTGGCCTTTCAAAAATTCCTAAGAACTGTTTTTGCCATCTCCTATTAATAATTACCGGTTTTTAATGGACTGATTTTTTTCGGTTGGTTGTCAAATTACCCGCCGTTTAGTGTAAACCGACTTTTATGAAAGCGGCCCTAAATTACTTAACTATACATAATAAATTTCAGTAACAACCATTTTTCAAATATTTCAGTCTCTAGGCAGTGCTGGAAAAAATATGAACAGAGGATTTAATAACTTAAACTAATTTAAGGTGGTCGAATTTCGACCACGGGATATACTAGTATATATTATAAGTCTAACAATGTTGTTGGTATATGTCCATCAAATCCAAAATTTTTTATTGAAATATAGACCGAATCTGAAAGGAGTGGTGGTTCTGGTGGTGGCCTTTCAAAAATTCCTAAGAACTGTTTTTGCCATCTCCTATTAATAATTACCGGTTTTTAATGGACTGATTTTTTTGGTTGGTTGTCAAATTACCCGCCGTTTAGTGTAAACCGACTTTTATGAAAGCGGCCCTAAATTACTTAACTATACATAATAAATTTCAGTAACAACCATTTTCAAATATTTCAGTCTCTAGGCAGTGCTGGAAAAAATATGAACAGAGGATTTAATAACTTAAACTAATTTAAGGTGGTCGAATTTCGACCACGGGATATACTAGTATATATTATAAGTCTAACAATGTTGTTGGTAAATGTCCATCAAATCCAAATTTTTTTATTGAAATATAGACCGAATCTGAAAGGAGTTGTGGCTCTGATGGTGGACTTTCAAACATTCCTAAGAACTGTTTTTGCCATCTCCTATTAATAATTACCGGGTTTTAATGGAGTGATTTTTTTCGGTTGGTTGTCAAATTACCCGCCGTTTAGTGTGAACCGACTTTTATGAAAGCGGCCCTAAATTACTCAACTATATATAATAAATTTTAGTTCCAACCATTTTTCAAAATTATAGCCTCTAGGCAGCGCTGGAAAAAATACCAACAGAGGATTTAATAACTTAAACTAATTTAAGGTGGTCGAATTTCGACCACGGGATATACTAGTATATATTATAAGTCTAGCAATTGTTGGTATATGTCCATCGAATCCAAATTTTTTTTTTGAAATTTAGACCGAATCTGAAAGGAGTTGTGGCTCTGATGGTGGACTTTGAAACATTCCTAAGAACGGTTTTTGCCATCTCCTATTAATAATTACCGGTCTTTAATGGACTGATTTTTTTCGGTTGGTTGTCAAATTACCCGCCGTTTAGTGTGAACCGACTTTTATGAAATCGGCCCTAAATTACTCAACTATATATAATAAATTTCAGTAACAAACATTTCTCAAATATTTCGGCCTCTAGGCAGCGCTGGAAAAAATATGAACAGAGGATTTAATAACTTAAACTAATTTAAGGTGTACGAATTTCGACCACGGGATATACTAGTATATATATTATAAGTCTACCAATATTGTTGGTACATGTCTATCAAATCCAAATTTTTTTATTGAAATCTAGACCGAATCTGAAAGGAGTGGTGGCTCTGATGGTGGATATTCAAACATTCCTGAGAACTGTTTTGGCCATCTTCTATTAATAATTACCGGCTTTTAATGGACTGATTTTTTTGGGTTGGTTGTCAAACTACCCGCCGTTTAGTGTGAACCGACTTTTATGAAAGCGGCCCTAAATTACTCAACTATATATAATAAATTTCAGTAACAAACCTTTCTCAAATATTTCGGCCTCTAGGCAGTGCTGGAAAAAATATGAACAGAGGATTTAATAACTTAAACTAATTTAAGGTGTACGAATTTCGACCACGGGATATACTAGTATATATATTATAAGTCTAACAATATTGTTGGTATATGTCTATCAAATCCAAATTTTTTTATTGAAATATAGACCGAATCTGAAAGGAGTGGTGGCTCTGATGGTGGACTTTCAAACATTCCTGAGAACTGTTTTGGCCATCTTCTATTAATAATTACCGGTTTTTAATGGACTGATTTTTTTCGGTTGGTTGTCAAATTACCCGCCGGTTAGTGTGAACCGACTTTTATGAAAGCGGCCCTAAATTACTCAACTATATATAATACATTTCAGTACCAACCTTTTTTCACATATTACAGCCTCTAGGCAGTGCTGGAAAAAATACGAACAGAGGATTTAATAACTTAAACTAATTTAAAGTGGTCGAATTTCGACCACGGTATATACTAGTATATATTATAAGTCTAACAATGTTGTTGGTATATGTCCATCAAATCCAAATTTTTTTTTTGAAATATAGACCGAATCTGAAAGGAGCTGTGGCTCTGATGGTGGACTTTCAAACATTATTTAGATCTGTTTTTGCCATCTCCTATTAATAATTACCGGTTTTTAATGGACTGATTTTTTTCGGTTGGTTGTCAAATTACCCGCCGTTTAGTGTGAACCGACTTTTATGAAAGCGGTCCTAAATTACTCAACTATATATAATACATTTCAGTACCAACCTTTTTTGAAATATTACAGCCTCTAGGCAGTGCTGGAAAAAATACGAACAGAGGATTTAATAACTTAAACTAATTTAAGGTGGTCGGATTTCGACCACGGGATATACTAGTATATATATTATAAGTCTAACAATGTTGTTGGTATATGTCCATCAAATCCAAATTTTTTTTTTGAAATATAGACCGAATCTGAAAGGAGTTGTGGCTCTGATGGTGGACTTTCAAACATTATTTAGATCTGTTTTTGCCATCTCCTATTAATAATTACCGGTTTTTAATGGACTGATTTTTTTCGGTTGGTTGTCAAATTACCCGCCGTTTAGTGTGAACCGACTTTTATGAAAGCGGCCCTAAATTACTCAACTATATATAATACATTTCAGTACCAACCTTTTTTCAAATATTACAGCCTCTAGGCAGTGCTGGAAAAAATACGAACAGAGGATTTAATAACTTAAACTAATTTAAGGTGGTCGAATTTCGACCACGGGATATACTAGTATATATATTATAAGTCTAACAATGTTGTTGGTATATGCCCATCAAATCCAAATTTTTTTTTTGAAATATAGACCGAATCTGAAAGGAGTTGTGGCTCTGATGGTGGACTTTCAAACATTATTAAGATCTGTTTTTGCCATCTCCTATTAATAATTACCGGTTTTTAATGGACTGATTTTTTTCGGTTGGTTGTCAAATTACCCGCCGTTTAGTGTGAACCGACTTTTATGAAAGCGGCTCTAAATTACTCAACTATATATAATAAATTTCAGTAACAAACATTTCTCAAATATTTCGGCCTCTAGGCAGTGCTGGAAAAAATATGAACAGAGGATTTAATAACTTAAACTAATTTAAGGTGTACGAATTTCGACCACGGGATATACTAGTATATATATTATCAGTCTAACAATATTGTTGGTATATGTCTATCAAATCCACATTTTTTTATTGAAATATAGACCGAATCTGAAAGGAGTGGTGGCTCTGATGGTGGACTTTCAAACATTCCTAAGAACTGTTTTGGCCATCTTCTATTAATAATTACCGGTTTTTAATGGACTGATTTTTTTCGGTTGGTTGTCAAACTACCCGCCGTTTAGTGTGAACCGACTTTTATGAAAGCGGCCCTAAATTACTCAACTATATATAATACATTTCAGTACCAACCTTTTTTCACATATTACAGCCTCTAGGCAGTGCTGGAAAAAAAACGAACAGAGGATTTAATAACTTAAACTAATTGAAGGTGGTCGAATTTCGACCACAGGATATACTAGTATATATTATAAGTCTAACAATGTTGTTGGTATATGTCCATCAAATCCAAATTTTTTTTTTGAAATATTGACCGAATCTGAAAGGAGTGGTGGCTCTGATGGTGGCCTTTCAAACATTAATAAGAACTATTTTTGCCATCTCGTATTAATAATTACCGGTTTTTAATGGACTAATTTTTTTCGGTTGGTTGTCAAATTACCCGCCGTTTAGTGTGAACCGACTTTTATGAAATCGGCCCTAAGTTACTCAACTTTATATAATAAATTTCAGTAACAAAGATTTCTCAAATATTTCGGCCTCTAGGCAGAGCTGGAAAAATATGAACAGAGGATTTAATAACTTAAACTAATTTAAGGTAGTCGAATTTCGACCACGGGATATACTAGTATATATATTATCAGTCTAACAATATTGTTGGTATATGTCTATCAAATCCACATTTTTTTATTGAAATATAGACCGAATCTGAAAGGAGTGGTGGCTCTGATGGTGGACTTTCAAACATTCCTAAGAACTGTTTTGGCCATCTTCTATTAATAATTACCGGTTTTTAATGGACTGATTTTTTTCGGTTGGTTGTCAAACTACCCGCCGTTTAGTGTGAACCGACTTTTATGAAAGCGGCCCTAAATTACTCAACTATATATAATACATTTCAGTACCAACCTTTTTTCACATATTACAGCCTCTAGGCAGTGCTGGAAAAAAAACGAACAGAGGATTTAATAACTTAAACTAATTAAAGGTGGTCGAATTTCGACCACGGGATATACTAGTATATATTATAAGTCAAACAATGTTGTTGGTATATGTCTATCAAATCCAAATTTTTTTATTGAAATATAGACCGAATCTGAAAGGAGTTGTGCCTCTGCTGGTGGACTTTCAAACATTCCTAAGAACTGTTTTTGCCATCTCCTATTAATAATTACCGGTCTTTAATGGACCGATTTTTTTCGGTTGGTTGAAAATTACCCGCCGTTTAGTGTGAACCGCCTTTTATGAAAGGCCCTAAATTACTCCACTATATATAATAAATTTCAGTAACAAACATTCCTCAAATATTTCGCCCTCTAGGCAGAGCTGGAAAAATATGAACAGAGGATTTAATAACTTAAACTAATTTAAGGTAGTCGAATTTCGACCACGGGATATACTAGTATATATATTATAAGTCTAACAATATTGTTGGTATATGTCCATCAAATCCAAATTTTTTTATTGAAATATAGACCGAATCTGAAAGGAGTGGTGGCTCTGATGGTGGACTTTCAAACATTCCTAAGAACTGTTTTTGCCATCTTCTATTAATAATTACCGGTTTTAGTGGACTGATTTTTTTCGGTTGGTTGTCAAATTACCCGCCGTTTAGTGTGAACCGACTTTTATGAACGCCGCCCTAAATTACTCAACTATATATAATAAATTTCAGTACCAACCATTTTTCAAATATTACAGCCTCTAGGCAGTGCTGGAAAAAATACGAACAGAGGATTTAATAACTTAAACTAATTTAAGGTGGTCGAATTCCGACCACGGGATATACTAGTATATATTATAAGTCAAACAATTTTGTTGGTATATGTCCATCAAATCCAAATTTTTTTATTGAAATATAGACCGAATCTGAAAGGAGTGGTGGCTCTGATGGTGGACTTTCAAACATTCCTAAGAACTGTTTTTGCCATCTCCTATTAATAATTACCGGTCTTTAATGGACCGATTTTTTTCGGTTGGTTGTCAAATTACCCGCCGTTTAGTGTGAACCGACTTTTATGAAAGTGGCCCTAAATTACTCAACTATATATAATAAATTTCAGTAACAAAGATTTCTCAAATATTTCGGCCTCTAGGCAGAGCTGGAAAAATATGAACAGACGATTTAATAACTTAAACTAATTTAAGGTGGTCGAATTCCGACCACGGGATATACTAGTATATATTATAAGTCAAACAATGTTGTTGGTATATGTCCATCAAATCCAAATTTTTTTATTGAAATATAGACCGAATCTGAAAGGAGGGGTGGCTCTGATGGTGGACTTTCAAACATTCCTAAGAACTGTTTTTGCCATCTCCTATTAATAATTACCGGTTTTTAATGGACTAATTTTTTTCGGTTGGTTGTCAAATTACCCGCCGTTTAGTGTGAACCGACTTTTATGAAATCGGCCCTAAGTTACTCAACTTTATATAATAAATTTCAGTAACAAAGATTTCTCAAATATTTCGGCCGCTAGGCAGAGCTGGAAAAATATGAACAGAGGATTTAATAACTTAAACTAATTTAAGGTGGTCGAATTCCGACCACGGGATATACTAGTATATATTATAAGTCAAACAATGTTGTTGGTATATGCCCATCAAATCCAAATTTTTTTATTGAAATATAGACCGAATCTGAAAGGAGTGGTGGCTCTTATGGTGGACTTTCAAACATTCCTAAGAACTGTTTTTGCCATCTCCTATTAATAATTACCGGTCTTTAATGGACAGATTTTTTTCGGTTGGTTGTCAAATTACCCGCCGTTTAGTGTGAACCGACTTTTATGAAAGTGGCCCTAAATTACTCAACTATATATAATAAATTTCAGTAACAAAGATTTCTCAAATATTTCGGCCTCTAGGCAGAGGTGGAAAAATATGAACAGAGGATTTAATAACTTAAACTAATTTAAGGTAGTCGAATTTCGACCACGGGATATACTAGTATATATTATAAGTCAAACAATGTTGTTGGTATATGTCCATCAAATCCAAATTTTTTTATTGAAATGTAGACCGAATTTGAAAGGAGTTGTGCCTCTGCTGGTGGACTTTCAAACATTGCTAAGAACTGTTTTTGCCATCTCCTATTAATAATTACCGGTCTTTAATGGACCGATTTTTTTCGGTTGGTTGAAAATTACCCGCCGTTTAGTGTGAACCGACTTTTATGAAAGGCCCTAAATTACTCAACTATATATAATAAATTTCAGTACCAACCATTTTTCAAATATTACAGCCTCTAGGCAGTGCTGGAAAAAATACGAACAGAGGATTTAATAACTTAAACTAATTTAAGGTGGTCGAATTTCGGCCATGGGATATACTAGTATATATTATAAGACTAACAGTGTTATTGTTATATGTCCATCAAATCCAATTTTTTTTTTTTGAAATATTGACCGAATCTGAAAGGAGTGGTGGCTCTGATGGTGACCTTTCAAACATTCCTAAGGACTGTTTTTGCCATCTCCTATTAATAATTACCGGTTTTTAATGGACTGATTTTTTTCGGTTGGTTGTAAAATTACCCGCCGTTTAGTGTGCACCGACTTTTATGAAAGCGGCCCTAAATTACTCAACTATATATAATAAATTTCAGTACCAACCATTTTTCAAATATTACAGCCTCAAGGTAGTGCTGGAAAAAATACGAACAGAGGATTTAATAACTTAAACTAATTTAAGGTGGTCGAATTTTGACCACGGGATATACTAGTATATATTATAAGACTAACAGTGTTGTTGTTATATGTCCATCAAATCCAAATTTTTTTTTTGAAATATTGACCGAATCTAAAAGGAGTTGTGGCTCTGATGGTGGACTTTCAAACATTCCTAAGAACTGTTTTTTCCATCTCCTATTAATAATTACCGGTCTTTAATGGACTGATTTTTTTCGGTTGGTTGTCAAATTACCCGCCGTTTAGTGTAAACCGACCTTTATGAAAGCGGCCCTAAATTACTTAACTATATATAATAAATTTCAATAACAACCATTTTTCAAATATTTCAGCCTCTAGGCAGTGCTGGAAAAAATATGAACAGAGGATTTAATAACTTAAACTAATTTAAGGTGGTCGAATTTCGACCACGGGATATACTAATACAAGTATATATTATAAGACTAACAATGTTGTTGGCATATGTCCATCAAATCCAAATTTTTTTATTGAAATATAGACCGAATCTGAAAGGAGCTGTGGCTCTGATGGTGGACTTTCAAACATTATTAAGAACTGTTTTTGCCATCTCCTATTAATAATTACCGGTTTTTAATGGACTGATTTTTTTCGGTTGGTTGTCAAATTACCCGCCGTTTAGTGTGAACCGACTTTTATGAAAGCGGCCCTAAATTACTCAACTATATATAATAAATTTCAGTACCAACCATTTTTGAAATATTACAGCCTCTAGGCAGTGCTGGAAGAAATACGAACAGAGGATTTAATAACTTAAACTAATTTAAGGTGGTCGAATTTCGACCACAGGATATACTAGTATATATAATAAGTCTAACAATGTTGTTGGTATACGAGTATGTCCATCAAATCCAAACTTTTTTTTTGAAATATAGACCGAATCTGAAAGTAGTTGTGGCTTTGATGGTGGACTTTCAAACATTCCTCAGAACTGTTTTTGCCATCTTCTATTAATAATTACCGGTTTTTAGTGGACTGATTTTTTTCGGTTGGTTGTCAAATTACCCGCCGTTTAGTGTGAACCGACTTTTATGAAAGCCGCCCTAAATTACTCAACTATATATAATAAATTTCAGTACCAACCATTTTTCAAATATTACAGCCTCTAGGCAGTACTGGAAAAAATACGAACAGAGGATTTAATAACTTAAAGTAATTTAAGGTGGTCGAATTTCGACCACGGGATATACTAATACGAGTATATATTATAAGACTAACAATGTTGTTGGCATATGTCCATCAAATCCAAATTTTTTTATTGAAATATAGACCGAATCTGAAAGGAGCTGTGGCTCTGATGGTGGACTTTCAAACATTATTAAGAACTGTTTTTGCCATCTCCTATTAATAATTACCGGTTTTTAATGGACTGATTTTTTTCGGTTGGTTGTCAAATTACCCGCCGTTTAGTGTGAACCGACTTTTATGAAAGCGGCCCTAAATTACTCAACTATATATAATAAATTTCAGTACCAACCATTTTTCAAATATTACAGCCTCTAGGCAGTACTGGAAAAAATACGAACAGAGGATTTAATAACTTAAACTAATTTAAGGTGGTCGAATTTCGACCACGGGATATACTAATACGAGTATATATTATAAGACTAACAATGTTGTTGGCATATGTCCATCAAATCCAAATTTTTTTATTGAAATATAGACCGAATCTGAAAGGAGCTGTGGCTCTGATGGTGGACTTTCAAACATTATTAAGAACTGTTTTTGCCATCTCCTATTAAGAATTACCGGTTTTTAATGGACTGATTTTTTTCGGTTGGTTGTCAAATTACCCGCCGTTTAGTGTGAACCGACTTTTATGAAAGCCGCCCTAAATTACTCAACTATATATAATAAATTTCAGTACCAACCATTTTTCAAATATTACAGCCTCTAGGCAGTGCTGGAAAAAATACGAACAGAGGATTTAATAACTTAAACTAATTTAAGGTGGTCGAATTTCGGCCATGGGATATACTAGTATATATTATAAGACTAACAGTGTTATTGTTATATGTCCATCAAATCCAATTTTTTTTTTTGAAATATTGACCGAATCTGAAAGGAGTGGTGGCTCTGATGGTGGACTTTCAAACATTCCTCAGAACTGTTTTTGCCATCTTCTATTAATAATTACCGGTTTTTAGTGGACTGATTTTTTTCGGTTGGTTGTCAAATTACCCGCCGTTTAGTGTGAACCGACTTTTATGAAAGCCGCCCTAAATTACTCAACTATATATAATAAATTTCAGTACCAACCATTTTTCAAATATTACAGCCTCTAGGCAGTACTGGAAAAAATACGAACAGAGGATTTAATAACTTAAACTAATTTAAGGTGGTCGAATTTCGACCACGGGATATACTAATACGAGTATATATTATAAGACTAACAATGTTGTTGGCATATGTCCATCAAATCCAAATTTTTTTATTGAAATATAGACCGAATCTGAAAGGAGCTGTGGCTCTGATGGTGGACTTTCAAACATTATTAAGAACTGTTTTTGCCATCTCCTATTAATAATTACCGGTTTTTAATGGACTGATTTTTTTCGGTTGGTTGTCAAATTACCCGCCGTTTAGTGTGAACCGACTTTTATGAAAGCGGCCCTAAATTACTCAACTATATATAATAAATTTCAGTACCAACCATTTTTCAAATATTACAGCCTCTAGGTAGTGCTGGAAAAATATGAACAGAGGATTTAATAACTTAAACTAATTTAAGGTAGTCGAATTTCGACCACGGGATATACTAGTATATATTATAAGACTAACAGTGTTGTTGTTATATGTCCATCAAATCCAAATTTTTTTATTGAAATATAGACCGAATCTGAAAGGAGCTGTGGCTCTGATGGTGGACTTTCAAACATTATTAAGAACTGTTTTTGCCATGGACTGATTTTTTTCGGTTGGTTGTCAAATTACCCGCCGTTTAGTGTGAACCGACTTTTATGAAAGCGGCCCTAAATTACTCAACTATATATAATAAATTTCAGTACCAACCATTTTTCAAATATTACAGCCTCTAGGTAATGCTGGAAAAATATGAACAGAGGATTTAATAACTTAAACTAATTTAAGGTAGTCGAATTTCGACCACGGGATATACTAGTATATATATTATAAGTCTAACAATATTGTTGGTATATGTCCATCAAATCCAAATTTTTTTATTGAAATATAGACCGAATCTGAAAGGAGTGGTGGCTCTGATGGTGGACTTTCAAACATTCCTAAGAACTGTTTTTGCCATCTTCTATTAATAATTACCGGTTTTTAGTGGACTGATTTTTTTCGGTTGGTTGTCAAATTACCCGCCGTTTAGTGTGAACCGACTTTTATGAAAGCCGCCCTAAATTACTCAACTATATATAATAAATTTCAGTACCAACCATTTTTCAAATATTACAGCCTCTAGGCAGTGCTGGAAAAAATACGAACAGAGGATTTAATAACTTAAACTAATTTAAGGTGGTCGAATTTCGGCCATGGGATATACTAGTATATATTATAAGACTAACAGTGTTATTGTTATATGTCCATCAAATCCAATTTTTTTTTTTGAAATATTGACCGAATCTGAAAGGAGTGGTGGCTCTGATGGTGGACTTTCAAACATTCCTCAGAACTGTTTTTGCCATCTTCTATTAATAATTACCGGTTTTTAGTGGACTGATTTTTTTCGGTTGGTTGTCAAATTACCCGCCGTTTAGTGTGAACCGACTTTTATGAAAGCCGCCCTAAATTACTCAACTATATATAATAAATTTCAGTACCAACCATTTTTCAAATATTACAGCCTCTAGGCAGTGCTGGAAAAAATACGAACAGAGGATTTAATAACTTAAACTAATTTAAGGTGGTCGAATTTCGACCACGGGATATACTAATACGAGTATATATTATAAGACTAACAATGTTGTTGGCATATGTCCATCAAATCCAAATTTTTTTATTGAAATATAGACCGAATCTGAAAGGAGGTGTGGCTCTGATGGTGGACTTTCAAACATTCCTAAGAACTGTTTTTGCCATCTTCTATTAATAATTACCGGTTTTTAGTGGACTGATTTTTTTCGGTTGGTTGTCAAATTACCCGCCGTTTAGTGTGAACCGACTTTTATGAAAGCGGCCCTAAATTACTCAACTATATATAATAAATTTCAGTACCAACCATTTTTCAAATATTACAGCCTCTAGGTAATGCTGGAAAAATATGAACAGAGGATTTAATAACTTAAACTAATTTAAGGTAGTCGAATTTCGACCACGGGATATACTAGTATATATTATAAGACTAACAGTGTTGTTGTTATATGTCCATCAAATCCAAATTTTTTTGTAGAAATATTGACCGAATCTGAAAGGAGTTGTGGCTCTGATGGTGGACTTTCAAACATTCCTAAGAACTGTTTTTGCCATCTCCTATTAATAATTACCGGTTTTTAATGGACTGATTTTTTTCGGTTGGTTGTCAAATTACCCGCCGTTTAGTGTGAACCGACTTTTATGAAAGCGGCCCTAAATTACTCAACTATATATAATAAATTTCAGTACCAACCATTTTTCAAATATTACAGCCTCTAGGTAGTGCTGGAAAAATATGAACAGAGGATTTAATAACTTAAACTAATTTAAGGTAGTCGAATTTCGACCACGGGATATACTAGTATATATATTATAAGTCTAACAATATTGTTGGTATATGTCCATCAAATCCAAATTTTTTTATTGAAATATAGACCGAATCTGAAAGGAGTGGTGGCTCTGATGGTGGACTTTCAAACATTCCTAAGAACTGTTTTTGCCATCTCTTATTAATAATTACCGGTCTTTAATTGACTGATTTTTTTCGGTTGGTTGTCAAATTACCCGCCGTTTAGTGTGAACCGACTTATATGAAAGTGGCCCTAAATTACTCAACTATATATAATAAATTTCAGTAACAAAGATTTCTCAAATATTTCGGCCTCTAGGCAGAGCTGGAAAAAAATATGAACAGTGGATTTAATAACTTAAACTTATTTAAGGTGGTCGAATTTCGACCACGGGATATACTAGTATATATTATAAGACTAACAGTGTTGTTGTTATATGTCCATCAAATCCAAATTTTTTTATTGAAATATAGACCGAATCTGAAAGGAGCTGTGGCTCTGATGGTGGACTTTCAAACATTATTAAGAACTGTTTTTGCCATCTCCTATTAATAATTACCGGTTTTTAATGGAGTGATTTTTTTCGGTTGGTTGTCAAATTACCCGCCGTTTAGTGTGAACCGACTTCTATGAAAGCGGCCCTAAATTACTCAACTATATATAATAAATTTCAGTACCAACCATTTTTCAAATATTACAGCCTCTAGGTAGTGCTGGAAAAATATGAACAGAGGATTTAATAACTTAAACTAATTTAAGGTAGTCGAATTTCGACCACGGGATATACTAGTATATATATTATAAGTCTAACAATATTGTTGGTATATGTCCATCAAATCCAAATTTTTTTATTGAAATATAGACCGAATCTGGAAGGAGTGGTGGCTCTGATGGTGGACTTTCAAACATTCCTAAGAACTGTTTTTGCCATCTTCTATTAATAATTACCGGTTTTTAGTGGACTGATTTTTTTCGGTTGGTTGTCAAATTACCCGCCGTTTAGTGTAAACCGACCTTTATGAAAGCGGCCCTAAATTACTTAACTATATATAATAAATTTCAGTAACAACCATTTTTCAAATATTTGAGCCTCTAGGCAGTGCTGGAAAAAATATGAACAGAGGATTTAATAACTTAAACTAATTTAAGGTGGTCGAATTTCGACCACGGGATATACTAGTACGAGTATATATTATAAGACTAACAATGTTGTTGGCATATGTCCATCAAATCCAAATTTTTTTATTGAAATATAGACCGAATCTGAAAGGAGCTGTGGCTCTGATGGTGGACTTTCAAACATTATTAAGAACTGTTTTTGCCATTTCCTATTAATAATTACCGGTTTTTAATGGACTGATTTTTTTCCGTTGATTGTCAAATTACCCGCCGTTTAGTGTGAACCGACTTTTATGAAAGCGGCCCTAAATTACTCAACTATATATAATAAATTTCAGTACCAACCATTTTTCAAATATTACAGCCTCTAGGTAGTGCTGGAAAAAATACGAACAGAGGATTTAATAACTTAAACTAATTTAAGGTGGTCGAATTTCGACCACGGGATATACTAGTATATATTATAAGACTAACAGTGTTGTTGTTATATGTCCATCAAATCCAAATTTTTTTGTAGAAATATTGACCGAATCTGAAAGGAGTTGTGGCTCTGATGGTGGACTTTCAAACATTCCTAAGAACTGTTTTTTCCATCTCCTATTATAATTACCGGTCTTTAATGGACTGATTTTTTTCGGTTGGTTGTCAAATTACCCGCCGTTTAGTGTAAACCGACCTTTATGAAAGCGGCCCTAAATTACTTAACTAGATATAATAAATTTCAGTACCAACCATTTTTGAAATATTACAGCCTCTAGGCAGTGCTGGAAAAAATATGAACAGAGGATTTAATAACTTAAACTAATTTAAGGTGGTCGAATTTTGACCACGGGATATACTAGTATATATTATAAGACTAACAGTGTTGTTGTTATATGTCCATCAAATCCAAATTTTTTTTTTGAAATATAGACCGAATCTGAAAGGAGTTGTGGCTCTGATGGTGGACTTTCAAACATTATTAAGAACTGTTTTTGCCATCTCCTATTAATAATTACCGGTTTTTAATGGACTAATTTTTTTCGGTTGGTTGTCAAATTACCCGCCGTTTGCTGTGAACCGACTTTTATGAAAGCGGCCCTAAATTACTCAACTATATATAATAAATTTCAGTGCCAACCATTTTTGAAATATTACAGCCTCTAGGCAGTGCTGGAAGAAATACGAACAGAGGATTTAATAACTTAAACTAATTTAAGGTGGTCGAATTTTGACCACGGGATATACTAGTATATATTATAAGACTAACAGTGTTGTTGTTATATGTCCATCAAATCCAAATTTTTTTTTTGAAATATTGACCAAATCTAAAAGGAGTTGTGGCTCTGATGGTGGACTTTCAAACATTCCTAAGAACTGTTTTTTCCATCTCCTATTAATAATTACCGGTCTTTAATGGACTGATTTTTTTCGGTTGGTTGTCAAATTACCCGCCGATTAGTGTAAACCGACCTTTATGAAAGCGGCCCTAAATTACTCAACTATATATAATAAATTTCAGTACCAACCATTTTTGAAATATTACAGCCTCTAGGCAGTGCTGGAAGAAATACGAACAGAGGATTTAATAACTTAAACTAATTTAAGGTGGTCGAATTTCGACCACAGGATATACTAGTATATATTATAAGTCTAACAATGTTGTTGGTATACGAGTATGTCCATCAAATCCAAATTTTTTTTTTGAAATATAGACCGAATCTGAAAGTAGTTGTGGCTTTGATGGTGGACTTTCAAACATTCCTAAGAACTGTTTTTGCCATTTCCTATTAATAATTACCGGTCTTTAATGGACTAACTTTTTTCGGTTGGTTGTCAAATTACCCGCCGTTTAGTGTAAACCTACTTTTATGAAAGCGGCCCTAAATTACTCAACTATATATAATAAATTTCAGTACCAACCATTTTTGAAATATTACAGCGTCTAGGCAGTGCTGGAAGAAATACGAACAGAGGATTTAATAACTTAAACTAATTTAAGGTGGTCGAATTTTGACCACGGGATATACTAGTATATATTATAAGACTAACAGTGTTGTTGTTATATGTCCATCAAATCCAAATTTTTTTTTTGAAATATTGACCGAATCTAAAAGGAGTTGTGGCTCTGATGCTGGACTTTCAAACATTCCTAAGAACTGTTTTTTCCATCTCCTCTTAATAATTACCGGTCTTTAATGGACTGATTTTTTTCGGTTGGTTGTCAAATTACCCGCCGTTTAGAGTAAACCGACCTTTATGAAAGCGGCCCTAAATTACTCAACTAGATATAATAAATTTCAGTAATAACCATTTTTCAAATATTTCAGCCTCTAGGCAGTGCTGGAAAAAATATGAACAGAGGATTTAATAACTTAAACTAATTTAAGGTGGTCGAATTTTGACCACGGGATATACTAGTATATATTATAAGACTAACAGTGTTGTTGTTATATGTCCATCAAATCCAAATTTTTTTTTTGAAATATTGACCAAATCTAAAAGGAGTTGTGGCTCTGATGGTGGACTTTCAAACATTCCTAAGAACTGTTTTTTCCATCTCCTATTAATAATTACCGGTCTTTAATGGACTGATTTTTTTCGGTTGGTTGTCAAATTACCCGCCGATTAGTGTAAACCGACCTTTATGAAAGCGGCCCTAAATTACTCAACTATATATAATAAATTTCAGTACCAACCATTTTTGAAATATTACAGCCTCTAGGCAGTGCTGGAAGAAATACGAACAGAGGATTTAATAACTTAAACTAATTTAAGGTGGTCGAATTTCGACCACAGGATATACTAGTATATATTATAAGACTAACAGTGTTGTTGTTGTATGTCCATCAAATCCAAATTTTTTTATTGAAATATAGACCGAATCTGAAAGGAGTTGTGGCTCTGATGGTGGACTTTCAAACATTATTAAGAACTGTTTTTGCCATCTCCTATTAATAATTACCGGTTTTTAATGGACTAATTTTTTTCGGTTGGTTGTCAAATTACCCGCCGTTTAGTGTGAACCGACTTTTATGAAAGCGGCCCAAAATTACTCAACTATATATAATAAATTTCAGTACCAACCATTTTTGAAATATTACAGCCTCTAGGCAGTGCTGGAAGAAATACGAACAGAGGATTTAATAACTTAATCTAATTTAAGGTGGTCGAATTTTGACCACGGGATATACTAGTATATATTATAAGACTAACAGTGTTGTTGTTGTATGTCCATCAAATCCAAATTTTTTTTTTGAAATATTGACCGAATCTAAAAGGAGTTGTGACTCTGATGGTGGACTTTCAAACATTCCTAAGAACTGTTTATTCCATCTCCTATTAATAATTACCGGTCTTTAATGGACTGATTTTTTTCGGTTGGTTGTCAAATTACCCGCCGTTTAGTGTAAACCAACCTTTATGAAAGCGGCCCTAAATTACTTAACTAGATATAATAAATTTCAGTAACAACCATTTTTCAAATATTTCAGCCTCTAGGCAGTGCTGGAAAAAATATGAACAGAGGATTTAATAACTTAAACTAATTTAAGGTGGTCGAATTTCGGCCACGGGATATACTAATACGAGTATATATTATGAGACTAACAATGTTGTTGGCATATGTCCATCAAATCCAAATTTTTTTATTGAAATATAGACCGAATCTGAAAGGAGCTGTGGCTCTGATGGTGGACTTTCAAACATTATTAAGAACTGTTTTTGCCATCTCCTATTAATAATTACCGGTTTTTAGTGGACTGATTTTTTTCGGTTGATTGTCAAATTACCCGCCGTTTAGTGTGAACCGACTTTTATGAAAGCGGCCCTAAATTACTCAACTATATATAATAAATTTCAGTACCAACCATTTTTGAAATATTACAGCCTCTAGGCAGTGCTGGAAGAAATACGAACAGAGGATTTAATAACTTAAACTAATTTAAGGTGGTCGAATTTCGACCACAGGATGTACTAGTATATATTATAAGTCTAACAATGTTGTTGGTATACGAGTATGTCCATCAAATCCAAATTTTTTTTTTGAAATATAGACCGAATCTGAAAGTAGTTGTGGCTTTGATGGTGGACTTTCAAACATTCCTAAGAACTGTTTTTGCCATTTCCTATTAATAATTACCGGTCTTTAATGGACTAAATTTTTTCGGTTGGTTGTCAAATTACCCGCCGTTTAGTGTAAACCTACTTTTATGAAAGCGGCCCAAAATTACTCAACTATATCTAATAAATTTCAGTAACAACCATTTTTCAAATATTTCAGCCTCTAGGCAGTGCTGGAAAAAATATGAACAGAGGATTTAATAACTTAAACTAATTTAAGGTGGTCGAATTTCGACCACGGGATATACTTGTACGAGTATATATTATAAGACTAACAATGTTGTTGGCATATGTCCATCAAATCCAAATTTTTTTATTGAAATATAGACCGAATCTGAAAGGAGTTGTGGCTCTGATGGTGGACTTTCAAACATTATTAAGAACTGTTTTTGCCATCTCCTATTAATAATTACCGGTTTTTAATGGACTGATTTTTTTCGGTTGATTGTCAAATTACCCGCCGTTTAGTGTGAACCGACTTTTATGAAAGCGGCCCTAAATTACTCAACTATATATAAAAAATTTCAGTACCAACCATTTTCCAAATATTACAGCCTCTAGGTAGTGCTGGAAAAAAATACGAACAGAGGATTTAATAACTTAAACTAATTTAAGGTGGTCGAATTTCGACCACGGGATATACTAGTATATATTATAAGACTAACAGTGTTGTTGTTATATGTCCATCAAATCCAAATTTTTTTGTTGAAATATTGACCGAATCTGAAAGGAGTTGTGGCTCTGATGGTGGACTTTCAAACATTCCTAAGAACTGTTTTTTCCATCTCCTATTATAATTACCGGTCTTTAATGGACTGATTTTTTTCGGTTGGTTGTCAAATTACCCGCCGTTTAGTGTAAACCGACCTTTATGAAAGCGGCCCTAAATTACTTAACTAGATATAATAAATTTCAGTAACAACCATTTTTCAAATATTTCAGCCTCTAGGCAGTGCTGGAAAAAATATGAACAGAAGATTTAATAACTTAAACTAATTTAAGGTGGTCGAATTTCGACCACGGGATATACTAATACGAGTATATATTATGAGACTAACAATGTTGTTGGCATATGTCCATCAAATCCAAATTTTTTTATTGAAATATAGACCGAATCTGAAAGGAGCTGTGGCTCTGATGGTGGAGTTTCAAACATTATTAAGAACTGTTTTTGCCATCTCCTATTAATAATTACCGGTTTTTAATGGACTGATTTTTTTCGGTTGATTGTCAAATTACCCGCCGTTTAGTGTAAACCGACCTTTATGAAAGCGGCCCTAAATTACTTAACTAGATATAATAAATTTCAGTACCAACCATTTTTCAAATATTACAGCCTCTAGGCAGTGCTGG
The DNA here is from genome assembly GCA_949987695.1 of Merzomyia westermanni. NCBI lineage: Eukaryota > Metazoa > Arthropoda > Insecta > Diptera > Tephritidae > Merzomyia > Merzomyia westermanni. The sequence continues at coordinate 70,006,582 of OX465292.1, forward strand.
AAGAAATACGAACAGAGGATTTAATAACTTAAACTAATTTAAGGTGGTCGAATTTCGACCACAGGATATACTAGTATATATTATAAGTCTAACAATGTTGTTGGTATACGAGTATGTCCATCAAATCCAAATTTTTTTTTTGAAATATAGACCGAATCTGAAAGTAGTTGTGGCTGTGATGGTGGACTTTCAAACATTCCTAAGAACTGTTTTTGCCATTTCCTATTAATAATTACCGGTCTTTAATGGACTGATTTTTTTGGGTTGGTTGTCAAATTACCCGCCGTTTAGTGTAAACCTACTTTTATGAAAGCGGCAGTAAATTACTCAACTATATATAATAAATTTCAGTAACAACCATTTTTCAAATATTTCAGCCTCTAGGCAGTGCTGGAAAAAATATGAACAGAGGATTTAATAACTTAAACTAATTTAAGGTGGTCGAATTTCGACCACGGGATATACTAGTACGAGTATATATTATAAGACTAACAATGTTGTTGGCATATGTCCATCAAATCCAAATTTTTTTATTGAAATATAGACCGAATCTGAAAGGAGTTGTGGCTCTGATGGTGGACTTTCAAACATTATTAAGAACTGTTTTTGCCATCTCCTATTAATAATTACCGGTTTTTAATGGACTGATTTTTTTCGGTTGATTGTCAAATTACCCGCCGTTTAGTGTGAACCGACTTTTATGAAAGCGGCCCTAAATTACTCAACTATATATAAAAAATTTCAGTACCAACCATTTTCCAAATATTACAGCCTCTAGGTAGTGCTGGAAAAAATACGAACAGAGGATTTAATAACTTAAACTAATTTAAGGTGGTCGAATTTCGACCACGGGATATACTAGTATATATTATAAGACTAACAGTGTTGTTGTTATATGTCCATCAAATCCAAATTTTTTTGTTGAAATATTGACCGAATCTGAAAGGAGTTGTGGCTCTGATGGTGGACTTTCAAACATTCCTAAGAACTGTTTTTTCCATCTCCTATTATAATTACCGGTCTTTAATGGACTGATTTTTTTCGGTTGGTTGTCAAATTACCCGCCGTTTAGTGTAAACCGACCTTTATGAAAGCGGCCCTAAATTACTTAACTAGATATAATAAATTTCAGTAACAACCATTTTTCAAATATTTCAGCCTCTAGGCAGTGCTGGAAAAAATATGAACAGAAGATTTAATAACTTAAACTAATTTAAGGTGGTCGAATTTCGACCACGGGATATACTAATACGAGTATATATTATGAGACTAACAATGTTGTTGGCATATGTCCATCAAATCCAAATTTTTTTATTGAAATATAGACCGAATCTGAAAGGAGCTGTGGCTCTGATGGTGGAGTTTCAAACATTATTAAGAACTGTTTTTGCCATCTCCTATTAATAATTACCGGTTTTTAATGGACTGATTTTTTTCGGTTGATTGTCAAATTACCCGCCGTTTAGTGTAAACCGACCTTTATGAAAGCGGCCCTAAATTACTTAACTAGATATAATAAATTTCAGTACCAACCATTTTTCAAATATTACAGCCTCTAGGCAGTGCTGGAAGAAATACGAACAGAGGATTTAATAACTTAAACTAATTTAAGGTGGTCGAATTTCGACCACAGGATATACTAGTATATATTATAAGTCTAACAATGTTGTTGGTATACGAGTATGTCCATCAAATCCAAATTTTTTTTTTGAAATATAGACCGAATCTGAAAGTAGTTGTGGCTGTGATGGTGGACTTTCAAACATTCCTAAGAACGGTTTTTGCCATTTCCTATTAATAATTACCGGTCTTTAATGGACTGATTTTTTTGGGTTGGTTGTCAAATTACCCGCCGTTTAGTGTAAACCTACTTTTATGAAAGCGGCAGTAAATTACTCAACTATATATAATAAATTTCAGTAACAACCATTTTTCAAATATTTCAGCCTCTAGGCAGTGCTGGAAAAAATATGAACAGAGGATTTAATAACTTAAACTAATTTAAGGTGGTCGAATTTCGACCACGGGATATACTAGTACGAGTATATATTATAAGACTAACAATGTTGTTGGCATATGTCCATCAAATCCAAATTTTTTTATTGAAATATAGACCGAATCTGAAAGGAGTTGTGGCTCTGATGGTGGACTTTCAAACATTCCTAAGAACTGTTTTTTCCATCTCCTATTAATAATTACCGGTCTTTAATGGACTGATTTTTTTCGGTTGGTTGTCAAATTACCCGCCGTTTAGTGTAAACCGACCTTTATGAAAGCGGCCCTAAATTACTTAACTATATATAACAAATTTCAGTAACAACCATTTTTCAAATATTTGAGCCTCTAGGCAGTGCTGGAAAAAATATGAACAGAGGATTTAATAACTTAAACTAATTTAAGGTGGTCGAATTTCGACCACGGGATATACTAGTACGAGTATATATTATAAGACTAACAATGTTGTTGGCATATGTCCATCAAATCCAAATTTTTTTATTGAAATATAGACCGAATCTGAAAGGAGTTGTGGCTCTGATGGTGGACTTTCAAACATTATTAAGAACTGTTTTTGCCATCTCCTATTAATAATTACCGGTTTTTAATGGACTGATTTTTTTCGGTTGATTGTCAAATTACCCGCCGTTTAGTGTGAACCGACTTTTATGAAAGCGGCCCTAAATTACTCAACTATATATAATAAATTTCAGTACCAACCATTTTCCAAATATTACAGCCTCTAGGTAGTGCTGGAAAAAATACGAACAGAGGATTTAATAACTTAAACTAATTTAAGGTGGTCGAATTTCGACCACGGGATATACTAGTATATATTATAAGACTAACAGTGTTGTTGTTATATGTCCATCAAATCCACATTTTTTTGTTGAAATATTGACCGAATCTGAAAGGAGTTGTGGCTCTGATGGTGGACTTTCAAACATTCCTAAGAACTGTTTTTTCCATCTCCTATTATAATTACCGGTCTTTAATGGACTGATTTTTTTCGGTTGGTTGTCAAATTACCCGCCGTTTAGTGTAAACCTACTTTTATGAAAGCGGCAGTAAATTACTCAACTATATATAATAAATTTCAGTACCAACCATTTTTCAAATATTACAGCCTCTAGGCAGTGCTGGAAGAAATACGAACAGAGGATTTAATAACTTAAACTAATTTAAGGTGGTCGAATTTCGACCACAGGATATACTAGTATATATTATAAGTCTAACAATGTTGTTGGTATACGAGTATGTCCATCAAATCCAAATTTTTTTTTTGAAATATAGACCGAATCTGAAAGTAGTTGTGGCTGTGATGGTGGACTTTCAAACATTCCTAAGAACTGTTTTTGCCATTTCCTATTAATAATTACCGGTCTTTAATGGACTGATTTTTTTGGGTTGGTTGTCAAATTACCCGCCGTTTAGTGTAAACCTACTTTTATGAAAGCGGCAGTAAATTACTCAACTATATATAATAAATTTCAGTAACAACCATTTTTCAAATATTTCAGCCTCTAGGCAGTGCTGGAAAAAATATGAACAGAGGATTTAATAACTTAAACTAATTTAAGGTGGTCGAATTTCGACCACGGGATATACTAGTACGAGTATATATTATAAGACTAACAATGTTGTTGGCATATGTCCATCAAATCCAAATTTTTTTATTGAAATATAGACCGAATCTGAAAGGAGTTGTGGCTCTGATGGTGGACTTTCAAACATTATTAAGAACTGTTTTTGCCATCTCCTATTAATAATTACCGGTTTTTAATGGACTGATTTTTTTCGGTTGATTGTCAAATTACCCGCCGTTTAGTGTGAACCGACTTTTATGAAAGCGGCCCTAAATTACTCAACTATATATAAAAAATTTCAGTACCAACCATTTTCCAAATATTACAGCCTCTAGGTAGTGCTGGAAAAAATACGAACAGAGGATTTAATAACTTAAACTAATTTAAGGTGGTCGAATTTCGACCACGGGATATACTAGTATATATTATAAGACTAACAGTGTTGTTGTTATATGTCCATCAAATCCAAATTTTTTTGTTGAAATATTGACCGAATCTGAAAGGAGTTGTGGCTCTGATGGTGGACTTTCAAACATTCCTAAGAACTGTTTTTTCCATCTCCTATTATAATTACCGGTCTTTAATGGACTGATTTTTTTCGGTTGGTTGTCAAATTACCCGCCGTTTAGTGTAAACCGACCTTTATGAAAGCGGCCCTAAATTACTTAACTAGATATAATAAATTTCAGTAACAACCATTTTTCAAATATTTCAGCCTCTAGGCAGTGCTGGAAAAAATATGAACAGAAGATTTAATAACTTAAACTAATTTAAGGTGGTCGAATTTCGACCACGGGATATACTAATACGAGTATATATTATGAGACTAACAATGTTGTTGGCATATGTCCATCAAATCCAAATTTTTTTATTGAAATATAGACCGAATCTGAAAGGAGCTGTGGCTCTGATGGTGGAGTTTCAAACATTATTAAGAACTGTTTTTGCCATCTCCTATTAATAATTACCGGTTTTTAATGGACTGATTTTTTTCGGTTGATTGTCAAATTACCCGCCGTTTAGTGTAAACCGACCTTTATGAAAGCGGCCCTAAATTACTTAACTAGATATAATAAATTTCAGTACCAACCATTTTTCAAATATTACAGCCTCTAGGCAGTGCTGGAAGAAATACGAACAGAGGATTTAATAACTTAAACTAATTTAAGGTGGTCGAATTTCGACCACAGGATATACTAGTATATATTATAAGTCTAACAATGTTGTTGGTATACGAGTATGTCCATCAAATCCAAATTTTTTTTTTGAAATATAGACCGAATCTGAAAGTAGTTGTGGCTGTGATGGTGGACTTTCAAACATTCCTAAGAACGGTTTTTGCCATTTCCTATTAATAATTACCGGTCTTTAATGGACTGATTTTTTTGGGTTGGTTGTCAAATTACCCGCCGTTTAGTGTAAACCTACTTTTATGAAAGCGGCAGTAAATTACTCAACTATATATAATAAATTTCAGTAACAACCATTTTTCAAATATTTCAGCCTCTAGGCAGTGCTGGAAAAAATATGAACAGAGGATTTAATAACTTAAACTAATTTAAGGTGGTCGAATTTCGACCACGGGATATACTAGTACGAGTATATATTATAAGACTAACAATGTTGTTGGCATATGTCCATCAAATCCAAATTTTTTTATTGAAATATAGACCGAATCTGAAAGGAGTTGTGGCTCTGATGGTGGACTTTCAAACATTCCTAAGAACTGTTTTTTCCATCTCCTATTAATAATTACCGGTCTTTAATGGACTGATTTTTTTCGGTTGGTTGTCAAATTACCCGCCGTTTAGTGTAAACCGACCTTTATGAAAGCGGCCCTAAATTACTTAACTATATATAACAAATTTCAGTAACAACCATTTTTCAAATATTTGAGCCTCTAGGCAGTGCTGGAAAAAATATGAACAGAGGATTTAATAACTTAAACTAATTTAAGGTGGTCGAATTTCGACCACGGGATATACTAGTACGAGTATATATTATAAGACTAACAATGTTGTTGGCATATGTCCATCAAATCCAAATTTTTTTATTGAAATATAGACCGAATCTGAAAGGAGTTGTGGCTCTGATGGTGGACTTTCAAACATTATTAAGAACTGTTTTTGCCATCTCCTATTAATAATTACCGGTTTTTAATGGACTGATTTTTTTCGGTTGATTGTCAAATTACCCGCCGTTTAGTGTGAACCGACTTTTATGAAAGCGGCCCTAAATTACTCAACTATATATAATAAATTTCAGTACCAACCATTTTCCAAATATTACAGCCTCTAGGTAGTGCTGGAAAAAATACGAACAGAGGATTTAATAACTTAAACTAATTTAAGGTGGTCGAATTTCGACCACGGGATATACTAGTATATATTATAAGACTAACAGTGTTGTTGTTATATGTCCATCAAATCCACATTTTTTTGTTGAAATATTGACCGAATCTGAAAGGAGTTGTGGCTCTGATGGTGGACTTTCAAACATTCCTAAGAACTGTTTTTTCCATCTCCTATTATAATTACCGGTCTTTAATGGACTGATTTTTTTCGGTTGGTTGTCAAATTACCCGCCGTTTAGTGTAAACCGACCTTTATGAAAGCGGCCCTAAATTACTTAACTATATATAACAAATTTCAGTAACAACCATTTTTCAAATATTTGAGCCTCTAGGCAGTGCTGGAAAAAATATGAACAGAGGATTTAATAACTTAAACTAATTTAAGGTGGTCGAATTTCGACCACGGGATATACTAGTACGAGTATATATTATAAGACTAACAATGTTGTTGGCATATGTCCATCAAATCCAAATTTTTTTATTGAAATATAGACCGAATCTGAAAGGAGTTGTGGCTCTGATGGTGGACTTTCAAACATTATTAAGAACTGTTTTTGCCATCTCCTATTAATAATTACCGGTTTTTAATGGACTGATTTTTTTCGGTTGATTGTCAAATTACCCGCCGTTTAGTGTGAACCGACTTTTATGAAAGCGGCCCTAAATTACTCAACTATATATAATAAATTTCAGTACCAACCATTTTCCAAATATTACAGCCTCTAGGTAGTGCTGGAAAAAATACGAACAGAGGATTTAATAACTTAAACTAATTTAAGGTGGTCGAATTTCGACCACGGGATATACTAGTATATATTATAAGACTAACAGTGTTGTTGTTATATGTCCATCAAATCCACATTTTTTTGTTGAAATATTGACCGAATCTGAAAGGAGTTGTGGCTCTGATGGTGGACTTTCAAACATTCCTAAGAACTGTTTTTTCCATCTCCTATTATAATTACCGGTCTTTAATGGACTGATTTTTTTCGGTTGGTTGTCAAATTACCCGCCGTTTAGTGTAAACCGACCTTTATGAAAGCGGCCCTAAATTACTTAACTAGATATAATAAATTTCAGTACCAACCATTTTTCAAATATTACAGCCTCTAGGCAGTGCTGGAAGAAATACGAACAGAGGATTTAATAACTTAAACTAATTTAAGGTGGTCGAATTTCGACCACAGGATATACTAGTATATATTATAAGTCTAACAATGTTGTTGGTATACGAGTATGTCCATCAAATCCAAATTTTTTTTTTTAAATATAGACCGAATCTGAAAGGAGCTGTGGCTCTGATGGTGGACTTTCAAACATTATTAAGAACTGTTTTTGCCATCTCCTATTAATAATTACCGGTTTTTAATGGACTGATTTTTTTCGGTTGATTGTCAAATTACCCGCCGTTTAGTGTAAACCGACCTTTATGAAAGCGGCCCTAAATTACTTAACTAGTTATAATAAATTTCAGTACCAACCATTTTTCAAATATTACAGCCTCTAGGCAGTGCTGGAAGAAATACGAACAGAGGATTTAATAACTTAAACTAATTTAAGGTGGTCGAATTTCGACCACAGGATATACTAGTATATATTATAAGTCTAACAATGTTGTTGGTATACGAGTATGTCCATCAAATCCAAATTTTTTTTTTGAAATATAGACCGAATCTGAAAGTAGTTGTGGCTGTGATGGTGGACTTTCAAACATTCCTAAGAACTGTTTTTGCCATTTCCTATTAATAATTACCGGTCTTTAATGGACTGATTTTTTTGGGTTGGTTGTCAAATTACCCGCCGTTTAGTGTAAACCTACTTTTATGAAAGCGGCCTTAAATTACTCAACTATATATAATAAATTTCAGTAACAACCATTTTTCAAATATTTCAGCCTCTAGGCAGTGCTGGAAAAAATATGAACAGAGGATTTAATAACTGAAACTAATTTAAGGTGGTCGAATTTCGACCACGGGATATACTAGTACGAGTATATATTATAAGACTAACAATGTTGTTGGCATATGTCCATCAAATCCAAATTTTTTTATTGAAATATAGACCGAATCTGAAAGGACTTGTGGCTCTGATGGTGGACTTTCAAACATTATTAAGAACTGTTTTTGCCATCTCCTATTAATAATTACCGGTTTTTAATGGACTGATTTTTTTCGGTTGGTTGTCAAATTACCCGCCGTTTAGTGTGAACCGACTTTTATGAAAGCGGCCCTAAATTACTCAACTATATATAATAAATTTCAGTACCAACCATTTTTCAAATATTACAGTCTCTAGGTAGTGCTGGAAAAAATACGAACAGAGGATTTAATAACTTAAACTAATTTAAGGTGGTCGAATTTCGACCACGGGATATACTAGTATATATTATAAGACTAACAGTGTTGTTGTTATATGTCCATCAAATCCAAATTTTTTTTTTTGAAATATTGACCGAATCTGAAAGGAGTTGTGGCTCTGATGGTGGACTTTCAAACATTCCTAAGAACTGTTTTTTCCATCTCCTATTAATAATTACCGGTCTTTAATGGACTGATTTTTTTCGGTTGGTTGTCAAATTACCCGCCGATTAGTGTAAACCGACCTTTATGAAAGCGGCCCTAAATTACTTAACTATATATAACAAATTTCAGTAACAACCATTTTTCAAATATTTGAGCCTCTAGGCAGTGCTGGAAAAAATATGAACAGAGGATTTAATAACTTAAACTAATTTAAGGTGGTCGAATTACGATGACGGGATATAATAGTATATATTATAATTCAAACAATGTTGTTGGTATAGTCTATCAAATCCAAACTTTTTTATTGAAATATAGACCGAATCTGAAAGGAGTTGTGGCTCTGATGGTGGACTTTCAAACATTCCTAAGAACTGTTTTTGCCATCTCCTATTAATAATTACCGGTCTTTAATGGACCGATTTTTTTCGGTTGGTTGTCAAATTACCCGCCGTTTAGTGTGAACCGACTTTTATGAAATCGGCCCTAAATTACTCAACTACGAGTATATATAATAAATTTCATTAACAAAGATTTCTCAAATATTTCGGCCTCTAGGCAGAGCTGGAAAAAATATGAATAGAGGATTTAATAACTTTAACTAGTTGAAGGTGGTCGAATTTCGACCACAGGATATACTAGTATATATTATAAGTCTAACAATGTTGTTGGTATATGTCCATCAAATCAAAATTTTTATATTGAAATATAGACCGAATCTGAAAAGAGTTGTGGCTCTGATGGTGGACTTTCAAACGTTCCTAAGAACTGTTTTGCCATCTCCTATTAATAATTACCCGTCTTTAATGGACCGATTTTTTTCGGTTGGTTGTCAAATTACCCCCGTTTAGTGTGAACCGACTTTTATGAAATCGGCCCTAAATTACTCAACTACGAGTATATATAATAAATTTCATTAACAAAGATTTCTCAAATATTTCGGCCTCTAGGCAGAGCTGGAAAAAATATGAATAGAGGATTTAATAACTTAAACTAATTTAAGGTGGTCGAATTTCGACCACGGGATATACTAGTATATATTATAAGACTAACAGTGTTGTTGTTATATGTCCATCAAATCCAATTTTTTTTTTTGAAATATTGACCGAATCTGAAAGGAGTGGTGGCTGTGATGGTGGACTTTCAAACATTCCTAAGAACTGTTTTTTCCATCTCCTATTAATAATTACCGGTCTTTAATGGACTGATTTTTTTCGGTTGGTTGTCAAATTACCCGCCGTTTAGTGTGAACCGACTTTTATGAAAGCGGCCCTAAATTACTCAACTATATATAATAAATTTCAGTAACAACCATTTTTCAAATATTTCAGCCTCTAGGCAGTGCTGGAAAAAATATGAACAGAGGATTTAATAACCTAAACTAATTTAAGGTGGTCGAATTTCGACCACGGGATATACTAGTACGAGTATATATTATAAGACTAACAATGTTGTTGGCATATGTCCATAAAATCCAAATTTTTTTATTGAAATATAGACCGAATCTGAAAGGAGTTGTGGCTCTGATGGTGGACTTTCAAACATTATTAAGAACTGTTTTTGCCATCTCCTATTAATAATTACCGGTTTTTAATGGACTGATTTTTTTCGGTTGGTTGTCAAATTACCCGCCGTTTAGTGTGAACCGACTTTTATGAAAGCGTCCCTAAATTACTCAACTATATATAACAAATTTCAGTACCAACCATTTTTCAAATATTACAGCCTCTAGGTAGTGCTGGAAAAAATACGAACAGAGGATTTAATAACTTAAACTAATTTAAGGTGGTCGAATTTCGACCACGGGATATACTAGTACGAGTATATATTATAAGACTAACAGTGTTATTGTTATATGCCCATCAAATCCAAATTTTTTTTTGAAATATTGACTGTTTTTTTTGGGTTGGTTGTCAAATTACCCACCGTTTAGTGTGAACCGACTTTTATGAAAGCGGCCCTAAATTACTCAACTATATATAATAAATTTCAGTACCAACCATTTTTCAAATATTACAGCCTCTAGGCAGTGCTGGAAAAAATACGAACAGAGGATTTAATAACTTAAACTAATTTAAGGTGGTCGAATTCCGACCACGGGATATACTAGTATATATTATAAGTCAAACAATGTTGTTGGTATATGTCCATCAAATCCAAATTTTTTTATTGAAATATAGACCGAATCTGAAAGGAGTGGTGGCTCTGATGGTGGACTTTCAAACATTCCTAAGAACTGTTTTTGCCATCTCCTATTAATAATTACCGGTCTTTAATGGACCGATTTTTTTCGGTTCGTTGTCAAATTACCCGCCGTTTAGTGTGAACCGACTTTTATGAAAGCGGCCCTAAATTACTTAACTATATATAATAAATTTCAGTACCAACCATTTTTCAAATATTACAGCCTCTAGGCAGTGCTGGAAGAAATACGAACAGAGGATTTAATAACTTAAACTAATTTAAGGTGGTCGAATTTCGACCACGGGATATACTAGTACGAGTATATATTATAAGACTAACAGTGTTATTGTTATATGCCCATCAAATCCAAATTTTTTTTTGAAATATTGACTGATTTTTTTGGGTTGGTTGTCAAATTACCCACCGTTTACTGTGAACCGACTTTTATGAAAGCGGCCCTAAATTGCTCAACTATATATAATAAATTTCAGTACCAACCATTTTTCAAATATTACAGCCTCTAGGTAGTGCTGGAAAAAATACGAACAGAGGATTTAATAACTTAAACTAATTTAAGGTGGTCGAATTTCGACCACGGGATATACTAGTACGAGTATATATTATAAGACTAACAATGTTGTTGGCATATGTCCATAAAATCCAAATTTTTTTATTGAAATATAGACCGAATCTGAAAGGAGTTGTGGCTCTGATGGTGGACTTTCAAACATTATTAAGAACTGTTTTTGCCATCTCCTATTAATAATTACCGGTTTTTAATGGACTGATTTTTTTCGGTTGGTTGTCAAATTACCCGCCGTTTAGTGTAAACCTACTTTTATGAAAGCGGCCCTAAATTACTCTACTATATATAATAAATTTCAGTAACAACCATTTTTCAAATATTTCAGCCTCTAGGCAGTGCTGGAAAAAATATGAACAGAGGATTTAATAACTTAAACTAATTTAAGGTGGTCGAATTTCGACCACGGGATATACTAGTACGAGTATATATTATAAGACTAACAATGTTGTTGGCATATGTCGATCAAATCCAAATTTTTTTATTGAAATATAGACCGAATCTGAAAGGAGTTTTGGCTCTGATGGTGGAGTTTCAAACATTATTAAGAACTGTTTTTGCCATCTCCTATTAATAATTACCGGTTTTTAATGGACTGATTTTTTTCGGTTGGTTGTCAAATTACCCGCCGTTTAGTGTAAACCGACTTTTATGAAAGCGTCCCTAAATTACTCAACTATATATAATAAATTTCAGTACCAACCATTTTTCAAATATTACAGCCTCTAGGTAGTGCTGGAAAAAATACGAACAGAGGATTTAATAACTTAAACTAATTTAAGGTGGTCGAATTTCGACCACGGGATACACTAGTACGAGTATATATTATAAGACTAACAGTGTTATTGTTATATGCCCATCAAATCCAAATTTTTTTTTGAAATATTGACTGATTTTTTTGGGTTGGTTGTCAAATTACCCACCGTTTTGTGTGAACCGACTTTTATGAAAGCGGCCCTAAATTACTCAACTATATATAATAAATTTCAGTACCAACCATTTTTCAAATATTACAGCCTCTAGGCAGTGCTGGAAAAAATACGAACAGAGGATTTAATAACTTAAACTAATTTAAGGTGGTCGAATTCCGACCACGGGATATACTAGTATATATTATAAGTCAAACAATGTTGTTGGTATATGTCCATCAAATCCAAATTTTTTTATTGAAATATAGACCGAATCTGAAAGGAGTGGTGGCTCTGATGGTGGACTTTCAAACATTCCTAAGAACTGTTTTTTCCATCTCCTATTAATAATTACCGGTCTTTAATGGACTGATTTTTTTCGGTTGGTTGTCAAATTACCCGCCGTTTAGTGTGAACCGACTTTTATGAAAGCGGCCCTAAATTACTCAACTATATATAATAAATTTCAGTAACAACCATTTTTCAAATATTTCAGCCTCTAGGCAGTGCTGGCAAAAATATGAACAGAGGATTTAATAACTTAAACTAATTTAAGGTGGTCGAATTTCGACCACGGGATATACTAGTACGAGTATATATTATAAGACTAACAATGTTGTTGGCATATGTCCATAAAATCCAAATTTTTTTATTGAAATATAGACCGAATCTGAAAGGAGTTGTGGCTCTGATGGTGGACTTTCAAACATTATTAAGAACTGTTTTTGCCATCTCCTATTAATAATTACCGGTTTTTAATGGACTGATTTTTTTCGGTTGGTTGTCAAATTACCCGCCGTTTAGTGTGAACCGACTTTTATGAAAGCGTCCCTAAATTACTCAACTATATATAATAAATTTCAGTACCAACCATTTTTCAAATATTACAGCCTCTAGGTAGTGCTGGAAAAAATACGAACAGAGGATTTAATAACTTAAACTAATTTAAGGTGGTCGAATTTCGACCACGGGATATACTAGTACGAGTATATATTATAAGACTAACAGTGTTATTGTTATATGCCCATCAAATCCAAATTTTTTTTTGAAATATTGACTGATTTTTTTGGGTTGGTTGTCAAATTACCCACCGTTTAGTGTGAACCGACTTTTATGAAAGCGGCCCTAAATTACTCAACTATATATAATAAATTTCAGTACCAACCATTTTTCAAATATTACAGCCTCTAGGCAGTGCTGGAAAAAATACGAACAGAGGATTTAATAACTTAAACTAATTTAAGGTGGTCGAATTCCGACCACGGGATATACTAGTATATATTATAAGTCAAACAATGTTGTTGGTATATGTCCATCAAATCCAAATTTTTTTATTGAAATATAGACCGAATCTGAAAGGAGTGGTGGCTCTGATGGTGGACTTTCAAACATTATTAAGAACTGTTTTTGCCATCTCCTATTAATAATTACCGGTTTTTAATGGACTGATTTTTTTCGGTTGGTTGTCAAATTACCCGCCGTTTAGTGTAAACCTACTTTTATGAAAGCGGCCCTAAATTACTCAACTATATATAATAAATTTCAGTAACAACCATTTTTCAAATATTTCAGCCTCTAGGCAGTGCTGGAAAAAATATGAACAGAGGATTTAATAACTTAAACTAATTTAAGGTGGTCGAATTTCGACCACGGGATATACTAGTACGAGTATATATTATAAGACTAACAATGTTGTTGGCATATGTCGATCAAATCCAAATTTTTTTATTGAAATATAGACCGAATCTGAAAGTAGTTGTGGCTGTGATGGTGGACTTTCAAACATTCCTAAGAACTGTTTTTGCCATTTCCTATTAATAATTACCGGTCTTTAATGGACTGATTTTTTTGGGTTGGTTGTCAAATTACCCGCCGTTTAGTGTAAACCTACTTTTATGAAAGCGGCCCTAAATTACTCAACTATATATAATAAATTTCAGTAACAACCATTTTTCAAATATTTCAGCCTCTAGGCAGTGCTGGAAAAAATATGAACAGAGGATTTAATAACTGAAACTAATTTAAGGTGGTCGAATTTCGACCACGGGATATACTAGTACGAGTATATATTATAAGACTAACAATGTTGTTGGCATATGTCCATCAAATCCAAATTTTTTTATTGAAATATAGACCGAATCTGAAAGGACTTGTGGCTCTGATGGTGGACTTTCAAACATTATTAAGAACTGTTTTTGCCATCTCCTATTAATAATTACCGGTTTTTAATGGACTGATTTTTTTCGGTTGGTTGCAAATTACCCGCCGTTTAGTGTGAACCGACTTTTATGAAAGCGGCCCTAAATTACTCAACTATATATAATAAATTTCAGTACCAACCATTTTTCAAATATTACAGTCTCTAGGTAGTGCTGGAAAAAATACGAACAGAGGATTTAATAACTTAAACTAATTTAAGGTGGTCGAATTTCGACCACGGGATATACTAGTATATATTATAAGACTAACAGTGTTGTTGTTATATGTCCATCAAATCCAAATTTTTTTTTTTGAAATATTGACCGAATCTGAAAGGAGTTGTGGCTCTGATGGTGGACTTTCAAACATTCCTAAGAACTGTTTTTTCCATCTCCTATTAATAATTACCGGTCTTTAATGGACTGATTTTTTTCGGTTGGTTGTCAAATTACCCGCCGTTTAGTGTAAACCGACCTTTATGAAAGCGGCCCTAAATTACTTAACTATATATAACAAATTTCAGTAACAACCATTTTTCAAATATTTGAGCCTCTAGGCAGTGCTGGAAAAAATATGAACAGAGGATTTAATAACTTAAACTAATTTAAGGTGGTCGAATTACGATGACGGGATATAATAGTATATATTATAATTCAAACAATGTTGTTGGTATAGTCTATCAAATCCAAACTTTTTTATTGAAATATAGACCGACTCTGAAAGGAGTTGTGGCTCTGATGGTGGACTTTCAAACATTCCTAAGAACTGTTTTTGCCATCTCCTATTAATAATTACCGGTCTTTAATGGACCGATTTTTTTCGGTTGGTTGTCAAATTACCCGCCGTTTAGTGTGAACCGACTTTTATGAAATCGGCCCTAAATTACTCAACTACGAGTATATATAATAAATTTCATTAACTAAGATTTCTCAAATATTTCGGCCTCTAGGCAGAGCTGGAAAAAATATGAATAGAGGATTTAATAACTTTAACTAGTTGAAGGTGGTCGAATTTCGACCACAGGATATACTAGTATATATTATAAGTCTAACAATGTTGTTGGTATATGTCCATCAAATCAAAATTTTTATATTGAAATATAGACCGAATCTGAAAAGAGTTGTGGCTCTGATGGTGGACTTTCAAACATTCCTAAGAACTGTTTTGCCATCTCCTATTAATAATTACCCGTCTTTAATGGACCGATTTTTTTCGGTTGGTTGTCAAATTACCCCCGTTTAGTGTGAACCGACTTTTATGAAATCGGCCCTAAATTACTCAACTACGAGTATATATAATAAATTTCATTAACAAAGATTTCTCAAATATTTCGGCCTCTAGGCAGAGCTGGAAAAAATATGAATAGAGGATTTAATAACTTAAACTAATTTAAGGTGGTCGAATTTCGACCACGGGATATACTAGTATATATTATAAGACTAACAGTGTTGTTGTTATATGTCCATCAAATCCAATTTTTTTTTTTGAAATATTGACCGAATCTGAAAGGAGTGGTGGCTGTGATGGTGGACTTTCAAACATTCCTAAGAACTGTTTTTTCCATCTCCTATTAATAATTACCGGTCTTTAATGGACTGATTTTTTTCGGTTGGTTGTCAAATTACCCGCCGTTTAGTGTGAACCGACTTTTATGAAAGCGGCCCTAAATTACTCAACTATATATAATAAATTTCAGTAACAACCATTTTTCAAATATTTCAGCCTCTAGGCAGTGCTGGAAAAAATATGAACAGAGGATTTAATAACTTAAACTAATTTAAGGTGGTCGAATTTCGACCACGGGATATACTAGTACGAGTATATATTATAAGACTAACAGTGTTATTGTTATATGCCCATCAAATCCAAATTTTTTTTTGAAATATTGACTGATTTTTTTGGGTTGGTTGTCAAATTACCCACCGTTTAGTGTGAACCGACTTTTATGAAAGCGGCCCTAAATTACTCAACTATATATAATAAATTTCAGTACCAACCATTTTTTAAATATTACAGCCTCTAGGCAGTGCTGGAAAAAATACGAACAGAGGATTTAATAACTTAAACTAATTTAAGGTGGTCGAATTCCGACCACGGGATATACTAGTATATATTATAAGTCAAACAATGTTGTTGGTATATGTCCATCAAATCCAAATTTTTTTATTGAAATATAGACCGAATCTGAAAGGAGTGGTGGCTCTGATGGTGGACTTTCAAACATTCCTAAGAACTGTTTTTGCCATCTCCTATTAATAATTACCGGTCTTTAATGGACCGATTTTTTTCGGTTCGTTGTCAAATTACCCGCCGTTTAGTGTGAACCGACTTTTATGAAAGCGGCCCTAAATTACTTAACTATATATAATAAATTTCAGTACCAACCATTTTTCAAATATTACAGCCTCTAGGCAGTGCTGGAAGAAATACGAACAGAGGATTTAATAACTTAAACTAATTTAAGGTGGTCGAATTTCGACCACGGGATATACTAGTACGAGTATATATTATAAGACTAACAGTGTTATTGTTATATGCCCATCAAATCCAAATTTTTTTTTGAAATATTGACTGATTTTTTTGGGTTGGTTGTCAAATTACCCACCGTTTACTGTGAACCGACTTTTATGAAAGCGGCCCTAAATTGCTCAACTATATATAATAAATTTCAGTACCAACCATTTTTCAAATATTACAGCCTCTAGGCAGTGCTGGAAAAAATATGAACAGAGGATTTAATAACTTAAACTAATTTAAGGTGGTCGAATTTCGACCACGGGATATACTAGTACGAGTATATATTTTAAGACTAACAATGTTGTTGGCATATGTCCATAAAATCCAAATTTTTTTATTGAAATATAGACCGAATCTGAAAGGAGTTGTGGCTCTGATGGTGGACTTTCAAACATTATTAAGAACTGTTTTTGCCATCTCCTATTAATAATTACCGGTTTTTAATGGACTGATTTTTTTCGGTTGGTTGTCAAATTACCCGCCGTTTAGTGTAAACCTACTTTTATGAAAGCGGCCCTAAATTACTCTACTATATATAATAAATTTCAGTAACAACCATTTTTCAAATATTTCAGCCTCTAGGCAGTGCTGGAAAAAATATGAACAGAGGATTTAATAACTTAAACTAATTTAAGGTGGTCGAATTTCGACCACGGGATATACTAGTATATATTATAAGACTAACAATGTTGTTGGCATATGTCGATCAAATCCAAATTTTTTTATTGAAATATAGACCGAATCTGAAAGGAGTTTTGGCTCTGATGGTGGAGTTTCAAACATTATTAAGAACTGTTTTTGCCATCTCCTATTAATAATTACCGGTTTTTAATGGACTGATTTTTTTCGGTTGGTTGTCAAGTTACCCGCCGTTTAGTGTGAACCGACTTTTATGAAAGCGTCCCTAAATTACTCAACTATATATAATAAATTTCAGTACCAACCATTTTTCAAATATTACAGCCTCTAGGTAGTGCTGGAAAAAATACGAACAGAGGATTTAATAACTTAAACTAATTTAAGGTGGTCGAATTTCGACCACGGGATACACTAGTACGAGTATATATTATAAGACTAACAGTGTTATTGTTATATGCCCATCAAATCCAAATTTTTTTTTGAAATATTGACTGATTTTTTTGGGTTGGTTGTCAAATTACCCACCGTTTAGTGTGAACCGACTTTTATGAAAGCGGCCCTAAATTACTCAACTATATATAATAAATTTCAGTACCAACCATTTTTCAAATATTACAGCCTCTAGGCAGTGCTGGAAAAAACACGAACAGAGGATTTAATAACTTAAACTAATTTAAGGTGGTCGAATTCCGACCACGGGATATACTAGTATATATTATAAGTCAAACAATGTTGTTGGTATATGTCCATCAAATCCAAATTTTTTTATTGAAATATAGACCGAATCTGAAAGGAGTGGTGGCTCTGATGGTGGACTTTCAAACATTCCTAAGAACTGTTTTTTCCATCTCCTATTAATAATTACCGGTCTTTAATGGACTGATTTTTTTCGGTTGGTTGTCAAATTACCCGCCGTTTAGTGTGAACCGACTTTTATGAAAGCGGCCCTAAATTACTCAACTATATATAATAAATTTCAGTAACAACCATTTTTCAAATATTTCAGCCTCTAGGCAGTGCTGGAAAAAATATGAACAGAGGATTTAATAACTTAAACTAATTTAAGGTGGTCGAATTTCGACCACGGGATATACTAGTACGAGTATATATTATAAGACTAACAATGTTGTTGGCATATGTCCATAAAATCCAAATTTTTTTATTGAAATATAGACCGAATCTGAAAGGAGTTGTGGCTCTGATGGTGGACTTTCAAACATTATTAAGAACTGTTTTTGCCATCTCCTATTAATAATTACCGGTCTTTAATGGACTGATTTTTTTCGGTTGGTTGTCAAATTACCCGCCGTTTAGTGTAAACCGACCTTTATAAAAGCGGCCCTAAATTACTTAACTATATATAATAAATTTCAGTAACAACCATTTTTCAAATATATCAGCCTCTAGGCAGTGCTGGAAAAAATATGAACAGAGGATTTAATAACTTAAACTAATTTAAGGTGGTCGAATTACGACCACGGGATATACCAATATATATTATAATTCAAACAATGTTGTTGGTATAGTCTATCAAATCCAAACTTTTTTATTGAAATATAGACCGAATCTGAAAGGAGTTGTGGCTCTGATGGTGGACTTTCAAACATTCCTAAGAACTGTTTTTGCCACATCCTATTAATAATTACCGGTCTTTAATGGACCGATTTTTTTCGGTTGGTTGTCAAATTACCCGCCGTTTAGTGTGAACCGACTTTTATGAAAGCGGCCCTAAATTACTCAACTATATATAATAAATTTCAATAATAAACATTTCTCAAATATTTCGGCCTCTAGGCAGTGCTGGAAAAATATGAACAGAGGATTTAATAACTTTAACTAATTGAAGGTGGTCGAATTTCGACCACAGGATATACTAGTATATATTATAAGTCTAACAATGTTGTTGGTATATGTCCATCAAATCAAAATTTTTATATTGAAATATAGACCGAATCTGAAAAGAGTTGTGGCTCTGATGGTGGACCTTTAAACATTCCTAAGAACTGTTTTTTCCATCTCCTATTAATAATTACCGGTCTTTAATGGACTGATTTTTTTCGGTTGGTTGTCAAATTACCCGCCGTTTAGTGTAAACCGACCTTAATGAAAGCGGCCCTAAATTACTTAACTATATATAATAAATTTCAGTAACAACCATTTTTCAAATATTACAGCCTCTAGGCAGTGCTGGAAAAAATACGAACAGAGGATTTAATAACTTAAACTAATTTAAGGTGGTCGAATTTCGACCACGGGATATACTAGTGTACGAGTATATATTATAAGACTAACAGTGTTATTGTTATATGCCCATCAAATCCAAATTTTTTTTTGAAATATTAACTAATCTTTTTCGGTTGGTTGTCAAATTACCCGCCGTTTAGTGTGAACCGACTTTTATGAAAGCGGCCCTAAATTACTCAACTATATATAATAAATTTTAATAATAAACATTTCTCAAATATTTCGGCCTCTAGGCAGTGCTGGAAAAATATGAACAGAGGATTTAATAACTTTAACTAATTTAAGGTGGTCGAATTTCGACCACAGGATATACTAGTATATATTATAAGTCTAACAATGTTGTTGGTATACGAGTATGCCCATCAAATCCAAATTTTTTTATTGAAATATAGACCGAATCTGAAAGGAGTAGTGGCTCTGATGGTGGACTTTCAAACATTCCTAAGAACTGTTTTTGCCATCTCCTATTAATAATTACCGGTCTTTAATGGACCGATTTTTTTCGGTTGGTTGTCAAATTACCCGCCGTTTAGTGTGAACCGACTTTTATGAAAGCGGCCCTAAATTACTTAACTATATATAATAAATTTCAGTACCAACCATTTTTCAAATATTACAGCCTCTAGGCAGTGCTGGAAGAAATACGAACAGAGGATTTAATAACTTAAACTAATTTAAGGTGGGCGAATTTCGACCACAGGATATACTAGTATATATTATAAGTCTAACAATGTTGTTGGTATACGAGTATATCCATCAAATCCAAATTTTTTTTTTGAAATATAGACCGAATCTGAAAGTAGCTGTGGCTCTGATGGTGGACTTTCAAACATTCCTAAGAACTGTTTTTGCCATTTCCTATTAATAATTACCGGTCTTTAATGGACTGATTTTTTTCGGTTGGTTGTCAAATTACCCGCCGGTTAGTGTAAACCTACTTTTATGAAAGCGGCCCTAAATTACTCAACTATATATAATAAATTTCAGTAACAACCATTTTTCAAATATTTCAGCCTCTAGGCAGTGCTGGAAAAAATATGAACAGAGGATTTAATAACTTAAACTAATTTAAGGTGGTCGAATTTCGACCACGGGATATACTAGTACGAGTATATATTATAAGCCTAACAATGTTTGTGGCATATGTCCATCAAATCCAAATTTTTTTATTGAAATATAGACCGAATCTGAAAGGAGTTGTGGCTCTGATGGTGGACTTTCAAACATTATTAAGAACTGTTTTTGCCATCTCCTATTAATAATTACCGGTTTTTAATGGACAGATTTTTTTCGGTTGGTTGTCAAATTACCCGTCGTTTAGTGTGAACCGACTTTTATGAAAGCGGCCCTAAATTACTCAACTATATATAATAAATTTCAGTACCAACCAATTTTCAAATATTACAGCCTCTAGGTTGGTTGTCAAATTACCCGCCGTTTAGTGTAAACCGACCTTTATAAAAGCGGCCCTAAATTACTTAACTATATATAATAAATTTCAGTAACAACCATTTTTCAAATATATCAGCCTCTAGGCAGTGCTGGAAAAAATATGAACAGAGGATTTAATAACTTAAACTAATTTAAGGTGGTCGAATTACGACCACGGGATATACCAATATATATTATAATTCAAACAATGTTGTTGGTATAGTCTATCAAATCCAAACTTTTTTATTGAAATATAGACCGAATCTGAAAGGAGTTGTGGCTCTGATGGTGGACTTTCAAACATTCCTAAGAACTGTTTTTGCCATCTCCTATTAATAATTACCGGTCTTTAATGGACCGATTTTTTTCGGTTGGTTGTCAAATTACCCGCCGTTTAGTGTGAACCGACTTTTATGAAAGCGGCCCTAAATTACTCAACTATATATAATAAATTTCAATAATAAACATTTCTCAAATATTTCGGCCTCTAGGCAGTGCTGGAAAAATATGAACAGAGGATTTAATAACTTTAACTAATTGAAGGTGGTCGAATTTCGACCACAGGATATACTAGTATATATTATAAGTCTAACAATGTTGTTGGTATATGTCCATCAAATCAAAATTTTTATATTGAAATATAGACCGAATCTGAAAAGAGTTGTGGCTCTGATGGTGGACCTTTAAACATTCCTAAGAACTGTTTTTTCCATCTCCTATTAATAATTACCGGTCTTTAATGGACTGATTTTTTTCGGTTGGTTGTCAAATTACCCGCCGTTTAGTGTAAACCGACCTTAATGAAAGCGGCCCTAAATTACTTAACTATATATAATAAATTTCAGTAACAACCATTTTTCAAATATTACAGCCTCTAGGCAGTGCTGGAAAAAATACGAACAGAGGATTTAATAACTTAAACTAATTTAAGGTGGTCGAATTTCGACCACGGGATATACTAGTGTACGAGTATATATTATAAGACTAACAGTGTTATTGTTATATGCCCATCAAATCCAAATTTTTTTTTGAAATATTAACTAATCTTTTTCGGTTGGTTGTCAAATTACCCGCCGTTTAGTGTGAACCGACTTTTATGAAAGCGGCCCTAAATTACTCAACTATATATAATAAATTTTAATAATAAACATTTCTCAAATATTTCGGCCTCTAGGCAGTGCTGGAAAAATATGAACAGAGGATTTAATAACTTTAACTAATTTAAGGTGGTCGAATTTCGACCACAGGATATACTAGTATATATTATAAGTCTAACAGTGTTGTTGGTATACGAGTATGCCCATCAAATCCAAATTTTTTTATTGAAATATAGACCGAATCTGAAAGGAGTAGTGGCTCTGATGGTGGACTTTCAAACATTCCTAAGAACTGTTTTTGCCATCTCCTATTAATAATTACCGGTCTTTAATGGACCGATTTTTTTCGGTTGGTTGTCAAATTACCCGCCGTTTAGTGTGAACCGACTTTTATGAAAGCGGCCCTAAATTACTTAACTATATATAATAAATTTCAGTACCAACCATTTTTCAAATATTACAGCCTCTAGGCAGTGCTGGAAGAAATACGAACAGAGGATTTAATAACTTAAACTAATTTAAGGTGGGCGAATTTCGACCACAGGATATACTAGTATATATTATAAGTCTAACAATGTTGTTGGTATACGAGTATATCCATCAAATCCAAATTTTTTTTTTGAAATATAGACCGAATCTGAAAGTAGCTGTGGCTCTGATGGTGGACTTTCAAACATTCCTAAGAACTGTTTTTGCCATTTCCTATTAATAATTACCGGTCTTTAATGGACTGATTTTTTTCGGTTGGTTGTCAAATTACCCGCCGGTTAGTGTAAACCTACTTTTATGAAAGCGGCCCTAAATTACTCAACTATATATAATAAATTTCAGTAACAACCATTTTTCAAATATTTCAGCCTCTAGGCAGTGCTGGAAAAAATATGAACAGAGGATTTAATAACTTAAACTAATTTAAGGTGGTCGAATTTCGACCACGGGATATACTAGTACGAGTATATATTATAAGCCTAACAATGTTTGTGGCATATGTCCATCAAATCCAAATTTTTTTATTGAAATATAGACCGAATCTGAGAGGAGTTGTGGCTCTGATGGTGGACTTTCAAACATTATTAAGAACTGTTTTTGCCATCTCCTATTAATAATTACCGGTTTTTAATGGACAGATTTTTTTCGGTTGGTGGTCAAATTACCCGTCGTTTAGTGTGAACCGACTTTTATGAAAGCGGCCCTAAATTACTCAACTATATATAATAAATTTCAGTACCAACCAATTTTCAAATATTACAGCCTCTAGGTAGTGCTGGAAAAAATACGAACAGAGGATTTAATAACTTAAACTAATTTAAGGTGGTCGAATTTCGACCACGGGATATACTAGTATATATTATAAGACTAACAGTGTTGGTGTTATATGTCCATCAAATCCAAATTTTTTTTTTTGAAATATTGACCGAATCTGAAAGGAGTTGTGGCTCTGATGGTGGACTTTCAAACATTCCTAAGAACTGTTTTTGCCATCTCCTATTAATAATTACCGGTCTTTAATGGACTGATTTTTTTCGGTTGGTTGTCAAATTACCCGCCGTTTAGTGTAAACCGACCTTTTTGAAAGCGGCCCTAAATTACTTAACTATATATAATAAATTTCAGTAACAACCATTTTTCAAATATTTCAGCCTCTAGGCAGTGCTGGAAAAAATATGAACAGAGGATTTAATAACTTAAACTAATTTAAGGTGGTCGAATTACGACCACGGGATATACTAGTATATATTATAATTCAAACAATGTTGTTGGTATAGTCCATCAAATCAAAATTTTTATATTGAAATATAGACCGAATCTGAAAGGAGTTGTGGCCCTGATGGTGGACTTTCAAACATTCCTAAGAACTGTTTTTGCCATCTCCTATTAATAATTACCGGTCTTTAATGGACTGATTTTTTTCGGTTGGTTGTCAAATTACCCGCCGTTTAGTGTAAACCTACTTTTATGAAAGCGGCTCTAAATTACTCAACTATATATAATAAATTTCAGTACCAACCATTTTTCAAATATTACAGCCTCTAGGCAGTGCTGGAAAAAATATGAACAGAGGATTTAATAACTTAAACTAATTTAAGGTGGTCGAATTTCGACCACGGGATATACTAGTACGAGTATATATTATAAGA
The DNA here is from genome assembly GCA_949987695.1 of Merzomyia westermanni. NCBI lineage: Eukaryota > Metazoa > Arthropoda > Insecta > Diptera > Tephritidae > Merzomyia > Merzomyia westermanni. The sequence continues at coordinate 70,030,975 of OX465292.1, forward strand.
CTAACAGTGTTATTGTTATATGTCCATCAAATCCAAATTTTTTTTTTGAAATATTGACCGAATCTGAAAGCAGTGGTGGCTCTGATGGTGGACTTTCAAACATTCCTAAGAACTGTTTTTGCCATTTCCTATTAATAATTACCGGTCGTTAATGGACTGATTTTTTTCGGTTGGTTGTCAAATTACCCGCCGTTTAGTGTGAACCGACTTTTATGAAAGCGGCCCTAAATTACTCAACTATATATAATAAATTTCAATAATAAACATTTCTCAAATATTTTGGCCTCTAGGCAGTGCTGGAAAAATATGAACAGAGGATTTAATAACTTAAACTAATTGAAGGTGGTCGAATTTCGAGCACAGGATATACTAGTATATATTATAAGTCTAACAATGTTGTTGGTATATGTCCATCAAATCAAAATTTTTATATTGAAATATAGACCGAATCTGAAAAGAGTTGTGGCTCTGATGGTGGACTTTCAAACATTCCTAAGAACTGTTTTTGCCATCTCCTATTAATAATTACCGGTCTTTAATGGACCGATTTTTTTCGGTTGGTTGTCAAATTACCCGCCGTTTAGTGTGAACCGACTTTTATGAAAGCGGCCCTAAATTACTCAACTATATATAATAAATTTCAATAATAAACATTTCTCAAATATTTCGGCCTCTAGGCAGCGCTGGAAAAATATGAACAGAGGATTTAATAACTTTAACTAATTGAAGGTGGTCGAATTTCGACCACAGGATATACTAGTATATGTTATAAGTCTAACAATGTTGTTGGTATATGTCAATCAAATAAAAATTTTTTTTTGAAATATAGACCGAATCTGAAAGGAGTTGTGGCTCTGATGGTGGACTTTCAAACATTCCTAAGAACTGTTTTTGCCATCTCCTATTAATAATTACCGGTCTTTAATGGACCGATTTTTTTCGGTTGGTTGTCAAATTACCCGCCGTTTAGTGTGAACCGACTTTTATGAAAGCGGCCCTAAATTACTCAACTATATATAATAAATTTCAATAATAAACATTTCTCAAATATTTCGGCCTCTAGGCAGCGCTGGAAAAATATGAACAGAGGATTTAATAACTTTAACTAATTGAAGGTGGTCGAATTTCGACCACAGGATATACTTGTATATATTATAAGTCTAACAATGTTGTTGGTATATGTCCATCAAATCAAAATTTTTATATTGAAATATAGACCGAATCTGAAAAGAGTTGTGGCTCTGATGGTGGACTTTCAAACATTCCTAAGAACTGTTTTTTCCATCTCCTATTAATAATTACCGGTCTTTAATGGACTGATTTTTTTCGGTTGGTTGTCAAATTACCCGCCGTTTAGTGTAAACCGACCTTTATGAAAGCGGCCCTAAATTACTTAACTATATATAATAAATTTCAGTAACAACCATTTTTCAAATATTTCAGCCTCTAGGCAGTGCTGGAAAAAATATGAACAGAGGATTTAATAACTTAAACTAATTTAAGGTGGTCGAATTTCGACCACGGGATATACTAGTATATATTATAAGTCAAACAATGTTGTTGGTATAGTCTATCAAATCCAAACTTTTTTATTGAAATATAGACCGAATCTAAAAGGAGTTGTGGTTCTGATGGGGGACTTTCAAACATTCCTAAAAACTGTTTTTGCCATCTCCCATTAATAATTACCGGTCTTTAATGGACTGATTTTTTTCGGTTGGTTGTCAAATTACCCGCCGTTTAGTGTAAACCGACTTTTATGAAAGCGGCCCTAAATTACTCAACTATATATAATAAATTTCAATAGAAAACATTTCTCAAATATTTCGGCCTCTAGGCAGTGCTGGAAGAAATACGAACAGAGGATTTAATAACTTAAACTAATTGAAGGTGGTCAAATTTCGACCACAGGATATACTAGTATATGTTATAAGTCTAACAATGTTGTTGGTATATGTCCATCAAATCAAAATTTTTATATTGAAATATAGACCGAATCTGAAAAGAGTTGTGGCTCTGATGGTGGACTTTCAAACATTCCTAAGAACTGTTTTTGCCATCTCCTATTAATAATTACCGGTCTTTAATGGACCGATTTTTTTCGGTTGGTTGTCAAATTACCCGCCGTTTAGTGTGAACCGACTTTTATGAAAGCGGCCCTAAATTACTCAACTATATATAATAAATTTCAATAATAAACATTTCTCAAATATTTCGGCCTCTAGGCAGCGCTGGAAAAATATGAACAGAGGATTTAATAACTTTAACTAATTGAAGGTGGTCGAATTTCGACCACAGGATATACTAGTATATGTTATAAGTCTAACAATGTTGTTGGTATATGTCAATCAAATACAAATTTTTTTTTGAAATATAGACCGAATCTGAAAGGAGTTGTGGCTCTGATGGTGGACTTTCAAACATTCCTAAGAACTGTTTTTGCCATCTCCTATTAATAATTACCGGTCTTTAATGGACCGATTTTTTTCGGTTGGTTGTCAAATTACCCGCCGTTTAGTGTGAACCGACTTTTATGAAAGCGGCCCTAAATTACTCAACTATATATAATAAATTTCAATAATAAACATTTCTCAAATATTTCGGCCTCTAGGCAGCGCTGGAAAAATATGAACAGAGGATTTAATAACTTTAACTAATTGAAGGTGGTCGAATTTCGACCACAGGATATACTAGTATATATTATAAGTCTAACAATGTTGTTGGTATATGTCCATCAAATCAAAATTTTTATATTGAAATATAGACCGAATCTGAAAAGAGTTGTGGCTCTGATGGTGGACTTTCAAACATTCCTAAGAACTGTTTTTTCCATCTCCTATTAATAATTACCGGTCTTTAATGGACTGATTTTTTTCGGTTGGTTGTCAAATTACCCGCCGTTTAGTGTAAACCGACCTTTATGAAAGCGGCCCTAAATTACTTAACTATATATAATAAATTTCAGTAACAACCATTTTTCAAATATTTCAGCCTCTAGGCAGTGCTGGAAGAAATACGAACAGAGGATTTAATAACTTAAACTAATTGAAGGTGGTCAAATTTCGACCACAGGATATACTAGTATATGTTATAAGTCTAACAATGTTGTTGGTATATGTCCATCAAATACAATTTTTTTTTGAAATGTAGACCGAATCTGAAAGGAGTTGTGGCTCTGATGGTGGACTTTCAAACATTCCTAAGAACTGTTTTTGCCATCTCCTATTAATAATTACCGGTCTTTAATGGACTGATTTTTTTCGGTTGGTTGTCAAATTACCCGCCGTTTAGTGTAAACCTACTTTTATGAAAGCGACCCTAAATTACTCAACTATATATAATAAATTTCAGTACCAACCATTTTTCAAATATTACAGCCTCTAGGCAGTGCTGGAAGAAATACGAACAGAGGATTTAATAACTTAAACTAATTAAAGGCTGTCGAATTTCGACCACGGGATATACTAGTATATATTATAAGTCAAACAATGTTGTTGGTATACGTCTATCAAATCCAAATTTTTTTTTTGAAATATAGACCGAATCTGAAAGGAGTTGTGGCTCTGACGGTGGACTTTCAAACATTCCTAAGAACTGTTTTTGCCATTTCCTATTAATAATTACCGGTCTTTAATGGATTGATTTTTTTCGGTTGGTTGTCAAATTACCCGCCGTTTTGTGTAAACCTACTTTTATGAAAGCGGCCCTAAATTACTCAACTATATATAATAAATTTCAGTAACAACCATTTTTCAAATATTTCAGCCTCTAGGCAGTGCTGGAAAAAATATGAACAGAGGATTTAATAACTTAAACTAATTTAAGGTGGTCGAATTTCGACCACGGGATATACTAGTACGAGTATATATTATAAGACTAACAGTGTTATTGTTACATGTCCATCAAATCCAAATTTTTTTTTTGAAATATTGACCGAATCTGAAAGCAGTGGTGGCTCTGATGGTGGACTTTCAAACATTCCTAAGAACTGTTTTTGCCATTTCCTATTAATAATTACCGGTCGTTAATGGACTGATTTTTTTCGGTTGGTTGTCAAATTACCCGCCGTTTAGTGTACCGACTTTTATGAAAGCGGCCCTAAATTACTCAACTATATATAATAGATTTCAATAATAAACATTTCTCAAATATTTTGGCCTCTAGGCAGTGCTGGAAAAATATGAACAGAGGATTTAATAACTTAAACTAATTGAAGGTGGTCGAATTTCGACCACAGGATATACTAGTATATATTATAAGTCTAACAATGTTGTTGGTATATGTCCATCAAATCAAAATTTTTATATTGAAATATAGACCGAATCTGAAAAGAGTTGTGGCTCTGATGGTGGACTTTCAAACATTCCTAAGAACTGTTTTTGCCATCTCCTATTAATAATTACCGGTCTTTAATGGACCGATTTTTTTCGGTTGGTTTTCAAATTACCCGCCGTTTAGTGTGCACCGACTGTTATGAAATCGGCTCTAAATTACTCAACTACGAGTATATATAATAAATTTCAGTAACAAAGATTTCTCAAATATTTCGGCCTCTAGGCAGAGCTGGAAAAAATATGAATAGAGGATTTAATAACTTAAACTAATTTAAGGTGGTCGAATTTCGACCACAGGATATACTAGTATATATTATAAGACTAACAGTGTTGTTGTTATATGTCCATCAAATCCAAATTTTTTTTTTGAAATATTGACCGAATCTGAAACGAGTGGTGGCTGTGATGGTGGACGTTCAAACATTCCTAAGAACTGTTTTTTCCATCTCCTATTAATAATTACCGGTCTTTAATGGACTGATTTTTTTCGGTTGGTTGTCAAATTACCCGCCGTTTAGTGTAAACCGACCTTTATAAAAGCGGCCCTAAATTACTTAACTATATATAATAAATTTCAGTAACAACCATTTTTCAAATATTTCAGCCTCTAGGCAGTGCTGGAAAAAATATGAACAGAGGATTTAATAACTTAAACTAATTTAAGGTGGTCGAATTTCGACTACGGGATATACTAGTATATATTATAAGTCAAACAATGTTGTTGGTATAGTCTATCAAATCCAAACTTTTTTATTGAAATATAGACCGAATCTGAAAGGAGTTGTGGTTCTGATGGTGGACTTTCAAACATTCCTAAAAACAGTTTTTGCCATCTCCCATTAATAATTACCGGTCTTTAATGGACCGATTTTTGTCGGTTGGTTGTCAAATTACCCGCCGTTTAGTGTAAACCTACTTTTATGAAAGCGGCCCTAAATTACTCAACTATATATAATAAATTTCAGTACCAACCATTTTTCAAATATTACAGCCTCTAGGCAGTGCTGGAAAAATATGAACGGAGGATTTAATAACTTAAACTAATTGAAGGTGGTCAAATTTCGACCACAGGATATACTAGTATATGTTATAAGTCTAACAATGTTGTTGGTATATGTCCATCAAATCCAAATTTTTTTTTGAAATATAGACCGAATCTGAAAGGAGTTGTGGCTCTGATGGTGGACTTTCAAACATTCCTAAGAACTGTTTTTGCCATCTCCTATTAATAATTACCGGTCTTTAATGGACTGATTTTTTTCGGTTGGTTGTCAAATTACCCGCCGTTTAGTGTAAACCGACTTTTATGAAAGCGGCCCTAAATTACTCAACTATATATAATAAATTTCAATAGAAAACATTTCTCAAATATTTCGGCCTCTAGGCAGTGCTGGAAGAAATACGAACAGAGGATTTAATAACTTAAACTAATTTAAGGTGGTCGAATTTCGACCACAGGATATTCTAGTATATATTATAAGTCTAACAATGTTGTTGGTATATGTCCATCAAATAAAAATTTTTTTTTGAAATAAAGACCGAATCTGAAAGGAGTTGTGGCTCTGATGGTAGACTTTCAAACATTCCCAAGAACTGTTTTTGCCATCTCCTATTAATAATTACCGGTCTTTAATGGACTGATTTTTTTCGGTTGGTTGTCAAATTACCCGCCGTTTAGTGTAAAGCGACTTTTATGAAAGCGGCCCTAAATTACTCAACTATATATAATAAATTTCAATAGAAAACATTTCTCAAATATTTCGGCCTCTAGGCAGTGCTGGAAGAAATACGAACAGAGGATTTAATAACTTAAACTAATTGAAGGTGGTCAAATTTCGACCACAGGATATACTAGTATATGTTATAAGTCTAACAATGTTGTTGGTATATGTCCATCAAATAAAAATTTTTTTTTGAAATATAGACCGAATCTGAAAGGAGTTGTGGCTCTGATGGTGGACTTTCAAACATTCCTAAGAACTGTTTTTGCCATCTATTAATAATTACCGGTCTTTAATGGACTGACTTTTTTCGGTTGGTTGTCAAATTACCCGCCGTTTAGTGTAAACCGACCTTAATGAAAGCGGCCCTAAATTACTTAACTATATATAATAAATTTCAGTAACAACCATTTTGCAAATATTACAGCCTCTAGGCAGTGCTGGAAAAAATACGAACAGAGGATTTAATAACTTAAACTAATTTAAGGTGGTCGAATTTCGACCACGGGATATACTAGTACGAGTATATATTATAAGACTAACAGTGTTATTGTTATATGCCCATCAAATCCAAATTTTTTTTTGAAATATTAACTGATCTTTTTCGGTTGGTTGTCAAATTACCCGCCGTTTAGTGTGAACCGACTTTTATGAAAGCGGCCCTAAATTACTCAACTATATATAATAAATTTTAATAATAAACATTTCTCAAATATTTCGGCCTCTAGGCAGTGCTGGAAAAATATGAACAGAGGATTTAATAACTTTAACTAATTTAAGGTGGTCGAATTTCGACCACAGGATATACTAGTATATATCATAAGTCTAACAATGTTGTTGGTATACGAGTATGTCCATCAAATCCAAATTTTTTTATTGAAATATAGACCGAATCTGAAAGGAGTAGTGGCTCTGATGGTGGACTTTCAAACATTCCTAAGAACTGTTTTTGCCATCTCCTATTAATAATTACCGGTCTTTAATGGACCGATTTTTTTCGGTTGGTTGTCAAATTACCCGCCGTTTAGTGTGAACCGACTTTTATGAAAGCGGCCCTAAATTACTTAACTGTATATAATAAATTTCAGTACCAACCATTTTTCAAATATTACAGCCTCTAGGCAGTGCTGGAAGAAATACGAACAGAGGATTTAATAACTTAAACTAATTTAAGGTGGTCGAATTTCGACCACAGGATATACTAGTATATATTATAAGTCTAACAATGTTGTTGGTATACGAGTATGTCCATCAAATCCAAATTTTTTTTTTGAAATATAGACCGAATCTGAAAGTAGTTGTGGCTCTGATGGTGGACTTTCAAACATTCCTAAGAACTGTTTTTGCCATTTCCTATTAATAATTACCGGTCTTTAATGGACTGATTTTTTTCGGTTGGTTGTCAAATTACCCGCCGGTTAGTGTAAACCTACTTTTATGAAAGCGGCCCTAAATTACTCAACTATATATAATAAATTTCTGTAACAACCATTTTTCAAATATTTCAGCCTCTAGGCAGTGCTGGAAAAAATATGAACAGAGGATTTAATAACTTAAACTAATTTAAGGTGGTCGAATTTCGACCACGGGATATACTAGTATATATTATAAGACTAACAGTGTTGGTGTTATATGTCCATCAAATCCAAATTTTTTTTTTGAAATATTGACCGAATCTGAAAGGAGTTGTGGCTCTGATGGTGGACTTTCAAACATTCCTAAGAACTGTTTTTTCCATCTCCTATTAATAATTACCGGTCTTTAATGGACTGAGTTTTTTCGGTTGGTTGTCAAATTACCCGCCGTTTAGTGTAAACCGACCTTTTTGAAAGCGGCCCTAAATTACTTAACCATATATAATAAATTTCAGTAACAACCATTTTTCAAATATTTCAGCCTCTAGGCAGTGCTGGAAAAAATATGAACAGAGGATTTAATAACTTAAACTAATTTAAGGTGGTCGAATTACGACCACGGGATATACTAGTATATATTATAATTCAAACAATGTTGTTGGTATAGTCCATCAAATCAAAATTTTTATATTGAAATGTAGAGCGAATCTGAAAGGAGTTGTGGCCCTGATGGTGGACTTTCAAACATTCCTAAGAACTGTTTTTGCCATCTCCTATTAATAATTACCGGTCTTTAATGGACTGATTTTTTTCGGTTGGTTGTCAAATTACCCGCCGTTTAGTGTAAACCTACTTTTATGAAAGCGGCTCTAAATTACTCAACTATATATAATAAATTTCAGTACCAACCATTTTTCAAATATTACAGCCTCTAGGCAGTGCTGGAAAAAATATGAACAGAGGATTTAATAACTTAAACTAATTTAAGATGGTCGAATTTCGACCACGGGATATACTAGTACGAGTATATATTATAAGACTAACAGTGTTATTGTTATATGTCCATCAAATCCAAATTTTTTTTTTGAAATATTGACCGAATCTGAAAGCAGTGGTGGCTCTGATGGTGGACTTTCAAACATTCCTAAGAACTGTTTTTGCCATTTCCTATTAATAATTACCGGTCGTTAATGGACTGATTTTTTTCGGTTGGTTGTCAAATTACCCGCCGTTTAGTGTGAACCGACTTTTATGAAAGCGGCCCTAAATTACTCAACTATATGTAATAAATTTCAATAATAAACATTTCTCAAATATTTTGGCCTCTAGGCAGTGCTGGAAAAATATAAACAGAGGATTTAATAACTTAAACTAATTGAAGGTGGTCGAATTTCGACCACAGGATATACTAGTATATATTATAAGTCTAACAATGTTGTTGGTATATGTCCATCAAATCAAAATTTTTATATTGAAATATAGACCGAATCTGAAAAGAGTTGTGGCTCTGATGGTGGACTTTCAAACATTCCTAAGAACTGTTTTTGCCATCTCCTATTAATAATTACCGGTCTTTAATGGACCGATTTTTTTCGGTTGGTTGTCAAATTACCCGCCGTTTAGTGTGAACCGACTTTTATGAAAGCGGCCCTAAATTACTCAACTATATATAATAAATTTCAATAATAAACATTTCTCAAATATTTCGGCCTCTAGGCAGCGCTGGAAAAATATGAACAGAGGATTTAATAACTTTAACTAGTTGAAGGTGGTCGAATTTCGACCACAGGATATACTAGTATATGTTATAAGTCTAACAATGTTGTTGGTATATGTCAATCAAATAAAAATTTTTTTTTGAAATATAGACCGAATCTGAAAGGAGTTGTGGCTCTGATGGTGGACTTTCAAACATTCCTAAGAACTGTTTTTGCCATCTCCTATTAATAATTACCGGTCTTTAATGGACCGATTTTTTTCGGTTGGTTGTCAAATTACCCGCCGTTTAGTGTGAACCGACTTTTATGAAAGCGGCCCTAAATTACTCAACTATATATAATAAATTTCAATAATAAACATTTCTCAAATATTTCGGCCTCTAGGCAGCGCTGGAAAAATATGAACAGAGGATTTAATAACTTTAACTAATTGAAGGTGGTCGAATTTCGACCACAGGATATACTAGTATATATTATAAGTCTAACAATGTTGTTGGTATATGTCCATCAAATCAAAATTTTTATATTGAAATATAGACCGAATCTGAAAAGAGTTGTGGCTCTGATGGTGGACTTTCAAACATTCCTAAGAACTGTTTTTTCCATCTCCTATTAATAATTACCGGTCTTTAATGGACTGATTTTTTTCGGTTGGTTGTCAAATTACCCGCCGTTTAGTGTAAACCGACCTTTATGAAAGCGGCCCTAAATTACTTAACTATATATAATAAATTTCAGTAACAACCATTTTTCAAATATTTCAGCCTCTAGGCAGTGCTGGAAAAAATATGAACAGAGGATTTAATAACTTAAACTAATTTAAGGTGGTCGAATTTCGACCACGGGATATACTAGTATATATTATAAGTCAAACAATGTTGTTGGTATAGTCTATCAAATCCAAACTTTTTTATTGAAATATAGACCGAATCTGAAAGGAGTTGTGGTTCTGATGGGGGACTTTCAAACATTCCTAAAAACTGTTTTTGCCATCTCCCATTAATAATTACCGGTCTTTAATGGACCGATTTTTTTCGGTTGGTTGTCAAATTACCCGCCGTTAAGTGTGAACCGACTTTTATGAAAGCGGCCCTAAATTACTCAACTATATATAATAAATTTCAATAGAAAACATTTCTCAAATATTTCGGCCTCTAGGCAGTGCTGAAAGAAATACGAACAGAGGATTTAATAACTTAAACTAATTGAAGGTGGTCAAATTTCGACCACAGGATATACTAGTATATGTTATAAGTCTAACAATGTTGTTGGTATATGTCCATCAAATCCAAATTTTTTTTTTGAAATATTGACCGAATCTGAAAGGAGTGGTGGCTGTGATGGTGGACGTTCAAACATTCCTAAGAACTGTTTTTGCCATCTCCTATTAATAATTACCGGTCTTTAATGGACTGATTTTTTTCGGTTGGTTGTCAAATTACCCGCCGTTTTGTGTAAACCTACTTTTATGAAAGCGGCCCTAAATTACTCAACTATATATAATAAATTTCAGTAACAACCATTTTTCAAATATTTCAGCCTCTAGGCAGTGCTGGAAAAAATATGAACAGAGGATTTAATAACTTAAACTAATTTAAGGTGGTCGAATTTCGACCACGGGATATACTAGTATATATTATAAGTCAAACAATGTTGTTGGTATAGTCTATCAAATCCAAACTTTTTTATTGAAATATAGACCGAATCTGAAAGGAGTTGTGGTTCTGATGGTGGACTTTCAAACATTCCTAAAAACAGTTTTTGCCATCTCCCATCAATAATTACCGGTCTTTAATGGACCGATTTTTGTCGGTTGGTTGTCAAATTACCCGCCGTTTAGTGTAAACCTACTTTTATGAAAGCGGCCCTAAATTACTCAACTATATATAATAAATTTCAGTACCAACCATTTTTCAAATATTACAGCCTCTAGGCAGTGCTGGAAAAATATGAACAGAGGATTTAATAACTTAAACTAATTGAAGGTGGTCAAATTTCGACCACAGGATATACTAGTATATGTTATAAGTCTAACAATGTCCAAATTTTTTTTTTTGAAATATTGACCGAATCTGAAAGGAGTGGTGGCTGTGATGGTGGACGTTCAAACATTCCTAAGAACTGTTTTTTCCATCTCCTATTAATAATTACCGGTCTTTAATGGACTGATTGTTTTCGGTTGGTTGTCAAATTACCCGCCGTTTAGTGTAAACCGACCTTTATGAAAGCGGCCCTAAATTACTCAACTATATATAATAAATTTCAGTAACAACCATTTTTCAAATATTTCAGCCTCTAGGCAGTGCTGGAAAAAATATGAACAGAGGATTTAATAACTTAAACTAATTTAAGGTGGTCGAATTTCGACCACGGGATATACTAGTATATATTATAAGTCAAACAATGTTGTTGGTATAGTCTATCAAATCCAAACTTTTTTATTGAAATATAGACCGAATCTGAAAGGAGTTGTGGTTCTGATGGTGGACTTTCAAACATTCCTAAAAACAGTTTTTGCCATCTCCCATTAATAATTACCGGTCTTTAATGGACCGATTTTTGTCGGTTGGTTGTCAAATTACCCGCCGTTTAGTGTAAACCTACTTTTATGAAAGCGGCCCTAAATTACTCAACTATATATAATAAATTTCAGTACCAACCATTTTTCAAATATTACAGCCTCTAGGCAGTGCTGGAAAAATATGAACAGAGGATTTAATAACTTAAACTAATTGAAGGTGGTCAAATTTCGACCACAGGATATACTAGTATATGTTATAAGTCTAACAATGTCCAAATTTTTTTTTTTGAAATATTGACCGAATCTGAAAGGAGTGGTGGCTGTGATGGTGGACGTTCAAACATTCCTAAGAACTGTTTTTTCCATCTCCTATTAATAATTACCGGTCTTTAATGGACTGATTGTTTTCGGTTGGTTGTCAAATTACCCGCCGTTTAGTGTAAACCGACCTTTATGAAAGCGGCCCTAAATTACTCAACTATATATAATAAATTTCAGTACCAACCATTTTTCAAATATTACAGCCTCTAGGCAGTGCTGGAAAAATATGAACAGAGGATTTAATAACTTAAACTAATTGAAGGTGGTCAAATTTCGACCACAGGATATACTAGTATATGTTATAAGTCTAACAATGTCCAAATTTTTTTTTTTGAAATATTGACCGAATCTGAAAGGAGTGGTGGCTGTGATGGTGGACTTTCAAACATTCCTAAGAACTGTTTTTGCCATTTCCTATTAATAATTACCGGTCGTTAATGGACTGATTTTTTTCGGTTGGTTGTCAAATTACCCGCCGTTTAGTGTGAACCGACTTTTATGAAAGCGGCCCCAAATTACTCAACTATATATAATAAATTTCAATAATAAACATTTCTCAAATATTTTGGCCTCTAGGCAGTGCTGGAAAAATATGAACAGAGGATTTAATAACTTAAACTAATTGAAGGTGGTCGAATTTCGACCACAGGATATACTAGTATATATTATAAGTCTAACAATGTTGTTGGTATATGTCCATCAAATCAAAATTTTTATATTGAAATATAGACCGAATCTGAAAGGAGTGGTGGCTGTGATGGTGGACGTTCAAACATTCCTAAGAACTGTTTTTGCCATCTCCTATTAATAATTACCGGTCTTTAATGGACCGATTTTTTTCGGTTGGTTGTCAAATTACCCGCCGTTTAGTGTGAACCGACTTTTATGAAAGCGGCCCTAAATTACTCAACTATATATAATAAATTTCAATAATAAACATTTCTCAAATATTTTGGCCTCTAGGCAGTGCTGGAAAAATATGAACAGAGGATTTAATAACTTAAACTAATTGAAGGTGGTCGAATTTCGACCACAGGATATACTAGTATATATTATAAGTCAAACAATGTTGTTGGTATAGTCTATCAAATCCAAACTTTTTTATTGAAATATAGACCGAATCTGAAAGGAGTTGTGGTTCTGATGGTGGACTTTCAAACATTCCTAAAAACAGTTTTTGCCATCTCCCATTAATAATTACCGGTCTTTAATGGACCGATTTTTGTCGGTTGGTTGTCAAATTACCCGCCGTTTAGTGTAAACCTACTTTTATGAAAGCGGCCCTAAATTACTCAACTATATATAATAAATTTCAGTACCAACCATTTTTCAAATATTACAGCCTCTAGGCAGTGCTGGAAAAATATGAACAGAGGATTTAATAACTTAAACTAATTGAAGGTGGTCAAATTTCGACCACAGGATATACTAGTATATGTTATAAGTCTAACAATGTCCAAATTTTTTTTTTTGAAATATTGACCGAATCTGAAAGGAGTGGTGGCTGTGATGGTGGACGTTCAAACATTCCTAAGAACTGTTTTTTCCATCTCCTATTAATAATTACCGGTCTTTAATGGACTGATTGTTTTCGGTTGGTTGTCAAATTACCCGCCGTTTAGTGTAAACCGACCTTTATGAAAGCGGCCCTAAATTACTCAACTATATATAATAAATTTCAGTACCAACCATTTTTCAAATATTACAGCCTCTAGGCAGTGCTGGAAAAATATGAACAGAGGATTTAATAACTTAAACTAATTGAAGGTGGTCAAATTTCGACCACAGGATATACTAGTATATGTTATAAGTCTAACAATGTCCAAATTTTTTTTTTGAAATATTGACCGAATCTGAAAGGAGTGGTGGCTGTGATGGTGGACTTTCAAACATTCCTAAGAACTGTTTTTGCCATTTCCTATTAATAATTACCGGTCGTTAATGGACTGATTTTTTTCGGTTGGTTGTCAAATTACCCGCCGTTTAGTGTGAACCGACTTTTATGAAAGCGGCCCCAAATTACTCAACTATATATAATAAATTTCAATAATAAACATTTCTCAAATATTTTGGCCTCTAGGCAGTGCTGGAAAAATATGAACAGAGGATTTAATAACTTAAACTAATTGAAGGTGGTCGAATTTCGACCACAGGATATACTAGTATATATTATAAGTCTAACAATGTTGTTGGTATATGTCCATCAAATCAAAATTTTTATATTGAAATATAGACCGAATCTGAAAGGAGTGGTGGCTGTGATGGTGGACGTTCAAACATTCCTAAGAACTGTTTTTGCCATCTCCTATTAATAATTACCGGTCTTTAATGGACCGATTTTTTTCGGTTGGTTGTCAAATTACCCGCCGTTTAGTGTGAACCGACTTTTATGAAAGCGGCCCTAAATTACTCAACTATATATAATAAATTTCAATAATAAACATTTCTCAAATATTTCGGCCTCTAGGCAGCGCTGGAAAAATATGAACAGAGGATTTAATAACTTAAACTAATTTAAGGTGGTCGAATTTCGACCACGGGATATACTAGTATATATTATAAGTCTAACAATGTTGTTGGTATATGTCCATCAAATCAAACTTTTTTATTGAAATATAGACCGAATCTGAAAGGAGTTGTGGTTCTGATGGGGGACGTTCAAACATTCCTAAGAACTGTTTTTTCCATCTCCTATTAATAATTACCGGTCTTTAATGGACTGATTTTTTTCGGTTGGTTGTCAAATTACCCGCCGTTTAGTGTAAACCGACTTTTATGAAAGCGGCCCTAAATTACTTAACTATATATAATAAATTTCAGTAACAACCATTTTTCAAATATTTCAGCCTCTAGGCAGTGCTGGAAAAAATATGAACAGAGGATTTAATAACTTAAACTAATTTAAGGTGGTCGAATTTCGACCACGGGATATACTAGTATATATTATAAGTCTAACAATGTTGTTGGTATATGTCCATCAAATCAAACTTTTTTATTGAAATATAGACCGAATCTGAAAGGAGTTGTGGTTCTGATGGGGGACTTTCAAACATTCCTAAAAACTGTTTTTGCCATCTCCCATTAATAATTACCGGTCTTTAATGGACCGATTTTTTTCGGTTGGTTGTCAAATTACCCGCCGTTTAGTGTGAACCGACTTTTATGAAAGCGGCCCTAAATTACTCAACTATATATAATAAATTTCAATAGAAAACATTTCTCAAATATTTCGGCCTCTAGGCAGTGCTGAAAGAAATACGAACAGAGGATTTAATAACTTAAACTAATTGAAGGTGGTCAAATTTCGACCACAGGATATACTAGTATATGTTATAAGTCTAACAATGTTGTTGGTATATGTCCATCAAATCCAAATTTTTTTTTTGAAATATTGACCGAATCTGAAAGGAGTGGTGGATGTGATGGTGGACGTTCAAACATTCCTAAGAACTGTTTTTGCCATCTCCTATTAATAATTACCGGTCTTTAATGGACTGATTTTTTTCGGTTGGTTGTCAAATTACCCGCCGTTTTGTGTAAACCTACTTTTATGAAAGCGGCCCTAAATTACTCAACTATATATAATAAATTTCAGTAACAACCATTTTTCAAATATTTCAGCCTCTAGGCAGTGCTGGAAAAAATATGAACAGAGGATTTAATAACTTAAACTAATTTAAGGTGGTTGAGTTTCGACCACGGGATATACTAGTACGAGTATATATTATAAGACTAACAGTGTTATTGTTACATGTCCATCAAATCCAAATTTTTTTTTTGAAATATTGGCCGAATCTGAAAGCAGTGGTGGCTCTGATGGTGGACGTTCAAACATTCCTAAGAACTGTTTTTGCCATTTCCTATTAATAATTACCGGTCGTTAATGGACTGATTTTTTTCGGTTGGTTGTCAAATTACCCGCCGTTTAGTGTGAACCGACTTTTATGAAAGCGGCCCTAAATTACTCAACTATATATAATAGATTTCAATAATAAACATTTCTCAAATATTTTGGCCTCTAGGCAGTGCTGGAAAAATATGAACAGAGGATTTAATAACTTAAACTAATTGAAGGTGGTCGAATTTCGACCACGGGATATACTAGTATATATTATAAGTCAAACAATGTTGTTGGTATAGTCTATCAAATCCAAACTTTTTTATTGAAATATAGACCGAATCTGAAAGGAGTTGTGGTTCTGATGGTGGACTTTCAAACATTCCTAAAAACAGTTTTTGCCATCTCCCATTAATAATTACCGGTCTTTAATGGACCGATTTTTGTCGGTTGGTTGTCAAATTACCCGCCGTTTAGTGTAAACCTACTTTTATGAAAGCGGCCCTAAATTACTCAACTATATATAATAAATTTCAGTACCAACCATTTTTCAAATATTACAGCCTCTAGGCAGTGCTGGAAAAATATGAACAGAGGATTTAATAACTTAAACTAATTGAAGGTGGTCAAATTTCGACCACAGGATATACTAGTATATGTTATAAGTCTAACAATGTCCAAATTTTTTTTTTTGAAATATTGACCGAATCTGAAAGGAGTGGTGGCTGTGATGGTGGACGTTCAAACATTCCTAAGAACTGTTTTTTCCATCTCCTATTAATAATTACCGGTCTTTAATGGACTGATTGTTTTCGGTTGGTTGTCAAATTACCCGCCGTTTAGTGTAAACCGACCTTTATGAAAGCGGCCCTAAATTACTTAACTATATATAATAAATTTCAGTAACAACCATTTTTCAAATATTTCAGCCTCTAGGCAGTGCTGGAAAAAATATGAACAGAGGATTTAATAACTTAAACTAATTTAAGGTGGTCGAATTTCGACCACGGGATATACTAGTATATATTATAAGTCAAACAATGTTGTTGGTATAGTCTATCAAATCCAAACTTTTTTATTGAAATATAGACCGAATCTGAAAGGAGTTGTGGTTCTGATGGTGGACTTTCAAACATTCCTAAAAACTGTTTTTGCCATCTCCCATTAATAATTACCGGTCTTTAATGGACCGATTTTTGTCGGTTGGTTGTCAAATTACCCGCCGTTTAGTGTAAACCTACTTTTATGAAAGCGGCCCTAAATTACTCAACTATATATAATAAATTTCAGTACCAACCATTTTTCAAATATTACAGCCTCTAGGCAGTGCTGGAAAAATATGAACAGAGGATTTAATAACTTAAACTAATTGAAGGTGGTCAAATTTCGACCACAGGATATACTAGTATATGTTATAAGTCTAACAATGTTGTTGTTATATGTCCATCAAATCCAAATTTTTTTTTTTAAATATTGACCGAATCTGAAAGGAGTGGTGGCTGTGATGGTGGACGTTCAAACATTCCTAAGAACTGTTTTTTCCATCTCCTATTAATAATTACCGGTCTTTAATGGACTGATTTTTTTCGGTTGGTTGTCAAATTACCCGCCGTTTAGTGTAAACCGACTTTTATGAAAGCGGCCCTAAATTACTCAACTATATATAATAAATTTCAATAGAAAACATTTCTCAAATATTTCGGCCTCTAGGCAGTGCTGGAAGAAATACGAACAGAGGATTTAATAACTTAAACTAATTTAAGGTGGTCGAATTTCGACCACGGGATATACTAGTATATATTATAAGTCAAACAATGTTGTTGGTATAGTCTATCAAATCCAAACTTTTTTATTGAAATATAGACCGAATCTGAAAGGAGTTGTGGTTCTGATGGTGGACTTTCAAACATTCCTAAAAACTGTTTTTGCCATCTCCCATTAATAATTACCGGTCTTTAATGGACCGATTTTTGTCGGTTGGTTGTCAAATTACCCGCCGTTTAGTGTAAACCTACTTTTATGAAAGCGGCCCTAAATTACTCAACTATATATAATAAATTTCAGTACCAACCATTTTTCAAATATTACAGCCTCTAGGCAGTGCTGGAAAAATATGAACAGAGGATTTAATAACTTAAACTAATTGAAGGTGGTCAAATTTCGACCACAGGATATACTAGTATATGTTATAAGTCTAACAATGTTGTTGGTATATGTCCATCAAATCCAAATTTTTTTTTGAAACATAGACCGAATCTGAAAGGAGTTGTGGCTCTGATGGTGGACTTTCAAACATTCCTAAGAACTGTTTTTGCCATCTCCTATTAATAATTACCGGTCTTTAATGGACTGATTTTTTTCGGTTGGTTGTCAAATTACCCGCCGTTTAGTGTAAACCGACTTTTATGAAAGCGGCCCTAAATTACTCAACTACATATAATAAATTTCAATAGAAAACATTTCTCAAATATTTCGGCCTCTAGGCAGTGCTGGAAGAAATACGAACAGAGGATTTAATAACTTAAACTAATTGAAGGTGGTCAAATTTCGACCACAGGATATACTAGTATATGTTATAAGTCTAACAATGTTGTTGGTATATGTCCATCAAATACAAATTTTTTTTTGAAATAAAGACCGAATCTGAAAGGAGTTGTGGCTCTGATGGTGGACTTTCAAACATTCCTAAGAACTGTTTTTGCCATCTCCTATTAATAATTACCGGTCTTTAATGGACTGATTTTTTTCGGTTGGTTGTCAAATTACCCGCCGTTTAGTGTAAACCTACCAACCATTTTTCAAATATTACAGCCTCTAGGCAGTGCTGGAAAAAATATGAACAGAGGATTTTATAACTTAAACTAATTTAAGGTGGTCGAATTTCGACCACGGGATATACTAGTACGAGTATATATTATAAGACTAACAGTGTTATTGTTATATGTCCATCAAATCCAAATTTTTTTTTTGAAATATTGACCGAATCTGAAAGCAGTGGTGGCTCTGATGGTGGACTTTCAAACATTCCTAAGAACTGTTTTTGCCATTTCCTATTAATAATAACCGGTCGTTAATGGACTGATTTTTTTCGGTTGGTTGTCAAATTACCCGCCGTTTAGTGTGAACCGACTTTTATGAAAGCGGCCCCAAATTACTCAACTATATATAATAAATTTCAATAATAAACATTTCTCAAATATTTTGGCCTCTAGGCAGTGCTGGAAAAATATGAACAGAGGATTTAATAACTTAAACTAATTGAAGGTGGTCGAATTTCGACCACAGGATATACTAGTATATATTATAAGTCTAACAATGTTGTTGGTATATGTCCATCAAATCAAAATTTTTATATTGAAATATAGACCGAATCTGAAAGGAGTGGTGGCTGTGATGGTGGACGTTCAAACATTCCTAAGAACTGTTTTTTCCATCTCCTATTAATAATTACCGGTCTTTAATGGACTGATTTTTTTCGGTTGGTTGTCAAATTACCCGCCGTTTAGTGTGCACCGACTTTTATGAAATCGGCTCTAAATTACTCAACTACGAGTATATATAATAAATTTCAGTAACAAAGATTTCTCAAATATTTCGGCCTCTAGGCAGAGCTGGAAAAAATATGAATAGAGGATTTAATAACTTAAACTAATTGAAGGTGGTCGAATTTCGACCACAGGATATACGAGTATATATTATAAGACTAACAGTGTTATTGTTATATGTCCATCAAATCCAAATTTTTTTTTTGAAATATTGACCGAATCTGAAAGCAGTGGTGGCTCTGATGATGGACTTTCAAACATTCCTAAGAACTGTTTTTGCCATTTCCTATTAATAATTACCGGTCGTTAATGGACTGATTTTTTTCGGTTGGTTGTCAAATTACCCGCCGTTTAGTGTGCACCGACTTTTATGAAATCGGCTCTAAATTACTCAACTACGAGTATATATAATAAATTTCAGTAACAAAGATTTCTCAAATATTTCGGCCTCTAGGCAGAGCTGGAAAAAATATGAATAGAGGATTTAATAACTTAAATTAATTTAAGGTGGTCGAATTTAGACCACGGGATATACTAGTACGAGTATACGAGGTGTGTTCAAAAAGTATCGCGAATTTTGTGTTTTTTAAAAAATTATTTATTTATTCATGAATATCTATTTTTTCCCCTTCAAAGTAATCCCCATGAGATATTATACACTTGTGCCAACGGTTTTTCCAATCTTCGAAGCACTTAAAAAAATCATTTTTTTGTATCTTGTTAGGCTCCTCCTTCGATGCCGTCTTTATCTCGTCAAGAGAAGCGTAACGTCGTCCTTTCATGGGCCTCTTCAGTTTAGGGAACAAGAAAAAGTCACAGGGGGCCAGATCTGGGGAATACGGTGGCTGCGGCATCATTAGTGTGTTGTTTTTGGCCAAAAAGTCGCGCACAAGCAACGATGCGTGAGCAGGGGCGTTATCGTGGTACAAAAGCCAATTTTTGTTCTTCCACAAATCCGGGCGTTTCTGGCGGATTGCTTCGCGCAAATTGCGCATAACTTGCAGGTAATATTCCTTATTGACCGTTCTTCCCTGTGGCAAGAACTCATGATGCACCACGCCCCTGCAATCGAAGAAAACTGTCAGCAAAACTTTCACATTCGACCGAACTTGGCGCGCTTTTTTCGGTCTTGGTTCGTGCGGCAGCTTCCATTGAGATGATTGAGCTTTGGTTTCCACGTCATAACCATAAACCCACGATTCGTCACCAGTTATGACCCTCTGGAGCAAATTTGGGTCGTCGCGGACAGAGTTTAACATCTCATTAGCAATGTTCATGCGATGCTGTTTTTGGTCACAATTGAGCAATTTTGGTAAAAAAATAGGTAAAAATCGAAGGCGATCCAAAACACGTGCAAGCAAAGCAGCTGTCAACAATTAACTGAACATTCAAAATGGCCGAGCTTGTCGGCATAAGTGAGAGACATGAGTACCAACATAACGCCACAAAAAATTCGAAATTCGAATATACGTAACCAGCGAAAATTCAAAATTCGCGATACTTTTTGAACACACCTCGTATATTATAAGACTAACAGTGTTATTGTTATATGTCCATCAAATCCAAATTTTTTTTTTGAAATATTGACCGAATCTGAAAGGAGTGGTGGCTGTGATGGTGGACGTTCAAACATTCCTAAGAACTGTTTTTTCCATCTCCTATTAATAATTACCGGTCTTTAATGGACTGATTTTTTTCGGTTGGTTGTCAAATTACCCGCCGTTTAGTGTAAACCGACCTTTATGAAAGCGGCCCTAAATTACTTAACTATATATAATAAATTTCAGTAACAACCATTTTTCAAATATTTGAGCCTATAGGCAGTGCTGGAAAAAATATGAACAGAGGATTTAATAACTTAAACTAATTTAAGGTGGTCGAATTTCGACGACGGGATATACTAGTATATATTATAAGTCAAACAATGTTGTTGGTATAGTCTATCAAATCCAAACTTTTTTATTGAAATATAGACCAAATCTGAAAGGAGTTGTGGTTCTGATGGTGGACTTTCAAACATTCCTAAAAACTGTTTTTGCCATCTCCCATTAATAATTACCGGTCTTTAATGGACCGATTTTTGTCGGTTGGTTGTCAAATTACCCGCCGTTTAGTGTAAACCTACTTTTATCAAAGCGGCCCTAAATTACTCAACTATATATAATAAATTTCAGTACCAACCATTTTTCAAATATTACAGCCTCTAGGCAGTGCTGGAAAAATATGAACAGAGGATTTAATAACTTAAACTAATTGAAGGTGGTCAAATTTCGACCACAGGATATACTAGTATATGTTATAAGTCTAAGAATGTTGTTGGTATATGTCCATCAAATCCAATTTTTTTTTTGAAATATAGACCGAATCTGAAAGGAGTTGTGGCTCTGATGGTGGACTTTCAAACATTCCTAAGAACTGTTTTTGCCATCTCCTATTAATAATTACCGGTCTTTAATGGACTGATTTTTTTCGGTTGGTTGTCAAATTACCCGCCGTTTAGTGTAAACCTACTTTTATGAAAGCGGCCCTAAATTACTCAACTATATATAATAAATTTCAGTACCAACCATTTTTCAAATATTACAGCCTCTAGGCAGTGCTGGAAGAAATACGAACAGAGGATTTAATAACTTAAACTAATTTAAGGTGGTCGAATTTCGACCACAGGATATACTAGTATATATTATAAGTCTAACAATGTTGTTGGTATACGAGTATGCCCATCAAATCCAATTTTTTTTTTGAAATATAGACCGAATCTGAAAGTAGTTGTGGCTCTGATGGTGGACTTTCAAACATTCCTAAGAACTGTTTTTGCCATCTCCCATTAATAATTACCGGTCTTTAATGGACCGATTTTTGTCGGTTGGTTGTCAAATTACCCGCCGTTTAGTGTAAACCTACTTTTATGAAAGCGGCCCTAAATTACTCAACTATATATAATAAATTTCAACAACAACCATTTTTCAAATATTTCAGCCTCTAGGCAGTGCTGGAAAAATATGAACAGAGGATTTAATAACTTAAACTAATTTAAGGTGGTCGAAACTCGACCACGGGATATACTAGTACGAGTATATATTATAAGACTAACAGTGTTATTGTTATATGTCCATCAAATCCAATTTTTTTTTTTGAAATATTGACCGAATCTGAAAGCAGTGGTGGCTCTGATGGTGGACTTTCAAACATTCCTAAGAACTGTTTTTGCCATTTCCTATTAATAATTACCGGTCGTTAATGGACTGATTTTTTTCGGTTGGTTGTCAAATTACCCGCCGTTTAGTGTGAACCGACTTTTATGAAAGCGGCCCTAAATTACTCAACTATATATAATAAATTTCAATAATAAACATTTCTCAAATATTTCGGCCTCTAGGCAGTGCTGGAAAAATATGAACAGATGATTTAATAACTTAAACTAATTTAAGGTGGTCGAATTTCGACCACAGGATATACTAGTATATATTATAAGTCTAACAATGTTGTTGGTATATGTCCATCAAATCAAAATTTTCATATTGAAATATAGACCGAATCTGAAAAGAGTTGTGGCTCTGATGGTGGACTTTCAAACATTCCTAAGAACTGTTTTTGCCATCTCCTATTAATAATTACCGGTCTTTAATGGACCGATTTTTTTCGGTTGGTTGTCAAATTACCCGCCGTTTAGTGTGAAGCGACTTTTATGAAATCGGCCCTAAATTACTCAATTACGAGTATATATAATAAATTTCACTAACAAAGATTTCTCAAATATTTCGGCCTCTAGGCAGAGCTGGAAAAAATATGAACAGAGGATTTAATAACTTAAACTAATTGAAGGTGGTCGAATTTCGACCACAGGATATACTAGTATATGTTATAAGTCTAACAATGTTGTTGGTATATGTCCATCAAATCAAAATTTTTATATTGAAATATAGACCGAATCTGAAAAGAGTTGTGGCTCTGATGGTGGACTTTCAAACATTCCTAAGAACTGTTTTTGCCATCTAATATTAATAATTACCGGTCTTTAATGGACCGATTTTTTTCGGTTGGTTGTCAAATTACCCGCCGTTTAGTGTGAAGCGACTTTTATGAAATCGGCCCTAAATTACTCAATTACGAGTATATATAATAAATTTCAGTAACAAAGATTTCTCAAATATTTCGGCCTCTAGGCAGTGCTGGAAAAAATATGAACAGAGGATTCAATAACTTAAACTAATTTAAGGTGGTCGAATTTCGACCACGGGATATACTAGTATATATTATAAGTCAAACAATGTTGTTGGTATAGTCTATCAAATCCAAAACTTTTTTATTGAAATATAGACCGAATCTGAAAGGAGTTGTGGTTCTGATGGTGGACTTTCAAACATTCTTAAGAAGTGTTTTTGCCATCTCCTATTAATAATTACCGGTCTTTAATGGACTGATTTTTTTCGGTTGGTTGTCAAATTACCCGCCGTTTAGTGTAAACCTACTTTTATGAAAGCGGTCCTAAATTACTCAACTATATATAATAAATTCCAGCACCAACCATTTTTCAAATATTACAGCCTCTAGGCAGTGCTGGAAGAAATACGAACAGAGGATTTAATAACTTAAACTAATTTAAGGTGGTCGAATTTCGACCACAGGATATACTAGTATACATTATAAGTCTAACAATGTTGTTGGTATACGAGTATGTCCATCAAATCCAAATTTTTTTTTTGAAATATAGACCGAATCTGAAAGTAGTTGTGGCTCTGATGGTGGACTTTCAAACATTCTTAAGAACTGTTTTTTCCATCTCCTATTAATAATTACCGGTCTTTAATGGACTGATTTTTTTCGGTTGGTTGTCAAATTACCCGCCGTTTAGTGTAAACCGACCTTTATGAAAGCGGCCCTAAATTACTTAACTATATATAATAAATTTCAGTAACAACCATTTTTCAAATATTTCAGCCTCTAGGCAGTGCTGGAAAAAATATGAACAGAGAATTTAATAACTTAAACTAATTTAAGGTGGTCGAATTTCGACCACGGGATATACTAGTATATATTAACAAGTCAAACAATGTTGTTGGTATAGTCTATCAAATCCAAACTTTTTTATTGAAATATAGACCGAATCTGAAAGGAGTTGTGGTTCTGATGGTGGGCTTTCAAACATTCCTAAGAACTGTTTTTTCCATCTCCTATTAATAATTACCGGTCTTTAATGGACTGATTATTTTCGGTTGGTTGTCAAATTACCCGCCGTTAAGTGTGAACCGACTTTTATGAAAGCGGCCCTAAATTACTCAACTATATATAATAAATTTCAATAAAAAACATTTCTCAAATATTTCGGCCTCTAGGCAGTGCTGGAAAGATATGAACAGAGGATTTAATAACTTAAACTAATTGAAGGTGGTCAAATTTCGACCACAGGATATACTAGTATATGTTATAAGTCTAACAATGTTGTTGGTATATGTCCATCAAATCCAAATTTTTTTTTGAAATGTAGACCGAATCTGAAAGGAGTTGTGGCTCTGATGGTGGACTTTCATACATTCCTAAGAACTGTTTTTGCCATCTCCTATTAATAATTACCGGTCTTTAATGGACTGATTTTTTTCGGTGGGTTGTCATATTACCCGCCGTTTAGTGTAAACCTACTTTTATGAAAGCGGCCCTAAATTACTCAGCTATATATAATAAATTTCAGTACCAACCATTTTTCAAATATTACAGCCTCTAGGCAGTGCTGGAAGAAATACGAACAGAGGATTTAATAACTTAAACTAATTTAAGGTGGTCGAATTTCGACCACAGGATATACTAGTATATATTATAAGTCTAACAATGTTGTTGGTATACGAGTATGGCCATCAAATCCAATTTTTTTTTTTGAAATATAGACCGAATCTGAAAGTAGTTGTGGTTCTGATGGTGGACTTTCAAACATTCCTAAAAACTGTTTTTGCCATCTCCCATTAATAATTACCGGTCTTTAATGGACCGATTTTTGTCGGTTGGTTGTCAAATTACCCGCCGTTTAGTGTAAACCTACTTTTATGAAAGCGGCCCTAAATTACTCAACTATATATAATAAATTTCAGTACCAACCATTTTTCAAATATTACAGCCTCTAGGCAATGCTGGAAAAATATGAACTGAGGATTTATTAACTTAAACTAATTGAAGGTGGTCAAATTTCGACCACAGGATATACTAGTATATGTTATAAGTCTAACAATGTTGTTGGTATATGTCCATCAAATCCAAATTTTTTTTTTAAATATAGACCGAATCTGAAAGGAGTTGTGGCTCTGATGGTAGACTTTCAAACATTCCTAAGAACTGTTTTTGCCATCTCCTATTAATAATTACCGGTCTTTAATGGACTGATTTTTTTCGGTTGGTTGTCAAATTACCCGCCGTTTAGTGTAAACCTACTTTTATGAAAGCGGCCCTAAATTACTCAACTATATATAATAAATTTCAGTACCAACCATTTTTCAAATATTACAGCCTCTAGGCAGTGCTGGAAGAAATACGAACAGAGGATTTAATAACTTAAACTAATTTAAGGTGGTCGAATTTCGACCACAGGATATACTAGTATATATTATAAGTCTAACAATGTTGTTGGTATACGAGTATGTCCATCAAATCCAATTTTTTTTTTTTGAAATATAGACCGAATCTGAAAGTAGTTGTGGCTCTCATGGTGGACTTTCAAACATTCCTAAGAACTGTTTTTGCCATTTCCTATTAATAATTACCGGTCTTTAATGGACTGATTTTTTTCGGTTGGTTGTCAAATTACCCGCCGTTTAGTGTAAACCGACTTTTATGAAAGCGGCCCTAAATTACTCAACTATATATAATAAATTTCAGTAACAACCATTTTTCAAATATTTCAGCCTCTAGGCAGTGCTGGAAAAATATGAACAGAGGATTTAATAACTTAAACTAATTTAAGGTGGTCGAAACTCGACCACGGGATATACAGGGTGTTTTTTTTACAGGTTTGTTTTTCGAACAGAGATAAAACTGGCATTTTGTGGTCAAATCTGGCAACTCTAATGTCATTTATGTTCAGTTTAATTTGCCATTTCATCATGAACAGGTTGACAAAAGAACAACGCTTGCAAATCGTGCAAATTTATTTCGAAAATAATGGTTCAGTTCGCGAAGTTTACCGTGAGCTCCGTCCATTTTATGGTCGACATAATCGTCCATCAGAGCAATTAATTCGGTTAACCATGGATCGTTTTCGCACTACGTTTATTCTATGTGATAATACGCATCCGCAGAGACGTCGAACAGTGCGCACCGAAGAAACAATTGCCGCTGTAGAGCAAAGTGTTGAAGAGGACCCGAATGAATCGATTCGCCACCGTGCACAGCAATTGGAGCTTTGTCCATCAACTTTATGGAAGATTTTGCGCAAAGATCTTGGCTTGCGACCTTACAAGATCCAGCTTGTGCAAGAATTAAAGCCGCGAGACCATGCAATGCGTCGTGATTTTGGTTGTATGGGCCGAAAATGAGATTGATTTCGATGCTGATTTTCATCGCAAAATTTTGTTCAGTGATGAGGCTCATTTTTGGTTGAATGGCTACGTCAACAAGCAAAATTGCCGCATTTGGAGTGAAGAGAATCCACATGAGACCCTTGAAACGCCATTACATCCACAAAAACTGACTGTTGGTGTGCTCTATGGGCTGGTGGAGTCATTGGGCCATACTTCTTCCGCAATAATGCTGGAGAGGCAGCTACCGTTAATGGAGACCGGTATAGAGCCATGATAACCGACTATTTTGTTCCCGAATTGGATGGCATGAATGTGGATGAGTTGTGGTTCCAACAAGACGGCGCTACATGCCACACAGCGCACGTCACAATCGATTTATTGAAGGAAACATTCGATGAGCGCATAATTTCGCGGAATGGACCTGTCAATTGGCCACCAAGGTTGTGTGATTTGACACCATTGGATTATTTTCTTTGGGGATATGTGAAGTCGCTCGTCTACACCAACAAACCAGAAACGTTAGGGGAATTGGAAGCCAACATTCGTGGCGTTATTGCCGACATACGGCCCCATATGCTCGAAAAAGTGGTTGAAAATTGGACCTGTAGAATTGGCTTTATTCGAGCCAGCCGCGGCGGCCACATGCCCGAAATCATATTTAAACATTAATGGCATAAAATTATCCTTCCAATAAAGCCAAATTGATGGACCTTAAAACGATTTTCTTGTATTTTATTTCAATTCGAAGTTCTAAAGCCCTAAAAAAAACACCCTTTACTAGTACGAGTATATATTATAAGACTAACAGTGTTATTGTTATATGTCCATCAAATCCAAATTTTTTTTTTTAAATATTGACCGAATCTGAAAGCAGTGGTGGCTCTGATGGTGGACTTTCAAACATTCCTAAGAACTGTTTTTGCCATTTCCTATTAATAATTACCGGTCGTTAATGGACTGATTTTTTTCGGTTGGTTGTCAAATTACCCGCCGTTTAGTGTGAACCGACTTTTATGAAAGCGGCCCTAAATTACTCACTATATATAATAAATTTCAATAATAAACATTTCTCAAATATTTCGGCCTCTAGGCAGTGCTGGAAAAATATGAACAGATGATTTAATAACTTAAACTAATTGAAGGTGGTCGAATTTCGACCACAGGATATACTAGTATATATTATAAGTCTAACAATGTTGTTGGTATATGTCCATCAAATCAAAATTTTTATATTGAAATATAGACCGAATCTGAAAAGAGTTGTGGCTCTGATGGTGGACTTTCAAACATTCCTAAGAACTGTTTTTGCCATCTCCTATTAATAATTACCGGTCTTTAATGGACCGATTTTTTTCGGTTGGTTGTCAAATTACCCGCCGTTTAGTGTGAACCGACTTTTATGAAATCGGCCCTAAATTACTCAATTACGAGTATATATAATAAATTTCACTAACAAAGATTTCTCAAATATTTCGGCCTCTAGGCAGAGCTGGAAAAAATATGAACAGAGGATTTAATAACTTAAACTAATTGAAGGTGGTCGAATTTCGACCACAGGATATACTAGTATATGTTGTAAGTCTAACAATGTTGTTGGTATATGTCCATCAAATCCAAATTTTTTTTTGAAATGTAGACCGAATCTGAAAGGAGTTGTGGCTCTGATGGTGGACTTTCATACATTCCTAAGAACTGTTTTTGCCATCTCCTATTAATAATTACCGGTCTTTAATGGACTGATTTTTTTCGGTGGGTTGTCAAATTACCCGCCGTTTAGTGTAAACCTACTTTTATGAAAGCGGCCCTAAATTACTCAGCTATATATAATAAATTTCAGTACCAACCATTTTTCAAATATTACAGCCTCTAGGCAGTGCTGGAAGAAATACGAACAGAGGATTTAATAACTTAAACTAATTTAAGGTGGTCGAATTTCGACCACAGGATATACTAGTATATATTATAAGTCTAACAATGTTGTTGGTATACGAGTATGGCCATCAAATCCAATTTTTTTTTTTGAAATATAGACCGAATCTGAAAGTAGTTGTGGTTCTGATGGTGGACTTTCAAACATTCCTAAAAACTGTTTTTGCCATCTCCCATTAATAATTACCGGTCTTTAATGGACCGATTTTTGTCGGTTGGTTGTCAAATTACCCGCCGTTTAGTGTAAACCTACTTTTATGAAAGCGGCCCTAAATTACTCAACTATATATAATAAATTTCAGTACCAACCATTTTTCAAATATTACAGCCTCTAGGCAATGCTGGAAAAATATGAACTGAGGATTTAATAACTTAAACTAATTGAAGGTGGTCAAATTTCGACCACAGGATATACTAGTATATGTTATAAGTCTAACAATGTTGTTGGTATATGTCCATCAAATCCAAATTTTTTTTTTAAATATAGACCGAATCTGAAAGGAGTTGTGGCTCTGATGGTGGACTTTCAAACATTCCTAAGAACTGTTTTTGCCATCTCCTATTAATAATTACCGGTCTTTAATGGACTGATTTTTTTCGGTTGGTTGTCAAATTACCCGCCGTTTAGTGTAAACCTACTTTTATGAAAGCGGCCCTAAATTACTCAACTATATATAATAAATTTCAGTACCAACCATTTTTCAAATATTACAGCCTCTAGGCAGTGCTGGAAGAAATACGAACAGAGGATTTAATAACTTAAACTAATTTAAGGTGGTCGAATTTCGACCACAGGATATACTAGTATATATTATAAGTCTAACAATGTTGTTGGTATACGAGTATGTCCATCAAATCCAATTTTTTTTTTTTAAATATAGACCGAATCTGAAAGGAGTTGTGGCTCTCATGGTGGACTTTCAAACATTCCTAAGAACTGTTTTTGCCATTTCCTATTAATAATTACCGGTCTTTAATGGACTGATTTTTTTCGGTTGGTTGTCAAATTACCCGCCGTTTAGTGTAAACCGACTTTTATGAAAGCGGCCCTAAATTACTCAACTATATATAATAAATTTCAGTAACAACCATTTTTCAAATATTTCAGCCTCTAGGCAGTGCTGGAAAAATATGAACAGAGGATTTAATAACTTAAACTAATTTAAGGTGGTCGAAACTCGACCACGGGATATACTAGTACGAGTATATATTATAAGACTAACAGTGTTATTGTTATATGTCCATCAAATCCAAATTTTTTTTTTTAAATATTGACCGAATCTGAAAGCAGTGGTGGCTCTGATGGTGGACTTTCAAACATTCCTAAGAACTGTTTTTGCCATTTCCTATTAATAATTACCGGTCGTTAATGGACTGATTTTTTTCGGTTGGTTGTCAAATTACCCGCCGTTTAGTGTGAACCGACTTTTATGAAAGCGGCCCTAAATTACTCAACTATATATAATAAATTTCAATAATAAACATTTCTCAAATATTTCGGCCTCTAGGCAGTGCTGGAAAAATATGAACAGATGATTTAATAACTTAAACTAATTGAAGGTGGTCGAATTTCGACCACAGGATATACTAGTATATATTATAAGTCTAACAATGTTGTTGGTATATGTCCATCAAATCAAAATTTTTATATTGAAATATAGACCGAATCTGAAAAGAGTTGTGGCTCTGATGGTGGACTTTCAAACATTCCTAAGAACTGTTTTTGCCATCTCCTATTAATAATTACCGGTCTTTAATGGACCGATTTTTTTCGGTTGGTTGTCAAATTACCCGCCGTTTAGTGTGAACCGACTTTTATGAAATCGGCCCTAAATTACTCAATTACGAGTATATATAATAAATTTCACTAACAAAGATTTCTCAAATATTTCGGCCTCTAGGCAGAGCTGGAAAAAATATGAACAGAGGATTTAATAACTTAAACTAATTGAAGGTGGTCGAATTTCGACCACAGGATATACTAGTATATGTTATAAGTCTAACAATGTTGTTGGTATATGTCCATCAAATCAAAATTTTTATATTGAAATATAGACCGAATCTGAAAAGAGTTGTGGCTCTGATGGTGGACTTTCAAACATTCCTAAGAACTGTTTTTGCCATCTCCTATTAATAATTACCGGTCTTTAATGGACCGATTTTTTTCGGTTGGTTGTCAAATTACCCGCCGTTTAGTGTAAACCGACCTTTATGAAAGCGGCCCTAAATTACTTAACTATATATAATAAATTTCAGTAACAACCATTTTTCAAATATTTCAGCCTCTAGGCAGTGCTGGAAAAAATATGAACAGAGGATTTAATAACTTAAACTAATTTAAGGTGGTCGAATTTCGACCACAGGATATACTAGTATATATTATAAGTCTAACAATGTTGTTGGTATACGAGTATGTCCATCAAATCCAAATTTTTTTTTTGAAATATAGACCGAATCTGAAAGTAGTTGTGGCTCTGATGGTGGACTTTCAAACATTCTTAAGAACTGTTTTTTCCATCTCCTATTAATAATTACCGGTCTTTAATGGACTGATTTTTTTCGGTTGGTTGTCAAATTACCCGCCGTTTAGTGTAAACCGACCTTTATGAAAGCGGCCCTAAATTACTTAACTATATATAATAAATTTCAGTAACAACCATTTTTCAAATATTTCAGCCTCTAGGCAGTGCTGGAAAAAATATGAACAGAGGATTTTATAACTTAAACTAATTTAAGGTGGTCGAATTTCGACCACGGGATATACTAGTATATATTAACAAGTCAAACAATGTTGTTGGTATAGTCTATCAAATCCAAACTTTTTTATTGAAATATAGACCGAATCTGAAAGGAGTTGTGGTTCTGATGGTGGGCTTTCAAACATTCCTAAGAACTGTTTTTTCCATCTCCTATTAATAATTACCGGTCTTTAATGGACTGATTATTTTCGGTTGGTTGTCAAATTACCCGCCGTTAAGTGTGAACCGACTTTTATGAAAGCGGCCCTAAATTACTCAACTATATATAATAAATTTCAATAAAAAACATTTCTCAAATATTTCGGCCTCTAGGCAGTGCTGGAAAGATATGAACAGAGGATTTAATAACTTAAACTAATTGAAGGTGGTCAAATTTCGACCACAGGATATACTAGTATATGTTATAAGTCTAACAATGTTGTTGGTATATGTCCATCAAATCCAAATTTTTTTTTGAAATGTAGACCGAATCTGAAAGGAGTTGTGGCTCTGATGGTGGACTTTCATACATTCCTAAGAACTGTTTTTGCCATCTCCTATTAATAATTATCGGTCTTTAATGGACTGATTTTTTTCGGTGGGTTGTCAAATTACCCGCCGTTTAGTGTAAACCTACTTTTATGAAAGCGGCCCTAAATTACTCAGCTATATATAATAAATTTCAGTACCAACCATTTTTCAAATATTACAGCCTCTAGGCAGTGCTGGAAGAAATACGAACAGAGGATTTAATAACTTAAACTAATTTAAGGTGGTCGAATTTCGACCACAGGATATACTAGTATATATTATAAGTCTAACAATGTTGTTGGTATACGAGTATGTCCATCAAATCCAATTTTTTTTTTGAAATATAGACCGAATCTGAAAGTAGTTGTGGTTCTGATGGTGGACTTTCAAACATTCCTAAAAACTGTTTTTGCCATCTCCCATTAATAATTACCGGTCTTTAATGGACCGATTTTTGTCGGTTGGTTGTCAAATTACCCGCCGTTTAGTGTAAACCTACTTTTATGAAAGCGGCCCTAAATTACTCAACTATATATAATAAATTTCAGTACCAACCATTTTTCAAATATTACAGCCTCTAGGCAATGCTGGAAAAATATGAACTGAGGATTTAATAACTTAAACTAATTGAAGGTGGTCAAATTTCGACCACAGGATATACTAGTATATGTTATAAGTCTAAAAATGTTGTTGGTATATGTCCATCAAATCCAAATTTTTTTTTGAAATATAGACCGAATCTGAAAGGAGTTGTGGCTCTGATGGTGGACTTTCAAACATTCCTAAGAACTGTTTTTGCCATCTCCTATTAATAATTACCGGTCTTTAATGGACTGATTTTTTTCGGTTGGTTGTCAAATTACCCGCCGTTTAGTGTAAACCTACTTTTATGAAAGCGGCCCTAAATTACTCAACTATATATAATAAATTTCAGTACCAACCATTTTTCAAATATTACAGCCTCTAGGCAGTGCTGGAAAAATATGAACAGAGGATTTAATAACTTAAACTAATTTAAGGTGGTCGAAACTCGACCACGGGATATACTAGTACGAGTATATATTATAAGTCTAACAATGTTGTTGGTATATGTCCATCAAATCAAAATTTTTATATTGAAATATAGACCGAATCTGAAGAGTTGTGGCTCTGATGGTGGACTTTCAAACATTCCTAAGAACTGTTTTTGCCATCTCCTATTAATAATTACCGGTCTTTAATGGACCGATTTTTTTCGGTTGGTTGTCAAATTACCCGCCGTTTAGTGTGAACCTACTTTTATGAAATCGGCCCTAAATTACTCAACTACGAGTATATATAATAAATTTCAGTAACAAAGATTTCTCAAATATTTCGGCCTCTAGGCAGAGCTGGAAAAAATATGAATAGAGGATTTAATAACTTAAACTAATTGAAGGTGGTCGAATTTCGACCACAGGATATACTAGTATATGTTATAAGTCTAACAATGTTGTTGGTATATGTCCATCAAATCAAAATTTTTATATTGAAATATAGACCGAATCTGAAAAGAGTTGTGGCTCTGATGGTGGACTTTCAAACATTCCTAAGAACTGTTTTTGCCATCTCCTATTAATAATTACCGGTCTTTAATGGACCGATTTTTTTCGGTTGGTTGTCAAATTACCCGCCGTTTAGTGTGAACCTACTTTTATGAAATCGGCCCTAAATTACTCAACTACGAGTATATATAATAAATTTCAGTAACAAAGATTTCTCAAATATTTCGGCCTCTAGGCAGAGCTGGAAAAAATATGAATAGAGGATTTAATAACTTAAACTAATTTAAGGTGGTCGAATTTCGACCACGGGATATAAAGGGTGTTTTTTTTAGGGGTATAGAACTTCGAATTGAAATAAAACACAAGAAAATCGTTTTAAGGTCCATTAATTTAGCTTTATTGGAAGGATAATTTTATGCCATTAATGTTTAAATATGATTTCGGGCATGTGGCCGCCGCGGCTGGCTCGAATAAAGCCAATTCTACAGGTCCAATTTTCAACCACTTTTTCGAGCATATGGGGCCGTATGTCGGCAATAAGGCCACGAATGTTGGCTTCCAATTCCCCTAACGTTTCTGGTTTGTTGGTGTAGACGAGCGACTTCACATATCCCCAAAGAAAATAATCCAATGGTGTCAAATCACACGACCTTGGTGGCCAATTGACAGGTCCATTCCGCGAAATTATGCGCTCATCGAATGTTTCCTTCAATAAATCGATTGTGACGTGCGCTGTGTGGCATGTAGCGCCGTCTTGTTGGAACCACAACTCATCCACATTCATGCCATCCAATTCGGGAACAAAATAGTCGGTTATCATGGCTCTATACCGGTCTCCATTAACGGTAGCTGCCTCTCCAGCATTATTGCGGAAGAAGTATGGCCCAGTGACTCCACCAGCCCATAGAGCACACCAAACAGTCAGTTTTTGTGGATGTAATGGCGTTTCAAGGGTCTCATGTGGATTCTCTTCACTCCAAATGCGGCAATTTTGCTTGTTGACGTAGCCATTCAACCAAAAATGAGCCTCATCACTGAACAAAATTTTGCGATGAAAATCAGCATCGAAATCAATCTCATTTTCGGCCCATACACCAAAATCACGACGCATTGCATGGTCTCGCGGCTTTAATTCTTGCACAAGCTGGATCTTGTAAGGTCGCAAGCCAAGATCTTTGCGCAAAATCTTCCATAAAGTTGATGGACAAAGCTCCAATTGCTGTGCACGGTGGCGAATCGATTCATTCGGGTCCTCTTCAACACTTTGCTCTACAGCGGCAATTGTTTCTTCGGTGCGCACTGTTCGACGTCTCTGCGGATGCGTATTATCACATAGAGTAAACGTAGTGCGAAAACGATCCATGGTTAACCGAATTAATTGCTCTGATGGACGATTATGTCGACCATAAAATGGACGGAGCTCACGGTAAACTTCGCGAACTGAACCATTATTTTCGAAATAAATTTGCACGATTTGCAAGCGTTGTTCTTTTGTCAACCTGTTCATGATGAAATGGCAAACCAAAGTGAACATAAACGACATTAGAGTTGCCAGATTTGACCACAAAATGCCAGTTTTATCTCTATTCAAAAAACAAACCTGTAAAAAAAACACCCTGTACTAGTATATATTATAAGACTAACAGTGTTGTTGTTATATGTCCATCAAATCCAAATTTTTTTTTGAAATATAGACCGAATCTGAAAGGAGTTGTGGCTCTGATGGTGGACTTTCAAACATTCCTAAGAACTGTTTTTGCCATCTCCTATTAATAATTACCGGTCTTTAATGGACTGATTTTTTTCGGTTGGTTGTCAAATTACCCGCCGTTTAGTGTGAACCGACTTTTATGAAATCGGCCCTAAATTACTCAACTACGAGTATATATAATAAATTTCAGTAACAAAGATTTCTCAAATATTTCGGCCTCTAGGCAATGCTGGAAAAATATGAACAGAGGATTTAATAACTTAAACTAATTGAAGGTGGTCAAATTTCGACCACAGGATATACTAGTATATGTTATAAGTCTAACAATGTTGTTGGTATATGCCCATCAAATCCAAATTTTTTTTTGAAATATAGACCGAATCTGAAAGGAGTTGTGGCTCTGATGGTGGACTTTCAAACATTCCTAAGAACTGTTTTTGCCATCTCTTATTAATAATTACCGGTCTTTAATGGACTGATTTTTTTCGGTTGGTTGTCAAATTACCCGCCGTTTAGTGTAAGCCGACTTTTATGAAAGCGGCCCTAAATTACTCAACTATATATAATAAATTTCAGTAACAACCATTTTTCAAATATTTCAGCCTCTAGGCAGTGCTGGAAAAATATGAACAGAGGATTTAATAACTTAAACTAATTTAAGGTGGTCGAAACTCGACCACGGGATATACTAGTACGAGTATATATTATAAGACTAACAGTGTTATTGTTATATGTCCATCAAATCCAAATTTTTTTTTTTAAATATTGACCGAATCTGAAAGCAGTGGTGGCTCTGATGGTGGACTTTCAAACATTCCTAAGAACTGTTTTTGCCATTTCCTATTAATAATTACCGGTCGTTAATGGACTGATTTTTTTCGGTTGGTTGTCAAATTACCCGCCGTTTAGTGTGAACCGACTTTTATGAAAGCGGCCCTAAATTACTCAACTATATATAATGAATTTCAATAATAAACATTTCTCAAATATTTCGGCCTCTAGGCAGTGCTGGAAAAATATGAACAGATGATTTAATAACTTAAACTAATTGAAGGTGGTCGAATTTCGACCACAGGATATACTAGTATATATTATAAGTCTAACAATGTTGTTGGTATATGTCCATCAAATCAAAATTTTTATATTGAAATATAGACCGAATCTGAAAAGAGTTGTGGCTCTGATGGTGGACTTTCAAACATTCCTAAGAACTGTTTTTGCCATCTCCTATTAATAATTACCGGTCTTTAATGGACAGATTTTTTTCGGTTGGTTGTCAAATTACCCGCCGTTTAGTGTGAACCGACTTTTATGAAATCGGCCCTAAATTACTCAATTACGAGTATATATAATAAATTTCACTAACAAAGATTTCTCAAATATTTCGGCCTCTAGGCAGAGCTGGAAAAAATATGAACAGAGGATTTAATAACTTAAACTAATTGAAGGTGGTCGAATTTCGACCACAGGATATACTAGTATATGTTATAAGTCTAACAATGTTGTTGGTATATGTCCATCAAATCAAAATTTTTATATTGAAATATAGACCGAATCTGAAAAGAGTTGTGGCTCTGATGGTGGACTTTCAAACATTCCTAAGAACTGTTTTTGCCATCTCCTATTAATAATTACCGGTCTTTAATGGACCGATTTTTTTCGGTTGGTTGTCAAATTACCCGCCGTTTAGTGTGAACCGACTTTTATGAAATCGGCCCTAAATTACTCAACTACGAGTATATATAATAAATTTCAGTAACAAAGATTTCTCAAATATTTCGGCCTCTAGGCAGAGCTGGAAAAAATATGAATAGAGGATTTAATAACTTAAACTAATTTAAGGTGGTCGAATTTCGACCACGGGATATACTAGTATATATTATAAGACTAACAGTGTTGTTGTTATATGTCCATCAAATCCAAATTTTTGTTTTGAAATATTGACCGAATCTGAAAGGAGTGGTGGCTGTGATGGTGGACTTTCAAACATTCCTAAGAACTGTTTTTTCCATCTCCTATTAATAATTACCGGTCTTTAATGGACTGATTTTTTTCGGTTGGTTGTCAAATTACCCGCCGTTTAGTGTAAATCGACCTTTATGAAAGCGGCCCTAAATTACTTAACTATATATAATAAATTTCAGTAACAACCATTTTTCAAATATTTCAGCCTCTAGGCAGTGCTGGAAAAAATATGAACAGAGGATTTAATAACTTAAACTAATTTAAGGTGGTCGAATTTCGACCACTGGATATACTAGTATATATTATAAGTCAAACAATGTTGTTGGTATAGTCTATCAAATCCAAACTTTTTTATTGAAACATAGACCGAATCTGAAAGGAGTTGTGGTTCTGATGGTGGACTTTCAAACATTCCTAAAAACTGTTTTTGCCATCTCCCATTAATAATTACCGGTCTTAAATGGACCGATTATTTTCGGTTGGTTGTCAAATTACCCGCCGTTAAGTGTGAACCGACTTTTATGAAAGCGGCCCTATATTACTCAACTATAAATAATAAATTTCAATAAAAAACATTTCTCAAATATTTCGGCCTCTAGGCAGTGCTGGAAAAAATATGAACAGAGGATTTAATAACTTAAACTAATTTAAGGTGGTCGAATTTCGACCACGGGATATACTAGTATATATTATAAGTCTAACAATGTTGTTGGTATAGTCTATCAAATCCAAACTTTTTTATTGAAATATAGACCGAATCTGAAAGGAGTTGTGGTTCTGATGGTGGACTTTCAAACATTCCTAAAAACTGTTTTTGCCATCTCCCATTAATAATTACCGGTCTTTAATGGACCGATTATTTTCGGTTGGTTGTCAAATTACCCGCCGTTTAGTGTAAACCGAACTTTATGAAAGCGGCCCTAAGTTACTTAACTATATATAATAAATTTCAGTAACAACCATTTCTCAAATATTTCAGCCTCTAGGCAGTGCTGGAAAAAATATGAACAGAGGATTTAATAACTTAAACTAATTTAAGGTGGTCGAATTTCGACCACGCGATATACTAGTATATATTATAAGTCTAACAATGTTGTTGGTATATGTCCATCAAATCAAAATTTTTATATTGAAATATAGACCGAATCTGAAAAGAGTTGTGGCTCTGATGGTGGACTTTCAAACATTCCTAAGAACTGTTTTTTCCATCTCCTATTAATAATTACCGGTCTTTAATGGACTGATTTTTTTCGGTTGGTTGTCAAATTACCCGCCGTTTAGTGTAAACCGAACTTTATGAAAGCGGCCCTAAATTACTTAACTATATATAATAAATTTCAGTAACAACCATTTTTCAAATATTTCAGCCTCTAGGCAGTGCTGGAAAAAATATGAACAGAGGATTTAATAACTTAAACTAATTTAAGGTGGTCGAATTACGACCACGGGATATACTAGTATATATTATAATTCAAACAATGTTGTTGGTATAGTCTATCAAATCCAAACTTTTTTATTGAAATATAGACCGAATCTGAAAGGAGTGGTGGCTGTGATGGTGGACTTTCAAACATTCCTAAGAACTGTTTTTTCCATCTCCTATTAATAATTACCGGTCTTTAATGGACTGATTTTTTTCGGTTGGTTGTCAAATTACCCGCCGTTTAGTGTAAACCGACCTTTATGAAAGCGGCCCTAAATTACTTAACTATATATAATAAATTTCAGTAACAACCATTTTTTCAAATATTTCAGCCTCTAGGCAGTGCTGGAAAAAATATGAACAGAGGATTTAATAACTTAAACTAATTTAAGGTGGTCGAATTTCGACCACGGGATATACTAGTATATATTATAAGTCTAACAATGTTGTTGGTATATGTCCATCAAATCAAAATTTTTATATTGAAATATAGACCGAATCTGAAAAGAGTTGTGGCTCTGATGGTGGACTTTCAAACATTCCTAAGAACTGTTTTTGCCATCTCCTATTAATAATTACCGGTCTTTAATGGACCGATTTTTTTCGGTTGGTTTTCAAATTACCCGCCGTTTAATGTGAACCGACTTTTATGAAATCGGCCCTAAATTACTCAACTACGAGTATATATAATAAATTTCAGTAACAAAGATTTCTTAAATATTTCGGCCTCTAGGCAGAGCTGCAAAAATATGAATAGAGGATTTAATAACTTAAACTAATTTAAGGTGGTCGAATTTCGACCACGGGATATACTAGTATATATTATAAGACTAACAGTGTTGTTGTTATATGTCCATCAAATCCAAATTTTTTTTTTGAAATATTGACCGAATCTGAAAGGAGTGGTGGCTGTGTTGTGGACTTTCAAACATTCCTAAGAACTGTTTTTTCCATCTCCTATTAATAATTACCGGTCTTTAATGGACCGATTTTTTTCGGTTGGTTTTCAAATTACCCGCCGTTTAATGTGAACCGACTTTTATGAAATCGGCCCTAAATTACTCAACTACGAGTATATATAATAAATTTCAGTAACAAAGATTTCTTAAATATTTCGGCCTCTAGGCAGAGCTGCAAAAATATGAACAGAGGATTTAATAACTTAAACTAATTTAAGGTGGTCGAATTTCGACCACGGGATATACTAGTATATATTATAAGTCTAACAATGTTGTTGGTATAGTCTATCAAATCCAAACTTTTTTATTGAAATATAGACCGAATCTGAAAGGAGTTGTGGTTCTGATGGTGGACTTTCAAACATTCCTAAAAACTGTTTTTGCCATCTCCCATTAATAATTACCGGTCTTTAATGGACCGATTATTTTCGGTTGGTTGTCAAATTACCCGCCGTTTAGTGTAAACCGAACTTTATGAAAGCGGCCCTAAGTTACTTAACTATATATAATAAATTTCAGTAACAACCATTTCTCAAATATTTCAGCCTCTAGGCAGAGCTGGAAAAAATATGAACAGAGGATTTAATAACTTAAACTAATTGAAGGTGGTCGAATTTCGACCACAGGATATACTAGTATATGTTATAAGTCTAACAATGTTGTTGGTATATGTCCATCAAATCAAAATTTTTATATTGAAATATAGACCGAATCTGAAAAGAGTTGTGGCTCTGATGGTGGACTTTCAAACATTCCTAAGAACTGTTTTTGCCATCTCCTATTAATAATTACCGGTCTTTAATGGACCGATTTTTTTCGGTTGGTTGTCAAATTACCCGCCGTTTAGTGTGAACCGACTTTTATGAAATCGGCCCTAAATTACTCAACTACGAGTATATATAATAAATTTCAGTAACAAAGATTTCTCAAATATTTCGGCCTCTAGGCAGAGCTGGAAAAAATATGAATAGAGGATTTAATAACTTAAACTAATTTAAGGTGGTCGAATTTCGACCACGGGATATACTAGTATATATTATAAGACTAACAGTGTTGTTGTTATATGTCCATCAAATCCAAATTTTTTTTTTGAAATATTGACCGAATCTGAAAGGAGTGGTGGCTGTGATGGTGGACTTTCAAACATTCCTAAGAACTGTTTTTTCCATCTCCTATTAATAATTACCGGTCTTTAATGGACTGATTTTTTTCGGTTGGTTGTCAAATTACCCGCCGTTTAGTGTAAATCGACCTTTATGAAAGCGGCCCTAAATTACTTAACTATATATAATAAATTTCAGTAACAACCATTTTTCAAATATTTCAGCCTCTAGGCAGTGCTGGAAAAAATATGAACAGAGGATTTAATAACTTAAACTAATTTAAGGTGGTCGAATTTCGACCACTGGATATACTAGTATATATTATAAGTCAAACAATGTTGTTGGTATAGTCTATCAAATCCAAACTTTTTTATTGAAACATAGACCGAATCTGAAAGGAGTTGTGGTTCTGATGGTGGACTTTCAAACATTCCTAAAAACTGTTTTTGCCATCTCCCATTAATAATTACCGGTCTTAAATGGACCGATTATTTTCGGTTGGTTGTCAAATTACCCGCCGTTAAGTGTGAACCGACTTTTATGAAAGCGGCCCTATATTACTCAACTATAAATAATAAATTTCAATAAAAAACATTTCTCAAATATTTCGGCCTCTAGGCAGTGCTGGAAAAAATATGAACAGAGGATTTAATAACTTAAACTAATTTAAGGTGGTCGAATTTCGACCACGGGATATACTAGTATATATTATAAGTCTAACAATGTTGTTGGTATAGTCTATCAAATCCAAACTTTTTTATTGAAATATAGACCGAATCTGAAAGGAGTTGTGGTTCTGATGGTGGACTTTCAAACATTCCTAAAAACTGTTTTTGCCATCTCCCATTAATAATTACCGGTCTTTAATGGACCGATTATTTTCGGTTGGTTGTCAAATTACCCGCCGTTTAGTGTAAACCGAACTTTATGAAAGCGGCCCTAAGTTACTTAACTATATATAATAAATTTCAGTAACAACCATTTCTCAAATATTTCAGCCTCTAGGCAGTGCTGGAAAAAATATGAACAGAGGATTTAATAACTTAAACTAATTTAAGGTGGTCGAATTTCGACCACGCGATATACTAGTATATATTATAAGTCTAACAATGTTGTTGGTATATGTCCATCAAATCAAAATTTTTATATTGAAATATAGACCGAATCTGAAAAGAGTTGTGGCTCTGATGGTGGACTTTCAAACATTCCTAAGAACTGTTTTTTCCATCTCCTATTAATAATTACCGGTCTTTAATGGACTGATTTTTTTCGGTTGGTTGTCAAATTACCCGCCGTTTAGTGTAAACCGAACTTTATGAAAGCGGCCCTAAATTACTTAACTATATATAATAAATTTCAGTAACAACCATTTTTCAAATATTTCAGCCTCTAGGCAGTGCTGGAAAAAATATGAACAGAGGATTTAATAACTTAAACTAATTTAAGGTGGTCGAATTACGACCACGGGATATACTAGTATATATTATAATTCAAACAATGTTGTTGGTATAGTCTATCAAATCCAAACTTTTTTATTGAAATATAGACCGAATCTGAAAGGAGTGGTGGCTGTGATGGTGGACTTTCAAACATTCCTAAGAACTGTTTTTTCCATCTCCTATTAATAATTACCGGTCTTTAATGGACTGATTTTTTTCGGTTGGTTGTCAAATTACCCGCCGTTTAGTGTAAACCGACCTTTATGAAAGCGGCCCTAAATTACTTAACTATATATAATAAATTTCAGTAACAACCATTTTTTCAAATATTTCAGCCTCTAGGCAGTGCTGGAAAAAATATGAACAGAGGATTTAATAACTTAAACTAATTTAAGGTGGTCGAATTTCGACCACGGGATATACTAGTATATATTATAAGTCTAACAATGTTGTTGGTATATGTCCATCAAATCAAAATTTTTATATTGAAATATAGACCGAATCTGAAAAGAGTTGTGGCTCTGATGGTGGACTTTCAAACATTCCTAAGAACTGTTTTTGCCATCTCCTATTAATAATTACCGGTCTTTAATGGACCGATTTTTTTCGGTTGGTTTTCAAATTACCCGCCGTTTAATGTGAACCGACTTTTATGAAATCGGCCCTAAATTACTCAACTACGAGTATATATAATAAATTTCAGTAACAAAGATTTCTTAAATATTTCGGCCTCTAGGCAGAGCTGCAAAAATATGAATAGAGGATTTAATAACTTAAACTAATTTAAGGTGGTCGAATTTCGACCACGGGATATACTAGTATATATTATAAGACTAACAGTGTTGTTGTTATATGTCCATCAAATCCAAATTTTTTTTTTGAAATATTGACCGAATCTGAAAGGAGTGGTGGCTGTGTTGTGGACTTTCAAACATTCCTAAGAACTGTTTTTTCCATCTCCTATTAATAATTACCGGTCTTTAATGGACCGATTTTTTTCGGTTGGTTTTCAAATTACCCGCCGTTTAATGTGAACCGACTTTTATGAAATCGGCCCTAAATTACTCAACTACGAGTATATATAATAAATTTCAGTAACAAAGATTTCTTAAATATTTCGGCCTCTAGGCAGAGCTGCAAAAATATGAACAGAGGATTTAATAACTTAAACTAATTTAAGGTGGTCGAATTTCGACCACGGGATATACTAGTATATATTATAAGTCTAACAATGTTGTTGGTATAGTCTATCAAATCCAAACTTTTTTATTGAAATATAGACCGAATCTGAAAGGAGTTGTGGTTCTGATGGTGGACTTTCAAACATTCCTAAAAACTGTTTTTGCCATCTCCCATTAATAATTAACGGTCTTTAATGGACCGATTATTTTCGGTTGGTTGTCAAATTACCCGCCGTTTAGTGTAAACCGAACTTTATGAAAGCGGCCCTAAGTTACTTAACTATATATAATAAAT
Source organism: Merzomyia westermanni (assembly GCA_949987695.1). Lineage (NCBI taxonomy): Eukaryota > Metazoa > Arthropoda > Insecta > Diptera > Tephritidae > Merzomyia > Merzomyia westermanni. The sequence goes on from OX465292.1 coordinate 70,074,630, forward strand.
TTCAGTAACAACCATTTCTCAAATATTTCAGCCTCTAGGCAGTGCTGGAAAAAATATGAACAGAGGATTTAATAACTTAAACTAATTTAAGGTGGTCGAATTTCGACCACGCGATATACTAGTATATATTATAAGTCTAACAATGTTGTTGGTATATGTCCATCAAATCAAAATTTTTATATTGAAATATAGACCGAATCTGAAAAGAGTTGTGGCTCTGATGGTGGACTTTCAAACATTCCTAAGAACTGTTTTTTCCATCTCCTATTAATAATTACCGGTCTTTAATGGACTGATTTTTTTCGGTTGGTTGTCAAATTACCCGCCGTTTAGTGTAAACCGAACTTTATGAAAGCGGCCCTAAATTACTTAACTATATATAATAAATTTCAGTAACAACCATTTTTCAAATATTTCAGCCTCTAGGCAGTGCTGGAAAAAATATGAACAGAGGATTTAATAACTTAAACTAATTTAAGGTGGTCGAATTACGACCACGGGATATACTAGTATATATTATAATTCAAACAATGTTGTTGGTATAGTCTATCAAATCCAAACTTTTTTATTGAAATATAGACCGAATCTGAAAGGAGTGGTGGCTGTGATGGTGGACTTTCAAACATTCCTAAGAACTGTTTTTTCCATCTCCTATTAATAATTACCGGTCTTTAATGGACTGATTTTTTTCGGTTGGTTGTCAAATTACCCGCCGTTTAGTGTAAACCGACCTTTATGAAAGCCGCCCTAAATTACTCAACTATATATAATAAATTTCAGTAACAACCATTTTTCAAATATTTCAGCCTCTAGGCAGTGCTGGAAAAAATATGAACAGAGGATTTAATAACTTAAACTAATTTACGGTGGTCGAATTTCGACCACGGGATATACTAGTATATATTATAAGTGTAACAATGTTGTTGGTATATGTCCATCAAATCAAAATTTTTATATTGAAATATAGACCGAATCTGAAAAGAGTTGTGGCTCTGATGGTGGACTTTCAAACATTCCTAAGAACTGTTTTTGCCATCTCCTATTAATAATTACCGGTCTTTAATGGACCGATTTTTTTCGGTTGGTTTTCAAATTACCCGCCGTTTAATGTGAACCGACTTTTATGAAATCGGCCCTAAATTACTCAACTACGAGTATATATAATAAATTTCAGTAACAAAGATTTCTTAAATATTTCGGCCTCTAGGCAGAGCTGCAAAAATATGAATAGAGGATTTAATAACTTAAACTAATTTAAGGTGGTCGAATTTCGACCACGGGATATACTAGTATATATTATAAGACTAACAGTGTTGTTGTTATATGTCCATCAAATCCAAATTTTTTTTTTGAAATATTGACCGAATCTGAAAGGAGTGGTGGCTGTGATGGTGTACTTTCAAACATTCCTAAGGACTGTTTTTGCCATTTCCTATTAATAATTACCGGTCGTTAATGGACTGATTTTTTTCGGTTGGTTGTCAAATTACCCGCCGTTTAGTGTAAACCGACTTTTATGAAATCGGCCCTAAAATACTCAACTACGAGTATATATAATAAATTTCAATAATAAACATTTCTTAAATATTTCGGCCTCTAGGCAGTGCTGGAAAAATATGAACAGAGGATTTAATAACTTAAACTAATTGAAGGTGGTCGAATTTCGACCACAGGATATACTAGTATATATTATAAGTCTAACTAGACTAACAGTGTTATTGTTATATGTCCATCAAATCAAAATTTTTATATTGAAATATAGACCGAATCTGAAAAGAGTTGTGGCTCTGATGGTGGACTTTCAAACATTCCTAAGAACTGTTTTTGCCATCTCCTATTAATAATTACCGGTCTTTAATGGACCGATTTTTTTCGGTTGGTTGTCAAATTACCCGCCGTTTAGTGTGAACCGACTTTTATGAAATCGGCCCTAAAATACTCAACTACGAGTATATATAATAAATTTCAGTAACAAAGATTTCTCAAATATTTCGGCCTCTAGGCAGAGCTGGAAAAAATATGAACAGAGGATTTAATAACTTAAACTAATTGAAGGTGGTCGAATTTCGACCACAGGATATACTAGTATATATTATAAGTCTAACAATGTTGTTGGTATATGTCCATCAAATCAAAATTTTTATATTGAAATATAGACCGAATCTGAAAAGAGTTGTGGCTCTGATGGTGGACTTTCAAACATTCCTAAGAACTGTTTTTGCCATCTCCTATTAATAATTACCGGTCTTTAATGGACCGATTTTTTTCGGTTGGTTGTCAAATTACCCGCCGTTTAGTGTGAACCGACTTTTATGAAATCGGCCCTAAATTACTCAACTACGAGTATATATAATAAATTTCAGTAACAAAGATTTCTCAAATATTTCGGCCTCTAGGCAGTGCTGGAAAAAATATGAACAGAGGATTTAATAACTTAAACCAATTTAAGGTGGTCGAATTTCGACCACGGGATATACTAGTATATATTATAAGTCAAACAATGTTGTTGGTATAGTCTATAAAATCCAAACTTTTTTATTGAAATATAGACCGAATCTGAAAGGAGTTGTGGTTCTGATGGTGGACTTTCAAACATTCCTAAAAACTGTTTTTGCCATCTCCCATTAATAATTACCGGTCTTTAATTGACCGATTTTTTTCGGTTGGTTGTCAAATTACCCGCCGTTTAGTGTAAACCGACTTTTATGAAATCGGCCCTAAATTACTCAACTACGAGTAAATATAATAAATTTCAGTAACAAAGATTTCTCAAATATTTCGGCCTCTAGGCAGTGCTGGAAAAAATATGAACAGAGGATTTAATAACTTAAACCAATTTAAGGTGGTCGAATTTCGACCACGGGATATACTAGTATATATTATAAGTCAAACAATGTTGTTGGTATAGTCTATCAAATCCAAACTTTTTTATTGAAATATAGACCGAATCTGAAAGGAGTTGTGGTTCTGATGGTGGACTTTCAAACATTCCTAAAAACTGTTTTTGCCATCTCCCATTAATAATTACCGGTCTTAAATGGACCGATTATTTTCGGTTGGTTGTCAAATTACCCGCCGTTAAGTGTGAACCGACTTTTATGAAAGCGGCCCTAAATTACTCAACTATAAATAATAAATTTCAATAAAAAACATTTCTCAAATATTTCGGCCTCTAGGCAGTGCTGGAAAAAATATGAACAGAGGATTTAATAACTTAAACTAATTTAAGGTGGTCGAATTTCGACCACGGGATATACTAGTATATATTATAAGTCTAACAATGTTGTTGGTATAGTCTATCAAATCCAAACTTTTTTATTGAAATATAGACCGAATCTGAAAGGAGTTGTGGTTCTGATGGTGGACTTTCAAACATTCCTAAAAACTGTTTTTGCCATCTCCCATTAATAATTACCGGTCTTTAATGGACCGATTATTTTCGGTTGGTTGTCAAATTACCCGCCGTTTAGTGTAAACCGAACTTTATGAAAGCGGCCCTAAGTTACTTAACTATATATAATAAATTTCAGTAACAACCATTTCTCAAATATTTCAGCCCCTAGGCAGTGCTGGAAAAAATATGAACAGAGGATTTAATAACTTAAACTAATTTAAGGTGGTCGAATTTCGACCACGCGATATACTAGTATATATTATAAGTCTAACAATGTTGTTGGTATATGTCCATCAAATCAAAATTTTTATATTGAAATATAGACCGAATCTGAAAAGAGTTGTGGCTCTGATGGTGGACTTTCAAACATTCCTAAGAACTGTTTTTGCCATCTCCTATTAATAATTACCGGTCTTTAATGGACCGATTTTTTTCGGTTGGTTTTCAAATTACCCGCCGTTTAATGTGAACCGACTTTTATGAAATCGGCCCTAAATTACTCAACTACGAGTATATATAATAAATTTCAGTAACAAAGATTTCTTAAATATTTCGGCCTCTAGGCAGAGCTGTAAAAATATGAATAGAGGATTTAATAACTTAAACTAATTTAAGGTGGTCGAATTTCGACCACGGGATATACTAGTATATATTATAAGACTAACAGTGTTGTTGTTATATGTCCATCAAATCCAAATTTTTTTTTGAAATATTGACCGAATCTGAAAGGAGTGGTGGCTGTGTTGTGGACTTTCAAACATTCCTAAGAACTGTTTTTTCCATCTCCTATTAATAATTACCGGTCTTTAATGGACTGATTTTTTTCGGTTGGTTGTCAAATTACCCGCCGTTTAGTGTAAACCGACCTTTATGAAAGCCGCCCTAAATTACTCAACTATATATAATAAATTTCAATACTAAACATTTCTCAAATATTTCAGCCTCTAGGCAGTGCTGGAAAAAATATGAACAGAGGATTTAATAACTTAAACTAATTTACGGTGGTCGAATTTCGACCACGGGATATACTAGTATATATTATAAGTCTAACAATGTTGTTGGTATATGTCCATCAAATCAAAATTTTTATATTGAAATATAGACCGAATCTGAAAAGAGTTGTGGCTCTGATGGTGGACTTTCAAACATTCCTAAGAACTGTTTTTGCCATCTCCTATTAATAATTACCGGTCTTTAATGGACCGATTTTTTTCGGTTGGTTTTCAAATTACCCGCCGTTTAATGTGAACCGACTTTTATGAAATCGGCCCTAAATTACTCAACTACGAGTATATATAATAAATTTCAGTAACAAAGATTTCTTAAATATTTCGGCCTCTAGGCAGAGCTGCAAAAATATGAATAGAGGATTTAATAACTTAAACTAATTTAAGGTGGTCGAATTTCGACCACGGGATATACTAGTATATATTATAAGACTAACAGTGTTGTTGTTATATGTCCATCAAATCCAAATTTTTTTTTTGAAATATTGACCGAATCTGAAAGGAGTGGTGGCTGTGATGGTGGACTTTCAAACATTCCTAAGGACTGTTTTTGCCATTTCCTATTAATAATTACCGGTCGTTAATGGACTGATTTTTTTCGGTTGGTTGTCAAATTACCCGCCGTTTACTGTGAACCGACTTTTATGAAAGCGGCCCTAAATTACTCAACTATATATAATAAATTTCAATAATAAACATTTCTTAAATATTTCGGCCTCTAGGCAGTGCTGGAAAAATATGAACAGAGGATTTAATAACTTAAACTAATTGAAGGTGGTCGAATTTCGACCACAGGATATACTAGTATATATTATAAGTCTAACTAGACTAACAGTGTTATTGTTATATGTCCATCAAATCAAAATTTTTATATTGAAATATAGACCGAATCTGAAAAGAGTTGTGGCTCTGATGGTGGACTTTCAAACATTCCTAAGAACTGTTTTTGCCATCTCCTATTAATAATTACCGGTCTTTAATGGACCGATTTTTTTCGGTTGGTTGTCAAATTACCCGCCGTTTAGTGTGAACCGACTTTTATGAAATCGGCCCTAAAATACTCAACTACGAGTATATATAATAAATTTCAGTAACAAAGATTTCTCAAATATTTCGGCCTCTAGGCAGAGCTGGAAAAAATATGAACAGAGGATTTAATAACTTAAACTAATTGAAGGTGGTCGAATTTCGACCACAGGATATACTAGTATATATTATAAGTCTAACAATGTTGTTGGTATATGTCCATCAAATCAAAATTTTTATATTGAAATATAGACCGAATCTGAAAAGAGTTGTGGCTCTGATGGTGGACTTTCAAACATTCCTAAGAACTGTTTTTGCCATCTCCTATTAATAATTACCGGTCTTTAATGGACCGATTTTTTTCGGTTGGTTGTCAAATTACCCGCCGTTTAGTGTGAACCGACTTTTATGAAATCGGCCCTAAATTACTCAACTACGAGTATATATAATAAATTTCAGTAACAAAGATTTCTCAAATATTTCGGCCTCTAGGCAGTGCTGGAAAAAATATGAACAGAGGATTTAATAACTTAAACCAATTTAAGGTGGTCGAATTTCGACCACGGGATATACTAGTATATATTATAAGTCAAACAATGTTGTTGGTATAGTCTATCAAATCCAAACTTTTTTATTGAAATATAGACCGAATCTGAAAGGAGTTGTGGTTCTGATGGTGGACTTTCAAATATTCTTAAGAAGTGTTTTGCCATCTCCCATTAATAATTACCGGTCTTTAATTGACCGATTTTTTTCGGTTGGTTGTCAAATTACCCGCCGTTAAGTGTGAACCGACTCTTATGAAAGCGGCCCTAAATTACTCAACTATATATAATAAATTTCAATAATAAACATTTCTCAAATATTTCGTCCTCTAGGCAGTGCTGGAAAAATATGAACAGAGGATTTAATAACTTAAACTAATTGAAGGTGGTCGAATTTCGACCACGGGATATACTAGTACGAGTATATATTATAAGACTAACAGTGTTATTGTTATATGTCCATCAAATCCAAATTTTTTTTTTGAAATATTGACCGAATCTGAAAGCAGTGGTGGCTCTGATGGTGGACTTTCAAACATTCCTAAGGACTGTTTTTGCCATTTCCTATTAATAATTACCGGTCGTTAATGGACTGATTTTTTTCGGTTGGTTGGCAAATTACCCGCCGTTTAATGTGAACCGACTTTTATTAAAGCGGCCCTAAATTACTCAACTATATATAATAAATTTCAATAATAAACATTTCTCAAATATTTCGGCCTCTAGGCAGTGCTGGAAAAATATGAACAGAGGATTTAATAACTTAAACTAATTGAAGGTGGTCGAATTTCGACCACAGGATACACTAGTATATGTTATAAGTCTAAGAATGTTGTTGGTATATGTCCATCAAATCCAAATTTTTTTTTGAAATATAGACCGAATCTGAAAGGAGTTGTGGCTCTGATGGTGGACTTTCAAACATTCCTAAGAACTGTTTTTGCCATCTCCTATTAATAATTACCGATCTTTAATGGACTAATTTTTTTCGTTGGTTGTCAAATTACCCGCCGTTTAGTGTAAACCTACTTTTATGAAAGCGGCCCTAAATTACTCAACTATATATAATAAATTTCAGTAACAACCATTTTTCAAATATTTCAGCCTCTAGGCAGTGCTGGAAAAAATATGAACAGAGGATTTAATAACTTAAACTAATTTACGGTGGTCGAATTTCGACCACGGGATATACTAGTACGAGTATATATTATAAGACTAACAGTGTTATTGTTATATGTCCATCAAATCCAAATTTTTTTTTTGAAATATTGACCGAATCTGAAAGCAGTGGTGGCTCTGATGGTGGACTTTCAAACATTCCTAAGGACTGTTTTTGCCATTTCCTATTAATAATTACCGGTCGTTAATGGACTGATTTTTTTCGGTTGGTTGGCAAATTACCCGCCGTTTAATGTGAACCGAATTTTATTAAAGCGGCCCTAAATTACTCAACTATATATAATAAATTTCAATAATAAACATTTCTCAAATATTTCGGCCTCTAGGCAGTGCTGGAAAAATATGAACAGAGGATTTAATAACTTAAACTAATTGAAGGTGGTCGAATTTCGACCACAGGATATACTAGTATATATTATAAGTCTAACTAGACTAACAGTGTTATTGTTATATGTCCATCAAATCAAAATTTTTATATTGAAATATAGACCGAATCTGAAAAGAGTTGTGGCTCTGATGGTGGACTTTCAAACATTCCTAAGAACTGTTTTTGCCATCTCCTATTAATAATTACCGGTCTTTAATGGACCGATTTTTTTCGGTTGGTTGTCAAATTACCCGCCGTTTAGTGTGAACCGACTTTTATGAAATCGGCCCTAAAATACTCAACTACGAGTATATATAATAAATTTCAGTAACAAAGATTTCTCAAATATTTCGGCCTCTAGGCAGAGCTGGAAAAAATATGAACAGAGGATTTAATAACTTAAACTAATTGAAGGTGGTCGAATTTCGACCACAGGATATACTAGTATATACAGGGTGGCTGATGAATTTTGCTACATTAAGAAACTCAAATAATTTTTTTTTCAGTGTATGGAATTAATTTTTCTTTTATTCATGTTAAAGCTCATTAAATTTTATTAAATATAGCTTAATTAGTTTTAAAAATAATGGAATTTAAATGCCCCCCTGCTCGTCGATGCATGTGCGGCATCTTACCAAAAAGTTGTTCATTACTGCTTGGAGAGTTGAGACAGGAATAGCCGCAATTGTTTCTCGAATGGATTGCCTTAGTTCATTCAAATTTGTTGGTTTTGCTTTGAAGACTTCCTGTTTGCAATAACCCCACAAGAAAAAGTCAGGTGCAGTAAGGTCAGGCGACCTGGGTGGCCAACGGAATGTGGAGTTTCTGGATATCAGCTTATTGGGAAATTTTCGTCGCAATTCTGTCATAACAGGTTGGGCTATATGAGGAGCTGCACCATCTTGCTGAAACCACACAGAGTTGAAAGAAATTCTCATTCGGCGTAATTCTGGATAGAAAAACTCTCTCAACATGCTCAAGTAACGGTCTCCAGTAACCGTAACGGTGTGACCGTTTTCTTCGAAGAAGTAGGGCCCGACAATGCAGCGTGATGAAACTGCACACCACACTGTGACACGAAGTGGATGCAATTCCGTCTCATGGAGTATCTGTGGGTTGGAAGCACTCCATATTCGACAATTTTGTTTGTTTATGTTGCCGTTTAAATCGAAATGGGCCTCGTCAGACATGAAAAGACAGTTCAACATGTTTCCATCCTCTTCCACCATTTGAAGCATCTTCTGGCAAAATTCCAAGCGAATCGGCAAGTCTGCAGCGTTCAGTTTGTTGGCCATTTGAATTTTATATGGGAATAAGTCCAAATCTTTGTGCATAATTGACTGTAATGACTGTCTGCTTACACCCATTTGAGCAGATAAGCTTCTTGTCGAAACACGTGGATTGTTTTGTATGGCAGCAGCTACAGCAGCGATTGTTTCCTCCGTTCGAACTGAAGGGTTTCGATGGTAAGGTCTTCTGTTGACTGTCCCATGCTCGGCAAAATTGTTTACAAGTCTTATTATGGTCCATCTGCTCGGAGGATTGCCGCCAAACGTGCGCCTATACTCTCTTTGAACCGAAACTACGGACTCCAGTGCGTGATAGCGGCGGACAATCCAAATTCTTGCTTCAGTGTCCCAGTTATCCATTTTTGTTAAATGTAAAAGTCAATCTGCAAAATAAAACACAAATTAACCAGATTCATTAAATATAAACAAAGTTATTTAATTTTTTTTTGGGAGCGGCTTTCATTAGCCACCCTGTATTATAAGTCTAACAATGTTGTTGGTATATGTCCATCAAATCAAAATTTTTATATTGAAATATAGACCGAAGCTGAAAAGAGTTGTGGCTCTGATGGTGGACTTTCAAACATTCCTAAGAACTGTTTTTGCCATCTCCTATTAATAATTACCGGTCTTTAATGGACCGATTTTTTTCGGTTGGTTGTCAAATTACCCGCCGTTTAGTGTGAACCGACTTTTATGAAATCGGCCCTAAATTACTCAACTACGAGTATATATAATAAATTTCAGTAACAAAGATTTCTCAAATATTTCGGCCTCTAGGCAGTGCTGGAAAAAATATGAACAGAGGATTTAATAACTTAAACCAATTTAAGGTGGTCGAATTTCGACCACGGGATATACTAGTATATATTATAAGTCAAACAATGTTGTTGGTATAGTCTATCAAAACCAAACTTTTTTATTGAAATATAGACCGAATCTGAAAGGAGTTGTGGTTCTGATGGTGGACTTTCAAACATTCTTAAGAAGTGTTTTTGCCATCTCCCATTAATAATTACCGGTCTTTAATGGACCGATTTTTTTCGGTTGGTTGTCAAATTACCCGCCGTTAAGTGTGAACCGACTCTTATGAAAGCGGCCCTAAATTACTCAACTATATATAATAAATTTCAATAATAAACATTTCTCAAATATTTCGGCCTCTAGGCAGTGCTGGAAAAATATGAACAGAGGATTTAATAACTTAAACTAATTGAAGGTGGTCGAATTTCGACCACAGGATATACTAGTATATGTTATAAGTCTAAGAATGTTGTTGGTATATGTCCATCAAATCCAAATTTTTTTTTGAAATATAGACCGAATCTGAAAGGAGTTGTGGCTCTGATGGTGGACTTTCAAACATTCCTAAGAACTGTTTTTGCCATCTCCTATTAATAATTACCGATCTTTAATGGACTGATTTTTTTCGGTTGGTTGTCAAATTACCCGCCGTTTAGTGTAAACCTACTTTTATGAAAGCGGCCCTAAATTACTCAACTATATATAATAAATTTCAGTACCAACCATTTTTCAAATATTACAGCCTCTAGGCAGTGCTGGAAGAAATACGAACAGAGGATTTAATAACTTAAACTAATTTAAGGTGGTCGAATTTCGACCACAGGATATACTAGTATATAATATAAGTCTAACACTGTTGTTGGTATACGAGTATGTCCATCAAATCCAATTTTTTTTTTGAAATATAGACCGAATCTGAAAGTAGTTGTGGCTCTGATGGTGGACTTTCAAACATTCCTAAGAACTGTTTTTGCCATTTCCTATTAATAATTACCGGTCTTTAATGGACTGATTTTTTCGGTTGGCTGTCAAATTACCCGCCGTTTAGTGTAAACCTACTTTTATGAAAGCGGCCCTAAATTACTCAACTATATATAATAAATTTCAGTAAAAACTATTTTTCAAATATTTCAGCCTCTAGGCAGTGCTGGAAAAAATATGAACAGAGGATTTAATAACTTAAACTAATTTAAGGTGGTCGAATTTCGACCACGGGATATACTAGTACGAGTATATATTATAAGACTAACAGTGTTACTGTTATATGTCCATCAAATCCAAATTTTTTTTTTTGAAATATTGACCGAATCTGAAAGCAGTAGTGGCTCTGATGGTGGACTTTCAAACATTCCTAAGAACTGTTTTTGCCATCTCCTATTAATAATTACCGGTCTTTAATGGACTGATTTTTTTCGGTTGGTTGTCAAATTACCCGCCGTTTAGTGTGAACCGACTTTTATGAAATCGGCCCTAAATTACTCAACTATATATAATAAATTTCAGTACCAACCATTTTTCAAATATTACAGCCTCTAGGCAGTGCTGGAAGAAATACGAACAGAGGATTTAATAACTTAAACTAATTTAAGGTGGTCGAATTTCGACCGCGGGATATACTAGTACGAGTATATATTATAAGACTAACAGTGTTATTGTTATATGTCCATCAAATCCATATTTTTTTTTTGAAATATTGACCGAATCTGAAAGCAGTGGTGGCTCTGATGGTGGACTTTCAAACATTCCTAAGAACTGTTTTTGCCATCTCCTATTAATAATTACCGGTCTTTAATGGACTGATTTTATTCGGTTGGTTGTCAAATTACCCGCCGTTTAGTGTGAACCGACTTTTATGAAAGCGGCCCTAAATTACTCAACTATACATAATAAATTTCAGTAACAACCATTTTTCAATTATTTCAGCCTCTAGGCAGTGCTGGAAAAGATATGAACAGAGGATTTAATAACTTAAACTAATTTAAGGTGGTCGAATTTCGACCACGGGATATACTAGTAAGAGTATATATTATAAGACTAACAGTGTTATTGTTATATGTCCATCAAATCCAAATTTTTTTTTTGAAATATTGACCGAATCTGAAAGCAGTAGTGGCTCTGATGGTGGACTTTCAAACATTCCTAAGAACTGTTTTTGCCATCTCCTATTAATAATTACCGGTCTTTAATGGACTGATTTTTTTCGGTTGGTTGTCAAATTACCCGCCGTTTAGTGTGAACCGACTTTTATGAAAGCGGCCCTAAATTACTCAACTATATATAATAAATTTCAGTAAAAACTATTTTTCAAATATTTCAGCCTCTAGGCAGTGCTGGAAGAAATACGAACAGAGGATTTAATAACTTAAACTAATTTAAGGTGGTCGAATTTCGACCACGGGATATACTAGTACGAGTATATATTATAAGACTAACAGTGTTATTGTTATATGTCCATCAAATCCAAATTTTTTTTTTGAAATATTGACCGAATCTGAAAGCAGTAGTGGCTCTGATGGTGTACTTTCAAACATTGCTAAGAACTGTTTTTGCCATTTCCTATTAATAATTACCGGTCTTTAATGGACTGATTTTTTCGGTTGGCTGTCAAATTACCCGCCGTTTAGTGTAAACCTACTTTTATGAAAGCGGCCCTAAATTACTCAACTATATATAATAAATTTCAGTAACAACTATTTTTCAAATATTTCAGCCTCTAGGCAGTGCTGGAAAAAATATGAACAGAGGATTTAATAACTTAAACTAATTTAAGGTGGTCGAATTTCGACCACGGGATATACTAGTACGAGTATATATTATAAGACTAACAGTGTTATTGTTATATGTCCATCAAATCCAAATTTTTTTTTTGAAATATTGACCGAATCTGAAAGCAGTGGTGGCTCTGATGGTGGACTTTCAAACATTCCTAAGAACTGTTTTTGCCATCTCCTATTAATAATTACCGGTCTTTAATGGACTGATTTTATTCGGTTGGTTGTCAAATTACCCGCCGTTTAGTGTGAACCGACTTTTATGAAAGCGGCCCTAAATTACTCAACTATACATAATAAATTTCAGTAACAACCATTTTTCAAATATTTCAGCCTCTAGGCAGTGCTGGAAAAGATATGAACAGAGGATTTAATAACTTAAACTAATTTAAGGTGGTCGAATTTCGACCACGGGATATACTAGTACGAGTATATATTATAAGACTAACAGTGTTATTGTTATATGTCCATCAAATCCAAATTTTTTTTTTGAAATATTGACCGAATCTGAAAGCAGTGGTGGCTCTGATGGTGGACTTTCAAACATTCCTAAGAACTGTTTTTGCCATCTCCTATTAATAATTACCGGTCTTTAATGGACTGATTTTTTTCGGTTGGTTGTCAAATTACCCGCCGTTTAGTGTGAACCGACTTTTATGAAAGCGGCCCTAAATTACTCAACTATATATAATAAATTTCAGTAAAAACTATTTTTCAAATATTTCAGCCTCTAGGCAGTGCTGGAAGAAATACGAACAGAGGATTTAATAACTTAAACTAATTTAAGGTGGTCGAATTTCGACCACGGGATATACTAGTACGAGTATATATTATAAGACTAACAGTGTTATTGTTATATGTCCATCAAATCCAAATTTTTTTTTTGAAATATTGACCGAATCTGAAAGCAGTAGTGGCTCTGATGGTGGACTTTCAAACATTGCTAAGAACTGTTTTTGCCATTTCCTATTAATAATTACCGGTCTTTAATGGACTGATTTTTTCGGTTGGCTGTCAAATTACCCGCCGTTTAGTGTAAACCTACTTTTATGAAAGCGGCCCTAAATTACTCAACTATATATAATAAATTTCAGTAACAACTATTTTTCAAATATTTCAGCCTCTAGGCAGTGCTGGAAAAAATATGAACAGAGGATTTAATAACTTAAACTAATTTAAGGTGGTCGAATTTCGACCACGGGATATACTAGTACGAGTATATATTATAAGACTAACAGTGTTATTGTTATATGTCCATCAAATCCAAATTTTTTTTTTGAAATATTGACCGAATCTGAAAGCAGTGGTGGCTCTGATGGTGGACTTTCAAACATTCCTAAGAACTGTTTTTGCCATCTCCTATTAATAATTACCGGTCTTTAATGGACTGATTTTATTCGGTTGGTTGTCAAATTACCCGCCGTTTAGTGTGAACCGACTTTTATGAAAGCGGCCCTAAATTACTCAACTATACATAATAAATTTCAGTAACAACCATTTTTCAAATATTTCAGCCTCTAGGCAGTGCTGGAAAAGATATGAACAGAGGATTTAATAACTTAAACTAATTTAAGGTGGTCGAATTTCGACCACGGGATATACTAGTATATATTATAAGTCAAACAATGTTGTTGGCATATGTCCATCAAATCCAAATTTTTTTATTGAAATATAGACCGAATCTGAAAGGAGTTGTGGCTCTGATGGTGGACTTTCAAACATTATTAAGAACTGTTTTTGCCATCTCCTATTAATAATTACCGGTTTTTAATGGACTGATTTTTTTCGGTTGGTTGTCAAATTTCCCGCCGTTTAGTGTGAACCGACTTTTATGAAAGCGGCCCTAAATTACTCAACTATATATAATAAATTTCAATACTAAACATTTCTCAAATATTTCAGCCTCTAGGCAGTGCTGGAAAAGATATGAACAGAGGATTTAATAACTTAAACTAATTTAAGGTGGTCGAATTTCGACCACGGGATATACTAGTATATATTATAAGTCAAACAATGTTGTTGGCATATGTCCATCAAATCCAAATTTTTTTATTGAAATATAGACCGAATCTGAAAGGAGTTGTGGCTCTGATGGTGGACTTTCAAACATTATTAAGAACTGTTTTTGCCATCTCCTATTAATAATTACCGGTTTTTAATGGACTGATTTTTTTCGGTTGGTTGTCAAATTACCCGCCGTTTAGTGTGAACCGACTTTTATGAAATCGGCCCTAAATTACTCAACTACGAGTATATATAATAAATTTCAGTAACAAAGATTTTTCAAATATTTCGGCCTCTAGGCAGTGCTGGAAAAACTATGAACAGAGGATTTAATAACTTAAACTAATTTAAGGTGGTCGAATTTCGACCACGGGATATACTAGTATATATTATAAGTCAAACAATGTTGTTGGTATAGTCTATCAAATCCAAACTTTTTTATTGAAATATAGACTGAATCTGAAAGGAGTTGTGGTTCTGATGGTGGACTTTCAAACATTCTTAAGAAGTGTTTTTGCCATCTCCCATTAATAATTACCGGTCTTTAATGGACCGATTTTTTTCGGTTGGTTGTCAAATTACCCGCCGTTAAGTGTGAACCGACTTTTATGAAAGCGGCCCTAAATTACTCAACTATATATAATAAATTTCAATACTAAACATTTCTCAAATATTTCAGCCTCTAGGCAGTGCTGGAAAAGATATGAACAGAGGATTTAATAACTTAAACTAATTTAAGGTGGTCGAATTTCGACCACGGGATATACTAGTATATATTATAAGTCAAACAATGTTGTTGGCATATGTCCATCAAATCCAAATTTTTTTATTGAAATATAGACCGAATCTGAAAGGAGTTGTGGCTCTGATGGTGGACTTTCAAACATTATTAAGAACTGTTTTTGCCATCTCCTATTAATAATTACCGGTTTTTAATGGACTGATTTTTTTCGGTTGGTTGTCAAATTTCCCGCCGTTTAGTGTGAACCGACTTTTATGAAAGCGGCCCTAAATTACTCAACTATATATAATAAATTTCAGTACCAACCATTTTTCAAATATTACAGCCTCTAGGTAGTGCTGGAAAAAATACGAACAGAGGATTTAATCACTTAAACTAATTTAAGGTGGTCGAATTTCGACCACGGGATATACTAGTATATATTATAAGTCTAACAATGTTGTTGGTATATGTCCATCAAATCAAAATTTTTATATTGAAATATTGACCGAATCTGAAAGCAGTGGTGACTGTGATGGTGGACTTTCAAACATTCCTAAGAACTGTTATTTCCATCTCCTATTTATAATTACCGGTGTTTAATGGACTGATTTTTTCGGTTGGTTGTCAAATTACCCGGCGTTTAGTGTGAACCGACTTTTATGAAAGCGGCCCTAAATTACTCAAATATATATAATAAATTTCAATAATCACCATTTCTCAAATATTTCGGCCTCTAGGCAGTGCTGGAAAAATATGAACAGAGGATTTAATAACTTAAACTAATTGAAGGTGGTCGAATTTCGACCACAGGATATACTAGTATATATTATAAGTCTAACAATGTTGTTGGTATATGTCCATCAAATCAAAATTTTTATATTGAAATATAGACCGAGTCTGAAAAGAGTTGTGGCTCTGATGGTGGACTTTCAAACATTCCTAAGAACTGTTTTTGCCATATCCTATTAATAATTACCGGTCTTTAATGGACCGATTTTTTCGGTTGGTTGTCAAATTACCCGCCGTTTAGTGTGAACCGACTTTTATGAAATCGGCCCTAAATTACTCAACTACGAGTATATATAATAAATTTCAGTAACAAAGATTTTTCAAATATTTCGGCCTCTAGGCAGTGCTGGAAAAAATATGAACAGAGGATTTAATAACTTAAACTAATTTAAGGTGGTCGAATTTCGACCACGGGATATACTAGTATATATTATAAGTCAAACAATGTTGTTGGTATAGTCTATCAAATCCAAACTTTTTTATTGAAATATAGACTGAATCTGAAAGGAGTTGTGGTTCTGATGGTGGACTTTCAAACATTCTTAAGAAGTGTTTTTGCCATCTCCCATTAATAATTACCGGTCTTTAATGGACCGATTTTTTTCGGTTGGTTGTCAAATTACCCGCCGTTAAGTGTGAACCGACTTTTATGAAAGCGGCCCTAAATTACTCAACTATATATAATAAATTTCAATACTAAACATTTCTCAAATATTTCGGCCTCTAGGCAGTGCTGGAAAAATATGAACAGAGGATTTAATAACTTAAGCTAATTTAAGGTGGTCGAATTTCGACCACAGGATATACTAGTATATATTATAAGTCTAACACTGTTGTTGGTATACGAGTATGTCCATCAATTCCAAATTTTTTTTTTGAAATATAGACCGAATCTGAAAGTAGTTGTGGCTCTGATGGTGGACTTTCAAACATTCCTAAGAACTGTTTTTGCCATTTCCTATTAATAATTACCGGTCTTTAATGGAATGATTTTTTCGGTTGGCTGTCAAATTACCCGCCGTTTAGTGTAAACCTACTTTTATGAAAGCGGCCCTAAATTACTCAACTATATATAATAAATTTCAGTAACAACTATTTTTCAAATATTTCAGCCTCTAGGCAGTGCTGGAAAAAATATGAACAGAGGATTTAATAACTTAAACTAATTTAAGGTGGTCGAATTTCGACCACGGGATATACTAGTACGAGTATATATTATAAGACTAACAGTGTTATTGTTATATGTCCATCAAATCCAAATTTTTTTTTTGAAATATTGACCGAATCTGAAAGCAGTGGTGGCTCTGATGGTGGACTTTCAAACATTCCTAAGAACTGTTTTTGCCATCTCCTATTAATAATTACCGGTCTTTAATGGACTGATTTTTTTCGGTTGGTTGTCAAATTACCCGCCGTTTAGTGTGAAGCGAGTTTTATGACAGCGGCCCTAAATTACTCAACTATACATAATAAATTTCAGTAACAACCATTTTTCAAATATTTCAGCCTCTAGGCAGTGCTGGAAAAGATATGAACAGAGGATTTAATAACTTAAACTAATTTAAAGTGGTCGAATTTCGACCACGGGATATACTAGTATATATTATAAGTCAAACAATGTTGTTGGCATATGTCCATCAAATCCAAATTTTTTATTGAAATATAGACCGAATCTGAAAGGAGTTGTGGCTCTGATGGTGGACTTTCAAACATTATTAAGAACTGTTTTTGCCATCTCCTATTAATAATTACCGGTTTTTAAAGGACTGATTTTTTTCGGTTGGTTGTCAAATTTCCCGCCGTTTAGTGTGAACCGACTTTTATGAAAGCGGCCCTAAATTACTCAACTATATATAATAAATTTCAGTACCAACCATTTTTCAAATATTACAGCCTCTAGGTAGTGCTGGAAAAAATACGAACAGAGGATTTAATCACTTAAACTAATTTAAGGTGGTCGAATTTCGACCACGGGATATACTAGTATATATTATAAGTCTAACAATGTTGTTGGTATATGTCCATCAAATCAAAATTTTTATATTGAAATATTGACCGAATCTGAAAGCAGTGGTGACTGTGATGGTGGACTTTCAAACATTCCTAAGAACTGTTATTTCCATCTCCTATTTATAATTACCGGTCTTTAATGGACTGATTTTTTCGGTTGGTTGTCAAATTACCCGCCGTTTAGTGTAAACCGACTTTTATGAAAGCGGCCCTAAATTACTCAACTATATATAATAAATTTCAGTAACAACTATTTTTCAAATATTTCAGCCTCTAGGCAGTGCTGGAAAAAATATGAACAGAGGATTTAATAACTTAAACTAATTTAAGGTGGTCGAATTTCGACCACGGGATATACTAGTACGAGTATATATTATAAGACTAACAGTGTTATTGTTATATGTCCATCAAATCCAAATTTTTTTTTTGAAATATTGACCGAATCTGAAAGCAGTGGTGGCTCTGATGGTGGACTTTCAAACATTCCTAAGAACTGTTTTTGCCATCTCCTATTAATAATTACCGGTCTTTAATGGACTGATTTTTTTCGGTTGGTTGTCAAATTACCCGCCGTTTAGTGTGAACCGAGTTTTATGAAAGCGGCCCTAAATTACTCAACTATACAAAATAAATTTCAGTAACAACCATTTTTCAAATATTTCAGCCTCTAGGCAGTGCTGGAAAAGATATGAACAGAGGATTTAATAACTTAAACTAATTTAAAGTGGTCGAATTTCGACCACGGGATATACTAGTATATATTATAAGTCAAACAATGTTGTTGGCATATGTCCATCAAATCCAAATTTTTTTATTGAAATATAGACCGAATCTGAAAGGAGTTGTCGCTCTGATGGTGGACTTTCAAACATTATTAAGAACTGTTTTTGCCATCTCCTATTAATAATTACCGGTTTTTAAAGGACTGATTTTTTTCGGTTGGTTGTCAAATTTCCCGCCGTTTAGTGTGAACCGACTTTTATGAAAGCGGCCCTAAATTACTCAACTATATATAATAAATTTCAGTACCAACCATTTTTCAAATATTACAGCCTCTAGGTAGTGCTGGAAAAAATACGAACAGAGGATTTAATCACTTAAACTAATTTAAGGTGGTCGAATTTCGACCACGGGATATACTAGTATATATTATAAGTCTAACAATGTTGTTGGTATATGTCCATCAAATCAAAATTTTTATATTGAAATATTGACCGAATCTGAAAGCAGTGGTGACTGTGATGGTGGACTTTCAAACATTCCTAAGAACTGTTATTTCCAGCTCCTATTTATAATTACCGGTCTTTAATGGACTGATTTTTTCGGTTGGTTGTCAAATTACCCGCCGTTTAGTGTAAACCGACTTTTATGAAAGCGGCCCTAAATTACTCAAATATATATAATAAATTTCAATAATCACCATTTCTCAAATATTTCGGCCTCTAGGCAGTGCTGGAAAAAATATGAACAGAGGATTTAATAACTTAAACTAATTTAAGGTGGTCGAATGTCGACCACGGGATATACTAGTATATATTATAAGTCAAACAATGTTGTTGGTATAGTCTATCAAATCCAAACTTTTTTATTGAAATATAGAGTGAATCTGAAAGGAGTTGTGGTTCTGATGGTGGACTTTCAAACATTCTTAAGAAGTGTTTTTGCCATCTCCCATTAATAATTACCGGTCTTTAATGGACCGATTTTTTTCGGTTGGTTGTCAAATTACCCGCCGTTAAGTGTGAACCGACTTTTATGAAAGCGGCCCTAAATTACTCAACTATATATAATAAATTTCAATAATAAACATTTCTCAAATATTTCGGCCTCTAGGCAGTGCTGGAAAAATATGAACAGATGATTTAATAACTTAAACTAATTTAAGGTGGTCGAATTTCGACCACGGGATATACTAGTATATATTATAAGTCAAACAATGTTGTTGGAATATGTCCATCAAATCCAAATTTTTTTATTGAAATATAGACCGAATCTGAAAGGAGTTGTGGCTCTGATGGTGGACTTTCAAACATTATTAAGAACTGTTTTTGCCATCTCCTATTAATAATTACCGGTCTTTAATGGACTGATTTTTTTCGGTTGGTTGTCAAATTACCCGCCGTTTAGTGTAAACTTACTTTTATGAAAGCGGCCCTAAATTACTCAACTATATATAATAAATTTCAGTACCAAACATTTTTCAAATATTACAGCCTCTAGGTAGTGCTGGAAAAAATACGAACAGAGGATTTAATCACTTAAACTAATTTAAGTTGGTCGAATTTCGACCACGGGATATACCAGTATATATTATAAGACTAACAGTGTTGTTGTTATATGTCCATCAAATCCAAATTTTTTTTTTGAAATATTGACCGAATCTGAAAGCAGTGGTGGCTCTGATGGCGGACTTTCAAACATTCCTAAGAACTGTTTTTGCCATCTCCTATTAATAATTACCGGTCTTTAATGGACTGATTTTTTTCGGTTGGTTGTCAAATTACCCGCCGTTTAGTGTGAACCGACTTTTATGAAAGCGGCCCTAAATTACTCAACTATATATAATAAATTTCAATAATAACCATTTCTCAAATATTTCGGCCTCTAGGCGGTGCTGGAAAAAATGAACAGAGGATTTAATAACTTAAACTAATTTAAGGTGGTCGAATTTCGACCACGGGATATACTAGTATATATTATAAGTCAAACAATGTTGTTGGCATATGTCCATCAAATCCAAATTTTTTTATTGAAATATAGACCGAATCTGAAAGGAGTTGTGGCTCTGATGGTGGACTTTCAAACATTATTAAGAACTGTTTTTGCCATCTCCTATTAATAATTACCGGTCTTTAATGGACTGATTTTTTCGGTTGGTTGTCAAATTACCCGCCGTTTAGTGTGAACCGACTTTTATGAAATCGGCCCTAAATTACTCAACTACGAGTATATATAATAAATTTCAGTAACAAAGATTTCTCAAATATTTCGGCCTCTAGGCAGAGCTGGAAAAAATATGAATAGAGGATTTAATAACTTAAACTAATTGAAGGTGGTCGAATTTCGACCACGGGATATACTAGTATATATTATAAGACTAACTGTGTTGTTGTTATATGTCCATCAAATCCAAATTTTTTTTTTGAAATATTGACCGAATCTGAAAGGAGTGGTGACTGTGATGGTGGACTTTCAAACATTCCTAAGAACTGTTATTTCCATCTCCTATTAATAATTACCGGTCTTTAATGGACTGATTTTTTCGGTTGGTTGTCAAATTACTCAACTATATATAATAAATTTCAATAATAACCATTTCTCAAATATTTCGGCCTCTAGGCAGTGCTGGAAAAATATGAACAGAGGATTTAATAACTTAAACTAATTGAAGGTGGTCGAATTTCGACCACGGGATATACTCGTATATATTATAAGTCTAACAATGTTGTTGGTATATGTCCATCAAATCAAAATTTTTATATTGAAATATAGACCGAATCTGAAAGGAGTTAAGGCTCTGATGGTGGACTTTCAAACATTCCTAAGAACTGTTATTTCCATCTCCTATTAATAATTATAGGTCTTTAATGGACCGATTTTTTTCGGTTGGTTGTCAAATTACCCGCCGTTTAGTGTGAACCGACTTTTATGAAATCAGCCATAAATTACTCAACTACGAGTATATATAATAAATTTCAGTAACAAAGATTTCTCAAATATTTCGGCCTCTAGGCAGTGCTGGAAAAATATGAACAGAGGATTTAATAACTTAAACTAATTGAAGGTGGTCGAATTTCGACCACGGGATATACTAGTATATATTATAAGACTAACAGTGTTTTTGTTTCATGTCCATCAAATCCAAATTTTTTTTTTGAAATATTGACCGAATCTGAAAGGAGTGGTGACTGTGATGGTAAACTTTCAAACATTCCTAAGAACTGTTATTTCCATCTCCTATTAATAATTACCGGTCTTTAATGGACTGATTTTTTTCGGTTGGTTGTCAAATTACCCGCCGTTTAGTGTAAACCGACCTTTATGAAAGCGGCCCTAAATTACTTAACTATATATAATAAATTTCAGTAACAACCATTTTTCAAATATTTCAGCCTCTAGGCAGTACTGGAAAAAATATGAACAGAGGATTTAATAACTTAAACTAATTTAAGGTGGTCGAATTTCGACCACGGGATATACTAGTATATATTATAAGTCAAACAATGTGTTGGTATAGTCTATCAAATCCAAACTTTTTTATTGAAATATAGACCGAATCTGAAAGGAGTTGTGGTTCTGATGGTGGCCTTTCAAACATTCCTAAGAACTGTTTTTGCCATCTCCCATTAATAATTACCGGTCTTTAATGGACCGATTTTTTTCGGTTGGTTGTCAAATTACCCGCCGTTAAGTGTGAACCGGCTTTTATGAAAGCGGCCCTAAATTACTCAACTATATATAATAAATTTCAATAATAAACATTTCTCAAATATTTCGGCCTCTAGGCAGTGCTGGAAATATATGAACAGAGAATTTAATAACTTAAACTAATTGAAGGTGGTCGAATTTCGACCACAGGATATACCAGTATATATTATAAGTCTAACAATGTTGTTGGTATGTGTCCATCAAATCAAAATTTTTATATTGAAATATAGACCGAATCTGAAAGGTGTTGTGGCTCTGATGGTGGACTTTCAAACATTCCTAAGAACTGTTTTTGCCATCTCCTATTAATAACTACCGGTCTTTAATGGACCGATTTTTTTCGGTTGGTTGTCAAATTACCCGCCGTTTAGTGTGAACCGACTTTTATGAAAGCGGCCCTAAATTACTCAACTATGTATAATAAATTTCAGTACCAACCATTTTTCAATTATTACAGCCTCTAGGCAGTGCTGGAAAAAATACGAACAGAGGATTTAATAACTTAAACTAATTTAAGGTGGTCGAATTTCGACCACGGGATATACTAGTATATATTATAAGACTAACAGTGTTATTGTTATATGTCCATCAAATCCAAATTTTTTTTTGAAATATTGAAAGAATCTGAAAGGAGTGGTGGCTGTAATGGTGGCCTTTCAAACATTTCTAAGAACTGTTTTTGCCATCTCCTATTAATAATTACCGGTTTTTAATGGACTGATTTTCTTTGGTTGGTTGTCAAATTACCCGCCGTTTAGTGTGAAACGACTTTTATGAAAGCGGCCCTAAATTACTCAACTATATATAATAAATTTCAGTACCAACCATTTTTCAAATATTACAGCCTCTAGGCAGTGCTGGAAAAAATACGAACAGAGGATTTAATAACTTAAACTAATTTAAGGTGGTCGAATTTCGACCACGGGATATACTAGTATATATTATAAGTCAAACAATGTGTTGGTATAGTCTATCAAATCCAAACTTTTTTATTGAAATATAGACCGAATCCGAAAGGAGTTGTGGTTCTGATGGTGGCCTTTCAAACATTCCTAAGAACTGTTTTTGCCATCTCCCATTAATAATTACCGGTCTTTAATGGACCGATTTTTTTCGGTTGGTTGTCAAATTACCCGCCGTTAAGTGTGAACCGACTTTTATGAAAGCGGCCTTAAATTACTCAACTATATATAATAAATTTCAATAATAAACATTTCTCAAATATTTCGGCCTCTAGGCAGTGCTGGAAAAATATGAACAGAGAATTTAATAACTTAAACTAATTGAAGGTGGTCGAATTTCGACCACAGGATATACCAGTATATATTATAAGTCTAACAATGTTGTTGGTATATGTCCATCAAATCAAAATTTTTATATTGAAATATAGACCGAATCTGAAAGGTGTTGTGGCTCTGATGGTGGACTTTCAAACATTCCTAAGAACTGTTTTTGCCATCTCCTATTAATAACTACCGGTCTTTAATGGACCGATTTTTTTCGGTTGGTTGTCAAATTACCCGCCGTTTAGTGTGAACCGACTTTTATGAAAGCGGCCCTAAATTACTCAACTATGTATAATAAATTTCAGTACCAACCATTTTTCAATTATTACAGCCTCTAGGCAGTGCTGGAAAAAATACGAACAGAGGATTTAATAACTTAAACTAATTTAAGGTGGTCGAATTTCGACCACGGGATATACTAGTACAGGGTGTTTTTTTTACAGGTTTGTTTTTCGAATAGAGATAAAACTGGCATTTTGTGGTCAAATCTGGCAACTCTAATGTCATTTATGTTCAGTTTGGTTTGCCATTTCATCATGAACAGGTTGACAAAAGAACAACGCTTGCAAATCGTGCAAATTTATTTCGAAAATAATGGTTCAGTTCGCGAAGTTTACCGTGAGCTCCGTCCATTTTATGGTCGACATAATCGTCCATCAGAGCAATTAATTCGGTTAACCATGGATCGTTTTCGCACTACGTTTACTCTATGTGATAATACGCATCCGCAGAGACGTCGAACAGTGCGCACCGAAGAAACAATTGCCGCTGTAGAGCAAAGTGTTGAAGAGGACCCGAATGAATCGATTCGCCACCGTGCACAGCAATTGGAGCTTTGTCCATCAACTTTATGGAAGATTTTGCGCAAAGATCTTGGCTTGCGACCTTACAAGATCCAGCTTGTGCAAGAATTACAGCCGCGAGACCATGCAATGCGTCGTGATTTTGGTGTATGGGCCGAAAATGAGATTGATGTCGATGCTGATTTTCATCGCAAAATTTTGTTCAGTGATGAGGCTCATTTTTGGTTGAATGGCTACGTCAACAAGCAAAATTGCCGCATTTGGAGTGAAGAGAATCCACATGAGACCCTTGAAACGCCATTACATCCACAAAAACTGACTGTTTGGTGTGCTCTATGGGCTGGTGGAGTCATTGGGCCATACTTCTTCCGCAATAATGCTGGAGAGGCAGCTACCGTTAATGGAGACCGGTATAGAGCCATGATAACCGACTATTTTGTTCCCGAATTGGATGGCATGAATGTGGATGAGTTGTGGTTCCAACAAGACGGCGCTACATGCCACACAGCGCACGTCACAATCGATTTATTGAAGGAAACATTCGATGAGCGCATAATTTCGCGGAATGGACCTGTCAATTGGCCACCAAGGTCGTGTGATTTGACACCATTGGATTATTTTCTTTGGGGATATGTGAAGTCGCTCGTCTACACCAACAAACCAGAAACGTTAGGGGAATTGGAAGCCAACATTCGTGGCGTTATTGCCGACATACGGCCCCATATGCTCGAAAAAGTGGTTGAAAATTGGACCTGTAGAATTGGCTTTATTCGAGCCAGCCGCGGCGTCCACATGCCCGAAATCCTATTTAAACATTAATGGCATAAAATTATCCTTCCAATAAAGCCAAATTGATGGACCTTAAAACGATTTTCTTGTGTTTTATTTTAATTCGAAGTTCTATACCCCTAAAAAAACACCCTTTATATATTATAAGACTAACAGTGTTATTGTTATATGTCCATCAAATCCAAATTTTTTTTTGAAATATTGAAAGAATCTGAAAGGAGTGGTGGCTCTGATGGTGGCCTTTCAAACATTTCTAAGAACTGTTTTTGCCATCTAATATTAATAATTACCGGTTTTTAATGGACTGATTTTCTTCGGTTGGTTGTCAAATTACCCGCCGTTTAGTGTGAAACGACTTTTATGAAAGCGGCCCTAAATTACTCAACTATATATAATAAATTTCAGTACCAACCATTTTTCAAATATTACAGCCTCTAGGCAGTGCTGGAAAAAATACGAACAGAGGATTTAATAACTTAAACTAATTTAAGGTGGTCGAATTTCGACCACGGGATATACTAGTATATATTATAAGACTAACAGTGTTGTTGTTATATGTCCATCAAATCCAAATTTTTTTTTGAAATATTGACCGAATCTGAAAGGAGTTGTGGCTCTGATGGTGGACTTTCAAACATTCCTAAGAACTGTTTTTTCCATCTCCTATTAATAATTACCGGTCTTTAATGGACTGATTTTTTTCGGTTGGTTGTCAAATTACCCGCCGTTTAGTGTAAACCGACCTTTATGAAAGCGGCCATAAAATAATTAACTATATATAATAAATTTCAGTAACAACCATTTTTCAAATATTTCAGCAGTGCTGGAAAAAATATGAAGAGAGAGGATTTAATAACATAAACTAATTTAAGGTGGTCGAATTTCGACCACGGGATATACTAGTATATATTATAAGTCATACAATGTTGTTGGTATAGTCTATCAAATCCAAACTTTTTTATTGAAATATAGACCGAAACTGAAAGGAGGTGTGGCTCTGATGGTGGACTTTCAAATATTCCTAAGAACTGTTTTTGCCATCTCCTATTAATAATTACCGGTCTTTAATGGACCGATTTTTTCGGTTGGTTGTCAAATTACCCGCCGTTTAGTGTGAACCGACTTTTATGAAAGCGGCCCTAAATTACTCAACTATATATAATAAATTTCAATAATAAACATTTCTCAAATATTTCGGCCTCTAGGCAGTGCTGGAAAAATATGAACAGAGGATTTAATAACTTAAACTAATTGAAGGTGGTCGAATTTCGACCACAGGATATACTAGTATATGTTATAAGTCTAACAATGTTGTTGGTATACGAGTATGTCCATCAAATCCAAATTTTTTTTTTAAATATAGACCGAATCTGAAAGGAGTTCTGGCTCTGATGGTGGACTTTCAAACATTCCTAAGAACTGTTTTTGCCATCTCCTATTAATAATTACCGGTCTTTAATGCACTGATTTTTTTCGGTTGGTTGTCAAATTACCCGTCGTTTAGTGCGAACCGACTTTTATGAAAGCGGCCCTAAATTACTCAACTATATATAATAAATTTCAGTACCAACCATTTTTCAAATATCACAGCCTCTAGGCAGTGCTGGACAAAATACGAACAGAGGATTTAATAACTTAAACTAATTTAAGGTGGTCGAATTTCGACCACGGGATATACTAGTATATATTATAAGTCAAACAATGTTGTTGGTATAGTCTATCAAATCCAAACTTTTTTATTGAAATATAGACCGAATCTGAAAGGAGTTGTGGCTCTGATGGTGGACTTTCAAACATTCCTAAGAACTGTTTTTGCCATCTCCTATTAATAATTACCGGTCTTTAATGGACCGATTTTTTTCGGTTGGTTGTCAAATTACCCGCCGTTTAGTGTGAACCGACTTTTATGAAAGCGGCCCTAAATTACTCAACTATATATAATAAATTTCAATAATAAACATTTCTCAAATATTTCGGCCTCTAGGCAGTGCTGGAAAAATATGAACAGAAGATTTAATAACTTAAACTAATTGAAGGTGGTCGAATTTCGACCACAGGATATACTAGTATATGTTATAAGTCTAACAATGTTGTTGGTATAGTCTATCAAATCCAAAAATTTTTATTGAAATATAGACCGAATCTGAAAGGAGTTCCGGCTCTGATGGTGGACTTTCAAACATTCCTAAGAACTGTTTTTGCCATCTCCTATTAATAATTACCGGTCTTTAATGAACTGATTTTTTTCGGTTGGTTGTCAAATTACCCGTCGTTTAGTGTGAACCGACTTTTATGAAAGCGGCCCTAAATTACTCAACTTTATATAATAAATTTCAGTACCAACCATTTTTCAAATATCACAGCCTCTAGGCAGTGCTGGACAAAATACGAACAGAGGATTTAATAACTTAAACTAATTTAAGGTGGTCGAATTTCGACCACGGGATATACTAGTATATATTATAAGTCTAACAGTGTTATTGTTATATGTCCATCAAATCCAAATTTTTTTTTTGAAATATTGACCGAATCTGAAAGGAGTGGTGGCTCTGATGGTGGCCTTTCAAACATTCCTAAGAACTGTTTTTGCCATCTCCTATTAATAATTAACGGTTTTTAATGGACTGATTTTTTTCGGTTGGTTGTCAAATTACCCGCCGTTTAGTGTGAACCGACTTTTATGAAAGCGGCCCTAAATTACTCAACTATATATAATAAATTTCAGTACCAACCATTTTTCAAATATTACAGCCTCTAGGCAGTGCTGGAAAAAAATACGAACAGAGGATTTAATAACTTAAACTAATTTAAGGTGGTAGAATTTCGATCACAGGATATACTAGTATATATTATAAGTCTAACAATGTTGTTGGTATATGTCCATCAAATCCAAATTTTTTTTTTGAAATATTGACCGAATCTGAAAGGAGTGGTGGCTCTGATGGTGGCCTTTCAAACATTCCTAAGAACTGTTTTTGCCATCTCCTATTAATAATTAACGGTTTTTAATGGACTGATTTTTTTCGGTTGGTTGTCAAATTACCCGCCGTTTAGTGTGAACCGACTTTTATGAAATCGGCCCTAAATTCTCTCTCTCTATGGCGCGATATACAACAGGTATATCATCATAAACCTCCTAAGAGATTCTTGCGCCAAGCTTCTCTTCCAATTTGTGGTGTGCCGATTTGAATTTTCCCTACAAATTGGTGGGACCTACAGTTTTTTGCCGACTCCGAACGGCATCTACAAAGGAGACGAATTTTTCCTAAGAACTGTTTTTGCCATCTCCTATTAATAATTACCGGTCTTTAATGGACTGATTTTTTTCGGTTGGTTGTCAAATTACCCGCCGTTTAGTGTGAACCGACTTTTTTGAAAGCGGCCCTAAATTACTCAACTATACTATACGTATATAATAAATTTCAGTACCAACCATTTCTACTATACGTATATAATAAATTTCAGTACCAACCATTTTTCAAATATTACAGCCTCTAGGCAGTGCTGGAAAAAATACGAACAGAGGATTTAATAACTTAAACTAATTTAAGGTGGTCGAATTTCGACCACAGGTTATACTAGTATATATTATAAGTCTAACAATGTTGTTGGTATATGTCCATCAAATCAAAATTTTTATATTGAAATATAGACCGAATCTGAAAGGAGTTGTGGCTCTGATAGTGGACGTTCAAACATTCCTAAGAACTGTTTTTGCCATCTCCTATTAATAATTACCGGTCTTTAACTGACTGATTTTTTTCGGTTGGTTGTCAAATTACCCGCCGTTTAGTGTGAACCGACTTTTATGAAATCGGCCCTTAATTACTCACCTATATATAATAAATTTCAGTAACAAAGATTTCTCAAATATTTCGGCCTCTAGGCAGAGCTGGAAAAAATATGAATAGAGGATTTAATAACTTAAACTAATTTAAGGTGGTCGAATTTCGACCACGAGATAAACTAGTATATATTATAAGTCTAACAATGTTGTTGGTATATGTCCATCCAATCCAAATTTTTTTATTGAAATATAAACCGAATCTGAAAGGAGTTGCGGCTCTGATGGTGGACTTTCAAACATTCCTAAGAACTGTTTTTGCCATATCCTATTAATAATTACCGGTCTTTAATGGACCGCTTTTTTTCGGTTGGTTGTCAAATTACCCGCCGTTTAGTGTGAATCGACTTTTATGAAAGCGGCCCTAAATTACTCAACTATATATAATAAATTTTAGTACCAACCATTTTTCAAATATTACAGCCTCTAGGCAGTGCTGGAAAAAATATGAACAGAGGATTTAATAACTTAAACTAATTTAAGGTTGTCGAATTTCGACCACGGGATATACTAGTATATATTATAAGTCTAACAATGTTGTTGGTATATGTCCATCAAATCCAAATTTTTTTATTGAAATATAGACCGAATCTGAAAGGAGTTGTGGCCCTGATGGTGGACTTTCAAACATTCCTAAGAACTTTTTTTGCCATCTTCTATTAATAATTACCAGTTTTTAATTGACTGATTTTTTTCGGTTGGTTGTCAAATTACACGCCGTTTAGTGTGAATCGACTTTTATGAAAGCGCCCCTAAGTTACTCAACTATATATAATAAATTTCAGTAGCAACCATTTTTCAAATATTACAGCCTCTAGGCAGTGCTGGAAAAAATACGAACAGAGGATTTAATAACTTAAACTAATTTAAGGTGGTCGAATTTCCCCACAGGATATACTAGTATATATTATAAGTCTAACAATGTTGTTGGTATATGTCCATCAAATCCAAATTTTTTTATTGAAATATAGACCGAATCTGAAAGGAGTTGTGGCTCTGATGGTGGACTTTCAAACATTCCTAAGAATTTTTTTTGCCATATCCTATTAATAATTACCGGTCTTTAATGGACCGCTTTTTTTCGGTTGGTTGTCAAATTACCCGCCGTTTAGTGTGAATCGACTTTTATGAAAGCGCCCCTAAGTTACTCAACTATATATAATAAATTTCATTAACATACATTTCTCAAATATTACAGCCTCTAGGCAGTGATGAAAAAAATACGAACAGAGGATTTAATAACTTAAACTAATTTAAGGTTGTCGAATTTCGACCACGGGATATACTAGTATATATTATACGTCTAACAATGTTGTTGGTATATGTCCATCAAATCCAAATTTTTTTATTGAAATATAGACCGAATCTGAAAGGATTTGTGGCTCTGATGGTGGACTTTCAAACATTCCTAAGAACTTTTTTTGCCATCTTCTATTAATAATTACCGGTTTTTAATTGACTGATTTTTTTCGGTTGGTTGTCAAATTACACGCCGTTTTGTGTGAACCGACTTTTATGAAAGCGGCCCTAAATTACTCAACTATATATAATAAATTTCAGTAACATACATTTCTCAAATATTACAGCCTCTAGGCAGTGATGAAAAAAATACGAACAGAGGATTTAATAACTTAAACTAATTTAAGGTTGTCGAATTTCGACCACGGGATATACTAGTATATATTATAAGTCTAACAATGTTGTTGGTATATGTCCATCAAATCCAAATTTTTTTATTGAAATATAGACCGAATCTGAAAGGAGTTGTGGCTCTGATGGTGGACTTTCAAACATTCCTAAGAACTTTTTTTGCCATCTTCTATTAATAATTACCGGTTTTTAATTGACTGATTTTTTTCGGTTGGTTGTCAAATTACACGCCGTTTTGTGTGAACCGACTTTTATGAAAGCGCCCCTAAGTTACTCAACTATATATAATAAATTTCATTAACATACATTTCTCAAATATTACAGCCTCTAGGCAGTGATGAAAAAAATACGAACAGAGGATTTAATAACTTAAACTAATTTAAGGTTGTCGAATTTCGACCACGGGATATACTAGTATATATTATAAGTCTAACAATGTTGTTGGTATATGTCCATCAAATCCAAATTTTTTTATTGAAATATAGACCGAATCTGAAAGGAGTTGTGGCTCTGATAGTGGACTTTCAAACATTCCTAAGAACTTTTTTTGCCATCTTCTATTAATAATTACCGGTTTTTAATTGACTGATTTTTTTCGGTTGGTTGTCAAATTACACGCCGTTTTGTGTGAACCGACTTTTATGAAAGCGGCCCTAAATTACTCAACTATATATAATAAATTTCAGTAGCAACCATTTGTCAATTATTACAGCCTATAGGCAGTGCTGGAAAAAATACGAACAGAGGATTTAATAACTTAAACTAATTTAAGGTTGTCGAATTTCGACCACGGGATATACTAGTATATATTATAAGACTAACAGTGTTGTTGTTATATGTCCATCAAATCCCAATTTTTTTATTGAAATATAGACCGAATCTGAAAGGAGTTGTGGCTCTGATGGTGGACTTTCAAACGTTCCTAATAACTGTTTTTGCCATATCCTATTAATAATTACCGGTTTTTAATGGACTGATTTTTTTCGGTTGGTTGTCAAATTACCCGCCGTTTAGTGTGAACCGACTTTTATGAAATCGGCCCTAAATTCTCTCTCTCTATGGCGCGATATACAACAGGTATATCATCATAAACCTCCTAAGAGATTCTTGCGCCAAGCTTCTCTTCCAATTTGTGGTGTGCCGATTTGAATTTTCCCTACAAATTGGTGGGACCTACAGTTTTTTGCCGACTCCGAACGGCATCTACAAAGGAGACGAATTTTTCCTAAGAACTGTTTTTGCCATCTCCTATTAATAATTACCGGTCTTTAATGGACTGATTTTTTTCGGTTGGTTGTCAAATTACCCGCCGTTTAGTGTGAACCGACTTTTTTGAAAGCGGCCCTAAATTACTCAACTATATATAATAAATTTCAGTACCAACCATTTTTCAAATATTACAGCCTCTAGGCAGTGCTGGAAAAAATACGAACAGAGGATTTAATAACTTAAACTAATTTAAGGTGGTCGAATTTCGACCACAGGATATACTAGTATATATTATAAGTCTAACAATGTTGTTGGTATATGTCCATCAAATCAAAATTTTTATATTGAAATATAGACCGAATCTGAAAGGAGTTGTGGCTCTGATAGTGGACGTTCAAACATTCCTAAGAACTGTTTTTGCCATCTCCTATTAATAATTACCGGTCTTTAACGGACTGATTTCTTTCGGTTGGTTGTCAAATAACACGCCGTTTAGTGTGAATCGACTTTTATGAAAGCGCCCCTAAGTTACTCAACTATATATAATAAATTTCAGTAGCAACCATTTTTCAAATATTACAGCCTCTAGGCAGTGCTGGAAAAAATACGAACAGAGGATTTAATAACTTAAACTAATTTAAGGTGGTCGAATTTCCCCACAGGATATACTAGTATATATTATAAGTCTAACAATGTTGTTGGTATATGTCCATCAAATCCAAATTTTTTTATTGAAATATAGACCGAATCTGAAAGGAGTTGTGGCTCTGATGGTGGACTTTCAAACATTCCTAAGAACTTTTTTTGCCATATCCTATTAATAATTACCGGTCTTTAATGGACCGCTTTTTTTCGGTTGGTTGTCAAATTACCCGCCGTTTAGTGTGAATCGACTTTTATGAAAGCGCCCCTAAGTTACTCAACTATATATAATAAATTTCATTAACATACATTTCTCAAATATTACAGCCTCTAGGCAGTGATGAAAAAAATACGAACAGAGGATTTAATAACTTAAACTAATTTAAGGTTGTCGAATTTCGACCACGGGATATACTAGTATATATTATAAGTCTAACAATGTTGTTGGTATATGTCCATCAAATCCAAATTTTTTTATTGAAATATAGACCGAATCTGAAAGGATTTGTGGCTCTGATGGTGGACTTTCAAACATTCCTAAGAACTTTTTTTGCCATCTTCTATTAATAATTACCGGTTTTTAATTGACTGATTTTTTTCGGTTGGTTGTCAAATTACACGCCGTTTTGTGTGAACCGACTTTTATGAAAGCGGCCCTAAATTACTCAACTATATATAATAAATTTCAGTAGCAACCATTTGTCAATTATTACAGCCTATAGGCAGTGCTGGAAAAAATACGAACAGAGGATTTAATAACTTAAACTAATTTAAGGTTGTCGAATTTCGACCACGGGATATACTAGTATATATTATAAGACTAACAGTGTTGTTGTTATATGTCCATCAAATCCCAATTTTTTTATTGAAATATAGACCGAATCTGAAAGGAGTTGTGGCTCTGATGGTGGACTTTCAAACGTTCCTAATAACTGTTTTTGCCATATCCTATTAATAATTACCGGTTTTTAATGGACTGATTTTTTTCGGTTGGTTGTCAAATTACCCGCCGTTTAGTGTGAACCGACTTTTATGAAATCGGCCCTAAATTCTCTCTCTCTATGGCGCGATATACAACAGGTATATCATCATAAACCTCCTAAGAGATTCTTGCGCCAAGCTTCTCTTCCAATTTGTGGTGTGCCGATTTGAATTTTCCCTACAAATTGGTGGGACCTACAGTTTTTTGCCGACTCCGAACGGCATCTACAAAGGAGACGAATTTTTCCTAAGAACTGTTTTTGCCATCTCCTATTAATAATTACCGGTCTTTAATGGACTGATTTTTTTCGGTTGGTTGTCAAATTACCCGCCGTTTAGTGTGAACCGACTTTTTTGAAAGCGGCCCTAAATTACTCAACTATATATAATAAATTTCAGTACCAACCATTTTTCAAATATTACAGCCTCTAGGCAGTGCTGGAAAAAATACGAACAGAGGATTTAATAACTTAAACTAATTTAAGGTTGTCGAATTTCGACCACGGGATATACTAGTATATATTACAAGTCTAACAATGTTGTTGGTATATGTCCATCAAATCCAAATTTTTTTATTGAAATATAGACCGAATCTGAAAGGAGTTGTGGCTCTGATGGTGGACTTTCAAACATTCCTAAGAACTTTTTTTGCCATATCCTATTAATAATTACCGGTCTTTAATGGACCGCTTTTTTTCGGTTGGTTGTCAAATTACCCGCCGTTTAGTGTGAACCGACTTTTATGAAAGCGGCCCTAAATTACTCAACTATATATAATAAATTTCAGTACCAACCATTTTTCAAATATTACAGCCTCTAGGCAGTGCTGGAAAAATTATGAAATCGGCCCTAAATTACTCAACTATATATAATAAATTTCAGTAGCAACCATTTGTCAATTATTACAGCCTATAGCCAGTGCTGGAAAAAATACGAACAGAGGATTTAATAACTTAAACTAATTTAAGGTTGTCGAATTTCGACCACGGGATATACTAGTATATATTATAAGACTAACAGTGTTGTTGTTATATGTCCATCAAATCCAAATTTTTTTATTGAAATATAGACCGAATCTGGAAGGAGTTGCGGCTCTGATGGTGGACTTTCAAACATTCCTAATAACTGTTTTTGCCATATCCTATTAATAATTACCGGTCTTTAATGGACCGCTTTTTTTCGGTTGGTTGTCAAATTACCCGCCGTTTAGTGTGAACCGACTTTTATGAAATCGGCCCTAAATTCTCTCTCTCTATGGCGCGATATACAACAGGTATATCATCATAAACCTCCTAAGAGATTCTTGCGCCAAGCTTCTCTTCCAATTTGTGGTGTGCCGATTTGAATTTTCCCTACAAATTGGTGGGACCTACAGTTTTTTGCCGACTCCGAACGGCATCTACAAAGGAGACGAATTTTTCCTAAGAACTGTTTTTGCCATCTCCTATTAATAATTACCGGTCTTTAATGGACTGATTTTTTTCGGTTGGTTGTCAAATTACCCGCCGTTTAGTGTGAACCGACTTTTTTGAAAGCGGCCCTAAATTACTCAACTATACATAATAAATTTCAGTACCAACCATTTTTCAAATATTACAGCCTCTAGGCAGTGCTGGAAAAAATACGAACAGAGGATTTAATCACTTAAACTAATTTAAGGTGGTCGAATTTCGACCACAGAATATACTAGTATATATTATAAGTCTAACAATGTTGTTGGTATATGTCCATCAAATCAAAATTTTTATATTGAAATATAGACCGAATCTGAAAGGAGTTGTGGCTCTGATAGTGGACGTTCAAACATTCCTAAGAACTGTTTTTGCCATCTCCTATTAATAATTACCGGTCTTTAACGGACTGATTTTTTTCGGTTGGTTGTCAAATTACCCGCCGTTTAGTGTGAACCGACTTTTATGAAATCGGCCCTTAATTACTCACCTATATATAATAAATTTCAGTAACAGAGATTTCTCAAATATTTCGGCCTCTAGGCAGAGCTGGAAAAAATATGAATAGAGGATTTAATAACTGAAACTAATTTAAGGTGGTCGAATTTCGACCACGGGATATACTAGTATATATTATAAGACTAACAGTGTTGTTGTTATATGTCCATCAAATCCAAATTTTTTTTTTGAAATATTGACCGAATCTGAAAGGAGTTGTGGCTCTGATGGTGGACTTTCAAACATTCCTAAGAACTGTTTTTTCCATCTCCTATTAATAACTACCGGTCTTTAATGGACTGATTTTTTTCGGTTGGTTGTCAAATTACCCGCCGTTTAGTGTAAACCGACCTTTATGAAAGCGGCCCTAAATTACTTAACTATGTATAATAAATTTCAGTAACAACCATTTTTCAAATATTTCAGCCTTTAGGCAGTGCTGGAAAAAATATGACCAGAGGATTTAATAACTTAAACTAATTTAAAGTGGTCGAATTTCGACCACGGGATAAACTAGTATATATTATAAGACTAACAGTGTTGTTGTTATTTGTCCATCAAATCCAAATTTTTTTATTGAAATATAGACCGAATCTGGAAGGAGTTGCGGCTCTGATGGTGGACTTTCAAACATTCCTAAGAACTGTTTTTGCCATATCCTATTAATAATTACCGGTCTTTAATGGACCGCTTTTTTTCGGTTGGTTGTCAAATTACCCGCCGTTTAGTGTGAACCGACTTTTATGAAAGCGGCCCTAAATTACTCAACTATATATAATAAATTTCAGTACCAACCATTTTTTAAATATTACAGCCTCTAGGCAGTGCTGGAAAAAATATGAACAGAGGATTTAATAACTTAAACTAATTTAAGGTGGTCGAATTTCGACCACGGGATAAACTAGTATATATTATAAGTCTAACAATGTTGTTGGTATATGTCCATCAAATCCAAATTTTTTTATTGAAATATAGACCGAATCTGAAAGGAGTTGTGGCTCTGATGGTGGACTTTCAAACATTCCTAAGAACTTTTTTTGCCATCTTCTATTAATAATTACCAGTTTTTAATTGACTGATTTTTTTCGGTTGGTTGTCAAATTACACGCCGTTTAGTGTGAATCGACTTTTATGAAAGCGCCCCTAAGTTACTCAACTATATATAATAAATTTCAGTAGCAACCATTTTTCAAATATTACAGCCTCTAGGCAGTGCTGGAAAAAATACGAACAGAGGATTTAATAACTTAAACTAATTTAAGGTGGTCGAATTTCCCCACAGGATATACTAGTATATATTATAAGTCTAACAATGTTGTTGGTATATGTCCATCAAATCCAAATTTTTTTGTTGAAATATAGACCGAATCTGAAAGGAGTTGTGGCTCTGATGGTGGACTTTCAAACATTCCTAAGAACTGTTTTTGCCATCTCCTATTAATAATTACCGGTCTTTAATGGACCGCTTTTTTTCGGTTGGTTGTCAAATTACCCGCCGTTTAGTGTGAACCGACTTTTATGAAAGCGGCCCTAAATTACTCAACTATATATAATAAATTTCAGTAACATACATTTCTCAAATATTACAGCCTCTAGGCAGTGCTGAAAAAAATACGAACAGAGGATTTAATAACTTAAACTAATTTAAGGTTGTCGAATTTCGACCACGGGATATACTAGTATATATTACAAGTCTAACAATGTTGTTGGTATATGTCCATCAAATCCAAATTTTTTTATTGAAATATAGACCGAATCTGAAAGGAGTTGTGGCTCTGATGGTGGACTTTCAAACATTCCTAAGAACTTTTTTTGCCATCTTCTATTAATAATTACCGGTTTTTAAATGACTGATTTTTTTCGGTTGGTTGTCAAATTACACGCCGTTTAGTGTGAACCGACTTTTATGAAAGTGGCCCTAAATTACTCAACTATATATAATAAATTTCAGTAGCAACCATTTTTCAATTCATATCCTATTAATAATTACCGGTCTTTAATGGACCGCTTTTTTTCGGTTGGTTGTCAAATTACCCGCCGTTTAGTGTGAACCGACTTTTATGAAAGCGGCCCTAAATTACTCAACTATATATAATAAATTTCAGTAACATACATTTCTCAAATATTACAGCCTCTAGGCAGTGCTGAAAAAAATACGAACAGAGGATTTAATAACTTAAACTAATTTAAGGTTGTCGAATTTCACCACGGGATATACTAGTATATATTATAAGTCTAACAATGTTGTTGGTATATGTCCATCAAATCCAAATTTTTTTATTGAAATATAGACCGAATCTGAAAGGAGTTGTGGCTCTGATGGTGGACTTTCAAACATTCCTAAGAACTTTTTTTGCCATCTTCTATTAATAATTACCGGTTTTTAATTGACTGATTTTTTTCGGTTGGTTGTCAAATTACACGCCGTTTTGTGTGAACCGACTTTTATGAAAGCGGCCCTAAATTACTCAACTATATATAATAAATTTCAGTAGCAACCATTTGTCAATTATTACAGCCTATAGGCAGTGCTGGAAAAAATACGAACAGAGGATTTAATAACTTAAACTAATTTAAGGTTGTCGAATTTCGACCACGGGATATACTAGTATATATTATAAGACTAACAGTGTTGTTGTTATATGTCCATCAAATCCCAATTTTTTTATTGAAATATAGACCGAATCTGAAAGGAGTTGTGGCTCTGATGGTGGACTTTCAAACGTTCCTAATAACTGTTTTTGCCATATCCTATTAATAATTACCGGTTTTTAATGGACTGATTTTTTTCGGTTGGTTGTCAAATTACCCGCCGTTTAGTGTGAACCGACTTTTATGAAACCGGCCCTAAATTCTCTCTCTCTATGGCGCGATATACAACAGGTATATCATCATAAACCTCCTAAGAGATTCTTGCGCCAAGCTTCTCTTCCAATTTGTGGTGTGCCGATTTGAATTTTCCCTACAAATTGGTGGGACCTACAGTTTTTTGCCGACTCCGAACGGCATCTACAAAGGAGACGAATTTTTCCTAAGAACTGTTTTTGCCATCTCCTATTAATAATTACCGGTCTTTAATGGACTGATTTTTTTCGGTTGGTTGTCAAATTACCCGCCGTTCAGTGTGAACCGACTTTTTTGAAAGCGGCCCTAAATTACTCAACTATATATAATAAATTTCAGTACCAACCATTTTTCAAATATTACAGCCTCTAGGCAGTGCTGGAAAAAATACGAACAGAGGATTTAATAACTTAAACTAATTTAAGGTGGTCGAATTTCGACCACAGGATATACTAGTATATATTATAAGTCTAACAATGTTGTTGGTATATGTCCATCAAATCAAAATTTTTATATTGAAATATAGACCGAATCTGAAAGGAGTTGTGGCTCTGATAGT
The DNA here is from genome assembly GCA_949987695.1 of Merzomyia westermanni. Taxonomy (NCBI): domain Eukaryota; kingdom Metazoa; phylum Arthropoda; class Insecta; order Diptera; family Tephritidae; genus Merzomyia; species Merzomyia westermanni. Next base: position 70,113,523 of record OX465292.1, read on the forward strand.
GGACGTTCAAACATTCCTAAGAACTGTTTTTGCCATCTCCTATTAATAATTACCGGTCTTTAACGGACTGATTTTTTTCGGTTGGTTGTCAAATTACCCGCCGTTTAGTGTGAACCGACTTTTATGAAATCGGCCCTTAATAATCACCTATATATAATAAATTTCAGTAACAAAGATTTCTCAAATATTTCGGCCTCTAGGCAGAGCTGGAAAAAATATGAATAGAGGATTTAATAACTGAAACTAATTTAATTATTATAAGACTAACAGTGTTGTTGTTATATGTCCATCAAATCCAAATTTTTTTTTTTAAATATTGACCGAATCTGAAAGGAGTTGTGGCTCTGATGGTGGACTTTCAAACATTCCTAAGAACTGTTTTTTCCATCTCCTATTAATAACTACCGGTCTTTAATGGACTGATTTTTTTCGGTTGGTTGTCAAATTACCCGCCGTTTAGTGTAAACCGACCTTTATGAAAGCGGCCCTAAATTACTTAACTATGTATAATAAATTTCAGTAACAACCATTTTTCAAATATTTCAGCCTTTAGGCAGTGCTGGAAAAAATATGACCAGAGGATTTAATAACTTAAACTAATTTAAGGTGGTCGAATTTCGACCACGGGATAAACTAGTATATATTATAAGACTAACAGTGTTGTTGTTATTTGTCCATCAAATCCAAATTTTTTTATTGAAATATAGACCGAATCTGGAAGGAGTTGCGGCTCTGATGGTGGACTTTCAAACATTCCTAAGAACTGTTTTTGCCATATCCTATTAATAATTACCGGTCTTTAATGGACCGCTTTTTTTCGGTTGGTTGTCAAATTACCCGCCGTTTAGTGTGAACCGACTTTTATGAAAGCGGCCCTAAATTACTCAACTATATATAATAAATTTCAGTACCAACCATTTTTCAAATATTACAGCCTCTCGGCAGTGCTGGAAAAAATATGAACAGAGGATTTAATAACTTAAACTAATTTAAGGTTGTCGAATTTCGACCACGGGATATACTAGTATATATTATAAGTCTAACAATGTTGTTGGTATATGTCCATCAAATCCAATTTTTTTTATTGAAATATAGACCGAATCTGAAAGGAGTTGCGGCTCTGATGGTGGACTTTCAAACATTCCTAAGAACTGTTTTTGCCATATCCTATTAATAATTACCGGTCTTTAATGGACCGCTTTTTTTCGGTTGGTTGTCAAATTACCCGCCGTTCAGTGTGAACCGACTTTTTTGAAAGCGGCCCTAAATTACTCAACTATATATAATAAATTTCAGTACCAACCATTTTTCAAATATTACAGCCTCTAGGCAGTGCTGGAAAAAATACGAACAGAGGATTTAATAACTTAAACTAATTTAAGGTGGTCGAATTTCGACCACAGGATATACTAGTATATATTATAAGTCTAACAATGTTGTTGGTATATGTCCATCAAATCCAAATTTTTATATTGAAATATAGACCGAATCTGAAAGGAGTTGTGGCTCTGATAGTGGACGTTCAAACATTCCTAAGAACTGTTTTTGCCATCTCCTATTAATAATTACCGGTCTTTAACGGACTGATTTTTTTCGGTTGGTTGTCAAATTACCCGCCGTTTAGTGTGAACCGACTTTTATGAAATCGGCCCTTAATAATCACCTATATATAATAAATTTCAGTAACAAAGATTTCTCAAATATTTCGGCCTCTAGGCAGAGCTGGAAAAAATATGAATAGAGGATTTAATAACTGAAACTAATTTAATTATTATAAGACTAACAGTGTTGTTGTTATATGTCCATCAAATCCAAATTTTTTTTTTTAAATATTGACCGAATCTGAAAGGAGTTGTGGCTCTGATGGTGGACTTTCAAACATTCCTAAGAACTGTTTTTTCCATCTCCTATTAATAACTACCGGTCTTTAATGGACTGATTTTTTTCGGTTGGTTGCCAAATTACCCGCCGTTTAGTGTAAACCGACCTTTATGAAAGCGGCCCTAAATTACTTAACTATGTATAATAAATTTCAGTAACAACCATTTTTCAAATATTTCAGCCTTTAGGCAGTGCTGGAAAAAATATGACCAGAGGATTTAATAACTTAAACTAATTTAAGGTGGTCGAATTTCGACCACGGGATAAACTAGTATATATTATAAGACTAACAGTGTTGTTGTTATTTGTCCATCAAATCCAAATTTTTTTATTGAAATATAGACCGAATCTGGAAGGAGTTGCGGCTCTGATGGTGGACTTTCAAACATTCCTAAGAACTGTTTTTGCCATATCCTATTAATAATTACCGGTCTTTAATGGACCGCTTTTTTTCGGTTGGTTGTCAAATTACCCGCCGTTTAGTGTGAACCGACTTTTATGAAAGCGGCCCTAAATTACTCAACTATATATAATAAATTTCAGTACCAACCATTTTTCAAATATTACAGCCTCTCGGCAGTGCTGGAAAAAATATGAACAGAGGATCTAATAACTTAAACTAATTTAAGGTTGTCGAATTTCGACCACGGGATATACTAGTATATATTATAAGTCTAACAATGTTGTTGGTATATGTCCATCAAATCCAATTTTTTTTATTGAAATATAGACCGAATCTGAAAGGAGTTGTGGCTCTGATGGTGGACTTTCAAACATTAATAAGAACTTTTTTTGCCATCTTCTATTAATAATTACCAGTTTTTAATTGACTGATTTTTTTCGGTTGGTTGTCAAATTACACGCCGTTTAGTGTGAATCGACTTTTATGAAAGCGCCCCTAAGTTACTCAACTATATATAATAAATTTCAGTAGCAACCATTTTTCAAATATTACAGCCTCTAGGCAGTGCTGGAAAAAATACGAACAGAGGATTTAATAACTTAAACTAATTTAAGGTGGTCGAATTTCCCCACAGGATATACTAGTATATATTATAAGTCTAACAATGTTGTTGGTATATGTCCATCAAATCCATATTTTTTTGTTGAAATATAGACCGAATCTGAAAGGAGTTGTGGCTCTGATGGTGGACTTTCAAACATTCCTAAGAACTGTTTTTGCCATCTCCTATTAATAATTACCGGTCTTTAATGGACCGCTTTTTTTCGGTTGGTTGTCAAATTACCCGCCGTTTAGTGTGAACCGACTTTTATGAAAGCGGCCCTAATTTACTCAACTATATATAATAAATTTCAGTAACATACATTTCTCAAATATTACAGCCTCTAGGCAGTGCTGAAAAAAATACGAACAGAGGATTTAATAACTTAAACTAATTTAAGGTTGTCGAATTTCGACCACGGGATATACTAGTATATATTATAAGTCTAACAATGTTGTTGGTATATGTCCATCAAATCCAAATTTTTTTATTGAAATATAGACCGAATCTGAAAGGAGTTGTGGCTCTGATGGTGGACTTTCAAACATTCCTAAGAACTTTTTTTGCCATCTTCTATTAATAATTACCGGTTTTTAATTGACTGATTTTTTTCGGTTGGTTGTCAAATTACACGCCGTTTAGTGTGAACCGACTTTTATAAAAGCGGCCCTAAATTACTCAACTATATATAATAAATTTCAGTAGCAACCATTTTTCAATTCATATCCTATTAATAATTACCGGTCTTTAATGGACCGCTTTTTTTCGGTTGGTTGTCAAATTACCCGCCGTTTAGTGTGAACCGACTTTTATGAAAGCGGCCCTAAATTACTCAACTATATATAATAAATTTCAGTACCAACCATTTTTCAAATATTACAGCCTCTAGGCAGTGCTGGAAAAAATATGAATAGAGGATTTAATAACTTAAACTAATTTAAGGTGGTCGAATTTCGACCACGGGATATACTAGTATATATTATAAGTCTAACAATGTTGTTGGTATATGTCCATCAAATCCAAATTTTTTTATTGAAATATAGACCGAATCTAAAAGGAGTTGTGGCTCTGATGGTGGACTTTCAAACATTCCTAAGAACTTTTTTTGCCATCTTCTATTAATAATTACCGGTTTTTAATTGACTGATTTTTTTCGGTTGGTTGTCAAATTACACGCCGTTTAGTGTGAACCGACTTTTATGAAAGCGGCCCTGAATTACTCAACTATAAATAATAAATTTCAGTACCAACCATTTTTCAAATATTACAGCCTCTAGGCAGTGCTGGAAAAAATACGAACAGAGGATTTAATAACTTAAACTAATTGAAGGTGGTCGAATTTCGACCACGAGATATACTAGTATATATTATAAGTCAAACAATGTTGTTGGTATATGTCTATCAAATCCAAATTTTTTTATTGAAATATAGACCGAATCTGAAAGGAGTTGTGGCTCTGCTGGGGGACTTTCAAACACTCCTAAGAACTGTTTTTGCCATCTCCTATTAATAATTACCGGTCTTTAATGGACCAATTTTTTTCGGTTGGTTGTCAAATTACCCGCCGTTTAGTGTGAACCGACTTTTATGAAATCGGCCCTAAATTACTTAACTATATATAATAAATTTCAGTAACACAGATTTCTCAAATATTTCGGCCTCTAGGCAGAGCTGGAAAAATATGAACAGAGGATTTAATAACTTAAACTAATTGAAGGTGGTCGAATTTCGACCACGGGATATACTAGTATATATTATAAGTCAAACAATGTTGTTGGTATATGTCTATCAAATCCAAATTTTTTTATTGAAATATAGACCGAATCTGAAAGGAGTTGTGGCTCTGCTGGGGGACTTTCAAACACTCCTAAGAACTGTTTTTGCCATCTCCTATTAATAATTACCGGTCTTTAATGGACCGATTTTTTTCGGTTGGTTGTCAAATTACCCGCCGTTTAGTGTGAACCGACTTTTATGAAAGCGGCCCTAAATTACTTAACTATATATAGTAAATTTCGGTAACAACCATTTTGCAAATATTTCAGCCTCTAGGCAGTGCTGGAAAAAGTATGAAAAGAGGATTTAATAACTTAAACTAGTTTAAGGTGATCGAATTTCGACCACGGGATATACTAGTATATGTATATATTATAAGTCCAACAATATTGTTGGTATATGTCCATCAAATCAAAATTTTTTTATTGAAATATAGACCGAATCTGAAAGGAGTTGTGGCTCTGATGGTGGACTTTCACACATTCCTAAGAACTGTTTTTGCCATCTCCTATTAATAATTACCGGTCTTTAATGGACCGATTTTTTCTTTCTCGCCCGAAGTATCCGCGGATGATGTCAAAAGCTATGTGTCCAAACATGCCGACATAGCGGTTAAGTTCATTAAGTGCTTCCCATTATTAAGACTTGATACCCAGCTGGACGCACTGAGTAGAGTGAGCTTCAAGTTGGGAATCCCGGATCGGTTTTACGATAAGGTACTAGATGCGGAAATCTACGAATACTCTATTTAATTTGAGTTCGCATTCTGAGTATGATGTATTCGTGCTCGTGGAGACCTGGCTCAACTCTTCTTTTCATGACGGCGAATTTTTCGATTGCAACTTTTTTAACGTCTACCGCAAAGATCGCGATTATTTGAAAACTGGCCTATCCAGAGGCGGTGGGGTCTTAATCGCTGTACGCCGGCATTTACATTCAACGCTTGTGGATCTGAGTTATAGCAATTCTTTATTGGACCAACTTTGTGTATCTATAGCTGGTAAATCTAAGATTTTTATCTGTGCTTCGTACATACCTCCATCTAGTAGTGAGTCTCTTTACAAATCGCATGTAGATAATGTTATTGATGTAGTACGCAATCAGGATGGTAATAACTTCTGCATCGTAGGTGACTTTAATCTACCTAATGTTGAATGGGCATATCGACGATAGTGCAACTCTTATTCCGAAAAATGTTAATAGTACCGTTGAGATGTACCTCATCGATAATTTCCTGAGTGTTAACCTTTCTCAGATAAATAGTTTATCCAATCAGTTAGCCAGAACGCTTGAACTTGTTTTCATTAATGATAATATTAATTGTACGGCAACTGAGTGCCTTGAGCCGCTGTCTTGCTCTGGTATTCACCACATCCCGCTAAGTCTTGACGTCGAATTTTATATTTTTGAAAGTCTCGTTAACGATAATGAAACCCCAAGCTTTTTATTTAGACGTGGCAATTTCGGCATTGTCTCTCAAGAAGTTTCATCGATTGATTGGGAAGCCCTTTTTCTGGGAATTGAACCTCCTAGTTGTTTTAATATTTTTAAAAATATAATGACTCAAATTTGTACAAGAAGCATACCGCCAAGAAAAAATAATTGTTATAAAATTCGGTGGTATACTAAAGAACTAAAGAAGCTAAAGAATCTGAGGAATATATATCACAAGAAATTCAAAACCACGAATTCAGCCGATCATAAGACTAAGTACATTCGGTATGCCAAAAAATTCAAAATGCTAGGCAAGAGGCTCCATAGTAGGTTCCTACGCAATTTTGAATCTGATATTAAGGAAAATCCAAAGGCATTTTGGAAATATGTTAAATCTAAAAAACAGTGCTCAAATATCCCGTCATCAGTGTTCTATAATTCGCGGCATGCCTCGTCATCTTCTGATGCGGCTAATCTATTTGCCGACTTTTTCTGCTCCAATTTCGTTACACACTTGGATACCCCTTTGGAGTTTCCTTCAACGGGTAACTCGTTAATTAATTTTGGTGCCCTAACTCTATCACTCGATGATGTTGTTGATGGAATCCAGAACATAAAAGCATCTACACAGACTGATATTGACGGATTATCGTCTTATCTTTTTATAAACTGTTTAGAATTGGCACTTCCACTCCTTTTAATTTTTAACAAATCTCTCGAGACCGGGGTGTTTATTGATGCATGGAAGGTAACCTTTATCACCCCTACTTTCAAGAGTGGTAACAAAAATAATGTCGCGAACTATAGGCCCATTGCAAAATTGTCAAGTACTTCTAAACTGTTTGAGTATATTGTGAAACAGAAAATGTATTTTGCCGTCCGGCGTCTAATCACTGACAATCAGCATGGTTTTATGTCCGCCAGATCCACTGTGTCAAACTTATCGATTTTCTCCGAATTCTGCTTTTCAGCTTTTAGCAACCACCTCCAAGTTGATGCGATATACACTGATTTCTCGAAAGCGTTTGACAAGGTTAGTCACACGATCTTGATTTCTAAATTAGCGAGTGTGGGCTTTCACTCAGTATTTTTATCCTGGGTAAAATCTTACCTAGCGCAGCGTAATTGCGTAGTCGTGATAGACAATACTCATTCTAATTCATTTGTGGCCACCTCGGGGGTACCACAAGGTAGCCTTCTTGGGCCGTTGCTATTTGTTATATTTATAAATGACATCTCGGCTTGTTTCCAACACTCCAACTTTCTGCTATATGCTGATGATTTAAAGATCTTCTCAACGATCTCATATCCCTCAGACTCAGGCAAAATTCAATCCGATCTAAATAACCTCGCTACTTGGTGTAATTCTAATAACCTGCCGCTGAATGTAAGCAAATGTTTCCACGTAACTTTCTCAAAGTCGCGTTTTTCCATTCCCACATCTTATTTAATTGGTGGCTCCCGCCTCTCAAGTGTCAACGAAATTAAGGACTTAGGGGTAGTTTTCGATTCAAAATTTACTTTTACTACTCATTTTAACTCTACAATTGCTAAATCCTGCTCAGTTCTGGCCTTTATACGCCGTTTTGGATCAGACTTCACTGATCCATATACTCTTAAATTACTGTTCACTTCGCTCGTTCGTTCTAAACTAGAGTACGCCTGCTTTATTTGGAGACCGTATCATGAGTGCCATATTAGGAGGCTGGAACGAGTGCAAAAAATCTTTGTGCGCTTCGCGCTGCGTTCATTTAACTTTTCGGATCCGATGCCCTCATATGCATCCAGGTGTGCTCTTATTAGTCTCCAATCACACCAGTGCAGAAGATCCATTCTTTCGCTCACTTTTGTCTATGAAATTATCAATGGTTCTATAGATGCCCCATGCCTCCTCGAGAGAATCTGTTTTCATGTTCCAAACAGGTCTCTCCGTAATACTGATATATTTTATTTGAATTGTGCCCGAACCATCTATGCTCTAACGCTCCCATATTTAGAGCGTTGTCGGAATTTAACTTCCTTTCAAATTCTCTAGCCATTGATTTTTCTTTAACTAAACATGTGTTTAAATCTGTAATCGCTAATATATTTTTATAATAAATTCTGCTATGTATAGATTCTTTGTAACTGTATGTATTCCACGTAGTCTGTAAGTATTTATTACGTAGACTACCTTTGTAATTGATTATAATTAATAATTAATTAATTACTGAAATAAATAAATAAATAAAAATTACCCGCCGTTTAGTGTGAACCGACTTTTATGAAAGCGGCCCTAAATTACTCAACTATATATAATAAATTTCAGTAGCAACCATTTTTCAAATATTACAGCCTCTAGGCAGTGCTGGAAAAAATACGAACAGAGGATTTAATAACTTAAACTAATTTAAGGTGGTCGAATTTCCCCACAGGATATACTAGTATATATTATAAGTCTAACAATGTTGTTGGTATATGTCCATCAAATCCAAATTTTTTTATTGAAATATAGACCGAATCTGAAAGGAGTTGTGGCTCTGATGGTGGACTTTAAAACATTCCTAAGAACTGTTTTTGCCATCTCCTATTAATAATTACCGGTCTTTAATGGACCGATTTTTTTCGGTTGGTTGTCAAATTACCCGCCGTTTAGTGTGAACCGACTTTTGTGAAAGCGGCCCTAAATTACTCAACTATAAATAATAAATTTCAGTAACATACATTTCTCAAATATTACAGCCTCTAGGAAGTGCTGAAAAAAATACGAACAGAGGATTTAATAACTTAAACTAATTTAAGGTTGTCGAATTTCGACCACGGGATATACTAGTATATATTATAAGTCTAACAATGTTGTTGGTATATGTCCATCAAATCCAAATTTTTTTATTGAAATATTGACCGAATCTGAAAGGAGTTGTGGCTCTGATGGTGGACTTTCAAACATTCGTAAGAACTTTTTTTGCCATCTTCTATTAATAATTACCGGTTTTTAATTGACTGATTTTTTTCGGTTGGTTGTCAAATTACACGCCGTTTAGTGTGAACCGACTTTTATGAAAGTGGCCCTAAATTACTCAACTATATATAATAAATTTCAGTAGCAACCATTTTTCAATTATTACAGCCTCTAGGCAGTGCTGGAAAAAATACGAACAGAGGATTTAATAACTTAAACTAATTTAAGGTTGTCGAATTTCGACCACGGGATATACTGGTATATATTATAAGTCTAACAATGTTGTTGGTATATGTCCATCAAATCCAAATTTTTTTATTGAAATATAGACCGAATCTGAAAGGAGTTGTGGCTCTGATGGTGGACTTTCAAACATTCCTAAGAACTTTTTTTGCCATCTTCTATTAATATTTACCGGTTTTTAATTGACTGATTTTTTTCGGTTGGTTGTCAAATTACACGCCGTTTAGTGTGAACCGACTTTTATGAAAGCGGCCCTAAATTACTCAACTATATATAATAAATTTCAGTATCAACCATTTTTCAAATATTACAGCCTCTAGGCAGTGCTAGAAAAAATACGAACAGAGGATTTAATAACTTAAACTAATTTAAGGTGGTCGAATTTCGACCACGGGATAAACTAGTATATATTATAAGACTAACAGTGTTGTTGTTATATGTCCATCAAATCCAAATTTTTTTATTGAAATATAGACCGAATCTGAAAGGAGTTGTGGCTCTGATGGTGGACTTTCAAACATTCCTAAGAACTTTTTTTGCCATCTTCTATTAATAATTACCGGTTTTTAATTGACTGATTTTTTTCGGTTGGTTGTCAAATTACACGCCGTTTAGTGTGAACCGACTTTTATGAAATCGGCCCTAAATTACTCAACTATATATAATAAATTTCAGTAACAAAGATTTCTCAAATATTTCGGCCTCTAGGCAGAGCTGGAAAAATATGAACAGAGGATTTAATAACTTAAACTAATTGAAGGTGGTCGAATTTCGACCACGGGATATACTAGTATATATTATAAGTCAAACAATGTTGTTGGTATATGTCTATCAAATCCAAATTTTTTTATTGAAATATAGACCGAATGTGAAAGGAGTTGTGGCTCTGCTGGTGGACTTTCAAACATTCCTAAGAACTGTTTTTGCCATCTCCTATTAATAATTACCGGTCTTTAATGGACCGATTTTTTTCGGTTGGTTGTCAAATTACCCGCCGTTTAGTGTGAACCGACTTTTATGAAAGCGGCCCTAAATTACTTAACTATATATAATAAATTTCGGTAACAACCATTTTGCAAATATTTCAGCCTCTAGGCAGTGCTGGAAAAAGTATGAACAGAGGATTTATTAACTTAAACTAATTTAAGGTGGTCGAATTTCGACCACGGGATATACTAGTATATATTATAAGTCTAACAATGTTTTTGGTATATGTCCATCAAATCCAAATTTTTTTATTGAAATATAGACCGAATCTGAAAGGAGTTGTGGCTCTGATGGTGGACGTTCAAACATTCCTAAGAACTGTTTTTGTCATCTTCTATTAATAATTACCAGTTTTTAATTGACTGATTTTTTTCGGTTGGTTGTCAAATTACACGCCGTTTAGTGTGAACCGACTTTTATGAAAGCGGCCCTAAATTACTCAACTATATACAATAAATTTCAGTAGCAACCATTTTTCAAATATTTCAGCCTCTAGGCAGTGCTGGAAAAAATACGAACAGAGGATTTAATAACTTAAACTAATTTAAGGTGGTCGAATTTCCCCACAGGATATACTAGTATATATTATAAGTCTAACAATGTTGTTGGTATATGTCCATCAAATCCAAATTTTTTTATTGAAATATAGACCGAATCTGAAAGGAGTTGTGGCTCTGATGGTGGACTTTCAAACATTCCTAAGAACTGTTTTTGCCATCTCCTATTAATAATTACCGGTCTTTAATGGACCGATTTTTTTCGGTTGGTTGTCAAATTACCCGCCGTTTAGTGTGAACCGACTTTTGTGAAAGCGGCCCTAAATTACTCAACTATATATAATAAATTTCAGTAACATACATTTCTCAAATATTACAGCCTCTAGGCAGTGCTGAAAAAAATACGAACAGAGGATTTAATAACTTAAACTAATTTAAGGTTGTCGAATTTCGACCACGGGATATACTAGTATATATTATAAGTCTAACAATGTTGTTGGTATATGTCCATCAAATCCAAATTTTTTTATTGAAATATAGACCGAATCTGAAAGGAGTTGTGGCTCTGATGGTGGACGTTCAAACATTCCTAAGAACTGTTTTTGCCATCTTCTATTAATAATTACCAGTTTTTAATTGACTGATTTTTTTCGGTTGGTTGTCAAATTACACGCCGTTTAGTGTGAACCGACTTTTATGAAAGCGGCCCTAAATTACTCAACTATATATAATAAATTTCAGTAGCAACCATTTTGCAAATATTTCAGCCTCTAGGCAGTGCTGGAAAAAGTATGAACAGAGGATTTAATAACTTAAACTAATTTAAGGTTGTCGAATTTCGACCACGGGATATACTAGTTTATATTATAAGTCTAACAATGTTGTTGGTATATGTCCATCAAATCCAAATTTTTTTATTGAAATATAGACCGAATCTGAAAGGAGTTGTGGCTCTGATGGTGGACTTTCAAACATTCCTAAGAACTTTTTCAAATATTACAGCCTCTAGGCAGTGCTGGAAAAAATACGAACAGAGGATTTAATAACTTAAACTAATTTAAGGTGGTCGAATTTCCCCACAGGATATACTAGTATATATTATAAGTCTAACAATGTTGTTGGTATATGTCCATCAAATCCAAATTTTTTTATTGAAATATAGACCGAATCTGAAAGGAGTTGTGGCTCTGATGGTGGACTTTCAAACATTCCTAAGAACTGTTTTTGCCATCTCCTATTAATAATTACCGGTCTTTAATGGACCGATTTTTTTCGGTTGGTTGTCAAATTACTCAACTATATATAATAAATTTCAGTAACATACATTTCTCAAATATTACAGCCTCTAGGCAGTGCTGAAAAAAATACGAACAGAGGATTTAATAACTTAATCTAATTTAAGGTTGTCGAATTTCGACCACGGGATAAACTAGTATATATTATAAGACTAACAGTGTTGTTGTTATATGTCCATCAAATCCAAATTTTTTTATTGAAATATAGACCGAATCTGAAAGGAGTTGTGGCTCTGATGGTGGACTTTCAAACATTCCTAAGAACTGTTTTTGCCATCTCCTATTAATAATTACCGGTCTTTAATGGACCGATTTTTTTCGGTTGGTTGTCAAATTACTCAACTATATATAATAAATTTCAGTAACATACATTTCTCAAATATTACAGCCTCTAGGCAGTGCTGGAAAAAATACGAACAGAGGATTTAATAACTTAAACTAATTTAAGGTGCTCGAATTTCGACCACGGGATAAACTAGTATATATTATAAGACTAACAGTGTTGTTGTTATATGTCCATCAAATCCAAATTTTTTTATTGAAATATAGACCGAATCTGAAAGGAGTTGTGGCTCTGATGGTGGACTTTCAAACATTCCTAAGAACTTTTTTTGCCATCTTCTATTAATAATTACCGGTTTTTAATTGACTGATTTTTTTCGGTTGGTTGTCAAATTACACGCCGTTTAGTGTGAACCGACTTTTATGAAATCGGCCCTAAATTACTCAACTATATATAATAAATTTCAGTAACAAAGATTTCTCAAATATTTCGGCCTCTAGGCAGAGCTGGAAAAATATGAACAGAGGATTTAATAACTTAAACTAATTGAAGGTGGTCGAATTTCGACCACGGGATATACTAGTATATATTATAAGTCAAACAATGTTGTTGGTATATGTCTATCAAATCCAAATTTTTTTATTGAAATATAGACCGAATGTGAAAGGAGTTGTGGCTCTGCTGGTGGACTTTCAAACATTCCTAAGAACTGTTTTTGCCATCTCCTATTAATAATTACCGGTCTTTAATGGACCGATTTTTTTCGGTTGGTTGTCAAATTACCCGCCGTTTAGTGTGAACCGACTTTTATGAAAGCGGCCCTAAATTACTTAACTATATATAATAAATTTCGGTAACAACCATTTTGCAAATATTTCAGCCTCTAGGCAGTGCTGGAAAAAGTATGAACAGAGGATTTAATAACTTAAACTAATTTAAGGTGGTCGAATTTCGACCACGGGATATACTAGTATATATTATAAGTCTAACAATGTTTTTGGTATATGTCCATCAAATCCAAATTTTTTTATTGAAATATAGACCGAATCTGAAAGGAGTTGTGGCTCTGATGGTGGACGTTCAAACATTCCTAAGAACTGTTTTTGTCATCTTCTATTAATAATTACCAGTTTTTAATTGACTGATTTTTTTCGGTTGGTTGTCAAATTACACGCCGTTTAGTGTGAACCGACTTTTATGAAAGCGGCCCTAAATTACTCAACTATATACAATAAATTTCAGTAGCAACCATTTTTCAAATATTTCAGCCTCTAGGCAGTGCTGGAAAAAATACGAACAGAGGATTTAATAACTTAAACTAATTTAAGGTGGTCGAATTTCCCCACAGGATATACTAGTATATATTATAAGTCTAACAATGTTGTTGGTATATGTCCATCAAATCCAAATTTTTTTATTGAAATATAGACCGAATCTGAAAGGAGTTGTGGCTCTGATGGTGGACTTTCAAACATTCCTAAGAACTGTTTTTGCCATCTCCTATTAATAATTACCGGTCTTTAATGGACCGATTTTTTTCGGTTGGTTGTCAAATTACCCGCCGTTTAGTGTGAACCGACTTTTGTGAAAGCGGCCCTAAATTACTCAACTATATATAATAAATTTCAGTAACATACATTTCTCAAATATTACAGCCTCTAGGCAGTGCTGAAAAAAATACGAACAGAGGATTTAATAACTTAAACTAATTTAAGGTTGTCGAATTTCGACCACGGGATATACTAGTATATATTATAAGTCTAACAATGTTGTTGGTATATGTCCATCAAATCCAAATTTTTTTATTGAAATATAGACCGAATCTGAAAGGAGTTGTGGCTCTGATGGTGGACGTTCAAACATTCCTAAGAACTGTTTTTGCCATCTTCTATTAATAATTACCAGTTTTTAATTGACTGATTTTTTTCGGTTGGTTGTCAAATTACACGCCGTTTAGTGTGAACCGACTTTTATGAAAGCGGCCCTAAATTACTCAACTATATATAATAAATTTCAGTAGCAACCATTTTGCAAATATTTCAGCCTCTAGGCAGTGCTGGAAAAAGTATGAACAGAGGATTTAATAACTTAAACTAATTTAAGGTTGTCGAATTTCGACCACGGGATATACTAGTTTATATTATAAGTCTAACAATGTTGTTGGTATATGTCCATCAAATCCAAATTTTTTTATTGAAATATAGACCGAATCTGAAAGGAGTTGTGGCTCTGATGGTGGACTTTCAAACATTCCTAAGAACTTTTTCAAATATTACAGCCTCTAGGCAGTGCTGGAAAAAATACGAACAGAGGATTTAATAACTTAAACTAATTTAAGGTGGTCGAATTTCCCCACAGGATATACTAGTATATATTATAAGTCTAACAATGTTGTTGGTATATGTCCATCAAATCCAAATTTTTTTATTGAAATATAGACCGAATCTGAAAGGAGTTGTGGCTCTGATGGTGGACTTTCAAACATTCCTAAGAACTGTTTTTGCCATCTCCTATTAATAATTACCGGTCTTTAATGGACCGATTTTTTTCGGTTGGTTGTCAAATTACTCAACTATATATAATAAATTTCAGTAACATACATTTCTCAAATATTACAGCCTCTAGGCAGTGCTGAAAAAAATACGAACAGAGGATTTAATAACTTAAACTAATTTAAGGTTGTCGAATTTCGACCACGGGATATACTAGTATATATTATAAGTCAAACAATGTTGTTGGTATATGTCCATCAAATCCAAATTTTTTTATTGAAATATAGACCGAATCTGAAAGGAGTTGTGGCTCTGATGGTGGAGTTTCAAACATTCCTAAGAACTTTTTTGCCATCTTCTATTAATAATTACCGGTTTTTAATTGACTGATTTTTTTCGGTTGGTTGTCAAATTACACGCCGTTTAGTGTGAACCGACTTTTATGAAAGCGGCCCTAAATTACTCAACTATATATAATAAATTTCAGTAGCAACCATTTTTCAATTATTACAGCCTCTAGGCAGTGCTGGAAAAAATACGAACAGAGGATTTAATAACTTAAACTAATTTAAGGTTGTCGAATTTCGACCACGTGATATACTAGTATATATTATAAGTCTAACAATGTTGTTGGTATATGTCCATCAAATCCAAATTTTTTTATTGAAATATAGACCGAATCTGAAAGGAGTTGTGGCTCTGATGGTGGACTTTCAAACATTCCTAAGAACTTTTTTTGCCACCTTCTATTAATAATTACCGGTTTTTAATTGACTGATTTTATTCGGTTGGTTGTCAAATTACACGCCGTTTAGTGTAAACCGACTTTTATGAAAGCGGCCCTAAATTACTCAACTATATATAATATCTTTCAGTAGCAACCATTTTTCAATTATTACAGCCTCTAGGCAGTGCTGGAAAAAATACGAACAGAGGATTTAATAACTTAAACTAATTTAAGGATGTCGAATTTCGACCACGGGATATACTATTATATATTATAAGTCTAACAATGTTGTTGGTATATGTCCATCAAATCCAAATTTTTTTATTGAAATATAGACCGAATCTGAAAGGAGTTGTGGCTCTGATGGTGGACTTTCAAACATTCCTAAGAACTTTTTTTGCCATCTTCTATTAATAATTACCGGTTTTTAATTGACTGATTTTTTTCGGTTGGTTGTCAAATTACACGCCGTTTAGTGTGAACCGACTTTTATGAAAGCGGCCCTAAATTACTCAACTATATATAATAACTTTCAGTAGCAACCATTTTTCAATTATTACAGCCTCTAGGCAGTGCTGGAAAAAATACGAACAGAGGATTTAATAACTTAAACTAATTTAAGGTTGTCGAATTTCGACCACGGGATAAACTAGTATATATTATAAGACTAACAGTGTTGTTGTTATATGTCCATCAAATCCAAATTTTTTTATTGAAATATAGACCGAATCTGAAAGGAGTTGTGGCTCTGATGGTGGACGTTTAAACATTCCTAACAACTTTTTTTGCCATCTTTTATTAATAATTACCGGTTTTTAATGGACTGATTTTTTTCGGTTGGTTGTCAAATTACCCGCCGTTTAGTGTAAACCGACCTTTATGAAAGCGGCCCTAAATTACTTAACTATGTATAATAAATTTCAGTAACAACCATTTTTCAAATATTTCAGCCTCTAGACAGTGCTAGAAAAAATATGAACAGAGGATTTAATAACTTAAACTAATTTAAGGTGGTCGAATTTCGACCACGGGATATACTAGTATATATTATAAGTCAAACAATGTTGTTGGTATAGTCTATCAAATCCAAACTTTTTTATTGAAATATAGACCGAATCTGAAAGGAATTGTGGCTCTGATGGTGGACTTTCAAACATTCCTAAGAACTGTTTTTGCCATCTCCTATTAATAATTACCGGTCTTTAATGGACCGATTTTTTCGGTTGATTTTAAAATTACCCGCCGTTTAGTGTGAACCGACTTTTATGAAAGCGGCCCTAAATTACTCAACTATACATAATAAATTTCAATAATAACATTTCTCACATATTTCGGCCTCTAGCCAGTGCTGAAAAAAATATGAACAGAGGATTTAATAACTTAAACTAATTTAAGGTGATCGAATTTCGACCAAGGGATATACTAGTATATGTATATATTATAAGTCTAACAATATTGTTGGTATATGTCCATCAAATCCAAATTTTTTTATTGAAATATAGACCGAATCTGAAAGGATTGGTGGCTCTGATGGTGGACTTTCAAACATTCCTAAGAACTGTTTTTGCCATCTTCTTTGCCATCTTTTTTCGGTTGGTTGTCAAATTACCCGCCGTTTAGTGTGAACCGACTTTTATGAAAGCGGCCCTAAATTACTTAACTATATATAATAAATTTCGGTAACAACCATTTTGCAAATATTTCAGCCTCTAGGCAGTGCTGGAAAAAGTATGAACAGAGGATTTAATAACTTAAACTAATTGAAGGTGGTCGAATTTCGACCACGGGATATACTAGTATATATGTGGTACCCTGTACCATACCTGAAATTTCATTTTTATCATCAACTTCATTGTCATACGATCTTACAACTTTTGTAATCTTTCTTTTTCTTCTAACATCTCATCGCAACCGGTTGATCTTTCCTTAAATTACATTTAATGCTAAATAATTAAAGTTTCATTGTATTTAATATTGAAATTGGTTGTTCGCTATTTAATTATTTTGGAACATCTCGCGTAAGGTAAGATAGCCAACCAAACCCACTAAAATTGGTGACCCCGTGAAGAACATTGTCACACACGCGTATTCAAGCGAGTTTGAGGTTAGCAGCATTAAACAAAATGACGTACAGCGGTTCCCCCCCATCTGAGATTGAGGTTATGTCGCCACCCGCACCTGTTCCAGCTACACCTGAAAATACAGTCGCAGTTGTGTACGCCAGACTGCCCGTTCCACCGATGAATAGCTCCAACATAGAGGCCTGGTTCACCACCATGGACTTCTGGTTCACCGCATCAGGCATCACGACCGACAAGCAAAAAACCGCAACAGTGCTTGCAGCACTCGATCCTAATGTGATTAGCCAATTGAGTGAAGCTATCGCAGCGCTACCATCAAATGACCGCTTCGATTTCATCAAACAAAAAATTATCGCGCATTTTGCAGACAGCGAGCAACGACGCCTTAACCGACTGCTATCAGATTTACCTCTTGGTGACAAAAAACCATCCGAGCTTTTTTACGAAATGAAACGTGTCGCAGGTAACTCCGTCAGCGAAACAGCACTCAAAAGTCTGTGGACCAAACGCTTGCCCGACATTGCACAGCCTGTCGTAGCTGCCTTTTCCGGAGCCGCCGCCGATTTCACTAAAATTGCGGACTCAATAGTCGATGCTATTGCTCCCAACCATATCAACCGGATTAAAGCAAACCAACCCAACGAAATCGGAGAACTACGCACAGCTATACTTGAATTAGGTAAAAAATTTGAACAATTTACAACGCGCCCCCGCTCTCGGTCGCGCAGCCGAAAGCGAAACCGGTTTCAGCAGAGGTCAAACAGCCGGGGATTTTCACAAACCACTACACAAGGCTCAGCCACTGCATCTACACAGGACTGCTGGTACCACCAAAAGTACGGTCGCAATGCCCGCAAGTGCCGTAGCCCTTGCAGCCACAAGAATCGCTCTGTTCAATCAGTCGCCTCATCATCTACTACAGCCTGACAGCTACCAAATCGTGGTGCAGACAATAGCAAAACGTCTGTCGTACAGCGAAAGGTGCTCCGCTTACAAGTGCACGATCAACGTTCAAATAAAGCCTTTTTGGTAGACACAGGCGCCGATGTATCCGTACTGCCACTCACAGCGAAAACATATGATGTCCGACCAACAGCAACGAAGCTGTACGCTGCAAATGGCTCAGCCATCAAAGTCATAGGGGAGAAGAGAGTACACCTCGATTTAGGTCTACGGCGAGATTTTCAGTGGTCGTTCATAATTGCCGACGTAACAGCGCCTATCATTGGTGCGGATTTCATACGCTACTACGACCTGTTAATAGACCTGCGCCGCAATAGACTAACCGACAACATTACAAAACTACACTCTCCAGTGACGGCAACAACGGCTCTGAAAACTACTGAAATCAAAACGTACGATTCAACAGGCCCGTTTGCTGCATTGCTAGCCGAATTTTCCGATACAACAAAATTAGCCCCTCATGGCGCTAGGACAAAGTCTACGATCTCTCACCGGATAATAACGACAGGCCAGCCCGTCTTCGCCCGGCCACGACGACTTCCCCCTGAGAAACTGGATGCAGCACGTAAAGAGTTCGAGTTTCTGATGAAAGTAGGTGTTTGCCGCCCATCTAGCAGTAACTGGGCGAGTCCACTGCACATGGTTAAGAAAAGCGACGGTACGTGGAGACCATGTGGCGATTACAGGGCACTTAATGCACAGACAGTGCCAGACCGTTACCCATTACCATACCTTACCGATTTTACGAGCAAATTACGAGGTAAGTCAATATTTTCAAAAATTGACCTCCAGCGCGCTTTTCACCAGGTACCCATACACGAAGATGACATCGCTAAGACTGCCATCACAACGCCCTTCGGATTATTCGAGTTTAAATTTATGACATTTGGGCTCTGCAATGCCGCCCAGACCTTTCAACGCCTTATCAACGAGGTCCTACGTGGTGTCGATTGCGCTTTCCCATACATCGACGATATATGCATCGCCTCATCATCCATCGAACAACATCGCCACGACATACGCACGGTTCTTCAACGTATTCGAGATAATAATCTCGCGATCAACACAGCCAAATGTGAATTCGGCAAAACGGAACTAAAATTCTTGGGACATTTAGTCAACGCGCAAGGAATTCATCCGTTGCCTGAACGGGTCGTTGCTATTCGTGAGTTCCCAAAACCGTCCGTCGCTAAGCAATTGAAGAGTTTCCTCGCCATGCTGAACTTCTACAGAAAATTTCTTCCGAACGCCGTCGCCTATCAGCACCACCTACAGGGTCTTATCACCGCAAACACGAAAAACGATCGCACTCCGTTAATTTGGACTAAAGACGCCGAAGACGCATTCATCCGATGCAAGACAGAACTAGCAAATGCAACTCTGCTTGCACATCCAGTACCAGACGCCGAACTAGCTCTTTATGTTGACGCATCAGACACCTCAGTTGGCGCTGCATTACATCAAAACGTAAATGGCGAACTTCAACCACTCGGATTCTATTCCAAGAAGCTCACCAACGCACAGCAAAAGTATAGCACATACGATCGTGAATTGGCTGCAGTGTACCAGGGCGTGTGCCACTTTCGGTATATGATTGAAGGTCGCAAGTGCTACGTGGTTACCGATCACCGTCCCTTGGTATTTGCCTTTCGACAAAACTCAGAAAAAGCATCACCTCGACGAGTACGCCAACTTGATTTTGTAGGACAATTTACCACAGACATACGCCACACACCAGGAAAGCATAACGCCACAGCCGACTTACTATCTCGAATAGAAGCAATCGATGGAGTTATCGACTACACCAAGGTTGCTGAAGCACAGAAAGCCGATAAACAACTTCAAGAATTTATCAAGAAGCCAGGTACGCATACAAATTCGCTTATTCTAAAGTTGTTTTCGATACCCAACAGCGACAGCCAGCTCGTATGTGACACATCAACCACCACAGTGCGACCCTATATACCAAAGGAGTTTCGAAATTCAATTCTTACAAAGGTCCATGGCTTATCGCACCCAGGAGTGCGTGCAACAACGAAACTGTGCACATCGAAATTCGTGTGGCCAGGCATACGCAAAGATGTCACAACCTTTGTGCGCTGCTGCCAAGCGTGTCAACGGTCCAAAATACATCGTCACACCAGGACAGCACCAGCAAAGTATGAGCCACCACACGAACGATTTTCCCACATCAACATCGATATCGTTGGCCCTTTCCCACTTTGTGAGGGACAACGTTATTGCCTTACCATCATCGACCGATACACTCGATGGCCAGAAGCAGTACCCATGACAGATATTTGTGCAGAATCAGTCGCCAAGGCTCTGCTTTCACAATGGATTTCACGCTTTGGCGTTCCAGCACGCATAACATCCGACCGCGGTAGACAGTGCGAGTCAGCTGTATTCGCCGAATTAATCACTGCTATTGGCGCAAGTCACTTCAGAACAACGCCGTATCATCCTCAGTCAAACGGCATCATCGAGCGATGGCACAGATGTTTCAAAGCAGCTATCTTGTGCCACGAGCCAGTCAACTGGGTTCATCATTTACCTGCTATTTTACTAGGACTACGAGTCGCGTTCAAACCAGACATAAATGCTTCCCCTGCAATGCTTGTATATGGTTCAACACTACGCATTCCAGGTGAATTTTTTCAAGAGGCCAAGTCGAAAGAAGTAACCAGCGAAGCCATTGCACAATTTCGATCTTCAATGGAAAAGCTACGCTCAACACAAACTGCCCACCATTCGCAGCCACAACCATTTTTAACTCCAGCTGTGCAGACGGCAACGCACGTATTCGTTCGAAACGATTCAGTACGCCCCTCGCTAACACATCCGTATGACGGTCCATACCTTGTCGTAAAACGAAGACCAAAATTTTTCAAGCTTGTTATACGCGGACGAACCACCAACATAAGCGTCGATAGGTTGAAGCCAGCGTTTATTGCCAACGTCGAGTATGATCGTCAGGCACCGAGACAAGTTATTCAACAAGAGGCACCTCAACCACCATCAACAAGCACCACCCGCACTGGTAGACACATTAGTATCCCGCTCCGGTACCGATGATACATCTAGAGGGGGAGTACTGTGGTACCCTGTACCATACCTGAAATTTCATTTTTATCATCAACTTCATTGTCATACGATCTTACAACTTTTGTAATCTTTCTTTTTCTTCTAACATCTCATCGCAACCGGTTGATCTTTCCTTAAATTACATTTAATGCTAAATAATTAAAGTTTCATTGTATTTAATATTGAAATTGGTTGTTCGCTATTTAATTATTTTGGAACATCTCGCGTAAGGTAAGATAGCCAACCAAACCCACTAAATATATTATAAGTCAAACAATGTTGTTGGTATATGTCTATCAAATCCAAATTTTTTTATTGAAATATAGACCGAATCTGAAAGGAGTTGTGGCTCTGCTGGTGGACTTGCAAACATTCCTAAGAACTGTTTTTGCCATCTCTTATTAATAATTACCGGTCTTTAATGGACCGATTTTTTTCGGTTGGTTGTCAAATTACCCGCCGTTTAGTGTGAACCGACTTTTATGAAAGCGGCCCTAAATTACTTAACTATATATAATAAATTTCAGTAACATACATTTCTCAAATATTTCGGCCTCTAGGCAGTGCTGGAAAAAATATGAATAGAGGATTTAATAACTTAAACTAATTTAAGGTGGTCGAATTTCGACCACAGGATATACTAGTATATATTATAAGTCTAACAATGTTGTTGGTATATGTCCATCAAATCAAAATTTTTATATTGAAATATAGACCGAATCTGAAAGGAGTTGTGGCTCTGATGGTGGACGTTCAAACATTCCTAAGAACTGTTTTTGCCATCTCCTATTAATAATTACCGGTCTTTAATGGACCGATTTTTTTCGGTTGGTTGTCAAATTACCCGCCGTTTAGTGTGAACCGACTTTTATGAAATCAGCCCTAAATTACTCAACTATATATAATAAATTTCAGTAACAAAGATTTCTCAAATATTTCGGCCTCTAGGCAGTGCTGGAAAAAATATGAATAGAGGATTTAATAACTTAAACTAATTTAAGGTGGTCGAATTTCGACCACGGGATATACTAGTATATATTATAAGACTAACAGTGTTGTTGTTATATGTCCGTCAAATCCAAATTTTTTTTTTGAAATGTTGACCGAATCTGAAAGGAGTTGTGGCTCTGATGGTGGACTTTCAAACATTCCTAAGAACTGTTTTTTCCATTTCCTTTTAATAATTACCGGTCTTTAATGGACTGATTTTTTTCGGTTGGTTGTCAAATTACCCGCCGTTTAGTGTAAACCGACTTTTATGAAAGCGGCCCTAAATTACTCAACTATATATAATAAATTTCAGTACCAACCATTTTTCAAATATTACAGCCTCTAGGCAGTGCTGGAAAAAATACGAACAGAGGATTTAATAACTTAAACTAATTTAAGGTGATCGAATTTCGACCACAGGATATACTAGTATATATTATAAGTCTAACAATGTTGTTGGTATATGTCCATCAAATCAAAATTTTTATAGTGAAATATAGACCGAATCTGAAAGGAGTTGTGGCTCTGATGGTGGACGTTCAAACATTCCTAAGAACTGCTTTTGCCATCTCCTTTTAATAATTACCGGTCTTTAATGGACTGATTTTTTTCGGTTGGTTGTCAAATTACCCGCCGTTTAGTGTAAACCGACTTTTATGAAAGCGGCCCTAAATTACTCAACTATATATAATAAATTTCAGTACCAACCATTTTTCAAATATTACAGCCTCTAGGCAGTGCTGGAAAAAATACGAATAGAGGATTTAATAACTTAAACTAATTTAAGGTGGTCGAATTTCGACCACGGGATATACTAGTATATATTATTAGACTAACAGTGTTGTTGTTATATGTCCATCAAATCCAAATTTTTTTATTGAAATATAGACCGAATCTGATAGGAGTGGTGGCTCTGATGGTCCTAAGAACTGTTTTTGCCATTTCCTATTAATAATTACCGGTCTTTAATGGACTGATTTTTTTCGGTTGGTTGTCAAATTACCCGCCGTTTAGTGTAAACCGACCTTTATGAAAGCGGCCCTAAATTACTTAACTATGTATAATAAATTTCAGTAACAACCATTTTTCAAATATTTGAGCCTCTAGGCAGTGCTGGAAAAAATACGAACAGAGGATTTAATAACTTAAACTAATTTAAGGTGGTCGAATTTCGACCACAGGATATACTAGTATATATTATAAGTCTAACAATGTTGTTGGTATATGTCCATCAAATCAAAATTTTTATAGTGAAATATAGACCGAATCTGAAAGGAGTTGTGGCTCTGATGGTGGACGTTCAAACATTCCTAAGAACTGTTTTTGCCATCTCCTTTTAATAATTACCGGTCTTTAATGGACTGATTTTTTTCGGTTGGTTGTCAAATTACCCGCCGTTTAGTGTAAACCGAATTTTATGAAAGCGGCCCTAAATTACTCAACTATATATAATAAATTTCAGTACCAACCATTTTTCAAATATTACAGCCTCTAGGCAGTGCTGGAAAAAATACGAACAGAGGATTTAATAACTTAAACTAATTTAAGGTGGTCGAATTTCGACCACAGGATATACTAGTATATATTATAAGTCTAACAATGTTGTTGGTATATGTCCATCAAATCAAAATTTTTATAGTGAAATATAGACCGAATCTGAAAGGAGTTGTGGCTCTGATGGTGGACGTTCAAACATTCCTAAGAACTGTTTTTGCCATCTCCTTTTAATAATTACCGGTCTTTAATGGACTGATTTTTTTCGGTTGGTTGTCAAATTACCCGCCGTTTAGTGTAAACCGACTTTTATGAAAGCGGCCCTAAATTACTCAACTATATATAATAAATTTCAGTACCAACCATTTTTCAAATATTACAGCCTCTAGGCAGTGCTGGAAAAAATACGAATAGAGGATTTAATAACTTAAACTAATTTAAGGTGGTCGAATTTCGACCACGGGATATACTAGTATATATTATTAGACTAACAGTGTTGTTGTTATATGTCCATCAAATCCAAATTTTTTTATTGAAATATAGACCGAATCTGAAAGGAGTTGTGGCTCTGATGGTGGACTTTCAAACATTCCTAAGAACTGTTTTTTCCATTTCCTTTTAATAATTACCGGTCTTTAATGGACTGATTTTTTTCGGTTGGTTGTCAAATTACCCGCCGTTTAGTGTAAACCGACCTTTATGAAAGCGGCCCTAAATTACTTAACTATGTATAATAAATTTCAGTAACAACCATTTTTCAAATATTTCAGCCTCTAGGCAGTGCTGGAAAAAATATGAACAGAGGATTTAATAACTTAAACTAATTTAAGGTGGTCGAATTTCGACCACGGGATATACTAGTATATATTATTAGACTAACGGTGTTGTTGTTATGTGTCCATCAAATCCAAATTTTTTTATTGAAATATAGGCCGAATCTGAAAGGAGTGGTGGCTCTGATGGTCCTAAGAACTGTTTTTGCCATTTCCTATTAATAATTACCGGTCTTTAATGGACTGATTTTTTTCGGTTGGTTGTCAAATTACCCGCCGTTTAGTGTGAACCGACTTTTATGAAAGCGGCCCTAAATTACTCAACTATATATAATAAATTTCAGTACCAACCATTTTTCAAATATTACAGCCTCTAGGCAGTGCTGGAAAAAATATGAACAGAGGATTTAATAACTTAAACTAATTTAAGGTGGTCGAATTTGGACCACGGGATATACTAGTATATATTATAAGTCAAACAATGTTGTTGGTATAGTCTATCAAATCCAAACTTTTTTATTGAAATATAGACGGTCTTTAATGGACCGATTTTTTTCGGTTGGTTGTCAAATTACCCGCCGTTTAGTGTGAACCGACTTTTATGAAAGCGGCCCTAAATTACTTAACTATATATAATAAATTTCAGTAACATACATTTCTCAAATATTTCGGCCTCTAGGCAGTGCTGGAAAAAATATGAATAGAGGATTTAATAACTTAAACTAATTTAAGGTGGTCGAATTTCGACCACGGGATATACTAGTATATATTATTAGACTAACAGTGTTGTTGTTATATGTCCATCAAATCCAAATTTTTTTATTGAAATATAGACGGTCTTTAATGGACCGATTTTTTTCGGTTGGTTGTCAAATTACCCGCCGTTTAGTGTGAACCGACTTTTATGAAAGCGGCCCTAAATTACTCAACTATATATAATAAATTTCAGTACCAACCATTTTTCAAATATTACAGCCTCTAGGCAGTGCTGGAAAAAATACGAACAGAGGATTTAATAACTTAAACTAATTTAAGGTGGTCGAATTTCGACCACAGGATATACTAGTATATATTATAAGTCTAACAATGTTGTTGGTATATGTCCATCAAATCAAAATTTTTATAGTGAAATATAGACCGAATCTGAAAGGAGTTGTGGCTCTGATGGTGGACGTTCAAACATCCCTAAGAACTGTTTTTGCCATCTCCTATTAATAATTACCGGTCTTTAATGGACCGATTTTTTTCGGTTGGTTGTCAAATTACCCGCCGTTTAGTGTGAACCGACTTTTATGAAATCGGCCCTAAATTACTCAACTATATATAATAAATTTCAGTAACAAAGATTTCTCAAATATTTCGGCCTCTAGGCAGAGCTGGAAAAAATATGAATAGAGGATTTAATAACTTAAACTAATTTAAGGTGGTCGAATTTCGACCACGGGATATACTAGTATATAATGTAAGACTAACAGTGTTGTTGTTATATGTCCATCAAATCCAAATTTTTTTTTTGAAATGTTGACCGAATCTGAAAGGAGTTGTGGCTCTGATGGTGGACTTTCAAACATTCCTAAGAACTGTTTTTTCCATTTCCTTTTAATAATTACCGGTCTTTAATGGACTGATTTTTTTCGGTTGGTTGTCAAATTACCCGCCGTTTAGTGTAAACCGACCTTTATGAAAGCAGCCCTAAATTACTTAACTATGTATAATAAATTTCAGTAACAACCATTTTTCAAATATTTCAGCCTCTAGGCAGTGCTGGAAAAAATATGAACAGAGGATTTAATAACTTAAACTAATTTAAGGTGGTCGAATTTCGACCACGGGATATACTAGTATATATTATTAGATTAACGGTGTTGTTGTTATGTGTCCATCAAATCCAAATTTTTTTATTGAAATATAGACCGAATCTGAAAGGAGTTGTGGCTCTGATGGTGGACGTTCAAACATTTCTAAGAACTGTTTTTGCCATCTCCTATTAATAATTACCGGTCTTTAATGGACCGATTTTTTTCGGTTGGTTGTCAAATTACCCGCCGTTTAGTGTGAACGGACTTTTATGAAGTCGGCCCTAAATTACTCAACTATATATAATAAATTTCAGTAACAAAGATTTCTCAAATATTTCGGCCTCTAGGCAGAGCTGGAAAAAATATGAATAGAGGATTTAATAACTTAAACTAATTTAAGGTGGTCGAATTTCGACCACGGGATATACTAGTATATATTATTAGACTAACAGTGTTGTTGTTATATGTCCATCAAATCCAAATTTTTTTATTGAAATATAGACCGAATCTGAAAGGAGTGGTGGCTCTGATGGTCCTAAGAACTGTTTTTGCCATTTCCTATTAATAATTACCGGTCTTTAATGGACTGATTTTTTTCGGTTGGTTGTCAAATTACCCGCTGTTTAGTGTAAACCGACCTTTATGAAAGCGGCCCTAAATTACTTAACTATATATAATAAATTTCAGTAACATACATTTCTCAAATATTTCGGCCTCTAGGCAGTGCTGGAAAAAATATGAATAGAGGATTTAATAACTTAAACTAATTTAAGGTGGTCGAATTTCGACCACGGGATATACTAGTATATATTATTAGACTAACAGTGTTGTTGTTATATGTCCATCAAATCCAAATTTTTTTATTGAAATATAGACCGAATCTGAAAGGAGTGGTGGCTCTGATGGTCCTAAGAACTGTTTTTGCCATTTCCTATTAATAATTACCGGTCTTTAATGGACTGATTTTTTTCGGTTGGTTGTCAAATTACCCGCTGTTTAGTGTAAACCGACTTTTATGAAAGCGGCCCTAAATTACTCAACTATATATAATAAATTTCAGTACCAACCATTTTTCAAATATTACAGCCTCTAGGCAGTGCTGGAAAAAATATGAACAGAGGATTTAATAACTTAAACTAATTTAAGGTGGTCGAATTTCGACCACGGGATATACTAGTATATATTATAAGTCAAACAATGTTGTTGGTATAGTCTATCAAATCCAAACTTTTTTATTGAAATATAGACCGAATCTGAAAGGAGTTGTGGCTCTGATGGTGGGCTTTCAAACATTCCTAAGAACTGTTTTTTCCATTTCCTATTAATAATTACCGGTCTTTAATGGACTGATTTTTTTCGGTTGGTTGTCAAATTACCCGCCGTTTTGTGTAAACCGACCTTTATGAAAGCGGCCCTAAATTACTTAACTATGTACAATAAATTTCAGTAACAACCATTTTTCAAATATTTCAGCCTCTAGGCAGTGCTGGAAAAAGTATGAACAGAGGATTTAATAACTTAAACTAATTGAAGGTGGTCGAATTTCGACCACGGGATATACTAGTATATATTATAAGTCAAACAATGTTGTTGGTATAGTCTATCAAATCCAAACTTTTTTATTGAAATATAGACCGAATCTGAAAGGAGTTGTGGCTCTGATGGTGGACGTGCAAACATTCCTAAGAACTGTTTTTGCCATCTCTTATTAATAATTACCGGTCTTTAATGGACCGATTTTTTTCGGTTGGTTGTCAAATTACCCGCCGTTTAGTGTGAACCGACTTTTATGAAAGCGGCCCTAAATTACTTAACTATATATAATAAATTTCAGTAACATACATTTCTCAAATATTTCGGCCTCTAGGCAGTGCTGGAAAAAATATGAATAGAGGATTTAATAACTTAAACTAATTTAAGGTGGTCGAATTTCGACCACGGGATATACTAGTATATATTATTAGACTAACAGTGTTGTTGTTATATGTCCATCAAATCCAAATTTTTTTATTGAAATATAGACCGAATCTGAAAGGAGTGGTGGCTCTGATGGTCCTAAGAACTGTTTTTGGCATTTCCTATTAATAATTACCGGTCTTTAATGGACTGATTTTTTTCGGTTGGTTGTCAAATTACCCGCCGTTTAGTGTGAACCGACTTTTATGAAAGCGGCCCTAAATTACTTAACTATATATAATAAATTTCAGTACCAACCATTTTTCAAATATTACAGGCTCTAGGCAGTGCTGGAAAAAATACGAACAGAGGATTTAATAACTTAAACTAATTTAAGATGGTCGAATTTCGACCACAGGATATACTAGTATATATTATAAGTCTAACAATGTTGTTGGTATATGTCCATCAAATCAAAATTTTTATATTGAAATATAGACCGAATCTGAAAGGAGTTGTGGCTCTGATGGTGGACGTTCAAACATTCCTAAGAACTGTTTTTGCCATCTTCTATTCATAATTACCGGTTTTTAATGGACCGATTTTTTTCGGTTGGTTGTCAAATTACCCGCCGTTTAGTGTGAACCGACTTTTATGAAAGCGGCCCTAAATTACTTAACTATATATAATAAATTTCGGTAACAACCATTTTGCAAATATTTCAGCCTCTAGGCAGTGCTGGAAAAAGTATGAACAGAGGATTTAATAACTTAAACTAATTGAAGGTGGTCGAATTTCGACCACGGGATATACTAGTATATATTATAAGTCAAACAAGGTTGTTGGTATATGTCTATCAAATCCAAATTTTTTTATTGAAATATAGACCGAATCTGAAAGGAGTTGTGGCTCTGCTGGTGGACTTGCAAACATTCCTAAGAACTGTTTTTGCCATCTCTTATTAATAATTACCGGTCTTTAATAGACCGATTTTTTTCGGTTGGTTGTCAAATTACCCGCCGTTTAGTGTGAACCGACTTTTATGAAAGCGGCCCTAAATTACTCAACTATATATAATAAATTTCAGTAACAAAGATTTCTCAAATATTTCGGCCTCTAGGCAGAGCTGGAAAAAATATGAATAGAGGATTTAATAACTTAAACTAATTTAAGGTGGTCGAATTTCGACCACGGGATATACTAGTATATATTATAAGACTAACAGTGTTGTTGTTATATGTCCATCAAATCCAAATTTTTTTATTGAAATATAGACCGAATCTGAAAGGAGTGGTGGCTCTGATGATCCTAAGAACTGTTTTTGCCAATTCCTATTAATAATTACCGGTCTTTAATGGACTGATTTTTTTCGGTTGGTTGTCAAATTACCCGCCGTTTAGTGTGAACCGACTTTTATGAAAGCGGCCCTAAATTACTCAACTATATATAATAAATTTCAGTACCAACCATTTTTCAAATATTACAGCCTGTAGGCAGTGCTGGAAAAAGTATGAACAGAGGATTTAATAACTTAAACTAATTGAAGGTGATCGAATTTCGACCACGGGATATACTAGTATATGTATATACTATAAGTCTAACAATATTGTTGGTATATGTCCATCAAATCCAAATTTTTTTATTGAAATATGGCCCGAAACTGAAAGGAGTGGTGGCTCTGATGGTGGACTTTCAAACATTCCTAAGAACTGTTTTTGCCATCTTCTATTCATAATTACCGGTCTTTAATTGACCGATTTTTTCGGTTGATTTTAAAATTACCCGCCGTTTAGTGTGAACCGACTTATATGAAAGCGGCCCTAAATTACTCAACTATACATAATAAATTTCAATAATAAACATTTCTCACATATTTCGGCCTCTAGCCAGTGCTGGAAAAAATATGAACAGAGGATTTAATAACTTAAACTAATTTAAGGTGATCGAATTTCGACCACGGGATATACTAGTATATGTATATACTATAAGTCTAACAATATTGTTGGTATATGTCCATCAAATCCAAATTTTTTTATTGAAATATGGCCCGAAACTGAAAGGAGTGGTGGCTCTGATGGTGGACTTTCAAACATTCCTAAGAACTGTTTTTGCCATCTTCTATTCATAATTACCGGGTTTTAATGGACCGATTTTTTTCGGTTGGTTGTCAAATTACCCGCCGTTTAGTGTGAACCGACTTTTATGAAAGCGGCCCTAAATTACTTAACTATATATAATAAATTTCGGTAACAACCATTTTGCAAATATTTCAGCCTCTAGGCAGTGCTGGAAAAAGTATGAACAGAGGATTTAATAACTTAAACTAATTGAAGGTGGTCGAATTTCGACCACAGGATATACTAGTATATATTATAAGTCAAACAATGTTGTTGGTATATGTCTATCAAATCCAAATTTTTTTATTGAAATATAGACCGAATCTGAAAGGAGTTGTGGCTCTGCTGGTGGACTTGCAAACATTCCTAAGAACTGTTTTTGCCATCTCTTATTAATAATTACCGGTCTTTAATGGACCGATTTTTTTCGGTTGGTTGTCAAATTACCCGCCGTTTAGTGTGAACCGACTTTTATGAAAGCGGCCCTAAATTACTTAACTATATATAATAAATTTCAGTAACATACATTTCTCAAATATTTCGGCCTCTAGGCAGTGCTGGAAAAAATATGAATAGAGGATTTAATAACTTAAACTAATTGAAGGTGGTCGAATTTCGACCACGGGATATACTAGTATATGTATATACTATAAGTCTAACAATATTGTTGGTATATGTCCATCAAATAAAAATTTTTTTATTGAAATATGGCCCGAAACTGAAAGGAGTGGTGGCTCTGATGGTGGACTTTCAAACATTCCTAAGAACTGTTTTTGCCATCTTCTATTCATAATTACCGGGTTTTAATGGACCGATTTTTTTCGGTTGGTTGTCAAATTACCCGCCGTTTAGTGTGAACCGACTTTTATGAAAGCGGCCCTAAATTACTCAACTATATATAATAAATTTCAGTAACAAAGATTTCTCAAATATTTCGGCCTCTAGTCAGAGCTGGAAAAAATATGAATAGAGGATTTAATAACTTAAACTAATTTAAGGTGATCGAATTTCGACCACGGGATATACTAGTATATGTATATACTATAAGTCTAACAATATTGTTGGTATATGTCCATCAAATCCAAATTTTTTTATTGAAATATGGCCCGAAACTGAAAGGAGTGGTGGCTCTGATGGTGGACTTTCAAACATTCCTAAGAACTGTTTTTGCCATCTTCTATTCATAATTACCGGGTTTTAATGGACCGATTTTTTTCGGTTGGTTGTCAAATTACCCGCCGTTTAGTGTGAACCGACTTTTATGAAAGCGGCCCTAAATTACTTAACTATATATAATAAATTTCAGTAACATACATTTCTCAAATATTTCGGCCTCTAGGCAGTGCTGGAAAAAATATGAATAGAGGATTTAATAACTTAAACTAATTTAAGGTGGTCGAATTTCGACCACGGGATATACTAGTATATATTATTAGACAAACAGTGTTGTTGTTATATGTCCATCAAATCCAAATTTTGTTATTGAAATATAGACCGAATCTGAAAGGAGTGGTGGCTCTGATGGTCCTAAGAACTGTTTTTGCCATTTCCTATTAATAGTTACCGGTCTTTAATGGACCGATTTTTTTCGGTTGGTTGTCAAATTACCCGCCGTTTAGTGTGAACCGACTTTTATGAAATCGGCCTTAAATTACTCAACTATATATAATAAATTTCAGTAACAAAGATTTCTCAAACATTTCGGCCTCTAGGCAGAGCTGGTAAAAATATGAATAGAGGATTTAATAACTTAAACTAATTAAAGGTGGTCGAATTTCGACCACGGGATATACTAGTATATATTATAAGTCTAACAATGTTGTTGGTATATGTCCATCAAATCCAAATTTTTTAATTGAAATATAGACCGAATCTGAAAGGAGTTGTGGCTCTGATGGTGGACTTTCAAACATTCCTAAGAACTTTTTTTGCCATCTTCTATTAATAATTACCGGTTTTTAATTGACTGATTGTTTTCGGTTGGTTGTCAAATTACACGCCGTTTAGTGTGAACCGACTTTTATGAAAGCGGCCCTAAATTACTCAACTGTATATAATAACTTTCAGTAGCAACCATTTTTCAATTATTACAGCCTCTAGGCAGTGCTGGAAAAAATACGAACAGAGGATTTAATAACTTAAACTAATTTAAGGTTGTCGAATTTCGACCACGGGATATACTAGTATATATTATAAGTCTAACAATGTTGTTGGTATATGTCCATCAAATCCAAATTTTTTTATTGAAATATGGCCCGAAACTGAAAGGAGTGGTGGCTCTGATGGTGGACTTTCAAACATTCCTAAGAACTGTTTTTGCCATCTTCTATTCATAATTACCGGGTTTTAATGGACCGATTTTTTTCGGTTGGTTGTCAAATTACCCGCCGTTTAGTGTAAACCGACCTTTATGAAAGCGGCCCTAAATTACTTAACTATGTATAATAAATTTCAGTAACATACATTTCTCAAATATTTCGGCCTCTAGGCAGAGCTGGAAAAAATATGAATAGAGGATTTAATAACTTAAACTAATTTAAGGTGGTCGAATTTCGACCACAGGATATACTAGTATATATTATAAGTCTAACAATGTTGTTGGTATACGAGTATGTCCATCAAATCCAAATTTTTATATTGAAATATAGACCGAATCTGAAAGGAGTTGTGGCTCTGATGGTGGACGTTCAAACATTCCTAAGAACTGTTTTTGCCATCTCCTATTAATAATTACCGGTCTTTAATGGACCGATTTTTTTCGGTTGGTTGTCAAATTACCCGCCGTTTAGTGTGAACCGACTTTTATGAAATCGGCCTTAAATTACTCAACTATATATAATAAATTTCAGTAACAAAGATTTCTCAAACATTTCGGCCTCTAGGCAGAGCTGGTAAAAATATGAATAGAGGATTTAATAACTTAAACTAATTAAAGGTGGTCGAATTTCGACCACGGGATATACTAGTATATATTATAAGTCTAACAATGTTGTTGGTATATGTCCATCAAATCCAAATTTTTTAATTGAAATATAGACCGAATCTGAAAGGAGTTGTGGCTCTGATGGTGGACTTTCAAACATTCCTAAGAACTTTTTTTGCCATCTTCTATTAATAATTACCGGTTTTTAATTGACTGATTGTTTTCGGTTGGTTGTCAAATTACACGCCGTTTAGTGTGAACCGACTTTTATGAAAGCGGCCCTAAATTACTCAACTGTATATAATAACTTTCAGTAGCAACCATTTTTCAATTATTACAGCCTCTAGGCAGTGCTGGAAAAAATACGAACAGAGGATTTAATAACTTAAACTAATTTAAGGTTGTCGAATTTCGACCACGGGATATACTAGTATATATTATAAGTCTAACAATGTTGTTGGTATATGTCCATCAAATCCAAATTTTTTTATTGAAATATAGACCGAATCTTTAATAATAATAATAATAATAATTCCCAACGGATTACCCACCATATCCCGCCCGACCGGCGCGAGGGGCGCATCCGCATAACGCGCGGATTAT
Organism: Merzomyia westermanni; assembly: GCA_949987695.1. Taxonomy (NCBI): domain Eukaryota; kingdom Metazoa; phylum Arthropoda; class Insecta; order Diptera; family Tephritidae; genus Merzomyia; species Merzomyia westermanni. Next base: position 70,147,806 of record OX465292.1, read on the forward strand.
TCGTTCGTGCCGAGTCGTTGAAAGGCTTTGGTTTGTTAATCGTCGAGATCTAAAACTGCTCAGCTACAGAGAAAACCTCATCAGCTAAGTAAAGTAGATATAGGATAGATTATACATTAAGAAATAACTAGTTAACAGAATAAAATTATTGTTAAAAGTTAAAATAGAAGTCAAAGAATAAAAAACAATTAGTAGCTATGAATTTAGGACAGAAAGAATTGATTTTTTTATGCTGAAAAGCGAGTCTGAAATATCAAATCTACCAGAAAGAGAGTTATAATCTTGACACAAACAGCGAAAAGGCTCATTTAACTGAAAATTGGTTCGGCACTGTTTTAAGACTAGAGGTTTAAAATGCCTTGAAGGACGAGACGGTACATTGAAGTTCACTTCACTTAGAAGAAATGGGCTGGATAGTGAACCATTTAGCAATTTAATCATAAAAATAATTCCAAGCATTTCCCTCCGACTAGAACGTGTGTGTAGATTAATGAGTTTTAAACGATTCGTATAGAGTGGCAGATTGTACGAGGGATCCCAATGAAAATCTCTTAAGGCAAATAGTAAAAATTGTTTTTGAACTGATTCAAGGCGATCTACATGAACCTGGTAACGCGGGTTCCAAATTATAGAACCATATTCAAGTATCGGTCTGACTAATGTAGTGAAGAGGGCCTTAGTTACATAAGGGTCGCTAAATTCTTTAGACCATCGTTTAACGAATGCTAGGACACCTCTAGCCTTATTGACTGTTGTATTAATATGGCGGTTGAAACTGAGTTTATAGTCCATAGTAACCCTCAGGTCAACAAAATCATACACTTGCTCAAGACTATAATTTTGAATTGTATAGGAAGCCGGCTGAAAAATTCCACGCGAAAAACCCATGTGTTTACATTTTTTAAGGTTAAGTGGCATATAATTTAAATCGCACCAAGTAACTAGTGCATCTAGATCTGATTGTAGCTTATTTCTATCTTCAAATGACGCGAATGACATGAAAAGCTTTACGTCGTCGGCATACATTAACATTTTTGAAAATTTTATTATTGTAGAAATATCATTTATAAACAACAAGGACAGAATCGGGCCAAGATGGCTTCCTTGAGGAACCCCCGAAGAGACATAAATGACATCGGATACAAAATTTTTGAACATTACTCTTTGTGTCCTGTCACTAAGGTAAGAAGAGATCCACCGATTGAGACCCGGCTGGAAGCCCAACTGATCGAGTTTATGAATAAGTAATGAGTGACACACTTTGTCAAAAGCTTTGCTGAAATCCGTATAAATAACGTCGGTTTGCAGATTTTTTCTAAAGCCATTTGAGACATGACTGGTAAACTCAAGTAAATTCGTAACTGTGGACTTTCCCTTACTGAACCCGTGTTGGCAGTCAGCTATCAAAGTAGAGATCGGACCCGTAAGTTGATTTGTAACAATAGCTTCAAACAATTTTGGGATGGCAGAAAGCTTTGCGATGCCACGATAGTTCTCTATAGAAGACCTACTCCCGCTTTTATGCAGCGGTAGAAGAAACGATTCTTTCCACGCAGTTGGAAAAACACCACACTTTAGTGATAGATTGAACAAATTGGTAAGGGGTTGGTAAATATGGTTCGCACACTTTTTCAAGAAACATGTAGGAATCCTATCAGGACCATATTTAAAAGATTCTTTTAAGGTTTTAAGGTAAATTAGAACATCTTTGGCGCATATAATTGGTGAATTAATTGAATTTGTCCCGTGTAGCTTATAGGGATAGTTTTGAAAGTTTGAATTGGTGACAGCAGAATAGTTAGAAGTGAAAAATTGAGCAAAAAAATTTGCGATACATTGATTATCGCTAGATATAATGTCTTGATATTTCATGGCTGAGGGAAACCCTGATACTTTACGTTTAGAATTTACGAAACCATAAAATGACTTAGGATTGAGAATAATGTCTCTTTTCGTTTTAGAGATATAAGCTTTATAGCACTTCTTATTTAAATCTATGTACTTCTGACGTAGAATGGAATACAGTAGGTAATGTTTATTTAATCCGGATTTCTTATATAAATTAAATGATCGCGTTTTCCTATTTTTAAGAGCCTTAAGCTCTTTAGTAAACCAAGCTTGCGTAGGATGATCATAAGTTACTTTACGTTTAGGAATAAACTTCTCAAATAGGCAGTAAATAGTGTGATTGAAATGTGAGACGTTTAGATCGATATTACAACCAAATTCAGGCCAAGTTAATTTAGACAGTTCTTTATTTAATTTCTTGTAGTTTGCTTTGGAAAAGTTATAATCAAAGCTACTACATGAGTAGCATTGAGTGCCTTGGCCATTACTTATGGTTTCGTAGACTATTTCCATAGAAGGCTGGTAAAGGTATTCTGGTAAAACCAACGGATCACAACGATTTACAGAAAATTGGTTTATATCATTAACATACACTAAATCTAAGACTTTCCCAAACTTGTTAGCGGTAACATTTATTTGATTAAGGCAAAGATCGGAAATTCCATCTAAAAAGTCATTGAACCCCAGTTTGGACGGATTTGGAATAATGTTACCATCAGATATGTTCCACGATATATGAGGTAAATTAAAATCACCCAAAACAATAATTGAATCTGAAGCTTTAGTCATAAGGTTAACAGTTTTGAGCAGAGAGACATGTTGCATGTAGACTGAAAAATCTGATGCTGGAGGGATGTAGCAAACATATAAGTACAAAGAGACGTTGTCTAGTTGAAGGCGGATGCATTTGAACTCAATGTAATCGATGTTAGGAATATTAACCTCTTCTGAAGGGATGGAGGAAAGGAGTTGTGGCTCTGATGGTGGACTTTCAAACATTCCTAAGGACTTTTTTTGCCATCTTCTATTAATAATTACCAGTTTTTAATTGACCGCTTTTTTTCGGTTGGTTGTCAAATTACCCGCCGTTTAGTGTGAACCGACTTTTATGAAAGCGGCCCTAAATTACTCAACTATATATAATAAATTTCAGTACCAACCATTTCTCAAATATTTCGGCCTCTAGGCAGAGCTGGAAAAAATACGAACAGAGGATTTAATAACTTAAACTAATTTAAGGTTGTCGAATTTCGACCACGGGATATACTAGTATATATTATAAGTCAAACAATGTTGTTGGTATATGTCTATCAAATCAAAATTTTTTTATTGAAATATAGACCGAAACTGAAAGGAGTTGTGGCTCTGCTGGTGGAATTTCAAACATTCCTAAGAACTGTTTTTGCCATCTCCTATTAATAATTACCGGTCTTTAATGGACTGATTTTTTTCGGTTGGTTGTCAAATTACCCGCCGTTTAGTGTAAACCGACCTTTATGAAAGCGGCCCTAAATTACTTAAGTATGTATAATAAATTTCAGTAACAACCATTTTTCAAATATTTCAGCCTCTAGGCAGCGCTGGAAAAAATATGAACAGAGGATTTAATAACTTAAACTAATTTAAGGTGGTCGAATTTCGACCACGGGATATACTAGTATATATTATAAGTCAAACAATGTTGTTGGTATAGTCTATCAAATCCAAACTTTTTTATTGAAATATAGACCGAATCTGAAAGGAGTTGTGGCTCTGATGGTGGACTTTCAAACATTCCTAAGAACTGTTTTTGCCATCTCCTATTAATAATTACCGGTCTTTAATGGACCGATTTTTTCGGTTGATTTTAAAATTACCCGCCGTTTAGTGTGAACCGACTTTTATGAAAGCGGCCCTAAATTACTCAACTATACATAATAAATTTCAATAATAACATTTCTCACATATTTCGGCCTCTAGCCAGTGCTCGAAAAAATATGAACAGAGGATTTAATAACTTAAACTAATTTAAGGTGATCGAATTTCGACCACGGGATATACTAGTATATATTAAAGGGTGTTTTTTTTAGGGGTATAGAACTTCGAATTGAAATAAAACACAAGAAAATCGTTTTAAGGTCCATCAATTTGGCTTTATTGGAAGGATAATTTTATGCCATTAATGTTTAAATATGATTTCGGGCATGTGGCCGCCGCGGCTGGCTCGAATAAAGCCAATTCTACAGGTCCAATTTTCAACCACTTTTTCGAGCATATGGGGCCGTATGTCGGCAATAACGCCACGAATGTTGGCTTCCAATTCCCCTAACGTTTCTGGTTTGTTGGTGTAGACGAGCGACTTCACATATCCCCAAAGAAAATAGTCCAATGGTGTCAAATCACACGACCTTGGTGGCCAATTGACAGGTCCATTCCGCGAAATTATGCGCTCATCGAATGTTTCCTTCAATAAATCGATTGTGACGTGCGCTGTGTGGCATGTAGCGCCGTCTTGTTGGAACCACAACTCATCCACATTCATGCCATCCAATTCGGGAACAAAATAGTCGGTTATCATGGCTCTATACCGGTCTCCATTAACGGTAGCTGCCTCTCCAGCATTATTGCGGAAGAAGTATGGCCCAATGACTCCACCAGCCCATAGAGCACACCAAACAGTCAGTTTTTGTGGATGTAATGGCGTTTCAAGGGTCTCATGTGGATTCTCTTCACTCCAAATGCGGCAATTTTGCTTGTTGACGTAGCCATTCAACCAAAAATGAGCCTCATCACTGAACAAAATTTTGCGATGAAAATCAGCATCGACATCAATCTCATTTTCGGCCCATACACCAAAATCACGACGCATTGCATGGTCTCGCGGCTGTAATTCTTGCACAAGCTGGATCTTGTAAGGTCGCAAGCCAAGATCTTTGCGCAAAATCTTCCATAAAGTTGATGGACAAAGCTCCAATTGCTGTGCACGGTGGCGAATCGATTCATTCGGGTCCTCTTCAACACTTTGCTCTACAGCGGCAATTGTTTCTTCGGTGCGCACTGTTCGACGTCTCTGCGGATGCGTATTATCACATAGAGTAAACGTAGTGCGAAAACGATCCATGGTTAACCGAATTAATTGCTCTGATGGACGATTATGTCGACCATAAAATGGACGGAGCTCACGGTAAACTTCGCGAACTGAACCATTATTTTCGAAATAAATTTGCACGATTTGCAAGCGTTGTTCTTTTGTCAACCTGTTCATGATGAAATGGCAAACCAAACTGAACATAAATGACATTAGAGTTGCCAGATTTGACCACAAAATGCCAGTTTTATCTCTATTCGAAAAACAAACCTGTAAAAAAAACACCCTATATATATTATAAGTCTAACAATATTGTTGGTATATGTCCATCAAATCCAAAGTTTTTTATTGAAATATAGACCGAATCTGAAAGGAGTTGTGGCTCTGATGGTGGACTTTCAAACATTCCTAAGAACTGTTTTTGCCATCTCCTATTAATAATTACCGGTCTTTAATGGACCGATTTTTTCGGTTGATTTTAAAATTACCCGCCGTTTAGTGTGAACCGACTTTTATGAAAGCGGCCCTAAATTACTTAACTATATATAATAAATTTCAGTAACATACATTTCTCAAATATTTCGGCCTCTAGGCAGTGCTGGAAAAAGTATGAACAGAGGATTTAATAACTTAAACTAATTGAAGGTGGTCGAATTTCGACCACGGGATATACTAGTATATATTATTAGACTAACAGTGTTGTTGTTATATGTCCATCAAATCCAAATTTTTTTATTGAAATATAGACCGAATCTGAAAGGAGTTGTGACTCTGATGGTGGACGTTCAAACATTCCTAAGAACTGTTTTTGCCATCTCCTATTAATAATTACCGGTCTTTAATGGACCGATTTTTTTCGGTTGGTTGTCAAATTACCCGCCGTTTAGTGTGAACCGACTTTTATGAAATCGGCCCTAAATTACTCAACTATATATAACAAATTTCAGTAACAAAGATTTCTCAAATATTTCTGCCTCTAGGCAGAGCTGGAAAAAATATGAATAGAGGATTTAATAACTTGAACTAATTTAAGGTGGTCGAATTTCGACCACGGGATATACTAGTATATATTATAAGACTAACAGTGTTGTTGTTATATGTCCATCAAATAAAAAATTTTTTTTTTGAAATGTTGACCGAATCTGAAAGGAGTTGTGGCTCTGATGGTGGACTTTCAAACATTCCTAAGAACTGTTTTTTCCATTTCCTATTAATAATTACCGGTCTTTAATGGACTGATTTTTTTCGGTTGGTTGTCAAATTACCCGCCGTTTAGTGTAAACCGACTTTTATGAAAGCGGCAATAAATTACTTAACTATATATAATAAACTTCAGTAACATACATTTCTCAAATATTTCGGCCTCTAGGCAGTGCTGGAAAAAATATGAATAGAGGATTTAATAACTTAAACTAATTTAAGGAGGTCGAATTTCGACCACGGGATATACTAGTATATATTATTAGACTAACAGTGTTGTTGTTATATGTCCATCAAATCCAAATTTTTTTATTGAAATATAGACCGAATCTGAAAGGAGTGGTGGCTCTGATGGTCCTAAGAACTGTTTTTGCCATTTCCTATTAATAATTACCGGTCTTTAATGGACTGATTTTTTTCGGTTGGTTGTCAAATTACCCGCCGTTTAGTGTGAACCGACTTTTATGAAAGCGGCCCTAAATTACTCAACTATATATAATAAATTTCAGTACCAACCATTTTTCAAATATTACAGCCTCTAGGCAGTGCTGGAAAAAATATGAACAGAGGATTAAATAACTTAAACTAATTTAAGGTGGTCGAATTTCGACCACGGGATATACTAGTATATATTATAAGTCAAACAATGTTGTTGGTATAGTCTATCAAATCCAAACTTTTTTATTGAAATATAGACCGAATCTGAAAGGAGTTGTGGCTCTGATGGTGGACTTTCAAACATTCCTAAGAACTGTTTTTTCCATTTCCTATTAATAATTACCGGTCTTTAATGGACTGATTTTTTTCGGTTGGTTGTCAAATTACCCGCCGTTTAGTGTAAACCGACCTTTATGAAAGCGGCCCTAAATTACTTAACTATGTATAATAAATTTCAGTAACAACCATTTTTCAAATATTTCAGCCTCTAGGCAGTGCTGGAAAAAATATGAACAGAGGATTTAATAACTTAAACTAATTTAAGGTGGTCGAATTTCGACCACGGGATATACTAGTATATATTATAAGTCAAACAATGTTGTTGGTATAGTCTATCAAATCCAAACTTTTTTATTGAAATATAGACCGAATCTGAAAGGAGTTGTGGCTCTGATGGTGGACTTTCAAACATTCCTAAGAACTGTTTTTGCCATCTCCTATTAATAATTACCGGTCTTTAATGGACAGTTTTTTCGGTTGATTTTAAAATTACCCGCCGTTTAGTGTGAACCGACTTATATGAAAGCGGCCCTAAATTACTCAACTATACATAATAAATTTCAATAATAAACATTTCTCACATATTTCGGCCTCTAGCCAGTGCTGGAAAAAATATGAACAGAGGATTTAATAACTTAAACTAATTTAAGGTGATCGAATTTCGACCACGGGATATACTAGTATATGTATATACTATAAGTCTAACAATATTGTTGGTATATGTCCATCAAATCCAAATTTTTTTATTGAAATATGGACCGAAACTGAAAGGAGTGGTGGCTCTGATGGTGGACTTTCAAACATTCCTACAAACTGTTTTTGCCATCTTCTATTCATAATTACCGGGTTTTAATGGACCGATTTTTTTCGGTTGGTTGTCAAATTACCCGCCGTTTAGTGTGAACCGACTTTTATGAAAGCGGCCCTAAATTACTTAACTATATATAATAAATTTAGGTAGCAACCATTTTGCAAATATTTCAGCCTCTAGGCAGTGCTGGAAAAAGTATGAACAGAGGATTTAATAACTTAAACTAATTGAAGGTGGTCGAATTTCGACCACGGGATATACTAGTATATATTATAAGTCAAACAATGTTGTTGGTATATGTCTATCAAATTCAAATTTTTTTATTGAAATATAGACCGAATCTGAAAGGAGTTGTGGCTCTGCTGGTGGACTTTCAAACATTCCTAAGAACTGTTTTTGCCATCTCCTATTAATAATTACCGGTCTTTAATGGACCGATTTTTTCGGTTGATTTTAAAATTACCCGCCGTTTAGTGTGAACCGACTTTTATGAAAGCGGCCCTAAATTACTTAACTATATATAATAAATTTCAGTAACATACATTTCTCAAATATTTCGGCCTTTAGGCAGTGCTGGAAAAAATATGAATTGAGGATTTAATAACTTAAACTAATTTAAGGTGGTCGAATTTCGACCACGGGATATACTAGTATATATTATTAGACTAACAGTGTTGTTGTTATATCTCCTTCAAATCCAAATTTTTTTATTGAAATATAGACCGAATCTGAAAGGAGTGGTGGCTCTGATGGTCCTAAGAACTGTTTTTGCCATTTCCTATTAATAATTACCGGTCTTTAATGGACTGATTTTTTTCGGTTGGTTGTCAAATTACCCGCCGTTTAGTGTGAACCGACTTTTATGAAAGCGGCCCTAAATTACTCAACTATATATAATAAATTTCAGTACCAACCATTTTTCAAATATTACAGCCTCTAGGCAGTGCTGGAAAAAATACGAACAGAGGATTTAATAACTTAAACTAATTTAAGGTGGTCGAATTTCGACCACAGGATATACTAGTATATATTATAAGTCTAACAATGTTGTTGGTATATGTCCATCAAATCAAAATTTTTATATTGAAATATAGACCGAATCTGAAAGGAGTTGTGGCTCTGATGGTGGACGTTCAAACATTCCTAAGAACTGTTTTTGCCATCTCCTATTAATAATTACCGGTCTTTAATGGACCGATTTTTTTCGGTTGGTTGTCAAATTACCCGCCGTTTAGTGTGAACCGACTTTTATGAAATCGGCCCTAAATTACTCAACTATATAGAATAAATTTCAGTAACAAAGATTTCTCAAATATTTCGGCCTCTAGGCAGAGCTGGAAAAAATATGAATAGAGGATTTAATAACTTAAACTAATTTAAGGTGGTCGAATTTCGACCACGGGATATACTAGTATATATTATAAGACTAACAGTGTTGTTGTTATATGTCCATCAAATCCAATTTTTTTTTTTGAAATGTTGACCGAATCTGAAAGGAGTTGTGGCTCTGATGGTGGACTTTCAAACATTCCTAAGAACTGTTTTTGCCATCTCCTCTTAATAATTACCGGTCTTTAATGGACCGATTTTTTTCGGTTGGTTGTCAAATTACCCGCCGTTTAGTGTGAACCGACTTTTATGAAATCGGCCCTAAATTACTCAACTATATATAATAAATTTCGGTAACAACCATTTTGCAAATATTTCAGCCTCTAGGCAGTGCTGGAAAAAGTATGAACAGAGGATTTAATAACTTAAACTAATTGAAGGTGGTCGAATTTCGACCACGGGATATACTAGTATATATTATAAGTCAAACAATGTTGTTGGTATATGTCCATCAAATCAAAATTTTTATATTGAAATATAGACCGAATCTGAAAGGAGTTGTGGCTCTGATGGTGGACGTTCAAACATTCCTAAGAACTGTTTTTGCCATCTCCTATTTATAATTACCGGTCTTTAATGGACCGATTTTTTTCGGTTGGTTGTCAAATTACCCGCCGTTTAGTGTGAACCGACTTTTATGAAATCGGCCCTAAATTACTCAACTACGAGTATATATAATAAATTTCAGTAACAAAGATTTCTCAAATATTTCGGCCTCTAGGCGGAGCTGGAAAAAATATGAATAGAGGATTTAATAACTTAAACTAATTTAAGGTGGTCGAATTTCGACCACGGGATATACTAGTATATATTATAATACTAACAGTGTTGTTGTAATATGTCCATCAAATCCAAATTTTTTTTTTGAAATGTTGACCGAATCTGAAAGGAGTTGTGGCTCTGATGGTGGACTTTCAAACATTCCTAAGAACTGTTTTTTCCATTTCCTATTAATAATTACCGGTCTTTAATGGACCGATTTTTTTCGGTTGGTTGTCAAATTACCCGCCGTTTAGTGTAAACCGACCTTTATGAAAGCGGCCCTAAATTACTTAGCTATGTATAATAAATTTCAGTAACAACCATTTTTCAAATATTTCAGCCTCTAGGCAGGGCTGGAAAAAATATGAACAGAGGATTTAATAACTTAAACTAATTTAAGGTGGTCGAATTTCGACCACGGGATATACTAGTATATATTATTAGACTAACAGTGTTGTTGTTATATGTCCATCAAATCCAAATTTTTTTATTGAAATATAGACCGAATCTGAAAGGAGTGGTGGCTCTGATGGTGGACGTTCAAACATTCCTAAGAACTGTTTTTGCCATCTCCTATTAATAATTACCGGTCTTTAATGGACCGATTTTTTTCGGTTGGTTGTCAAATTACCCGCCGTTTAGTGTGAACCGACTTTTATGAAATCGGCCCTAAATTACTCAACTATATATAACAAATTTCAGTACAAAAGATTTCTCAAATATTTCGGCCTCTAGGCAGAGCTGGAAAAAATATGAATAGAGGATTTAATAACTTAAACTAATTTAAGGTGGTCGAATTTCGACCACGGGATATACTAGTATATATTATAAGACTAACAGTGTTGTTGTTAAATGTCCATCAAATCCAAATTTTTTTTTTGAAATGTTGACCGAATCTGAAAGGAGTTGTGGCTCTGATGGTGGACTTTCAAACATTCCTAAGAACTGTTTTTTCCATTTCCTATTAATAATTACCGGTCTTTATTGGACTGATTTTTTTCGGTTGGTTGTCAAATTACCCGCCGTTTAGTGTAAACCGACTTTTATGAAAGCGGCCCTAAATTACTTAACTATATATAATAAATTTCAGTAACATACATTTCTCAAATATTTCGGCCTCTAGGCAGTGCTGGAAAAAATATGAATAGAGGATTTAATAACTTAAACTAATTTAAGGTGGTCGAATTTTGACCACGGGATATACTAGTATATATTATTAGACTAACAGTGTTGTTGTTATATGTCCATCAAATCCAAATTTTTTTATTGAAATATAGACCGAATCTGAAAGGAGTGGTGGCTCTGATGGTCCTAAGAACTGTTTTTGCCATTTCCTATTAATAATTACCGGTCTTTAATGGACTGATTTTTTTCGGTTGGTTGTCAAATTACCCGCCGTTTAGTGTGAACCGACTTTTATGAAAGCGGCCCTAAATTACTCAACTATATATAATAAATTTCAGTACCAACCATTTTTCAAATATTACAGCCTCTAGGCAGTGCTGGAAAAAATATGAACAGAGGATTTAATAACTTAAACTAATTTAAGGTGGTCGAATTTCGACCACGGGATATACTAGTATATATTATAAGTCAAACAATGTTGTTGGTATAGTCTATCAAATCCAAACTTTTTTATTGAAATATAGACCGAATCTGAAAGGAGTTGTGGCTCTGATGGTGGACTTTCAAACATTCCTAAGAACTGTTTTTTCCATTTCCTATTAATAATTACCGGTCTTTAATGGACTGATTTTTTTCGGTTGGTTGTCAAATTACCCGCCGTTTAGTGTAAACCGACCTTTATGAAAGCGGCCCTAAATTACTTAACTATGTATAATAAATTTCAGTAACAACCATATTTCAAATATTTCAGCCTCTAGGCAGGGCTGGAAAAAATATGAACAGAGGATTTAATAACTTAAACTAATTTAAGGTGGTCGAATTTCGACCACGGGATACACTAGTATATATTATTAGACTAACAGTGTTGTTGTTATATGTCCATCAAATCCAAATTTTTTTATTGAAATATAGACCGAATCTGAAAGGAATTGTGGCTCTGATGGTGGACGTTCAAACATTCCTAAGAACTGTTTTTGCCATCTCCTATTAATAATTACCGGTCTTTAATGGACCGATTTTTTTCGGTTGGTTGTCAAATTACCCGCCGTTTAGTGTGAACCGACTTTTATGAAATCGGCCCTAAATTACTCAACTATATATAACAAATTTCAGTAACAAAGATTTCTCAAATATTTCGGCCTCTAGGCAGAGCTGGAAAAAATATGAATAGAGGATTTAATAACTTAAACTAATTTAAGGTGGTCGAATTTCGACCACGGGAGAGACTAGTATATATTATTAGACTAACAGTGTTGTTGTTATATGTCCATCAAATCCAAATTTTTTTTTTGAAAGGTTGACCGAATCTGAAAGGAGTTGTGGCTCTGATGGTGGACTTTCAAACGTTCCTAAGAACTGTTTTTTCCATTTCCTATTAATAATTACCGGTCTTTAATGGACTGATTTTTGGTTGGTTGTCAAATTACCCGCCGTTTAGTGTAAACCGACTTTTATGAAAGCGGCCCTAAATTACTTAACTATATATAATAAATTTCAGTAACATACATTTCTCAAATATTTCGGCCTCTAGGCAGTGCTGGAAAAAATATGAATAGAGGATTTAATAACTTAAACTAATTTAAGGTGGTCGAATTTCGACCACGGGATAGACTAGTATATATTATTAGACTAACAGTGTTGTTGTTATATGTCCATCAAATCCAAATTTTTTTATTGAAATATAGACCGAATCTGAAAGGAGTGGTGGCTCTGATGGTCCTAAGAACTGTTTTTGCCATTTCCTATTAATAATTACCGGTCTTTAATGGACTGATTTTTTTCGGTTGGTTGTCAAATTACCCGCCGTTTAGTGTGAACCGACTTTTATGAAAGCGGCCCTAAATTACTCAACTATATATAATAAATTTCAGTACCAACCATTTTTCAAATATTACAGCCTCTAGGCAGTGCTGGAAAAAATATGAACAGAGGATTTAATAACTTAAACTAATTTAAGGTGGTCGAATTTCGACCACGGGATATACTAGTATATATTATAAGTCAAACAATGTTGTTGGTATAGTCTATCAAATCCAAACTTTTTTATTGAAATATAGACCGAATCTGAAAGGAGTTGTGGCTCTGATGGTGGACTTTCAAACATTCCTAAGAACTGTTTTTGCCATCTCCTATTAATAATTACCGGTCTTTAATGGACCGATTTTTTCGGTTGATTTTAAAATTACCCGCCGTTTAGTGTGAACCGACTTATATGAAAGCGGCCCTAAATTACTCAACTATACATAATAAATTTCAATAATAAACATTTCTCACATATTTCGGCCTCTAGCCAGTGCTGGAAAAAATATGAACAGAGGATTTAATAACTTAAACTAATTTAAGGTGATCGAATTTCGACCACGGGATATACTAGTATATGTATATACTATAAGTCTAACAATATTGTTGGTATATGTCCATCAAATCCAAATTTTTTTATTGAAATATGGACCGAAACTGAAAGGAGTGGTGGCTCTGATGGTGGACTTTCAAACATTCCTACGAACTGTTTTTGCCATCTTCTATTCATAATTACCGGGTTTTAATGGACCGATTTTTTTCGGTTGGTTGTCAAATTACCCGCCGTTTAGTGTGAACCGACTTTTATGAAAGCGGCCCTAAATTACTTAACTATATATAATAAATTTCGGTAACAACCATTTTGCAAATATTTCAGCCTCTAGGCAGTGCTGGAAAAAGTATGAACAGAGGATTTAATAACTTAAACTAATTGAAGGTGGTCGAATTTCGACCACGGGATATACTAGTATATATTATAAGTCAAACAATGTTGTTGGTATATGTCTATCAAATCCAAATTTTTTTATTGAAATATAGACCGAATCTGAAAGGAGTTGTGGCTCTGCTGGTGGACTTTCAAACATTCCTAAGAACTGTTTTTGCCATCTCTTATTAATAATTACCGGTCTTTAATGGACCGACTTTTTTCGGTTGGTTGTCAAATTACCCGCCGTTTAGTGTGAACCGACTTTTATGAAAGCGGCCCTAAATTACTTAACTATATATAATAAATTTCAGTAACATACATTTCTCAAATATTTCGGCCTTTAGGCAGTGCTGGAAAAAATATGAATTGAGGATTTAATAACTTAAACTAATTTAAGGTGGTCGAATTTCGACCACGGGATATACTAGTATATATTATAAGTCAAACAATGTTGTTGGTATAGTCTATCAAATCCAAATTTTTTTATTGAAATATGGACCGAAACTGAAAGGAGTGGTGGCTCTGATGGTGGACTTTCAAACATTCCTACGAACTGTTTTTGCCATCTTCTATTCATAATTACCGGGTTTTAATGGACCGATTTTTTTCGGTTGGTTGTCAAATTACCCGCCGTTTAGTGTGAACCGACTTTTATGAAAGCGGCCCTAAATTACTTAACTATATATAATAAATTTCGGTAACAACCATTTTGCAAATATTTCAGCCTCTAGGCAGTGCTGGAAAAAGTATGAACAGAGGATTTAATAACTTAAACTAATTGAAGGTGGTCGAATTTCGACCACGGGATATACTAGTATATATTATAAGTCAAACAATGTTGTTGGTATATGTCTATCAAATCCAAACTTTTTTATTGAAATATAGACCGAATCTGAAAGGAGTTGTGGCTCTGATGGTGGACTTTCAAACATTCCTAAGAACTGTTTTTTCCATTTCCTATTAATAATTACCGGTCTTTAATGGACTAATTTTTTTCGGTTGGTTGTCAAATTACCCGCCGTTTAGTGTAAACCGACCTTTATGAAAGCGGCCCTAAATTACTTAACTATGTATAATAAATTTCAGTAACAACCATTTTTCAAATATTTCAGCCTCTAGGCAGGGCTGGAAAAAATATGAACAGAGGATTTAATAACTTAAACTAATTTAAGGTGGTCGAATTTCGACCACGGGATATACTAGTATATATTATTAGACTAACAGTGTTGTTGTTATATGTCCATCAAATCCAAATTTTTTTTTTGAAATGTTGACCGAATCTGAAAGGAGTTGTGGCTCTGATGGTGGACTTTCAAACATTCCTAAGAACTGTTTTTTCCATTTCCTATTAATAATTACCGGTCTTTAATGGACGGATTTTTTTCGGTTGGTTGTCAAATTACCCGCCGTTTAGTGTAAACCGACCTTTATGAAAGCGGCCCTAAATTACTTAACTATGTATAATAAATTTCAGTAACAACCATTTTTCAAATATTTCAGCCTCTAGGCAGAGCTGGAAAAAATATGAATAGAGGATTTAATAACTTAAACTAATTTAAGGTGGTCGAATTTCGACCACGGGATATACTAGTATATATTATAAGACTAACAGTGTTGTTGTTATATGTCCATCAAATCCAAATTTTTTTTTTGAAATGTTGACCGAATCTGAAAGGAGTTGTGGCTCTGATGGTGGACTTTCAAACATTCCTAAGAACTGTTTTTTCCATTTCCTATTAATAATTACCGGTCTTTAATGGACTGATTTTTTTCGGTTGGTTGTCAAATTACCCGCCGTTTAGTGTAAACCGACTTTTATGAAAGCGGCCCTAAATTACTTAACTATATATAATAAATTTCAGTAACATACATTTCTCAAATATTTCGGCCTCTAGGCAGTGCTGGAAAAAATATGAATAGAGGATTTAATAACTTAAACTAATTTAAGGTGGTCGAATTTTGACCACGGGATATACTAGTATATATTATTAGACTAACAGTGTTGTTGTTATATGTCCATCAAATCCAAATTTTTTTTTTGAAAGGTTGACCGAATCTGAAAGGAGTTGTGGCTCTGATGGTGGACTTTCAAACGTTCCTAAGAACTGTTTTTTCCATTTCCTATTAATAATTACCGGTCTTTAATGGACTGATTTTTGGTTGGTTGTCAAATTACCCGCCGTTTAGTGTAAACCGACTTTTATGAAAGCGGCCCTAAATTACTTAACTATATATAATAAATTTCAGTAACATACATTTCTCAAATATTTCGGCCTCTAGGCAGTGCTGGAAAAAATATGAATAGAGGATTTAATAACTTAAACTAATTTAAGGTGGTCGAATTTCGACCACGGGATAGACTAGTATATATTATTAGACTAACAGTGTTGTTGTTATATGTCCATCAAATCCAAATTTTTTTATTGAAATATAGACCGAATCTGAAAGGAGTGGTGGCTCTGATGGTCCTAAGAACTGTTTTTGCCATTTCCTATTAATAATTACCGGTCTTTAATGGACTGATTTTTTTCGGTTGGTTGTCAAATTACCCGCCGTTTAGTGTGAACCGACTTTTATGAAAGCGGCCCTAAATTACTCAACTATATATAATAAATTTCAGTACCAACCATTTTTCAAATATTACAGCCTCTAGGCAGTGCTGGAAAAAATATGAACAGAGGATTTAATAACTTAAACTAATTTAAGGTGGTCGAATTTCGACCACGGGATATACTAGTATATATTATAAGTCAAACAATGTTGTTGGTATAGTCTATCAAATCCAAACTTTTTTATTGAAATATAGACCGAATCTGAAAGGAGTTGTGGCTCTGATGGTGGACTTTCAAACATTCCTAAGAACTGTTTTTGCCATCTCCTATTAATAATTACCGGTCTTTAATGGACCGATTTTTTCGGTTGATTTTAAAATTACCCGCCGTTTTTTGTGAACCGACTTATATGAAAGCGGCCCTAAATTACTCAACTATACATAATAAATTTCAATAATAAACATTTCTCACATATTTCGGCCTCTAGCCAGTGCTGGAAAAAATATGAACAGAGGATTTAATAACTTAAACTAATTTAAGGTGATCGAATTTCGACCACGGGATATACTAGTATATGTATATACTATAAGTCTAACAATATTGTTGGTATATGTCCATCAAATCCAAATTTTTTTATTGAAATATGGACCGAAACTGAAAGGAGTGGTGGCTCTGATGGTGGACTTTCAAACATTCCTACGAACTGTTTTTGCCATCTTCTATTCATAATTACCGGGTTTTAATGGACCGTTTTTTTTTGGTTGGTTGTCAAATTACCCGCCGTTTAGTGTGAACCGACTTTTATGAAAGCGGCCCTGAATTACTTAACTATATATAATAAATTTCGGTAACAACCATTTTGCAAATATTTCAGCCTCTAGGCAGTGCTGGAAAAAGTATGAACAGAGGATTTAATAACTTAAACTAATTGAAGGTGGTCGAATTTCGACCACGGGATATACTAGTATATATTATAAGTCAAACAATGTTGTTGGTATATGTCTATCAAATCCAAATTTTTTTATTGAAATATAGACCGAATCTGAAAGGAGTTGTGGCTCTGCTGGTGGACTTTCAAACATTCCTAAGAACTGTTTTTGCCATCTCTTATTAATAATTACCGGTCTTTAATGGACCGACTTTTTTCGGTTGGTTGTCAAATTACCCGCCGTTTAGTGTGAACCGACTTTTATGAAAGCGGCCCTAAATTACTTAACTATATATAATAAATTTCAGTAACATACATTTCTCAAATATTTCGGCCTTTAGGCAGTGCTGGAAAAAATATGAATTGAGGATTTAATAACTTAAACTAATTTAAGGTGGTCGAATTTCGACCACGGGATATACTAGTATATATTATAAGTCAAACAATGTTGTTGGTATAGTCTATCAAATCCAAACTTTTTTATTGAAATATAGACCGAATCTGAAAGGAGTTGTGGCTCTGATGGTGGACTTTCAAACATTCCTAAGAACTGTTTTTTCCATTTCCTATTAATAATTACCGGTCTTTAATGGACTAATTTTTTTCGGTTGGTTGTCAAATTACCCGCCGTTTAGTGTAAACCGACCTTTATGAAAGCGGCCCTAAATTACTTAACTATGTATAATAAATTTCAGTAACAACCATTTTTCAAATATTTCAGCCTCTAGGCAGGGCTGGAAAAAATATGAACAGAGGATTTAATAACTTAAACTAATTTAAGGTGGTCGAATTTCGACCACGGGATATACTAGTATATATTATTAGACTAACAGTGTTGTTGTTATATGTCCATCAAATCCAAATTTTTTTTTTGAAATGTTGACCGAATCTGAAAGGAGTTGTGGCTCTGATGGTGGACTTTCAAACATTCCTAAGAACTGTTTTTTCCATTTCCTATTAATAATTACCGGTCTTTAATGGACTGATTTTTTTCGGTTGGTTGTCAAATTACCCGCCGTTTAGTGTAAACCGACCTTTATGAAAGCGGCCCTAAATTACTTAATTTAAATTTTTTTATTGAAATATAGACCGAATCTGAAAGGAGTTATGGCTCTGATGGTGGACGTTCAAACATTCCTAAGAACTGTTTTTGCCATCTCCTATTAATAATTACCGGTCTTTAATGGACCGATTTTTTTCGGTTGGTTGTCAAATTACCCGCCGTTTAGTTTGAACCGACTTTTATGAAATCGGCCCTAAATTACTCAACTATATATAACAAATTTCAGTAACAAAGATTTCTCAAATATTTCGGCCTCTAGGCAGAGCTGGAAAAAATATGAATAGAGGATTTAATAACTTAAACTAATTTAAGGTGGTCGAATTTCGACCACGGGATAGACTAGTATATATTATTAGACTAACAGTGTTGTTGTTATATGTCCATCAAATCCAAATTTTTTTTTTGAAATGTTGACCGAATCTGAAAGGAGTTGTGGCTCTGATGGTGGACTTTCAAACATTCCTAAGAACTGTTTTTTCCATTTCCTATTAATAATTACCGGTCTTTAATGGACTGATTTTTTTCGGTTGGTTGTCAAATTACCCGCCGTTTAGTGTAAACCGACTTTTATGAAAGCGGCCCTAAATTACTTAACTATATATAATAAATTTCAGTAACATACATTTCTCAAATATTTCGGCCTCTAGGCAGTGCTGGAAAAAATATGAATAGAGGATTTAATAACTTAAACTAATTTAAGGTGGTCGAATTTTGACCACGGGATATACTAGTATATATTATTAGACTAACAGTGTTGTTGTTATATGTCCATCAAATCCAAATTTTTTATTGAAATATAGACCGAATCTGAAAGGAGTGGTGGCTCTGATGGTCCTAAGAACTGTTTTTGCCATTTCCTATTAATAATTACCGGTCTTTAATGGACTGATTTTTTTCGGTTGGTTGTCAAACTACCCGCCGTTTAGTGTGAACCGACTTTTATGAAAGCGGCCCTAAATTACTTAACTATGTATAATAAATTTCAGTAACAACCATATTTCAAATATTTCAGCCTCTAGGCAGGGCTGGAAAAAATATGAACAGAGGATTTAATAACTTAAACTAATTTAAGGTGGTCGAATTTCGACCACGGGATAGACTAGTATATATTATTAGACTAACAGTGTTGTTGTTATATGTCCATCAAATCCAAATTTTTTTATTGAAATATAGACCGAATCTGAAAGGAGTGGTGGCTCTGATGGTCCTAAGAACTGTTTTTGCCATTTCCTATTAATAGTTACCGGTCTTTAATGGACCGATTTTTTTCGGTTGGTTGTCAAATTACCCGCCGTTTAGTGTGAACCGACTTTTATGAAAGCGGCCCTAAATTACTTAACTATATATAATAAATTTCAGTAACATACATTTCTCAAATATTTCGGCCTCTAGGCAGTGCTGGAAAAAATATGAATAGAGGATTTAATAACTTAAACTAATTTAAGGTGGTCGAATTTCGACCACAGGATATACTAGTATATATTATAAGTCTAACAATGTTGTTGGTATATGTCCATCAAATCAAAATTTCTATATTGAAATATAGACCGAATCTGAAAGGAGTTGTGGCTCTGATGGTGGACGTTCAAACATTCCTAAGAACTGTTTTTGCCATCTCCTATTAATAATTACCGGTCTTTAATGGACCGATTTTTTTCGGTTGGTTGTCAAATTACCCGCCGTTTAGTGTGAACCGACTTTTATGAAATCGGCCCTAAATTACTCAACTATATATAATAAATTTCAGTAACAAAGATTTCTCAAATATTTCGGCCTCTAGGCAGTGCTGGAAAAAATATGAATAGAGGATTTAATAACTTAAACTAATTTAAGGTGGTCGAATTTCGACCACGGGATATACTAGTATATATTATAAGACTAACAGTGTTGTTGTTATATGTCCATCAAATCCAAATTTTTTTTTTGAAATGTTGACCGAATCTGAAAGGAGTGGTGGCTCTGATGGTCCTAAGAACTGTTTTTGCCATTTCCTATTAATAATTACCGGTCTTTAATGGACTGATTTTTTTCGGTTGGTTGTCAAATTACCCGCCGTTTAGTGTGAACCGACTTTTATGAACGCGGCCCTAAATTACTTAACTATGTATAATAAATTTCAGTAACAACCATATTTCAAATATTTCAGCCTCTAGGCAGGGCTGGAAAAAATATGAACAGAGGATTTAATAACTTAAACTAATTTAAAGTGGTCGAATTTCGACCACGGGATATAATAGTATATATTATTAGACTAACAGTGTTGTTGTTATATGTCCATCAAATCCAAATTTTTTTATTGAAATATAGACCGAATCTGAAAGGAGTTGTGGCTCTGATGGTGGACTTTCAAACATTCCTAAGAACTGTTTTTTCCATTTCCTATTAATAATTACCGGTCTTTAATGGACTGATTTTTTTCGGTTGGTTGTCAAATTACCCGCCGTTTAGTGTAAACCGACCTTTATGAAAGCGGCCCTAAATTACTTAACTATGTATAATAAATTTCAGTAACAACCATTTTTCAAATATTTCAGCCTCTAGGCAGGGCTGGAAAAAATATGAACAGAGGATTTAATAACTTAAACTAATTTAAGGTGGTCGAATTTCGACCACGGGATATACTAGTATATATTATAAGTCAAACAATGTTGTTGGTATAGTCTATCAAATCCAAACTTTTTTATTGAAATATAGACCGAATCTGAAAGGAGTTGTGGCTCTGATGGTGGACTTTCAAACATTCCTAAGAACTGTTTTTTCCATTTCCTATTAATAATTACCGGTCTTTAATGGACTAATTTTTTTCGGTTGGTTGTCAAATTACCCGCCGTTTAGTGTAAACCGACCTTTATGAAAGCGGCAATAAATTACTTAACTATGTATAATAAATTTCAGTAACAACCATATTTCAAATATTTCAGCCTCTAGGCAGGGCTGGAAAAAATATGAATTGAGGATTTAATAACTTAAACTAATTTAAGGTGGTCGAATTTCGACCACGGGATATACTAGTATATATTATTAGACTAACAGTGTTGTTGTTATATGTCCATCAAATCCAAATTTTTTTATTGAAATATAGACCGAATCTGAAAGGAGTGGTGGCTCTGATGGTCCTAAGAACTGTTTTTGCCATTTCCTATTAATAATTACCGGTCTTTAATGGACTGATTTTTTTCGGTTGGTTGTCAAACTACCCGCCGTTTAGTGTGAACCGACTTTTATGAAAGCGGCCCTAAATTACTTAACTATGTATAATAAATTTCAGTAACAACCATATTTCAAATATTTCAGCCTCTAGGCAGGGCTGGAAAAAATATGAATTGAGGATTTAATAACTTAAACTAATTTAAGGTGGTCGAATTTCGACCACGGGATATACTAGTATATATTATAAGTCAAACAATGTTGTTGGTATATGTCTATCAAATCCAAATTTTTTTATTGAAATATAGACCGAATCTGAAAGGAGTTGTGGCTCTGATGGTGGACTTTCAAACATTCCTAAGAACTGTTTTTTCCATTTCCTATTAATAATTACCGGTCTTTAATGGACTGATTTTTTTCGGTTGGTTGTCAAATTACCCGCCGTTTAGTGTAAACCGACTTTTATGAAAGCGGCCCTAAATTACTTAACTATATATAATAAATTTCAGTAACATACATTTCTCAAATATTTCGGCCTCTAGGCAGTGCTGGAAAAAATATGAATAGAGGATTTAATAACTTAAACTAATTTAAGGTGGTCGAATTTTGACCACGGGATATACTAGTATATATTATTAGACTAACAGTGTTGTTGTTATATGTCCATCAAATCCAAATTTTTTTTTTGAAAGGTTGACCGAATCTGAAAGGAGTTGTGGCTCTGATGGTGGACTTTCAAACGTTCCTAAGAACTGTTTTTTCCATTTCCTATTAATAATTACCGGTCTTTAATGGACTGATTTTTGGTTGGTTGTCAAATTACCCGCCGTTTAGTGTAAACCGACTTTTATGAAAGCGGCCCTAAATTACTTAACTATATATAATAAATTTCAGTAACATACATTTCTCAAATATTTCGGCCTCTAGGCAGTGCTGGAAAAAATATGAATAGAGGATTTAATAACTTAAACTAATTTAAGGTGGTCGAATTTCGACCACGGGATAGACTAGTATATATTATTAGACTAACAGTGTTGTTGTTATATGTCCATCAAATCCAAATTTTTTTATTGAAATATAGACCGAATCTGAAAGGAGTGGTGGCTCTGATGGTCCTAAGAACTGTTTTTGCCATTTCCTATTAATAATTACCGGTCTTTAATGGACTGATTTTTTTCGGTTGGTTGTCAAATTACCCGCCGTTTAGTGTGAACCGACTTTTATGAAAGCGGCCCTAAATTACTCAACTATATATAATAAATTTCAGTACCAACCATTTTTCAAATATTACAGCCTCTAGGCAGTGCTGGAAAAAATATGAACAGAGGATTTAATAACTTAAACTAATTTAAGGTGGTCGAATTTCGACCACGGGATATACTAGTATATATTATAAGTCAAACAATGTTGTTGGTATAGTCTATCAAATCCAAACTTTTTTATTGAAATATAGACCGAATCTGAAAGGAGTTGTGGCTCTGATGGTGGACTTTCAAACATTCCTAAGAACTGTTTTTGCCATCTCCTATTAATAATTACCGGTCTTTAATGGACCGATTTTTTCGGTTGATTTTAAAATTACCCGCCGTTTTTTGTGAACCGACTTATATGAAAGCGGCCCTAAATTACTCAACTATACATAATAAATTTCAATAATAAACATTTCTCACATATTTCGGCCTCTAGCCAGTGCTGGAAAAAATATGAACAGAGGATTTAATAACTTAAACTAATTTAAGGTGATCGAATTTCGACCACGGGATATACTAGTATATGTATATACTATAAGTCTAACAATATTGTTGGTATATGTCCATCAAATCCAAATTTTTTTATTGAAATATGGACCGAAACTGAAAGGAGTGGTGGCTCTGATGGTGGACTTTCAAACATTCCTACGAACTGTTTTTGCCATCTTCTATTCATAATTACCGGGTTTTAATGGACCGTTTTTTTTTGGTTGGTTGTCAAATTACCCGCCGTTTAGTGTGAACCGACTTTTATGAAAGCGGCCCTGAATTACTTAACTATATATAATAAATTTCGGTAACAACCATTTTGCAAATATTTCAGCCTCTAGGCAGTGCTGGAAAAAGTATGAACAGAGGATTTAATAACTTAAACTAATTGAAGGTGGTCGAATTTCGACCACGGGATATACTAGTATATATTATAAGTCAAACAATGTTGTTGGTATATGTCTATCAAATCCAAATTTTTTTATTGAAATATAGACCGAATCTGAAAGGAGTTGTGGCTCTGCTGGTGGACTTTCAAACATTCCTAAGAACTGTTTTTGCCATCTCTTATTAATAATTACCGGTCTTTAATGGACCGACTTTTTTCGGTTGGTTGTCAAATTACCCGCCGTTTAGTGTGAACCGACTTTTATGAAAGCGGCCCTAAATTACTTAACTATATATAATAAATTTCAGTAACATACATTTCTCAAATATTTCGGCCTTTAGGCAGTGCTGGAAAAAATATGAATTGAGGATTTAATAACTTAAACTAATTTAAGGTGGTCGAATTTCGACCACGGGATATACTAGTATATATTATAAGTCAAACAATGTTGTTGGTATAGTCTATCAAATCCAAACTTTTTTATTGAAATATAGACCGAATCTGAAAGGAGTTGTGGCTCTGATGGTGGACTTTCAAACATTCCTAAGAACTGTTTTTTCCATTTCCTATTAATAATTACCGGTCTTTAATGGACTAATTTTTTTCGGTTGGTTGTCAAATTACCCGCCGTTTAGTGTAAACCGACCTTTATGAAAGCGGCCCTAAATTACTTAACTATGTATAATAAATTTCAGTAACAACCATTTTTCAAATATTTCAGCCTCTAGGCAGGGCTGGAAAAAATATGAACAGAGGATTTAATAACTTAAACTAATTTAAGGTGGTCGAATTTCGACCACGGGATATACTAGTATATATTATTAGACTAACAGTGTTGTTGTTATATGTCCATCAAATCCAAATTTTTTTTTTGAAATGTTGACCGAATCTGAAAGGAGTTGTGGCTCTGATGGTGGACTTTCAAACATTCCTAAGAACTGTTTTTTCCATTTCCTATTAATAATTACCGGTCTTTAATGGACTGATTTTTTTCGGTTGGTTGTCAAATTACCCGCCGTTTAGTGTAAACCGACCTTTATGAAAGCGGCCCTAAATTACTTAATTTAAATTTTTTTATTGAAATATAGACCGAATCTGAAAGGAGTTATGGCTCTGATGGTGGACGTTCAAACATTCCTAAGAACTGTTTTTGCCATCTCCTATTAATAATTACCGGTCTTTAATGGACCGATTTTTTTCGGTTGGTTGTCAAATTACCCGCCGTTTAGTTTGAACCGACTTTTATGAAATCGGCCCTAAATTACTCAACTATATATAACAAATTTCAGTAACAAAGATTTCTCAAATATTTCGGCCTCTAGGCAGAGCTGGAAAAAATATGAATAGAGGATTTAATAACTTAAACTAATTTAAGGTGGTCGAATTTCGACCACGGGATAGACTAGTATATATTATTAGACTAACAGTGTTGTTGTTATATGTCCATCAAATCCAAATTTTTTTTTTGAAATGTTGACCGAATCTGAAAGGAGTTGTGGCTCTGATGGTGGACTTTCAAACATTCCTAAGAACTGTTTTTTCCATTTCCTATTAATAATTACCGGTCTTTAATGGACTGATTTTTTTCGGTTGGTTGTCAAATTACCCGCCGTTTAGTGTAAACCGACTTTTATGAAAGCGGCCCTAAATTACTTAACTATATATAATAAATTTCAGTAACATACATTTCTCAAATATTTCGGCCTCTAGGCAGTGCTGGAAAAAATATGAATAGAGGATTTAATAACTTAAACTAATTTAAGGTGGTCGAATTTTGACCACGGGATATACTAGTATATATTATTAGACTAACAGTGTTGTTGTTATATGTCCATCAAATCCAAATTTTTTATTGAAATATAGACCGAATCTGAAAGGAGTGGTGGCTCTGATGGTCCTAAGAACTGTTTTTGCCATTTCCTATTAATAATTACCGGTCTTTAATGGACTGATTTTTTTCGGTTGGTTGTCAAACTACCCGCCGTTTAGTGTGAACCGACTTTTATGAAAGCGGCCCTAAATTACTTAACTATGTATAATAAATTTCAGTAACAACCATATTTCAAATATTTCAGCCTCTAGGCAGGGCTGGAAAAAATATGAACAGAGGATTTAATAACTTAAACTAATTTAAGGTGGTCGAATTTCGACCACGGGATAGACTAGTATATATTATTAGACTAACAGTGTTGTTGTTATATGTCCATCAAATCCAAATTTTTTTATTGAAATATAGACCGAATCTGAAAGGAGTGGTGGCTCTGATGGTCCTAAGAACTGTTTTTGCCATTTCCTATTAATAGTTACCGGTCTTTAATGGACCGATTTTTTTCGGTTGGTTGTCAAATTACCCGCCGTTTAGTGTGAACCGACTTTTATGAAAGCGGCCCTAAGTTACTTAACTATATATAATAAATTTCAGTAACATACATTTCTCAAATATTTCGGCCTCTAGGCAGTGCTGGAAAAAATATGAATAGAGGATTTAATAACTTAAACTAATTTAAGGTGGTCGAATTTCGACCACAGGATATACTAGTATATATTATAAGTCTAACAATGTTGTTGGTATATGTCCATCAAATCAAAATTTCTATATTGAAATATAGACCGAATCTGAAAGGAGTTGTGGCTCTGATGGTGGACGTTCAAACATTCCTAAGAACTGTTTTTGCCATCTCCTATTAATAATTACCGGTCTTTAATGGACCGATTTTTTTCGGTTGGTTGTCAAATTACCCGCCGTTTAGTGTGAACCGACTTTTATGAAATCGGCCCTAAATTACTCAACTATATATAATAAATTTCAGTAACAAAGATTTCTCAAATATTTCGGCCTCTAGGCAGTGCTGGAAAAAATATGAATAGAGGATTTAATAACTTAAACTAATTTAAGGTGGTCGAATTTCGACCACGGGATATACTAGTATATATTATAAGACTAACAGTGTTGTTGTTATATGTCCATCAAATCCAAATTTTTTTTTTGAAATGTTGACCGAATCTGAAAGGAGTGGTGGCTCTGATGGTCCTAAGAACTGTTTTTGCCATTTCCTATTAATAATTACCGGTCTTTAATGGACTGATTTTTTTCGGTTGGTTGTCAAATTACCCGCCGTTTAGTGTGAACCGACTTTTATGAACGCGGCCCTAAATTACTTAACTATGTATAATAAATTTCAGTAACAACCATATTTCAAATATTTCAGCCTCTAGGCAGGGCTGGAAAAAATATGAACAGAGGATTTAATAACTTAAACTAATTTAAAGTGGTCGAATTTCGACCACGGGATATAATAGTATATATTATTAGACTAACAGTGTTGTTGTTATATGTCCATCAAATCCAAATTTTTTTATTGAAATATAGACCGAATCTGAAAGGAGTTGTGGCTCTGATGGTGGACTTTCAAACATTCCTAAGAACTGTTTTTTCCATTTCCTATTAATAATTACCGGTCTTTAATGGACTGATTTTTTTCGGTTGGTTGTCAAATTACCCGCCGTTTAGTGTAAACCGACCTTTATGAAAGCGGCCCTAAATTACTTAACTATGTATAATAAATTTCAGTAACAACCATTTTTCAAATATTTCAGCCTCTAGGCAGGGCTGGAAAAAATATGAACAGAGGATTTAATAACTTAAACTAATTTAAGGTGGTCGAATTTCGACCACGGGATATACTAGTATATATTATAAGTCAAACAATGTTGTTGGTATAGTCTATCAAATCCAAACTTTTTTATTGAAATATAGACCGAATCTGAAAGGAGTTGTGGCTCTGATGGTGGACTTTCAAACATTCCTAAGAACTGTTTTTTCCATTTCCTATTAATAATTACCGGTCTTTAATGGACTAATTTTTTTCGGTTGGTTGTCAAATTACCCGCCGTTTAGTGTAAACCGACCTTTATGAAAGCGGCAATAAATTACTTAACTATGTATAATAAATTTCAGTAACAACCATTTTTCAAATATTTCAGCCTCTAGGCAGGGCTGGAAAAAATATGAACAGAGGATTTAATAACTTAAACTAATTTAAGGTGGTCGAATTTCGACCACGGGATATACTAGTATATATTATTAGACTAACAGTGTTGTTGTTATATGTCCATCAAATCCAAATTTTTTTTTTGAAATGTTGACCGAATCTGAAAGGAGTTGTGGCTCTGATGGTGGACTTTCAAACATTCCTAAGAACTGTTTTTTCCATTTCCTATTAATAATTACCGGTCTTTAATGGACTGATTTTTTTCGGTTGGTTGTCAAATTACCCGCCGTTTAGTGTAAACCGACCTTTATGAAAGCGGCCCTAAATTACTTAATTTAAATTTTTTTATTGAAATATAGACCGAATCTGAAAGGAGTTATGGCTCTGATGGTGGACGTTCAAACATTCCTAAGAACTGTTTTTGCCATCTCCTATTAATAATTACCGGTCTTTAATGGACCGATTTTTTTCGGTTGGTTGTCAAATTACCCGCCGTTTAGTGTGAACCGACTTTTATGAAATCGGCCCTAAATTACTCAACTATATATAACAAATTTCAGTAACAAAGATTTCTCAAATATTTCGGCCTCTAGGCAGAGCTGGAAAAAATATGAATAGAGGATTTAATAACTTAAACTAATTTAAGGTGGTCGAATTTCGACCACGGGATAGACTAGTATATATTATTAGACTAACAGTGTTGTTGTTATATGTCCATCAAATCCAAATTTTTTTTTTGAAATGTTGACCGAATCTGAAAGGAGTTGTGGCTCTGATGGTGGACTTTCAAACATTCCTAAGAACTGTTTTTTCCATTTCCTATTAATAATTACCGGTCTTTAATGGACTGATTTTTTTCGGTTGGTTGTCAAATTACCCGCCGTTTAGTGTAAACCGACTTTTATGAAAGCGGCCCTAAATTACTTAACTATATATAATAAATTTCAGTAACATACATTTCTCAAATATTTCGGCCTCTAGGCAGTGCTGGAAAAAATATGAATAGAGGATTTAATAACTTAAACTAATTTAAGGTGGTCGAATTTTGACCACGGGATATACTAGTATATATTATTAGACTAACAGTGTTGTTGTTATATGTCCATCAAATCCAAATTTTTTATTGAAATATAGACCGAATCTGAAAGGAGTGGTGGCTCTGATGGTCCTAAGAACTGTTTTTGCCATTTCCTATTAATAATTACCGGTCTTTAATGGACTGATTTTTTTCGGTTGGTTGTCAAACTACCCGCCGTTTAGTGTGAACCGACTTTTATGAAAGCGGCCCTAAATTACTTAACTATGTATAATAAATTTCAGTAACAACCATATTTCAAATATTTCAGCCTCTAGGCAGGGCTGGAAAAAATATGAACAGAGGATTTAATAACTTAAACTAATTTAAGGTGGTCGAATTTCGACCACGGGATAGACTAGTATATATTATTAGACTAACAGTGTTGTTGTTATATGTCCATCAAATCCAAATTTTTTTATTGAAATATAGACCGAATCTGAAAGGAGTGGTGGCTCTGATGGTCCTAAGAACTGTTTTTGCCATTTCCTATTAATAGTTACCGGTCTTTAATGGACCGATTTTTTTCGGTTGGTTGTCAAATTACCCGCCGTTTAGTGTGAACCGACTTTTATGAAAGCGGCCCTAAATTACTTAACTATATATAATAAATTTCAGTAACATACATTTCTCAAATATTTCGGCCTCTAGGCAGTGCTGGAAAAAATATGAATAGAGGATTTAATAACTTAAACTAATTTAAGGTGGTCGAATTTCGACCACAGGATATACTAGTATATATTATAAGTCTAACAATGTTGTTGGTATATGTCCATCAAATCAAAATTTCTATATTGAAATATAGACCGAATCTGAAAGGAGTTGTGGCTCTGATGGTGGACGTTCAAACATTCCTAAGAACTGTTTTTGCCATCTCCTATTAATAATTACCGGTCTTTAATGGACCGATTTTTTTCGGTTGGTTGTCAAATTACCCGCCGTTTAGTGTGAACCGACTTTTATGAAATCGGCCCTAAATTACTCAACTATATATAATAAATTTCAGTAACAAAGATTTCTCAAATATTTCGGCCTCTAGGCAGTGCTGGAAAAAATATGAATAGAGGATTTAATAACTTAAACTAATTTAAGGTGGTCGAATTTCGACCACGGGATATACTAGTATATATTATAAGACTAACAGTGTTGTTGTTATATGTCCATCAAATCCAAATTTTTTTTTTGAAATGTTGACCGAATCTGAAAGGAGTGGTGGCTCTGATGGTCCTAAGAACTGTTTTTGCCATTTCCTATTAATAATTACCGGTCTTTAATGGACTGATTTTTTTCGGTTGGTTGTCAAATTACCCGCCGTTTAGTGTGAACCGACTTTTATGAACGCGGCCCTAAATTACTTAACTATGTATAATAAATTTCAGTAACAACCATATTTCAAATATTTCAGCCTCTAGGCAGGGCTGGAAAAAATATGAACAGAGGATTTAATAACTTAAACTAATTTAAAGTGGTCGAATTTCGACCACGGGATATAATAGTATATATTATTAGACTAACAGTGTTGTTGTTATATGTCCATCAAATCCAAATTTTTTTATTGAAATATAGACCGAATCTGAAAGGAGTTGTGGCTCTGATGGTGGACTTTCAAACATTCCTAAGAACTGTTTTTTCCATTTCCTATTAATAATTACCGGTCTTTAATGGACTGATTTTTTTCGGTTGGTTGTCAAATTACCCGCCGTTTAGTGTAAACCGACCTTTATGAAAGCGGCCCTAAATTACTTAACTATGTATAATAAATTTCAGTAACAACCATATTTCAAATATTTCAGCCTCTAGGCAGGGCTGGAAAAAATATGAACAGAGGATTTAATAACTTAAACTAATTTAAGGTGGTCGAATTTCGACCACGGGATATACTAGTATATATTATTAGACTAACAGTGTTGTTGTTATATGTCCATCAAATCCAAATTTTTTTATTGAAATATAGACCGAATCTGAAAGGAGTTGTGGCTCTGATGGTGGACGTTCAAACATTCCTAAGAACTGTTTTTGCCATCTCCTATTAATAACACTGGATCACAAATTCCAACTTTTTTTCTGCACCAGAGACGTTATAGTGAAATTCCTATGTAAAATCACCTCCTAATTCCGAAAATCAAGGTTATTTTTACTTGAATGGTACCGTTTTTGAGATATTTACGATTTACCGTTATTTCAAAAAACAAAAAAGATGGCTCCACTTAATCGTGTATATCTCAAGAACAAACTGAGCTCTTCCAAGACGGTTTGAAAAATTTGAAAGCTTATAAAATTTACTATAATCAGTACATACAACACTTTTTGCTAGGTCCTGCAGATTCAAACATATTGAACAATCATTACGGATTTTTTAAATTTTTTTTGTAAAAATATAAAAAAATTTGTACTTTGCGAGGAAGCATCTCGAAAACTTTTTGTTTTTTTGCAGATATTTTTTCCCCCCTCTAAGCTCTGTTTAACTACAAAAAAAATAAGCTATCAGTGAACAAAATCGATGAACTAATACAAAAGTTATAAGCATTCAAGTAAATATATCCATTTAATACTTAAGTACCCTACAAATAATAGCATATGTACATATGGTTCTGTCTTAACTCTATGATCTTATTTTATAATTGAAAAAGTTATGTGTCTTGTTTTGACGCTTATTTAGATTAGGATCGGTTTCTCTTATAAAAAACCAACAGTAGTCGCCCATCATAGCGACATCCCAGAATCCTTGATACCGACTTTCAATCACTTTCATTTGCTGGTGAAACCTTTCGCCATGCTCGTCACTTTCGTCGCCAAGATTTTGCGGGAAAAAATTTAAGTGGGAGTGTAAGAAATGAATTTTTAAAGACATATTTACTCCTGAAAGAAAATAAAAAAGTAAATTAGATAAATACATAAGTGACACATTAGTATATAATTTTCTTAGGCTGGATTTATCTTTCAATTCAGAACAAATTTTTTGTTTATATTTTTCCCGTTCTTGTTTGTTCGGAACTGGACGATGAATTCAGATTTATGGCTATATATTCTCATGTAAATTTATGTAATATATAATTTATTATAATATGTTTTTTTATTTACCCATTTCCGCATAGTTTTTGATTAAGTCGTTCACTATCATCTCGTCGTTAGGACTTTTGTGTTTGCCTAAAAAAGAAGTAACGACCTTTTCAAAAGAATCCCACGCTGCTGCCTCCACTGGTGACAATAGTTCTTTGAAATGGTTATTGGTCATCATTTTCCTTATTTGCGGTCCCGCAAAAATGCCTTCCTTTATTTTTGCTTCTGAAATCTCTGGGAAAAGCTTCGCCTTCTTTGTCCAAAGCCTTCACAAAGTTTTTGATAAGGCCGAGCTTGATGTGGAATTATTTTTTCCTTCTTTATAAGTGGAGAGTATTTTATGTTATCTACCCCAACTTGAAACTCGATTCGTTCTGGCCAATCCTTTATGATGTAGTGGTCTTGACGAGCTCGGCTATCCCATTTGCATACAAAGCAACAGTATTTTGTGTATCCACTTTGTAGACCACATAGCATTCCAACGACTTTAAGATCGGCACATATTTTCCAATCATGTTCTTCGTATTTGATTAACTTGAGCAATTTTTGCATTATCTCATATGTTTCCTTCGTATTTACTGCATGCGCGATCGGGATAGATGGCTTTTGGTTGCCAATATGCAATAATACGGCCTTTAAACTTAATTTATTGCCGTCTATGAACAATCGCCACTCTTTTGAATCATATGGTTCACCAAATTGTTTGAATAGACCAGCAATGTCTTTGCAGTAACAAACACTGTCCTCCTTCGTATAGTACTTGGAAAATTCTTCGTGACGAGTTCTATAATATGTTACCTTAACATCGGATGAAACAAATTTAAATTGTTGCATTCGAGAGGCGTGTAGTTCGGCCTTTTCCTTTGACAATTCCAAATCCCTTATCCAATCATTGAGTTGTGCTTGTGACAAAGAATTTCTTTCGTTTTCCGTTTGAAATTCAGTACAACATGATGCCGCGTAATCAGATATTACTGTTGACAATGAAACTGGAGCCGGAACTAAAGTTAAATTTGATTCTGGCAATGTCGCTTCTGTTGAAATTAGTTCTGGTAATGACACTGTAGATACGCTCGCATAGGTTACTTTTCTGGACTTTCCAACCCCAAGTACTTTTGTAGTACAAATATAGCAGTCAGTTGAATGGCAAGTTGGTTCCCTCCACTTCATTGGTGTAATAAATTTCACACGTCGCCTAAATAGATAGTTTCAGGAATTAGTCAGCTATGCATTAAAAGGGAACAAATTCCTAATTTTTACAACGTACCTTTTTGTTCCGGTTTCCGAAGAAATCAATTCGACTCGGCATGTGGTGCACACAGTGTTCGGTGTCCATGGTTTTTCATTGTTTTTAGGCTCAATTCCAAAACACTTATAGTATGTAACTTTCAAAGGATTTGAAAACACACGTCTCATACTTTTAACAATAAATTGACCGCAGATGAAACAGAACATATCTGGATCATTTGTACACTCAAACTCTCGCGCCCTTTTATTCATTTTTTATTTTAAGTAAATGACGGGTTATAAACTGCAATTATAAACTGAACAGTATCCGGCGAGCCTTGCAGATATTATGAAGGAACAAGGCGCATGTACTCTTATTTATACTTAGATCCAGTAAAAATTCAAGCCTACCTAAACAAAAAGGTTCCCTAGTTCTACAAAGAAAACACTACCTGCCTCAAAAATATGCTCTTGTTTAAAATGTACCTAGGTTTGAGAAAACGACACTAACAGCTTTTTGTATCTAATAACTTTTCGAAAATCTACCTGCTAACTAACTGATATACGAATACTAACACATATGTACCAGTAGGGTACTTAAGCATTAAATGGATATATTTACTTGAATGCTTATAACTTTTGTATTAGTTCATCGATTTTGTTCACTGATAGCTTATTTTTTTTGTAATAAAACAGAGCTTAGAGGGGGGAAAAATATCTGCAAAAAAACAAAAAGTTTTCGAGATGCTTCCTCGCAAAGTACAAATTTTTGTATATTTTTACAAAAAAAATTTAAAAAATCCGTTATGATTGTTCAATATGTTTGAATCTGCAGGACCTAGCAAAAAGTGTTGTATGTACTGATTATAGTAAATTTTATAAGCTTTCAAATTTTTCAAACCGTTTTGGAAGAGCTCAGTTTGTTCTTGAGATATACACGATTAAGTGGAGCCATCTTTTTTGTTTTTTGAAATAACGGTAAATCGTAAATATCTCAAAAACGGTACCATTCAAGTAAAAATAACCTTGGTTTTCGGAATTAGGAGGTGATTTTACATAGGAATTTCACTATGGCGTCTCTGGTGCATTTTGGCTGTAAACCAGTGTAATTACCGGTCTTTAATGGACCGATTTTTTTCGGTTGGTTGTCAAATTACCCGCCGTTTAGTGTGAACCGACTTTTAAGAAATCGGCCCTAAATTACTCAACTATGTATAACAAATTTCAGTAACAAAGATTTCTCAAATATTTCGGCCTCTAGGCAGAGCTGGAAAAAATATGAATAGAGGATTTAATAACTTAAACTAATTTAAGGTGGTCGAATTTCGACCACGGGATAGACTAGTATATATTATTAGACTAACAGTGTTGTTGTTATATGTCCATCAAATCCAAATTTTTTTTTGAAATGTTGACCGAATCTGAAAGGAGTTGTGGCTCTGATGGTGGACTTTCAAACATTCCTAAGAACTGTTTTTTCCATTTCCTATTAATAATTACCGGTCTTTAATGGACTGATTTTTTTCGGTTGGTTGTCAAATTACCCGCCGTTTAGTGTAAACCGACTTTTATGAAAGCGGGCCTAAATTACTTAACTATATATAATAAATTTCAGTAACATACATTTCTCAAATATTTCGGCCTCTAGGCAGTGCTGGAAAAAATATGAATAGAGGATTTAATAACTTAAACTAATTTAAGGTGGTCGAATTTTGACCACGGGATATACTAGTATATATTATTAGACTAACAGTGTTGTTGTTATATGTCCATCAAATCCAAATTTTTTTATTGAAATATAGACCGAATCTGAAAGGAGTGGTGGCTCTGATGGTCCTAAGAACTGTTTTTGCCATTTCCTATTAATAATTACCGGTCTTTAATGGACTGATTTTTTTCGGTTGGTTGTCAAACTACCCGCCGTTTAGTGTGAACCGACTTTTATGAAAGCGGCCCTAAATTACTTAACTATGTATAATAAATTTCAGTAACAACCATATTTCAAATATTTCAGCCTCTAGGCAGGGCTGGAAAAAATATGAACAGAGGATTTAATAACTTAAACTAATTTAAGGTGGTCGAATTTCGACCACGGGATATACTAGTATATATTATTAGACTAACAGTGTTGTTGTTATATGTCCATCAAATCCAAATTTTTTTATTGAAATATAGACCGAATCTGAAAGGAGTTGTGGCTCTGATGGTGGACGTTCAAACATTCCTAAGAACTGTTTTTGCCATCTCCTATTAATAATTACCGGTCTTTAATGGACCGATTTTTTTCGGTTGGTTGTCAAATTACCCGCCGCTTAGTGTGAACCGACTTTTATGAAATCGGCCCTAAATTACTCAACTATATATAACAAATTTCAGTAACAAAGATTTCTCAAATATTTCGGCCTCTAGGCAGAGCTGGAAAAAATATGAATAGAGGATTTAATAACTTAAACTAATTTAAGGTGGTCGAATTTCGACCACGGGATAGACTAGTATATATTATTAGACTAACAGTGTTGTTGTTATATGTCCATCAAATCCAAATTTTTTTTTGAAAGGTTGACCGAATCTGAAAGGAGTTGTGGCTCTGATGGTGGACTTTCAAACATTCCTAAGAACTGTTTTTTCCATTTCCTATTAATAATTACCGGTCTTTAATGGACTGATTTTTGGTTGGTTGTCAAATTACCCGCCGTTTAGTGTAAACCGACTTTTATGAAAGCGGCCCTAAATTACTTAACTATATATAATAAATTTCAGTAACATACATTTCTCAAATATTTCGGCCTCTAGGCAGTGCTGGAAAAAATATGAATAGAGGATTTAATAACTTAAACTAATTTAAGGTGGTCGAATTTCGACCACGGGATAGACTAGTATATATTATTAGACTAACAGTGTTGTTGTTATATGTCCATCAAATCCAAATTTTTTTATTGAAATATAGACCGAATCTGAAAGGAGTGGTGGCTCTGATGGTCCTAAGAACTGTTTTTGCCATTTCCTATTAATAGTTACCGGTCTTTAATGGACCGATTTTTTTCGGTTGGTTGTCAAATTACCCGCCGTTTAGTGTGAACCGACTTTTATGAAAGCGGCCCTAAATTACTTAACTATATATAATAAATTTCAGTAACATACATTTCTCAAATATTTCGGCCTCTAGGCAGTGCTGGAAAAAATATGAATAGAGGATTTAATAACTTAAACTAATTTAAGGTGGTCGAATTTCGACCACAGGATATACTAGTATATATTATAAGTCTAACAATGTTGTTGGTATATGTCCATCAAATCAAAATTTTTATATTGAAATATAGACCGAATCTGAAAGGAGTTGTGGCTCTGATGGTGGACGTTCAAACATTCCT
Source organism: Merzomyia westermanni (assembly GCA_949987695.1). Lineage (NCBI taxonomy): Eukaryota > Metazoa > Arthropoda > Insecta > Diptera > Tephritidae > Merzomyia > Merzomyia westermanni. The sequence goes on from OX465292.1 coordinate 70,183,995, forward strand.
AAGAACTGTTTTTGCCATCTCCTATTAATAATTACCGGTCTTTAATGGACTGATTTTTGGTTGGTTGTCAAATTACCCGCCGTTTAGTGTAAACCGACTTTTATGAAAGCGGCCCTAAATTACTTAACTATATATAATAAATTTCAGTAACATACATTTCTCAAATATTTCGGCCTCTAGGCAGTGCTGGAAAAAATATGAATAGAGGATTTAATAACTTAAACTAATTTAAGGTGGTCGAATTTCGACCACGGGATAGACTAGTATATATTATTAGACTAACAGTGTTGTTGTTATATGTCCATCAAATCCAAATTTTTTTTTGAAAGGTTGACCGAATCTGAAAGGAGTTGTGGCTCTGATGGTGGACTTTCAAACATTCCTAAGAACTGTTTTTTCCATTTCCTATTAATAATTACCGGTCTTTAATGGACTGATTTTTGGTTGGTTGTCAAATTACCCGCCGTTTAGTGTAAACCGACTTTTATGAAAGCGGCCCTAAATTACTTAACTATATATAATAAATTTCAGTAAGATACATTTCTCAAATATTTCGGCCTCTAGGCAGTGCTGGAAAAAATATGAATAGAGGATTTAATAACTTAAACTAATTTAAGGTGGTCGAATTTCGACCACGGGATAGACTAGTATATATTATTAGACTAACAGTGTTGTTGTTATATGTCCATCAAATCCAATTTTTTTATTGAAATATAGACCGAATCTGAAAGGAGTGGTGGCTCTGATGGTCCTAAGAACTGTTTTTGCCATTTCCTATTAATAGTTACCGGTCTTTAATGGACCGATTTTTTTCGGTTGGTTGTCAAATTACCCGCCGTTTAGTGTGAACCGACTTTTATGAAAGCGGCCCTAAATTACTTAACTATATATAATAAATTTCAGTAACATACATTTCTCAAATATTTCGGCCTCTAGGCAGTGCTGGAAAAAATATGAATAGAGGATTTAATAACTTAAACTAATTTAAGGTGGTCGAATTTCGACCACGGGATAGACTAGTATATATTATTAGACTAACAGTGTTGTTGTTATATGTCCATCAAATCCAAATTTTTTTATTGAAATATAGACCGAATCTGAAAGGAGTGGTGGCTCTGATGGTCCTAAGAACTGTTTTTGCCATTTCCTATTAATAGTTACCGGTCTTTAATGGACCGATTTTTTTCGGTTGGTTGTCAAATTACCCGCCGTTTAGTGTGAACCGACTTTTATGAAATCGGCCCTAAAATACTCAACTATATATAATAAATTTCAGTAACAAAGATTTCTCAAATATTTCGGCCTCTAGGCAGTGCTGGAAAAAATATGAATAGAGGATTTAATAACTTAAACTAATTTAAGGTGGTCGAATTTCGACCACGGGATATACTAGTATATATTATAAGACTAACAGTGTTGTTGTTATATGTCCATCAAATCCAAATTTTTTTTTTGAAATGTTGACCGAATCTGAAAGGAGTTGTGGCTCTGATGGTGGACTTTCAAACATTCCTAAGAACTGTTTTTTCCATTTCCTTTTAATAATTACCGGTCTTTAATGGACTGATTTTTTTCGGTTGGTTGTCAAATTACCCGCCGTTTAGTGTAAACCGACTTTTATGAAAGCGGCCCTAAATTACTCAACTATATATAATAAATTTCAGTACCAACCATTTTTCAAATATTACAGCCTCTAGGCAGTGCTGGAAAAAATACGAACAGAGGATTTAATAACTTAAACTAATTTAAGGTGGTCGAATTTCGACCACAGGATATACTAGTATATATTATAAGTCTAACAATGTTGTTGGTATATGTCCATCAAATCAAAATTTTTATAGTGAAATATAGACCGAATCTGAAAGGAGTTGTGGCTCTGATGGTGGACGTTCAAACATTCCTAAGAACTGTTTTTGCCATCTCCTTTTAATAATTACCGGTCTTTAATGGACTGATTTTTTTCGGTTGGTTGTCAAATTACCCGCCGTTTAGTGTAAACCGACTTTTATGAAAGCGGCCCTAAATTACTCAACTATATATAATAAATTTCAGTACCAACCATTTTTCAAATATTACAGCCTCTAGGCAGTGCTGGAAAAAATACGAACAGAGGATTTAATAACTTAAACTAATTTAAGGTGGTCGAATTTCGACCACAGGATATACTAGTATATATTATAAGTCTAACAATGTTGTTGGTATATGTCCATCAAATCAAAATTTTTATAGTGAAATATAGACCGAATCTGAAAGGAGTTGTGGCTCTGATGGTGGACTTTCAAACATTCCTAAGAACTGTTTTTCCATTTCCTTTTAATAATTACCGGTCTTTAATGGACTGATTTTTTTCGGTTGGTTGTCAAATTACCCGCCGTTTAGTGTAAACCGACCTTTATGAAAGCGGCCCTAAATTACTTAACTATGTATAATAAATTTCAGTAACAACCATTTTTCAAATATTTCAGCCTCTAGGCAGTGCTGGAAAAAATATGAACAGAGGATTTAATAACTTAAACTAATTTAAGGTGGTCGAATTTCGACCACGGGATATACTAGTATATATTATTAGACTAACGGTGTTGTTGTTATGTGTCCATCAAATCCAAATTTTTTTATTGAAATATAGACCGAATCTGAAAGGAGTGGTGGCTCTGATGGTCCTAAGAACTGTTTTTGCCATTTCCTATTAATAATTACCGGTCTTTAATGGACTGATTTTTTTCGGTTGGTTGTCAAATTACCCGCCGTTTAGTGTGAACCGACTTATATGAAAGCGGCCCTAAATTACTCAACTATATATAATAAATTTCAGTACAAACCATTTTTCAAATATTACAGCCTCTAGGCAGTGCTGGAAAAAATATGAACAGAGGATTTAATAACTTAAACTAATTTAAGGTGGTCGAATTTCGACCACGGGATATACTAGTATATATTATAAGTCAAACAATGTTGTTGGTATAGTCTATCAAATCCAAACTTTTTTATTGAAATATAGACGGTCTTTAATGGACCGATTTTTTTCGGTTGGTTGTCAAATTACCCGCCGTTTAGTGTGAACCGACTTTTATGAAATCGGCCCTAAATTACTCAACTATATATAATAAATTTCAGTAACAAAGATTTCTCAAATATTTCGGCCTCTAGGCAGAGCTGGAAAAAATATGAATAGAGGATTTAATAACTTAAACTAATTTAAGGTGGTCGAATTTCGACCACGGGATATACTATTATATATTATAAGACTAACAGTGTTGTTATATGTCCATCAAATCCAAATTTTTTTTTTGAAATGTTGACCGAATCTGAAAGGAGTTGTGGCTCTGATGGTGGACTTTCAAACATTCCTAAGAACTGTTTTTTCCATTTCCTTTTAATAATTACCGGTCTTTAATGGACTGATTTTTTTCGGTTGGTTGTCAAATTACCCGCCGTTTAGTGTAAACCGACCTTTATGAAAGCGGCCCTAAATTACTTAACTATGTATAATAAATTTCAGTAACAACCATTTTTCAAATATTTCAGCCTCTAGGCAGTGCTGGAAAAAATATGAACAGAGGATTTAATAACTTAAACTAATTTAAGGTGGTCGAATTTCGACCACGGGATATACTAGTATATATTATTAGACTAACGGTGTTGTTGTTATGTGTCCATCAAATCCAAATTTTTTTATTGAAATATAGACCGAATCTGAAAGGAGTTGTGGCTCTGATGGTCCTAAGAACTGTTTTTGCCATTTCCTATTAATAATTACCGGTCTTTAATGGACTGATTTTTTTCGGTTGGTTGTCAAATTACCCGCCGTTTAGTGTGAACCGACTTTTATGAAAGCGGCCCTAAATTACTTAACTATATATAATAAATTTCAGTAACATACATTTCTCAAATATTTCGGCCTCTAGGCAGTGCTGGAAAAAATATGAATAGAGGATTTAATAACTTAAACTAATTTAAGGTGGTCGAATTTCGACCACGGGATATACTAGTATATATTATTAGACTAACAGTGTTGTTGTTATATGTCCATCAAATCCAAATTTTTTTATTGAAATATAGACCGAATCTGAAAGGAGTGGTGGCTCTGATGGTCCTAAGAACTGTTTTTGCCATTTCCTATTAATAATTACCGGTCTTTAATGGACTGATTTTTTTCGGTTGGTTGTCAAATTACCCGCCGTTTAGTGTGAACCGACTTTTATGAAAGCGGCCCTAAATTACTCAACTATATATAATAAATTTCAGTACCAACCATTTTTCAAATATTACAGCCTCTAGGCAGTGCTGGAAAAAATATGAACAGAGGATTTAATAACTTAAATTAATTTAAGGTGGTCGAATTTCGACCACGGGATATACTAGTATATATTATTAGACTAACAGTTTTGTTGTTATATGTCCATCAAATCCAAATTTTTTTATTGAAATATAGACCGAATCTGAAAGGAGTGGTGGCTCTGATGGTCCTAAGAACTGTTTTTGCCATTTCCTATTAATAATTACCGGTCTTTAATGGACTGATTTTTTTCGGTTGGTTGTCAAATTACCCGCCGTTTAGTGTGAACCGACTTTTATGAAAGCGGCCCTAAATTACTTAACTATATATAATAAATTTCAGTAACATACATTTCTCAAATATTTCGGCCTCTAGGCAGTGCTGGAAAAAATATGAATAGAGGATTTAATAACTTAAACTAATTTAAGGTGGTCGAATTTCGACCACGGGATATACTAGTATATATTATTAGACTAACAGTGTTGTTGTTATATGTCCATCAAATCCAAATTTTTTTATTGAAATATAGACCGAATCTGAAAGGAGTGGTGGCTCTGATGGTCCTAAGAACTGTTTTTGCCATTTCCTATTAATAATTACCGGTCTTTAATGGACTGATTTTTTTCGGTTGGTTGTCAAATTACCCGCCGTTTAGTGTGAACCGACTTTTATGAAAGCGGCCCTAAATTACTCAACTATATATAATAAATTTCAGTACCAACCATTTTTCAAATATTACAGCCTCTAGGCAGTGCTGGAAAAAATACGAACAGAGGATTTAATAACTTACACTAATTTAAGGTGGTCGAATTTCGACCACAGGATATACTAGTATATATTATAAGTCTAACAATGTTGTTGGTATATGTCCATCAAATCAAAATTTTTATAGTGAAATATAGACCGAATCTGAAAGGAGTTGTGGCTCTGATGGTGGACGTTCAAACATCCCTAAGAACTGTTTTTGCCATCTCCTATTAATAATTACCGGTCTTTAATGGACCGATTTTTTTCGGTTGGTTGTCAAATTACCCGCCGTTTAGTGTGAACCGACTTTTATGAAATCGGCCCTAAATTACTCAACTATATATAATAAATTTCAGTAACAAAGATTTCTCAAATATTTCGGCCTCTAGGCAGAGCTGGAAAAAATATGAATAGAGGATTTAATAACTTAAACTAATTTAAGGTGGTCGAATTTCGACCACGGGATATACTCGTATATATTATAAGACTAACAGTGTTGTTGTTATATGTCCATCAAATCCAAATTTTTTTTTTGAAATGTTGACCGAATCTGAAAGGAGTTGTGGCTCTGATGGTGGACTTTCAAACATTCCTAAGAACTGTTTTTTCCATTTCCTTTTAATAATTACCGGTCTTTAATGGACTGATTTTTTTCGGTTGGTTGTCAAATTACCCGCCGTTTAGTGTAAACCGACCTTTATGAAAGCGGCCCTAAATTACTTAACTATATATAATAAATTTCAGTAACAAAGATTTCTCAAATATTTCGGCCTCTAGGCAGAGCTGGAAAAAATATGAATAGAGGATTTAATAACTTAAACTAATTTAAGGTGGTCGAATTTCGACCACGGGATATACTAGTATATATTATTAGACTAACAGTGTTGTTGTTATATGTCCATCAAATCCAAATTTTTTTATTGAAATATAGACCGAATCTGAAAGGAGTGGTGGCTCTGATGGTCCTAAGAACTGTTTTTGCCATTTCCTATTAATAATTACCGGTCTTTAATGGACTGATTTTTTTCGGTTGGTTGTCAAATTACCCGCTGTTTAGTGTAAACCGACCTTTATGAAAGCGGCCCTAAATTACTTAACTATATATAATAAATTTCAGTAACATACATTTCTCAAATATTTCGGCCTCTAGGCAGTGCTGGAAAAAATATGAATAGAGGATTTAATAACTTAAACTAATTTAAGGTGGTCGAATTTCGACCACGGGATATACTAGTATATATTATTAGACTAACAGTGTTGTTGTTATATGTCCATCAAATCCAAATTTTTTTATTGAAATATAGACCGAATCTGAAAGGAGTGGTGGCTCTGATGGTCCTAAGAACTGTTTTTGCCATTTCCTATTAATAATTACCGGTCTTTAATGGACTGATTTTTTTCGGTTGGTTGTCAAATTACCCGCCGTTTAGTGTGAACCGACTTTTATGAAAGCGGCCCTAAATTACTCAACTATATATAATAAATTTCAGTACCAACCATTTTTCAAATATTACAGCCTCTAGGCAGTGCTGGAAAAAATATGAACAGAGGATTTAATAACTTAAACTAATTTAAGGTGGTCGAATTTCGACCACGGGATATACTAGTATATATTATAAGTCAAACAATGTTGTTGGTATAGTCTATCAAATCCAAACTTTTTTATTGAAATATAGACCGAATCTGAAAGGAGTTGTGGCTCTGATGGTGGACTTTCAAACATTCCTAAGAACTGTTTTTTCCATTTCCTATTAATAATTACCGGTCTTTAATGGACTGATTTTTTTCGGTTGGTTGTCAAATTACCCGCCGTTTAGTGTAAACCGACCTTTATGAAAGCGGCCCTAAATTACTTAACTATGTATAATAAATTTCAGTAACAACCATTTTTCAAATATTTCAGCCTCTAGGCAGTGCTGGAAAAAGTATGAACAGAGGATTTAATAACTTAAACTAATTGAAGGTGGTCGAATTTCGACCACGGGATATACTAGTATATATTATAAATCAAACAATGTTGTTGGTATAGTCTATCAAATCCAAACTTTTTTATTGAAATATAGACCGAATCTGAAAGGAGTTGTGGCTCTGATGGTTTACTTGCAAACATTCCTAAGAACTGTTTTTGCCATCTCTTATTAATAATTACCGGTCTTTAATGGACCGATTTTTTTCGGTTGGTTGTCAAATTACCCGCCGTTTAGTGTGAACCGACTTTTATGAAAGCGGCCCTAAATTACTTAACTATATATATCAAATTTCAGTAACATACATTTCTCAAATATTTCGGCCTCTAGGCAGTGCTGGAAAAAATATGAATAGAGGATTTAATAACTTAAACTAATTTAAGGTGGTCGAATTTCGACCACGGGATATACTAGTATATATTATTAGACTAACAGTGTTGTTGTTATATGTCCATCAAATCCAAATTTTTTTATTGAAATATAGACCGAATCTGAAAGGAGTGGTGGCTCTGATGGTCCTAAGAACTGTTTTTGGCATTTCCTATTAATAATTACCGGTCTTTAATGGACTGATTTTTTTCGGTTGGTTGTCAAATTACCCGCCGTTTAGTGTGAACCGACTTTTATGAAAGCGGCCCTAAATTACTCAACTATATATAATAAATTTCAGTACCAACCATTTTTCAAATATTACAGGCTCTAGGCAGTGCTGGAAAAAATACGAACAGAGGATTTAATAACTTAAACTAATTTAAGATGGTCGAATTTCGACCACAGGATATACTAGTATATATTATAAGTCTAACAATGTTGTTGGTATATGTCCATCAAATCAAAATTTTTATATTGAAATATAGACCGAATCTGAAAGGAGTTGTGGCTCTGATGGTGGACGTTCAAACATTCCTAAGAACTGTTTTTGCCATCTTCTATTTATAATTACCGGTTTTTAATGGACCGATTTTTTTCGGTTGGTTGTCAAATTACCCGCCGTTTAGTGTGAACCGACTTTTATGAAAGCGGCCCTAAATTACTTAACTATATATAATAAATTTCGGTAACAACCATTTTGCAAATATTTCAGCCTCTAGGCAGTGCTGGAAAAAGTATGAACAGAGGATTTAATAACTTAAACTAATTGAAGGTGGTCGAATTTCGACCACGGGATATACTAGTATATATTATAAGTCAAACAAGGTTGTTGGTATATGTCTATCAAATCCAAATTTTTTTATTGAAATATAGACCGAATCTGAAAGGAGTTGTGGCTCTGCTGGTGGACTTGCAAACATTCCTAAGAACTGTTTTTGCCATCTCTTATTAATAATTACCGGTCTTTAATAGACCGATTTTTTTCGGTTGGTTGTCAAATTACCCGCCGTTTAGTGTGAACCGACTTTTATGAAAGCGGCCCTAAACTACTTGACTATATATAATAAATTTCAGTAACATGCATTTCTCAAATATTTCGGCCTCTAGGCAGTGCTGGAAAAAATATGAATAGAGGATTTAATAACTTAAACTAATTTAAGGTGGTCGAATTTCGACCTCGGGATATACTAGTATATATTATTAGACTAACAGTGTTGTTGTTATATGTCCATCAAATCCAAATTTTTTTATTGAAATATAGACCGAATCTGAAAGGAGTGGTGGCTCTGATGGTCCTAAGAACTGCTTTTGCCATTTCCTATTAATAATTACCGGTCTTTAATGGACTGATTTTTTTCGGTTGGTTGTCAAATTACCAGCCGTTTAGTGTGAACCGACTTTTATGAAAGCGGCCCTAAATTACTCAACTATATATAATAAATTTCAGTAACAAAGATTTCTCAAATATTTCGGCCTCTAGGCAGAGCTGGAAAAAATATGAATAGAGGATTTAATAACTTAAACTAATTTAAGGTGGTCGAATTTCGACCACGGGATATACTAGTATATATTATAAGACTAACAGTGTTGTTGTTATATTTCCATCAAATCCAAATTTTTTTATTGAAAAATAGACCGAATCTGAAAGGAGTGGTGGCTCTGATGGTCCTAAGAACTGTTTTTGGCAATTCCTATTAATAATTACCGGTCTTTAATGGACTGATTTTTTTCGGTTGGTTGTCAAATTACCCGCCGTTTAGTGTGAACCGACTTTTATGAAAGCGGCCCTAAATTACTCAACTATATATAATAAATTTCAGTACCACCCATTTTTCAAATATTACAGCCTGTAGGCAGTGCTGGAAAAAGTATGAACAGAGGATTTAATAACTTAAACTAATTGAAGGTGATCGAATTTCGACCACGGGATATACTAGTATATGTATATACTATAAGTCTAACAATATTGTTGGTATATGTCCATCAAATCCAAATTTTTTTATTGAAATATGGCCCGAAACTGAAAGGAGTGGTGGCTCTGATGGTGGACTTTCAAACATTCCTAAGAACTGTTTTTGCCATCTTCTATTCATAATTACCGGTCTTTAATTGACCGATTTTTTCGGTTGATTTTAAAATTACCCGCCGTTTAGTGTGAACCGACTTATATGAAAGCGGCCCTAAATTACTCAACTATACATAATAAATTTCAATAATAAACATTTCTCACATATTTCGGCCTCTAGCCAGTGCTGGAAAAAATATGAACAGAGGATTTAATAACTTAAACTAATTTAAGGTGATCGAATTTCGACCACGGGATATACTAGTATATGTATATACTATAAGTCTAACAATATTGTTGGTATATGTCCATCAAATCCAAATTTTTTTATTGAAATATGGCCCGAAACTGAAAGGAGTGGTGGCTCTGATGGTGGACTTTCAAACATTCCTAAGAACTGTTTTTGCCATCTTCTATTCATAATTACCGGGTTTTAATGGACCGATTTTTTTCGGTTGGTTGTCAAATTACCCGCCGTTGAGTGTGAACCGACTTTTATGAAAGCGGCCCTAAATTACTTAACTATATATAATAAATTTCGGTAACAACCATTTTGCAAATATTTCAGCCTCTAGGCAGTGCTGGAAAAAGTATGAACAGAGGATTTAATAACTTAAACTAATTGAAGGTGGTCGAATTTCGACCACAGGATATACTAGTATATATTATAAGTCAAACAATGTTGTTGGTATATGTCTATCAAATCCAAATTTTTTTATTGAAATATAGACCGAATCTGAAAGGAGGTGTGGCTCTGCTGGTGGACTTGCAAACATTCCTAAGAACTGTTTTTGCCATCTCTTATTAATAATTACCGGTCTTTAATGGACCGATTTTTTTCGGTTGGTTGTCAAATTACCCGCCGTTTAGTGTGAACCGACTTTTATGAAAGCGGCCCTAAATTACTTAACTATATATAATAAATTTCAGTAACATACATTTCTCAAATATTTCGGCCTCTAGGCAGTGCTGGAAAAAATATGAATAGAGGATTTAATAACTTAAACTAATTGAAGGTGGTCGAATTTCGACCACGGGATATACTAGTATATGTATATACTATAAGTCTAACAATATTGTTGGTATATGTCCATCAAATAAAAATTTTTTTATTGAAATATGGCCCGAAACTGAAAGGAGTGGTGGCTCTGATGGTGGACTTTCAAACATTCCTAAGAACTGTTTTTGCCATCTTCTATTCATAATTACCGGGTTTTAATGGAGCGATTTTTTTCGGTTGGTTGTCAAATTACCCGCCGTTTAGTGTGAACCGACTTTTATGAAAGCGGCCCTAAATTACTAAACTATATATAATAAATTTCAGTAACAAAGATTTCTCAAATATTTCGGCCTCTAGGCAGAGCTGGAAAAAATATGAATAGAGGATTTAATAACTTAAACTAATTTAAGGTGATCGAATTTCGACCACGGGATATACTAGTATATGTATATACTATAAGTCTAACAATATTGTTGGTATATGTCCATCAAATCCAAATTTTTTTATTGAAATATGGCCCGAAACTGAAAGGAGTGGTGGCTCTGATGGTGGACTTTCAAACATTCCTAAGAACTGTTTTTGCCATCTTCTATTCATAATTACCGGGTTTTAATGGACCGATTTTTTTCGGTTGGTTGTCAAATTACCCGCCGTTTAGTGTGAACCGACTTTTATGAAAGCGGCCCTAAATTACTTAACTATATATAATAAATTTCGGTAACAACCATTTTGCAAATATTTCAGCCTCTAGGCAGTGCTGGAAAAAGTATGAACAGAGGATTTAATAACTTAAACTAATTGAAGGTGGTCGAATTTCGACCACAGGATATACTAGTATATATTATAAGTCAAACAATGTTGTTGGTATATGTCTATCAAATCCAAATTTTTTTATTGAAATATAGACCGAATCTGAAAGGAGTTGTGGCTCTGCTGGTGGACTTGCAAACATTCCTAAGAACTGTTTTTGCCATCTCTTATTAATAATTACCGGTCTTTAATGGACCGATTTTTTTCGGTTGGTTGTCAAATTACCCGCCGTTTAGTGTGAACCGACTTTTATGAAAGCGGCCCTAAATTACTTAACTATATATAATAAATTTCAGTAACATACATTTCTCAAATATTTCGGCCTCTAGGCAGTGCTGGAAAAAATATGAATAGAGGATTTAATAACTTAAACTAATTTAAGGTGGTCGAATTTCGACCACGGGATATACTAGTATATATTATTAGACTAACAGTGTTGTTGTTATATGTCCATCAAATCCAAATTTTGTTATTGAAATATAGACCGAATCTGAAAGGAGTGGTGGCTCTGATGGTCCTAAGAACTGTTTTTGCCATTTCCTATTAATAGTTACCGGTCTTTAATGGACTGATTTTTTTCGGTTGGTTGTCAAATTACCCGCCGTTTAGTGTGAGCCGACTTTTATGAAAGCGGCCCTAAATTACTCAACTATATATAATAAATTTCAGTAACAAAGATTTCTCAAATATTTCGGCCTCTAGGCAGAGCTGGAAAAAATATGAATAGAGGATTTAATAACTTAAACTAATTTAAGGTGGTCGAATTTCGACCACAGGATATACTAGTATATATTATAAGTCTAACAATGTTGTTGGTATACGAGTATGTCCATCAAATCAAAATTTTTATATTGAAATATAGACCGAATCTGAAAGGAGTTGTGGCTCTGCTGGTGGACTTGCAAACATTCCTAAGAACTGTTTTTGCCATCTCTTATTAATAATTACCGGTCTTTAATGGACCGATTTTTTTCGGTTGGTTGTCAAATTACCCGCCGTTTAGTGTGAACCGACTTTTATGAAAGCGGCCCTAAATTACTTAACTATATATAATAAATTTCAGTAACATACATTTCTCAAATATTTCGGCCTCTAGGCAGAGCTGGAAAAAATATGAATAGAGGATTTAATAACTTAAACTAATTTAAGGTGGTCGAATTTCGACCACAGGATATACTAGTATATATTATAAGTCTAACAATGTTGTTGGTATACGAGTATGTCCATCAAATCAAAATTTTTATATTGAAATATAGACCGAATCTGAAAGGAGTTGTGGCTCTGATGGTGGACGTTCAAACATTCCTAAGAACTGTTTTTGCCATCTCCTATTAATAATTACCGGTCTTTAATGGACCGATTTTTTTCGGTTGGTTGTCAAATTACCCGCCGTTTAGTGTGAACCGACTTTTATGAAATCGGCCCTAAATTACTCAACTATATATAATAAATTTCAGTAACAAAGATTTCTCAAACATTTCGGCCTCTAGGCAGAGCTGGAAAAAATATGAATAGAGGATTAAATAACTTAAACTAATTAAAGGTGGTCGAATTTCGACCACGGGATATACTAGTATATATTATAAGTCTAACAATGTTGTTGGTATATGTCCATCAAATCCAAATTTTTTAATTGAAATATAGACCGAATCTGAAAGGAGTTGTGGCTCTGATGGTGGACTTTCAAACATTCCTAAGAACTTTTTTTGCCATCTTCTATTAATAATTACCGGTTTTTAATTGACTGATTGTTTTCGGTTGGTTGTCAAATTACACGCCGTTTAGTGTGAACCGACTTTTATGAAAGCGGCCCTAAATTACTCAACTATATATAATAAATTTCAGTAACAAAGATTTCTCAAATATTTCGGCCTCTAGGCAGTGCTGGAAAAAATATGAATAGAGGATTTAATAACTTAAACTAATTTAAGGTGGTCGAATTTCGACCACGGGATATACTAGTATATATTATAAGTCTAACAATGTTGTTGGTATATGTCCATCAAATCCAAATTTTTTTATTGAAATATAGACCGAATCTTTAATAATAATAATAATAATAATTCCCAACGGATTACCCACCATATCCCGCCCGACCGGCGCGAGGGGCGCATCCGCATAACGCGCGGATTATTCGTTCGTGCCGAGTCGTTGAAAGGCTTTGGTTTGTTAATCGTCGAGATCTAAAACTGCTCAGCTACAGAGAAAACCTCATCAGCTAAGTAAAGTAGATATAGGATAGATTATACATTAAGAAATAACTAGTTAACAGAATAAAATTATTGTTAAAAGTTAAAATAGAAGTCAAAGAATAAAAAACAATTAGTAGCTATGAATTTAGGACAGAAAGAATTGATTTTTTTATGCTGAAAAGCGAGTCTGAAATATCAAATCTACCAGAAAGAGAGTTATAATCTTGACACAAACAGCGAAAAGGCTCATTTAACTGAAAATTGGTTCGGCACTGTTTTAAGACTAGAGGTTTAAAATGCCTTGAAGGACGAGACGGTACATTGAAGTTCACTTCACTTAGAAGAAATGGGCTGGATAGTGAACCATTTAGCAATTTAATCATAAAAATAATTCCAAGCATTTCCCTCCGACTAGAAAGTGTGTGTAGATTAATGAGTTTTAAACGATTCGTATAGAGTGGCAGATTGTACGAGGGATCCCAATGAAAATCTCTTAAGGCAAATAGTAAAAATTGTTTTTGAACTGATTCAAGGCGATCTACATGAACCTGGTAACGCGGGTTCCAAATTATAGAACCATATTCAAGTATCGGTCTGACTAATGTAGTGAAGAGGGCCTTAGTTACATAAGGGTCGCTAAATTCTTTAGACCATCGTTTAACGAATGCTAGGACACCTCTAGCCTTATTGACTGTTGTATTAATATGGCGGTTGAAACTGAGTTTATAGTCCATAGTAACCCTCAGGTCAACAAAATCATACACTTGCTCAAGACTATAATTTTGAATTGTATAGGAAGCCGGCTGAGAAATTCCACGCGAAAAACCCATGTGTTTACATTTTTTAAGGTTAAGTGGCATATAATTTAAATCGCACCAAGTAACTAGTGCATCTAGATCTGATTGTAGCTTATTTCTATCTTCAAATGACGCGAATGACATGAAAAGCTTTACGTCGTCGGCATACATTAACATTTTTGAAAATTTTATTATTGTAGAAATATCATTTATAAACAACAAGGACAGAATCGGGCCAAGATGGCTTCCTTGAGGAACCCCCGAAGAGACATAAATGACATCGGATACTAAATTTTTGAACATTACTCTTTGTGTCCTGTCACTAAGGTAAGAAGAGATCCAGCGATTGAGACCCGGCTGGAAGCCCAACTGATCGAGTTTATGAATAGTAATGAGTGACACACTTTGTCAAAAGCTTTGCTGAAATCCGTATAAATAACGTCGGTTTGCAGATTTTTTCTAAAGCCATTTGAGACATGACTGGTAAACTCAAGTAAATTCGTAACTGTGGACTTTCCCTTACTGAACCCGTGTTGGCAGTCAGCTATCAAAGTAGAGATCGGACCCGTAAGTTGATTTGTAACAATAGCTTCAAACAATTATGGGATGGCAGAAAGCTTTGCGATGCAACGATAGTTCTCTATAGAAAACCTACTCCCGCTTTTATGCAGCGGTAGAAGAAACGATTCTTTCCACGCAGTTGGAAAAACACCACACTTTAGTGATAGATTGAACAAATTGGTAAGGGGTTGGTAAATATGGTTCGCACACTTTTTCAAGAAACATGTAGGAATCCTATCAGGACCATATTTAAAAGATTCTTTTAAGGTTTTAAGGTAAATTAGAACATCTTTGGCGCATATAATTGGTGAATTAATTGAATTTGTCCCGTGTAGCTTATAGGGATAGTTTTGAAAGTTTGAATTGGTGACAGCAGAATAGTTAGAAGTGAAAAATTGAGCAAAAAAATTTGCGATACATTGATTATCGCTAGATATAATGTCTTGATATTTCATGGCTGAGGGAAACCCTGATACTTTACGTTTAGAATTTACGAAACCATAAAATGACTTAGGATTGAGAATAATGTCTCTTTTCGTTTTAGAGATATAAGCTTTATAGCACTTCTTATTTAAATCTATGTACTTCTGACGTAGAATGGAATACAGTAGGTAATGTTTATTTAATCCGGATTTCTTATATAAATTAAATGATCGCGTTTTCCTATTTTTAAGAGCCTTAAGCTCTTTAGTAAACCAAGCTTGCGTAGGATGATCATAAGTTACTTTACGTTTAGGAATAAACTTCTCAAATAGGCAGTAAATAGTGTGATTGAAATGTGAGACGTTTAGATCGATATCACAACCAAATTCAGGCCAAGTTAATTTAGACAGTTCTTTATTTAATTTCTTGTAGTTTGCTTTGGAAAAGTTATAATCAAAGCTACTACATGAGTAGCATTGAGTGCCTTGGCCATTACTTATGGTTTCGTAGACTATTTCCATAGAAGGCTGGTAAAGGTCTTCTGGTAAAACCAACGGATCACAACGATTTACAGAAAATTGGTTTATATCATTAACATACACTAAATCTAAGACTTTCCCAAACTTGTTAGCGGTAACATTTATTTGATTAAGGCAAAGATCGGAAATTCCATCTAAAAAGTCATTGAACCCCAGTTTGGACGGATTTGGAATAATGTTACCATCAGATATGTTCCACGATATATGAGGTAAGTTAAAATCACCCAAAACAATAATTGAATCTGAAGCTTTAGTCATAAGGTTAACAGTTTTGAGCAGAGAGACATGTTGCATGTAGACTGAAAAATCTGATGCTGGAGGGATGTAGCAAACATATAAGTACATAGAGACGTTGTCTAGTTGAAGGCGGATGCATTTGAACTCAATGTAATCGATGTTAGGAATATTAACCTCTTCTGAAGGGATGGAGGAAAGGAGTTGTGGCTCTGATGGTGGACTTTCAAACATTCCTAAGGACTTTTTTTGCCATCTTCTATTAATAATTACCAGTTTTTAATTGACCGCTTTTTTTCGGTTGGTTGTCAAATTACCCGCCGTTTAGTGTGAACCGACTTTTATGAAAGCGGCCCTAAATTACTCAACTATATATAATAAATTTCAGTACCAACCATTTCTCAAATATTTCGGCCTCTAGGCAGAGCTGGAAAAAATACGAACAGAGGATTTAATAACTTAAACTAATTTAAGGTTGTCGAATTTCGACACGGGATATACTAGTATATATTATAAGTCAAACAATGTTGTTGGTATATGTCTATCAAATCAAAATTTTTTTATTGAAATATAGACCGAAACTGAAAGGAGTTGTGGCTCTGCTGGTGGACTTTCAAACATTCCTAAGAACTGTTTTTGCCATCTCCTATTAATAATTACCGGTCTTTAATGGACTGATTTTTTTCGGTTGGTTGTCAAATTACCCGCCGTTTAGTGTAAACCGACCTTTATGAAAGCGGCCCTAAATTACTTAAGTATGTATAATAAATTTCAGTAACAACCATTTTTCAAATATTTCAGCCTCTAGGCAGTGCTGGAAAAAATATGAACAGAGGATTTAATAACTTAAACTAATTTAAGGCTGTCGAATTTCGACCACGGGATATACTAGTATATATTATAAGTCAAACAATGTTGTTGGTATAGTCTATCAAATCCAAACTTTTTTATTGAAATATAGACCGAATCTGAAAGGAGTTGTGGCTCTGATGGTGGACTTTCAAACATTCCTAAGAACTGTTTTTGCCATCTCCTATTAATAATTACCGGTCTTTAATGGACCGATTTTTTCGGTTGATTTTAAAATTACCCGCCGTTTAGTGTGAACCGACTTTTATGAAAGCGGCCCTAAATTACTCAACTATACATAATAAATTTCAATAATAACATTTCTCACATATTTCGGCCTCTAGCCAGTGCTCGAAAAAATATGAACAGAGGATTTAATAACTTAAACTAATTTAAGGTGATCGAATTTCGACCAAGGGATATACTAGTATATGTATATATTATAAGCCTAACAATATTGTTGGTATATGTCCATCAAATCCAAATTTTTTTATTGAAATATAGACCGAATCTGAAAGGAGTGGTGGCTCTGATGGTGGACTTTCAAACATTCCTAAGAACTGTTTTTGCCATCTTCTATTCATAATTACCGGTTTTTAATGGACCGATTTTTTTCGGTTGGTTGTCAAATTACCCGCCGTTTAGTGTGAACCGACTTTTATGAAAGCGGCCCTAAATTACTTAACTATATATAATAAATTTCGGTAACAACCATTTTGCAAATATTTCAGCCTCTAGGCAGTGCTGGAAAAAGTATGAACAGAGGATTTAATAACTTAAACTAATTGAAGGTGGTCGAATTTCGACCACGGGATATACTAGTATATATTATAAGTCAAACAATGTTGTTGGTATATGTCTATCAAATCCAAATTTTTTTATTGAAATATAGACCGAATCTGAAAGGAGTTGTGGCTCTGCTGGTGGACTTGCAAACATTCCTAAGAACTGTTTTTGCCATCTCTTATTAATAATTACCGGTCTTTAATGGACCGATTTTTTTCGGTTGGTTGTCAAATTACCCGCCGTTTAGTGTGAACCGACTTTTATGAAAGCGGCCCTAAATTACTTAACTATATATAATAAATGTCAGTAACATACATTTCTCAAATATTTCGGCCTCTAGGCAGTGCTGGAAAAAATATGAATAGAGGATTTAATAACTTAAACTAATTTAAGGTGGTCGAATTTCGACCACGGGATATACTAGTATATATTATTAGACTAACAGTGTTGTTGTTATATGTCCATCAAATCCAAATTTTGTTATTGAAATATAGACCGAATCTGAAAGGAGTGGTGGCTCTGATGGTCCTAAGAACTGTTTTTGCCATTTCCTATTAATAGTTACCGGTCTTTAATGGACCGATTTTTTTCGGTTGGTTGTCAAATTACCCGCCGTTTAGTGTGAACCGACTTTTATGAAAGCGGCCCTAAATTACTTTACTATATATAATAAATTTCGGTAACAACCATTTTGCAAATATTTCAGCCTCTAGGCAGTGCTGGAAAAAGTATGAACAGAGGATTTAATAACTTAAACTAATTGAAGGTGGTCGAATTTCGACCACGGGATATACTAGTATATATTATAAGTCAAACAATGTTGTTGGTATATGTCCATCAAATCAAAATTTTTATATTGAAATATAGACCGAATCTGAAAGGAGTTCTGGCTCTGATGGTGGACGTTCAAACATTCCTAAGAACTGTTTTTGCCATCTCCTTTTAATAATTACCGGTCTTTAATGGACCGATTTTTTTCGGTTGGTTGTCAAATTACCCGCCGTTTAGTGTGAACCGACTTTTATGAAATCGGCCCTAAATTACTCAACTATATATAATAAATTTCAGTAACAAAGATTTCTCAAATATTTCGGCCTCTATGCAGAGCTGGAAAAAATATGAATAGAGGATTTAATAACTTAAACTAATTTAAGGTGGTCGAATTTCGACCACGGGATATACTAGTATATATTATAAGACTAACAGTGTTGTTGTTATATGTCCATCAAATCCAAATTTTTTTTTTGAAATGTTGACCGAATCTGAAAGGGGTTGTGGCTCTGATGGTGGACTTTCAAACATTCCTAAGAACTGTTTTTTCCATTTCCTATTAATAATTACCGGTCTTTAATGGACTGATTTTTTTCGGTTGGTTGTCAAATTACCCGCCGTTTAGTGTAAACCGACCTTTATGAAAGCGGCCCTAAATTACTTAACTATGTATAATAAATTTCAGTAACAACCATTTTTCAAATATTTCAGCCTCTAGGCAGGGCTGGAAAAAATATGAAGAGAGGATTTAATAACTTAAACTAATTTAAGGTGGTCGAATTTCGACCACGGGATATACTAGTATATATTATTAGACTAACAGTGTTGTTGTTATATGTCCATCAAATCCGTGCGCTGTGTGGCATGTAGCGCCGTCTTGTTGGAACCACAACTCATCCACATTCATGCCATCCAATTCGGGAACAAAATAGTCGGTTATCATGGCTCTATACCGGTCTCCATTAACGGTAGCTGCCTCTCCAGCATTATTGCGGAAGAAGTATGGCCCAATGACTCCACCAGCCCATAGAGCACACCAAACAGTCAGTTTTTGTGGATGTAATGGCGTTTCAAGGGTCTCATGTGGATTCTCTTCACTCCAAATGCGGCAATTTTGCTTGTTGACGTAGCCATTCAAACAAAAATGAGCCTCATCACTGAACAAAATTTTGCGATGAAAATCAGCATCGAAATCAATCTCATTTTCGGCCCATACACCAAAATCACGACGCATTGCATGGTCTCGCGGCTTTAATTCTTGCACAAGCTGGATCTTGTAAGGTCGCAAGCCAAGATCTTTGCGCAAAATCTTCCATAAAGTTGATGGACAAAGCTCCAATTGCTGTGCACGGTGGCGAATCGATTTATTCGGGTCCTCTTCAACACTTTGCTCTACAGCGGCAATTGTTTCTTCGGTGCGCACTGTTCGACGTCTCTGCGGATGCGTATTATCACATAGAGTAAACGTAGTGCGAAAACGATCCATGGTTAACCGAATTAATTGCTCTGATGGACGATTATGTCGACCATAAAATGGACGGAGCTCACGGTAAACTTCGCGAACTGAACCGTTATTTTCGAAATAAATTTGCACGATTTGCAAGCGTTGTTCTTTTGTCAACCTGTTCATGATGAAATGGCAAACCAAACTGAACATAAAAGACATTAGAGTTGCCAGATTTGACCACAAAATGCCAGTTTTATCTCTATTCGAAAAACAAACCTCTAAAAAAAACACCCTGTATAAGACTAACAGTGTTGTTGTTATATGTCCATCAAATCCAAATTTTTTTTTTGAAATGTTGACCGAATCTGAAAGGAGTTGTGGCTCTGATGGTGGACTTTCAAACATTCCTAAGAACTGTTTTTTCCATTTCCTATTAATAATTACCGGTCTTTAATGGACTGATTTTTTTCGGTTGGTTGTCAAGTTACCCGCCGTTTAGTGTAAACCGACTTTTATGAAAGCGGCCCTAAATTACTTAACTATATATAATAAACTTCAGTAACATACATTTCTCAAATATTTCGGCCTCTAGGCAGTGCTGGAAAAAATATGAATAGAGGATTTAATAACTTAAACTAATTTAAGGAGGTCGAATTTCGACCACGGGATATACTAGTATATATTATTAGACTAACAGTGTTGTTGTTATATGTCCATCAAATCCAAATTTTTTTATTGAAATATAGACCGAATCTGAAAGGAGTGGTGGCTCTGATGGTCCTAAGAACTGTTTTTGCCATTTCCTATTAATAATTACCGGTCTTTAATGGACAGTTTTTTCGGTTGATTTTAAAATTACCCGCCGTTTAGTGTGAACCGACTTATATGAAAGCGGCCCTAAATTACTCAACTATATATAACAAATTTCAGTACCAACCATTTTTCAAATATTACAGCCTCTAGGCAGTGCTGGAAAAATATGAACAGAGGATTTAATAACTTAAACTAATTTAAGGTGGTCGAATTTCGACCACGGGATATACTAGTATATATTATAAGTCAAACAATGTTGTTGGTATAGTCTATCAAATCCAAACTTTTTTATTGAAATATAGACCGAATCTGAAAGGAGTTGTGGCTCTGATGGTGGACTTTCAAACATTCCTAAGAACTGTTTTTGCCATCTCCTATTAATAATTACCGGTCTTTAATGGACCGATTTTTTTGGTTGGTTGTCAAATTACCCGCCGTTTAGTGTGAACCGACTTTTATGAAATCGGCCCTAAATTACTCAACTATATATAACAAATTTCAGTAACAAAGATTTTTCAAATATTACAGCCTCTAGGCAGTGCTGGAAAAAATATGAACAGAGGATTAAATAACTTAAACTAATTTAAGGTGGTCGAATTTCGACCACGGGATATACTAGTATATATTATAAGTCAAACAATGTTGTTGGTATAGTCTATCAAATCCAAACTTTTTTATTGAAATATAGACCGAATCTGAAAGGAGTTGTGGCTCTGATGGTGGACTTTCAAACATTCCTAAGAACTGTTTTTTCCATTTCCTATTAATAATTACCGGTCTTTAATGGACTGATTTTTTTCGGTTGGTTGTCAAATTACTCGCCGTTTAGTGTAAACCGACCTTTATGAAAGCGGCCCTAAATTACTTAACTATGTATAATAAATTTCAGTAACAACCATTTTTCAAATATTTCAGCCTCTAGGCAGTGCTGGAAAAAATATGAACAGAGGATTTAATAACTTAAACTAATTTAAGGTGGTCGAATTTCGACCACGGGATATACTAGTATATATTATAAGTCAAACAATGTTGTTGGTATAGTCTATCAAATCCAAACTTTTTTATTGAAATATAGACCGAATCTGAAAGGAGTTGTGGCTCTGATTGTGGACTTTCAAACATTCCTAAGAACTGTTTTTGCCATCTCCTATTAATAATTACCGGTCTTTAATGGACAGTTTTTTCGGTTGATTTTAAAATTACCCGCCGTTTAGTGTGAACCGACTTATATGAAAGCGGCCCTAAATTACTCAACTATACATAATAAATTTCAATAATAAACATTTCTCACATATTTCGGCCTCTAGCCAGTGCTGGAAAAAATATGAACAGAGGATTTAATAACTTAAACTAATTTAAGGTGATCGAATTTCGACCACGGGATATACTAGTATATGTATATACTATAAGTCTAACAATATTGTTGGTATATGTCCATCAAATCCAAATTTTTTTATTGAAATATGGACCGAAACTGAAAGGAGTGGTGGCTCTGATGGTGGACTTTCAAACATTCCTACAAACTGTTTTTGCCATCTTCTATTCATAATTACCGGGTTTTAATGGACCGATTTTTTTCGGTTGGTTGTCAAATTACCCGCCGTTTAGTGTGAACCGACTTTTATGAAAGCGGCCCTAAATTACTTACCTATATATAATAAATTTAGGTAACAACCATTTTGCAAATATTTCAGCCTCTAGGCAGTGCTGGAAAAAGTATGAACAGAGGATTTAATAACTTAAACTAATTGAAGGTGGTCGAATTTCGACCACGGGATATACTAGTAGATATTATAAGTCAAACAATGTTGTTGGTATATGTCTATCAAATTCAAATTTTTTTATTGAAATATAGACCGAATCTGAAAGGAGTTGTGGCTCTGCTGGTGGACTTTCAAACATTCCTAAGAACTGTTTTTGCCATCTCCTATTAATAATTACCGGTCTTTAATGGACCGATTTTTTCGGTTGATTTTAAAATTACCCGCCGTTTAGTGTGAACCGACTTTTATGAAAGCGGCCCTAAATTACTTAACTATATATAATAAATTTCAGTAACATACATTTCTCAAATATTTCGGCCTTTAGGCAGTGCTGGAAAAAATATGAATTGAGGATTTAATAACTTAAACTAATTTAAGGTGGTCGAATTTCGACCACGGGATATACTAGTATATATTATTAGACTAACAGTGTTGTTGTTATATCTCCTTCAAATCCAAATTTTTTTATTGAAATATAGACCGAATCTGAAAGGAGTGGTGGCTCTGATGGTCCTAAGAACTGTTTTTGCCATTTCCTATTAATAATTACCGGTCTTTAATGGACTGATTTTTTTCGGTTGGTTGTCAAATTACCCGCCGTTTGGTGTGAACCGACTTTTATGAAAGCGGCCCTAAATTACTCAACTATATATAATAAATTTCAGTACCAACCATTTTTCAAATATTACAGCCTCTAGGCAGTGCTGGAAAAAATACGAACAGAGGATTTAATAACTTAAACTAATTTAAGGTGGTCGAATTTCGACCACAATACTAGTATATATTATAAGTCTAACAATGTTGTTGGTATATGTCCATCAAATCAAAATTATTATATTGAAATATAGACTAGTATATATTATAAGTCTAACAATGTTGTTGGTATATGTCCATCAAATCAAAATTTTTATATTGAAATATAGACCGAATCTGAAAGGAGTTGTGGCTCTGATGGTGGACGTTCAAACATTCCTAAGAACTGTTTTTGCCATCTCCTATTAATAATTACCGGTCTTTAATGGACCGATTTTTTTCGGTTGGTTGTCAAATTACCCGCCGTTTAGTGTGAACCGACTTTTATGAAATCGGCCCTAAATTACTCAACTATATAGAATAAATTTCAGTAACAAAGATTTCTCAAATATTTCGGCCTCTAGGCAGAGCTGGAAAAAATATGAATAGAGGATTTAATAACTTAAACTAATTTAAGGTGGTCGAATTTCGACCACGGGATATACTAGTATATATTATAAGACTAACAGTGTTGTTGTTATATGTCCATCAAATCCAAATTTTTTTTTTGAAATGTTGACCGAATCTGAAAGGAGTTGTGGCTCTGATGGTGGACTTTCAAACATTCCTAAGAACTGTTTTTGCCATCTCCTCTTAATAATTACCGGTCTTTAATGGACCGATTTTTTTCGGTTGGTTGTCAAATTACCCGCCGTTTAGTGTGAACCGACTTTTATGAAATCGGCCCTAAATTACTCAACTATATATAATAAATTTCGGTAACAACCATTTTGCAAATATTTCAGCCTCTAGGCAGTGCTGGAAAAAGTATGAACAGAGGATTTAATAACTTAAACTAATTGAAGGTGGTCGAATTTCGACCACGGGATATACTAGTATATATTATAAGTCAAACAATGTTGTTGGTATATGTCCATCAAATCAAAATTTTTATATTGAAATATAGACCGAATCTGAAAGGAGTTGTGGCTCTGATGGTGGACGTTCAAACATTCCTAAGAACTGTTTTTGCCATCTCCTATTAATAATTACCGGTCTTTAATGGACCGATTTTTTTCGGTTGGTTGTCAAATTACCCGCCGTTTAGTGTGAACCGACTTTTATGAAATCGGCCCTAAATTACTCAACTACGAGTATATATAATAAATTTCAGTAACAAAGATTTCTCAAATATTTCGGCCTCTAGGCGGAGCTGGAAAAAATATGAATAGAGGATTTAATAACTTAAACTAATTTAAGGTGGTCGAATTTCGACCACGGGATATACTAGTATATATTATAAGACTAACAGTGTTGTTGTAATATGTCCATCAAATCCAAATTTTTTTTTTGAAATGTTGACCGAATCTGAAAGGAGTTGTGGCTCTGATGGTGGACTTTCAAACATTCCTAAGAACTGTTTTTTCCATTTCCTATTAATAATTACCGGTCTTTAATGGACTGATTTTTTTCGGTTGGTTGTCAAATTACCCGCCGTTTAGTGTAAACCGACCTTTATGAAAGCGGCCCTAAATTACTTAACTATGTATAATAAATTTCAGTAACAACCATTTTTCAAATATTTCAGCCTCTAGGCAGGGCTGGAAAAAATATGAACAGAGGATTTAATAACTTAAACTAATTTAAGGTGGTCGAATTTCGACCACGGGATATACTAGTATATATTATTAGACTAACAGTGTTGTTGTTATATGTCCATCAAATCCAAATTTTTTTATTGAAATATAGACCGAATCTGAAAGGAGTTGTGGCTCTGATGGTGGACGTTCAAACATTCCTAAGAACTGTTTTTGCCATCTCCTATTAATAATTACCGGTCTTTAATGGACAGATTTTTTTCGGTTGGTTGTCAAATTACCCGCCGTTTAGTGTGAACCGACTTTTATGAAATCGGCCCTAAATTACTCAACTATATATAACAAATTTCAGTACAAAAGATTTCTCAAATATTTCGGCCTCTAGGCAGAGCTGGAAAAAATATGAATAGAGGATTTAATAACTTAAACTAATTTAAGGTGGTCGAATTTCGACCACGGGATATACTAGTATATATTATAAGACTAACAGTGTTGTTGTTATATGTCCATCAAATCCAAATTTTTTTTTTGAAATGTTGACCGAATCTGAAAGGAGTTGTGGCTCTGATGGTGGACTTTCAAACATTCCTAAGAACTGTTTTTTCCATTTCCTATTAATAATTACCGGTCTTTAATGGACTGATTTTTTTCGGTTGGTTGTCAAATTACCCGCCGTTTAGTGTAAACCGACTTTTATGAAAGCGGCCCTAAATTACTTAACTATATATAATAACTTTCAGTAACATACATTTCTCAAATATTTCGGCCTCTAGGCAGTGCTGGAAAAAATATGAATAGAGGATTTAATAACTTAAACTAATTTAAGGTGGTCGAATTTTGACCACGGGATATACTAGTATATATTATTAGACTAACAGTGTTGTTGTTATATGTCCATCAAATCCAAATTTTTTTATTGAAATATAGACCGAATCTGAAAGGAGTGGTGGCTCTGATGGTCCTAAGAACTGTTTTTGCCATTTCCTATTAATAATTACCGGTCTTTAATGGACTGATTTTTTTCGGTTGGTTGTCAAATTACCCGCCGTTTAGTGTGAACCGACTTTTATGAAAGCGGCCCTAAATTACTCAACTATATATAATAAATTTCAGTACCAACCATTTTTCAAATATTACAGCCTCTAGGCAGTGCTGGAAAAAATATGAACAGAGGATTTAATAACTTAAACTAATTTAAGGTGGTCGAATTTCGACCACGGGATATACTAGTATATATTATAAGTCAAACAATGTTGTTGGTATAGTCTATCAAATCCAAACTTTTTTATTGAAATATAGACCGAATCTGAAAGGAGTTGTGGCTCTGATGGTGGACTTTCAAACATTCCTAAGAACTGTTTTTTCCATTTCCTATTAATAATTACCGGTCTTTAATGGACTGATTTTTTTCGGTTGGTTGTCAAATTACCCGCCGTTTAGTGTAAACCGACCTTTATGAAAGCGGCCCTAAATTACTTAACTATGTATAATAAATTTCAGTAACAACCATATTTCAAATATTTCAGCCTCTAGGCAGGGCTGGAAAAAATATGAACAGAGGATTTAATAACTTAAACTAATTTAAGGTGGTCGAATTTCGACCACGGGATATACTAGTATATATTATTAGACTAACAGTGTTGTTGTTATATGTCCATCAAATCCAAATTTTTTTATTGAAATATAGACCGAATCTGAAAGGAGTTGTGGCTCTGATGGTGGACGTTCAAACATTCCTAAGAACTGTTTTTGCCATCTCCTATTAATAATTACCGGTCTTTAATGGACCGATTTTTTTCGGTTGGTTGTCAAATTACCCGCCGTTTAGTGTGAACCGACTTTTATGAAATCGGCCCTAAATTACTCAACTATATATAACAAATTTCAGTAACAAAGATTTCTCAAATATTTCGGCCTCTAGGCAGAGCTGGAAAAAATATGAATAGAGGATTTAATAACTTAAACTAATTTAAGGTGGTCGAATTTCGACCACGGGATAGACTAGTATATATTATTAGACTAACAGTGTTGTTGTTATATGTCCATCAAATCCAAATTTTTTTTTGAAAGGTTGACCGAATCTGAAAGGAGTTGTGGCTCTGATGGTGGACTTTCAAACATTCCTAAGAACTGTTTTTTCCATTTCCTATTAATAATTACCGGTCTTTAATGGACTGATTTTTGGTTGGTTGTCAAATTACCCGCCGTTTAGTGTAAACCGACTTTTATGAAAGCGGCCCTAAATTACTTAACTATATATAATAAATTTCAGTAACATACATTTCTCAAATATTTCGGCCTCTAGGCAGTGCTGGAAAAAATATGAATAGAGGATTTAATAACTTAAACTAATTTAAGGTGGTCGAATTTCGACCACGGGATAGACTAGTATATATTATTAGACTAACAGTGTTGTTGTTATATGTCCATCAAATCCAAATTTTTTTTTTGAAAGGTTGACCGAATCTGAAAGGAGTGGTGGCTCTGATGGTCCTAAGAACTGTTTTTGCCATTTCCTATTAATAATTACCGGTCTTTAATGGACTGATTTTTGGTTGGTTGTCAAATTACCCGCCGTTTAGTGTAAACCGACTTTTATGAAAGCGGCCCTAAATTACTTAACTATATATAATAAATTTCAGTAACATACATTTCTCAAATATTTCGGCCTCTAGGCAGAGCTGGAAAAAATATGAATAGAGGATTTAATAACTTAAACTAATTTAAGGTGGTCGAATTTCGACCACGGGATAGACTAGTATATATTATTAGACTAACAGTGTTGTTGTTATATGTCCATCAAATCCAAATTTTTTTTTTGAAAGGTTGACCGAATCTGAAAGGAGTTGTGGCTCTGATGGTGGACTTTCAAACATTCCTAAGAACTGTTTTTTCCATTTCCTATTAATAATTACCGGTCTTTAATGGACTGATTTTTGGTTGGTTGTCAAATTACCCGCCGTTTAGTGTAAACCGACTTTTATGAAAGCGGCCCTAAATTACTTAACTATATATAATAAATTTCAGTAACATACATTTCTCAAATATTTCGGCCTCTAGGCAGAGCTGGAAAAAATATGAATAGAGGATTTAATAACTTAAACTAATTTAAGGTGGTCGAATTTCGACCACGGGATAGACTAGTATATATTATTAGACTAACAGTGTTGTTGTTATATGTCCATCAAATCCAAATTTTTTTTTTGAAAGGTTGACCGAATCTGAAAGGAGTGGTGGCTCTGATGGTCCTAAGAACTGTTTTTGCCATTTCCTATTAATAATTACCGGTCTTTAATGGACTGATTTTTTTCGGTTGGTTGTCAAATTACCCGCCGTTTAGTGTGAACCGACTTTTATGAAAGCGGCCCTAAATTACTCAGCTATATATAATAAATTTCAGTACCAACCATTTTTCAAATATTACAGCCTCTAGGCAGTGCTGGAAAAAATATGAACAGAGGATTTAATAACTTAAACTAATTTAAGGTGGTCGAATTTCGACCACGGGATATACTAGTATATATTATAAGTCAAACAATGTTGTTGGTATAGTCTATCAAATCCAAACTTTTTTATTGAAATATAGACCGAATCTGAAAGGAGTTGTGGCTCTGATGGTGGACGTTCAAACATTCCTAAGAACTGTTTTTGCCATCTCCTATTAATAATTACCGGTCTTTAATGGACCGATTTTTTTCGGTTGGTTGTCAAATTACCCGCCGTTTAGTGTGAACCGACTTTTATGAAATCGGCCCTAAATTACTCAACTACGAGTATATATAATAAATTTCAGTAACAAAGATTTCTCAAATATTTCGGCCTCTAGGCGGAGCTGGAAAAAATATGAATAGAGGATTTAATAACTTAAACTAATTTAAGGTGGTCGAATTTCGACCACGGGATATACTAGTATATATTATAAGACTAACAGTGTTGTTGTAATATGTCCATCAAATCCAAATTTTTTTTTTGAAATGTTGACCGAATCTGAAAGGAGTTGTGGCTCTGATGGTGGACTTTCAAACATTCCTAAGAACTGTTTTTTCCATTTCCTATTAATAATTACCGGTCTTTAATGGACTGATTTTTTTCGGTTGGTTGTCAAATTACCCGCCGTTTAGTGTAAACCGACCTTTATGAAAGCGGCCCTAAATTACTTAACTATGTATAATAAATTTCAGTAACAACCATTTTTCAAATATTTCAGCCTCTAGGCAGGGCTGGAAAAAATATGAACAGAGGATTTAATAACTTAAACTAATTTAAGGTGGTCGAATTTCGACCACGGGATATACTAGTATATATTATTAGACTAACAGTGTTGTTGTTATATGTCCATCAAATCCAAATTTTTTTATTGAAATATAGACCGAATCTGAAAGGAGTTGTGGCTCTGATGGTGGACGTTCAAACATTCCTAAGAACTGTTTTTGCCATCTCCTATTAATAATTACCGGTCTTTAATGGACCGATTTTTTTCGGTTGGTTGTCAAATTACCCGCCGTTTAGTGTGAACCGACTTTTATGAAATCGGCCCTAAATTACTCAACTATATATAACAAATTTCAGTACAAAAGATTTCTCAAATATTTCGGCCTCTAGGCAGAGCTGGAAAAAATATGAATAGAGGATTTAATAACTTAAACTAATTTAAGGTGGTCGAATTTCGACCACGGGATATACTAGTATATATTATAAGACTAACAGTGTTGTTGTTATATGTCCATCAAATCCAAATTTTTTTTTTGAAATGTTGACCGAATCTGAAAGGAGTTGTGGCTCTGATGGTGGACTTTCAAACATTCCTAAGAACTGTTTTTTCCATTTCCTATTAATAATTACCGGTCTTTAATGGACTGATTTTTTTCGGTTGGTTGTCAAATTACCCGCCGTTTAGTGTAAACCGACTTTTATGAAAGCGGCCCTAAATTACTTAACTATATATAATAAATTTCAGTAACATACATTTCTCAAATATTTCGGCCTCTAGGCAGTGCTGGAAAAAATATGAATAGAGGATTTAATAACTTAAACTAATTTAAGGTGGTCGAGTTTTGACCACGGGATATACTAGTATATATTATTAGACTAACAGTGTTGTTGTTATATGTCCATCAAATCCAAATTTTTTTATTGAAATATAGACCGAATCTGAAAGGAGTGGTGGCTCTGATGGTCCTAAGAACTGTTTTTGCCATTTCCTATTAATAATTACCGGTCTTTAATGGACTGATTTTTTTCGGTTGGTTGTCAAATTACCCGCCGTTTAGTGTGAACCGACTTTTATGAAAGCGGCCCTAAATTACTCAACTATATATAATAAATTTCAGTACCAACCATTTTTCAAATATTACAGCCTCTAGGCAGTGCTGGAAAAAATATGAACAGAGGATTTAATAACTTAAACTAATTTAAGGTGGTCGAATTTCGACCACGGGATATACTAGTATATATTATAAGTCAAACAATGTTGTTGGTATAGTCTATCAAATCCAAACTTTTTTATTGAAATATAGACCGAATCTGAAAGGAGTTGTGGCTCTGATGGTGGACTTTCAAACATTCCTAAGAACTGTTTTTTCCATTTCCTATTAATAATTACCGGTCTTTAATGGACTGATTTTTTTCGGTTGGTTGTCAAATTACCCGCCGTTTAGTGTAAACCGACCTTTATGAAAGCGGCCCTAAATTACTTAACTATGTATAATAAATTTCAGTAACAACCATATTTCAAATATTTCAGCCTCTAGGCAGGGCTGGAAAAAATATGAACAGAGGATTTAATAACTTAAACTAATTTAAGGTGGTCGAATTTCGACCACGGGATATACTAGTATATATTATTAGACTAACAGTGTTGTTGTTATATGTCCATCAAATCCAAATTTTTTTATTGAAATATAGACCGAATCTGAAAGGAGTTGTGGCTCTGATGGTGGACGTTCAAACATTCCTAAGAACTGTTTTTGCCATCTCCTATTAATAATTACCGGTCTTTAATGGACCGATTTTTTTCGGTTGGTTGTCAAATTACCCGCCGTTTAGTGTGAACCGACTTTTATGAAATCGGCCCTAAATTACTCAACTATATATAACAAATTTCAGTAACAAAGATTTCTCAAATATTTCGGCCTCTAGGCAGAGCTGGAAAAAATATGAATAGAGGATTTAATAACTTAAACTAATTTAAGGTGGTCGAATTTCGACCACGGGATAGACTAGTATATATTATTAGACTAACAGTGTTGTTGTTATATGTCCATCAAATCCAAATTTTTTTTTGAAAGGTTGACCGAATCTGAAAGGAGTTGTGGCTCTGATGGTGGACTTTCAAACATTCCTAAGAACTGTTTTTTCCATTTCCTATTAATAATTACCGGTCTTTAATGGACTGATTTTTGGTTGGTTGTCAAATTACCCGCCGTTTAGTGTAAACCGACTTTTATGAAAGCGGCCCTAAATTACTTAACTATATATAATAAATTTCAGTAACATACATTTCTCAAATATTTCGGCCTCTAGGCAGTGCTGGAAAAAATATGAATAGAGGATTTAATAACTTAAACTAATTTAAGGTGGTCGAATTTCGACCACGGGATAGACTAGTATATATTATTAGACTAACAGTGTTGTTGTTATATGTCCATCAAATCCAAATTTTTTTTTTGAAAGGTTGACCGAATCTGAAAGGAGTGGTGGCTCTGATGGTCCTAAGAACTGTTTTTGCCATTTCCTATTAATAATTACCGGTCTTTAATGGACTGATTTTTGGTTGGTTGTCAAATTACCCGCCGTTTAGTGTAAACCGACTTTTATGAAAGCGGCCCTAAATTACTTAACTATATATAATAAATTTCAGTAACATACATTTCTCAAATATTTCGGCCTCTAGGCAGAGCTGGAAAAAATAGGAATAGAGGATTTAATAACTTAAACTAATTTAAGGTGGTCGAATTTCGACCACGGGATAGACTAGTATATATTATTAGACTAACAGTGTTGTTGTTATATGTCCATCAAATCCAAATTTTTTTTTTGAAAGGTTGACCGAATCTGAAAGGAGTTGTGGCTCTGATGGTGGACTTTCAAACATTCCTAAGAACTGTTTTTTCCATTTCCTATTAATAATTACCGGTCTTTAATGGACTGATTTTTGGTTGGTTGTCAAATTACCCGCCGTTTAGTGTAAACCGACTTTTATGAAAGCGGCCCTAAATTACTTAACTATATATAATAAATTTCAGTAACATACATTTCTCAAATATTTCGGCCTCTAGGCAGAGCTGGAAAAAATATGAATAGAGGATTTAATAACTTAAACTAATTTAAGGTGGTCGAATTTCGACCACGGGATAGACTAGTATATATTATTAGACTAACAGTGTTGTTGTTATATGTCCATCAAATCCAAATTTTTTTTTTGAAAGGTTGACCGAATCTGAAAGGAGTGGTGGCTCTGATGGTCCTAAGAACTGTTTTTGCCATTTCCTATTAATAATTACCGGTCTTTAATGGACTGATTTTTTTCGGTTGGTTGTCAAATTACCCGCCGTTTAGTGTGAACCGACTTTTATGAAAGCGGCCCTAAATTACTCAGCTATATATAATAAATTTCAGTACCAACCATTTTTCAAATATTACAGCCTCTAGGCAGTGCTGGAAAAAATATGAACAGAGGATTTAATAACTTAAACTAATTTAAGGTGGTCGAATTTCGACCACGGGATATACTAGTATATATTATAAGTCAAACAATGTTGTTGGTATAGTCTATCAAATCCAAACTTTTTTATTGAAATATAGACCGAATCTGAAAGGAGTTGTGGCTCTGATGGTGGACTTTCAAACATTCCTAAGAACTGTTTTTGCCATCTCCTATTAATAATTACCGGTCTTTAATGGACCGATTTTTTCGGTTGATTTTAAAATTACCCGCCGTTTAGTGTAAACCGACTTATATGAAAGCGGCCCTAAATTACTCAACTATACATAATAAATTTCAATAATAAACATTTCTCACATATTTCGGCCTCTAGCCAGTGCTGGAAAAAATATGAACAGAGGATTTAATAACTTAAACTAATTTAAGGTGATCGAATTTCGACCACGGGATATACTAGTATATGTATATACTATAAGTCTAACAATATTGTTGGTATATGTCCATCAAATCCAAATTTTTTTATTGAAATATGGACCGAAACTGAAAGGAGTGGTGGCTCTGATGGTGGACTTTCAAACATTCCTACGAACTGTTTTTGCCATCTTCTATTCATAATTACCGGGTTTTAATGGACCGATTTTTTTCGGTTGGTTGTCAAATTACCCGCCGTTTAGTGTGAACCGACTTTTATGAAAGCGGCCCTAAATTACTTAACTATATATAATAAATTTCGGTAACAACCATTTTGCAAATATTTCAGCCTCTAGGCAGTGCTGGAAAAAGTATGAACAGAGGATTTAATAACTTAAACTAATTGAAGGTGGTCGAATTTCGACCACGGGATATACTAGTATATATTATAAGTCAAACAATATTGTTGGTATATGTCTATCAAATCCAAATTTTTTTATTGAAATATAGACCGAATCTGAAAGGAGTTGTGGTTCTGCTGGTGGACTTTCAAACATTCCTAAGAACTGTTTTTGCCATCTTCTATTCATAATTACCGGGTTTTAATGGACCGATTTTTTTCGGTTGGTTGTCAAATTACCCGCCGTTTAGTGTGAACCGACTTTTATGAAAGCGGCCCTAAATTACTCAGCTATATATAATAAATTTCAGTACCAACCATTTTTCAAATATTACAGCCTCTAGGCAGTGCTGGAAAAAATATGAACAGAGGATTTAATAACTTAAACTAATTTAAGGTGGTCGAATTTCGACCACGGGATATACTAGTATATATTATAAGTCAAACAATATTGTTGGTATATGTCCATCAAATCCAAATTTTTTTATTGAAATATGGACCGAAACTGAAAGGAGTGGTGGCTCTGATGGTGGACTTTCAAACATTCCTACGAACTGTTTTTGCCATCTTCTATTCATAATTACCGGGTTTTAATGGACCGATTTTTTTCGGTTGGTTGTCAAATTACCCGCCGTTTAGTGTGAACCGACTTTTATGAAAGCGGCCCTAAATTACTCAGCTATATATAATAAATTTCAGTACCAACCATTTTTCAAATATTACAGCCTCTAGGCAGTGCTGGAAAAAATATGAACAGAGGATTTAATAACTTAAACTAATTTAAGGTGGTCGAATTTCGACCACGGGATATACTAGTATATATTATAAGTCAAACAATATTGTTGGTATATGTCTATCAAATCCAAATTTTTTTATTGAAATATAGACCGAATCTGAAAGGAGTTGTGGTTCTGCTGGTGGACTTTCAAACATTCCTAAGAACTGTTTTTGCCATCTCTTATTAATAATTACCGGTCTTTAATGGACCGATTTTTTTCGGTTGGTTGTCAAATTACCCGCCGTTTAGTGTGAACCGACTTTTATGAAAGCGGCCCTAAATTACTTAACTATATATAATAAATTTCAGTAACATACATTTCTCAAATATTTCGGCCTTTAGGCAGTGCTGGAAAAAATATGAATTGAGGATTTAATAACTTAAACTAATTTAAGGTGGTCGAATTTCGACCACGGGATATACTAGTATATATTATAAGTCAAACAATGTTGTTGGTATAGTCTATCAAATCCAAACTTTTTTATTGAAATATAGACCGAATCTGAAAGGAGTTGTGGCTCTGATGGTGGACTTTCAAACATTCCTAAGAACTGTTTTTTCCATTTCCTATTAATAATTACCGGTCTTTAATGGACTAATTTTTTTCGGTTGGTTGTCAAATTACCCGCCGTTTAGTGTAAACCGACCTTTATGAAAGCGGCCCTAAATTACTTAACTATGTATAATAAATTTCAGTAACAACCATTTTTCAAATATTTCAGCCTCTAGGCAGGGCTGGAAAAAATATGAACAGAGGATTTAATAACTTAAACTAATTTAAGGTGGTCGAATGTCGACCACGGGATATACTAGTATATATTATTAGACTAACAGTGTTGTTGTTATATGTCCATCACATCCAATTTTTTTTTTTGAAATGCTGACCGAATCTGAAAGGAGTTGTGGCTCTGATGGTGGACTTTCAAACATTCCTAAGAACTGTTTTTTCCATTTCCTATTAATAATTACCGGTCTTTAATGGACTGATTTTTTTCGGTTGGTTGTCAAATTACCCGCCGTTTAGTGTAAACCGACCTTTATGAAAGCGGCCCTAAATTACTTAACTATGTATAATAAATTTCAGTAACAACCATTTTTCAAATATTTCAGCCTCTAGGCAGAGCTGGAAAAAATATGAATAGAGGATTTAATAACTTAAACTAATTTAAGGTGGTCGAATTTTGACCACGGGATATACTAGTATATATTATTAGACTAACAGTGTTGTTGTTATATGTCCATCAAATCCAAATTTTTTTATTGAAATATAGACCGAATCTGAAAGGAGTGGTGGCTCTGATGGTCCTAAGAACTGTTTTTGCCATTTCCTATTAATAATTACCGGTCTTTAATGGACTGATTTTTTTCGGTTGGTTGTCAAATTACCCGCCGTTTAGTGTGAACCGACTTTTATGAAAGCGGCCCTAAATTACTTAACTATGTATAATAAATTTCAGTAACAACCATATTTCAGCCTCTAGGCAGAGCTGGAAAAAATATGAATAGAGGATTTAATAACTTAAACTAATTTAAGGTGGTCGAATTTTGACCACGGGATATACTAGTATATATTATTAGACTAACAGTGTTGTTGTTATATGTCCATCAAATCCAAATTTTTTTATTGAAATATAGACCGAATCTGAAAGGAGTTGTGGCTCTGATGGTGGACGTTCAAACATTCCTAAGAACTGTTTTTGCCATCTCCTATTAATAATTACCGGTCTTTAATGGACCGATTTTTTTCGGTTGGTTGTCAAATTACCCGCCGTTTAGTGTGAACCGACTTTTATGAAATCGGCCCTAAATTACTCAACTATAAATAACAAATTTCAGTAACAAAGATTTCTCAAATATTTCGGCCTGTAGGCAGAGCTGGAAAAAATATGAATAGAGGATTTAATAACTTAAACTAATTTAAGGTGGTCGAATTTCGACCACGGGATAGACTAGTATATATTATTAGACTAACAGTGTTGTTGTTATATGTCCATCAAATCCAAATTTTTTTTTTGAAATGTTGACCGAATCTGAAAGGAGTTGTGGCTCTGATGGTGGACTTTCAAACATTCCTAAGAACTGTTTTTTTCCATTTCCTATTAATAATTACCGGTCTTTAATGGACTGATTTTTTCGGTTGGTTGTCAAATTACCCGCCGTTTAGTGTAAACCGACTTTTATGAAAGCGGCCCTAAATTACTTAACTATATATAATAAATTTCAGTAACATACATTTCTCAAATATTTCGGCCTCTAGGCAGTGCTGGAAAAAATATGAATAGAGGATTTAATAACTTAAACTAATTTAAGGTGGTCGAATTTTGACCACGGGATATACTAGTATATATTATTAGACTAACAGTGTTGTTGTTATATGTCAATCAAATCCAAATTTTTTTATTGAAATATAGACCGACTCTGAAAGGAGTGGTGGCTCTGATGGTCCTAAGAACT
Organism: Merzomyia westermanni; assembly: GCA_949987695.1. NCBI lineage: Eukaryota > Metazoa > Arthropoda > Insecta > Diptera > Tephritidae > Merzomyia > Merzomyia westermanni. The sequence goes on from OX465292.1 coordinate 70,220,443, forward strand.
GTTTTTGCCATTTCCTATTAATAATTACCGGTCTTTAATGGACTGATTTTTTTCGGTTGGTTGTCAAATTACCCGCCGTTTAGTGTGAACCGACTTTTATGAAAGCGGCCCTAAATTACTTAACTATGTATAATAAATTTCAGTAACAACCATATTTCAAATATTTCAGCCTCTAGGCAGGGCCGGAAAAAATATGAACAGAGGATTTAATAACTTAAACTAATTTAAGGTGGTCGAATTTCGACCACGGGATATACTAGTATATATTATTAGACTAACAGTGTTGTTGTTATATGTCCATCAAATCCAAATTTTTTTATTGAAATATAGACCGAATCTGAAAGGAGTTGTGGCTCTGATGGTGGACGTTCAAACATTCCTAAGAACTGTTTTTGCCATCTCCTATTAATAATTACCGGTCTTTAATGGACCGATTTTTTTCGGTTGGTTGTCAAATTACCCGCCGTTTAGTGTGAACCGACTTTTATGAAATCGGCCCTAAATTACTCAACTATATATAACAAATTTCAGTAACAAAGATTTCTCAAATATTTCGGCCTCTAGGCAGAGCTGGAAAAAATATGAATAGAGGATTTAATAACTTAAACTAATTTAAGGTGGTCGAATTTCGACCACGGGATAGACTAGTATATATTATTAGACTAACAGTGTTGTTGTTATATGTCCATCAAATCCAAATTTTTTTATTGAAATATAGACCGAATCTGAAAGGAGTGGTGGCTCTGATGGTGGACGTTCAAACATTCCTAAGAACTGTTTTTGCCATTTCCTATTAATAATTACCGGTCTTTAATGGACTGATTTTTTTCGGTTGGTTGTCAAATTACCCGCCGTTTAGTGTGAACCGACTTTTATGAAATCGGCCCTAAATTACTCAACTATATATAACAAATTTCAGTAACAAAGATTTCTCAAATATTTCGGCCTCTAGGCAGAGCTGGAAAAAATATGAATAGAGGATTTAATAACTTAAACTAATTTAAGGTGGTCGAATTTCGACCACGGGATAGACTAGTATATATTATTAGACTAACAGTGTTGTTGTTATATGTCCATCAAATCCAAATTTTTTTATTGAAATATAGACCGAATCTGAAAGGAGTTGTGGCTCTGATGGTGGACGTTCAAACATTCCTAAGAACTGTTTTTGCCATTTCCTATTAATAATTACCGGTCTTTAATGGACTGATTTTTTTCGGTTGGTTGTCAAATTACCCGCCGTTTAGTGTGAACCGACTTTTATGAAAGCGGCCCTAAATTACTTAACTATGTATAATAAATTTCAGTAACAACCATATTTCAGCCTCTAGGCAGAGCTGGAAAAAATATGAATAGAGGATTTAATAACTTAAACTAATTTAAGGTGGTCGGATTTTGACCACGGGATATACTAGTATATATTATTAGACTAACAGTGTTGTTGTTATATGTCCATCAAATCCAAATTTTTTTATTGAAATATAGACCGAATCTGAAAGGAGTTGTGGCTCTGATGGTGGACGTTCAAATATTCCTAAGAACTGTTTTTGCCATCTCCTATTAATAATTACCGGTCTTTAATGGACCGATTTTTTTCGGTTGGTTGTCAAATTACCCGCCGTTTAGTGTGAACCGACTTTTATGAAATCGGCCCTAAATTACTCAACTATATATAACAAATTTCAGTAACAAAGATTTCTCAAATATTTCGGCCTGTAGGCAGAGCTGGAAAAAATATGAATAGAGGATTTAATAACTTAAACTAATTTAAGGTGGTCGAATTTCGACCACGGGATAGACTAGTATATATTATTAGACTAACAGTGTTGTTGTTATATGTCCATCAAATTCAAATTTTTTTTTTGAAATGTTGACCGAATCTGAAAGGAGTTGTGGCTCTGATGGTGGACTTTCAAACATTCCTAAGAACTGTTTTTTCCATTTCCTATTAATAATTACCGGTCTTTAATGGACTGATTTTTTCGGTTGGTTGTCAAATTACCCGCCGTTTAGTGTAAACCGACTTTTATGAAAGCGGCCCTAAATTACTTAACTATATATAATAAATTTCAGTAACATACATTTCTCAAATATTTCGGCCTCTAGGCAGTGCTGGAAAAAATATGAATAGAGGATTTAATAACTTAAACTAATTTAAGGTGGTCGAATTTTGACCACGGGATATACTAGTATATATTATTAGACTAACAGTGTTGTTGTTATATGTCAATCAAATCCAAATTTTTTTATTGAAATATAGACCGACTCTGAAAGGAGTGGTGGCTCTGATGGTCCTAAGAACTGTTTTTGCCATTTCCTATTAATAATTACCGGTCTTTAATGGACTGATTTTTTTCGGTTGGTTGTCAAATTACCCGCCGTTTAGTGTGAACCGACTTTTATGAAAGCGGCCCTAAATTACTTAACTATGTATAATAAATTTCAGTAACAACCATATTTCAAATATTTCAGCCTCTAGGCAGGGCCGGAAAAAATATGAACAGAGGATTTAATAACTTAAACTAATTTAAGGTGGTCGAATTTCGACCACGGGATATACTAGTATATATTATTAGACTAACAGTGTTGTTGTTATATGTCCATCAAATCCAAATTTTTTTATTGAAATATAGACCGAATCTGAAAGGAGTTGTGGCTCTGATGGTGGACGTTCAAACATTCCTAAGAACTGTTTTTGCCATCTCCTATTAATAATTACCGGTCTTTAATGGACCGATTTTTTTCGGTTGGTTGTCAAATTACCCGCCGTTTAGTGTGAACCGACTTTTATGAAATCGGCCCTAAATTACTCAACTATATATAACAAATTTCAGTAACAAAGATTTCTCAAATATTTCGGCCTCTAGGCAGAGCTGGAAAAAATATGAATAGAGGATTTAATAACTTAAACTAATTTAAGGTGGTCGAATTTCGACCACGGGATAGACTAGTATATATTATTAGACTAACAGTGTTGTTGTTATATGTCCATCAAATCCAAATTTTTTTATTGAAATATAGACCGAATCTGAAAGGAGTGGTGGCTCTGATGGTCCTAAGAACTGTTTTTGCCATTTCCTATTAATAATTACCGGTCTTTAATGGACTGATTTTTTTCGGTTGGTTGTCAAATTACCCGCCGTTTAGTGTGAACCGACTTTTATGAAAGCGGCCCTAAATTACTCAACAATATATAATAAATTTCAGTACCAACCATTTTTCAAATATTACAGCCTCTAGGCAGTGCTGGAAAAAATATGAACAGAGGATTTAATAACTTAAACTAATTTAAGGTGGTCGAATTTCGACCACGGGATATACTAGTATATGTATATACTATAAGTCTAACAATATTGTTGGTATATGTCCATCAAATCCAAATTTTTTTATTGAAATATGGACCGAAACTGAAAGGAGTTGTGGCTCTGATGGTGGACTTTCAAACATTCCTAAGAACTGTTTTTGCCATCTCCTATTAATAATTACCGGTCTTTAATGGACCGATTTTTTCGGTTGATTTTAAAATTACCCGCCGTTCAGTGTGAACCGACTTATATGAAAGCGGCCCTAAATTACTCAACTATACATAATAAATTTCAATAATAAACATTTCTCACATATTTCGGCCTCTAGCCAGTGCTGGAAAAAATATGAACAGAGGATTTAATAACTTAAACTAATTTAAGGTGATCGAATTTCGACCACGGGATATACTAGTATATGTATATACTATAAGTCTAACAATATTGTTGGTATAGTCTATCAAATCCAAACTTTTTTATTGAAATATAGACCGAATCTGAAAGGAGTTGTGGCTCTGATGGTGGACTTTCAAACATTCCTAAGAACTGTTTTTGCCATCTCCTATTAATAATTACCGGTCTTTAATGGACCGATTTTTTCGGTTGATTTTAAAATTACCCGCCGTTTAGTGTGAACCGACTTATATGAAAGCGGCCCTAAATTACTCAACTATACATAATAAATTTCAATAATAAACATTTCTCACATATTTCGGCCTCTAGCCAGTGCTGGAAAAAATATGAACAGAGGATTTAATAACTTAAACTAATTTAAGGTGATCGAATTTCGACCACGGGATATACTAGTATATGTATATACTATAAGTCTAACAATATTGTTGGTATATGTCCATCAAATCCAAATTTTTTTATTGAAATATGGACCGAAACTGAAAGGAGTGGTGGCTCTGATGGTGGACTTTCAAACATTCCTACGAACTGTTTTTGCCATCTTCTATTCATAATTACCGGGTTTTAATGGACCGATTTTTTTCGGTTGGTTGTCAAATTACCCGCCGTTTAGTGTGAACCGACTTTTATGAAAGCGGCCCTAAATTACTTAACTATATATAATAAATTTCGGTAACAACCATTTTGCAAATATTTCAGCCTCTAGGCAGTGCTGGAAAAAGTATGAACAGAGGATTTAATAACTTAAACTAATTTAAGGTGGTCGAATTTCGACCACGGGATATACTAGTATATATTATAAGACTAACAGTGTTGTTGTTATATGTCCATCAAATCCAAATTTTTTTTTTGAAATGTTGACCGAATCTGAAAGGAGTTGTGGCTCTGATGGTGGACTTTCAAACATTCCTAAGAACTGTTTTTTCCATTTCCTATTAATAATTACCGGTCTTAAATGGACTGATTTTTTTCGGTTGGTTGTCAAATTACCCGCCGTTTAGTGTAAACCGACTTTTATGAAAGCGGCCCTAAATTACTTAACTATATATAATAAATTTCAGTAACATACATTTCTCAAATATTTCGGCCTCTAGGCAGTGCTGGAAAAAATATGAATAGAGGATTTAATAACTTAAACTAATTTAAGGTGGTCGAATTTTGACCACGGGATATACTAGTATATATTATTAAACTAACAGTGTTGTTGTTATATGTCCATCAAATCCAAATTTTTTTATTGAAATATAGACCGAATCTGAAAGGAGTGGTGGCTCTGATGGTCCTAAGAACTGTTTTTGCCATTTCCTATTAATAATTATCGGTCTTTAATGGACTGATTTTTTTCGGTTGGTTGTCAAATTACCCGCCGTTTAGTGTGAACCGACTTTTATGAAAGCGGCCCTAAATTACTTAACTATGTATAATAAATTTCAGTAACATACATTTCTCAAATATTTCGGCCTCTAGGCAGTGCTGGAAAAAATATGAATAGAGGATTTAATAACTTAAACTAATTTAAGGTGATCGAATTTCGACCACGGGATATACTAGTATATGTATATACTATAAGTCTAACAATATTGTTGGTATATGTCCATCAAATCCAAATTTTTTTATTGAAATATGGACCGAAACTGAAAGGAGTGGTGGCTCTGATGGTGGACTTTCAAACATTCCTACGAACTGTTTTTGCCATCTTCTATTCATAATTACCGGGTTTTAATGGACCGATTTTTTTCGGTTGGTTGTCAAATTACCCGCCGTTTAGTGTGAACCGACTTTTATGAAAGCGGCCCTAAATTACTTAACTATGTATAATAAATTTCAGTAACAACCATATTTCAAATATTTCAGCCTCTAGGCAGGGCTGGAAAAAATATGAACAGAGGATTTAATAACTTAAACTAATTTAAGGTGGTCGAATTTCGACCACGGGATATACTAGTATATATTATTAGACTAACAGTGTTGTTGTTATGTGTCCATCAAATCCAAATTTTTTTATTGAAATATAGACCGAATCTGAAAGGAGTTGTGGCTCTGATGGTGGACGTTCAAACATTCCTAAGAACTGTTTTTGCCATCTCCTATTAATAATTACCGGTCTTTAATGGACCGATTTTTTTCGGTTGGTTGTCAAATTACCCGCCGTTTAGTGTGAACCGACTTTTATGAAATCGGCCCTAAATTACTCAACTATATATAACAAATTTCAGTAACAAAGATTTCTCAAATATTTCGGCCTCTAGGCAGAGCTGGAAAAAATATGAATAGAGGATTTAATAACTTAAACTAATTTAAGGTGGTCGAATTTCGACCACGGGATAGACTAGTATATATTATTAGACTAACAGTGTTGTTGTTATATGTCCATCAAATCCAATTTTTTTTTTTGAAAGGTTGACCGAATCTGAAAGGAGTTGTGGCTCTGATGGTGGACTTTCAAACATTCCTAAGAACTGTTTTTTCCATTTCCTATTAATAATTACCGGTCTTTAATGGACTGATTTTTGGTTGGTTGTCAAATTACCCGCCGTTTAGTGTAAACCGACTTTTATGAAAGCGGCCTTAAATTACTTAACTATATATAATAAATTTCAGTAACATACATTTCTCAAATATTTCGGCCTCTAGGCAGTGCTGGAAAAAATATGAATAGAGGATTTAATAACTTAAACTAATTTAAGGTGGTCGAATTTCGACCACGGGATAGACTAGTATATATTATTAGACTAACAGTGTTGTTGTTATATGTCCATCAAATCCAAATTTTTTTATTGAAATATAGACCGAATCTGAAAGGAGTGGTGGCTCTGATGGTCCTATGAACTGTTTTTGCCATTTCCTATTAATAATTACCGGTCTTTAATGGACTGATTTTTTTCGGTTGGTTGTCAAATTACCCGCCGTTTAGTGTGAACCGACTTTTATGAAAGCGGCCCTAAATTACTCAACTATATATAATAAATTTCAGTACCAACCATTTTTCAAATATTACAGCCTCTAGGCAGTGCTGGAAAAAATATGAACAGAGGATTTAATAACTTAAACTAATTTAAGGTGGTCGAATTTCGACCACGGGATATACTAGTATATATTATAAGTCAAACAATGTTGTTGGTATAGTCTATCAAATCCAAACTTTTTTATTGAAATATAGACCGAATCTGAAAGGAGTTGTGGCTCTGATGGTGGACTTTCAAACATTCCTAAGAACTGTTTTTGCCATCTCCTATTAATAATTACCGGTCTTTAATGGACCGATTTTTTCGGTTGATTTTAAAATTACCCGCCGTTTAGTGTGAACCGACTTATATGAAAGCGGCCCTAAATTACTCAACTATACATAATAAATTTCAATAATAAACATTTCTCACATATTTCGGCCTCTAGCCAGTGCTGGAAAAAATATGAACAGAGGATTTAATAACTTAAACTAATTTAAGGTGATTGAATTTCGACCACGGGATATACTAGTATATGTATATACTATAAGTCTAACAATATTGTTGGTATATGTCCATCAAATCCAAATTTTTTTATTGAAATATGGACCGAAACTGAAAGGAGTGGTGGCTCTGATGGTGGTAGGTAGGTAGGTAGGTAAAATGGCTGCGACAAAAGTCGCCCAAGTAGCTTTAAAAGCCGTTTTGATGCCATAAAACTCGTAGAGACCTACAACTAATTATTATGCTACAACCAACCAGAGTTGTTTATAAATTCCAGGATGCTTGGAATCCCTAATTCAGATACCTTCCCTAGGTTTTCCAGAAAAGGGGTCCCAAACACTCTTAGTCGTGTTCTGGCTAGAGCCGGGCACTTACACAGGAAGTGCTCAACGGTCTCCTTCATATCGATGTCTTTACAGCTTCTGCAGTGGTCGTTGTGCGGCAAGCCCAGTTTTTCCGCATGCGTACCTATCGTCCAGTGACCCGTGCAGACCGTTACAAGCTTGTAGGTGTCTACTCTGGACCTGCTTAGGAGACTCCTTGTCCTATTCTCGCTGTAGTTCGGCCAGGTGGCTCTTGATACTGCACAGGTAGTAGTACCTTTCCACTTGCGTTGTGCTTCATTAAAATAATATTTTTGAATGTTCCCCTTGGCCACTGCCAGGGGTACACCAATCTCGAGGCTGGGTACCTCTTCATTTTCTACTGATGAGCCCGCCCGTGCTAGCTCATCAGCCCTCTCATTACCCTCGATCCCTTTATGACCCGGGACCCAGATAATGGATATTTCTAGGACTTCAGCTAAAGTAGCCAAGGTCTGCTTACATGCATGCACTGCACTAGAGCTGGTGGGTGGCGATGCGATTGCCTTTATCGCTGCCTGGCTATCGGTGAAGATAGTCACTTTCCCAGTGATGTTCCTTTGTTCAAGCGATTTGCACGCCTGAGCAATTGCGAGAACCTCTGCTTGGAACACACTGCAATACGACGGGAGTCTGAATGCTGCCGAGATATCCAGACTTTCCGAGAATACGCCGGCTCCTACCCCTGAGTCCATCTTGGAGCCGTCCGTGTAAACTTCAATATTGTTATTTGTTGTAATCCTGCCCCTTTTCCACTCATTCCTGCTTGGAATGACTGTAGTGGCATTGCTCTCAAACTTCAGTTTGTGAGGATAATAATCTATTACGCTATTAATTATCCCCTCTGGGAGCGTGTTAAGGATACTACTATGCCCATGGTGAGTATCCTTCCAGCACCCGGACTCCCTGAGCCTTAGTGCGGCTTGTGCCGATGTACAAAGTATATATAAATCAATTGGAAGCAGGTTCAAAATAGGATCCAAAGCCGCAGTGGGGCAGGTGCGCAAGGCCCCGGTGGTGCCAACGCACGCGTTGCGCTGCACCTTCTGCAGGTTGGTGAGAATGTAGTTCTTGCGAACAGCTTCCCACCACACCACCGAGCCGTAGGTCAGCACAGGCCGGACCACCGCCTCGTACAGCCACAACACCATCTTCGGCTTGAGACCCCATTTCTTACCAAACATCGATTTGCAAGCGTAGAAGGCGATACATGCCTTCCGCACCCGCTCTTCGATGCACTCTTTCCAATTTAATTTGCAATCAATAATCAGCCCCAGATACTTGGTGCTGGTAGATAAGGTTAACTGCTGGCCATTCAGCATCGGTAATTCGAAGATAGGTGGCTTATACTTCCTCGTGAAGAGAAGAAGTTCCGTTTTGTCCGGATTCAGCCCTAGGCCACACTCTTGTGCCCACCTACTTAGTTTTGCCAACGTTCTTTCCATGATCTCGCTCATCACGGAAGGGAAGGGACCCGAAACAAGGATCGCCACGTCGTCTGCGTACGCCACAATCTTTACTCCATTAGTGTTGAGTTTTAATAGGATATTGTTCATAGTAAGGAGCCATAACAGTGGCGAGAGGACACCCCCCTGTGGTGTTCCTCTACATATCTGTTTGCTAGCTTTTGCTCCCCCTAACTCTGCTGATATTTCACGCTTAAGAAGTAGGGATGAGATCCAGTTCCGTATTGGTTCTTCCACCCCTACCCCAACAAGCGCTGATGATATTGCGTCAGCTTTCACGTTGTTAAAGGCACCTTCCACATCAACAAACGCAGCTAGTGTAAATTCTTTATACTGGAGGGACTTCTCCACTGTTCGCACTACTTCGTGTAGCGCAGTCTCTGTGGATTTCCCCCTTAGGTATGCATGCTGTGCGCCGGACAGAGGGGAACCCTCCAGGAGTTCCCGTATATGTATGTCCAGCAACCTCTCAAACGTTTTTAGCACGAAGGAAGTGAGGCTTATTGGCCGGAAATCTTTGGCCACCTCGTGCCCTCTTCTTCCTGACTTTGGGATGAAAACCACTCTCGTTTTCCTCCATGTGTCCGGAATATGACTATAGAAAATGCAAGCCGCGAAGATCTCCTTTAACTCCCTAACCAGAGGTATCTGAGTCTTCTGCAGCATGATAGGGAGTATACCATCTACTCCCGGTGACTTATATGGTGAGAAGCTATTTATTGCCCAGGCAATTTTGTCTTCTGCTAAGAGTTTGTTTATTAACTCACTAGGTGCTCCCCGTTGCACCATTTCTCCTCTTTGCTCCGCCCCTTCAGGGTCGTCCGGGAAGTGAGCTTCAATCAAAATATCTAGGGTTTCCGCTGGTGACCCCGCCCATGTGCCATCAGCGCGCTTTACAAAGGTTTTATTAGAGTGTTCCCTGGCGAGTATTTTCCCGAGCCTTGCTGAATCCTTCGTGGCCTCGATAGATTCGCAATGCTCCTGCCAGGACTTCGCCCTTGCGACTCGTACGGCTTTTTTATATTCCCTCCGGGAGTCCCTGTACTCCTGGAAGTCTTTCTTGGCGTAGCAATCATTGAAGACTTTCCTCATCTTTGATCTTAGCTCGCTAAGATCTTTGTCCCACCATGGGGGGAAGGTCTTCTTGCTTCTAGATATTGGACAGGAGGCCTTATAGGCAACCTGGAAACTTTTTTCCAGAGACCGAACTCGGTCGTCCAGAGATTCTGCTGATTGTATCGGTGTCTTCTTCCTACTGAGCCTATCACTGACTATCTTTTCAAATAGACCCCACGAGGTTCGTTTAGGATTTCTATGCGGTTTTAGTATCTCTCTCTCCCAGTCTATATCAAAAAGGATCATCCGATGATCCGACATGGAGGTCTTTTGCGAAACTTCCCAGTTCCTTATCGAAGGTTCCTGGGAGTCAGATGCGATTGTAATATCAAGGACTTCCTCCCACCCACCGAAGTTCTCAGAACCCGGAAAAACAAAGGTGGGAGAGCTGCCCCTGTTACATATACATAGCTTATTTGATAGTAGAAATTCAAAAAGAGACTCACCCCGTTCGTTTATTTCACTGCTGCCCCACAACACATGCCTTGCATTGGCGTCGCAGCCTACTAGGATCCTCTCGTTTGTATGTTTTATGAGCAGCTGTACCTCTTCCGGAGGTGCGGGCCGATCGTGAGCCATATACGCCGAGGCGATCGCTAAACTGCGTCCGCTTCGTGACTCAATCCTGACCACTGCCAAATCGAATGTGCTGAAATTAGGTAAAAAGAAAGCATTAATAGTATCCCTAACAAGGATGCACGCTCTCGGTTTACCTTCTCCAAGAGTGTAGAATAAGTTGTAGCCTCTGATACTTAGGCCCCTGACCTTGGAGCGCCATATCCAAGGCTCCTGCACCAAACAGATATCGATGTTCTCCTCCCTTAGGAGAACCAGCAGGTTATCTGAGGCGCATTTTGCGTGCTGCAGGTTAATTTGCGCCACCCTAATCATTAGATCGGGGGGACGCATCTGACTTCTTGTCGAGGTTTGACGATGCATCAGCCCCGGCTGGTGCTGCCAGTCTAAGCTCATCTAGGAGCCTATTGGCATCGTCAACCTCCTCTAGGTTGTTGTCTGGTGCTACTGCCGCCGGGAAAACTTTTATCTTGGCGTGCCTGACGCCATAAACTAGCTTGTTCCCCCTCTTTTCGAGTTCCCCTAGGCACTCGTTGTTTATGAGCAGTAGCACAGGGTGGCTGTACTTTTGCTTTTCCTCGATTTTCAGCAGCTCCCAGTCATCCATCGGGACGCCCGGATTCTGCTTTTTAATGCACTGGATGACGTTCTTCTCATCCAGTTTCATATTTGGCATGAGTGGCAACCAAACACGCGCCCGAGGCCTCCGAGGAATATCCGAGGCATTGATGATCTTCAACGTAAGACCATCAAAAGCGTTGCTAATCTTAGCAACGCATTTCCCGAGAAACTCCCTGGAGAACCCGTCCGCGCACTTGATCACCCTGCAGCCCCGGCATATCTCCTCGCAGTTGAAGGCGGGGACTGGGGTCCGATTCTCCATGAGGTATTCGACTACCATCTCAGATAGTCTTCCCTCTATGGAGTTCCAGACCGCCAGTACTCGCCTCCCATTAGTCCCGTCAGCGTCGACCAGGGCAACCTGGAGGTGATCCCTGACCACCTCACTATAGGTGTGCCTGGCCAGCGCTGCAGCACTAGTGGAAGGGCCATCAAACCTGCCCCTCTTGCCGTTATCATCGGTCACTTCGTGTGACCGATTGCGCTTTGACCGCGACTTTGATTTTTTCTGCTGTGGCTGTACAGCGGGCTTGTTAGCGAGGGTAGTCTCGTACTCCTTGACTACCGCCTCGCACCAGACCCTGTTCACAGCGTCTCGCTCATGGACCTTGCCACTCTCTTCGTTTTTTCTTATTTTATCGAGGATGTACTGAGCCCTAAGGTATCTAGCTTTCTGTAGACACCCTGAGGACTTCTTCGACTTTTTCTTGGGGCCCACTTTGGCTGGTGCGCCCCCATTTCTTTTTTGCTGTTGGTTCGGAGCGACCGGGGTACTATGGCTGGTACCCTTGTCGTCCTGTGTTTGGGCGCTCCCCTGGCTGCTGGCCAGGAGCTCGTCCTCAGAAAGCGATCCCAGATCGCTCTCTTCTCCACTCTTCCTTTTATTATTTTTATTTTTACAATCCATAAATGTTCCCACGAGTATACTGGAAGGGGTTGGTCAACCCCGGCAGAGCCAGTGTACCGGGGTAAGGCACTCATACAACCGACCTTGCTTGGGCATCGGAGGGGACCGTAAGCGATCAGCTATTCAATATACACCCGCTGACCATTCAGCCATCGGCACGGTGCCTACACACCTTGGCTTAGGGTGGACTTTCAAACATTCCTACGAACTGTTTTTGCCATCTTCTATTCATAATTACCGGGTTTTAATGGACCGATTTTTTTCGGTTGGTTGTCAAATTACCCGCCGTTTAGTGTGAACCGACTTTTATGAAAGCGGCCCTAAATTACTTAACTATATATAATAAATTTCGGTAACAACCATTTTGCAAATATTTCAGCCTCTAGGCAGTGCTGGAAAAAGTATGAACAGAGGATTTAATAACTTAAACTAATTGAAGGTGGTCGAATTTCGACCACGGGATATACTAGTATATATTATAAGTCAAACAATGTTGTTGGTATATGTCTATCAAATCCAAATTTTTTTATTGAAATATAGACCGAATCTGAAAGGAGTTGTGGCTCTGCTGGTGGACTTTCAAACATTCCTAAGAACTGTTTTTGCCATCTCTTATTAATAATTACCGGTCTTTAATGGACCGATTTTTTTCGGTTGGTTGTCAAATTACCCGCCGTTTAGTGTGAACCGACTTTTATGAAAGCGGCCCTAAATTACTTAACTATATATAATAAATTTCGGTAACAACCATTTTGCAAATATTTCAGCCTCTAGGCAGTGCTGGAAAAAGTATGAACAGAGGATTTAATAACTTAAACTAATTGAAGGTGGTCGAATTTCGACCACGGGATATACTAGTATATATTATAAGTCAAACAATGTTGTTGGTATAGTCTCTCAAATCCAAACTTTTTTATTGAAATATAGACCGAATCTGAAAGGAGTTGTGGCTCTGATGGTGGACTTTCAAACATTCCTAAGAACTGTTTTTTCCATTTCCTATTAATAATTACCGGTCTTTAATGGACTGATTTTTGGTTGGTTGTCAAATTACCCGCCGTTTAGTGTAAACCGACTTTTATGAAAGCGGCCTTAAATTACTTAACTATATATAATAAATTTCAGTAACATACATTTCTCAAATATTTCGGCCTCTAGGCAGTGCTGGAAAAAATATGAATAGAGGATTTAATAACTTAAACTAATTTAAGGTGGTCGAATTTCGACCACGGGATAGACTAGTATATATTATTAGACTAACAGTGTTGTTGTTATATGTCCATCAAATCCAAATTTTTTTATTGAAATATAGACCGAATCTGAAAGGAGTGGTGGCTCTGATGGTCCTAAGAACTGTTTTTGTCATTTCCTATTAATAATTACCGGTCTTTAATGGACTGATTTTTTTCGGTTGGTTGTCAAATTACCCGCCGTTTAGTGTGAACCGACTTTTATGAAAGCGGCCCTAAATTACTTAACTATATATAATAAATTTCAGTAACATACATTTCTCAAATATTTCGGCCTTTAGGCAGTGCTGGAAAAAATATGAATTGAGGATTTAATAACTTAAACTAATTTAAGGTGGTCGAATTTCGACCACGGGATATACTAGTATATATTATAAGTCAAACAATGTTGTTGGTATAGTCTCTCAAATCCAAACTTTTTTATTGAAATATAGACCGAATCTGAAAGGAGTTGTGGCTCTGATGGTGGACTTTCAAACATTCCTAAGAACTGTTTTTTCCATCTTCTATTCATAATTACCGGGTTTTAATGGACCGATTTTTTTCGGTTGGTTGTCAAATTACCCGCCGTTTAGTGTGAACCGACTTTTATGAAAGCGGCCCTAAATTACTTAACTATATATAATAAATTTCGGTAACAACCATTTTGCAAATATTTCAGCCTCTAGGCAGTGCTGGAAAAAGTATGAACAGAGGATTTAATAACTTAAACTAATTGAAGGTGGTCGAATTTCGACCACGGGATATACTAGTATATATTATAAGTCAAACAATGTTGTTGGTATATGTCTATCAAATCCAAATTTTTTTATTGAAATATAGACCGAATCTGAAAGGAGTTGTGGCTCTGCTGGTGGACTTTCAAACATTCCTAAGAACTGTTTTTGCCATCTCTTATTAATAATTACCGGTCTTTAATGGACCGATTTTTTTCGGTTGGTTGTCAAATTACCCGCCGTTTAGTGTGAACCGACTTTTATGAAAGCGGCCCTAAATTACTTAACTATATATAATAAATTTCAGTAACATACATTTCTCAAATATTTCGGCCTTTAGGCAGTGCTGGAAAAAATATGAATTGAGGATTTAATAACTTAAACTAATTTAAGGTGGTCGAATTTCGACCACGGGATATACTAGTATATATTATAAGTCAAACAATGTTGTTGGTATAGTCTCTCAAATCCAAACTTTTTTATTGAAATATAGACCGAATCTGAAAGGAGTTGTGGCTCTGATGGTGGACTTTCAAACATTCCTAAGAACTGTTTTTTCCATTTCCTATTAATAATTACCGGTCTTTAATGGACTGATTTTTGGTTGGTTGTCAAATTACCCGCCGTTTAGTGTAAACCGACTTTTATGAAAGCGGCCTTAAATTACTTAACTATATATAATAAATTTCAGTAACATACATTTCTCAAATATTTCGGCCTCTAGGCAGTGCTGGAAAAAATATGAATAGAGGATTTAATAACTTAAACTAATTTAAGGTGGTCGAATTTCGACCACGGGATAGACTAGTATATATTATTAGACTAACAGTGTTGTTGTTATATGTCCATCAAATCCAAATTTTTTTATTGAAATATAGACCGAATCTGAAAGGAGTGGTGGCTCTGATGGTCCTAAGAACTGTTTTTGCCATTTCCTATTAATAATTACCGGTCTTTAATGGACTGATTTTTTTCGGTTGGTTGTCAAATTACCCGCCGTTTAGTGTGAACCGACTTTTATGAAAGCGGCCCTAAATTACTCAACTATATATAATAAATTTCAGTACCAACCATTTTTCAAATATTACAGCCTCTAGGCAGTGCTGGAAAAAATATGAACAGAGGATTTAATAACTTAAACTAATTTAAGGTGGTCGAATTTCGACCACGGGATATACTAGTATATATTATAAGTCAAACAATGTTGTTGGTATAGTCTCTCAAATCCAAACTTTTTTATTGAAATATAGACCGAATCTGAAAGGAGTTGTGGCTCTGATGGTGGACTTTCAAACATTCCTAAGAACTGTTTTTGCCATCTCCTATTAATAATTACCGGTCTTTAATGGACCGATTTTTTCGGTTGATTTTAAAATTACCCGCCGTTTAGTGTGAACCGACTTATATGAAAGCGGCCCTAAATTACTCAACTATACATAATAAATTTCAATAATAAACATTTCTCACATATTTCGGCCTCTAGCCAGTGCTGGAAAAAATATGAACAGAGGATTTAATAACTTAAACTAATTTAAGGTGATCGAATTTCGACCACGGGATATACTAGTATATGTATATACTATAAGTCTAACAATATTGTTGGTATATGTCCATCAAATCCAAATTTTTTTATTGAAATATGGACCGAAACTGAAAGGAGTGGTGGCTCTGATGGTGGACTTTCAAACATTCCTACGAACTGTTTTTGCCATCTTCTATTCATAATTACCGGGTTTTAATGGACCGATTTTTTTCGGTTGGTTGTCAAATTACCCGCCGTTTAGTGTGAACCGACTTTTATGAAAGCGGCCCTAAATTACTTAACTATATATAATAAATTTCGGTAACAACCATTTTGCAAATATTTCAGCCTCTAGGCAGTGCTGGAAAAAGTATGAACAGAGGATTTAATAACTTAAACTAATTGAAGGTGGTCGAATTTCGACCACGGGATATACTAGTATATATTATAAGTCAAACAATGTTGTTGGTATATGTCTATCAAATCCAAATTTTTTTATTGAAATATAGACCGAATCTGAAAGGAGTTGTGGCTCTGCTGGTGGACTTTCAAACATTCCTAAGAACTGTTTTTGCCATCTCTTATTAATAATTACCGGTCTTTAATGGACCGATTTTTTTCGGTTGGTTGTCAAATTACCCGCCGTTTAGTGTGAACCGACTTTTATGAAAGCGGCCCTAAATTACTTAACTATATATAATAAATTTCAGTAACATACATTTCTCAAATATTTCGGCCTTTAGGCAGTGCTGGAAAAAATATGAATTGAGGATTTAATAACTTAAACTAATTTAAGGTGGTCGAATTTCGACCACGGGATATACTAGTATATATTATAAGTCAAACAATGTTGTTGGTATAGTCTATCAAATCCAAACTTTTTTATTGAAATATAGACCGAATCTGAAAGGAGTTTTGGCTCTGATGGTGGACTTTCAAACATTGCTAAGAACTGTTTTTTCCATTTCCTATTAATAATTACCGGTCTTTAATGGACTAATTTTTTTCGGTTGGTTGTCAAATTACCCGCCGTTTAGTGTAAACCCACCTTTATGAAAGCGGCCCTAAATTACTTAACTATGTATAATAAATTTCAGTAACAACCATTTTTCAAATATTTCAGCCTCTAGGCAGGGCTGGAAAAAATATGAACAGAGGATTTAATAACTTAAACTAATTTAAGGTGGTCGAATTTCGACCACGGGATATACTAGTATATATTATTAGACTAACAGTGTTGTTGTTATATGTCCATCAAATCCAAATTTTTTTATTGAAATATAGACCGAATCTGAAAGGAGTTGTGGCTCTGATGGTAGACGTTCAAACATTCCTAAGAACTGTTTTTGCCATCTCCTATTAATAATTACCGGTGTTTAATGGACCGATTTTTTTCGATTGGTTGTCAAATTACCCGCCGTTTAGTGTGAATCGACTTTTATGAAATCGGCCCTAAATTACTCAACTATATATAACAAATTTCAGTAACAAAGATTTCTCAAATATTTCGGCCTCTAGGCAGAGCTGGAAAAAATATGAATAGAGGATTTAATAACTTAAGCTAATTTAAGGTGGTCGAATTTCGACCACGGGATATACTAGTATATATTATAAGACTAACAGTGTTGTTGTTATATGTCCATCAAATCCAAATTTTTTTTTTGAAATGTTGACCGAATCTGAAAGGAGTTGTGGCTCTGATGGTGGACTTTCAAACATTCCTAAGAACTGTTTTTTCCATTTCCTATTAATAATCACCGGTCTTTAATGGACTGATTTTTTTCGGTTGGTTGTCAAATTACCCGCCGTTTAGTGTAAACCGACTTTTATGAAAGCGGCCCTAAATTACTTAACTATATATAATAAATTTCAGTAACATACATTTCTCAAATATTTCGGCCTCTAGGCAGTGCTGGAAAAAATATGAATAGAGGATTTAATAACTTAAACTAATTTAAGGTGGTCGAATTTCGACCACGGGATATACTAGTATATATTATTAGACTAACTGTGTTGTTGTTATATGTCCATCAAATCCAAATTTTTTTATTGAAATATAGACCGAATCTGAAAGGAGTGGTGGCTCTGATGGTCCTAAGAACTGTTTTTGCCATTTCCTATTAATAATTACCGGTCTTTAATGGACTGATTTTTTTCGGTTGGTTGTCAAATTACCCGCCGTTTAGTGTGAACCGACTTTTATGAAAGCGGCCCTAAATTACTCAACTATATATAATAAATTTCAGTACCAACCATTTTTCAAATATTACAGCCTCTAGGCAGTGATGGAAAAAATATGAACAGAGGATTTAATAACTTAAACTAATTTAAGGTGGTCGAATTTCGACCACGGGATATACTAGTATATATTATTAGACTAACTGTGTTGTTGTTATATGTCCATCAAATCCAAATTTTTTTATTGAAATATAGACCGAATCTGAAAGGAGTGGTGGCTCTGATGGTCCTAAGAACTGTTTTTGCCATTTCCTATTAATAATTACCGGTCTTTAATGGACTGATTTTTTTCGGTTGGTTGTCAAATTACCCGCCGTTTAGTGTGAACCGACTTTTATGAAAGCGGCCCTAAATTACTCAACTATATATAATAAATTTCAGTAACATACATTTCTCAAATATTTCGGCCTCTAGGCAGTGCTGGAAAAAATATGAATAGAGGATTTAATAACTTAAACTAATTTAAGGTGGGCGAATTTCGACCACGGGATATACTAGTATATATTATTAGACTAACTGTGTTGTTGTTATATGTCCATCAAATCCAAATTTTTTTATTGAAATATAGACCGAATCTGAAAGGAGTGGTGGCTCTGATGGTCCTAAGAACTGTTTTTGCCATTTCCTATTAATAATTACCGGTCTTTAATGGACTGATTTTTTTCGGTTGGTTGTCAAATTACCCGCCGTTTAGTGTGAACCGACTTTTATGAAAGCGGCCCTAAATTACTCAACTATATATAATAAATTTCAGTACCAACCATTTTTCAAATATTACAGCCTCTAGGCAGTGATGGAAAAAATATGAACAGAGGATTTAATAACTTAAACTAATTTAAGGTGGTCGAATTTCGACCACGGGATATACTAGTATATATTATAAGTCAAACAATGTTGTTGGTATAGTCTATCAAATCCAAACTTTTTTATTAAAATATAGACCGAATCTGAAAGGAGTTGTGGCTCTGATGGTGGACTTTCAAACATTCCTAAGAACTGTTTTTTCCATTTCCTATTAATAATTACCGGTCTTTAATGGACTGATTTTTTTCGGTTGGTTGTCAAATTACCCGCCGTTTAGTGTAAACCGACCTTTATGAAAGCGGCCCTAAATTACTTAACTATGTATAATAAATTTCAGTAACAACCATTTTTCAAATATTTCAGCCTCTAGGCAGTGCTGGAAAAAATATGAACAGAGGATTTAATAACTTAAACTAATTTAAGGTGGTCGAATTTCGACCACGGGATATACTAGTATATATTATAAGTCAAACAATGTTGTTGGTATAGTCTATCAAATCCAAACTTTTTTATTGAAATATAGACCGAATCTGAAAGGAGTTGTGGCTCTGATGGTGGACTTTCAAACATTCGTAAGAACTGTTTTTGCCATCTCCTATTAATAATTACCGGTCTTTAATGGACCGATTTTTTCGGTTGATTTTAAAATTACCCGCCGTTTAGTGTGAACCGACTTATATGAAAGCGGCCCTAAATTACTCAACTATACATAATAAATTTCAATAATAAACATTTCTCACATATTTCGGCCTCTAGCCAGTGCTGGAAAAAATATGAAGAGAGGATTTAATAACTTAAACTAATTTAAGGTGATCGAATTTCGACCACGGGATATACCAGTATATGTATATACTATAAGTCTAACAATATTGTTGGTATATGTCCATCAAATCCAATTTTTTTTATTGAAATATGGACCGAAACTGAAAGGAGTGGTGGCTCTGATGGTGGACTTTCAAACATTCCTACGAACTGTTTTTGCCATCTTCTATTCATAATTACCGGGTTTTAATGGACCGATTTTTTTCGGTTGGTTGTCAAATTACCCGCCGTTTAGTGTGAACCGACTTTTATGAAAGCGGCCCTAAATTACTTAACTATATATAATAAATTTCGGTAACAACCATTTTGCAAATATTTCAGCCTCTAGGCAGTGCTGGAAAAAGTATGAACAGAGGATTTAATAACTTAAACTAATTGAAGGTGGTCGAATTTCGACCACGGGATATACTAGTATATATTATAAGTCAAACAATGTTGTTGGTATATGTCTATCAAATCCAAATTTTTTTATTGAAATATAGACCGAATCTGAAAGGAGTGGTGGCTCTAATGGTCCTAAGAACTGTTTTTGCCATTTCCTATTAATAATTACCGGTCTTTAATGGACTGATTTTTTTCGGTTGGTTGTCAAATTACCCGCCGTTTGGTGTGAACCGACTTTTATGAAAGCGGCCCTAAATTACTCAACTATATATAATAAATTTCAGTACCAACCATTTTTCAAATATTACAGCCTCTAGGCAGTGCTGGAAAAAATACGAACAGAGGATTTAATAACTTAAACTAATTTAAGGTGGTCGAATTTCGACCACGGGATATACTAGTATATATTATAAGTCTAACAATGTTCTTGGTATATGTCCATCAAATCAAAATTTTTATATTGAAATATAGACCGAATCTGAAAGGAGTTGTGGCTCTGATGGTGGACGTTCAAACATTCCTAAGAACTGTTTTTGCCATCTCCTATTAATAATTACCGGTCTTTAATGGACCGATTGTTTTCGGTTGGTTGTCAAATTACCCGCCGTTTAGTGTGAACCGACTTTTATGAAATCGGCCCTAAATTACTCAACTATATAGAATAAATTTCAGTAACAAAGATTTCTCAAATGTTTCGGCCTCTAGGCAGAGCTGGAAAAAATATGAATAGAGGATTTAATAACTTAAACTAATTTAAGGTGGTCGAATTTCGACCACGGGATATACTAGTATATATTATAAGACTAACAGTGTTGTTGTTATATGTCCATCAAATCCAAATTTTTTTTTTGAAATGTTGACCGAATCTGAAAGGAGTTGTGGCTCTGATGGTGGACTTTCAAACATTCCTAAGAACTGTTTTTTCCATCTCCTATTAATAATTACCGGTCTTTAATGGACTGATTTTTTTCGGTTGGTTGTCAATTTACCCGCCGTTTAGTGTAAACCGACCTTTATGAAAGCGGCCCTAAATTACTTAACTATATATAATAAATTTCAGTAACATACATTTCTCAAATATTTCGGCCTCTAGGCAGTTCTGGAAAAAATATGAATAGAGGATTTAATAACTTAAACTAATTTAAGGTGGTCGAATTTCCTAATGGTCCTAAGAACTGTTTTTGCCATTTCCTATTAATAATTACCGGTCTTTAATGTAGTGATTTTTTCGGTTGGTTGTCAAATTACCCGCCGTTTAGTGCGAACCGGCTTTTATGAAAGCGGCCCTAAATTACTCAACTATATATAATAAATTTCAGTACCAACCATTTTTCAAATATTACAGCCTCTAGGCAGTGCTGGAAAAAATATGAACAGAGGATTTAATAACTTAAACTAATTTAAGGTGGTCGAATTTCGACCACGGGATATACTAGTATATATTATAAGTCAAACAATGTTGTTGGTATAGTCTATCAAATCCAAACTTTTTTATTGAAATATTGACCGAATCTGAAAGGAGTTGTGGCTCTGATGGTGGACTTTCAAACATTCCTAAGAACTGTTTTTTCCATTTCCTATTAATAATTACCGGTCTTTAATGGACTGATTTTTTTCGGTTGGTTGTCAAATTACCCGCAGTTTAGTGTAAACCGACCTTTATGAAAGCGGCCCTAAATTACTTAACTATATATAATAAATTTCAGTAACATACATTTCTCAAATATTTCGGCCTCTAGGCAGTGCTGGAAAAAATACGAACAGAGGATTTAATAACTTAAACTAATTTAAGGTGGTCGAATTTCGACCACAGGATATACTAGTATATATTATAAGTCTAACAATGTTGTTGGTATATGTCCATCAAATCAAAATTTTTATATTGAAATATAGACCGAATCTGAAAGGAGTTGTGGCTCTGATGGTGGACGTTCAAACATTCCTAAGAACTGTTTTTGCCATCTCCTATTAATAATTACCGGTCTTTAATGGACCGATTTTTTTCGGTTGGTTGTCAAATTACCCGCCGTTTAGTGTGAACCGACTTTTATGAAATCGGCCCTAAATTACTCAACTATATAAAATAAATTTCAGTAACAAAGATTTCTCAAATATTTCGGCCTCTAGGCAGAGCTGGAAAAAATATGAATAGAGGATTTAATAACTTAAACTAATTTCAGGTGGTCGAATTTCGACCACGGGATATACTAGTATATATTATAAGACTAACAGTGTTTTTGTTATATGTCCATCAAATCCAAATTTTTTTTTTGAAATATTGACCGAATCTGAAAGGAGTTGTGGCTCTGATGGTGGACTTTCAAACATTCCTAAGAACTGTTTTTTCCATCTCCTATTAATAATTACCGGTCTTTAATGGACTGATTTTTTTCGGTTGGTTGTCAAATTACCCGCCGTTTAGTGTAAACCGACCTTTATGAAAGCGGCCCTAAATTACTTAACTATGTATAATAAATTTCAGTAACAACCATTTTTCAAATATTTCAGCCTCTAGGCAGTGCTGGAAAAAGTATGAACAGAGGATTTAATAACTTAAACTAATTGAAGGTGGTCGAATTTCGACCACGGGATATACTAGTATATATTATAAGTCAAACAATGTTGTTGGTATATGTCTATCAAATCCAAATTTTTTTATTGAAATATAGACCGAATCTGAAAGGAGTTGTGGCTCTGCTGGTGGACTTTCAAACATTCCTAAGAACTGCTTTTGCCATCTCTTATTAATAATTACCGGTCTTTAATGGACTGATTTTTTTCGGTTGGTTGTCAAAGTACCCGCCGTTTAGTGTAAACCGACCTTTATGAAAGCGGCCCTAAATTACTTAACTATGTATAATAAATTTCAGTAACAACCATTTTTCAAACATTTCAGCCTCTAGGCAGTGCTGGAAAAAATATGAACAGAGGATTTAATAACTTAAACTAATTTAAGGTGGTCGAATTTCGACCACGGGATATACTAGTATATATTATAAGTCAAACAATGTTGTTGGTATAGTCTATCAAATCCAAACTTTTTTATTGAAATATAGACCGAATCTGAAAGGAGTTGTGGCTCTGCTGGTGGACTTTCAAACATTCCTAAGAACTGCTTTTGCCATCTCTTATTAATAATTACCGGTCTTTAATGGACCGATTTTTTTCGGTTGGTTGTCAAACTACCCGCCGTTTAGTGTGAACCGACTTTTATGAAAGCGGCCCTAAATTACTTAACTATATATAATAAATTTCAATAATAAACATTTCTCACATATTTCGGCCTCTAGCCAGTGCTGGAAAAAATATGAACAGAGGATTTAATAACTTAAACTAATTTAAGGTGGTCGAATTTCGACCACGGGATATACTAGTATATATTATAAGTCAAACAATGTTGTTGGTATAGTCTATCAAATCCAAACTTTTTTATTGAAATATAGACCGAATCTGAAAGGAGTTGTGGCTCTGCTGGTGGACTTTCAAACATTCCTAAGAACTGTTTTTTCCATCTCCTATTAATAATTACCGGTCTTTAATGCACTGATTTTTTTCGGTTGGTTGTCAAATTACCCGCCGTTTAGTGTAAACCGACCTTTATGAAAGCGGCCCTAAATTACTTAACTATATATAATAAATTTCAGTAACATACATTTCTCAAATATTTCGGCCTCTAGGCAGTGCTGGAAAAAATATGAATAGAGGATTTAATAACTTAAACTAATTTAAGGTGGTCGAATTTCCTAATGGTCCTAAGAACTGTTTTTGCCATTTCCTATTAATAATTACCGGTCTTTAATGGAGTGATTTTTTTCGGTTGGTTGTCAAATTACCCGCCGTTTAGTGCGAACCGGCTTTTATGAAAGCGGCCCTAAATTACTCAACTATATATAATAAATTTCAGTACCAACCATTTTTCAAATATTACAGCCTCTAGGCAGTGCTGGAAAAAATATGAACAGAGGATTTAATAACTTAAACTAATTTAAGGTGGTCGAATTTCGACCACGGGATATACTAGTATATATTATAAGTCAAACAATGTTGTTGGTATAGTCTATCAAATCCAAACTTTTTTATTGAAATATTGACCGAATCTGAAAGGAGTTGTGGCTCTGATGGTGGATTTTCAAACATTCCTAAGAACTATTTTTTCCATTTCCTATTAATAATTACCGGTCTTTAATGGACTGATTTTTTCGGTTGGTTGTCAAATTACCCGCCGTTTAGTGTAAACCGACCTTTATGAAAGCGGCCCTAAATTACTTAACTATATATAATAAATTTCAGTAACATACATTTCTCAAATATTTCGGCCTCTAGGCAGTGCTGGAAAAAATACGAACAGAGGATTTAATAACTTAAACTAATTTAAGGTGGTCGAATTTCGACCACAGGATATACTAGTATATATTATAAGTCTAACAATGTTGTTGGTATATGTCCATCAAATCAAAATTTTTATATTGAAATATAGACCGAATCTGAAAGGAGTTGTGGCTCTGATGGTGGACGTTCAAACATTCCTAAGAACTGTTTTTGCCATCTCCTATTAATAATTACCGGTCTTTAATGCACTGATTTTTTTCGGTTGGTTGTCAAATTACCCGCCGTTTAGTGTAAACCGACCTTTATGAAAGCGGCCCTAAATTACTTAACTATATATAATAAATTTCAGTAACATACATTTCTCAAATATTTCGGCCTCTAGGCAGTGCTGGAAAAAATATGAATAGAGGATTTAATAACTTAAACTAATTTAAGGTGGTCGAATTTCCTAATGGTCCTAAGAACTGTTTTTGCCATTTCCTATTAATAATTACCGGTCTTTAATGGAGTGATTTTTTTCGGTTGGTTGTCAAATTACCCGCCGTTTAGTGCGAACCGGCTTTTATGAAAGCGGCCCTAAATTACTCAACTATATATAATAAATTTCAGTACCAACCATTTTTCAAATATTACAGCCTCTAGGCAGTGCTGGAAAAAATATGAACAGAGGATTTAATAACTTAAACTAATTTAAGGTGGTCGAATTTCGACCACGGGATATACTAGTATATATTATAAGTCAAACAATGTTGTTGGTATAGTCTATCAAATCCAAACTTTTTTATTGAAATATTGACCGAATCTGAAAGGAGTTGTGGCTCTGATGGTGGATTTTCAAACATTCCTAAGAACTATTTTTTCCATTTCCTATTAATAATTACCGGTCTTTAATGGACTGATTTTTTCGGTTGGTTGTCAAATTACCCGCCGTTTAGTGTAAACCGACCTTTATGAAAGCGGCCCTAAATTACTTAACTATATATAATAAATTTCAGTAACATACATTTCTCAAATATTTCGGCCTCTAGGCAGTGCTGGAAAAAATACGAACAGAGGATTTAATAACTTAAACTAATTTAAGGTGGTCGAATTTCGACCACAGGATATACTAGTATATATTATAAGTCTAACAATGTTGTTGGTATATGTCCATCAAATCAAAATTTTTATATTGAAATATAGACCGAATCTGAAAGGAGTTGTGGCTCTGATGGTGGACGTTCAAACATTCCTAAGAACTGTTTTTGCCATCTCCTATTAATAATTACCGGTCTTTAATGGACCGATTTTTTTCGGTTGGTTGTCAAATTACCCGCCGTTTAGTGTGAACCGACTTTTATGAAATCGGCCCTAAATTACTCAACTATATAAAATAAATTTCAGTAACAAAGATTTCTCAAATATTTCGGCCTCTAGGCAGAGCTGGAAAAAATATGAATAGAGGATTTAATAACTTAAACTAATTTAAGGTGGTCGAATTTCGACCACGGGATATACTAGTATATATTATAAGACTAACAGTGTTTTTGTTATATGTCCATCAAATCCAAATTTTTTTTTTGAAATATTGACCGAATCTGAAAGGAGTTGTGGCTCTGATGGTGGACTTTCAAACATTCCTAAGAACTGTTTTTTCCATCTCCTATTAATAATTACCGGTCTTTAATGGACTGATTTTTTTCGGTTGGTTGTCAAATTACCCGCCGTTTAGTGTAAACCGACCTTTATGAAAGCGGCCCTAAATTACTTAACTATGTATAATAAATTTCAGTAACAACCATTTTTCAAATATTTCAGCCTCTAGGCAGTGCTGGAAAAAGTATGAACAGAGGATTTAATAACTTAAACTAATTGAAGGTGGTCGAATTTCGACCACGGGATATACTAGTATATATTATAAGTCAAACAATGTTGTTGGTATATGTCTATCAAATCCAAATTTTTTTATTGAAATATAGACCGAATCTGAAAGGAGTTGTGGCTCTGCTGGTGGACTTTCAAACATTCCTAAGAACTGCTTTTGCCATCTCTTATTAATAATTACCGGTCTTTAATGGACTGATTTTTTTCGGTTGGTTGTCAAAGTACCCGCCGTTTAGTGTAAACCGACCTTTATGAAAGCGGCCCTAAATTACTTAACTATGTATAATAAATTTCAGTAACAACCATTTTTCAAACATTTCAGCCTCTAGGCAGTGCTGGAAAAAATATGAACAGAGGATTTAATAACTTAAACTAATTTAAGGTGGTCGAATTTCGACCACGGGATATACTAGTATATATTATAAGTCAAACAATGTTGTTGGTATAGTCTATCAAATCCAAACTTTTTTATTGAAATATAGACCGAATCTGAAAGGAGTTGTGGCTCTGATGGTGGACGTTCAAACATTCCTAAGAACTGTTTTTGCCATCTCCTATTAATAATTACCGGTCTTTAATGGACCGATTTTTTTCGGTTGGTTGTCAAATTACCCGCCGTTTAGTGTGAACCGACTTTTATGAAATCGGCCCTAAATTACTCAACTATATAGAATAAATTTCAGTAACAAAGATTTCTCAAATGTTTCGGCCTCTAGGCAGAGCTGGAAAAAATATGAATAGAGGATTTAATAACTTAAACTAATTTAAGGTGGTCGAATTTCGACCACGGGATATACTAGTATATATTATAAGACTAACAGTGTTGTTGTTATATGTCCATCAAATCCAAATTTTTTTTTTGAAATGTTGACCGAATCTGAAAGGAGTTGTGGCTCTGATGGTGGACTTTCAAACATTCCTAAGAACTGTTTTTTCCATCTCATATTAATAATTACCGGTCTTTAATGGACTGATTTTTTTCGGTTGGTTGTCAATTTACCCGCCGTTTAGTGTAAACCGACCTTTATGAAAGCGGCCCTAAATTACTTAACTATATATAATAAATTTCAGTAACATACATTTCTCAAATATTTCGGCCTCTAGGCAGTTCTGGAAAAAATATGAATAGAGGATTTAATAACTTAAACTAATTTAAGGTGGTCGAATTTCCTAATGGTCCTAAGAACTGTTTTTGCCATTTCCTATTAATAATTACCGGTCTTTAATGTAGTGATTTTTTCGGTTGGTTGTCAAATTACCCGCCGTTTAGTGCGAACCGGCTTTTATGAAAGCGGCCCTAAATTACTCAACTATATATAATAAATTTCAGTACCAACCATTTTTCAAATATTACAGCCTCTAGGCAGTGCTGGAAAAAATATGAACAGAGGATTTAATAACTTAAACTAATTTAAGGTGGTCGAATTTCGACCACGGGATATACTAGTATATATTATAAGTCAAACAATGTTGTTGGTATAGTCTATCAAATCCAAACTTTTTTATTGAAATATTGACCGAATCTGAAAGGAGTTGTGGCTCTGATGGTGGACTTTCAAACATTCCTAAGAACTGTTTTTTCCATTTCCTATTAATAATTACCGGTCTTTAATGGACTGATTTTTTTCGGTTGGTTGTCAAATTACCCGCAGTTTAGTGTAAACCGACCTTTATGAAAGCGGCCCTAAATTACTTAACTATATATAATAAATTTCAGTAACATACATTTCTCAAATATTTCGGCCTCTAGGCAGTGCTGGAAAAAATACGAACAGAGGATTTAATAACTTAAACTAATTTAAGGTGGTCGAATTTCGACCACAGGATATACTAGTATATATTATAAGTCTAACAATGTTGTTGGTATATGTCCATCAAATCAAAATTTTTATATTGAAATATAGACCGAATCTGAAAGGAGTTGTGGCTCTGATGGTGGACGTTCAAACATTCCTAAGAACTGTTTTTGCCATCTCCTATTAATAATTACCGGTCTTTAATGGACCGATTTTTTTCGGTTGGTTGTCAAATTACCCGCCGTTTAGTGTGAACCGACTTTTATGAAATCGGCCCTAAATTACTCAACTATATAAAATAAATTTCAGTAACAAAGATTTCTCAAATATTTCGGCCTCTAGGCAGAGCTGGAAAAAATATGAATAGAGGATTTAATAACTTAAACTAATTTAAGGTGGTCGAATTTCGACCACGGGATATACTAGTATATATTATAAGACTAACAGTGTTTTTGTTATATGTCCATCAAATCCAAATTTTTTTTTTGAAATATTGACCGAATCTGAAAGGAGTTGTGGCTCTGATGGTGGACTTTCAAACATTCCTAAGAACTGTTTTTTCCATCTCCTATTAATAATTACCGGTCTTTAATGGACTGATTTTTTTCGGTTGGTTGTCAAATTACCCGCCGTTTAGTGTAAACCGACCTTTATGAAAGCGGCCCTAAATTACTTAACTATGTATAATAAATTTCAGTAACAACCATTTTTCAAATATTTCAGCCTCTAGGCAGTGCTGGAAAAAGTATGAACAGAGGATTTAATAACTTAAACTAATTGAAGGTGGTCGAATTTCGACCACGGGATATACTAGTATATATTATAAGTCAAACAATGTTGTTGGTATATGTCTATCAAATCCAAATTTTTTTATTGAAATATAGACCGAATCTGAAAGGAGTTGTGGCTCTGCTGGTGGACTTTCAAACATTCCTAAGAACTGCTTTTGCCATCTCTTATTAATAATTACCGGTCTTTAATGGACTGATTTTTTTCGGTTGGTTGTCAAAGTACCCGCCGTTTAGTGTAAACCGACCTTTATGAAAGCGGCCCTAAATTACTTAACTATGTATAATAAATTTCAGTAACAACCATTTTTCAAACATTTCAGCCTCTAGGCAGTGCTGGAAAAAATATGAACAGAGGATTTAATAACTTAAACTAATTTAAGGTGGTCGAATTTCGACCACGGGATATACTAGTATATATTATAAGTCAAACAATGTTGTTGGTATAGTCTATCAAATCCAAACTTTTTTATTGAAATATAGACCGAATCTGAAAGGAGTTGTGGCTCTGCTGGTGGACTTTCAAACATTCCTAAGAACTGCTTTTGCCATCTCTTATTAATAATTACCGGTCTTTAATGGACCGATTTTTTTCGGTTGGTTGTCAAACTACCCGCCGTTTAGTGTGAACCGACTTTTATGAAAGCGGCCCTAAATTACTTAACTATATATAATAAATTTCAATAATAAACATTTCTCACATATTTCGGCCTCTAGCCAGTGCTGGAAAAAATATGAACAGAGGATTTAATAACTTAAACTAATTTAAGGTGGTCGAATTTCGACCACGGGATATACTAGTATATATTATAAGTCAAACAATGTTGTTGGTATAGTCTATCAAATCCAAACTTTTTTATTGAAATATAGACCGAATCTGAAAGGAGTTGTGGCTCTGCTGGTGGACTTTCAAACATTCCTAAGAACTGTTTTTTCCATCTCCTATTAATAATTACCGGTCTTTAATGCACTGATTTTTTTCGGTTGGTTGTCAAATTACCCGCCGTTTAGTGTAAACCGACCTTTATGAAAGCGGCCCTAAATTACTTAACTATATATAATAAATTTCAGTAACATACATTTCTCAAATATTTCGGCCTCTAGGCAGTGCTGGAAAAAATATGAATAGAGGATTTAATAACTTAAACTAATTTAAGGTGGTCGAATTTCCTAATGGTCCTAAGAACTGTTTTTGCCATTTCCTATTAATAATTACCGGTCTTTAATGGAGTGATTTTTTTCGGTTGGTTGTCAAATTACCCGCCGTTTAGTGCGAACCGGCTTTTATGAAAGCGGCCCTAAATTACTCAACTATATATAATAAATTTCAGTACCAACCATTTTTCAAATATTACAGCCTCTAGGCAGTGCTGGAAAAAATATGAACAGAGGATTTAATAACTTAAACTAATTTAAGGTGGTCGAATTTCGACCACGGGATATACTAGTATATATTATAAGTCAAACAATGTTGTTGGTATAGTCTATCAAATCCAAACTTTTTTATTGAAATATTGACCGAATCTGAAAGGAGTTGTGGCTCTGATGGTGGATTTTCAAACATTCCTAAGAACTATTTTTTCCATTTCCTATTAATAATTACCGGTCTTTAATGGACTGATTTTTTCGGTTGGTTGTCAAATTACCCGCCGTTTAGTGTAAACCGACCTTTATGAAAGCGGCCCTAAATTACTTAACTATATATAATAAATTTCAGTAACATACATTTCTCAAATATTTCGGCCTCTAGGCAGTGCTGGAAAAAATACGAACAGAGGATTTAATAACTTAAACTAATTTAAGGTGGTCGAATTTCGACCACAGGATATACTAGTATATATTATAAGTCTAACAATGTTGTTGGTATATGTCCATCAAATCAAAATTTTTATATTGAAATATAGACCGAATCTGAAAGGAGTTGTGGCTCTGATGGTGGACGTTCAAACATTCCTAAGAACTGTTTTTGCCATCTCCTATTAATAATTACCGGTCTTTAATGCACTGATTTTTTTCGGTTGGTTGTCAAATTACCCGCCGTTTAGTGTAAACCGACCTTTATGAAAGCGGCCCTAAATTACTTAACTATATATAATAAATTTCAGTAACATACATTTCTCAAATATTTCGGCCTCTAGGCAGTGCTGGAAAAAATATGAATAGAGGATTTAATAACTTAAACTAATTTAAGGTGGTCGAATTTCCTAATGGTCCTAAGAACTGTTTTTGCCATTTCCTATTAATAATTACCGGTCTTTAATGGACCGATTTTTTTCGGTTGGTTGTCAAATTACCCGCCGTTTAGTGTGAACCGACTTTTATGAAATCGGCCCTAAATTACTCAACTATATAAAATAAATTTCAGTAACAAAGATTTCTCAAATATTTCGGCCTCTAGGCAGAGCTGGAAAAAATATGAATAGAGGATTTAATAACTTAAACTAATTTAAGGTGGTCGAATTTCGACCACGGGATATACTAGTATATATTATAAGACTAACAGTGTTTTTGTTATATGTCCATCAAATCCAAATTTTTTTTTTGAAATATTGACCGAATCTGAAAGGAGTTGTGGCTCTGATGGTGGACTTTCAAACATTCCTAAGAACTGTTTTTTCCATCTCCTATTAATAATTACCGGTCTTTAATGGACTGATTTTTTTCGGTTGGTTGTCAAATTACCCGCCGTTTAGTGTAAACCGACCTTTATGAAAGCGGCCCTAAATTACTTAACTATGTATAATAAATTTCAGTAACAACCATTTTTCAAATATTTCAGCCTCTAGGCAGTGCTGGAAAAAGTATGAACAGAGGATTTAATAACTTAAACTAATTGAAGGTGGTCGAATTTCGACCACGGGATATACTAGTATATATTATAAGTCAAACAATGTTGTTGGTATATGTCTATCAAATCCAAATTTTTTTATTGAAATATAGACCGAATCTGAAAGGAGTTGTGGCTCTGCTGGTGGACTTTCAAACATTCCTAAGAACTGCTTTTGCCATCTCTTATTAATAATTACCGGTCTTTAATGGACTGATTTTTTTCGGTTGGTTGTCAAAGTACCCGCCGTTTAGTGTAAACCGACCTTTATGAAAGCGGCCCTAAATTACTTAACTATGTATAATAAATTTCAGTAACAACCATTTTTCAAACATTTCAGCCTCTAGGCAGTGCTGGAAAAAATATGAACAGAGGATTTAATAACTTAAACTAATTTAAGGTGGTCGAATTTCGACCACGGGATATACTAGTATATATTATAAGTCAAACAATGTTGTTGGTATAGTCTATCAAATCCAAACTTTTTTATTGAAATATAGACCGAATCTGAAAGGAGTTGTGGCTCTGCTGGTGGACTTTCAAACATTCCTAAGAACTGCTTTTGCCATCTCTTATTAATAATTACCGGTCTTTAATGGACCGATTTTTTTCGGTTGGTTGTCAAACTACCCGCCGTTTAGTGTGAACCGACTTTTATGAAAGCGGCCCTAAATTACTTAACTATATATAATAAATTTCAATAATAAACATTTCTCACATATTTCGGCCTCTAGCCAGTGCTGGAAAAAATATGAACAGAGGATTTAATAACTTAAACTAATTTAAGGTGGTCGAATTTCGACCACGGGATATACTAGTATATATTATAAGTCAAACAATGTTGTTGGTATAGTCTATCAAATCCAAACTTTTTTATTGAAATATAGACCGAATCTGAAAGGAGTTGTGGCTCTGCTGGTGGACTTTCAAACATTCCTAAGAACTGTTTTTTCCATCTCCTATTAATAATTACCGGTCTTTAATGCACTGATTTTTTTCGGTTGGTTGTCAAATTACCCGCCGTTTAGTGTAAACCGACCTTTATGAAAGCGGCCCTAAATTACTTAACTATATATAATAAATTTCAGTAACATACATTTCTCAAATATTTCGGCCTCTAGGCAGTGCTGGAAAAAATATGAATAGAGGATTTAATAACTTAAACTAATTTAAGGTGGTCGAATTTCCTAATGGTCCTAAGAACTGTTTTTGCCATTTCCTATTAATAATTACCGGTCTTTAATGGAGTGATTTTTTTCGGTTGGTTGTCAAATTACCCGCCGTTTAGTGCGAACCGGCTTTTATGAAAGCGGCCCTAAATTACTCAACTATATATAATAAATTTCAGTACCAACCATTTTTCAAATATTACAGCCTCTAGGCAGTGCTGGAAAAAATATGAACAGAGGATTTAATAACTTAAACTAATTTAAGGTGGTCGAATTTCGACCACGGGATATACTAGTATATATTATAAGTCAAACAATGTTGTTGGTATAGTCTATCAAATCCAAACTTTTTTATTGAAATATTGACCGAATCTGAAAGGAGTTGTGGCTCTGATGGTGGATTTTCAAACATTCCTAAGAACTATTTTTTCCATTTCCTATTAATAATTACCGGTCTTTAATGGACTGATTTTTTCGGTTGGTTGTCAAATTACCCGCCGTTTAGTGTAAACCGACCTTTATGAAAGCGGCCCTAAATTACTTAACTATATATAATAAATTTCAGTAACATACATTTCTCAAATATTTCGGCCTCTAGGCAGTGCTGGAAAAAATACGAACAGAGGATTTAATAACTTAAACTAATTTAAGGTGGTCGAATTTCGACCACAGGATATACTAGTATATATTATAAGTCTAACAATGTTGTTGGTATATGTCCATCAAATCAAAATTTTTATATTGAAATATAGACCGAATCTGAAAGGAGTTGTGGCTCTGATGGTGGACGTTCAAACATTCCTAAGAACTGTTTTTGCCATCTCCTATTAATAATTACCGGTCTTTAATGCACTGATTTTTTTCGGTTGGTTGTCAAATTACCCGCCGTTTAGTGTAAACCGACCTTTATGAAAGCGGCCCTAAATTACTTAACTATATATAATAAATTTCAGTAACATACATTTCTCAAATATTTCGGCCTCTAGGCAGTGCTGGAAAAAATATGAATAGAGGATTTAATAACTTAAACTAATTTAAGGTGGTCGAATTTCCTAATGGTCCTAAGAACTGTTTTTGCCATTTCCTATTAATAATTACCGGTCTTTAATGGAGTGATTTTTTTCGGTTGGTTGTCAAATTACCCGCCGTTTAGTGCGAACCGGCTTTTATGAAAGCGGCCCTAAATTACTCAACTATATATAATAAATTTCAGTACCAACCATTTTTCAAATATTACAGCCTCTAGGCAGTGCTGGAAAAAATATGAACAGAGGATTTAATAACTTAAACTAATTTAAGGTGGTCGAATTTCGACCACGGGATATACTAGTATATATTATAAGTCAAACAATGTTGTTGGTATAGTCTATCAAATCCAAACTTTTTTATTGAAATATTGACCGAATCTGAAAGGAGTTGTGGCTCTGATGGTGGATTTTCAAACATTCCTAAGAACTATTTTTTCCATTTCCTATTAATAATTACCGGTCTTTAATGGACTGATTTTTTCGGTTGGTTGTCAAATTACCCGCCGTTTAGTGTAAACCGACCTTTATGAAAGCGGCCCTAAATTACTTAACTATATATAATAAATTTCAGTAACATACATTTCTCAAATATTTCGGCCTCTAGGCAGTGCTGGAAAAAATACGAACAGAGGATTTAATAACTTAAACTAATTTAAGGTGGTCGAATTTCGACCACAGGATATACTAGTATATATTATAAGTCTAACAATGTTGTTGGTATATGTCCATCAAATCAAAATTTTTATATTGAAATATAGACCGAATCTGAAAGGAGTTGTGGCTCTGATGGTGGACGTTCAAACATTCCTAAGAACTGTTTTTGCCATCTCCTATTAATAATTACCGGTCTTTAATGGACCGATTTTTTTCGGTTGGTTGTCAAATTACCCGCCGTTTAGTGTGAACCGACTTTTATGAAATCGGCCCTAAATTACTCAACTATATATAATAAATTTCAGTAACAAAGATTTCTCAAATATTTCGGCCTCTAGGCAGAGCTGGAAAAAATATGAATAGAGGATTTAATAACTTAAACTAATTTAAGGTGGTCGAATTTCCTAATGGTCCTAAGAACTGTTTTTGCCATTTCCTATTAATAATTACCGGTCTTTAATGGAGTGATTTTTTTCGGTTGGTTGTCAAATTACCCGCCGTTTAGTGCGAACCGGCTTTTATGAAAGCGGCCCTAAATTACTCAACTATATATAATAAATTTCAGTACCAACCATTTTTCAAATATTACAGCCTCTAGGCAGTGCTGGAAAAAATATGAACAGAGGATTTAATAACTTAAACTAATTTAAGGTGGTCGAATTTCGACCACGGGATATACTAGTATATATTATAAGTCAAACAATGTTGTTGGTATAGTCTATCAAATCCAAACTTTTTTATTGAAATATAGACCGAATCTGAAAGGAGTTGTGGCTCTGCTGGTGGACTTTCAAACATTCCTAAGAACTGCTTTTGCCATCTCTTATTAATAATTACCGGTCTTTAATGGACCGATTTTTTTCGGTTGGTTGTCAAATTACCCGCCGTTTAGTGTGAACCGACTTTTATGAAAGCGGCCCTAAATTACTTAACTATATATAATAAATTTCAATAATAAACATTTCTCACATATTTCGGCCTCTAGCCAGTGCTGGAAAAAATATGAACAGAAGATTTAATAACTTAAACTAATTTAAGGTGATCGAATTTCGACCACGGGATATACTAGTATATGTATATACTATAAGTCTAACAATATTGTTGGTATATGTCCATCAAATCCAAATTTTTTTATTGAAATATAGACCGAAACTGAAAGGAGTGGTGGCTCTGATGGTGGACTTTCAAACATTCCTAAGAACTGTTTTTGCCATCTTCTATTCATAATTACCGGGTTTTAATGGACCGATTTTTTTCGGTTGGTTGTCAAATTACCCGCCGTTTAGTGTGAACCGACTTTTATGAAAGCGGCCCTAAATTACTCAACTATATGTAATAAATTTCTTTAACAACCATTTTGCAAATCATTCAGCCTCTAGCCAGTGCTGGAAAAAATATGAACAGAAGATTTAATAACTTAAACTAATTTAAGGTGATCGAATTTCGACCACGGGATATACTAGTATATGTATATACTATAAGTCTAACAATATTGTTGGTATATGTCCATCAAATCCAAATTTTTTTATTGAAATATAGACCGAAACTGAAAGGAGTGGTGGCTCTGATGGTCGACTTTCAAACATTCCTAAGAACTGTTTTTGCCATCTTCTATTCATAATTACCGGGTTTTAATGGACCGATTTTTTTCGGTTGGTTGTCAAATTACCCGCCGTTTAGTGTGAACCGACTTTTATGAAAGCGGCCCTAAATTACTCAACTATATGTAATAAATTTCTTTAACAACCATTTTGCAAATCATTCAGCCTCTAGGCAGTGCTGGAAAAAGTATGAACAGAGGATTTAATAACTTAAACTAATTTAAGGTGGTCGAATTTCGACCACGGGATATACTAGTATATATTATAAGTCAAACAATGTTGTTGGTATAGTCTATCAAATCCAAACTTTTTTATTGAAATATAGACCGAATCTGAAAGGAGTTGTGGCTCTGATGGTGGACTTTCAAACATTCCTAAGAACTGTTTTTGCCATCTCCTATTAATAATTACCGGTCTTTAATGGACCGATTTTTTCGGTTGATTTTAAAATTACCCGCCGTTTAGTGTGAACCGACTTATATGAAAGCGGCCCTAAATTACTCAACTATACATAATAAATTTCAATAATAAACATTTCTCACATATTTCGGCCTCTAGCCAGTGCTGGAAAAAATATGAACAGAAGATTTAATAACTTAAACTAATTTAAGGTGATCGAATTTCGACCACGGGATATACTAGTATATATTATAAGTCAAACAATGTTGTTGGTATAGTCTATCAAATCCAAACTTTTTTATTGAAATATAGACCGAATCTGAAAGGAGTTGTGGCTCTGATGGTGGACTTTCAAACATTCCTAAGAACTGCTTTTGCCATCTCTTATTAATAATTACCGGTCTTTAATGGACCGATTTTTTTCGGTTGGTTGTCAAATTACCCGCCGTTTAGTGTGAACCGACTTTTATGAAATCGGCCCTAAATTACTCAACTACCGGTATTAATAATTACCGGTCTTTAATGGAGTGATTTTTTTCGGTTGGTTGTCAAATTACCCGCCGTTTAGTGCGAACCGGCTTTTATGAAAGCGGCCCTAAATTACTCAACTATATATAATAAATTTCAGTACCAACCATTTTTCAAATATTACAGCCTCTAGGCAGTGCTGGAAAAAATATGAACAGAAGATTTAATAACTTAAACTAATTTAAGGTGATCGAATTTCGACCACGGGATATACTAGTATATGTATATACTATAAGTCTAACAATATTGTTGGTATATGTCCATCAAATCCAAATTTTTTTATTGAAATATAGACCGAATCTGAAAGGAGTTGTGGCTCTGATGGTGGACTTTCAAACATTCCTAAGAACTGTTTTTGCCATCTCCTATTAATAATTACCGGTCTTTAATGGACCGATTTTTTCGGTTGATTTTAAAATTACCCGCCGTTTAGTGTGAACCGACTTATATGAAAGCGGCCCTAAATTACTCAACTATACATAATAAATTTCAATAATAAACATTTCTCACATATTTCGGCCTCTAGCCAGTGCTGGAAAAAATATGAACAGAAGATTTAATAACTTAAACTAATTTAAGGTGATCGAATTTCGACCACGGGATATACTAGTATATGTATATACTATAAGTCTAACAATATTGTTGGTATATGTCCATCAAATCCAAATTTTTTTATTGAAATATAGACCGAAACTGAAAGGAGTGGTGGCTCTGATGGTCGACTTTCAAACATTCCTAAGAACTGTTTTTGCCATCTTCTATTCATAATTACCGGGTTTTAATGGACCGATTTTTTTCGGTTGGTTGTCAAATTACCCGCCGTTTAGTGTGAACCGACTTTTATGAAAGCGGCCCTAAATTACTCAACTATATGTAATAAATTTCTTTAACAACCATTTTGCAAATCATTCAGCCTCTAGGCAGTGCTGGAAAAAGTATGAACAGAGGATTTAATAACTTAAACTAATTTAAGGTGGTCGAATTTCGACCACGGGATATACTAGTATATATTATAAGTCAAACAATGTTGTTGGTATAGTCTATCAAATCCAAACTTTTTTATTGAAATATAGACCGAATCTGAAAGGAGTTGTGGCTCTGATGGTGGACTTTCAAACATTCCTAAGAACTGTTTTTGCCATCTCCTATTAATAATTACCGGTCTTTATTGGACCGATTTTTTCGGTTGATTTTAAAATTACCCGCCGTTTAGTGTGAACCGACTTTTATGAAAGCGGCCCTAAATTACTCAACTATATGTAATAAATTTCTTTAACAACCATTTTGCAAATCATTCAGCCTCTAGCCAGTGCTGGAAAAAATATGAACAGAAGATTTAATAACTTAAACTAATTTAAGGTGATCGAATTTCGACCACGGGATATACCAGTATATGTATATACTATAAGTCTAACAATATTGTTGGTATATGTCCATCAAATCCAAATTTTTTTATTGAAATATGGACCGAAACTGAAAGGAGTGGTGGCTCTGATGGTGGACTTTCAAACATTCCTACGAACTGTTTTTGCCATCTTCTATTCATAATTACCGGGTTTTAATGGACCGATTTTTTTCGGTTGGTTGTCAAATTACCCGCCGTTTAGTGTGAACCGACTTTTATGAAAGCGGCCCTAAATTACTTAACTATATATAATAAATTTCGGTAACAACCATTTTGCAAATATTTCAGCCTCTAGGCAGTGCTGGAAAAAGTATGAACAGAGGATTTAATAACTTAAACTAATTGAAGGTGGTCGAATTTCGACCACGGGATATACT
This sequence comes from Merzomyia westermanni, assembly GCA_949987695.1. Taxonomy (NCBI): domain Eukaryota; kingdom Metazoa; phylum Arthropoda; class Insecta; order Diptera; family Tephritidae; genus Merzomyia; species Merzomyia westermanni. The sequence goes on from OX465292.1 coordinate 70,259,153, forward strand.
AGTATATATTATAAGTCAAACAATGTTGTTGGTATATGTCTATCAAATCCAAATTTTTTTATTGAAATATAGACCGAATCTGAAAGGAGTGGTGGCTCTAATGGTCCTAAGAACTGTTTTTGCCATTTCCTATTAATAATTACCGGTCTTTAATGGACTGATTTTTTTCGGTTGGTTGTCAAATTACCCGCCGTTTGGTGTGAACCGACTTTTATGAAAGCGGCCCTAAATTACTCAACTATATATAATAAATTTCAGTACCAACCATTTTTCAAATATTACAGCCTCTAGGCAGTGCTGGAAAAAATACGAACAGAGGATTTAATAACTTAAACTAATTTAAGGTGGTCGAATTTCGACCACGGGATATACTAGTATATATTATAAGTCTAACAATGTTCTTGGTATATGTCCATCAAATCAAAATTTTTATATTGAAATATAGACCGAATCTGAAAGGAGTTGTGGCTCTGATGGTGGACGTTCAAACATTCCTAAGAACTGTTTTTGCCATCTCCTATTAATAATTACCGGTCTTTAATGGACCGATTTTTTTCGGTTGGTTGTCAAATTACCCGCCGTTTAGTGTGAACCGACTTTTATGAAATCGGCCCTAAATTACTCAACTATATAGAATAAATTTCAGTAACAAAGATTTCCCAAATGTTTCGGCCTCTAGGCAGAGCTGGAAAAAATATGAATAGAGGATTTAATAACTTAAACTAATTTAAGGTGGTCGAATTTCGACCACGGGATATACTAGTATATATTATAAGACTAACAGTGTTGTTGTTATATGTCCATCAAATCCAAATTTTTTTTTTGAAATGTTGACCGAATCTGAAAGGAGTTGTGGCTCTGATGGTGGACTTTCAAACATTCCTAAGAACTGTTTTTTCCATCTCCTATTAATAATTACCGGTCTTTAATGGACTGATTTTTTTCGGTTGGTTGTCAATTTACCCGCCGTTTAGTGTAAACCGACCTTTATGAAAGCGGCCCTAAATTACTTAACTATATATAATAAATTTCAGTAACATACATTTCTCAAATATTTCGGCCTCTAGGCAGTTCTGGAAAAAATATGAATAGAGGATTTAATAACTTAAACTAATTTAAGGTGGTCGAATTTCCTAATGGTCCTAAGAACTGTTTTTGCCATTTCCTATTAATAATTACCGGTCTTTAATGTAGTGATTTTTTTCGGTTGGTTGTCAAATTACCCGCCGTTTAGTGCGAACCGGCTTTTATGAAAGCGGCCCTAAATTACTCAACTATATATAATAAATTTCAGTACCAACCATTTTTCAAATATTACAGCCTCTAGGCAGTGCTGGAAAAAATATGAACAGAGGATTTAATAACTTAAACTAATTTAAGGTGGTCGAATTTCGACCACGGGATATACTAGTATATATTATAAGTCAAACAATGTTGTTGGTATAGTCTATCAAATCCAAACTTTTTTATTGAAATATTGACCGAATCTGAAAGGAGTTGTGGCTCTGATGGTGGACTTTCAAACATTCCTAAGAACTGTTTTTTCCATTTCCTATTAATAATTACCGGTCTTTAATGGACTGATTTTTTTCGGTTGGTTGTCAAATTACCCGCAGTTTAGTGTAAACCGACCTTTATGAAAGCGGCCCTAAATTACTTAACTATATATAATAAATTTCAGTAACATACATTTCTCAAATATTTCGGCCTCTAGGCAGTGCTGGAAAAAATACGAACAGAGGATTTAATAACTTAAACTAATTTAAGGTGGTCGAATTTCGACCACAGGATATACTAGTATATATTATAAGTCTAACAATGTTGTTGGTATATGTCCATCAAATCAAAATTTTTATATTGAAATATAGACCGAATCTGAAAGGAGTTGTGGCTCTGATGGTGGACGTTCAAACATTCCTAAGAACTGTTTTTTCCATTTCCTATTAATAATTACCGGTCTTTAATGGACTGATTTTTTTCGGTTGGTTGTCAAATTACCCGCAGTTTAGTGTGAACCGACTTTTATGAAATCGGCCCTAAATTACTCAACTATATATAATAAATTTCAGTAACAAAGATTTCTCAAATATTTCGGCCTCTAGGCAGAGCTGGAAAAAATATGAATAGAGGATTTAATAACTTAAACTAATTTAAGGTGGTCGAATTTCCTAATGGTCCTAAGAACTGTTTTTGCCATTTCCTATTAATAATTACCGGTCTTTAATGGAGTGATTTTTTTCGGTTGGTTGTCAAATTACCCGCCGTTTAGTGCGAACCGGCTTTTATGAAAGCGGCCCTAAATTACTCAACTATATATAATAAATTTCAGTACCAACCATTTTTCAAATATTACAGCCTCTAGGCAGTGCTGGAAAAAATATGAACAGAGGATTTAATAACTTAAACTAATTTAAGGTGGTCGAATTTCGACCACGGGATATACTAGTATATATTATAAGTCAAACAATGTTGTTGGTATAGTCTATCAAATCCAAACTTTTTTATTGAAATATAGACCGAATCTGAAAGGAGTTGTGGCTCTGCTGGTGGACTTTCAAACATTCCTAAGAACTGCTTTTGCCATCTCTTATTAATAATTACCGGTCTTTAATGGACCGATTTTTTTCGGTTGGTTGTCAAATTACCCGCCGTTTAGTGTGAACCGACTTTTATGAAAGCGGCCCTAAATTACTTAACTATATATAATAAATTTCAATAATAAAGATTTCTCACATATTTCGGCCTCTAGCCAGTGCTGGAAAAAATATGAACAGAAGATTTAATAACTTAAACTAATTTAAGGTGATCGAATTTCGACCACGGGATATACTAGTATATGTATATACTATAAGTCTAACAATATTGTTGGTAAATGTCCATCAAATCCAAATTTTTTTATTGAAATATAGACCGAAACTGAAAGGAGTGGTGGCTCTGATGGTGGACTTTCAAACATTCCTAAGAACTGTTTTTGCCATCTTCTATTCATAATTACCGGGTTTTAATGGACCGATTTTTTTCGGTTGGTTGTCAAATTACCCGCCGTTTAGTGTGAACCGACTTTTATGAAAGCGGCCCTAAATTACTCAACTATATGTAATAAATTTCTTTAACAACCATTTTGCAAATCATTCAGCCTCTAGGCAGTGCTGGAAAAAGTATGAACAGAGGATTTAATAACTTAAACTAATTTAAGGTAGTCGAATTTCGACCACGGGATATACTAGTATATATTATAAGTCAAACAATGTTGTTGGTATAATCTATCAAATCCAAACTTTTTTATTGAAATATAGACCGAATCTGAAAGGAGTTGTGGCTCTGATGGTGGACTTTCAAACATTCCTAAGAACTGTTTTTGCCATCTCCTATTAATAATTACCGGTCTTTAATGGACCGATTTTTTCGGTTGATTTTAAAATTACCCGCCGTTTAGTGTGAACCGACTTATATGAAAGCGGCCCTAAATTACTCAACTATACATAATAAATTTCAATAATAAGCATTTCTCACATATTTCGGCCTCTAGCCAGTGCTGGAAAAAATATGAACAGAAGATTTAATAACTTAAACTAATTTAAGGTGATCGAATTTCGACCACGGGATATACTAGTATATGTATATACTATAAGTCTAACAATATTGTTGGTATATGTCCATCAAATCCAAATTTTTTTATTGAAATATAGACCGAAACTGAAAGGAGTGGTGGCTCTGATGGTGGACTTTCAAACATTCCTAAGAACTGTTTTTGCCATCTTCTATTCATAATTACCGGGTTTTAATGGACCGATTTTTTTCGGTTGGTTGTCAAATTACCCGCCGTTTAGTGTGAACCGACTTTTATGAAAGCGGCCCTAAATTACTCAACTATATGTAATAAATTTCTTTAACAACCATTTTGCAAATCATTCAGCCTCTAGGCAGTGCTGGAAAAAGTATGAACAGAGGATTTAATAACTTAAACTAATTTAAGGTGGTCGAATTTCGACCACGGGATATACTAGTATATATTATAAGTCAAACAATGTTGTTGGTATAGTCTATCAAATCCAAACTTTTTTATTGAAATATAGACCGAATCTGAAAGGAGTTGTGGCTCTGATGGTATACTTTCAAACATTCCTAAGAACTGTTTTTGCCATCTCCTATTAATAATTACCGGTCTTTATTGGACCGATTTTTTCGGTTGATTTTAAAATTACCCGCCGTTTAGTGTGAACCGACTTTTATGAAAGCGGCCCTAAATTACTCAACTATATGTAATAAATTTCTTTAACAACCATTTTGCAAATCATTCAGCCTCTAGCCAGTGCTGGAAAAAATATGAACAGAAGATTTAATAACTTAAACTAATTTAAGGTGATCGAATTTCGACCACGGGATATACCAGTATATGTATATACTATAAGTCTAACAATATTGTTGGTATATGTCCATCAAATCCAAATTTTTTTATTGAAATATGGACCGAAACTGAAAGGAGTGGTGGCTCTGATGGTGGACTTTCAAACATTCCTACGAACTGTTTTTGCCATCTTCTATTCATAATTACCGGGTTTTAATGGACCGATTTTTTTCGGTTGGTTGTCAAATTACCCGCCGTTTAGTGTGAACCGACTTTTATGAAAGCGGCCCTAAATTACTTAACTATATATAATAAATTTCGGTAACAACCATTTTGCAAATATTTCAGCCTCTAGGCAGTGCTGGAAAAAGTATGAACAGAGGATTTAATAACTTAAACTAATTGAAGGTGGTCGAATTTCGACCACGGGATATACTAGTATATATTATAAGTCAAACAATGTTGTTGGTATATGTCTATCAAATCCAAATTTTTTTATTGAAATATAGACCGAATCTGAAAGGAGTTGTGGCTCTGATGGTGGACGTTCAAACATTCCTAAGAACTGTTTTTGCCATTTCCTATTAATAATTACCGGTCTTTAATGGACTGATTTTTTTCGGTTGGTTGTCAAATTACCCGCCGTTTGGTGTGAACCGACTTTTATGAAAGCGGCCCTAAATTACTCAACAATATATAATAAATTTCAGTACCAACCATTTTTCAAATATTACAGCCTCTAGGCAGTGCTGGAAAAAATACGAACAGAGGATTTAATAACTTAAACTAATTTAAGGTGGTCGAATTTCGACCACGGGATATACTAGTATATATTACAAGTCTAACAATGTTCTTGGTATATGTCCATCAAATCAAAATTTTTATATTGAAATATAGACCGAATCTGAAAGGAGTTGTGGCTCTGATGGTGGACGTTCAAACATTCCTAAGAACTGTTTTTGCCATCTCCTATTAATAATTACCGGTCTTTAATGGACCGATTTTTTTCGGTTGGTTGTCAAATTACCCGCCGTTTAGTGTGAACCGACTTTTATGAAATCGGCCCTAAATTACTCAACTATATAGAATAAATTTCAGTAACAAAGATTTCTCAAATGTTTCGGCCTCTAGGCAGAGCTGGAAAAAATATGAATAGAGGATTTAATAACTTAAACTAATTTAAGGTGGTCGAATTTCGACCACGGGATATACTAGTATATATTATAAGACTAACAGTGTTGTTGTTATATGTCCATCAAATCCAAATTTTTTTTTTGAAATGTTGACCGAATCTGAAAGGAGTTGTGGCTCTGATGGTGGACTTTCAAACATTCCTAAGAACTGTTTTTTCCATCTCCTATTAATAATTACCGGTCTTTAATGGACTGATTTTTTTCGGTTGGTTGTCAAATTACCCGCCGTTTAGTGTGAACCGACTTTTATGAAATCGGCCCTAAATTACTCAACTATATAGAATAAATTTCAGTAACAAAGATTTCTCAAATGTTTCGGCCTCTAGGCAGAGCTGGAAAAAATATGAATAGAGGATTTAATAACTTAAACTAATTTAAGGTGGTCGAATTTCGACCACGGGATATACTAGTATATATTATAAGTCTAACAATGTTCTTGGTATATGTCCATCAAATCAAAATTTTTATATTGAAATATAGACCGAATCTGAAAGGAGTTGTGGCTCTGATGGTGGACGTTCAAACATTCCTAAGAACTGTTTTTGCCATCTCCTATTAATAATTACCGGTCTTTAATGGACCGATTTTTTTCGGTTGGTTGTCAAATTACCCGCCGTTTAGTGTGAACCGACTTTTATGAAATCGGCCCTAAATTACTCAACTATATAGAATAAATTTCAGTAACAAAGATTTCTCAAATGTTTCGGCCTCTAGGCAGTGCTGGAAAAAGTATGAACAGAGGATTTAATAACTTAAACTAATTTAAGGTGGTCGAATTTCGACCACGGGATATACTAGTATATATTATAAGTCAAACAATGTTGTTGGTATAGTCTATCAAATCCAAACTTTTTTATTGAAATATTGACCGAATCTGAAAGGAGTTGTGGCTCTGATGGTGGACTTTCAAACATTCCTAAGAACTGTTTTTTCCATTTCCTATTAATAATTACCGGTCTTTAATGGACTGATTTTTTTCGGTTGGTTGTCAAATTACCCGCAGTTTAGTGTAAACCGACCTTTATGAAAGCGGCCCTAAATTACTTAACTATATATAATAAATTTCAGTAACATACATTTCTCAAATATTTCGGCCTCTAGGCAGTGCTGGAAAAAATACGAACAGAGGATTTAATAACTTAAACTAATTTAAGGTGGTCGAATTTCGACCACAGGATATACTAGTATATATTATAAGTCTAACAATGTTGTTGGTATATGTCCATCAAATCAAAATTTTTATATTGAAATATAGACCGAATCTGAAAGGAGTTGTGGCTCTGATGGTGGACGTTCAAACATTCCTAAGAACTGTTTTTTCCATTTCCTATTAATAATTACCGGTCTTTAATGGACTGATTTTTTTCGGTTGGTTGTCAAATTACCCGCAGTTTAGTGTGAACCGACTTTTATGAAATCGGCCCTAAATTACTCAACTATATATAATAAATTTCAGTAACAAAGATTTCTCAAATATTTCGGCCTCTAGGCAGAGCTGGAAAAAATATGAATAGAGGATTTAATAACTTAAACTAATTTAAGGTGGTCGAATTTCCTAATGGTCCTAAGAACTGTTTTTGCCATTTCCTATTAATAATTACCGGTCTTTAATGGAGTGAATTTTTTCGGTTGGTTGTCAAATTACCCGCCGTTTAGTGCGAACCGGCTTTTATGAAAGCGGCCCTAAATTACTCAACTATATATAATAAATTTCAGTACCAACCATTTTTCAAATATTACAGCCTCTAGGCAGTGCTGGAAAAAATATGAACAGAGGATTTAATAACTTAAACTAATTTAAGGTGGTCGAATTTCGACCACGGGATATACTAGTATATATTATAAGTCAAACAATGTTGTTGGTATAGTCTATCAAATCCAAACTTTTTTATTGAAATATAGACCGAATCTGAAAGGAGTTGTGGCTCTGCTGGTGGACTTTCAAACATTCCTAAGAACTGCTTTTGCCATCTCTTATTAATAATTACCGGTCTTTAATGGACCGATTTTTTTCGGTTGGTTGTCAAATTACCCGCCGTTTAGTGTGAACCGACTTTTATGAAAGCGGCCCTAAATTACTTAACTATATATAATAAATTTCAATAATAAAGATTTCTCACATATTTCGGCCTCTAGCCAGTGCTGGAAAAAATATGAACAGAAGATTTAATAACTTAAACTAATTTAAGGTGATCGAATTTCGACCACGGGATATACTAGTATATGTATATACTATAAGTCTAACAATATTGTTGGTATATGTCCATCAAATCCAAATTTTTTTATTGAAATATAGACCGAAACTGAAAGGAGTGGTGGCTCTGATGGTGGACTTTCAAACATTCCTAAGAACTGTTTTTGCCATCTTCTATTCATAATTACCGGGTTTTAATGGACCGATTTTTTTCGGTTGGTTGTCAAATTACCCGCCGTTTAGTGTGAACCGACTTTTATGAAAGCGGCCCTAAATTACTCAACTATATGTAATAAATTTCTTTAACAACCATTTTGCAAATCATTCAGCCTCTAGGCAGTGCTGGAAAAAGTATGAACAGAGGATTTAATAACTTAAACTAATTTAAGGTAGTCGAATTTCGACCACGGGATATACTAGTATATATTATAAGTCAAACAATGTTGTTGGTATAATCTATCAAATCCAAACTTTTTTATTGAAATATAGACCGAATCTGAAAGGAGTTGTGGCTCTGATGGTGGACTTTCAAACATTCCTAAGAACTGTTTTTGCCATCTCCTATTAATAATTACCGGTCTTTAATGGACCGATTTTTTCGGTTGATTTTAAAATTACCCGCCGTTTAGTGTGAACCGACTTATATGAAAGCGGCCCTAAATTACTCAACTATACATAATAAATTTCAATAATAAACATTTCTCACATATTTCGGCCTCTAGCCAGTGCTGGAAAAAATATGAACAGAAGATTTAATAACTTAAACTAATTTAAGGTGATCGAATTTCGACCACGGGATATACTAGTATATGTATATACTATAAGTCTAACAATATTGTTGGTATATGTCCATCAAATCCAAATTTTTTTATTGAAATATAGACCGAAACTGAAAGGAGTGGTGGCTCTGATGGTGGACTTTCAAACATTCCTAAGAACTGTTTTTGCCATCTTCTATTCATAATTACCGGGTTTTAATGGACCGATTTTTTTCGGTTGGTTGTCAAATTACCCGCCGTTTAGTGTGAACCGACTTTTATGAAAGCGGCCCTAAATAACTCAACTATATGTAATAAATTTCTTTAACAACCATTTTGCAAATCATTCAGCCTCTAGGCAGTGCTGGAAAAAGTATGAACAGAGGATTTAATAACTTAAACTAATTTAAGGTGGTCGAATTTCGACCACGGGATATACTAGTATATATTATAAGTCAAACAATGTTGTTGGTATAGTCTATCAAATCCAAACTTTTTTATTGAAATATAGACCGAATCTGAAAGGAGTTGTGGCTCTGATGGTGGACTTTCAAACATTCCTAAGAACTGTTTTTGCCATCTCCTATTAATAATTACCGGTCTTTATTGGACCGATTTTTTCGGTTGATTTTAAAATTACCCGCCGTTTAGTGTGAACCGACTTTTATGAAAGCGGCCCTAAATTACTCAACTATATGTAATAAATTTCTTTAACAACCATTTTGCAAATCATTCAGCCTCTAGCCAGTGCTGGAAAAAATATGAACAGAAGATTTAATAACTTAAACTAATTTAAGGTGATCGAATTTCGACCACGGGATATACCAGTATATGTATATACTATAAGTCTAACAATATTGTTGGTATATGTCCATCAAATCAAAATTTTTTTATTGAAATATGGACCGAAACTGAAAGGAGTGGTGGCTCTGATGGTGGACTTTCAAACATTCCTACGAACTGTTTTTGCCATCTTCTATTCATAATTACCGGGTTTTAATGGACCGATTTTTTTCGGTTGGTTGTCAAATTACCCGCCGTTTAGTGTGAACCGACTTTTATGAAAGCGGCCCTAAATTACTTAACTATATATAATAAATTTCGGTAACAACCATTTTGCAAATATTTCAGCCTCTAGGCAGTGCTGGAAAAAGTATGAACAGAGGATTTAATAACTTAAACTAATTGAAGGTGGTCGAATTTCGACCACGGGATATACTAGTATATATTATAAGTCAAACAATGTTGTTGGTATATGTCTATCAAATCCAAATTTTTTTATTGAAATATAGACCGAATCTGAAAGGAGTGGTGGCTCTAATGGTCCTAAGAACTGTTTTTGCCATTTCCTATTAATAATTACCGGTCTTTAATGGACTGATTTTTTTCGGTTGGTTGTCAAATTACCCGCCGTTTGGTGTGAACCGACTTTTATGAAAGCGGCCCTAAATTACTCAACTATATATAATAAATTTCAGTACCAACCATTTTTCAAATATTACAGCAGTGCTGGAAAAAATACGAACAGAGGATTTAATAACTTAAACTAATTTAAGGTGGTCGAATTTCGACCACGGGATATACTAGTATATATTATAAGTCTAACAATGTTCTTGGTATATGTCCATCAAATCAAAATTTTTATATTGAAATATAGACCGAATCTGAAAGGAGTTGTGGCTCTGATGGTGGACGTTCAAACATTCCTAAGAACTGTTTTTGCCATCTCCTATTAATAATTACCGGTCTTTAATGGACCGATTTTTTTCGGTTGGTTGTCAAATTACCCGCCGTTTAGTGTGAACCGGCTTTTATGAAATCGGCCCTAAATTACTCAACTATATAGAATAAATTTCAGTAACAAAGATTTCTCAAATGTTTCGGCCTCTAGGCAGAGCTGGAAAAAATATGAATAGAGGATTTAATAACTTAAACTAATTTAAGGTGGTCGAATTTCGACCACGGGATATACTAGTATATATTATAAGTCAAACAATGTTGTTGGTATAGTCTATCAAATCCAAACTTTTTTATTGAAATATTGACCGAATCTGAAAGGAGTTGTGGCTCTGATGGTGGACTTTCAAACATTCCTAAGAACTGTTTTTTCCATCTCCTATTAATAATTACCGGTCTTTAATGGACTGATTTTTTTCGGTTGGTTGTCAATTTACCCGCCGTTTAGTGTAAACCGACCTTTATGAAAGCGGCCCTAAATTACTTAACTATATATAATAAATTTCAGTAACATACATTTCTCAAATATTTCGGCCTCTAGGCAGTTCTGGAAAAAATATGAATAGAGGATTTAATAACTTAAACTAATTTAAGGTGGTCGAATTTCCTAATGGTCCTAAGAACTGTTTTTGCCATTTCCTATTAATAATTACCGGTCTTTAATGTAGTGATTTTTTTCGGTTGGTTGTCAAATTACCCGCCGTTTAGTGCGAACCGGCTTTTATGAAAGCGGCCCTAAATTACTCAACTATATATAATAAATTTCAGTACCAACCATTTTTCAAATATTACAGCCTCTAGGCAGTGCTGGAAAAAATATGAACAGAGGATTTAATAACTTAAACTAATTTAAGGTGGTCGAATTTCGACCACGGGATATACTAGTATATATTATAAGTCAAACAATGTTGTTGTTATATGTCCATCAAATCCAAATTTTTTTTTTGAAATGTTGACCGAATCTGAAAGGAGTTGTGGCTCTGATGGTGGACTTTCAAACATTCCTAAGAACTGTTTTTTCCATCTCCTATTAATAATTACCGGTCTTTAATGGACTGATTTTTTTCGGTTGGTTGTCAATTTACCCGCCGTTTAGTGTAAACCGACCTTTATGAAAGCGGCCCTAAATTACTTAACTATATATAATAAATTTCAGTAACATACATTTCTCAAATATTTCGGCCTCTAGGCAGTTCTGGAAAAAATATGAATAGAGGATTTAATAACTTAAACTAATTTAAGGTGGTCGAATTTCCTAATGGTCCTAAGAACTGTTTTTGCCATTTCCTATTAATAATTACCGGTCTTTAATGTAGTGATTTTTTTCGGTTGGTTGTCAAATTACCCGCCGTTTAGTGCGAACCGGCTTTTATGAAAGCGGCCCTAAATTACTCAACTATATATAATAAATTTCAGTACCAACCATTTTTCAAATATTACAGCCTCTAGGCAGTGCTGGAAAAAATATGAACAGAGGATTTAATAACTTAAACTAATTTAAGGTGGTCGAATTTCGACCACGGGATATACTAGTATATATTATAAGTCAAACAATGTTGTTGGTATAGTCTATCAAATCCAAACTTTTTTATTGAAATATTGACCGAATCTGAAAGGAGTTGTGGCTCTGATGGTGGACTTTCAAACATTCCTAAGAACTGTTTTTTCCATTTCCTATTAATAATTACCGGTCTTTAATGGACTGATTTTTTTCGGTTGGTTGTCAAATTACCCGCAGTTTAGTGTAAACCGACCTTTATGAAAGCGGCCCTAAATTACTTAACTATATATAATAAATTTCAGTAACATACATTTCTCAAATATTTCGGCCTCTAGGCAGTGCTGGAAAAAATACGAACAGAGGATTTAATAACTTAAACTAATTTAAGGTGGTCGAATTTCGACCACAGGATATACTAGTATATATTATAAGTCTAACAATGTTGTTGGTATATGTCCATCAAATCAAAATTTTTATATTGAAATATAGACCGAATCTGAAAGGAGTTGTGGCTCTGATGGTGGACGTTCAAACATTCCTAAGAACTGTTTTTGCCATCTCCTATTAATAATTACCGGTCTTTAATGGACCGATTTTTTTCGGTTGGTTGTCAAATTACCCGCCGTTTAGTGTGAACCGACTTTTATGAAATCGGCCCTAAATTACTCAACTATATATAATAAATTTCAGTAACAAAGATTTCTCAAATATTTCGGCCTCTAGGCAGAGCTGGAAAAAATATGAATAGAGGATTTAATAACTTAAACTAATTTAAGGTGGTCGAATTTCGACCACGGGATATACTAGTATATATTATAAGACTAACAGTGTTTTTGTTATATGTCCATCAAATCCAAATTTTTTTTTTGAAATATTGACCGAATCTGAAAGGAGTTGTGGCTCTGATGGTGGACTTTCAAACATTCCTAAGAACTGTTTTTTCCATCTCCTATTAATAATTACCGGTCTTTAATGGACTGATTTTTTTCGGTTGGTTGTCAAATTACCCGCCGTTTAGTGTAAACCGACCTTTATGAAAGCGGCCCTAAATTACTTAACTATGTATAATAAATTTCAGTAACAACCATTTTTCAAATATTTCAGCCTCTAGGCAGTGCTGGAAAAAATATGAACAGAGGATTTAATAACTTAAACTAATTTAAGGTGGTCGAATTTCGACCACGGGATATACTAGTATATATTATAAGTCAAACAATGTTGTTGGTATAGTCTATCAAATCCAAACTTTTTTATTGAAATATAGACCGAATCTGAAAGGAGTTGTGGCTCTGCTGGTGGACTTTCAAACATTCCTAAGAACTGCTTTTGCCATCTCTTATTAATAATTACCGGTCTTTAATGGACCGATTTTTTTCGGTTGGTTGTCAAATTACCCGCCGTTTAGTGTGAACCGACTTTTATGAAAGCGGCCCTAAATTACTTAACTATATATAATAAATTTCAATAATAAACATTTCTCACATATTTCGGCCTCTAGCCAGTGCTGGAAAAAATATGAACAGAAGATTTAATAACTTAAACTAATTTAAGGTGATCGAATTTCGACCACGGGATATACTAGTATATGTATATACTATAAGTCTAACAATATTGTTGGTATATGTCCATCAAATCCAAATTTTTTTATTGAAATATAGACCGAAACTGAAACGAGTGGTGGCTCTGCTGGTGGACTTTCAAACATTCCTAAGAACTGCTTTTGCCATCTCTTATTAATAATTACCGGTCTTTAATGGACCGATTTTTTTCGGTTGGTTGTCAAATTACCCGCCGTTTATTGTGAACCGACTTTTATGAAAGCGGCCCTAAATTACTCAACTATATGTAATAAGTTTCTTTAACAACCATTTTGCAAATCATTCAGCCTCTAGGCAGTGCTGGAAAAAGTATGAACAGAGGATTTAATAACTTAAACTAATTGAAGGTGGTCGAATTTCGACCACGGGATATACTAGTATATATTATAAGTCAAACAATGTTGTTGGTATATGTCTATCAAATCCAAATTTTTTTATTGAAATATAGACCGAATCTGAAAGGAGTTGTGGCTCTGCTGGTGGACTTTCAAACATTCCTAAGAACTGCTTTTGCCATCTCTTATTAATAATTACCGGTCTTTAATGGACTGATTTTTTTCGGTTGGTTGCCAAAGTACCCGCCGTTTAGTGTAAACCGACCTTTATGAAAGCGGCCCTAAATTACTTAACTATGTATAATAAATTTCAGTAACAACCATTTTTCAAACATTTCAGCCTCTAGGCAGTGCTGGAAAAAATATGAACAGAGGATTTAATAACTTAAACTAATTTAAGGTGGTCGAATTTCGACCACGGGATATACTAGTATATATTATAAGTCAAACAATGTTGTTGGTATAGTCTATCAAATCCAAACTTTTTTATTGAAATATAGACCGAATCTGAAAGGAGTTGTGGCTCTGCTGGTGGACTTTCAAACATTCCTAAGAACTGCTTTTGCCATCTCTTATTAATAATTACCGGTCTTTAATGGACCGATTTTTTTCGGTTGGTTGTCAAACTACCCGCCGTTTAGTGTGAACCGACTTTTATGAAAGCGGCCCTAAATTACTTAACTATATATAATAAATTTCAATAATAAACATTTCTCACATATTTCGGCCTCTAGCCAGTGCTGGAAAAAATATGAACAGAGGATTTAATAACTTAAACTAATTTAAGGTGGTCGAATTTCGACCACGGGATATACTAGTATATATTATAAGTCAAACAATGTTGTTGGTATAGTCTATCAAATCCAAACTTTTTTATTGAAATATAGACCGAATCTGAAAGGAGTTGTGGCTCTGCTGGTGGACTTTCAAACATTCCTAAGAACTGTTTTTTCCATCTCCTATTAATAATTACCGGTCTTTAATGGACTGATTTTTTTCGGTTGGTTGTCAAATTACCCGCCGTTTAGTGTAAACCGACCTTTATGAAAGCGGCCCTAAATTACTTAACTATATATAATAAATTTCAGTAACATACATTTCTCAAATATTTCGGCCTCTAGGCAGTGCTGGAAAAAATATGAATAGAGGATTTAATAACTTAAACTAATTTAAGGTGGTCGAATTTCCTAATGGTCCTAAGAACTGTTTTTGCCATTTCCTATTAATAATTACCGGTCTTTAATGGAGTGATTTTTTTCGGTTGGTTGTCAAATTACCCGCCGTTTAGTGCGAACCGGCTTTTATGAAAGCGGCCCTAAATTACTCAACTATATATAATAAATTTCAGTACCAACCATTTTTCAAATATTACAGCCTCTAGGCAGTGCTGGAAAAAATATGAACAGAGGATTTAATAACTTAAACTAATTTAAGGTGGTCGAATTTCGACCACGGGATATACTAGTATATATTATAAGTCAAACAATGTTGTTGGTATAGTCTATCAAATCCAAACTTTTTTATTGAAATATTGACCGAATCTGAAAGGAGTTGTGGCTCTGATGGTGGATTTTCAAACATTCCTAAGAACTATTTTTTCCATTTCCTATTAATAATTACCGGTCTTTAATGGACTGATTTTTTCGGTTGGTTGTCAAATTACCCGCCGTTTAGTGTAAACCGACCTTTATGAAAGCGGCCCTAAATTACTTAACTATATATAATAAATTTCAGTAACATACATTTCTCAAATATTTCGGCCTCTAGGCAGTGCTGGAAAAAATACGAACAGAGGATTTAATAACTTAAACTAATTTAAGGTGGTCGAATTTCGACCACAGGATATACTAGTATATATTATAAGTCTAACAATGTTGTTGGTATATGTCCATCAAATCAAAATTTTTATATTGAAATATAGACCGAATCTGAAAGGAGTTGTGGCTCTGATGGTGGACGTTCAAACATTCCTAAGAACTGTTTTTGCCATCTCCTATTAATAATTACCGGTCTTTAATGGACCGATTTTTTTCGGTTGGTTGTCAAATTACCCGCCGTTTAGTGTGAACCGACTTTTATGAAATCGGCCCTAAATTACTCAACTATATATAATAAATTTCAGTAACAAAGATTTCTCAAATATTTCGGCCTCTAGGCAGAGCTGGAAAAAATATGAATAGAGGATTTAATAACTTAAACTAATTTAAGGTGGTCGAATTTCCTAATGGTCCTAAGAACTGTTTTTGCCATTTCCTATTAATAATTACCGGTCTTTAATGGAGTGATTTTTTTCGGTTGGTTGTCAAATTACCCGCCGTTTAGTGCGAACCGGCTTTTATGAAAGCGGCCCTAAATTACTCAACTATATATAATAAATTTCAGTACCAACCATTTTTCAAATATTACAGCCTCTAGGCAGTGCTGGAAAAAATATGAACAGAGGATTTAATAACTTAAACTAATTTAAGGTGGTCGAATTTCGACCACGGGATATACTAGTATATATTATAAGTCAAACAATGTTGTTGGTATAGTCTATCAAATCCAAACTTTTTTATTGAAATATAGACCGAATCTGCAAGGAGTTGTGGCTCTGCTGGTGGACTTTCAAACATTCCTAAGAACTGCTTTTGCCATCTCTTATTAATAATTACCGGTCTTTAATGGACCGATTTTTTTCGGTTGGTTGTCAAATTACCCGCCGTTTAGTGTGAACCGACTTTTATGAAAGCGGCCCTAAATTACTTAACTATATATAATAAATTTCAATAATAAACATTTCTCACATATTTCGGCCTCTAGCCAGTGCTGGAAAAAATATGAACAGAAGATTTAATAACTTAAACTAATTTAAGGTGATCGAATTTCGACCACGGGATATACTAGTATATGTATATACTATAAGTCTAACAATATTGTTGGTATATGTCCATCAAATCCAAATTTTTTTATTGAAATATAGGAGGAGTGGTGGCTCTGATGGTGGACTTTCAAACATTCCTAAGAACTGTTTTTGCCATCTTCTATTCATAATTACCGGGTTTTAATGGACCGATTTTTTTCGGTTGGTTGTCAAATTACCCGCCGTTTAGTGTGAACCGACTTTTATGAAAGCGGCCCTAAATTACTCAACTATATGTAATAAATTTCTTTAACAACCATTTTGCAAATCATTCAGCCTCTAGGCAGTGCTGGAAAAAGTATGAACAGAGGATTTAATAACTTAAACTAATTTAAGGTAGTCGAATTTCGACCACGGGATATACTAGTATATATTATAAGTCAAACAATGTTGTTGGTATAATCTATCAAATCCAAACTTTTTTATTGAAATATAGACCGAATCTGAAAGGAGTTGTGGCTCTGATGGTGGACTTTCAAACATTCCTAAGAACTGTTTTTGCCATCTCCTATTAATAATTACCGGTCTTTAATGGACCGATTTTTTCGGTTGATTTTAAAATTACCCGCCGTTTAGTGTGAACCGACTTATATGAAAGCGGCCCTAAATTACTCAACTATACATAATAAATTTCAATAATAAACATTTCTCACATATTTCGGCCTCTAGCCAGTGCTGGAAAAAATATGAACAGAAGATTTAATAACTTAAACTAATTTAAGGTGATCGAATTTCGACCACGGGATATACTAGTATATGTATATACTATAAGTCTAACAATATTGTTGGTATATGTCCATCAAATCCAAATTTTTTTATTGAAATATAGACCGAAACTGAAAGGAGTGGTGGCTCTGATGGTGGACTTTCAAACATTCCTAAGAACTGTTTTTGCCATCTTCTATTCATAATTACCGGGTTTTAATGGACCGATTTTTTTCGGTTGGTTGTCAAATTACCCGCCGTTTAGTGTGAACCGACTTTTATGAAATCGGCCCTAAATTACTCAACTATATATAATAAATTTCAGTAACAAAGATTTCTCAAATATTTCGGCCTCTAGGCAGAGCTGGAAAAAATATGAATAGAGGATTTCATAACTTAAACTAATTTAAGGTGGTCGAATTTCGACCACGGGATATACTAGTATATATTATAAGACTAACAGTGTTGTTGTTATATGTCCATCAAATCCAAATTTTTTTTTTGAAATATTGACCGAATCTGAAAGGAGTTGTGGCTCTGATGGTGGACTTTCAAACATTCCTAAGAACTGTTTTTGCCATCTCCTATTAATAATTACCGGTCTTTATTGGACCGATTTTTTCGGTTGATTTTAAAATTACCCGCCGTTTAGTGTGAACCGACTTTTATGAAAGCGGCCCTAAATTACTCAACTATATGTAATAAATTTCTTTAACAACCATTTTGCAAATCATTCAGCCTCTAGCCAGTGCTGGAAAAAATATGAACAGAAGATTTAATAACTTAAACTAATTTAAGGTGATCGAATTTCGACCACGGGATATACTAGTATATGTATATACTATAAGTCTAACAATATTGTTGGTATATGTCCATCAAATCCAATTTTTTTTATTGAAATACAGACCGAAACTGAAAGGAGTGGTGGCTCTGATGGTGGACTTTCAAACATTCCTAAGAACTGCTTTTGCCATCTCTTATTAATAATTACCGGTCTTTAATGGACTGATTTTTTTCGGTTGGTTGTCAAATTACCCGCCGTTTAGTGTAAACCGACCATTATGAAAGCGGCCCTAAATTACTTAACTATGTAAAATAAATTTCAGTAACAACCATTTTTCAAATATTTCAGCCTCTAGGCAGTGCTGGAAAAAATATGAACAGAGGATTTAATAACTTAAACTAATTTAAGGTGGTCGAATTTCGACCACGGGATATACTAGTATATATTATAAGTCAAACAATGTTGTTGGTATAGTCTATCAAATCCAAACTTTTTTATTGAAATATAGACCGAATCTGAAAGGAGTTGTGGCTCTGATGGTGGACTTTCAAACATTCCTAAGAACTGTTTTTGCCATCTATTATTAATAATTACCGGTCTTTATTGGACCGATTTTTTCGGTTGTTTTTAAAATTACCCGCCGTTTAGTGTGAACCGACTTTTATGAAAGCGGCCCTAAATTACTCAACTATATGTAATAAATTTCTTTAACAACCATTTTGCAAATCATTCAGCCTCTAGCCAGTGCTGGAAAAAATATGAACAGAAGATTTAATAACTTAAACTAATTTAAGGTGATCGAATTTCGACCACGGGATATACTAGTATATGTATATACTATAAGTCTAACAATATTGTTGGTATATGTCCATCAAATCCAATTTTTTTTATTGAAATACAGACCGAAACTGAAAGGAGTGGTGGCTCTGATGGTGGACTTTCAAACATTCCTAAGAACTGCTTTTGCCATCTCTTATTAATAATTACCGGTCTTTAATGGACTGATTTTTTTCGGTTGGTTGTCAAATTACCCGCCGTTTAGTGTAAACCGACCCTTATGAAAGCGGCCCTAAATTACTTAACTATGTATAATAAATTTCAGTAACAACCATTTTTCAAATATTTCAGCCTCTAGGCAGTGCTGGAAAAAATATGAACAGAGGATTTAATAACTTAAACTAATTTAAGGTGGTCGAATTTCGACCACGGGATATACTAGTATATATTATAAGTCAAACAATGTTGTTGGTATAGTCTATCAAATCCAAACTTTTTTATTGAAATATATACCGAATCTGAAAGGAGTTGTGGCTCTGATGGTGGACTTTCAAACATTCCTAAGAACTGTTTTTTCCATTTCCTATTAATAATTACCGGTCTTTAATGGACTGATTTTTTTCGGTTGGTTGTCAAATTACCCGCCGTTTAGTGTAAACCGACCTTTATGAAAGCGGCCCTAAATTACTTAACTATATATAATAAATTTCAGTAACATACATTTCTCAAATATTTCGGCCTCTAGGCAGTGCTGGAAAAAATACGAACAGAGGATTTAATAACTTAAACTAATTTCAGGTGGTCGAATTTCGACCACAGGATATACTAGTATATATTATAAGTCTAACAATGTTGTTGGTATATGTCCATCAAATCAAAATTTTTATATTGAAATATAGACCGAATCTGAAAGGAGTTGTGGCTCTGATGGTGGACGTTCAAACATTCCTAAGAACTGTTTTTGCCATCTCCTATTAATAATTACCGGTCTTTAATGGACCGATTTTTTTCGGTTGGTTGTCAAATTACCCGCCGTTTAGTGTGAACCGACTGTTATGAAATCGGCCCTAAATTACTCAACTATATATAATAAATTTCAGTAACAAAGATTTCTCAAATATTTCGGCCTCTAGGCAGAGCTGGAAAAAATATGAATAGAGGATTTAATAACTTAAACTAATTTAAGGTGGTCGAATTTCGACCACGGGATATACTAGTATATATTATAAGACTAACAGTGTTGTTGTTATATGTCCATCAAATCCAAATTTTTTTTTTGAAATATTGACCGAATCTGAAAGGAGTTGTGGCTCTGATGGTGGACTTTCAAACATTCCTAAGAACTGTTTTTTCCATCTCCTATTAATAATTACCGGTCTTTAATGGACTGATTTTTTTCGGTTGGTTGTCAAATTACCCGCCGTTTAGTGTAAACCGACCCTTATGAAAGCGGCCCTAAATTACTTAACTATGTATAATAAATTTCAGTAACAACCATTTTTCAAATATTTCAGCCTCTAGGCAGTGCTGGAAAAAATATGAACAGAGGATTTAATAACTTAAACTAATTTAAGGTGGTCGAATTTCGACCACGGGATATACTAGTATATATTATAAGTCAAACAATGTTGTTGGTATAGTCTATCAAATCCAAACTTTTTTATTGAAATATAGACCGAATCTGAAAGGAGTTGTGGCTCTGATGGTGGACTTTCAAACATTCCTAAGAACTGTTTTTGCCATCTATTATTAATAATTACCGGTCTTTATTGGACCGATTTTTTCGGTTGATTTTAAAATTACCCGCCGTTTAGTGTGAACCGACTTTTATGAAAGCGGCCCTAAATTACTCAACTATATGTAATAAATTTCTTTAACAACCATTTTGCAAATCATTCAGCCTCTAGCCAGTGCTGGAAAAAATATGAACAGAAGATTTAATAACTTAAACTAATTTAAGGTGATCGAATTTCGACCACGGGATATACTAGTATATGTATATACTATAAGTCTAACAATATTGTTGGTATATGTCCATCAAATCCAATTTTTTTTATTGAAATACAGACCGAAACTGAAAGGAGTGGTGGCTCTGATGGTGGACTTTCAAACATTCCTAAGAACTGCTTTTGCCATCTCTTATTAATAATTACCGGTCTTTAATGGACTGATTTTTTTCGGTTGGTTGTCAAATTACCCGCCGTTTAGTGTAAACCGACCCTTATGAAAGCGGCCCTAAATTACTTAACTATGTATAATAAATTTCAGTAACAACCATTTTTCAAATATTTCAGCCTCTAGGCAGTGCTGGAAAAAATATGAACAGAGGATTTAATAACTTAAACTAATTTAAGGTGGTCGAATTTCGACCACGGGATATACTAGTATATATTATAAGTCAAACAATGTTGTTGGTATAGTCTATCAAATCCAAACTTTTTTATTGAAATATATACCGAATCTGAAAGGAGTTGTGGCTCTGATGGTGGACTTTCAAACATTCCTAAGAACTGTTTTTTCCATTTCCTATTAATAATTACCGGTCTTTAATGGACTGATTTTTTTCGGTTGGTTGTCAAATTACCCGCCGTTTAGTGTAAACCGACCTTTATGAAAGCGGCCCTAAATTACTTAACTATATATAATAAATTTCAGTAACATACATTTCTCAAATATTTCGGCCTCTAGGCAGTGCTGGAAAAAATACGAACAGAGGATTTAATAACTTAAACTAATTTCAGGTGGTCGAATTTCGACCACAGGATATACTAGTATATATTATAAGTCTAACAATGTTGTTGGTATATGTCCATCAAATCAAAATTTTTATATTGAAATATAGACCGAATCTGAAAGGAGTTGTGGCTCTGATGGTGGACGTTCAAACATTCCTAAGAACTGTTTTTGCCATCTCCTATTAATAATTACCGGTCTTTAATGGACCGATTTTTTTCGGTTGGTTGTCAAATTACCCGCCGTTTAGTGTGAACCGACTGTTATGAAATCGGCCCTAAATTACTCAACTATATATAATAAATTTCAGTAACAAAGATTTCTCAAATATTTCGGCCTCTAGGCAGAGCTGGAAAAAATATGAATAGAGGATTTAATAACTTAAACTAATTTAAGGTGGTCGAATTTCGACCACGGGATATACTAGTATATATTATAAGACTAACAGTGTTGTTGTTATATGTCCATCAAATCCAAATTTTTTTTTTGAAATATTGACCGAATCTGAAAGGAGTTGTGGCTCTGATGGTGGACTTTCAAACATTCCTAAGAACTGTTTTTTCCATCTCCTATTAATAATTACCGGTCTTTAATGGACTGATTTTTTTCGGTTGGTTGTCAAATTACCCGCCGTTTAGTGTAAACCGACCTTTATGAAAGCGGCCCTAAATTACTTAACTATGTATAATAAATTTCAGTAACAACCATTTTTCAAATATTTCAGCCTCTAGGCAGTGCTGGAAAAAATATGAACAGAGGATTTAATAACTTAAACTAATTTAAGGTGGTCGAATTTCGACCACGGGATATACTAGTATATATTATAAGTCAAACAATGTTGTTGGTATAGTCTATCAAATCCAAAGTTTTTTATTGAAATATATACCGAATCTGAAAGGAGTTGTGGCTCTGATGGTGGACTTTCAAACATTCCTAAGAACTGTTTTTTCCATTTCCTATTAATAATTACCGGTCTTTAATGGACTGATTTTTTTCGGTTGGTTGTCAAATTACCCGCCGTTTAGTGTAAACCGACCTTTATGAAAGCGGCCCTAAATTACTTAACTATATATAATAAATTTCAGTAACATACATTTCTCAAATATTTCGGCCTCTAGGCAGTGCTGGAAAAAATATGAACAGAAGATTTAATAACTTAAACTAATTTAAGGTGATCGAATTTCGACCACGGGATATACTAGTATATGTATATACTATAAGTCTAACAATATTGTTGGTATATGTCCATCAAATCCAAATTTTTTTATTGAAATATAGACCGAAACTGAAAGGAGTGGTGGCTCTGATGGTGGACTTTCAAACATTCCTAAGAACTGTTTTTGCCATCTTCTATTCATAATTACCGGGTTTTAATGGACCGATTTTTTTCGGTTGGTTGTCAAATTACCCGCCGTTTAGTGTGAACCGACTTTTATGAAAGCGGCCCTAAATTACTCAACTATATGTAATAAATTTCTTTAACAACCATTTTGCAAATCATTCAGCCTCTAGGCAGTGCTGGAAAAAGTATGAACAGAGGATTTAATAACTTAAACTAATTTAAGGTGGTCGAATTTCGACCACGGGATATACTAGTATATATTATAAGTCAAACAATGTTGTTGGTATAGTCTATCAAATCCAAACTTTTTTATTGAAATATAGACCGAATCTGAAAGGAGTTGTGGCTCTGATGGTGGACTTTCAAACATTCCTAAGAACTGTTTTTGCCATCTCCTATTAATAATTACCGGTCTTTAATGGACCGATTTTTTCGGTTGATTTTAAAATTACCCGCCGTTTAGTGTGAACCGACTTATATGAAAGCGGCCCTAAATTACTCAACTATACATAATAAATTTCAATAATAAACATTTCTCACATATTTCGGCCTCTAGCCAGTGCTGGAAAAAATATGAACAGAAGATTTAATAACTTAAACTAATTTAAGGTGATCGAATTTCGACCACGGGATATACTAGTATATGTATATACTATAAGTCTAACAATATTGTTGGTATATGTCCATCAAATCCAAATTTTTTTATTGAAATATAGACCGAAACTGAAAGGAGTGGTGGCTCTGATGGTGGACTTTCAAACATTCCTAAGAACTGTTTTTGCCATCTTCTATTCATATTTACCGGGTTTTAATGGACCGATTTTTTTCGGTTGGTTGTCAAATTACCCGCCGTTTAGTGTGAACCGACTTTTATGAAAGCGGCCCTAAATTACTCAACTATATGTAATAAATTTCTTTAACAACCATTTTGCAAATCATTCAGCCTCTAGGCAGTGCTGGAAAAAGTATGAACAGAGGATTTAATAACTTAAACTAATTTAAGGTGGTCGAATTTCGACCACGGGATATACTAGTATATATTATAAGTCAAACAATGTTGTTGGTATAGTCTATCAAATCCAAACTTTTTTATTGAAATATAGACCGAATCTGAAAGGAGTTGTGGCTCTGATGGTGGACTTTCAAACATTCCTAAGAACTGTTTTTGCCATCTCCTATTAATAATTACCGGTCTTTAATGGACCGATTTTTTCGGTTGATTTTAAAATTACCCGCCGTTTAGTGTGAACCGACTTTTATGAAAGCGGCCCTAAATTACTCAACTATATGTAATAAATTTCTTTAACAACCATTTTGCAAATCATTCAGCCTCTAGCCAGTGCTGGAAAAAATATGAACAGAAGATTTAATAACTTAAACTAATTTAAGGTGATCGAATTTCGACCACGGGATATACTAGTATATGTATATACTATAAGTCTAACAATATTGTTGGTATATGTCCATCAAATCCAAATTTTTTTATTGAAATATAGACCGAAACTGAAAGGAGTGGTGGCTCTGATGGTGGACTTTCAAACATTCCTAAGAACTGCTTTTGCCATCTCTTATTAATAATTACCGGTCTTTAATGGACTGATTTTTTTCGGTTGGTTGTCAAATTACCCGCCGTTTAGTGTAAACCGACCTTTATGAAAGCGGCCCTAAATTACTTAACTATGTATAATAAATTTCAGTAACAACCATTTTCAAATATTTCAGCCTCTAGGCAGTGCTGGAAAAAATATGAACAGAGGATTTAATAACTTAAACTAATTTAAGGTGGTCGAATTTCGACCACGGGATATACTAGTATATATTATAAGTCAAACAATGTTGTTGGTATAGTCTATCAAATCCAAACTTTTTTATTGAAATATAGACCGAATCTGAAAGGAGTTGTGGCTCTGCTGGTGGACCTTCAAACATTCCTAAGAACTGCTTTTGCCATCTCTTATTAATAATTACCGGTCTTTAATGGACCGATTTTTTTCGGTTGGTTGTCAAATTACCCGCCGTTTAGTGTGAACCGACTTTTATAAAAGCGGCCCTAAATTACTCAGCTATATGTAATAAATTTCTTTAACAACCATTTTGCAAATCATTCAGCCTCTAGGCAGTGCTGGAAAAAGTATGAACAGAGGATTTAATAACTTAAACTAATTGAAGGTGGTCGAATTTCGACCACGGGATATACTAGTATATATTATTAGACTAACAGTGTTGTTGTTATATGTCCATCAAATCCAAATTTTTTTATTGAAATATAGACCGAATCTGAAAGGAGTGGTGGCTCTGATGGTCCTAAGAACTGTTTTTGCCATTTCCTATTAATAATTACCGGTCTTTAATGGACTGATTTTTTTCGGTTGGTTGTCAAATTACCCGCCGTTTAGTGTGAACCGACTTTTATGAAAGCGGCCCTAAATTACTCAACTATATATAATATATTTCAGTACCAACCATTTTTCAAATATTACAGCCTCTAGGCAGTGCTGGAAAAAATACGAACAGAGGATTTAATAACTTAAACTAATTTAAGGTGGTCGAATTTCGACCACAGGATATACTAGTATATATTATAAGTCTAAAAATGTTGTTGGTATATGTCCATCAAATCCAATTTTTTTTTTTTGAAATATTGACCGAATCTGAAAGGAGTTGTGGCTCTGATGGTGGACTTTCAAACATTCCTAAGAACTGTTTTTTCCATCTCCTATTAATAATTACCGGTCTGTAATGGACTGATTTTTTTCGGTTGGTTGTCAAATTACCCGCCGTTTAGTGTAAACCGACCTTTATGAAAGCGGCCCTAAATTACTTAACTATGTATAATACCACGGGATATACTAGTATATATTATGACGAATTCGATGATTCCTTAATTATCAATCCTGGGTTCGATCACTATAAAGTCAAATAAACACACGCACAGATATTGTAACTAATAGCTAGTTTTATTTACTAGTAATAAACGCAAAACAATTTTAAGAGTTTGGTAACTTTACAGTAGTTCACTGAACAACGCTTGAAAATAAACTGGTCCCTGCCTTGCTTGGTCACCGCCTTATATAGTCCACAGGGTGCTTGCCTACGCACCGAGAACTTTCTTGGTTGTTCGCTTTTCGTGTTCTGGAAGGGTCGGTCTTATTTATTAGCATCTCCTCTTTGCATCGTATTCGCAAACACTCGCGCCATCTCTCTTCCTCTTCCTAGGTATATGCTTGCATGCATAAGCGTAGCCATCGTTATATCGGTTGTGTTAACTAGTGGTGGGAGTGTTATTGAGTTAGGGATGGTACATGCTTGAGAATAATCGCCACACTGCCCTCCACCTAAGTCTGATCGTCCCGATCAGACACATTGCCGGAACCAAACGCAGCTAGCCTTTCCAAATGGACCACCTTCATCTTATTCCTTGGCCTTCCCATAGTTTGTATGCGATATACCACATCGTTGATCCGTTTTATGACTTTGTATGGGCCTTCCCAGTTACATTGTAGTTTTGGGGACAAACCTTTCTTACGCTGTGGGTTGTATAGCAGCACTAAATCTCCTTCTATAAAACCTTCCGAATTTATCTGGAACTTATCCACTACTTTCCTCAGGTGCTCTTCCAAGGTTCTATTGAATCGTTCCACCATGCCATCTGACTGAGGATGTAGTGCAGTTGTTCGAGTTTTCCGAATGCCCAATGTCTTGCACATTTCCTGGAACACAGCTGATTCGAAATTTCTGCCTTGGTCAGAATGTATCTCCGTCGGTGCACCAAACCGAGCTACCCAATTGTTAGTAAACACTTCTGCTATTGTTTCTGCCTCTTGATTTGGAATAGGGTACACTTCTGGCCACTTGCTGAAATAGTCCATAACTACCAGGACATATTTGTTTCCGAGTTTGGTAGTAGGTAATGGACCAGCTACATCCATGGCTATCCTCTCAAATGGCGCACCTGAGTTATACTGTTTCATTTGGCCATGGCTCCTTGATTTCGGTCCTTTAGCTTTGATGCATACTTCACAGTTGGCAATCCACTCCGCGACCGATTGACGGCAACCAACCCAATAGAATCTTTGCTTGACTTTCTCCAAGGTCTTGGTGACTCCAAGATGACCTCCGCTTGGACCGTTATGTAATTCATTGAGTACATCAGGGATTTTCTTCCTTGGGACGACTATCAGTTTTCGAACACATTGACCATCCTCACTCTCCCATATTCGATGCAAACAACCGGATTCTAATTGCAAACTATTCCACTGTGCCCAATATGACTTGGCAACAGGACTTTCTGCTGACATCTCCTCTCTTGATGGTCGCTCGTTTCGTTCGATTCCTTGCATTACATGTGTAAGATCTGGATCTTCGTGCTGAAACCTTCTTAATTGATCAATGTTCCATTCGTCCGTAGATGTTATAGTCATGAGCCGCACATCTATAATGTCTTCCTTGGCCTCAGCTTTGGAACAATGCTTGCATTCCAAGTTACATGGTCTTCGTGACATTGCATCAGCATTTCCGTGGGTGCTACCTTTGCGATGCTCTATGGAAAAGTCATAACTTTGCAGTCGCTCTATCCACCGTGCCAATTGACCTTCCGGATTACGGAACTGTAAGAGCCATTTAAACGCTGCGTGGTCTGTCCTGACGTGGAATAGCTGCCCATAGAGATACTTGTGGAAATGCTTAACGCACTCTACCAATGCCAACAGCTCTCTCCGGGTTACACAATAGTTCCTTTCAGGCTTCCCAATTGTTCGGCTATAGTATGCAACTACCCTCTCCTGTCCATCAACAATCTGAGACGAAACACCTCCTATAGCATAACCACTCGCATCTGTATCCAGAATAAACTTTGAACCTGGAATTGGATATGCTAACATCGGGGCAGTGCATAGCCGTTCCTTCAATGTTTGAAAAGCCACCTCCTGTTCCTTCTTCCATTCAAAACTTATATTCTTCCTTGTAAGGTCATGGAGACTACTAGCTACGCTGGCAAAATTTGGTACAAATCGGCGATAATACGTGCACAGCCCAAGGAAGCTCCGTAACTCATGCAAATTTCTCGGTCTTGGCCAATCCTTTACGGCTTCGATCTTTTCCTTAGCAGTGCAGATTCCCTCCGTAGTTACCTTGTGACCCAAATAACTTACTTCCTTTTTAAACAAGGCACACTTCTTGGGACTTAGTTTCAGACCAGCACCAGCTATTCCTTGGAAAACTTCCTCCAAGTTCTTTAGGTGTTCCGCAAAACTTTTTCCCAGCACGATGATGTCGTCGAGGTACACCAAACATGTTTGCCAGTGCAATCCTTTTAGTATCTGGTCCATAAGTCTCTCAAAAGTAGCTGGAGCATTGCATAGCCCGAAGGGCATTACCGTAAATTGCCAAAGCCCTTCTCCAACGCTGAAAGCCGTCTTCTCTTTATCTTCATCCTTTACCTCCACTTGCCAGTAGCCGCTTTTCAAGTCCAGTGTGGAAAACCATTTCGTGCCAGATAACGAGTCCAGAGTAGCGTCGATTCTTGGCAATGGATAACTGTCCTTCTTCGTTACGTCGTTCAATTTCCGGTAATCCACACAGAACCTCATTTTTCCATCTTTCTTTTTCACTAGTACTACCGGTGAGCTCCATGGACTAGCTGATGGTTCGATCACACCGCTGTCACTCATTTCCTGTATAATTTCTCTTACTACTTGGCGTTTGGCCAAAGGAATACTACGAGGAGCTTGGCGGATGGGCCTTGCATCACCAGTATCAATTTGATGCTTCACAACTTTGGTCCGACCTGGTTTAGAACCATCCTTGTCAAATATGCTCGAGTACTTTGATAGAAGTTCCTTTGCCTTTTTCTGATGATATTTTTCGAGGCCTGCCGTCCACGACGTGATATCATCTGAAAGATTAATCTTGATGGTAGAATCATTTTCCTGAAGCTGTTCGCAATTGATAACTACCTCGACCTCTTGGCATTGTCCCAATATTGCTCCTTTGGAAAGTTTTATCGGCGATTTGAACTCATTAAGTACTCTTACCGGTACACGTCCATCTTGTTTTGTCATGGCCAGGGTTTTTCCTACTAATATGTTCGTCCTTGATTTGTTTGCTGCCTCGACAACCCACAACTTGTTTGTCCCATAATCTCCATCAATCTTTGCCCATATGATTGCTTCCGACTTCGGTGGAATTTGTTGGCTCTCCTCCACAAGCACTCGCTTACTAACGTATTTGTTTTCGTAACCAAAATTTAATGGCACACCCATGTTCTGGTAATTCATAATCCTGTTTTGCATGTCGATCTTGATGCCTTGCTCGCTTAAGAAGTCCACACCAACCATGATTTCGTCAACAATATCTGCTACTATAAAACTGTGTAGAACGGCCACGTTCCCAATTGCGATTTCTCCTAGGACATGGGTGTCCTCACCAGTGGCCGTACGTAACTTTGCTCCATGCAATGGTCTCAGCTCCTTGTTGACTAAATCAGATCCATTTATGGAATGCGATGCGCCTGTATCCACAGTTAGTACGTGCTCTTTTCCATCTACATATGCAACAACAGTAACATTACTAGCTTTCCTTCCGATCTGTGAGACAGAGATTACGGGGCATTCAGTTGCGGGAGCCAGTCCACGCCCCTTTCGGCTGGCTCGATTTAGTTTAACGACTGATTTGGTTGGGAGATTTGCTCATCTCCTTCAGCTTTGCGTTTTCGTCCACCTGAATTGCTGGGGTTACTGGAGCCAGTGCCGCAATAACGTGCTATGTGACCTGGTTTCCCGCACTTAAAGCATTTAATGGCACCATCACTTTTTTTCTGTACTCCGTTCAACGCTTCCAAAATTTTGTCTACCCAAGCCGGAGTATCCACTTCTACGCGATGAGCCTTGTATGCAGGTTTACTCAGAAGCGAGGCTGTTTCCTGCGTCAAAGCATGCGATACCGTTTCAGCAAATGTCCTTTTCGGGTTTGCATATGTGGCCCGCTTCGTCTCCACATCGCGTATTCCATTTATGAAACACTGGATTTTTACCCTCTCCGTATACTCTACAGGTGCGTCTGCATTTGCTAGATGGGCCAACCTCTCGATATCCGATGCAAATTCCTGTAAAGTCTCATTAGGTTTCTGGAAGCGATTCTGTAGCTCTATTTGGTATATCTGCTTCCGATGTTCGCTACCATAGCGTCTCTCAACTGCACCCATTAATGCTTCATAATTGTTCCGTTCTCCGTCAGGAATAGTCTGCAAAATTTCGGCTGCAGGTCCCTTCAATGCCACGAATAATGCAGCAACTTTGTCTTCCATGCCCCAATTATTCACAGCTGCCGTCTTCTCAAACTGTAGCTTAAATACCTGAAAAGGAACAGAACCATCAAAAGATGGGGTTTTTACCTTCGGGACACTCATTGAAGTAGTTGGACGATTCAGTTGTAACTCCTGGATACGACCTCTCAGTGCGTCTACTTCAGCATCGATTTTATTCTGTAGCTGTGCAATTTTCGCATCCTGCACTTCTAGCTGCGAAGACATTCGTGCCACCTGCATAGATATACGCTCCTCTTGTTCTTCCAATTTTGATGTTATACGTGTCTCCTGGTGTTCCATCTGAGATCTCATGTATGCCTTCTGCTCGTCTAGTTGAACTGAAATCTGAGATGCCATGCTAGTCTTCTGTTCTTCCAGCTGAGATGCCATGTGTGCCTTTTGTTCTTCCAACTGAGATGCCATGTGTGTCTTTTGTTCTTCCAGCTGTGTTGAAATGCTAGATGACATCTGAGTCAATACAGTCAATAACGCGTTAGTGTCTACACTTGCGGTTGGAATTGTAGACTCCTTCTCTTCCATTTTTGTCGATGCTTCTTCCACAAGATGAAACACATGATCGTCAACGTTAATTCCTTCATCTTCCATAGCCTCTCGCAATCGTGACTGTAGCTCGGATTTATTGCCTGTTGTATTCAATCCACGCTGTTGCAGCTCATTTTTGAGTTGCTGGATCTTCAGCTCATTCAACTTTGCCATGCCTTTGTTATCCTTGAAAACTCTCGGTATTTATTTAACAATATCACTTCTGACACCAATTGTGACGAATTCGATGATTCCTTAATTATCAATCCTGGGTTCGATCACTATAAAGTCAAATAAACACACGCACAGATATTGTAACTAATAGCTAGTTTTATTTACTAGTAATAAACGCAAAACAATTTTAAGAGTTTGGTAACTTTACAGTAGTTCACTGAACAACGCTTGAAAATAAACTGATCCCCGCCTTGCTTGGTCACCGCCTTATATAGTCCACAGGGTGCTTGCCTACGCACCGAGAACTTTCTTGGTTGTTCGCTTTTCGTGTTCTGGAAGGGTCGGTCTTATTTATTAGCATCTCCTCTTTGCATCGTATTCGCAAACACTCGCGCCATCTCTCTTCCTCTTCCTAGGTATACGCTTGCATGCATAAGCGTAGCCATCGTTATTTCGGTTGTGTTAACTAGTGGTGGGAGTGTTATTGAGTTAGGGATGGTACATGCTTGAGAATAATCCCACAATATTATAAGTCAAACAGTGTTGTTGGTATAGTCTATCAAATCCAAACTTTTTTATTGAAATATAGACCGAATCTGAAAGGAGTTGTGGCTCTGATGGTGGACTTTCAAACATTCCTAAGAACTGTTTTTGCCATCTCCTATTAATAATTACCGGTCTTTAATGGACCGATTTTTAGGTTGATTTTAAAATTACCCGCCGTTTAGTGTGAACCGACTTTTATGAAAGCGGCCCTAAATTACTCAACTATACATAATAAATTTCAATAATAAACATTTCTCACATATTTCGGCCTCTAGGCAGTGCTGGAAAAAATATGAATAGAGGATTTAATAACTTAAACTAATTTAAGGTGATCGAATTTCGACCACGGGATATACTAGTATATGTATATATTATAAGTCTAACAATATTGTTAGTATATGTCCATCAAATCCAAATTTTTTTATTAAAATATAGACCGAATGTGAAAGTAGTGGTGGCTCTGATGGTGGACTTTCAAACATTCCTAAGAACTGTTTTTGCCATCTCCTATTAATAATTACCGGTCTTTAATGGACTGATTTTTTTCGGTTGGTTGTCAAATTACCCGCCGTTTAGTGTGAGCCGACTTTGTGAAAGCGGCCCTAAATTACTCAACTATATATAATAAATTTCAGTAACATACATGTCTCAAATATTTCGGCCTCTAGGCAGTGCTGGAAAAAATATGAATAGAGGATTTAATAACTTAAACTAATTTAAGGTGGTCGAATTTCGACCACGGGATATACTAGTATATATTATAAGTCTAACAATGTTGTTGGTATATGTTTATCAAGTCCAAATTTTTTTATTGAAATATAGACCGAATCTGAAAGGAGTTGTGGCTCTGATGGTGGACTTTCAAACATTCCTAAGAACTGTTTTTGCCATCTCCTATTAATAATTACCGGTCTTTAATGGACTGATTTTTTTCGGTTGGTTGTCAAATTACCCGCCGTTTAGTGTGAGCCGACTTTGTGAAAGCGGCCCTAAATTACTCAACTATATATAATAAATTTCAGTAACATACATGTCTCAAATATTTCGGCCTCTAGGCAGTGCTGGAAAAAATATGAATAGAGGATTTAATAACTTAAACTAATTTAAGGTGGTCGAATTTCGACCACGGGATATACTAGTATATATTATAAGTCTAACAATGTTGTTGGTATATGTTTATCAAGTCCAAATTTTTTTATTGAAATATAGACCGAATCTGAAAGGAGTTGTGGCTCTGATGGTGGACTTTCAAACATTCCTAAGAACTGTTTTTGCCATCTCCTATTAATAATTACCGGTCTTTAATGGACCGATTTTTAGGTTGATTTTAAAATTACCCGCCGTTTAGTGTGAACCGACTTTTATGAAAGCGGCCCTAAATTACTCAACTATACATAATAAATTTCAATAATAAACATTTCTCACATATTTCGGCCTCTAGGCAGTGCTGGAAAAAATATGAATAGAGGATTTAATAACTTAAACTAATTTAAGGTGATCGAATTTCGACCACGGGATATACTAGTATATGTATATATTATAAGTCTAACAATATTGTTAGTATATGTCCATCAAATCCAAATTTTTTTATTAAAATATAGACCGAATGTGAAAGTAGTGGTGGCTCTGATGGTGGACTTTCAAACATTCCTAAGAACTGTTTTTGCCATCTTCTATTAATAATTATCGGTTTTTAATGGACTGATTTTTCGGTTGGTTGTCAAATTACCCGCCGTTTAGTGTGCACCGACTTTTATGAAAGCGGCCCTAAATTACTCAACTATATATAATAAATTTCAGTAACATACATGTCTCAAATATTTCGGCCTCTAGGCAGTGCTGGAAAAAATATGAATAGAGGATTTAATAACTTAAACTAATTTAAGGTGGTCGAATTTCGACCACGGTATATACTAGTATATATTATAAGACTAACAGTGTTGTTGTTATGTGTCCATCAAATCCAAATTTTTTTATTGAGATATAGACCGAATCTGAAAGGAGTTGTGGCTCTGATGGTGGACTTTCAAACATTCCTAAGAACTGTTTTTGCCATATCCTATTAATAATTACCGGTCTTTAATGGACCGCTTTTTTTCGGTTGGTTGTCAAATTACCCGCCGTTTAGTGTGAACCGACTTTTATGAAAGCGGCCCTAAATTACTCAACTATATATAATAAATTTCAGTAACATACATGTCTCAAATATTTCGGCCTCTAGGCAGTGCTGGAAAAAATATGAATAGAGGATTTAATAACTTAAACTAATTTAAGGTGGTCGAATTTCGACCACGGGATATACTAGTATATATTATAAGTCTAACAATGTTGTTGGTATATGTTTATCAAGTCCAAATTTTTTTATTGAAATATAGACCGAATCTGAAAGGAGTTGTGGCTCTGATGGTGGACTTTCAAACATTCCTAAGAACTGTTTTTGCCATCTCCTATTAATAATTACCGGTCTTTAATGGACTGATTTTTTTCGGTTGGTTGTCAAATTACCCGCCGTTTAGTGTGAGCCGACTTTGTGAAAGCGGCCCTAAATTACTCAACTATATATAATAAATTTCAGTAACATACATTTCTCAAATATTTCGGCCTCTAGGCAGTGCTGGAAAAAATATGAACAAGGGATTTAATAACTTAAACTAATTTAAGGTGGTCGAATTTCGACCACGGGATATACTAGTATATATTATAAGTCAAACAATGTTGTTGGTATATGTCTATCAAATCCAAATTTTTTTATTGAAATATAGACCGAATCTGAAAGGAGTTGTGGCTCTGATGGTGGACTTTCAAACATTCCTAAGAACTGTTTTTGCCATCTCCTATTAATAATTACCGGTCTTTAATGGACCGATTTTTTTCGGTTGGTTGTCAAATTACCCACCGTTTAGTGTGAACCGACTTTTATGAAAGCGGCCCTAAATTACTCAACTATATATAATAAATTTCAGTAACAAACATTTCTCAAATATTTCGGCCTCTAGGCAGAGCTGGAAAAATATGAACAGAGGATTTAATAACTTAAACTAATTTAAGGTGGTCGAATTTCGACCACGGGATATACTAGTATATATATTATAAGTCTAACAATATTGTTGGTATATGTCCATCAAATCCAAATTTTTTTATTGAAATATAGACCGAATCTGAAAGGAGTGGTTACTCTGATGGTGGACTTTCAAACATTCCTAAGAACTGTTTTTGCCATCTCCTATTAATAATTACCGGTCTTTAATGGACCGATTTTTTTCGGTTGGTTGTCAAATTACCCACCGTTTAGTGCGAACCGAATTTTATGAAAGCGGCCCTAAATTATTCAACTATATATAATAAATTTCAGCAACAACCATTTTTCAAATATTTCAGCCTCTAGGCAGTGCTTGAAAAAATATGAACAGAGGATTTAATAACTTAAACTAATTTAAGGTGGTCGAATTTCGACCACGGGTGTACTTTTATATATAATAAGTCAAACAATGTTGTTGGTATATGTCTATCAAATCCAAATTTTTTTATTGAAATATAGACCGAATCTGAAAGGAGTTGTGGCTCTGATGGTGGACTTTCAAACATTCCTAAGAACTGTTTTTGTCATCTCCTATTAATAATTACCGGTCTTTAATGGACTGATTTTTTTCGGTTGGTTGCCAAATTACCCGCCGTTTAGTGTGAACCGACTTTTATGAAAGTGGCCCTAAATTACTCAACTATAAATAATAAATTTCAGTACCAACCATTTTTCAAATATTACAGCCTCTAGGCAGTGCTGGAAAAAATACGAACAGAGGATTTAATAACTTAAACTAACTTAAGGTGGTCGAATTTCGACCACGGGATATACTAGTATATATTACAAGTCTAACAGTGTTGTTGGTATATGTCCATCAAATCCAAATTTTTTTATTGAAATATAGACCGAATCTAAAAGGAGTTGTGGCTCTGATGCTGGACTTTCAAACATTCCTAAGAACTGTTTTTGCCATCTCTTATTAATAATTACCGGTCTTTAATGGACCGATTTTTTTCGGTTGGTTGTCAAATTACCCGCCGTTTATTGTGAACCGAAACAATATGAACAGAGGATTTAATAACTT
This sequence comes from Merzomyia westermanni, assembly GCA_949987695.1. Classification (NCBI taxonomy): domain Eukaryota; kingdom Metazoa; phylum Arthropoda; class Insecta; order Diptera; family Tephritidae; genus Merzomyia; species Merzomyia westermanni. The sequence goes on from OX465292.1 coordinate 70,294,732, forward strand.
AAACTAATTTAAGGTGGTCGAATTTCGACCACGGGATATACTAGTACATATTATAAGACTAACAATGTTGTTGTTATATGTCCATCAAATCCAACTTTTTTTTTTGAAATATTGACCGAATCTGAAAGGAGTGGTGGCTCTGATGGTGGACTTTCAAACATTCCTAAGAACTGTTTTTGTCATCTCCTATTAATAATTACCGGTCTTTAATGGACTGATTTTTTCCGGTTGGTTGCCAAATTACCCGCCGTTTAGTGTGAACCGACTTTTATGAAAGTGGCCCTAAATTACTCAACTATAAATAATAAATTTCAGTACCAACCATTTTTCAAATATTACAGCCTCTAGGCAGTGCCGGAAAAAATACGAACAGAGGATTTAATAACTTAAACTAACTTAAGGTGGTCGAATTTCGACCACGGGATATACTAGTATATATTATAAGTCTAACAGTGTTGTTGGTATATGTCCATCAAATCCAAATTTTTTTATTGAAATATAGACCGAATCTAAAAGGAGTTGTGGCTCTGCTGCTGGACTTTCAAACATTCCTAAGAACTGTTTTTGCCATCTCCTATTAATAATTACCGGTCTTTAATGGACTAATTTTTCCGGTTGGTTGTCAAATTACCCGCCGTTTAGTGTGAACCGACTTTTATGAAAACGGCCCTAAATTACTCAACTATATATAATAAATTTCAGTAACAAACATTTCTCAAATATTTCGGCCTCTAGGCAGAGCTGGAAAAATATGAACAGAGGATTTATTAACTTAAACTAATTTAAGGTGGTCGAATTTCGACCACGGTATATACTAGTATATATTATAAGTCAAACAATGTTGTTGGTATATGTCCATCAAATCCAAATTTTTTTTTTGAAATATTGACCGAATCTGAAAGGAGTGGTGGCTGTGATGGTGGACTTTCAAACATTCCTAAAAACTGTTTTTGCCATCTCCTATTAATAATTACCGGTCTTTAATGGACTAATTTTTTCGGGTGGTTGTCAAATTACCCGCCTTTTAGTGTGAACCGACTTTTATGAAATCGGCCCTAAGTTACTCAACTATATATAATAAATTTCAGTAACGAAGATTTCTCAAATATTTCGGCCTCTAGGCAGAGCTGGAAAAATATGAACAGAGGATTTAATAACTTAAACTAATTTAAGGTGGTCGAATTTCGACCACGGTATATACTAGTATATATTATAAGTCAAACAATGTTGTTGGTATATGTCCATCAAATCCAAATTTTTTTATTGAAATATAGACCGAATCTAAAAGGAGTTGTGGCTCTGCTGCTGGACTTTCAAACATTCCTAAGAACTGTTTTTGCCCTCTCCTATTAATAATTACCGGTCTTTAATGGACTAATTTTTCCGGTTGGTTGTCAAATTACCCGCCGTTTAGTGTGAACCGACTTTTATGAAAACGGCCCTAAATTACTCAACTATATATAATAAATTTCAGTAACAAACATTTCTCAAATATTTCGGCCTCTAGGCAGAGCTGGAAAAATATGAACAGAGGATTTAATAACTTAAACTAATTTAAGGTGGTCGAATTTCGACCACGGTATATACTAGTATATATTATAAGTCAAACAATGTTGTTGGTATATGTCCATCAAATCCAAATTTTTTTTTTGAAATATTGACCGAATCTGAAAGGAGTGGTGGCTGTGATGGTGGACTTTCAAACATTCCTAAAAACTGTTTTTGCCATCTCCTATTAATAATTACCGGTCTTTAATGGACTAATTTTTTCGGGTGGTTGTCAAATTACCCGCCTTTTAGTGTGAACCGACTTTTATGAAATCGGCCCTAAATTACTCAACTATATATAATAAATTTCAGTAACGAAGATTTCTCAAATATTTCGGCCTCTAGGCAGAGCTGGAAAAATATGAACAGAGGATTTAATAACTTAAACTAATCTAAGGTGGTCGAATTTGGACCGCGGGATATACTAGTATATATTATAAGACTAACAGTGTTGTTGTTATATGTCCATCAAATCCAAATTTTTTTTTTGAAATATTAACCGAATCTGAAAGGAGTTGTGGCTCTGATGGTGGACGTTCAAACATTCCTAAGAACTGTTTTTGCCATCTCCTATTAATAATTACCGGTCTTTAATGGACCGATTTTTTTCGGTTGGTTGTCAAATTACCCGCCGTTTAGTGTGAACCGACTTTTATGAAATCGGCCCTAAATTACTCAACTATATATAATAAATTTCAGTAACAAAGATTTCTCAAATATTTCGGCCTCTAGGAAGAGCTGGAAAAAATATGAATAGAGGATTTAATAACTTAAACTAATTTAAGGTGGTAGAATTTCGACCACGGGATATACTAGTATATATTATAAGTCAAACAATGTTGTTGGTATAGTCTATCAAATCCAAACTTTTTTATTGAAATATAGACCGAATCTGAAAGGAGTTGTGGCTCTGATGGTGGACTTTCAAACATTCCTAAGAACTGTTTTTGCCATCTCCTATTAATAATTACCGGTCTTTAGTGGACTGATTTTTTTCGGTTGTTTGTCAAATTACCCGCCGTTTAGTGTGAACCGACTTTTATGAAAGCGGCCCTAAATAACTTAACTATATATAATAAATTTAAGTAACAACCATTTTTCAAATATTTTATCCTCTAGGCAGTGCTGGAAAAAATATGAACAGAGGATTTAATAACTTAAACTAATTTAAGGTGGTCGAATTTCGACCACAGTATATACTAGTATATATTATAAGTCAAACAATGTTGTTGGTATATGTCCATCAAATCCAAATTTTTTTTTTGAAATATTGACCGAATCTGAAAGGAGTGGTGGCTCTGATGGTGGACTTTCAAACATTCCTAAAAACTGTTTTTGCCATCTCCTATTAATAATTACCGGTCTTTAATGGACTAATTTTTTCGGGTGGTTGTCAAATTACCCGCCTTTTAGTGTGAACCGACTTTTATGAAATCGGCCCTAAATTACTCAACTATATATAATAAATTTCAGTAACGAAGATTTCTCAAATATTTCGGCCTCTAGGCAGAGCTGGAAAAATATGAACAGAGGATTTAATAACTTAAACTAATCTAAGGTGGTCGAATTTGGACCGCGGGATATACTAGTATATATTATAAGACTAACAGTGTTGTTGTTATATGTCCATCAAATCCAAATTTTTTTTTTGAAATATTAACCGAATCTGAAAGGAGTTGTGGCTCTGATGGTGGACGTTCAAACATTCCTAAGAACTGTTTTTGCCATCTCCTATTAATAATTACCGGTCTTTAATGGACCGATTTTTTTCGGTTGGTTGTCAAATTACCCGCCGTTTAGTGTGAACCAACTTTTATGAAATCGGCCCTAAATTACTCAACTATATATAATAAATTTCAGTAACAAAGATTTCTCAAATATTTCGGCCTCTAGGCAGAGCTGGAAAAAATATGAATAGAGGATTTAATAACTTAAACTAATTTAAGGTGGTCGAATTTCGACCACGGGATATACTAGTATATATTATAAGTCAAACAATGTTGTTGGTATAGTCTATCAAATCCAAACTTTTTTATTGAAATATAGACCGAATCTGAAAGGAGTTGTGGCTCTGATGGTGGACTTTCAAACATTCCTTAGAACTGTTTTTGCCATCTCCTATTAATAATTACCGGTCTTTAATGGACCGATTTTTTCGGTTAATTTTAAAATTACCCGACGTTTAGTGTGAAGCGACTTTTATGAAAGCGGCCCTAAATTACTCAACTATATATAATAAATTTCAATAATAAACATTTCTCACATATTTCGGCCTCTAGCCAGTGCTGGAAAAAATATGAACAGAGGATTTAATAACTTAAACTAATTTAAGGTGATCGAATTTCGACCACGGGATATACTAGTATATGTATATATTATAAGTCAAACAGTGTTGTTGTTATATGTCCATCAAATCCAAATTTTTTTTTTTAAATATTGGCCGAATCTGAAAGGAGTTGTGGCTCTGATGGTGGACGTTCAAACATTCCTAAGAACTGTTTTTGCCATCTCCTATTAATAATTACCGGTCTTTAATGGACTGATTTTTTTCGGTTGGTTGTCAAATTACCCGCCGTTTAGTGCAAACCGACCTTTATGAAAGTGGCCCTAAATTACTAAACTATGTATAATAAATTTCAGTAACAACCATTTTTCAAATATTTCAGCCTCTAGGCAGTGCTGGAAAAAATATGAATAGAGGATTTAATAACTTAAACTAATTTAAGGTGGTCGAATTTCGACCACGGGATATACTAGTATATATTATAAGTCTAACAATATTGTAGGTATATGTCCATCAAATCCAAATTTTTTTATTGAAATATAGACCAAATCTGAAAGGAGTGGTGGCTCTGATGGTGGACTTTCAAACATTCCTAAGAACTGTTTTTGCCATCTCCTATTGATAATTACCGGTTTTTACTGGACTGCTTTTTTTCGGTTCGTTGTCAAATTACCCGCCGTTTAGTGTGAACCGACTTTTATGAAAGCGGCCCTAAATTACTCAACTATATGTAATAAATTTCAGTAACAAACATTTCTCAAATATTTCGGCCTCTAGGCAGTGCTGGAAAAAATATGAACAGAGGATTTAATAACTTAAACTAATTTAAAGTGGTCGAATTTCGACCACGGGATATACTAGTATATATTATAAGTCAAACAATGTTGTTGGTATATGTCTATCAAATCCAAATTTTTTTATTGAAATATAGACCGAATCTGAAAGGAGTTGTGGCTCTGATGGAGGACTTTCAAACATTCCTTAGAACTGTTTTTGCCATCTCCTATTAATAATTACCGGTCTTTAATGGACCGATTTTTTCGGTTAATTTTAAAATTACCCGACGTTTAGTGTGAAGCGACTTTTATGAAAGCGGCCCTAAATTACTCAACTATATATAATAAATTTAAGTAACAACCATTTTTCAAATATTTTATCCTCTAGGCAGTGCTGGAAAAAATATGAACAGAGGATTTAATAACTTAAACTAATTTAAGGTGGTCGAATTTCGACCACGGTATATACTAGTATATATTATAAGTCAAACAATGTTGTTGGTATATGTCCATCAAATCCAAATTTTTTTTTGAAATATTGACCGAATCTTAAAGGAGTGGTGGCTCTGATGGTGGACTTTCAAACATTCCTAAAAACTGTTTTTGCCATCTCCTATTGTTTAGGCGAGATGCCTAAAGTCTTAAAAAATGGGCCACCCTAATGTAACTTTAGCGCCCTTCCAATCACTCACACCAACCCACCCACCTGTGTGGGCATGCATGCATATTCGTGTTTTGTCAGCACACATATACATGCATGGGGGTGTGCATGTGTGGGTTCACCTCCCCTTAAAACCGGAGGATGATTTTCAGGTTCAACGGTTGTCCTCGATTGAAAAACCGTCTACTTTTCCAGAGACAGTCGACACGACCACATCACGGCCAGCCCAGGATTTTTCGCCCGCACAAAGGTAAACTAATTGTTTATAAATTATATTTTTTATAAATATACGGCCACATTTTTATAACGAGAATTCTCGTTTCTTTTCTATTTCGAGCACAAATTCGACCGCCGTGCTTTTGAGCCACCGCCGCTCCCAGTTAGCACCACGCTCGAAGTTTACATGGTCCATCTCCCCGTCTAGAGACACCAGCATACAGTCCACAACAACAACAATTGGAGTAATAATTTCAAAGAATCTAATTTGTATTAATCAAGAAGCTGCCACACAATAAAAGGAGGAAAAAACTCAATATTGTTCACGCACTGCCGCAATCACAAAGTACACACAACTCTGCCATACACTCTGCGCAATTACAAAAAGCAAACAACTCTGCCATACACTCTGCCACATACCACAACAAACAACACCAACTTTATACAACAAATTCGGCCGATTACCACATCAAAGCACGTAAGTTGTATATTTCTTGCCACTTAGTTTTTTTTGTGTGTTGCATACAATTGTATAAAAGTGCCGCCCGCGAGTGTAATCAAACGTAGGTGCGATTAGTGAATATTTAACAATAGTGATTTTTTTTGTTCAGTTAAGTGCTTTATTTTTCTTTAAATTTTAAATTAAATTGAACGCTTAAGAATCCTTGTGACTATCCGGATTATCCCCCCACCAGTGGTAAGGTTTTTTGGACACAGCGCAAGGCAAGAGGTAACATAACCTCATTTTCACAATTAGTTCACTTAGCCTTTCGATCTTCAGTTTTTGTTTTTTCCACTGGTTTTTTTTCGTAATATACAGAACAGAATTTTAATCGAAGGCTAGTTTTATTATTTTCGGTAATTGTTTCCTTTAGGAGACAACTGCTAAAACACGTCGGAAATTATCGGGAAAGGTATCAAAAGACGCGTTTTGACCTCGGTAACAATAATCCGGAAGCGAATTTTCGAGTTTTTGTTTCAGTGAAGAGATATTTGCCATCAAAGTTGAAAATTTTCTGTCATTTTCATGTGGTTGTTGTAATCACAGATTAGAGTGGATCGAAAAGTGCAAAAAGTGTGTTCTGCGCAGAAATACTGTGGACCGCGTAGCCGGTGTTGGACCGGCTAAGGGTTATTTTTTTGAAGCGCGGCCGAAGGCCGCCTACGCAGAAAGGTTTTCTGCACATAGATACCTTGGATCAAGCCCCCTATTTGGGATCGGACCCGGGTCATTTTTGGGTTTTTTGCGAATAACTTTTCACTGAAACAAAAAATTAAAAATCCGCTTTCGGATTGTTGATACCGAAGTCAAAACGCGTTGTTTGATACCTCTCCCGACATTTGTGGACGTGTTTTAGCAGTTGTCTCCTAAAGGAAACAATTACCTTATTTTCTTATAAAATTCACTATTTTTATAGCACTTTTCTTTGTTTTCACATTTTTTCATTTAATATTCACTTTCGCTCGTTTGATACACCGCGCACTTTATCTGTGTTTGTTGTGTATTTCCTTATTGCGGCAACACATACACACATTTATATATACATATTCCCCTTATACGTGGGGGTGGCGAGTAAGTCACAAAGATTTTGTTTACATTTTTTGCGTTTGTAGCAAACAAATATTCGTCAGACAAATCGGCCAAGTCTGCAATATAATTCAAAAATTAACAATAAATAAAAATAATTGAATTAAATTATACATTAATTGAGTTTATTACAATTTTATTGAGGTTGTTTTGTTTTTCCTGGGTAAAATACTGCCTTTACCTTTTCTATTCAGCATCTTTCTTGTACGGTTGAGCATTTCATCGTACCTTCAGCTTTATTTTTTCGGTTTTGTTTTGATTCTCCAGATCCTCTAAGTCCAAAATATGGAAAGTTTCATTAGGCTGGCTGATTCGATTTTTGAATTCGAATCAGACTACAATGAATTAGAGGATTCAGTCCACAGCAAGTACACGCTTGGGCTTCAACAAGAGGACTTGAAGGCAATGTGGAGAAAAACCAGAACGGCTTATGACGACTTACTAAATTCAGATAAGTTAGAGGCCACTGGTATAGTTTCTGTCAAACAGAAATATAAGAGGGCATATGCAGTATATTTACGCTGCATGTCAGACATGGCTACACGCCAAGCGACGTACAACAAACCAGAAAATAAATCTGAAGAAAAGCCCGAATTTGAACACAGTATCCGCCTGCCTCCATGTGATACTGAAGTTTTCAAGGGCGATTATCTGTCATGGCCAACATTTCGTGACATGTTCACGGCTATATACATCTTAAATAAACGCCTAACACCAGTGGAGAAATTGTTCCATCTGAACAATAAGACACAAGGTGAGGCAAAAGATATCGTGAAAAAATGTCCGCTCACGAATGAGGGATTTGATACGGCCTGGAGAAATTTATGCGAGCGATACGAAAACAAACGTATCTTAGTAAACTCGCAACTCCAAATTTTATTCAACTTGAAAAAGGTAGAGAGTGAATGTGGTAGCGCGATTAAAACCCTTCAGCGCGAAATAAATAATTGCCTCTCGTCCCTGCGAAGTCATAAAATTGACACTTCGAACTGGGACGCAATTATAACGTATTTGTGTTCGACGAAATTGCCGGAGAGTACGCTTGGTCTATGGGAGCAAAGCATAGACCACAAAGTGGAAATATCCAAGTGGGAGGATATGGACAAATTTTTGTCCAACCGCTTCCAGACACTCGAAACAGTGTCTAGGTTCATAGGGAGTTCTTCGAAAGTACAAAAGCCGCAAAGTACGCGGATTGCCAACGAAACCCCTGCAAAAAGACTTGGTACATACCAAGCAAACGTGACTAAACTACTGTGCACAAAGTGCAAATCGAATGCCCACAGATTGCGAAACTGTCCCCGTTTTCTCAAATTAACTCCGGTGGAGAGAATTAACTTTGTCAAATCCACCAAGGGCTGTTTGAATTGCCTATCCCCAGGACATACCGTGTCGAAGTGCACCAGTTCTTATGACTGCAACAAGTGCCACTCTCGACATAATACGCTCCTGCATGCGGAGTCTCTCCAGACGCAGGCAACCACCAGCCCTAATCAGTATCATCCTGATAATGCTGCCTCAACTTCAAAACAGGCACAAGAGAGACGGGAAGCGGAAAAATCTGTTTCAAGGAGGCCTCCAATATTGAACTCCGTTCACCAGTGGACCCTTGCTTCAGCTTAACAACATCAGTTCTAATTCTAGCCAAACTAACTGGGAATCTGCCATCCTGCCATATCGATGCTACGACTATGCAGGCTTTCCCAGACTTAGTCTTGGCAGATAAGCGATTCTACATCAACGAGGAAGTTGATATTATACTTGGCGGAGACGTATATCCGCAAATTATATTGAGTGGGCTGAAAAAGAATGTACTTAGTACACTTCTCGCCCAAGAAACGGTGTTCGGTTGGATATTAACCGGGCGCATAGAAGCACCGAATCCAACCAGAAATATAGTGTCCTTCTACAGCGAAGTTGCTTTGGACAAACAGCTTACAGCATTCTGGGAGTTGGAAAATCTGCCCAGAAACAAAAGCCCAAACGCAGATGACAAGTACTGCGAAGATTTATATAGGGAAACTACAAGTCGTAGAGAGGATGGGAGATATGTCGTCTCTCTTCCATTCAGACAGGACTACCCAGATCAGATAAACATAGGAGGGTCTCTTAGGCGGGCGTGTTCACAATTTTTTAGAAACGAAACGCGTTTAGCAAAGAACCCAGAATTAGGCAAAGAATATATAAGGGTCCTGTCTGAATACGAGACATTAGGGCATATGCGAAAAGTCACTGCCATTGTACCAGCCGATTCGGCGGACAATTACTTTTTGCCCCATCACGCCGTAGTAAAGGCGGAGAGTACCACCACTAAGGTACGCGTCGTATTCAATGCGTCGAGCCCAACGGCAAATGGCACAAGTTTGAACGACATTCTCCTGCCAGGCCCAGTACTACAATCAGATCTTCCAGTACTTATACTGCGATGGAGACTATATCGCTTCGTATTCAATAGTGACATCGAAAAGATGTATAGGCAAATTTGGATGAGCGATGATCACGTCAAATTCCAACGGATTATTTACCGAACATCGCCTCAAGAACCCATAAGCCTTTACGAGCTGAAAACGGTCACTTTCGGGGTTAATTGTGCGCCTTATCTGGCAATTAGAACCCTTTTACAACTAGCAGATGAAGTAGAGAGTTCTCACCCTACAGCATCCAGCATATTAAGGGAAAGCATGTACGTAGATGACGTACTAGCGGGGGGACACACACTCGCATCGGCCATTAACGCGAGGAATGAGATTCGACAATTCTTACTCTCCGCGGGCTTCCCACTACGAAAATAGACTTCGAATACTGAGGAAATTCTCAACGACATCCCAATATCGGATCGGCTGACCGAGGACTTTCTGGCATTCGAAGATACCAGCACCGTTAAGGCATTGGGCATAAGATGGAATGCCCATTCAGACCTGTTTTACTTTAAAGCAGGGCACTAGAAGAAAGTGAAAAGTTGACAAAGCGAGCGATTCTATCCGCCATCGCCAGACTCTTCGACCCTTTAGGATGGCTTGCACCAATGGTCATTGTGGCAAAGATTTTGATGCAGAACATCTGGTTAGAGGGCACCGATTGGGATGAACCAGTTTCGTCCAATACATTGGAACGATGGCAAAACTTCAGACATCAATACCACGAAATCGACAATATAAAGATACCACGATGGGTAAACTTTTCACCAGAAGATGAGGTCGAGATACATGGATTCTGCGATGCTTCGGAAAAGGCATACGCTGCAGCTGTCTACATGCGAGTCAAAAGGAATGATGATATCTTCGTAAATCTACTTCTTGCCAAAACCAGAGTAGCACCAGTGAAGACCATCTCACTTCCGCGTTTGGAACTTTGCGGAGCAGTACTGTTAGCGGAGATGATGGAATCAATATTCCGAAACATCAAACTGGGACCAGTGAAACAGCATCTATGGACGGATTCCACCATCGTTTTGGCATGGATAAGGAAACCACCCTGTTCCTGGTCAACATTCGTCGCACACAGGATTACAAAAATCATCGACCTAGTCGGCAGCAAGGACTGGCTTCATGTCAGTTCGGAAGCGAATCCAGCAGACTTAGGAAGCAGAGGACTACCGGCATCGGATTTGGTCAACAATTCTTTGTGGTGGCAGGGACCTTCTTGGCTACAAGAAGACAAATCCCAATGGCCAGTACAAGAAAAGGAGTATAGTACATCCGTGGAGGAAAAGAGAGCGCAGGCCTACGCAATATCAACGCAAAAAGAGATCGAGATTCTTGACCGGTTTTCGAATTTACCGAGGGCTTTGAGGGTACTATCATATATTATGAGATTCTTTCGAAGAACTCATCCCAAGACAAAAGCTTCCTTTCAAGAAAAATCGTGCCTAATCTCATCCGATCAGATCAAGACCACGACACAACTCTTGATTAAACTCTATCAGAAGCAACATTATAATGCGGAATATGTAAACTTGAAGAAGGGACAGGTAATCGATAGGAAAAGCGAGATATTGCCACTCAACCCATTCATCGACAAAGATGATATTATTAGGGCGGGTGGTCGTCTTGGAGCGTCTCAAGACCTCGCTTATAACGAGCGCCACCCAATCATCCTGCCATACAATTGTAGGTTGACGCGTCTGACTGTACAAATGATCCATCAAATATCCCTCCATGGGGAAAACCAACTGATGCTCCGTCTCATTCGCACCCAATATTGGATTCCGAATGTTAAGAACATGATTAGGGCCACCATCCATAACTGTAAGGTCTGCACCATTTATAAAAAAAGAGCGCAAACCCAACTTATGGGTACCCTTCCTTGCGAACGCACTACGTTCACCCGCGCGTTTACCAATACCGGGGTGGACTTTGCCGGGCCTTTCGACATTAAAAGTTACCGCGGTAGAGGATGTCGATTATCAAAGGGCTACGTTTGCCTCTTTGTTTGTTTCACGACTAAAGCGATCCATCTGGAAGCGACCTGTGATCTTAGCACCCCATCCTTTCTAGCAGCGTTTTCACGTTTTATCGCTAGACGAGGATGTCCGAGAAACATTTACTCCGACAATGGTACCAACTTTGTCGGCGCTTCACGATCTTTGAGATCTGAATTTAAAGCATTTATCTCGGAAGCCCGAGACACGACTATTTCCAAATATAGCCATCAAGCCATGACATGGCATTTCATTCCGGCCGGGGCTCCACATATGGGGGGACTCTGGGAGGCGGGAGTGAAGAGCTTCAAAAGCCACTTCAAGAAGTTAGCCTCGCCTCATAAATTCACGCATGAGGAATTCCATACGCTATTGTGCCGGATTGAGGCATGCCTCAACTCGCGGCCACTTAGTCCAGCCTCAAATGAGCCCGCGGACCTGGAACCCTTGACCCCTGGGCACTTCCTGACTGGAAGCCATCTCCTGGCTCCGCCAGAACCCGAGGTGAATGAGAGCCCTGCCTCCATTATTAATAGGTGGCAGAAGCTCAAGGCTCTTCATCAAACCTTCTGCAGGCGATGGAAGGTGGAATACTTATCCGAACTTCAAAAACGAGTGAAGTGGAAGCATCCGAAACAAAATATTAAGGTGGGGGATCTCGTTGTCATCAAAGAAGACAACTTGTCTCCCAATGAATGGAGGCTCGGCCGAGTTACCCACGTACACCCCGGCAAAGATAACCGAGTGCGTGTAGTGGACCTCATGACCGAGAAGGGGCAGATCAGAAGACCGTTGGTCAAACTGATTCTGCTCCCTATGGAGGGAATGGCTGGCGAGAGGCCGGGGGCCTCATCTTAACCATCCCCTTCCATCACTTCCCAACCGTTTTGACCTCCCCTATCCCAAAATTTTCCACCCTTCACTCGCTACCCTTAACGAGGACACCAGAAAGCCTACCGCAGAAGGGCGATCCATTCTGCCACAGAAAACGCGATTGCACTCGATATCGAGGCCAAAGAAAACCTAACGCAGAAAGGCGGACCAATCTGCCACTGAAAAGCTATCCATCTGCCACGACAAGTTGGTAGCAGATGGTCCCACCCTCGTATACATACACATACATATATGTTCATTTTTTCAAATGTATACATATGAAAAAATATATTTTTTTTCACACCCAACAAGCAAAGTAAACGTAAAATAAATCTTTAAAAGGGCTTTCGGAAATAAGTATTAACCTAACAAAATTCAGATTTTTTGTTTATAAAACGTTTGAAAATAAACGTTGTTTAATTAAAACGACACGTTATTAAAAGGCTTATTAATTTAAACCTACAAGAAAGACTTTAAAGAACGCTTTCTAAAAGTTTGTTCAACTTTATTCAAACCATATTTTGTATATTAGTTGGATATTGCAATAAAATCAACCAACTATTATTAGTTTTCGGAAGTGGTTAAGATGCAGCAACGACCAAGGTTTTTTCGCAGTCATTCTCATATAAAAATCTTGTTTGAAAAGAATTGGAAACATTTTAAGTTGAAAAGAGAAAAAACCTGACAAATAGTTTTTTCAGAAGTTATATATAAAAACTTACATGACACTTTTCAATTGGAATTATTGGTAACACTTTTCTCTTGAAGTTTATAAAAGGCCTCCATATCGCTTATTGTAGCAAGTTTACTTTAAAGTATTTTGAAAACCATTTACCGATTGTTGGGACGTAACGCAATCAGTGAGTTTGAAAGTCGGTAATTGTTACCTTTAGGAGACAACTACTAAAACACATCCGAAATTCTCGGGAAAGGTATCAAAAGACGCGTTTTGACCCCGGTAACAATAATCCGGAAGCGGACTTTCGAGTTTCTGTCTCAGTGAAGAGATATTTGAAATCGAAGTTGGAAAATTTCGGTCATTTCATGTGGTTGTTGTAATCACAGATTAGGGTGTACCGAAAGGTGCAAAAAGTGTTCCGCGCAGAAATACTGTGGACTGCGTAGCCGGTGTTGGACCGACTAAGGGTTATTTTTTTGAAGCGCGACTCAAACACTATTCTGTATATTACAGTTGTGAGCCAATAAACTACTAGAATGGGTGTGTAATTTTTAAAAGAAAAAAACTTGGACTCGCATGTGGCCACGAACGAAATTGTAAATTATATTTTTGTAAGAACCACTTTTGTTTAAAGATATGTGAAAGGGCGAAGGTATTTTGAAAGTGGCCCAGCTCGCGTAAATCTAAAAACTTTTCCGATGTACTTTGGTAAAAGGTTTGTAATTCGAATAGAAAGCAGGGCAATTTTTCTTGTATGGTGCGGGAGACCTTATATTATTAGAGTATGTACACATGTTATAAGAAATGTATCTTATATTGTGGCAATCCGATATAATCTAGCCTACGCATAACCCAACTTACATCGATCTGAGCAGCTTTTAATGCTAGAGGATCGCCCTCTTTTCCAGTGAATACATCGATCACCAGTTGTATTTTTAAAGATTCAGCTCACGTTCAATATCCACCGGCGAAACGGTGAAAAAACATATAGAGTTGCTGTATTTTTAAAGATTCAGCTCACGTTCAATATCCACCGGCGAAACGGTGAAAAAACATATAGAGTTGCTGTTTAACCATTTTCTGAAAAACAAAGAGGGTTATTAAACGCTTGGTAAATGAAACTATTAAATTTACTACCCTACAATCGTCAGCATGGCAACCCAAACCAAGAACATAAAGCCGCATACACTATTTGACCGCAACGCAATGGTCGATTAGTCCAATTTGAACCTTGATTTGACTTGTCCCACTTTTACTCAAGCATAAGTCAGTCAATGCACACAAATTTTCCCCCGAATTCAACCCAGTATCAAATGGAAATTGAACATTTTGTTCGCCTTTTTCCGATATGAACAAAATATACGCATATAATAAATTTCCAAATTATCTTCATGATTTCTGCAAACCGGAACTTCACGATATTATATCAGGTTTTTTGTTCCAGCAAAGATGAAGGTTTTGCAAAATGCACGTTTTTTGGTTGACCTATAGCGAGACACTGATTCCTGACCTGAAAAGGAAGAAAACGATTAATATTTGCATACAAACTATATGTACATATATGTTCACACATTTTTTTGGTTCCTAAGTAATTTGCGCTGCTACCGAATCGATACAGAATTTCGGGCAGCGCTAATAAATACTTACCTTCCCCAACATGTTTCCATGCGCCGGCCAGGCGATCCTCCAATGTGGTGTTACAGCTCCATTTACCTTCATGTCCATCTGAAAAGAAAAGAAAAAATTAGGTTTAATACAATTTTTCAATAAAATGCAATTTTTCAATAAAATGCAATTTTTACTTACCTCTGCTACTGCTGCTGCCCACGCGTGCCGGAAACAAGAAAATAATGAATTGTTCCAATTCTTTCTGCTACGCTAGGGCAGAGAAAATTGGAACAATGAATTTCTTTGTTTCTTTTTCACGATTTTGCAAGGCGTGAGTACGCACATATATGTATGTGTGCAAATCTTCAACCATCACGCCATGCGAGCTCTCATTTACTCGCAAAAAAATTTGCTAGCATATGTATATATGTATATATGCATAATTTTACCATCACGTTAGTGATGCGATATTTTAGTCACCGGGTACCGAAATCCCGATCTGCCAAAATCGGTACCATTCACTGCGGGATCAGTAGGGTAACGAAATCTACGTTCGTACCTGATCGGCGAAGATCCCGCTTCTAGTAAAATAGGAAATAACCTATAAATAAAGAATTTTCACACAAAAATTTGGAAAATTGGGTTTTTCGAACTACGGAAAATTTTTTTTGGTTGTTTTTGTTATCCATTTTTTCGCGGGGTTTTGTTTGTTTTGTTTTTTTCGGAGGGGGCAGGACTGTTTTGCCCACAAAACAACAAAAAATAAACCCTAACAGTCACCACATTCGCACTCTCTACCCAGTTCGGTACCGAAACCAAGTACCGAAAAAAGCGAAAATGCCGCTGTGTGCACGGCACTGACGCCACTTATGACGGCGACCATGCAAGTAAGAATAAATCTCTGCATGAGGGCCAGTGGCGAATCGGAATACAAGGCGATCAACGTAATCAACTTGTCGCTACCGTGCCGTGTGGGAAAAAATAACCAGTTCCCATGTACGAATCATATGCATTGTAATTATAAAATTTCACCGTAGATTAGAATAATGCCACATTATATGGCATTTATAAACTCCGAACGAGGTCGCTCGCCACCCACGCATACGGGCGTCCATACAAATATTCAAGGGGATTTTTTTTGTTTCTTTTCTCTGCGTCGGAGACCGCTTGGACGTCAGAGTACAACGAAATCGCCGAGCCGAGATCGGAACCACGGCCGTTCCGACCGGCGCAGGGAGTATCGGACCCACTGCCGTTCCGACCCCTGCTATCCCACGAGCGGCGCAACTGCGAACGCTACATCGCGCGCCCACTGAAATAGCAGCAAACGTCGACTGGCCACTCTGCCGCGCCAGCGACAATCGCCGCACACCTACGGACGAGCGTAGACTTGCCTCCCAGCCGCGCCAGCTACGCATCAACGCGCACTTCGACGGTAGACTGGCACTTCAGCCGCGCCAGCTACCACAGACTTCCAGCTTTTCTCGTTACAGAAAAAATAAATAATATATATAATTTCCTGGCAAGAAATATACAGCGTTCTTATTTTCTAAAGTTTCTTCCTCCTATCTTTTAGCTCTAGGTGCGATACGATGGAGCCGCCAAACTTCAAACGGCATTTCGGAGGCATACGACTGGGACAGCGCCAGCCGGCACTCACTAGGATAGTTTAAGTCCTAAGCTTAAGAGGATGCGTGGTGGGAAATCCTGTGGCGGGGTAAGATGTTGCGGATCGCAAGGGGGCCGGCATGTTTAGGCGAGATGCCTAAAGTCTTAAAAAAAGGGCCACCCTAATGTAAATTTAGCGCCCTTCCAATCACTCACACCAACCCACCCACCTGTGTGGGCATGCATGCATATTCGTGTTTTGTCAGCACACATATACATGCATGGGGGTGTGCATGGGTGGGGTCACCTCCCCTTAAAACCGGAGGATGATTTTCAGGTTCAACGGTTGTCCTCGATTGAAAAACCGTCTACTTTTCCAGAGACAGTCGACACGACCACATCACGGCCAGCCCAGGATTTTTCGCCCGCACAAAGGTAAACTAATTGTTTATAAATTATATTTTTTATAAATATACGGCCACATTTTTATAACGAGAATTCTCGTTTCTTTTCTATTTCGAGCACAAATTCGACCGCCGTGCTTTTGAGCCACCGCCGCTCCCAGTTAGCACCACGCTCGAATTTTACACCTATTAATAATTACCGGTCTTTAATGGACTAATTTTTTCGGGTGGTTGTCAAATTACCCGCCTTTTAGTGTGAACCGACTTTTATGAAATCGGCCCTAAATTACTCAACTATATATAATAAATTTCAGTAACGAAGATTTCTCAAATATTTCGGCCTCTAGGCAGAGCTGGAAAAATATGAACAGAGGATTTAATAACTTAAACTAATCTAAGGTGGTCGAATTTGGACCGCGGGATATACTAGTATATATTATAAGACTAACAGTGTTGTTGTTATATGTCCATCAAATCCAAATTTTTTTTTTGAAATATTGACCGAATCTGAAAGGAGTTGTGGCTCTGATGGTGGACGTTCAAACATTCCTAAGAACTATTTTTGCCATCTCCTATTAATAATTACCGGTCTTTAATGGACCGATTTTTTTCGGTTGGTTGTCAAATTACCCGCCGTTTAGTGTGAACCGACTTTTATGAAATCGGCCCTAAATTACTCAACTATATATAATAAATTTCAGTAACAAAGATTTCTCAAATATTTCGGCCTCTAGGCAGAGCTGGAAAAAATATGAATAGAGGATTTAATAACTTAAACTAATTTAAGGTGGTCGAATTTCGACCACGGGATATACATACTAGTATATATTATAAGTCAAACAATGTTGTTGGTATAGTCTATCAAATCCAAACTTTTTTATTGAAATATAGACCGAATCTGAAAGGAGTTGTGGCTCTGATGGTGGACTTTCAAACATTCCTAAGAACTGTTTTTGCCATCTCCTATTAATAATTACCGGTCTTTAATGGACCGATTTTTTCGGTTAATTTTAAAATTACCCGCCGTTTAGTGTGAACCGACTTTTATGAAAGCGGCCCTAAATTACTCAACTATATATAATAAATTTCAATAATAAACATTTCTCACATATTTCGGCCTCTAGCCAGTGCTGGAAAAAATATGAACAGAGGATTTAATAACTTAAACTAATTTAAGGTGATCGAATTTCGACCACGGGATATACTAGTATATGTATATATTATAAGTCAAACAGTGTTGTTGTTATATGTCCATCAAATCCAAATTTTTTTTTTTAATATTGACCGAATCTCAAAGGAGTTGTGTCTCTGATGGTGGACGTTCAAACATTCCTAAGAACTGTTTTTGCCATCTCCTATTAATAATTACCGGTCTTTAATGGACCGATTTTTTTCGGTTGGTTGTCAAATTAGCCGCCGTTTAGTGTGAACCGACTTTTATGAAATCGGCCCTAAATTACTCAACTATATATAATAAATTTCAGTAACAAAGATTTCTCAAATATTTCGGCCTCTAGGCAGAGCTGGAAAAAATATGAATAGAGGATTTAATAACTTAAACTAATTTAAGGTGGTCGAATTTCGACCACGGGATATACTAGTATATATTATAAGACTAACAGTGTTGTTGTTATATGTCCATCGAATCCAAATTTTGTTTTTGAAATATTGACCGAATCTGAAAGGAGTTGTGGCTCTGATGGTGGACTTTCAAACATTCCTAAGAACTGTTTTTTCCATCTCCTATTAATAATTACCGGTCTTTAATGGACTGATTTTTTTCGGTTGGTTGTCAAATTACCCGCCGTTTAGTGCAAACCGACCTTTATGAAAGTGGCCCTAAATTACTTAACTATGTATAATAAATTTCAGTAACAACCATTTTTCAAATATTTCAGCCTCTAGGCAGTGCTGGAAAAAATATGAATAGAGGATTTAATAACTTAAACTAATTTAAGGTGGTCGAATTTCGACCACGGGATATACTAGTATATATTATAAGTCAAACAATGTTGTTGGTATAGTCTATCAAATCCAAACTTTTTTATTGAAATATAGACCGAATCTGAAAGGAGTTGTGGCTCTGATGGTGGACTTTCAAACATTCCTAAGAACTGTTTTTTCCATCTCCTATTAATAATTACCGGTCTTTAATGGACTGATTTTTTTCGGTTGGTTGTCAAATTACCCGCCGTTTAGTGCAAACCGACCTTTATGAAAGTGGCCCTTAATTACTAAACTATATATAATAAATTTCAGTACCAACCATTTTTCAAATATTACAGCCTCTAGGCAGTGCTGGAAAAAATACGAACAGAGGATTTAATAACTTAAACTAATTTAAGGTGGTCGAATTTCGACCACGGGATAAACTAGTATATATTATAAAACTAGCAGTGTTGTTGTTATATGTCCATCAAATCCAAATTTTTTTATTGAAATATAGACCGAATCTGAAAGGAGTTGTGGCTCTGATGCTGGACTTTCAAACATTCCTAAGAACTGTTTTTGCCATCTCCTATTAATAATTACCGGTCTTTAATGGACCGATTTTTTTCGGTTGGTTGTCAAATTACTCGCCGTTTATTGTGAACCGACTTTTATGAAAGCGGCCCTAAATTACTCAACTATATATAATAAATTTCAGTAACAAACATTTCTCAAATATTTCGGCCTCTAGGCAGTGCTGGAAACAATATGAACAGAGGATTTAATAACTTAAACTAATTTAAGGTGGTCGAATTTCGACCACGGGATATACTAGTATATATTATAAGACTAACAGTGTTGTTGTTATATGTCCATCAAATCCAAATTTTTTTGTTGAAATATTGACCGAATCTGAAAGGAGTTGTGGCTCTGATGGTGGACGTTCAAACATTCCTAAGAACTGTTTTTGCCATCTCCTATTAATAATTACCGGTCTTTAATGGACTAATTTTTTCGGTTGGTTGTCAAATTACCCGCCGTTTAGTGTGAACCGACTTTTATGAAAGCGGCCCTAAATTACTCAACTATATATAATAAATTTCAGTAACAAACATTTCTCAAATATTTCGGCCTCTAGGCAGAGCTGGAAAAATATGAACAGAGGATTTAATAACTTAAACTAATCTAAGGTGGTCGAATTTGGACCGCGGGATATACTAGTATATATTATAAGACTAACAGTGTTGTTGTTATATGTCCATCAAATCCAAATTTTTTTTTTGAAATATTGACCGAATCTGAAAGGAGTTGTGGCTCTGATGGTGGACGTTCAAACATTCCTAAGAACTGTTTTTGCCATCTCCTATTAATAATTACCGGTCTTTAATGGACCGATTTTTTTCGGTTGGTTGTCAAATTACCCGCCGTTTAGTGTGAACCGACTTTTATGAAATCGGCCCTAAATTACTCAACTATATATAATAAATTTCAGTAACAAAGATTTCTCAAATATTTCGGCCTCTAGGCAGAGCTGGAAAAAATATGAATAGAGGATTTAATAACTTAAACTAATTTAAGGTGGTCGAATTTCGACCACGGGATATACATACTAGTATATATTATAAGTCAAACAATGTTGTTGGTATAGTCTATCAAATCCAAACTTTTTTATTGAAATATAGACCGAATCTGAAAGGAGTTGTGGCTCTGATGGTGGACTTTCAAACATTCCTAAGAACTGTTTTTGCCATCTCCTATTAATAATTACCGGTCTTTAATGGACCGATTTTTTCGGTTAATTTTAAAATTACCCGCCGTTTAGTGTGAACCGACTTTTATGAAAGCGGCCCTAAATTACTCAACTATATATAATAAATTTCAATAATAAACATTTCTCACATATTTCGGCCTCTAGCCAGTGCTGGAAAAAATATGAACAGAGGATTAAATAACTTAAACTAATTTAAGGTGATCGAATTTCGACCACGGGATATACTAGTATATGTATATATTATAAGTCAAACAGTGTTGTTGTTATATGTCCATCAAATCCAAATTTTTTTTTTTAAATATTGACCGAATCTCAAAGGAGTTGTGGCTCTGATGGTGGACGTTCAAACATTCCTAAGAACTGTTTTTGCCATCTCCTATTAATAATTACCGGTCTTTGATGGACCGATTTTTTTCGGTTGGTTGTCAAATTAGCCGCCGTTTAGTGTGAACCGACTTTTATGAAATCGGCCCTAAATTACTCAACTATATATAATAAATTTCAGTAACAAAGATTTCTCAAATATTTCGGCCTCTAGGCAGAGCTGGAAAAAATATGAATAGAGGATTTAATAACTTAAACTAATTTAAGGTGGTCGAATTTCGACCACGGGATATACTAGTGTATATTATAAGACTAACAGTGTTGTTGTTATATGTCCATCAAATCCAAATTTTTTTTTTGAAATATTGACCGAATCTGAAAGGAGTTGTGGCTCTGATGGTGGACTTTCAAACATTCCTAAGAACTGTATTTTCCATCTCCTATTAATAATTACCGGTCTTTAATGGACTGATTTTTTCGGTTGGTTGTCAAATTACCCGCCGTTTAGTGCAAACCGACCTTTATGAAAGTGGCCCTAAATTACTTAACTATGTATAATAAATTTCAGTAACAACCATTTTTCAAATATTTCAGCCTCTAGGCAGTGCTGGAAAAAATATGAATAGAGGATTTAATAACTTAAACTAATTTAAGGTGGTCGAATTTCGACCACGGGATATACTAGTATATATTATAAGTCAAACAATGTTGTTGGTATAGTCTATCAAATCCAAACTTTTTTATTGAAATATAGACCGAATCTGAAAGGAGTTGTGGCTCTGATGGTGGACTTTCAAACATTCCTAAGAACTGTTTTTTCCATCTCCTATTAATAATTACCGGTCTTTAATGGACTGATTTTTTTCGGTTGGTTGTCAAATTACCCGCCGTTTAGTGCAAACCGACCTTTATGAAAGTGGCCCTTAATTACTAAACTATATATAATAAATTTCAGTACCAACCATTTTTCAAATATTACAGCCTCTAGGCAGTGCTGGAAAAAATACGAACAGAGGATTTAATAACTTAAACTAATTTAAGGTGGTCGAATTTCGACCACGGGATAAACTAGTATATATTATAAAACTAGCAGTGTTGTTGTTATATGTCCATCAAATCCAAATTTTTTTATTGAAATATAGACCGAATCTGAAAGGAGTTGTGGCTCTGATGCTGGACTTTCAAACATTCCTAAGAACTGTTTTTGCCATCTCCTATTAATAATTACCGGTCTTTAATGGACCGATTTTTTTCGGTTGGTTGTCAAATTACTCGCCGTTTATTGTGAACCGACTTTTATGAAAGCGGCCCTTAATTACTCAACTATATATAATAAATTTCAGTAACAAACATTTCTCAAATATTTCGGCCTCTAGGCAGTGCTGGAAACAATATGAACAGAGGATTTAATAACTTAAACTAATTTAAGGTGGTCGAATTTCGACCACGGGATATACTAGTATATATTATAAGACTAACAGTGTTGTTGTTATATGTCCATCAAATCCAAATTTTTTTTAGAAATATTGACCGAATCTGAAAGGAGTTGTGGCTCTGATGGTGGACGTTCAAACATTCCTAAGAACTGTTTTTGCCATCTCCTATTAATAATTACCGGTCTTTAATGGACTAATTTTTTCGGTTGGTTGTCAAATTACCCGCCGTTTAGTGTGAACCGACTTTTATGAAAGCGGCCCTAAATTACTCAACTATATATGTATAATAAATTTCAGTAACAAACATTTCTCAAATATTTCGGCCTCTAGGCAGAGCTGGAAAAATATGAACAGAGGATTTAATAACTTAAACTAATTTAAGGTGGTCGAATTTCGACCACGGGATATACTAATATATATATTATAAGTCTAACAATATTGTAGGTATATGTCCATCAAATCCAAATTTTTTTATTGAAATATAGACCAAATCTGAAAGGAGTGGTGGCTCTGATGGTGGACTTTCAAACATTCCTAAGAACTGTTTTTGCCATCTCCTATTAATAATTACCGGTTTTTACTGGACTGCTTTTTTTCGGTTCGTTGTCAAATTACCCGCCGTTTAGTGTGAACCGACTTTTATGAAAGCGGCCCTAAATTACTCAACTATATATAATAAATTTCAGTAACAAACATTTCTCAAATATTTCGGCCTCTAGGCAGTGCTGGAAAAAATATGAACAGAGGATTTAATAACTTAAACTAATTTAAAGTGGTCGAATTTCGACCACGGGATATACTAGTATATAATATAAGTCAAACAATGTTGTTGGTATATGTCTATCAAATCCAAATTTTTTTATTGAAATATAGACCGAATCTGAAAGGAGTTGTGGCTCTGATGGAGGACTTTCAAACATTCCTAAGAACTGTTTTTGCCATCTCCTATTAATAATTACCGGTCTTTAATGGACTGATTTTTTTCGGTTGGTTGTCAAATTACCCGCCGTTTAGTGTGAACCGACTTTTATGAAAGCGGCCCTAAATCACTTAACTATATATACCAAATTTAAGTAACAACCATTTTTCAAATATTTTAGCCTCTAGGCAGTGCTGGAAAAAATATGAACAGTGGATTTAATAACTTAAACTAATTTAAGGTGGTCGAATTTCGACCACGGTATATACTAGTATATATTATAAGTCAAACAATGTTGTTGGTATATGTACATCAAATCCAATTTTTTTTTGAAATATTGGACGTTCAAACATTCCTAAGAACTGTTTTTGCCATCTCCTATTAATAATTACCGGTCTTTAATGGACCGATTTTTTTCGGTTGGTTGTCAAAGCGGCCCTAAATTACTTAACTATGTATAATAAATTTCAGTAACAACCATTTTTCAAATATTTCAGCCTCTAGGCAGTGCTGGAAAAAATATGAACAGAGGATTTAATAACTTAAACTAATTTAAGGTGGTCGAATTTCGACCACGGGATATACTAGTATATGTATATATTATAAGTCTAAGAATATTGTTGGTATATGTCCATCAAATCCAATTTTTTTTTTTGAAATATTGACCGAATCTGAAAGGAGTTGTGGCTCTGATGGTGGACGTTCAAACATTCCTAAGAACTGTTTTTGCCATCTCCTATTAATAATTACCGGTCTTTAATGGACAGATTTTTTTCGGTTTTTTGTCAAATTACCCGCCGGTTAGTGTGAACCGACTTTTATGAAATCGGCCCTAAATTACTCAACTATATATAATAAATTTCAGTAACAAAGATTTCTCAAATATTTCGGCCTCTAGGCAGAGCTGGAAAAAATATGAATAGAGGATTTAATAACTTAAACTAATTTAAGGTGGTCGAATTTCGACCACGGGATATACTAGTATATATTATAAGACTAACAGTGTTGTTGTTATATGTCCATCAAATCCAAAATTTTTTTTTTTGAAATATTGACCGAATCTGAAAGGAGTTGTGGCTCTGATGGTGGACTTTCAAACATTCCTAAGAACTGTTTTTGCCATCTCCTATTAATAATTACCGGTCTTTAATGGACTAATTTTTTCGGGTGGTTGTCAAATTACCCGCCTTTTAGTGTGAACCGACTTTTATGAAATCGGCCCTAAATTACTCAACTATATATAATAAATTTCAGTAACGAAGATTTCTCAAATATTTCGGCCTCTAGGCAGAGCTGGAAAAATATGAACAGAGGATTTAATAACTTAAACTAATCTAAGGTGGTCGAATTTGGACCGCGGGATATACTAGTATATATTATAAGACTAACAGTGTTGTTGTTATATGTCCATCAAATCCAAAATTTTTTTTTTGAAATATTGACCGAATCTGAAAGGAGTTGTGGCTCTGATGGTGGACTTTCAAACATTCCTAAGAACTGTTTTTGCCATCTCCTATTAATAGTTACCGGTCTTTAATGGACCGATTTTTTTCGGTTTTTTGTCAAATTACCCGCCGGTTAGTGTGAACCGACTTTTATGAAATCGGCCCTAAATTACTCAACTATATATAATAAATTTCAGTAACAAAGATTTCTCAAATATTTCGGCCTCTAGGCAGGGCTGGAAAAAATATGAATAGAGGATTTAATAACTTAAACTAATTTAAGGTGGTCGAATTTCGACCACGGGATATACTAGTATATATTATAAGACTAACAGTGTTGTTGTTATATGTCCATCAAATCCAAAATTTTTTTTTTGAAATATTGACCGAATCTGAAAGGAGTTGTGGCTCTGATGGTGGACTTTCAAACATTCCTAAGAACTGTTTTTGCCATCTCCTATTAATAATTACCGGTCTTTAATGGACTAATTTTTTCGGGTGGTTGTCAAATTACCCGCCTTTTAGTGTGAACCGACTTTTATGAAATCGGCCCTAAATTACTCAACTATATATAATAAATTTCAGTAACGAAGATTTCTCAAATATTTCGGCCTCTAGGCAGAGCTGGAAAAATATGAACAGAGGATTTAATAACTTAAACTAATCTAAGGTGGTCGAATTTGGACCGCGGGATATACTAGTATATATTATAAGACTAACAGTGTTGTTGTTATATGTCCATCAAATCCAAATTTTTTTTTTGAAATATTGACCGAATCTGAAAGGAGTTGTGGCTCTGATGGTGGACGTTCAAACATTCCTAAGAACTGTTTTTGCCATCTCCTATTAATAATTACCGGTCTTTAATGGACCGATTTTTTTCGGTTGGTTGTCAAAGCGGCCCTAAATTACTTAACTATGTATAATAAATTTCAGTAACAACCATTTTTCAAATATTTCAGCCTCTAGGCAGTGCTGGAAAAAATATGAACAGAGGATTTAATAACTTAAACTAATTTAAGGTGGTCGAATTTCGACCACGGGATATACTAGTATATGTATATATTATAAGTCTAAGAATATTGTTGGTATATGTCCATCAAATCCAATTTTTTTTTTTGAAATATTGACCGAATCTGAAAGGAGTTGTGGCTCTGATGGTGGACGTTCAAACATTCCTAAGAACTGTTTTTGCCATCTCCTATTAATAATTACCGGTCTTTAATGGACCGATTTTTTTCGGTTTTTTGTCAAATTACCCGCCGGTTAGTGTGAACCGACTTTTATGAAATCGGCCCTAAATTACTCAACTATATATAATAAATTTCAGTAACAAAGATTTCTCAAATATTTCGGCCTCTAGGCAGAGCTGGAAAAAATATGAATAGAGGATTTAATAACTTAAACTAATTTAAGGTGGTCGAATTTCGACCACGGGATATACTAGTATATATTATAAGACTAACAGTGTTGTTGTTATATGTCCATCAAATCCAAAATTTTTTTTTTGAAATATTGACCGAATCTGAAAGGAGTTGTGGCTCTGATGGTGGACTTTCAAACATTCCTAAGAACTGTTTTTGCCATCTCCTATTAATAATTACCGGTCTTTAATGGACTAATTTTTTCGGGTGGTTGTCAAATTACCCGCCTTTTAGTGTGAACCGACTTTTATGAAATCGGCCCTAAATTACTCAACTATATATAATAAATTTCAGTAACGAAGATTTCTCAAATATTTCGGCCTCTAGGCAGAGCTGGAAAAATATGAACAGAGGATTTAATAACTTAAACTAATCTAAGGTGGTCGAATTTGGACCGCGGGATATACTAGTATATATTATAAGACTAACAGTGTTGTTGTTATATGTCCATCAAATCCAAATTTTTTTTTTGAAATATTGACCGAATCTGAAAGGAGTTGTGGCTCTGATGGTGGACGTTCAAACATTCCTAAGAACTGTTTTTGCCATCTCCTATTAATAATTACCGGTCTTTAATGGACCGATTTTTTTCGGTTGGTTGTCAAATTACCCGCCGTTTAGTGTGAACCGACTTTTATGAAATCGGCCCTAAATTACTCAACTATATATAATAAATTTCAGTAACAAAGATTTCTCAAATATTTCGGCCTCTAGGCAGAGCTGGAAAAAATATGAATAGAGGATTTAATAACTTAAACTAATTTAAGGTGGTCGAATTTCGACCACGGGATATACTAGTATATATTATAAGACTAACAGTGTTGTTGTTATATGTCCATCAAATCCAAATTTTTTTTTTGAAATATTGACCGAATCTGAAAGGAGTTGTGGCTCTGATGGTGGACTTTCAAACATTCCTAAGAACTGTTTTTTCCATCTCCTATTAATAATTACCGGTCTTTAATGGACTGATTTTTTTCGGTTGGTTGTCAAAGCGGCCCTAAATTACTTAACTATGTATAATAAATTTCAGTAACAACCATTTTTCAAATATTTCAGCCTCTAGGCAGTGCTGGAAAAAATATGAACAGAGGATTTAATAACTTAAACTAATTTAAGGTGGTCGAATTTCGACCACGGGATATACTAGTATATGTATACATTATAAGTCTAAGAATATTGTTGGTATATGTCCATCAAATCCAAATTTTTTTATTGAAATATAGACCGAATCTGAAAGGAGTGGTGGCTCTGGCGGTGGACTTTCAAACATTCCTAAGAACTGTTTTTGCCATCTCCTATTAATAATTACCGGTCTTTAATAGACCGATTTTTTCGGTTGATTTTAAAATTACCCGCCGTTTAGTGTGAACCGACTTTTATGAAAGCGGCCCTAAATTACTCAACTATATATAATAAATTTCAGTAACATACATTTCTCAAATATTACAGCCTCTAGGCAGTGCTGGAAAAAATATGAACAGAGGATTTAATAACTTAAACTAATTTAAGGTGGTCGAATTTCGACCACGGGATATACTAGTATATATTGTTGTTATATGTCCATAAAATCCAAATTTTTTTATTGAAATATAGACCGAATCTGAAAGGAGTTGTGGCTCTGATGGTGGACTTTCAAACATTCCTAAGAACTGTTTTTGCCATCTTCTATTCATAATTACCGGTTTTTAATGGACTGATTTTTCCGTTGGTTGTCAAATTACCCACCGTTTAGTGTGATCCGACTTTTATGAAAGCGGCCCTAAATTACTCAACTATATATAATAAATTTCAGTAACATACATTTCGCAAATATTTCGGCCTCTAGGCAGTGCTGGAAAAAATATGAACAGAGGATTTAATAACTTAAACTAATTTAAGGTGGTCGAATTTCGACCACGGGATATACTAGTATATATTATAAGTCAAACAATGTATGTCCATAAAATCCAAATTTTTTTATTGAAATATAGACCGAATCTGAAAGGAGTTGTGGCTCTGATGGTGGACTTTCAAACATTCCTAACAACTGTTTTTGCCATCTCCTATTAATAATTACCGGTCATTAATGGACCGATTTTTTTCGGTTGGTTGTCAAATTACCCACCGTTTAGTGTGATCCGACTTTTATGAAAGCGGCCCTAAATTACTCAACTATATATAATAAATTTCAGTACCAACCATTTTTCAAATATTACAGCCTCTAGGCAGTGCTGGAAAAAATACGAACAGAGGATTTAATAACTTAAACTAATTTAAGGTTGTCGAATTTCGACCACGGGATATACTAGTATACTCGTATATTATAAGTCTAACAATGTTGTTGGTATATGTCTATAAAATACAAATTTTTTATTGAAATATAGACCGAATCTGAAAGGAGTTGTGGCTCTGATGGTGGACTTTCAGCCATTCCTAAGAACTGTTTTTGCCATCTCCTATTAATAATTGCCGGTCTTTAATGGACCGATTTTTTTCGGTTGGTTGTCAAATTACCCACCGTTTAGTGTGATCCGACTTTTATGAAAGCGGCCCTAAATTACTCAACTATATATAATAAATTTCAGTAACATACATTTCTCAAATATTTCGGCCTCTAGGCAGTGCTGGAAAAAATATGAACAGAGGATTTAATAACTTAAACTAATTTAAGGTGGTCGAATTTCGACCACGGGATATACTAGTATATATTATAAGTCAAACAATGTATGTCTATCAAATCGAAATTTTTTTATTGAAATATAGACCGAATCTGAAAGGAGTTGTGGCTCTGATGGTGGACTTTCAAACATTCCTAAGAACTGTTTTTGTCATCTCCTATTGATAATTACCGGTCTTTAATGGACTGATTTTTTTCGGTTGGTTGCCAAATTACCCGCCGTTTAGTGTGAACCGACTTTTATGAAATCGGCCCTAAATTACTCAACTATATATAATAAATTTCAGTAACGAAGATTTCTCAAATATTTCGGCCTCTAGGCAGAGCTGGAAATATATGAACAGAGGATTTAATAACTTAAACTAGTTTAAGGTGGTCGAATTTCGACCACGGGATATACTAGTATATATTATAAGACTAACAGTGTTGTTGTTATATGTCCATCAAATCCAAATTTTTTTTGTGAAATATTGACCGAATCTGAAAGGAGTGGTGGCTCTGATGGTGGACTTTCAAACATTCCTAAGAAGTGTTTTTGCCATCTCCTATTAATAATTACCGGTCTTTAATGGACCGATTTTTTTCGGTTGGTTGTCAAATTACCCGCCGTTTATTGTGAACCGACTTTTATGAAAGCGGCCCTAAATTACTCAACTATATATAATAAATTTCAGTAACAAACATTTCTCAAATATTTCGGCCTCTAGGCAGTGCTGGAAACAATATGAACAGAGGATTTAATAACTTAAACTCGAATTTCGACCACGGGATATACTAGTATATATTATAAGACTAACAGTGTTGTTGTTATATGTCCATCAAATCCAAATTTTTTTTTTGAAATATTGACCGAATCTGAAAGGAGTGGTGGCTCTGATAGTGGACTTTCAAACATTCCTAAGAACTGTTTTTGCCATCTTCTATTCATAATTACCGGTTTTTAATGGACTGATTTTTCGGTTGGTTGTCAAATTACCCGCCGTTTAGTGTGAACCGACTTTTATGAAAGCGGCCCTAAATTACTCAACTATATATAATA
Source organism: Merzomyia westermanni (assembly GCA_949987695.1). Lineage (NCBI taxonomy): Eukaryota > Metazoa > Arthropoda > Insecta > Diptera > Tephritidae > Merzomyia > Merzomyia westermanni. Next base: position 70,324,343 of record OX465292.1, read on the forward strand.
AATTTCAGTACCAACCATTTTTCAAATATTACAGCCTCTAGGCAGTGCTGGAAAAAATACGAACAGAGGATTTAATAACTTAAACTAATTTAAGGTGGTCGAATTTCGACCACGGGATAAACTAGTATATATTATAAGACTAACAGTGTTGTTGTTATATGTCCATCAAATCCAAATTTTTTTATTGAAATATAGACCGAATCTGAAAGGAGTTGTGGCTCTGATGCTGGACTTTCAAACATTCCTAAGAACTGTTTTTGCCATCTTCTATTCATAATTACCGGTTTTTAATGGACTGATTTTTCGGTTGGTTGTCAAATTACCCGCCGTTTAGTGTGAACCGACTTTTATGAAAGCGACCCTAAATTACTCAACTATATATAATAAATTTCAGTACCAACCATATTTCAAATATTACAGCCTCTAGGCATTGCTGGGAAAAATACGAACAGAGGATTTAATAACTTAAACTAATTTAAGGTGGTCGAATTTCGACCACGGGATATACTAGTATATATTATAAGACTAACAGTGTTGTTGTTATATGTCCATCAAATCCAAATTTTTTTATTGAAAGGAGTGGTGGCTCTGATGGTGAACTTTCAAACATTCCTAAGAACTGTTTTTGCCATCTTCTATTCATACTTACCGGTTTTTAATGGACTAATTTTTCGGTTGGTTGTCAAATTACCCACCGTTTAGTGTGAACCGACTTTTATGAAAGCGGCCCTAAATTACTCAACAATATATAATAAATTTCAGTACCAACCATTTTTCAAATATTACAGCCTCTAGGCAGTGCTGGAAAAAATACGAACAGAGGATTTAATAACTTAAACTAATTTAAGGTGGTCGAATTTCGACCACGGGATAAACTAGTATATATTATAAGACTAACAGTGTTGTTGTTATATGTCCATAAAATCCAAATTTTTTTATTGAAATATAGACCGAATCTGAAAGGAGTTGTGGCTCTGATGGTGGACTTTCAAACATTCCTAAGAACTGTTTTTGCCATCTTCTATTCATAATTACCGGTTTTTAATGGACTGATTTTTCGGTTGGTTGTCAAATTACCCGCCGTTTAGTGTGAACCGACTTTTATGAAAGCGGCCCTAAATTACTCAACTATATATAATAAATTTCAGTAACATACATTTCTCAAATATTTCGGCCTCTAGGCAGTGCTGGAAAAATATGAATAGAGGATTTAATAACTTAAACTAATTTAAGGTGGTCGAATTTCGACCACGGGATATACTAGTATATATTATAAGACTAACAGTGTTGTTGTTATATGTCCATCAAATCCAAATTTTTTTATTGAAATATAGACCGAATCTGAAAGGAGTGGTGGCTCTGATGGTGGACTTTCAAACATTCCTAAGAACTGTTTTTGCCATCTTCTATTCATAATTACCGGTTTTTAATGGACTGATTTTTCGGTTGGTTGTCAAATTACCCGCCTTTTAGTGTGAACCGACTTTTATGAAAGCGGCCCTAAATTACTCAACTATATATAATAAATTTCAGTACCAACCATTTTTCAAATATTACAGCCTCTAGGCAGTGCTGGAAAAAATACGACCAGAGGATTTAATAACTTAAACTAATTTAAGGTGGTCGAATTTCGACCCCGGGATAAACTAGTATATATTATAAGACTAACAGTGTTGTTGTTATATGTCCATAAAATCCAAATTTTTTTATTGAAATATACACCGAATCTGAAAGGAGTTGTGGCTCTGATGGTGGACTTTCAAACATTCCTAAGAACTGTTTTTGCCATATCCTATTAATAATTACCGGTCATTAATGGACCGCTTTTTTTCGGTTGGTTGTCAAATTACCCGCCGTTTAGTGTGAACCGACTTTTATGAAAGCGGCCCTAAATTACTCAACTATATACATATAATAAATTTCAATACCAACAATTTTTCAAATATTACAGCCTCTAGGCAGTGCTGGAAAAATACGAACAGAGGATTTAATAACTTAAACTAATTTAAGGTTGTCGAATTTCGACCACGGGATATACTAGTATATATTATAAGTCTAACAGTGTTGTTGTTATATGTCCATCAAATCCAATTTTTTTTTTTTATATATTGACCGAATCTGAAAGGAGTGGTGGCTCTGATGGTGGACTTTCAAACATTCCTAAGAAGTATTTTTGCTATCTCCTATTAATAATTACCGGTCTTTAATGGACCGATTTTTTCGGTTGGTTGTCAAATTACCCGCCGTTTATTGTGAACCGACTTTTATGAAAGCGGCCCTAAATTTCTCAACTATATATAATAAATTTCAGTAACAAACATTTCTCAAATATTTCGGCCTCTAGGCAGTGCTGGAAACAATATGAACAGAGGATTTAATAACTTAAACTAATTTAAGGTGGTCGAATTTCGACCACGGGATATACTAGTATATATTATAAGACTAACAGTGTTGTTGTTATATGTCCATCAAATCCAAATTTTTTTTTTGAAATATTGACCGAATCTGAAAGGAGTGGTGGCTCTGATGGTGGACTTTCAAACATTCCTAAGAACTGTTTTTGCCATCTCCTATTAATAATTACCGGTTTTTACAAGACTGCTTTTTTTCGGTTCGTTGTCAAATTACCCGCCGTTTAGTGTGAACCGACTTTTATGAAAGCTGCCCTAAATTACTCAACTATATATAATAAATTTCAGTAACAAACATTTCTCAAATATTTCGATCCCTAGGCAGAGCTGGAAATATATGAACAGAGGATTTAATAACTTAAACTAGTTTAAGGTGTTCGAATTTCGACCAGACTAACAGTGTTGTTGTTATATGTCCATCAAATCCAAATTTTTTTTTTGAAATATTGACCGAATCTGAAAGGAGTGGTGGCTCTGATGGTGGACTTTCAAACATTCCTAAGAAGTGTTTTTGCCATCTCCTATTAATAATTACCGGTCTTTATTGGACCGATTTTTTTCGGTTGGTTGTCAAATTACCCGCCGTTTATTGTGAACCGACTTTTATGAAAGCGGCCCTAAATTACTCAACTATATATAATATATAAGTCTAACAATATTGTTGGTATATGCCCATCAAATCCAAATTTTTTTATTGAAATATAGACCGAATCTGAAAGGAGTGGTGGCTCTGATGGTGGACTTTCAAACATTCCTAAGAACTGTTTTTGCCATCTCCTATTAATAATTACCGGTTTTTAATGGACTGCTTTTTTTCGGTTGGTTGTCAAATTACCCACCGTTTAGTGTGAACCGACTTTTATGAAATCGGCCCTTAATTACTCAACTATATATAATAAATTTCAGTAACAAACATTTCTCAAATATTTCGGCCAATAGGCAGTGCTGGAAAAAATATGAACAGAGGATTTAATAACTTAAACTAATTTAAGGTGGTCGAATTTCGACAACGGTATATACTAGTATATATTATAAGTCAAACAATGTTGTTGGTATATGTCCATCAAATCCAAATTTTTTTTTTGAAATATTGACCGAATCTGAAAGGAGTGGTGGCTCTGATGGTGGACTTTCAAACATTCCTAAGAACTGTTTTTGCCATCTCCTATTAATAATTACCGGTCTTTAATGGACTAATTTTTTCGGGTGGTTGTCAAATTACCCGCCTTTTAGTGTAAACCGACTTTTATGAAAGCGGCCCTAAATTACTCAACTATATATAATAAATTTCAGTAACAAACATTTCTCAAATATTTCGGCCTCTAGGCAGTGCTGGAAAAATATGAACAGAGGATTTAATAACTTAAACTAATTTAAGGTGGTCGAATTTCGACCACGGGATATACTAGTATATATTATAAGACTAACAGTGTTGTTGTTATATGTCCATCAAATCCAAATTTTTTTTTTGAAATATTGACCCAATCTGAAAGGAGTGGTGGCTCTGATGGTGGACTTTCAAACGTTCCTAAGAACTGTTTTTGCCATCTCCTATTAATAATTACCGGTTTTTAATGGACTGCTTTTTTCGGTTGGTTTTCAAATTACCCACCGTTTAGTGTGAACAGACTTTTATGAAAGCGGCCCTAAATTACTCAACTATATATAATAAATTTCAGTAACAAACATTTCTCAAATATTTCGGCCTCTAGGCAGTGCTGGAAAAATATGAACGGAGGATTTAATAACTTAAACTAATTTAAGGTGGTCGAATTTCGACCACGGGATATACTAGTATATATTATAAGACTAACAGTGTTGTTGTTATATGTCCATCAAATCCTGGCTCTGATGGTGGACTTTCAAACATTCCTAAGAACTGTTTTTGCCATCTCCTATTAATAATTACCGGTCTTTAATGGACTAATTTTTTCGGGTGGTTGTCAAATTACCCGCCTTTTAGTGTAAACCGACTTTTATGAAAGCGGCCCTAAATTACTCAACTATATATAATAAATTTCAGTAACAAACATTTCTCAAATATTTCGGCCTCTAGGCAGTGCTGGAAAAATATGAACAGAGGATTTAATAACTTAAACTAATTTAAGGTGGTCGAATTTCGACCACGGGATATACTAGTATATATTATAAGACTAACAGTGTTGTTGTTATATGTCCATCAAATCCTGGCTCTGATGGTGGACTTTCAAACATTCCTAAGAACTGTTTTTGGCATCTCCTATTAATAGTTACCACTTTTTAATGGATTGCTTTTTTTCGGTTGGTTGTCAAATTACCCACCGTTTTGTGTGAACCGACTTTTATGAAATCGGCCCTAAATTACTCAACTATATATAATAAATTTCAGTAACGAAGATTTCTCAAATATTTCGGCCTCTAGGCAGAGCTGGAAAAATATGAACAGAGGATTTAATAACTTAAACTAATCTAAGGTGGTCGAATTTGGACCGCGGGGTATACTAGTATATATTATAAGTCTAACAATATTGTTGGTATATGTCCACCAAATCCAAATTTTTTTATTGAAATATAGACCGAATCTGAAAGGAGTGGTGGCTCTGATGGTGGACTTTCAAACATTCCTAAGAACTGTTTTTGCCATCTTCTATTAATAATTACCGGTTTTTAATTGACTGCTTTTTTTCGGTTGGTTGTCAAATTACTCACCGTTTAGTGTGAACCGACTTTTATGAAAGCGGTCCTAAATTACTCAACTATATATAATAAATTTCAGTAGCAAACATTTCTCAAATATTTCGGCCTCTAGGCAGAGCTGGAAACATATGAACAGAGGATTTAATAACTTAAACTAATTTAAGGTGGTCGAATTTCGACCACGGGATATACTAATATATATATTATAAGTCTAACAATATTGTTGGTATATGTCCATCAAATCCAAATTTTTTTATTGAAATATGGACCAAATCTGAAAGGAGTGGTGGCTCTGATGGTGGACTTTCAAACATTCCTAAGAACTGTTTTTGCCATCTCCTATTAATAATTACCGGTTTTTAATGGACTGCTTTTTTTCGGTTGGTTGTCAAATTACCCACCGTTTAGTGTGAACCGACTTTTATGAAAGCGGCCCTAAATTACTCAACTATATATAATAAATTTCAGTAACAAACATTTCTCAAATATTTCGGCCAATAGGCAGTGCTGGAAAAAATATGAACAGAGGATTTAATAACTTAAACTAATTTAAGGTGGTCGAATTTCGACAACGGTATATACTAGTATATATTATAAGTCAAACAATGTTGTTGGTATATGTCCATCAAATCCAAATTTTTTTTTTGAAATATTGACCGAATCTGAAAGGAGTGGTGGCTCTGATGGTGGACTTTCAAACATTCCTAAGAACTGTTTTTGCCATATCCTATTAATAATTACCGGTCTTTACTGGACTAATTTTTTCGGGTGGTTGTCAAATTACCCGCCTTTTAGTGTAAACCGACTTTCATGAAAGCGGCCCTAAATTACTCAACTATATATAAGAAATTTCAGTAACAAACATTTCTCAAATATTTCGGCCTCTAGGCAGTGCTGGAAAAATATGAACGGAGGATTTAATAACTTAAACTAATTTAAGGTGGTCGAATTTCGACCACGGGATATACTAGTATATATTATAAGACTAACAGTGTTGTTGTTATATGTCCATCAAATCCTGGCTCTGATGGTGGACTTTCAAACATTCCTAAGAACTGTTTTTGCCATCTCCTATTAATAATTACCGGTCTTTAATGGACTAATTTTTTCGGGTGGTTGTCAAATTACCCGCCTTTTAGTGTAAACCGACTTTTATGAAAGCGGCCCTAAATTACTCAACTATATATAATAAATTTCAGTAACAAACATTTCTCAAATATTTCGGCCTCTAGGCAGTGCTGGAAAAATATGAACAGAGGATTTAATAACTTAAACTAATTTAAGGTGGTCGAATTTCGACCACGGGATATACTAGTATATATTATAAGACTAACAGTGTTGTTGTTATATGTCCATCAAATCCTGGCTCTGATGGTGGACTTTCAAACATTCCTAAGAACTGTTTTTGGCATCTCCTATTAATAGTTACCACTTTTTAATGGATTGCTTTTTTTCGGTTGGTTGTCAAATTACCCACCGTTTAGTGTGAACCGACTTTTATGAAATCGGCCCTAAATTACTCAACTATATATAATAAATTTCAGTAACGAAGATTTCTCAAATATTTCGGCCTCTAGGCAGAGCTGGAAAAATATGAACAGAGGATTTAATAACTTAAACTAATCTAAGGTGGTCGAATTTGGACCGCGGGGTATACTAGTATATATTATAAGTCTAACAATATTGTTGGTATATGTCCACCAAATCCAAATTTTTTTATTGAAATATAGACCGAATCTGAAAGGAGTGGTGGCTCTGATGGTGGACTTTCAAACATTCCTAAGAACTGTTTTTGCCATCTTCTATTAATAATTACCGGTTTTTAATTGACTGCTTTTTTTCGGTTGGTTGTCAAATTACTCACCGTTTAGTGTGAACCGACTTTTATGAAAGCGGTCCTAAATTACTCAACTATATATAATAAATTTCAGTAGCAAACATTTCTCAAATATTTCGGCCTCTAGGCAGAGCTGGAAACATATGAACAGAGGATTTAATAACTTAAACTAATTTAAGGTGGTCGAATTTCGACCACGGGATATACTAATATATATATTATAAGTCTAACAATATTGTTGGTATATGTCCATCAAATCCAAATTTTTTTATTGAAATATGGACCAAATCTGAAAGGAGTGGTGGCTCTGATGGTGGACTTTCAAACATTCCTAAGAACTGTTTTTGCCATCTCCTATTAATAATTACCGGTTTTTAATGGACTGCTTTTTTTCGGTTGGTTGTCAAATTACCCACCGTTTAGTGTGAACCGACTTTTGTGAAAGCGGCCCTAAATTACTCAACTATATATAATAAATTTCAGTAACAAACATTTCTCAAATATTTCGGCCAATAGGCAGTGCTGGAAAAAATATGAACAGAGGATTTAATAACTTAAACTAATTTAAGGTGGTCGAATTTCGACAACGGTATATACTAGTATATATTATAAGTCAAACAATGTTGTTGGTATATGTCCATCAAATCCAAATTTTTTTTTTGAAATATTGACCGAATCTGAAAGGAGTGGTGGCTCTGATGGTGGACTTTCAAACATTCCTAAGAACTGTTTTTGCCATATCCTATTAATAATTACCGGTCTTTACTGGACTAATTTTTTCGGGTGGTTGTCAAATTACCCGCCTTTTAGTGTAAACCGACTTTCATGAAAGCGGCCCTAAATTACTCAACTATATATAAGAAATTTCAGTAACAAACATTTCTCAAATATTTCAATCTCTAGGCAGAGCTGGAAAAATATGAACAGAGGATTTAATAACTTAAACTAATTTAAGGTGGTCGAATTTCGACCACGGGATATACTAGTATATATTATAAGAACAACAGTGTTGTTGTTATATGTCCATCAAATCCAAATTTTTTTTTGAAATATTGACCGAATCTGAAAGGAGTGGCCGCTCTGATGGTGGACTTTCAAACGTTCCTAAGAACTGTTTTTGCCATCTCCCATTAATAATTACCGGTTTTTAATGGACTGCTTTTTTCGGTTGGTTGTCAAATTACCCACCGTTTAGTGTGAACCGACTTTTATGAAAGCGGCCCTAAATTACTCAACTATATATAATAAATTTCAGTAACAAATATTTCTCAAATATTTCGGCCTCTAGGCAGTGCTGGAAAAATATGAACAGAGGATTTAATAACTTAAACTAATTTAAGGTGGTCGAATTTTGACCACTGGATATACTAGTATATATTATAAGTCAAACAATGTTGTTGTTATATGTCTATCAAATCCAAATTTTTTTATTGAAATATAGAGCGAATCTGAAAGGAGTTGTGGCTCTGATGGAGGACTTTCAAACATTCCTAAGAACTGTTTTTGCCATCTCCTATTAATAATTATCGGTCTTTAATGGACTGATTTTTTTCGGTTGGTTGTAAAAGGAATGAAATTAAGGTCTTAACGGAGAACTTGAATATAAAATGGTTCTGTAACCAGTGTACGGTGTCGGACACAAATACAAAATTTATAGAGATTAAACACTTAATCAACAAAAGTGAGCAATCAAAAATGAAAGCAGCTGATGTCAAACAAATTGTTGAGCAGATATTTATTAATAGGTGCTCTCAATTAAAAACCAGTATCCTTACGGAATTTAATTCTCTGTTGGAGCACAACATAGAAGTAAAAATTAATGAAATGAAAAATGAAATTATTAAGGATATTTCTAGTGAGTTCCAAAAAAGTAAAGATTACATCAGTAACTTGCAACTACCTAACGATAGCGTAAAACCGAAAATAACTTTTGCGCAAACCGTTAAGGTAAATGAAAACAAGATTGTTATAAAACCTATAGATAAGGGTAAGAAAGCTAAGCAAACAAAGGAAGCTTTAAAAAAGGTAGTAGAGCCCACAGATGGCCTCGTAAAAAAGGTTAAGGAAGTTACGAAAGGGGCCATAATTGTCGAATGTAAAAGTAAGGAAGCGTGTGAACAAGTACAACAAAAAGTTAGGGAGGTTATAGGAGATGATTATGAGGCCGAAAAAACCAAAAATAAAAGCGAGATGAAAAAGATGTTGAAGATAGTTGGAATAACTGAGAAAATCAGTAGCGAGCGTTTGATAGAGTGCTTAACCAAGCAAAATGATTCATGTGCTGGAAAAGATTTCAAGATAATTAAAATGTGTGAAAACTCCAATAGTCGGGAAGAGAGCTATATTGCATTAGTAGAAACTGATGCAGTGACATTCGAGAATATTGTGCAGCAAAAGAGGTTGTATATAGAATGGGATAGTTGTTCCGCTTATGAGCATATTAATGTTTTGAGATGCTTCAAGTGTTTGGGATATAAGCACAAAGCAAGCGATTGCCCCAATAAATTGGCTTGTAGTAAATGTGCGGGATCCCATGATAGAAAGGAGTGTACTTCAAGTATTATTAAATGTGTCAACTGTAGCGAATTGGTTCAAAAAAAAGTGCTTGATGTTGATGTTAATCATCATGCATTTAGTAAAGATTGCCCTGCGTATAAAAAACATACGCAATCTAAACACAAATTGCGGGTTTAGCAACGAACTTTTCAAGAGCTGAAGTGCCTGTACCTGAATATTAGTAGTATAGTTGCAAACAAATGGGAACTAGAGCGTCTCATAGAGCTTAAAAAGCCACATCTGGTGTTCTGTTCAGAGAGCTGTACAACAGATGAAATAATAAATCAAGAGTTACAAATCCAAACCTATAAAATTATTCGATGCGATTCCCATAGTAGGCATACAGGAGGCGTTTTAGTCTATGCGCACGAATCAATAGAGTATAAAATAAGTTTGAACTATACGCATAACAAAAATATCTGGTGCATAATTCTGCAAATCAAAAACATTTATCCTAGATACCAAGTAGGTCTTATTTACCATTCCCCTAGCTCAAGCGATGCTGAATTCATTACATACTTAAACGACATACTGAGCAATAATTGCATAACACATGATAAAACTGTCTTTGTTGGGGATTTTAACATAAATCTCTACAGAGACACAACATATAGCAAGCAATTAGTGGAACTTTTTCGATCGTTTGCTATGGAGCAAAAAATAGATTTTTATACAAGAAAGGGGGATAACACGGAAACTTTGATTGATCTGCTATTTGCTAGCAGTAACTCAATTTCCTGTAAAAGATTAGAAGAACATCAGATTTCCGATCACGAAACCATAGAGTTCAGAATCAAATTGGGCCGAACGCAACAAATGAGAGTTAATAAAAATATAACCTCTTGGGAACACTATACTCGTGATAGCCTTCTTAACCAGTTGCGACAGTATAGCTTCGCTGAATTTGAAAACTTCAGTATCGAAAACAAAGCAACGTTATTGCATAATAGCCTATCAAACGCGCTCACCACCTTGACGTACTCAAAAAATATTAATGTCAAACTTATAAATAAGTGGTACGATTCAGAACTATCAAATCTGAACAGACACAAACATTATTTATACAAACTCGCCAGTAGAACAGGTAATTGGAATGAGTACAACAATTCTAAGCGTAACTATAAAAAACTTATAAAGGTTAAAAAGGCAAATTATATGGAGAAGAAAATTACTTATAATGCAAGGGATAGCAAGGCTATGTGGAAGCACCTTAAAAATAGCATATGTATGTCCAAAGAAAACAATGTCATAAGCAAAATATTAATAAATGACCGACTTTACACAAACGAGGGCGAAATAGCACAGTCTTTAAATGACTACTTTATAGACAGTATAGTCGAAATCAGCTCAAATATTCCTGTTAGAGATGTAGAAATCCTGGCTGAGGAAAATGATACGCTTGAATTCAAATTCCAAAAAGTATCTACAAATGAAATACTTGTAATAGTGAGTAAATTTAAAAATAAAACGGGAGGGAAAAAGCTGATAAGTGAAGGAGTTATAAAAGACTCTATTATTTATACAGGGTACTTCTATAAACAAATTGTAAACGAGAGCTTAGATCAAGGGACTGTTCCTAACTTATGGAAAACATCCGTTGTTGTACCAATTGAGAAAGTTAGTAACACCATAAGAGCTGATGAATTCAGACCTATTAATACATTACCGTGTGATGAAAAGATTTTTGAAACAGTAGTAAAAAACCAGCTCGTGAAATACTTAGAAGAAAATAATCTAATTATAGCGCAACAATCTGGTTTCCGCCGAAAGCATTCCTGTGAAAGTGCTTTAAACTTAGTTATAGCTAGCTGGAAAGAAGACTGGAGCAGAAATAAACATGTGATTGCTGTGTTTTTAGACTTAAAGCGTGCCTTTGAGACGATAGATCAAAATCTGTTATTAAAAAAGCTTTACAATATAGGGGTTACTGGTACGGAACTTAAATGGTTCCAAGCGTTTGTTACCAATAGGTATCAAAGAACCGTAGTTGGATCATCTTTCTCAGAAAGAAGAGAGGTAACTGTTGGACTTCCGCAGGGTTCTGTACTGGCACCTATTTTGTTTAATATTTACATCAACGATGTTATTAGTTCTCTGAAGCATTGTGATATCAAACTCTTTGCTGACGACACATTGCTTATGATTAGTGGGGATAATATCACAGAAATATTTATAAAATTACAAGAGGATCTTAACAGAGTCTATGATTGGCTATGCGTGAATAGACTAAAATTAAATATTTCCAAAACGAAATTTATGGTAATATCAAGACGGAAATTTCAGAGCACCGAGCTGCAAAATCTAAGAATAAATAATGAAGCAATTGATAAAGTTAACAATTTCAAGTACTTAGGAATCAAAATAGATGATAAACTTAACTTTAATGAGCATGTTGATTACACTGTTGGGAAAATAGCCAAAAAGTTATACTTCACGCAACGGACCTGCAAGTACTTAAGTAGAAGATACAAGGCTATGGTTTACTGATCGATAATTGAACCTCATTTTATATACTGTCCTACTATTTTTTTTATTATGAGAGATAGTCAAATTTACAAACTGCAAAAGCAACAAAACCGAGCTATGAGATTCATTCTTAAGAAACGCTATGACACACCTGTCAGAGATATGCTTGCTGATCTTAACTGGCTAAGCATTAAACAGCAACTGTTCTATTATACAATGAAATTTATTAAAAATATTATTGAGGGTACCTTGCCAGATTATTTGAGAAGTAATATAAAATATGTAAGAAATATACATTCAGTAAACACACGAAGCAAAAATAACTTTAACTTGCCCTCCTACAAAACTGAAGCAGATAAATGTAATTTATATTATAAAGGTCTAAAATGCTTCAATGAACTGCCAAATGATGTTAAATTAAGTAACGCTAAGGAATTTAAAACCAAATTGTATAATTATTGTAAAACAATGCCATTATAGTGATGGTAGGGCTGGCTTTCTAGACATCAACGGTAGTACATGCGTGTCGAGAACTCTGCAATGCAGCGCCCACGTAGTCGAAAAGTCGCCGAAGCCTCATACTGCCACGCAGCACTCGATCAAGTTAGATATTGCTTTTGCACTTGAAATGCGTTAACGGCCTCTAAGCAGCTACATCCGGCACCTTACATGCCTTGGTAGATATGGGAGGCCAGTCCAACGCCAGCACTACATTTTGGCACTCCATAATGTTGGTACATTTATAGTCTATGTTAGATTATATAAATATTTTTAAATAGATATAAGCTAGGCTTAGAATAAGCTGTAAAAAAATAAATAAATAAAATTACCCGCCGTTTAGTGTGAACCGACTTTTATGAAAGCGGCCCTAAATCACTTAACTATATATAATAAATTTAAGTAACAACCATTTTTCAAATATTTTAGCCTCTAGGCAGTGCTGGAAAAAATATGAACAGAGGATTTAATAACTTAAACTAATTTAAGGTGGTCGAACTTCGACCACGGTATATACTAGTATATATTATAAGTCAAACAATGTTGTTGGTATATGTCCATCAAATCCAAATTTTTTTTTTGAAATATTGACCGAATCTGAAAGGAGTGGTGGCTCTGATGGTGGACTTTCAAACATTCCTAAGAACTGTTTTTGCCATCTCCTATTAATAATTACCGGTCTTTAATGGACTAATTTTTTCGGGTGGTTGTCAAATTACCCGCCTTTTAGTGTAAACCGACTTTTATGAAAGCGGCCCTAAATTACTCAACTATATATAATAAATTTCAGTAACAAACATTTCTCAAATATTTCGGCCTCTAGGCAGTGCTGGAAAAATATGAACAGAGGATTTAATAACTTAAACTAATTTAAGGTGGTCGAATTTCGACCACGGGATATACTAGTATATATTATAAGACTAACAGTGTTGTTGTTATATGTCCATCAAATCCAAATTTTTTTGTTGAAATATTGACCGAATCTGAAAGGAGTGGTGGCTCTGATGGTGGACTTTCACACGTTCCTAAGAACCGTTTTTGCCATCTCCTATTAATAATTACCGGTTTTTAATGGACTGCTTTTTTTCGGTTGGTTGTCAAATTACCCACCGTTTAGTGTGAACCGACTTTTATGAAAGCGGCCCTAAATTACTCAACTATATATAATAAATTTCAGTAACAAACATTTCTCAAATATTTCGGCCTCTAGGCAGTGCTGGAAAAATATGAATAGAGGATTTAATAACTTAAACTAATCTAAGGTGGTCGAATTTGGACCGCGGGATATACTAGTATATATTATAAGTCTAACAATATTGTTGGTATATGTCCACCAAATCCAAATTTTTTTATTGAAATATAGACCGAATCTGAAAGGAGTGGTGGCTCTGATGGTGGACTTTCAAACATTCCTAAGAACTGTTTTTAACATCTCCTATTAATAGATACCACTTTTTAATGGACTGATTTTTTTCGGTTGGTTGTCAAATTACCCACCGTTTAGTGTGAACCGACTTTTATGAAAGCGGCCCTAAATTACTCAACTATATATAATAAATTTCAGTAACGAAGATTTCTCAAATATTTCGGCCTCTAGGCAGAGCTGGAAAAATATGAACAGAGGATTTAATAACTTAAACTAATTTAAGGTGGTCGAATTTCGACCACGGGATATACTAATATATATATTCTAAGTCTAACCATATTGTTGGTATATGTCCATCAAATCCAAATTTTTTTATTGAAATATAGACCAAATCTGAAAGGAGTGGTGGCTCTGATGGTGGACTTTCAAACATTCCTAAGAACTGTTTTTGCCATCTCCTATTAATAATTACCGGTTTTTACTGGACTGCTTTTTTTCGGTTCGTTGTCAAATTACCCGCCTTTTAGTGTGAACCGACTTTTATGAACGCGGCCCTAAATTACTCACCTATATATAATAAATTTCAGTAACAAACATTTCTCAAATATTTCGGCCTCTAGGCAGTGCTGGAAAAAATATGAACAGAGGATTTAATAACTTAAACTAATTTAAAGTGGTCGAATTTCGACCACGGGATATACTAGTATATATTATAAGTCAAACAATGTTGTTGGTATATATCTATCAAATCCAAATTTTTTTATTGAAATATAGACCGAATCTGAAAGGAGTTGTGGCTCTGATGGAGGACTTTCAAACATTCCTAAGAACTGTTTTTGCCATCTCCTATTAATAATTACCGGTCTTTAATGGACTGATTTTTTTCGGTTGGTTGTCAAATTACCCGCCGTTTAGTGTGAACCGACTTTTATGAAAGCGGCCCTAAATCACTTAACTATATATAATAAATTTTAGTAACAAACATTTCTCAAATATTTCGGCCTCTAGGCAGTGCTGGGAAAAATATGAACAGAGGATTTAATAACTTAAACTAATTTAAGATGGTCGAATTTCGACCACGGTATATACTAGTATATATTATAAGTCAAACAATGTTGTTGGTATATGTCCATCAAATCCAAATTTTTTTTTTGAAATATTGACCGAATCTGAAAGGAGTGGTGGCTCTGATGGTGGACTTTCAAACATTCCTAAGAACTGTTTTTGCCATCTCCTATTAATAATTACCGGTCTTTAATGGACTGATTTTTTTCGGTTGGCTGTCAAATTACCCGCCGTTTAGTGTGAACCGACTTTTATGAAAGCGGCCCTAAATTACTCAACTATATATAATAAATTTCAGTAACGAAGATTTCTCAAATATTTCGGCCTCTAGGCAGAGCTGGAAAAAATATGAACAGAGGATTTAATAACTTAAACTAATTTAAAGTGGTCGAATTTCGACCACGGTATATACTAGTATATATTATAAGTCTAACAATATTGTTGGTATATGTCCACCAAATCCAAATTTTTTTATTGAAATATAGACCGAATCTGAAAGGAGTGGTGGCTCTGATGGTGGACTTTCAAACATTCCTAAGAACTGTTTTTGCCATCTTCTATTAATAATTACCGGTGTTTAATGGACTGCTTTTTTTCGGTTGGTTGTCAAATTACCCACCGTTTAGTGTGAACCGACTTTTATGAAAGCGGTCCTAAATTACTCAACTATATATAATAAATTTCAGTAACAAACATTTCTCAAATATTTCGGCCTCTAGGCAGAGCTGGAAAAATATGAACAGAGGATTTAATAACTTAAACTAATTTAAGGTGGTCGAATTTCGACCACGGGATATACTAATATATATATTCTAAGTCTAACCATATTGTTGGTATATGTCCATCAAATCCAAATTTTTTTATTGAAATATAGACCAAATCTGAAAGGAGTGGTGGCTCTGATGGTGGACTTTCAAACATTCCTAAGAACTGTTTTTGCCATCTCCTATTAATAATTACCGGTTTTTACTGGACTGCTTTTTTTCGGTTCGTTGTCAAATTACCCGCCTTTTAGTGTGAACCGACTTTTATGAACGCGGCCCTAAATTACTCACCTATATATAATAAATTTCAGTATCAAACATTTCTCAAATATTTCGGCCTCTAGGCAGTGCTGGAAAAAATATGAACAGAGGATTTAATAACTTAAACTAATTTAAAGTGGTCGAATTTCGACCACGGGATATACTAGTATATATTATAAGTCAAACAATGTTGTTGGTATATGTCCATCAAATCCAAATTTTTTTTTTGAAATATTGACCGAATCTGAAAGGAGTGGTGGCTCTGATGGTGGACTTTCAAACATTCCTAAGAACTGTTTTTGCCATCTCCTATTAATAATTACCGGTCTTTAATGGACTAATTTTTTTCGGTTGGTTGTCAAATTACCCGCCTTTTAGTGTAAACCGACTTTTATGAAAGCGGCCCTAAATTACTCAACTATATATAATAAATTTCAGTAACAAACATTTCTCAAATATTTCGATCTCTAGGCAGAGCTGGAAAAATATGAACAGAGGATTTAATAACTTAAACTAATTTAAGGTGGTCGAATTTCGACCACGGGATATACTAGTATATATTATAAGAACAACAGTGTTGTTGTTATATGTCCATCAAATCCAAATTTTTTTTTTGAAATATTGACCGAATTTGAAAGGAGTGGTGGCTCTGCTGGTGGACTTTCAAACGTTCCTAAGAACTGTTTTTGCCATCTCCTATTAATAATTACCGGTTTTTAATGGACTGCTTTTTTCGGTTGGTTGTCAAATTACCCACCGTTTAGTGTGAACCGACTTTTATGAAAGCGGCCCTAAATTACTCAACTATATATAATAATTTCAGTAACAAACATTTCTCAAATATTTCGACCTCTAGGCAGTGCTGGAAAAATATGAACAGAGGATTTAATAACTTAAACTAATTTAAGGTGGTCGAATTTCGACCACGGGATATACTGGTATATATTATAAGACTAACAGTGTTGTTGTTATGTGTCCATCAAATCCAAATTTTTTTTTTGAAATATTGACCGAATCTGAAAGGAGTGGTTTCTCTGATGGTGGACTTTCAAACATTCCTAAGAACTGTTTTTGCCATCTCCTATTAATAGTTACCACTTTTTAATTGACTGATTTTTTTCGGTTGGTTGTCAAATTACCCGCCGTTTAGTGTGAACCGACTTTTATGAAATCGGCCCTAAATTACTCAACTATATATAATAAATTTCAGTAACGAAGATTTCTCAAATATTTCGGCCTCTAGGCAGAGCTGGAAAAATATGAACAGAGGATTTAATAACTTAAACTAATTTAAGGTGGTCGAATTTCGACCACGGGATATACTAGTATATATTATAAGACTAACAGTGTTGTTGTTAAATGTCCATCAAATCCAAATTTTTTTTTTGAAATATTGACCGAATCTGAAAGGAGTGGTGGCTCTGATGGTGGACTTTCAAACGTTCCTAAGAACTGTTTTTGCCATCTCCTATTAATAATTACCGGTTTTTAATGGACTGCTTTTTTTTCAGTTGGTTGTCAAATTACCCACCGTTTAGTGTGAACCGACTTTTATGAAAGCGGCCCTAAATTACTCAACTATATATAATAAATTTCAGTAACAACCATTTCTCAAATATTTCGGCCTCTAGGCAGTGCTGGAAAAATATGAACAGAGGATTTAATAACTTAAACTAATTTAAGGTGGTCGAATTTCGACCACGGGATATACTAGTATATATTATAAGTCAAACAATGTTGTTGGTATATGTCCATCAAATCCAAATTTTTTTTTTGAAATATTGACCGAATCTCAAAGGAGTGGTGGCTCTGATGGTGGACTTTCAAACATTCCTAAGAACTGTTTTTGCCATCTCCTATTAATAATTACCGGTCTTTAATGGACTAATTTTTTTCGGTTGGTTGTCAGTAACAAACATTTCTCAAATATTTCGGCCTCTAGGCAGTGCTGGAAAAATATGAACAGAGGATTTAATAACTTAAACTAATTTAAGGTGGTCGAATTTCGACCACGGGATATACTAGTATATATTATAAGTCAAACAATGTTGTTGGTATATGTCCATCAAATCCAAATTTTTTTTTTGAAATATTGACCGAATCTCAAAGGAGTGGTGGCTCTGATGGTGGACTTTCAAACATTCCTAAGAACTGTTTTTGCCATCTCCTATTAATAATTACCGGTCTTTAATGGACTAATTTTTTTCGGTTGGTTGTCAAATTACCCGCCTTTTAGTGTAAACCGCCTTTTATGAAAGCGGCCCTAAATTACTCAACTATATGTAATAAATTTCAGTAACAAACATTTCTCAAATATTTCGATCTCTAGGCAGAGCTGGAAAAATATGAACAGAGGATTTAATAACTTAAACTAATTTAAGGTGGTCGAATTTCGACCACGGGATATACTAGTATATATTATAAGACTAACAGTGTTGTTGTTAAATGTCCATCAAATCCAAATTTTTTTTTTGAAATATTGACCGAATCTGAAAGGAGTGGTGGCTCTGATGGTGGACTTTCAAACGTTCCTAAGAACTGTTTTTGCCATCTCCTATTAATAATTACCGGTTTTTAATGGACTGCTTTTTTTTCAGTTGGTTGTCAAATTACCCACCGTTTAGTGTGAACCGACTTTTATGAAAGCGGCCCTAAATTACTCAACTATATATAATTAATTTCAGTAACAAACATTTCTCAAATATTTCGGCCTCTAGGCAGTGCTGGAAAAATATGAACAGAGGATTTAATAACTTAAACTAATTTAAGGTGGTCGAATTTCGACCACGGGATATACTAGTATATATTATAAGACTAACAGTGTTGTTGTTAAATGTCCATCAAATCCAAATTTTTTTTTTGAAATATTGACCGAATCTGAAAGGAGTGGTGGCTCTGATGGTGGACTTTCAAACGTTCCTCAGAACTGTTTTTGCCATCTCCTATTAATAATTACCGGTTTTTAATGGACTGCTTTTTTTTTCAGTTGGTTGTCAAATTACCCACCGTTTAGTGTGAACCGACTTTTATGAAAGCGGCCCTAAATTACTCAACTATATATAATAAATTTCAGTAACAAACATTTCTCAAATATTTCGGCCTCTAGGCAGTGCTGGAAAAATATGAACAGAGGATTTAATAACTTAAACTAATTTAAGATGGTCGAATTTCGACCACGGTATATACTAGTATATATTATAAGTCAAACAATGTTGTTGGTATATGTCCATCAAATCCAAATTTTTTTTTTGAAATATTGACCGAATCTGAAAGGAGTGGTGGCTCTGATGGTGGACTTTCAAACATTCCTAAGAACTGTTTTTGCCATCTCCTATTAATAATTACCGGTCTTTAATGGACTAATTTTTTTCGGTTGGTTGTCAAATTACCCGCCTTTTAGTGTAAACCGCCTTTTATGAAAGCGGCCCTAAATTACTCAACTATATGTAATAAATTTCAGTAACAAACATTTCTCAAATATTTCGATCTCTAGGCAGAGCTGGAAAAATATGAACAGAGGATTTAATAACTTAAACTAATTTAAGGTGGTCGAATTTCGACCACGGGATATACTAGTATATATTATAAGACTAACAGTGTTGTTGGTATATGTCCATCAAATCCAAATTTTTTTTTTGAAATATTGACCGAATCTCAAAGGAGTGGTGGCTCTGATGGTGGACTTTCAAACATTCCTAAGAACTGTTTTTGCCATCTCCTATTAATAATTACCGGTCTTTAATGGACTAATTTTTTTCGGTTGGTTGTCAAATTACCCGCCTTTTAGTGTAAACCGCCTTTTATGAAAGCGGCCCTAAATTACTCAACTATATGTAATAAATTTCAGTAACAAACATTTCTCAAATATTTCGATCTCTAGGCAGAGCTGGAAAAATATGAACAGAGGATTTAATAACTTAAACTAATTTAAGGTGGTCGAATTTCGACCACGGGATATACTAGTATATATTATAAGACTAACAGTGTTGTTGTTAAATGTCCATCAAATCCAAATTTTTTTTTTGAAATATTGACCGAATCTGAAAGGAGTGGTGGCTCTGATGGTGGACTTTCAAACGTTCCTAAGAACTGTTTTTGCCATCTCCTATTAATAATTACCGGTTTTTAATGGACTGCTTTTTTTTCAGTTGGTTGTCAAATTACCCACCGTTTAGTGTGAACCGACTTTTATGAAAGCGGCCCTAAATTACTCAACTATATATAATTAATTTCAGTAACAAACATTTCTCAAATATTTCGGCCTCTAGGCAGTGCTGGAAAAATATGAACAGAGGATTTAATAACTTAAACTAATTTAAGGTGGTCGAATTTCGACCACGGGATATACTAGTATATATTATAAGACTAACAGTGTTGTTGTTAAATGTCCATCAAATCCAAATTTTTTTTTTGAAATATTGACCGAATCTGAAAGGAGTGGTGGCTCTGATGGTGGACTTTCAAACGTTCCTCAGAACTGTTTTTGCCATCTCCTATTAATAATTACCGGTTTTTAATGGACTGCTTTTTTTTTCAGTTGGTTGTCAAATTACCCACCGTTTAGTGTGAACCGACTTTTATGAAAGCGGCCCTAAATTACTCAACTATATATAATAAATTTCAGTAACAAACATTTCTCAAATATTTCGGCCTCTAGGCAGTGCTGGAAAAATATGAACAGAGGATTTAATAACTTAAACTAATTTAAGGTGGTCGAATTTCGACCACGGGATATACTAGTATATATTATAAGACTAACAGTGTTGTTGTTAAATGTCCATCAAATCCAAATTTTTTTTTTGAAATATTGACCGAATCTCAAAGGAGTGGTGGCTCTGATGGTGGACTTTCAAACATGCCTAAGAACTGTTTTTGCCATCTCCTATTAATAATTACCGGTCTTTAATGGACTAATTTTTTTCGGTTGGTTGTCAAATTACCCGCCTTTTAGTGTAAACCGACTTTTATGAAAGCGGCCCTAAATTACTCAACTATATATAATAAATTTCAGTAACAAACATTTCTCAAATATTTCGATCTCTAGGCAGAGCTGGAAAAATATGAACAGAGGATTTAATAACTTAAACTAATTTAAGGTGGTCGAATTTCGACCACGGGATATACTAGTATATATTATAAGACTAACAGTGTTGTTGTTAAATGTCCATCAAATCCAAATTTTTTTTTTGAAATATTGACCGAATCTGAAAGGAGTGGTGGCTCTGATGGTGGACTTTCAAACGTTCCTAAGAACTGTTTTTGCCATCTCCTATTAATAATTACCGGTTTTTAATGGACTGCTTTTTTTTCAGTTGGTTGTCAAATTACCCACCGTTTAGTGTGAACCGACTTTTATGAAAGCGGCCCTAAATTACTCAACTATATATAATAAATTTCAGTAACAAACATTTCTCAAATATTTCGGCCTCTAGGCAGTGCTGGAAAAATATGAACAGAGGATTTAATAACTTAAACTAATTTAAGGTGGTCGAATTTCGACCACGGGATATACTAGTATATATTATAAGACTAACAGTGTTGTTGTTATATGTCCATCAAATCCAAATTTTTTTTTTGAAATATTGACCGAATCTGAAAGGAGTGGTGGCTCTGATGGCGGACTTTCGCACGTTCCTAAGAACTGTTTTTGCCATCTCCTATTAATAATTACCGGTTTTTAATGGACTGCTTTTTTTCGGTTGGTTGTCAAATTACCCACCGTTTAGTGTGAACCGACTTTTATGAAAGCGGCCCTAAATTACTCAACTATATATAATAAATTTCAGTAACAAACATTTCTCAAATATTTCGGCCTCTAGGCAGTGCTGGAAAAATATGAACAGAGGATTTAATAACTTAAACTAATCTAAGGTGGTCGAATTTGGACCGCGGGATATACTAGTATATATTATAAGTCTAACAATATTGTTGGTATATGTCCACCAAATCCAAATTTTTTTATTGAAATATAGACCGAATCTGAAAGGAGTGGTGGCTCTGATGGTGGACTTTCAAACATTCCTAAGAACTGTTTTTAACATCTCCTATTAATAGATACCACTTTTTAATGGACTGATTTTTTTCGGTTGGTTGTCAAATTACCCACCGTTTAGTGTGAACCGACTTTTATGAAAGCGGCCCTAAATTACTCAACTATATATAATAAATTTCAGTAACAAACATTTCTCAAATATTTCGATCTCTAGGCAGAGCTGGAAAAATATGAACAGAGGATTTAATAACTTAAACCAATTTAAGGTGGTCGAATTTCGACCACGGGATATACTAGTATATATTATAAGAACAACAGTGTTGTTGTTAAATGTCCATCAAATCCAAATTTTTTTTTTGAAATATTGACCGAATCTGAAAGGAGTGGTGGCTCTGATGGTGGACTTTCAAACGTTCCTAAGAACTGTTTTTGCCATCTCCTATTAATAATTACCGGTTTTTAATGGACTGCTTTTTTTTCAGTTGGTTGTCAAATTACCCACCGTTTAGTGTGAACCGACTTTTATGAAAGCGGCCCTAAATTACTCAACTATATATAATAAATTTCAGTAACAAAGATTTCTCAAATATTTCGGCCTCTAGGCAGAGCTGGAAAAATATGAACAGAGGATTTAATAACTTAAACTAATTTAAGGTGGTCGAATTTCGACCACGGGATATACTAGTATATATTATAAGACTAACAGTGTTGTTGTTAAATGTCCATCAAATTCAAATTTTTTTTTTGAAATATTGACCGAATCTGAAAGGAGTGGTGGCTCTGATGGTGGACTTTCACACGTTCCTAAGAACTGTTTTTGCCATCTCCTATTAATAATTACCGGTTTTTAATGGACTGCTTTTTTTCGGTTGGTTGTCAAATTACCCACCGTTTAGTGTGAACCGACTTTTATGAAAGCGGCCCTAAATTACTCAACTATATATAATAAATTTCAGTAACAAAGATTTCTCAAATATTTCGGCCTCTAGGCAGAGCTGGAAAAATATGAACAGAGGATTTAATAACTTAAACTAATTTAAGGTGGTCGAATTTCGACCACGGGATATACTAGTATATATTATAAGACTAACAGTATTGTTGTTAAATGTCCATCAAATCCAAATTTTTTTTTTGAAATATTGACCGAATCTGAAAGGAGTGGTGGCTCTGATGGTGGACTTTCAAACGTTCCTAAGAACTGTTTTTGCCATCTCCTATTAATAATTACCGGTTTTTAATGGACTGCTTTTTTTTCAGTTGGTTGTCAAATTACCCACCGTTTAGTGTGAACCGACTTTTATGAAAGCGGCCCTAAATTACTCAACTATATATAATAAATTTCAGTAACAAACATTTCTCAAATATTTCGGCCTCTAGGCAGTGCTGGAAAAATATGAACAGAGGATTTAATAACTTAAACTAATTTAAGGTGGTCGAATTTCGACCACGGGATATACTAGTATATATTATAAGACTAACAGTGTTGTTGTTATATGTCCATCAAATCCAAATTTTTTTTTTGAAATATTGACCGAATCTGAAAGGAGTGGTGGCTCTGATGGTGGACTTTCAAACATTCCTAAGAACTGTTTTTAACATCTCCTATTAATAGATACCACTTTTTAATGGACTGATTTTTTTCGGTTGGTTGTCAAATTACCCACCGTTTAGTGTGAACCGACTTTTATGAAAGCGGCCCTAAATTACTCAACTATATATAATAAATTTCAGTAACAAACATTTCTCAAATATTTCGGCCTCTAGGCAGTGCTGGAAAAATATGAACAGAGGATTTAATAACTTAAACTAATTTAAGGTGGTCGAATTTCGACCACGGGATATACTAGTATATATTATAAGACTAACAGTGTTGTTGTTATATGTCCATCAAATCCAAATTTTTTTTTTGAAATATTGACCGAATCTGAAAGGAGTGGTGGCTCTGATGGTGGACTTTCAAACATTCCTAAGAACTGTTTTTAACATCTCCTATTAATAGATACCACTTTTTAATGGACTGATTTTTTTCGGTTGGCTGTCAAATTACCCGCCGTTTAGTGTGAACCGACTTTTATGAAATCGGCCCTAAATTACTCAACTATATATAATAAATTTCAGTAACGAAGATTTCTCAAATATTTCGGCCTCTAGGCAGAGCTGGAAAAATATGAACAGAGGATTTAATAACTTAAACTAATCTAAGGTGGTCGAATTTGGACCGCGGGATATACTAGTATATATTATAAGTTTAACAATATTGTTGGTATATGTCCACCAAATCCAAATTTTTTTATTGAAATATAGACCAAATCTGAAAGGAGTGGTGGCTCTGATGGTGGACTTTCAAACATTCCTAAGAACTGTTTTTGCCATCTTCTATTAATAATTACCGGTTTTTAATGGACTGCTTTTTTTCGGTTGGTTGTCAAATTACCCACCGTTTAGTGTGAACCGACTTTTATGAAAGCGGTCCTAAATTACTCAACTATATATAATAAATTTCAGTAACAAACATTTCTCAAATATTTCGGCCTCTAGGCAGAGCTGGAAAAATATGAACAGAGGATTTAATAACTTAAACTAATCTAAGGTGGTCGAATTTGGACCGCGGGATATACTAGTATATATTATAAGTTTAACAATATTGTTGGTATATGTCCACCAAATCCAAATTTTTTTATTGAAATATAGACCAAATCTGAAAGGAGTGGTGGCTCTGATGGTGGACTTTCAAACATTCCTAAGAACTGTTTTTGCCATCTCCTATGAATAATTACCGGTTTTTACTGGACTGCTTTTTTTCGGTTCGTTGTCAAATTACCCGCCGTTTAGTGTGAACCGACTTTTATGAAAGCGGTCCTAAATTACTCAACTATATATAATAAATTTCAGTAAC
This sequence comes from Merzomyia westermanni, assembly GCA_949987695.1. Classification (NCBI taxonomy): domain Eukaryota; kingdom Metazoa; phylum Arthropoda; class Insecta; order Diptera; family Tephritidae; genus Merzomyia; species Merzomyia westermanni. The sequence goes on from OX465292.1 coordinate 70,349,131, forward strand.
AAACATTTCTCAAATATTTCGGCCTCTAGGCAGAGCTGGAAAAATATGAACAGAGGATTTAATAACTTAAACTAATCTAAGGTGGTCGAATTTGGACCGCGGGATATACTAGTATATATTATAAGTCTAACAATATTGTTGGTATATGTCCACCAAATCCAAATTTTTTTATTGAAATATAGACCGAATCTGAAAGGAGTGGTGGCTCTGATGGTGGACTTTCAAACATTCCTAAGAACTGTTTTTGCCATCTTCTATTAATAATTACCGGTTTTTAATGGACTGCTTTTTTTCGGTTGGTTGTCAAATTACCCACCGTTTAGTGTGAACCGACTTTTATGAAAGCGGTCCTAAATTACTCAACTATATATAATAAATTTCAGTAACAAACATTTCTCAAATATTTCGGCCTCTAGGCAGAGCTGGAAAAATATGAACAGAGGATTTAATAACTTAAACTAATTTAAGGTGGTCGAATTTCGACCACGGGATATACTAATATATATATTATAAGTCTAACCATATTGTTGGTATATGTCCACCAAATCCAAATTTTTTTATTGAAATATTGACCGAATCTGAAAGGAGTGGTGGCTCTGATGGTGGACTTTCAAACATTCCTAAGAACTGTTTTTAACATCTCCTATTAATAGATACCACTTTTTAATGGACTGATTTTTTTCGGTTGGCTGTCAAATTACCCGCCGTTTAGTGTGAACCGACTTTTATGAAAGCGGCCCTAAATTACCCAACTATATATAATAAATTTCAGTAACAAACATTTCTCAAATATTTCGGCCTCTAGGCAGTGCTGGAAAAAATATGAACAGAGGATTTAATAACTTAAACTAATTTAAAGTGGTCGAATTTCGACCACGGGATATACTAGTATATATTATAAGTCAAACAATGTTGTTGGTATATGTCTATCAAATCCAAATTTTTTTATTGAAATATAGACCGAATCTGAAAGGAGTTGTGGCTCTGATGGAGGGCTTTCAAACATTCCTAAGAACTGTTTTTGCCATCTCCTATTAATAATTACCGGTTTTTAATGGACTGCTTTTTTCGGTTGGTTGTCAAATTACCCACCGTTTAGTGTGAACAGACTTTTATGAAAGCGGCCCTAAATTACTCAACTATATATAATAAATTTCAGTAACAAACATTTCTCAAATATTTCGGCCTCTAGGCAGTGCTGGAAAAATATGAACAGAGGATTTAATAACTTAAACTAATTTAAGGTGGTCGAATTTCGACCACGGGATATACTAGTATATATTATAAGACTAACAGTGTTGTTGTTATATGTCCATCAAATCCTGGCTCTGATGGTGGACTTTCAAACATTCCTAAGAACTGTTTTTGCCATCTCCTATTAATAATTACCGGTCTTTAATGGACTAATTTTTTCGGGTGGTTGTCAAATTACCCGCCTTTTAGTGTAAACCGACTTTTATGAAAGCGGCCCTAAATTACTCAACTATATATAATAAATTTCAGTAACAAACATTTCTCAAATATTTCGGCCTCTAGGCAGTGCTGGAAAAATATGAACAGAGGATTTAATAACTTAAACTAATTTAAGGTGGTCGAATTTCGACCACGGGATATACTAGTATATATTATAAGACTAACAGTGTTGTTGTTATATGTCCATCAAATCCTGGCTCTGATGGTGGACTTTCAAACATTCCTAAGAACTGTTTTTGGCATCTCCTATTAATAGTTACCACTTTTTAATGGACTGCTTTTTTTCGGTTGGTTGTCAAATTACCCACCGTTTAGTGTGAACCGACTTTTATGAAAGCGGCCCTAAATTACTCAACTATATATAATAATTTCAGTAACAAACATTTCTCAAATATTTCGACCTCTAGGCAGTGCTGGAAAAATATGAACAGAGGATTTAATAACTTAAACTAATTTAAGGTGGTCGAATTTCGACCACGGGATATACTAATATATATATTATAAGTCTAACCATATTGTTGGTATATGTCCATCAAATCCAAATTTTTTTATTGAAATATAGACCAAATCTGAAAGGAGTGGTGGCTCTGATGGTGGACTTTCAAACATTCCTAAGAACTGTTTTTGCCATCTCCTATGAATAATTACCGGTTTTTACTGGACTGCTTTTTTTCGGTTCGTTGTCAAATTACCCGCCGTTTAGTGTGAACCGACTTTTATGAAAGCGGTCCTAAATTACTCAACTATATATAATAAATTTCAGTAACAAACATTTCTCAAATATTTCGGCCTCTAGGCAGAGCTGGAAAAATATGAACAGAGGATTTAATAACTTAAACTAATCTAAGGTGGTCGAATTTGGACCGCGGGATATACTAGTATATATTATAAGTCTAACAATATTGTTGGTATATGTCCACCAAATCCAAATTTTTTTATTGAAATATAGACCGAATCTGAAAGGAGTGGTGGCTCTGATGGTGGACTTTCAAACATTCCTAAGAACTGTTTTTGCCATCTTCTATTAATAATTACCGGTTTTTAATGGACTGCTTTTTTTCGGTTGGTTGTCAAATTACCCACCGTTTAGTGTGAACCGACTTTTATGAAAGCGGTCCTAAATTACTCAACTATATATAATAAATTTCAGTAACAAACATTTCTCAAATATTTCGGCCTCTAGGCAGAGCTGGAAAAATATGAACAGAGGATTTAATAACTTAAACTAATTTAAGGTGGTCGAATTTCGACCACGGGATATACTAATATATATATTATAAGTCTAACCATATTGTTGGTATATGTCCACCAAATCCAAATTTTTTTATTGAAATATTGACCGAATCTGAAAGGAGTGGTGGCTCTGATGGTGGACTTTCAAACATTCCTAAGAACTGTTTTTAACATCTCCTATTAATAGATACCACTTTTTAATGGACTGATTTTTTTCGGTTGGCTGTCAAATTACCCGCCGTTTAGTGTGAACCGACTTTTATGAAAGCGGCCCTAAATTACCCAACTATATATAATAAATTTCAGTAACAAACATTTCTCAAATATTTCGGCCTCTAGGCAGTGCTGGAAAAAATATGAACAGAGGATTTAATAACTTAAACTAATTTAAAGTGGTCGAATTTCGACCACGGGATATACTAGTATATATTATAAGTCAAACAATGTTGTTGGTATATGTCTATCAAATCCAAATTTTTTTATTGAAATATAGACCGAATCTGAAAGGAGTTGTGGCTCTGATGGAGGGCTTTCAAACATTCCTAAGAACTGTTTTTGCCATCTCCTATTAATAATTACCGGTTTTTAATGGACTGCTTTTTTCGGTTGGTTGTCAAATTACCCACCGTTTAGTGTGAACAGACTTTTATGAAAGCGGCCCTAAATTACTCAACTATATATAATAAATTTCAGTAACAAACATTTCTCAAATATTTCGGCCTCTAGGCAGTGCTGGAAAAATATGAACAGAGGATTTAATAACTTAAACTAATTTAAGGTGGTCGAATTTCGACCACGGGATATACTAGTATATATTATAAGACTAACAGTGTTGTTGTTATATGTCCATCAAATCCTGGCTCTGATGGTGGACTTTCAAACATTCCTAAGAACTGTTTTTGCCATCTCCTATTAATAATTACCGGTCTTTAATGGACTAATTTTTTCGGGTGGTTGTCAAATTACCCGCCTTTTAGTGTAAACCGACTTTTATGAAAGCGGCCCTAAATTACTCAACTATATATAATAAATTTCAGTAACAAACATTTCTCAAATATTTCGGCCTCTAGGCAGTGCTGGAAAAATATGAACAGAGGATTTAATAACTTAAACTAATTTAAGGTGGTCGAATTTCGACCACGGGATATACTAGTATATATTATAAGACTAACAGTGTTGTTGTTATATGTCCATCAAATCCTGGCTCTGATGGTGGACTTTCAAACATTCCTAAGAACTGTTTTTGGCATCTCCTATTAATAGTTACCACTTTTTAATGGACTGCTTTTTTTCGGTTGGTTGTCAAATTACCCACCGTTTAGTGTGAACCGACTTTTATGAAATCGGCCCTAAATTACTCAACTATATATAATAAATTTCAGTAACGAAGATTTCTCAAATATTTCGGCCTCTAGGCAGAGCTGGAAAAATATGAACAGAGGATTTAATAACTTAAACTAATCTAAGGTGGTCGAATTTGGACCGCGGGGTATACTAGTATATATTATAAGTCTAACAATATTGTTGGTATATGTCCACCAAATCCAAATTTTTTTATTGAAATATAGACCGAATCTGAAAGGAGTGGTGGCTCTGATGGTGGACTTTCAAACGTTCCTAAGAACTGTTTTTGCCATCTCCTATTAATAATTACCGGTTTTTAATGGACTGCTTTTTTCGGTTGGTTGTCAAATTACCCACCGTTTAGTGTGAACAGACTTTTATGAAAGCGGCCCTAAATTACTCAACTATATATAATAAATTTCAGTAACAAACATTTCTCAAATATTTCGGCCTCTAGGCAGTGCTGGAAAAATATGAACAGAGGATTTAATAACTTAAACTAATTTAAGGTGGTCGAATTTCGACCACGGGATATACTAGTATATATTATAAGACTAACAGTGTTGTTGTTATATGTCCATCAAATCCTGGCTCTGATGGTGGACTTTCAAACATTCCTAAGAACTGTTTTTGCCATCTCCTATTAATAATTACCGGCCTTTAATGGACTAATTTTTTCGGGTGGTTGTCAAATTACCCGCCTTTTAGTGTAAACCGACTTTTATGAAAGCGGCCCTAAATTACTCAACTATATATAATAAATTTCAGTAACAAACATTTCTCAAATATTTCGGCCTCTAGGCAGTGCTGGAAAAATATGAACAGAGGATTTAATAACTTAAACTAATTTAAGGTGGTCGAATTTCGACCACGGGATATACTAGTATATATTATAAGACTAACAGTGTTGTTGTTATATGTCCATCAAATCCTGGCTCTGATGGTGGACTTTCAAACATTCCTAAGAACTGTTTTTGGCATCTCCTATTAATAGTTACCACTTTTTAATGGACTGCTTTTTTTCGGTTGGTTGTCAAATTACCCACCGTTTAGTGTGAACCGACTTTTATGAAATCGGCCCTAAATTACTCAACTATATATAATAAATTTCAGTAACGAAGATTTCTCAAATATTTCGGCCTCTAGGCAGAGCTGGAAAAATATGAACAGAGGATTTAATAACTTAAACTAATCTAAGGTGGTCGAATTTGGACAGCGGGGTATACTAGTATATATTATAAGTCTAACAATATTGTTGGTATATGTCCACCAAATCCAAATTTTTTTATTGAAATATAGACCGAATCTGAAAGGAGTGGTGGCTCTGATGGTGGACTTTCAAACGTTCCTAAGAACTGTTTTTGCCATCTCCTATTAATAATTACCGGTTTTTAATGGACTGCTTTTTTCGGTTGGTTGTCAAATTACCCACCGTTTAGTGTGAACAGACTTTTATGAAAGCGGCCCTAAATTACTCAACTATATATAATAAATTTCAGTAACAAACATTTCTCAAATATTTCGGCCTCTAGGCAGTGCTGGAAAAATATGAACAGAGGATTTAATAACTTAAACTAATTTAAGGTGGTCGAATTTCGACCACGGGATATACTAGTATATATTATAAGACTAACAGTGTTGTTGTTATATGTCCATCAAATCCTGGCTCTGATGGTGGACTTTCAAACATTCCTAAGAACTGTTTTTGCCATCTCCTATTAATAATTACCGGCCTTTAATGGACTAATTTTTTCGGGTGGTTGTCAAATTACCCGCCTTTTAGTGTAAACCGACTTTTATGAAAGCGGCCCTAAATTACTCAACTATATATAATAAATTTCAGTAACAAACATTTCTCAAATATTTCGGCCTCTAGGCAGTGCTGGAAAAATATGAACAGAGGATTTAATAACTTAAACTAATTTAAGGTGGTCGAATTTCGACCACGGGATATACTAGTATATATTATAAGACTAACAGTGTTGTTGTTATATGTCCATCAAATCCTGGCTCTGATGGTGGACTTTCAAACATTCCTAAGAACTGTTTTTGCCATCTCCTATTAATAATTACCGGTCTTTAATGGACTAATTTTTTCGGGTGGTTGTCAAATTACCCGCCTTTTAGTGTAAACCGACTTTTATGAAAGCGGCCCTAAATTACTCAACTATATATAATAAATTTCAGTAACAAACATTTCTCAAATATTTCGGCCTCTAGGCAGTGCTGGAAAAATATGAACAGAGGATTTAATAACTTAAACTAATTTAAGGTGGTCGAATTTCGACCACGGGATATACTAGTATATATTATAAGACTAACAGTGTTGTTGTTATATGTCCATCAAATCCTGGCTCTGATGGTGGACTTTCAAACATTCCTAAGAACTGTTTTTGGCATCTCCTATTAATAGTTACCACTTTTTAATGGACTGCTTTTTTCGGTTGGTTGTCAAATTACCCACCGTTTAGTGTGAACCGACTTTTATGAAATCGGCCCTAAATTACTCAACTATATATAATAAATTTCAGTAACGAAGATTTCTCAAATATTTCGGCCTCTAGGCAGAGCTGGAAAAATATGAACAGAGGATTTAATAACTTAAACTAATCTAAGGTGGTCGAATTTGGACCGCGGGGTATACTAGTATATATTATAAGTCTAACAATATTGTTGGTATATGTCCACCAAATCCAAATTTTTTTATTGAAATATAGACCGAATCTGAAAGGAGTGGTGGCTCTGATGGTGGACTTTCAAACGTTCCTAAGAACTGTTTTTGCCATCTCCTATTAATAATTACCGGTTTTTAATGGACTGCTTTTTTCGGTTGGTTGTCAAATTACCCACCGTTTAGTGTGAACAGACTTTTATGAAAGCGGCCCTAAATTACTCAACTATATATAATAAATTTCAGTAACAAACATTTCTCAAATATTTCGGCCTCTAGGCAGTGCTGGAAAAATATGAACAGAGGATTTAATAACTTAAACTAATTTAAGGTGGTCGAATTTCGACCACGGGATATACTAGTATATATTATAAGACTAACAGTGTTGTTGTTATATGTCCATCAAATCCTGGCTCTGATGGTGGACTTTCAAACATTCCTAAGAACTGTTTTTGCCATCTCCTATTAATAATTACCGGCCTTTAATGGACTAATTTTTTCGGGTGGTTGTCAAATTACCCGCCTTTTAGTGTAAACCGACTTTTATGAAAGCGGCCCTAAATTACTCAACTATATATAATAAATTTCAGTAACAAACATTTCTCAAATATTTCGGCCTCTAGGCAGTGCTGGAAAAATATGAACAGAGGATTTAATAACTTAAACTAATTTAAGGTGGTCGAAATTCGACCACGGGATATACTAGTATATATTATAAGACTAACAGTGTTGTTGTTATATGTCCATCAAATCCTGGCTCTGATGGTGGACTTTCAAACATTCCTAAGAACTGTTTTTGGCATCTCCTATTAATAGTTTCCACTTTTTAATGGACTGCTTTTTTTCGGTTGGTTGTCAAATTACCCACCGTTTAGTGTGAACCGACTTTTATGAAATCGGCCCTAAATTACTCAACTATATATAATAAATTTCAGTAACGAAGATTTCTCAAATATTTCGGCCTCTAGGCAGAGCTGGAAAAATATGAACAGAGGATTTAATAACTTAAACTAATCTAAGGTGGTCGAATTTGGACCGCGGGGTATACTAGTATATATTATAAGTCTAACAATATTGTTGGTATATGTCCACCAAATCCAAATTTTTTTATTGAAATATAGACCGAATCTGAAAGGAGTGGTGGCTCTGATGGTGGACTTTCAAACATTCCTAAGAACTGTTTTTGCCATCTTCTATTAATAATTACCGGTTTTTGATTGACTGCTTTTTTTCGGTTGGTTGTCAAATTACTCACCGTTTAGTGTGAACCGACTTTTATGAAAGCGGTCCTAAATTACTCAACTATATATAATAAATTTCAGTAGCAAACATTTCTCAAATATTTCGGCCTCTAGGCAGAGCTGGAAACATATGAACAGAGGATTTAATAACTTAAACTAATTTAAGGTGGTCGAATTTCGACCACGGGATATACTAATATATATATTATAAGTCTAACAATATTGTTGGTATATGTCCATCAAATCCAAATTTTTTTATTGAAATATGGACCAAATCTGAAAGGAGTGGTGGCTCTGATGGTGGACTTTCAAACATTCCTAAGAACTGTTTTTGCCATCTCCTATTAATAATTACCGGTTTTTAATGGACTGCTTTTTTTCGGTTGGTTGTCAAATTACCCACCGTTTAGTGTGAACCGACTTTTATGAAAGCGGCCCTAAATTACTCAACTATATATAATAAATTTCAGTAACAAACATTTCTCAAATATTTCGGCCAATAGGCAGTGCTGGAAAAAATATGAACAGAGGATTTAATAACTTAAACTAATTTAAGGTGGTCGAATTTCGACAACGGTATATACTAGTATATATTATAAGTCAAACAATGTTGTTGGTATATGTCCATCAAATCCAAATTTTTTTTTTGAAATATTGACCGAATCTGAAAGGAGTGGTGGCTCTGATAGTGGACTTTCAAACATTCCTAAGAACTGTTTTTGCCATCTCCTATTAATAATTACCGGTCTTTAATGGACTAATTTTTTTCGGTTGGTTGTCAAATTACCCGCCTTTTAGTGTAAACCGACTTTTATGAAAGCGGCCCTAAATTACTCAACTATATATAATAAATTTCAGTAACAAACATTTCTCAAATATTTCGATCTCTAGGCAGAGCTGGAAAAATATGAACAGAGGATTTAATAACTTAAACTAATTTAAGGTGGTCGAATTTCGACCACGGGATATACTAGTATATATTATAAGAACAACAGTGTTGTTGTTATATGTCCATCAAATCCAAATTTTTTTTTTGAAATATTGACCGAATCTGAAAGGAGTGGTGGCTCTGCTGGTGGACTTTCAAACGTTCCTAAGAACTGTTTTTGCCATCTCCTATTAATAATTACCGGTTTTTAATGGACTGCTTTTTTCGGTTGGTTGTCAAATTACCCACCGTTTAGTGTGAACCGACTTTTATGAAATCGGCCCTAAATTACTCAACTATATATAATAAATTTCAGTAACGAAGATTTCTCAAATATTTCGGCCTCTAGGCAGAGCTGGAAAAATATGAACAGAGGATTTAATAACTTAAACTAATTTAAGGTGGTCGAATTTCGACCACGGGATATACTAGTATATATTTATTATAAGACTAACAGTGTTGTTGTTATATGTCCATCAAATCCAAATTTTTTTTTTGAAATATTGACCGAATCTGAAAGGAGTGGTGGCTCTGATGGTGGACTTTCAAACAATCCTAAGAACTGTTTTTGCCATCTCCTATTAATAATTACCGGTCTTTAATGGACTAATTTTTTCGGGTGGTTGTCAAATTACCCGCCTTTTAGTGTAAACCGACTTTTATGAAAGCGGCCCTAAATTACTCAACTATATATAATAAATTTCAGCAACAAACATTTCTCAAATATTTCGGCCTCTAGGCAGTGCTGGAAAAATATGAACAGAGGATTTAATAACTTAAACTAATCTAAGGTGGTCGAATTTGGACCGCGGGATATACTAGTATATATTATAAGTCTAACAATATTGTTGGTATATGTCCACCAAATCCAAATTTTTTTATTGAAATATAGACCGAATCTGAAAGGAGTGGTGGCTCTGATGGTGGACTTTCAAACATTCCTAAGAACTGTTTTTGACATCTCCTATTAATAGATACCACTTTTTAATGGACTGATTTTTTTCGGTTGGTTGTCAAATTACCCACCGTTTAGTGTGAACCGACTTTTATGAAAGCGGCCCTAAATTACTCAACTATATATAATAAATTTCAGTAACAAACATTTCTCAAATATTTCGGCCTCTAGGCAGTGCTGGAAAAATATGAACAGAGGATTTAATAACTTAAACTAATTTAAGGTGGTCGAATTTCGACCACGGGATATACTAGTATATATTATGAGACTAACAGTGTTGTTGTTATATGTCCATCAAATCCAAATTTTTTTTTTGAAATATTGACCGAATCTGAAAGGAGTGGTGGCTCTGATGGTGGACTTTCAAACATTCCTAAGAACTGTTTTTAACATCTCCTATTAATAGATACCACTTTTTAATGGACTGATTTTTTTCGGTTGGCTGTCAAATTACCCGCCGTTTAGTGTGAACCGACTTTTATGAAATTGGCCCTAAATTACTCAACTATATATAATAAATTTCAGTAACGAAGATTTCTCAAATATTTCGGCCTCTAGGCAGAGCTGGAAAAATATGAACAGAGGATTTAATAACTTAAACTAATCTAAGGTGGTCGAATTTGGACCGCGGGATATACTAGTATATATTATAAGTCTAACAATATTGTTGGTATATGTCCACCAAATCCAAATTTTTTTATTGAAATATAGACCGAATCTGAAAGGAGTGGTGGCTCTGATGGTGGACTTTCAAACATTCCTAAGAACTGTTTTTGCCATCTTCTATTAATAATTACCGGTTTTTAATGGACTGCTTTTTTTCGGTTGGTTGTCAAATTACCCACCGTTTAGTGTGAACCGACTTTTATGAAAGCGGTCCTAAATTACTCAACTATATATAATAAATTTCAGTAACAAACATTTCTCAAATATTTCGGCCTCTAGGCAGAGCTGGAAAAATATGAACAGAGGATTTAATAACTTAAACTAATTTAAGGTGGTCGAATTTCGACCACGGGATATACTAATATATATATTATAAGTCTAACCATATTGTTGGTATATGTCCATCAAATCCAAATTTTTTTATTGAAATATAGACCAAATCTGAAAGGAGTGGTGGCTCTGATGGTGGACTTTCAAACATTCCTAAGAACTGTTTTTGCCATCTCCTATTAATAATTACCGGTTTTTACTGGACTGCTTTTTTTCGGCTCGTTGTCAAATTACCCGCCGTTTAGTGTGAACCGACTTTTATGAACGCGGCCCTAAATTACTCACCTATATATAATAAATTTCAGTAACAAACATTTCTCAAATATTTCGGCCTCTAGGCAGTGCTGGAAAAAATATGAACAGAGGATTTAATAACTTAAACTAATTTAAAGTGGTCGAATTTCGACCACGGGATATACTAGTATATATTATAAGTCAAACAATGTTGTTGGTATATGTCTATCAAATCCAAATTTTTTTATTGAAATATAGACCGAATCTGAAAGGAGTTGTGGCTCTGATGGAGGACTTTCAAACATTCCTAAGAACTGTTTTTGCCATCTCCTATTAATAATTACCGGTCTTTAATGGACTGATTTTTTTCGGTTGGTTGTCAAATTACCCGCCGTTTAGTGTGAACCGACTTTTATGAAAGCGGCCCTAAATCGCTTAGCTATATATAATAAATTTTAGTAACAAACATTTCTCAAATATTTCGGCCTCTAGGCAGTGCTGGGAAAAATATGAACAGAGGATTTAATAACTTAAACTAATTTAAGGTGGTCGAATTTCGACCACGGGATATACTAGTATATATTATAAGAACAACAGTGTTGTTGTTATATGTCCATCAAATCAAAATTTTTTTTTTGAAATATTGACCGAATCTGAAAGGAGTGGTGGCTCTGCTGGTGGACTTTCAAACGTTCCTAAGAACTGTTTTTGCCATCTCCTATTAATAATTACCGGTTTTTAATGGACTGCTTTTTTCGGTTGGTTGTCAAATTACCCACCGTTTAGTGTGAACCGACTTTTATGAAAGCGGCCCTAAATTACTCAACTATATATAATAATTTCAGTAACAAACATTTCTCAAATATTTCGACCTCTAGGCAGTGCTGGAAAAATATGAACAGAGGATTTAATAACTTAAACTAATTTAAGGTGGTCGAATTTCGACCACGGGATATACTAGTATATATTATAAGACTAACAGTGTTGTTGTTATGTGTCCATCAAATCCAAATTTTTTTTTTGAAATATTGACCGAATCTGAAAGGAGTGGTTTCTCTGATGGTGGACTTTCAAACATTCCTAAGAACTGTTTTTGCCATCTCCTATTAATAGTTACCACTTTTTAATGGACTGATTTTTTTCGGTTGGTTGTCAAATTACCCGCCGGAAAAATATGAACAGAGGATTTAATAACTTAAACTAATTTAAGGTGGTCGAATTTCGACCACGGGATATACTAGTATATATTATAAGACTAACAGTGTTGTTGTTAAATGTCCATCAAATCCAAATTTTTTTTTTGAAATATTGACCGAATCTGAAAGGAGTGGTGGCTCTGATGGTGGACTTTCAAACGTTCCTAAGAACTGTTTTTGCCATCTCCTATTAATAATTACCGGTTTTTAATGGACTGCTTTTTTTTCGGTTGGTTGTCAAATTACCCACCGTTTAGTGTGAACCGACTTTTATGAAAGCGGCCCTAAATTACTCAACTATATATAATAAATTTCAGTAACAAACATTTCTCAAATATTTCGGCCTTTAGGCAGTGCTGGAAAAATATGAACAGAGGATTTAATAACTTAAACTAATTTAAGGTGGTCGAATTTCGACCACGGGATATACTAGTATATATTATAAGACTAACAGTGTTGTTGTTATATGTCCATCAAATCCAAATTTTTTTTTGAAATATTGACCGAATCTGAAAGGAGTGGTGGCTCTGATGGTGGACTTTCAAACATTCCTAAGAACTGTTTTTAACATCTCCTATTAATAGATACCACTTTTTAATGGACTGATTTTTTTCGGTTGGCTGTCAAATTACCCGCCGTTTAGTGTGAACCGACTTTTATGAAATCGGCCCTAAATTACTCAACTATATATAATAAATTTCAGTAACGAAGATTTCACAAATATTTCGGCCTCTAGGCAGAGCTGGAAAAATATGAACAGAGGATTTAATAACTTAAACTAATCTAAGGTGGTCGAATTTGGACCGCGGGATATACTAGTATATATTATAAGTCTAACAATATTGTTGGTATATGTCCACCAAATCCAAATTTTTTTATTGAAATATAGACCGAATCTGAAAGGAGTGGTTTCTCTGATGGTGGACTTTCAAACATTCCTAAGAACTATTTTTGCCATCTCCTATTAATAGTTACCACTTTTTAATGGACTGATTTTTTTCGGTTGGTTGTCAAATTACCCGCCGTTTAGTGTGAACCGACTTTTATGAAATCGGCCCTAAATTACTCAACTATATATAATAAATTTCAGTAACGAAGATTTCTCAAATATTTCGGCCTCTAGGCAGAGCTGGAAAAATATGAACAGAGGATTTAATAACTTAAACTAATCTAAGGTGGTCGAATTTGGACCGCGGGATATACTAGTATATATTATAAGTCTAACAATATTGTTGGTATATGTCCACCAAATCCAAATTTTTTTATTGAAATATAGACCGAATCTGAAAGGAGTGGTGGCTCTGATGGTGGACTTTCAAACATTCCTAAGAACTGTTTTTGCCATCTCCTATTAATAGTTACCACTTTTTAATGGACTGATTTTTTTCGGTTGGTTGTCAAATTACCCGCCGTTTAGTGTGAACCGACTTTTATGAAATCGGCCCTAAATTACTCAACTATATATAATAAATTTCAGTAACGAAGATTTCTCAAATATTTCGGCCTTTAGGCAGAGCTGGAAAAATATGAACAGAGGATTTAATAACTTAAACTAATTTAAGGTGGTCGAATTTCGACCACGGGATATACTAGTATATATTATAAGACTAACAGTGTTGTTGTTATATGTCCATCAAATCCAAATTTTTTTTTTGAAATATTGACCGAATCTGAAAGGAGTGGTGGCTCTGATGGTGGACTTTCAAACATTCCTAAGAACTGTTTTTGCCATCTCCTATTAATAATTACCGGTCTTTAATGGACTAATTTTTTTCGGTTGGTTGTCAAATTACCCGCCTTTTAGTGTAAACCGACTTTTATGAAAGCGGCCCTAAATTACTCAACTATATATAATAAATTTCAGTAACAAACATTTCTCAAATATTTCGATCTCTAGGCAGAGCTGGAAAAATATGAACAGATTTTTTAATAACTTAAACTAATTTAAGGTGGTCGAATTTCGACCACGGGATATACTAGTATATATTATAAGAACAACAGTGTTGTTGTTATATGTCCATCAAATCCAAATTTTTTTTTTGAAATATTGACCGAATCAGAAAGGAGTGGTGGCTCTGATGGTGGACTTTCAAACATTCCTAAGAACTGTTTTTGCCATCTCCTATTAATAGTTACCACTTTTTAATGGACTGATTTTTTTCGGTTGGTTGTCAAATTACCCGCCGTTTAGTGTGAACCGACTTTTATGAAATCGGCCCTAAATTACTCAACTATATATAATAAAAATCAGTAACGAAGATTTCTCAAATATTTCGGCCTCTAGGCAGAGCTGGAAAAATATGAACAGAGGATTTAATAACTTAAACTAATTTAAGGTGGTCGAATTTCGACCACGGGATATACTAGTATATATTATAAGACTAACAGTGTTGTTGTTATATGTCCATCAAATCCAAATTTTTTTTTTGAAATATTGACCGAATCTGAAAGGAGTGGTGGCTCTGATGGTGGACTTTCAAACATTCCTAAGAACTGTTTTTGCCATCTCCTATTAATAATTACCGGTCTTTAATGGACTAATTTTTTTCGGTTGGTTGTCAAATTACCCGCCTTTTAGTGTAAACCGACTTTTATGAAAGCGGCCCTAAATTACTCAACTATATATAATAAATTTCAGTAACAAATATTTCTCAAATATTTCGATCTCTAGGCAGAGCTGGAAAAATATGAACAGAGGATTTAATAACTTAAACTAATTTAAGGTGGTCGAATTTCGACCACGGGATATACTAGTATATATTATAAGAACAACAGTGTTGTTGTTATATGTCCATCAAATCCAAATTTTTTTTTTGAAATATTGACCGAATCTGAAAGGAGTGGTGGCTCTGCTGGTGGACTTTCAAACGTTCCTAAGAACTGTTTTTGCCATCTCCTATTAATAATTACCGGTTTTTAATGGACTGCTTTTTTCGGTTGGTTGTCAAATTACCCACCGTTTAGTGTGAACCGACTTTTATGAAAGCGGCCCTAAATTACTCAACTATATATAATAATTTCAGTAACAAACATTTCTCAAATATTTCGACCTCTAGGCAGTGCTGGAAAAATATGAACAGAGGATTTAATAACTTAAACTAATTTAAGGTGGTCGAATTTCGACCACGGGATATACTAGTATATATTATAAGACTAACAGTGTTGTTGTTATATGTCCATCAAATCCAAATTTTTTTTTTGAAATATTGACCGAATCTGAAAGGAGTGGTGGCTCTGATGGTGGACTTTCAAACATTCCTAAGAACTGTTTTTGCCATCTCCTATTAATAATTACCGGTCTTTAATGGACTAATTTTTTCGGGTGGTTGTCAAATTACCCGCCTTTTAGTGTAAACCGACTTTTATGAAAGCGGCCCTAAATTACTCAACTATATATAATAAATTTCAGTAACAAACATTTCTCAAATATTTCGGCCTCTGGGCAGTGCTGGAAAAATATGAACAGAGGATTTAATAACTTAAACTAATCTAAGGTGGTCGAATTTGGACCGCGGGATATACTAGTATATATTATAAGTCTAACAATATTGTTGGTATATGTCCACCAAATCCAAATTTTTTTTATTGAAATATAGACCGAATCTGAAAGGAGTGGTGGCTCTGATGGTGGACTTTCAAACATTCCTAAGAACTGTTTTTAACATCTCCTATTAATAGATACCACTTTTTAATGGACTGATTTTTTTCGGTTGGTTGTCAAATTACCCACCGTTTAGTGTGAACCGACTTTTATGAAAGCGGCCCTAAATTACTCAACTATATATAATAAATTTCAGTAACAAACATTTCTCAAATATTTCGGCCTCTAGGCAGTGCTGGAAAAATATGAACAGAGGATTTAATAACTTAAACTAATTTAAGGTGGTCGAATTTCGACCACGGGATATACTAGTATATATTATAAGACTAACAGTGTTGTTGTTATATGTCCATCAAATCCAAATTTTTTTTTTGAAATATTGACCGAATCTGAAGTGGTGGCTCTGATGGTGGACTTTCAAACATTCCTAAGAACTGTTTTTAACATCTCCTATTAATAGATACCACTTTTTAATGGACTGATTTTTTTCGGTTGGCTGTCAAATTACCCGCCGTTTAGTGTGAACCGACTTTTATGAAATCGGCCCTAAATTACTCAACTATATATAATAAATTTCAGTAACGAAGATTTCTCAAATATTTCGGCCTCTAGACAGAGCTGGAAAAATATGAACAGAGGATTTAATAACTTAAACTAATCTAAGGTGGTCGAATTTGGACCGCGGGATTTACTAGTATATATTATAAGTCTAACAATATTGTTGGTATATGTCCACCAAATCCAAATTTTTTTATTGAAATATAGACCGAATCTGAAAGGAGTGGTGACTCTGATGGTGGACTTTCAAACATTCCTAAGAACTGTTTTTGCCATCTTCTATTAATAATTACCGGTTTTTAATGTACTGCTTTTTTTCGGTTGGTTGTCAAATTACCCACCGTTTAGTGTGAACCGACTTTTATGAAAGCGGTCCCAAATTACTCAACTATATATAATAAATTTCAGTAACAAACATTTCTCAAATATTTCGGCCTCTAGGCAGAGCTGGAAAAATATGAACAGAGGATTTAATAACTTAAACTAATTTAAGGTGGTCGAATTTCGACCACGGGATATACTAATATATATATTATAAGTCTAACCATATTGTTGGTATATGTCCATCAAATCCAAATTTTTTTATTGAAATATAGACCAAATCTGAAAGGAGTGGTGGCTCTGATGGTGGACTTTCAAACATTCCTAAGAACTGTTTTTGCCATCTCCTATTAATAATTACCGGTTTTTACTGGACTGCTTTTTTTCGGTTGGTTGTCAAATTACCCGCCTTTTAGTGTAAACCGACTTTTATGAAAGCGGCCCTAAATTACTCAACTATATATAATAAATTTCAGTAACAAACATTTCTCAAATATTTCGGCCTCTAGGCAGTGCTGGAAAAATATGAACAGAGGATTTAATAACTTAAACTAATCTAAGGTGGTCGAATTTGGACCGCGGGATATACTAGTATATATTATAAGTCTAACAATATTGTTGGTATATGTCCACCAAATCCAAATTTTTTTATTGAAATATAGACCGAATCTGAAAGGAGTGGTGGCTCTGATGGTGGACTTTCAAACATTCCTAAGAACTGTTTTTGCCATCTTCTATTAATAATTACCGGTTTTTAATGTACTGCTTTTTTTCGGTTGGTTGTCAAATTACCCACCGTTTAGTGTGAACCGACTTTTATGAAAGCGGTCCCAAATTACTCAACTATATATAATAAATTTCAGTAACGAAGATTTCTCAAATATTTCGGCTTCTAGGCAGAGCTGGAAAAATATGAACAGAGGATTTAATAACTTAAACTAATTTAAGGTGGTCGAATTTCGACCACGGGATATACTAATATATATATTATAAGTCTAACCATATTGTTGGTATATGTCCATCAAATCCAAATTTTTTTTTTGAAATATTGACCGAATCTGAAGTGGTGGCTCTGATGGTGGACTTTCAAACATTCCTAAGAACTGTTTTTAACATCTCCTATTAATAGATACCACTTTTTAATGGACTGATTTTTTTCGGTTGGCTGTCAAATTACCCGCCGTTTAGTGTGAACCGACTTTTATGAAATCGGCCCTAAATTACTCAACTATATATAATAAATTTCAGTAACGAAGATTTCTCAAATATTTCGGCTTCTAGGCAGAGCTGGAAAAATATGAACAGAGGATTTAATAACTTAAACTAATCTAAGGTGGTCGAATTTGGACCGCGGGATTTACTAGTATATATTATAAGTCTAACAATATTGTTGGTATATGTCCACCAAATCCAAATTTTTTTATTGAAATATAGACCGAATCTGAAAGGAGTGGTGGCTCTGATGGTGGACTTTCAAACATTCCTAAGAACTGTTTTTGCCATCTTCTATTAATAATTACCGGTTTTTAATGTACTGCTTTTTTTCGGTTGGTTGTCAAATTACCCACCGTTTAGTGTGAACCGACTTTTATGAAAGCGGTCCCAAATTACTCAACTATATATAATAAATTTCAGTAACAAATATTTCGGCCTCTAGGCAGAGCTGGAAAAATATGAACAGAGGATTTAATAACTTAAACTAATTTAAGGTGGTCGAATTTCGACCACGGGATATACTAATATATATATTATAAGTCTAACCATATTGTTGGTATATGTCCATCAAATCCAAATTTTTTTATTGAAATATAGACCAAATCTGAAAGGAGTGGTGGCTCTGATGGTGGACTTTCAAACATTCCTAAGAACTGTTTTTGCCATCTTCTATTAATAATTACCGGTTTTTAATGTACTGCTTTTTTTCGGTTGGTTGTCAAATTACCCACCGTTTAGTGTGAACCGACTTTTATGAAAGCGGTCCCAAATTACTCAACTATATATAATAAATTTCAGTAACAAACATTTCTCAAATATTTCGGCCTCTAGGCAGAGCTGGAAAAATATGAACAGAGGATTTAATAACTTAAACTAATTTAAGGTGGTCGAATTTCGACCACGGGATATACTAATATATATATTATAAGTCTAACCATATTGTTGGTATATGTCCATCAAATCCAAATTTTTTTATTGAAATATAGACCAAATCTGAAAGGAGTGGTGGCTCTGATGGTGGACTTTCAAACATTCCTAAGAACTGTTTTTGCCATCTCCTATTAATAATTACCGGTTTTTACTGGACTGCTTTTTTTCGGTTCGTTGTCAAATTACCCGCCGTTTAGTGTGAACCGACTTTTATGAACGCGGCCCTAAATTACTCACCTATATATAATAAATTTCAGTAACAAACATTTCTCAAATATTTCGGCCTCTAGGCAGTGCTGGAAAAAATATGAACAGAGGATTTAATAACTTAAACTAATTTAAAGTGGTCGAATTTCGACCACGGGATATACTAGTATATATTATAAGTCAAACAATGTTGTTGGTATATGTCTATCAAATCCAAATTTTTTTATTGAAATATAGACCGAATCTGAAAGGAGTTGTGGCTCTGATGGAGGACTTTCAAACATTCCTAAGAACTGTTTTTGCCATCTCCTATTAATAATTACCGGTCTTTAATGGACTGATTTTTTTCGGTTGGTTGTCAAATTACCCGCCGTTTAGTGTGAACCGACTTTTATGAAAGCGGCCCTAAATCACTTAACTATATATAATAAATTTTAGTAACAAACATTTCTCAAATATTTCGGCCTCTAGGCAGTGCTGGGAAAAATATGAACAGAGGATTTAATAACTTAAACTAATTTAAGATGGTCGAATTTCGACCACGGTATATACTAGTATATATTATAAGTCAAACAATGTTGTTGGTATATGTCCATCAAATCCAAATTTTTTTTTTGAAATATTGACCGAATCTGAAAGGAGTGGTGGCTCTGATGGTGGACTTTCAAACATTCCTAAGAACTGTTTTTGCCATCTCCTATTAATAATTACCGGTCCTTAATGGACTAATTTTTTTCGGTTGGTTGTCAAATTACCCGCCTTTTAGTGTAAACCGACTTTTATGAAAGCGGCCCTAAATTACTCAACTATATATAATAAATTTCAGTAACAAACATTTCTCAAATATTTCGATCTCTAGGCAGAGCTGGAAAAATATGAACAGAGGATTTAATAACTTAAACTAATTTAAGGTGGTCGAATTTCGACCACGGGATATACTAGTATATATTATAAGAACAACAGTGTTGTTGTTACATGTCCATCAAATCCAAATTTTTTTTTTGAAATATTGACCGAATCTGAAAGGAGTGGTGGCTCTGCTGGTGGACTTTCAAACGTTCCTAAGAACTGTTTTTGCCATCTCCTATTAATAATTACCGGTTTTTAATGGACTGCTTTTTTCGGTTGGTTGTCAAATTACCCACCGTTTAGTGTGAACCGACTTTTATGAAAGCGGCCCTAAATTACTCAACTATATATAATAATTTCAGTAACAAACATTTCTCAAATATTTCGACCTCTAGGCAGTGCTGGAAAAATATGAACAGAGGATTTAATAACTTAAACTAATTTAAGGTGGTCGAATTTCGACCACGGGATATACTAGTATATATTATAAGACTAACAGTGTTGTTGTTATGTGTCCATCAAATCCAAATTTTTTTTTTGAAATATTGACCGAATCTGAAAGGAGTGGTTTCTCTGATGGTGGACTTTCAAACATTCCTAAGAACTGTTTTTGCCGTCTCCTATTAATAGTTACCACTTTTTAATGGACTGATTTTTTTCGGTTGGTTGTCAAATTACCCGCCGTTTAGTGTGAACCGACTTTTATGAAAGCGGCCCTAAATTACTCAACTATATATAATAAATTTCAGTAACAAACATTTCTCAAATATTTCGGCCTCTAGGCAGTGCTGGAAAAATATGAACAGAGGATTTAATAACTTAAATTAATTTAAGGTGGTCGAATTTCGACCACGGGATATACTAGTATATATTATAAGGCTAACAGTGTTGTTGTTATATGTCCATCAAATTCAAATTTTTTTTTTGAAATATTGACCGAATCTGAAAGGAGTGGTGGCTCTGATGGTGGACTTTCAAACATTCTTAAGAACTGTTTTTAACATCTCCTATTAATAGATACCACTTTTTAATGGACTGCTTTTTTCGGTTGGTTGTCAAATTACCCACCGTTTAGTGTCAACCGACTTTTATGAAAGCGGCCCTAAATTACTCAACTATATATAATAAATTTCAGTAACAAACATTTCTCAAATATTTCGGCCTCTAGGCAGAGCTGGAAAAATATGAACAGAGGATTTAATAACTTAAACTAATTTAAGGTGGTCGAATTTCGACCACGGGATATACTAATATATATATTATAAGTCTAACCATATTGTTGGTATATGCCCATCAAATCCAAATTTTTTTATTGAAATGTAGACCAAATCTGAAAGGAGTGGTGGCTCTGCTGGTGGACTTTCAAACGTTCCTAAGAACTGTTTTTGCCATCTCCTATTAATAATTACCGGTTTTTAATGGACTGCTTTTTTCGGTTGGTTGTCAAATTACCCACCGTTTAGTGTGAACCGACTTTTATGAAAGCGGCCCTAAATTACTCAACTATATATAATAATTTCAGTAACAAACATTTCTCAAATATTTCGACCTCTAGGCAGTGCTGGAAAAATATGAACAGAGGATTTAATAACTTAAACTAATTTAAGGTGGTCGAATTTCGACCACGGGATATACTAATATATATATTATAAGTCTAACCATATTGTTGGTATATGCCCATCAAATCCAAATTTTTTTATTGAAATGTAGACCAAATCTGAAAGGAGTGGTGGCTCTGATGGTGGACTTTCAAACATTCCTAAGAACTGTTTTTGCCATCTCCTATTAATAATTACCGGTTTTTACTGGACTGCTTTTTTTTCGGTTGGTTGTCAAATTACCCACCGTTTAGTGTGAACCGACTTTTATGAAAGCGGCCCTAAATTACTCAACTATATATAATAAATTTCAGTAACAAACATTTCTCAAATATTTCGGCCTCTAGGCAGTGCTGGAAAAATATGAACAGAGGATTTAATAACTTAAACTAATCTAAGGTGGTCGAATTTGGACCGCGGGATATACTAGTATATATTATAAGTCTAACAATATTGTTGGTATATGTCCACCAAATCCAAATTTTTTTATTGAAATATAGACCGAATCTGAAAGGAGTGGTGGCTCTGATGGTGGACTTTCAAACATTCCTAAGAACTGTTTTTGCCATCTCCTATTAATAATTACCGGTCTTTAATGGACTAATTTTTTCGGGTGGTTGTCAAATTACCCGCCTTTTAGTGTAAACCGACTTTTATGAAAGCGGCCCTAAATTACTCAACTATATATAATAAATTTCAGTAACAAACATTTCTCAAATATTTCGGCCTCTAGGCAGTGCTGGAAAAATATGAACAGAGGATTTAATAACTTAAACTAATCTAAGGTGGTCGAATTTGGACCGCGGGATATACTAGTATATATTATAAGTCTAACAATATTGTTGGTATATGTCCACCAAATCCAAATTTTTTTATTGAAATATAGACCGAATCTGAAAGGAGTGGTGGCTCTGATGGTGGACTTTCAAACATTCCTAAGAACTGTTTTTGCCATCTCCTATTAATAATTACCGGTCTTTAATGGACTAGTTTTTTCGGGTGGTTGTCAAATTACCCGCCTTTTAGTGTAAACCGACTTTTATGAAAGCGGCCCTAAATTACTCAACTATATATAATAAATTTCAGTAACAAACATTTCTCAAATATTTCGGCCTCTAGGCAGTGCTGGAAAAATATGAACAGAGGATTTAATAACTTAAACTAATTTAAGGTGGTCGAATTTCGACCACGGGATATACTAGTATATATTATAAGACTAACAGTGTTGTTGTTATATGTCCATCAAATCCAAATTTTTTTTTTGAAATATTGACCGAATCTGAAGTGGTGGCTCTGATGGTGGACTTTCAAACATTCCTAAGAACTGTTTTTAACATCTCCTATTAATAGATACCACTTTTTAATGGAATGATTTTTTTCGGTTGGCTGTCAAATTACCCGCCGTTTAGTGTGAACCGACTTTTATGAAATCGGCCCTAAATTACTCAACTATATATAATAAATTTCAGTAACGAAGATTTCTCAAATATTTCGGCCTCTAGGCAGAGCTGGAAAAATATGAACAGAGGATTTAATAACTTAAACTAATCTAAGGTGGTCGAATTTGGACCGCGGGATTTACTAGTATATATTATAAGTCTAACAATATTGTTGGTATATGTCCACCAAATCCAAATTTTTTTATTGAAATATAGACCGAATCTGAAAGGAGTGGTGGCTCTGATGGTGGACTTTCAAACATTCCTAAGAACTGTTTTTGCCATCTTCTATTAATAATTACCGGTTTTTAATGTACTGCTTTTTTTCGGTTGGTTGTCAAATTACCCACCGTTTAGTGTGAACCGACTTTTATGAAAGCGGTCCCAAATTACTCAACTATATATAATAAATTTCAGTAACAAACATTTCTCAAATATTTCGGCCTCTAGGCAGAGCTGGAAAAATATGAACAGAGGATTTAATAACTTAAACTAATTTAAGGTGGTCGAATTTCGACCACGGGATATACTAATATATATATTATAAGTCTAACCATATTGTTGGTATATGTCCATCAAATCCAAATTTTTTTATTGAAATATAGACCAAATCTGAAAGGAGTGGTGGCTCTGATGGTGGACTTTCAAACATTCCTAAGAACTGTTTTTGCCATCTCCTATTAATAATTACCGGTTTTTACTGGACTGCTTTTTTTCGGTTGGTTGTCAAATTACCCGCCTTTTAGTGTAAACCGACTTTTATGAAAGCGGCCCTAAATTACTCAACTATATATAATAAATTTCAGTAACAAACATTTCTCAAATATTTCGGCCTCTAGGCAGTGCTGGAAAAATATGAACAGAGGATTTAATAACTTAAACTAATCTAAGGTGGTCGAATTTGGACCGCGGGATATACTAGTATATATTATAAGTCTAACAATATTGTTGGTATATGTCCATCAAATCCAAATTTTTTTTTTGAAATATTGACCGAATCTGAAGTGGTGGCTCTGATGGTGGACTTTCAAACATTCCTAAGAACTGTTTTTAACATCTCCTATTAATAGATACCACTTTTTAATGGACTGATTTTTTTCGGTTGGCTGTCAAATTACCCGCCGTTTAGTGTGAACCGACTTTTATGAAATCGGCCCTAAATTACTCAACTATATATAACAAATTTCAGTAACGAAGATTTCTCAAATATTTCGGCCTCTAGGCAGAGCTGGAAAAATATGAACAGAGGATTTAATAACTTAAACTAATCTAAGGTGGTCGAATTTGGACCGCGGGATTTACTAGTATATATTATAAGTCTAACAATATTGTTGGTATATGTCCACCAAATCCAAATTTTTTTATTGAAATATAGACCGAATCTGAAAGGAGTGGTGGCTCTGATGGTGGACTTTCAAACATTCCTAAGAACTGTTTTTGCCATCTTCTATTAATAATTACCGGTTTTTAATGTACTGCTTTTTTTCGGTTGGTTGTCAAATTACCCACCGTTTAGTGTGAACCGACTTTTATGAAAGCGGTCCCAAATTACTCAACTATATATCATAAATTTCAGTAACAAACATTTCTCAAATATTTCGGCCTCTAGGCAGAGCTGGAAAAATATGAACAGAGGATTTAATAACTTAAACTAATTTAAGGTGGTCGAATTTCGACCACGGGATATACTAATATATATATTATAAGTCTAACCATATTGTTGGTATATGTCCATCAAATCCAAACTTTTTTATTGAAATATAGACCAAATCTGAAAGGAGTGGTGGCTCTGATGGTGGACTTTCAAACATTCCTAAGAACTGTTTTTGCCATCTTCTATTAATAATTACCGGTTTTTAATGTACTGCTTTTTTTCGGTTGGTTGTCAAATTACCCACCGTTTAGTGTGAACCGACTTTTATGAAAGCGGTCCCAAATTACTCAACTATATATAATAAATTTCAGTAACAAACATTTCTCAAATATTTCGGCCTCTAGGCAGAGCTGGAAAAATATGAACAGAGGATTTAATAACTTAAACTAATTTAAGGTGGTCGAATTTCGACCACGGGATATACTAATATATATATTATAAGTCTAACCATATTGTTGGTATATGTCCATCAAATCCAAATTTTTTTATTGAAATATAGACCAAATCTGAAAGGAGTGGTGGCTCTGATGGTGGACTTTCAAACATTCCTAAGAACTGTTTTTGCCATCTCCTATTAATAATTACCGGTTTTTACTGGACTGCTTTTTTTCGGTTCGTTGTCAAATTACCCGCCGTTTAGTGTGAACCGACTTTTATGAACGCGGCCCTAAATTACTCACCTATATATAATAAATTTCAGTAACAAACATTTCTCAAATATTTCGGCCTCTAGGCAGTGCTGGAAAAAATATGAACAGAGGATTTAATAACTTAAACTAATTTAAAGTGGTCGAATTTCGACCACGGGATATACTAGTATATATTATAAGTCAAACAATGTTGTTGGTATATGTCTATCAAATCCAAATTTTTTTATTGAAATATAGACCGAATCTGAAAGGAGTTGTGGCTCTGATGGAGGACTTTCAAACATTCCTAAGAACTGTTTTTGCCATCTCCTATTAATAATTACCGGTCTTTAATGGACTGATTTTTTTCGGTTGGTTGTCAAATTACCCGCCGTTTAGTGTGAACCGACTTCTATGAAAGCGGCCCTAAATCACTTAACTATATATAATAAATTTTAGTAACAAACATTTCTCAAATATTTCGACCTCTAGGCAGTGCTGGAAAAATATGAACAGAGGATTTAATAACTTAAACTAATCTAAGGTGGTCGAATTTGGACCGCGGGATATACTAGTATATATTATAAGTCTAACAATATTGTTGGTATATGTCCATCAAATCCAAATTTTTTTTTTGAAATATTGACCGAATCTGAAGTGGTGGCTCTGATGGTGGACTTTCAAACATTCCTAAGAACTGTTTTTAACATCTCCTATTAATAGATACCACTTTTTAATGGACTGATTTTTTTCGGTTGGCTGTCAAATTACCCGCCGTTTAGTGTGAACCGACTTTTATGAAATCGGCCCTAAATTACTCAACTATATATAACAAATTTCAGTAACGAAGATTTCTCAAATATTTCGGCCTCTAGGCAGAGCTGGAAAAATATGAACAGAGGATTTAATAACTTAAACTAATTTAAGATGGTCGAATTTCGACCACGGTATATACTAGTATATATTATAAGTCAAACAATGTTGTTGGTATATGTCCATCAAATCCAAATTTTTTTTTTGAAATATTGACCGAATCTGAAAGGAGTGGTGGCTCTGATGGTGGACTTTCAAACATTCCTAAGAACTGTTTTTGCCATCTCCTATTAATAATTACCGGTCCTTAATGGACTAATTTTTTTCGGTTGGTTGTCAAATTACCCGCCTTTTAGTGTAAACCGACTTTTATGAAAGCGGCCCTAAATTACTCAACTATATATAATAAATTTCAGTAACAAACATTTCTCAAATATTTCGATCTCTAGGCAGAGCTGGAAAAATATGAACAGAGGATTTAATAACTTAAACTAATTTAAGGTGGTCGAATTTCGACCACGGGATATACTAGTATATATTATAAGTCAAACAATGTTGTTGGTATATGTCCATCAAATCCAAATTTTTTTTTTGAAATATTGACCGAATCTGAAAGGAGTGGTGGCTCTGATGGTGGACTTTCAAACATTCCTAAGAACTGTTTTTGCCATCTCCTATTAATAATTACCGGTCCTTAATGGACTAATTTTTTTCGGTTGGTTGTCAAATTACCCGCCTTTTAGTGTAAACCGACTTTTATGAAAGCGGCCCTAAATTACTCAACTATATATAATAAATTTCAGTAACAAACATTTCTCAAATATTTCGATCTCTAGGCAGAGCTGGAAAAATATGAACAGAGGATTTAATAACTTAAACTAATTTAAGGTGGTCGAATTTCGACCACGGGATATACTAGTATATATTATAAGTCAAACAATGTTGTTGGTATATGTCCATCAAATCCAAATTTTTTTTTTGAAATATTGACCGAATCTGAAAGGAGTGGTTTCTCTGATGGTGGACTTTCAAACATTCCTAAGAACTGTTTTTGCCATCTCCTATTAATAGTTACCACTTTTTAATGGACTGATTTTTTTCGGTTGGTTGTCAAATTACCCGCCGTTTAGTGTGAACCGACTTCTATGAAAGCGGCCCTAAATCACTTAACTATATATAATAAATTTTAGTAACAAACATTTCTCAAATATTTCGACCTCTAGGCAGTGCTGGAAAAATATGAACAGAGGATTTAATAACTTAAACTAATTTAAGATGGTCGAATTTCGACCACGGTATATACTAGTATATATTATAAGTCAAACAATGTTGTTGGTATATGTCCATCAAATCCAAATTTTTTTTTTGAAATATTGACCGAATCTGAAAGGAGTGGTGGCTCTGATGGTGGACTTTCAAACATTCCTAAGAACTGTTTTTGCCATCTCCTATTAATAATTACCGGTCCTTAATGGACTAATTTTTTTCGGTTGGTTGTCAAATTACCCGCCTTTTAGTGTAAACCGACTTTTATGAAAGCGGCCCTAAATTACTCAACTATATATAATAAATTTCAGTAACAAACATTTCTCAAATATTTCGATCTCTAGGCAGAGCTGGAAAAATATGAACAGAGGATTTAATAACTTAAACTAATTTAAGGTGGTCGAATTTCGACCACGGGATATACTAGTATATATTATAAGAACAACAGTGTTGTTGTTATATGTCCATCAAATCCAAATTTTTTTTTTGAAATATTGACCGAATCTGAAAGGAGTGGTGGCTCTGCTGGTGGACTTTCAAACGTTCCTAAGAACTGTTTTTGCCATCTCCTATTAATAATTACCGGTTTTTAATGGACTGCTTTTTTCGGTTGGTTGTCAAATTACCCACCGTTTAGTGTGAACCGACTTTTATGAAAGCGGCCCTAAATTACTCAACTATATATAATAATTTCAGTAACAAACATTTCTCAAATATTTCGACCTCTAGGCAGTGCTGGAAAAATATGAACAGAGGATTTAATAACTTAAACTAATTTAAGGTGGTCGAATTTCGACCACGGGATATACTAGTATATATTATAAGACTAACAGTGTTGTTGTTATGTGTCCATCAAATCCAAATTTTTTTTTTGAAATATTGACCGAATCTGAAAGGAGTGGTTTCTCTGATGGTGGACTTTCAAACATTCCTAAGAACTGTTTTTGCCATCTCCTATTAATAGTTACCACTTTTTAATGGACTGATTTTTTTCGGTTGGTTGTCAAATTACCCGCCGTTTAGTGTGAACCGACTTTTATGAAAGCGGCCCTAAATTACTCAACTATATATAATAAATTTCAGTAACAAACATTTCTCAAATATTTCGGCCTCTAGGCAGTGCTGGAAAAATATGAACAGAGGATTTAATAACTTAAACTAATTTAAGGTGGTCGAATTTCGACCACGGGATATACTAGTATATATTATAAGACTAACAGTGTTGTTGTTATATGTCCATCAAATTCAAATTTTTTTTTTGAAATATTGACCGAATCTGAAAGGAGTGGTGGCTCTGATGGTGGACTTTCAAACGTTCCTAAGAACTGTTTTTGCCATCTCCTATTAATAATTACCGGTTTTTAATGGACTGCTTTTTTCGGTTGGTTGTCAAATTACCCACCGTTTAGTGTGAACCGACTTTTATGAAAGCGGCCCTAAATTACTCAACTATATATAATAATTTCAGTAACAAACATTTCTCAAATATTTCGACCTCTAGGCAGTGCTGGAAAAATATGAACAGAGGATTTAATAACTTAAACTAATTTAAGGTGGTCGAATTTCGACCACGGGATATACTAATATATATATTATAAGTCTAACCATATTGTTGGTATATGCCCATCAAATCCAAATTTTTTTATTGAAATGTAGACCAAATCTGAAAGGAGTGGTGGCTCTGATGGTGGACTTTCAAACATTCCTAAGAACTGTTTTTGCCATCTCCTATTAATAATTACCGGTTTTTACTGGACTGCTTTTTTTTCGGTTGGTTGTCAAATTACCCACCGTTTAGTGTGAACCGACTTTTATGAAAGCGGCCCTAAATTACTCAACTATATATAATAAATTTCAGTAACAAACATTTCTCAAATATTTCGGCCTCTAGGCAGTGCTGGAAAAATATGAACAGAGGATCTAATAACTTAAACTAATTTAAGGTGGTCGAATTTCGACCACGGGATATACTAGTATATATTATAAGACTAACAGTGTTGTTGTTATATGTCCATCAAATTCAAATTTTTTTTTTGAAATATTGACCGAATCTGAAAGGAGTGGTGGCTCTGATGGTGGACTTTCAAACATTCCTAAGAACTGTTTTTAACATCTCCTATTAATAGATACCACTTTTTAATGGACTGCTTTTTTTCGGTTGGTTGTCAAATTACCCACCGTTTAGTGTCAACCGACTTTTATGAAAGCGGTCCTAAATTACTCAACTATATATAATAAATTTCAGTAACAAACATTTCTCAAATATTTCGGCCTCTAGGCAGAGCTGGAAAAATATGAACAGAGGATTTAATAACTTAAACTAATTTAAGGTGGTCGAATTTCGACCACGGGATATACTAATATATATATTATAAGTCTAACCATATTGTTGGTATATGCCCATCAAATCCAAATTTTTTTATTGAAATGTAGACCAAATCTGAAAGGAGTGGTGGCTCTGATGGTGGACTTTCAAACATTCCTAAGAACTGTTTTTGCCATCTCCTATTAATAATTACCGGTTTTTACTGGACTGCTTTTTTTCGGTTCGTTGTCAAATTACCCGCCGTTTAGTGTGAACCGACTTTTATGAAAGCGGCCCTAAATTACTCAACTATATATAATAAATTTCAGTAACAAACATTTCTCAAATATTTCGGCCTCTAGGCAGTGCTGGGAAAAATATGAACAGAGGATTTAATAACTTAAACTAATTTAAGATGGTCGAATTTCGACCACGGTATATACTAGTATATATTATAAGTCAAACAATGTTGTTGGTATATGTCCATCAAATCCAAATTTTTTTTTTGAAATATTGACCGAATCTGAAAGGAGTGGTGGCTCTGATGGTGGACTTTCAAACATTCCTAAGAACTGTTTTTGCCATCTCCTATTAATAATTACCGGTCTTTAATGGACTAATTTTTTTCGGTTGGTTGTCAAATTACCCGCCTTTTATGAAAGCGGCCCTAAATTACTCAACTATATATAATAAATTTCAGTAACAAACATTTCTCAAATATTTCGATCTCTAGGCAGAGCTGGAAAAATATGAACAGAGGATTTAATAACTTAAACTAATTTAAGGTGGTCGAATTTCGACCACGGGATATACTAGTATATATTATAAGAACAACAGTGTTGTTGTTATATGTCCATCAAATCCAAATTTTTTTTTTGAAATATTGACCGAATCTGAAAGGAGTGGTGGCTCTGCTGGTGGACTTTCAAACGGTCCTAAGAACTGTTTTTGCCATCTCCTATTAATAATTACCGGTTTTTAATGGACTGCTTTTTTTCGGTTGGTTGTCAAATTACCCACCGTTTAGTGTGAACCGACTTTTATGAAAGCGGCCCTAAATTACTCAACTATATATAATAATTTCAGTAACAAACATTTCTCAAATATTTCGACCTCTAGGCAGTGCTGGAAAAATATGAACAGAGGATTTAATAACTTAAACTAATCTAAGGTGGTCGAATTTGGACCGCGGGATATACTAGTATATATTATAAGTCTAACAATATTGTTGGTATATGTCCACCAAATCCAAATTTTTTTATTGAAATATAGACCGAATCTGAAAGGAGTGGTGGCTCTGATGGTGGACTTTCAAACGTTCCTAAGAACTGTTTTTGCCATCTCCTATTAATAATTACCGGTTTTTAATGGACTGCTTTTTTTCGGTTGGTTGTCAAATTACCCACCGTTTAGTGTGAACCGACTTTTATGAAAGCGGCCCTAAATTACTCAACTATATATAATAAATTTCAGTAACAAACATTTCTCAAATATTTCGGCCTCTAGGCAGTGCTGGAAAAATATGAACAGAGGATTTAATAACTTAAACTAATTTAAGGTGGTCGAATTTCGACCACGGGATAAACTAGTATATATTATAAGACTAACAGTGTTGTTGTTATGTGTCCATCAAATCCAAATTTTTTTTTTGAAATATTGACCGAATCTGAAAGGAGTGGTTTCTCTGATGGTGGACTTTCAAACATTCCTAA
This sequence comes from Merzomyia westermanni, assembly GCA_949987695.1. NCBI lineage: Eukaryota > Metazoa > Arthropoda > Insecta > Diptera > Tephritidae > Merzomyia > Merzomyia westermanni. The sequence goes on from OX465292.1 coordinate 70,380,499, forward strand.
GAACTGTTTTTGCCATCTCCTATTAATAGTTACCACTTTTTAATGGACTGATTTTTTTCGGTTGGTTGTCAAATTACCCGCCGTTTAGTGTGAACCGACTTTTATGAAAGCGGCCCTAAATTACTCAACTATATATAATAAATTTCAGTAACAAACACTTCTCAAATATTTCGGCCTCTAGGCAGTGCTGGAAAAATATGAACAGAGGATTTAATAACTTAAACTAATTTAAGGTGGTCGAATTTCGACCACGGGATATACTAGTATATATTATAAGACTAACAGTGTTGTTTTTATATGTCCATCAAATCCAAATTTTTTTTTTGAAATATTGACCGAATCTGAAAGGAGTGGTGGCTCTGCTGGTGGACTTTCAAACGGTCCTAAGAACTGTTTTTGCCATCTCCTATTAATAATTACCGGTTTTTAATGGACTGCTTTTTTTCGGTTGGTTGTCAAATTACCCACCGTTTAGTGTGAACCGACTTTTATGAAAGCGGCCCTAAATTACTCAACTATATATAATAATTTCAGTAACAAACATTTCTCAAATATTTCGACCTCTAGGCAGTGCTGGAAAAATATGAACAGAGGATTTAATAACTTAAACTAATCTAAGGTGGTCGAATTTGGACCGCGGGATATACTAGTATATATTATAAGTCTAACAATATTGTTGGTATATGTCCACCAAATCCAAATTTTTTTATTGAAATATAGACCGAATCTGAAAGGAGTGGTGGCTCTGATGGTGGACTTTTAAACATTCCTAAGAACTGTTTTTGCCATCTTCTATTAATAATTACCGGTTTTTAATGGACTGCTTTTTTTCGGTTGGTTGTCAAATTACCCGCCGTTTAGTGTGAACTGACTTTTATGAAATCGGCCCTAAATTACTCAACTATATATAATAATTTCAGTAACAAACATTTCTCAAATATTTCGGCCTCTAGGCAGAGCTGGAAAAATATGAACAGAGGATTTAATAACTTAAACTAATCTAAGGTGGTCGAATTTGGACCGCGGGATATACTAGTATATATTATAAGTCTAACAATATTGTTGGTATATGTCCACCAAGTCCAAATTTTTTTATTGAAATATAGACCGAATCTGAAAGGAGTGGTGGCTCTGATGGTGGACTTTTAAACATTCCTAAGAACTGTTTTTGCCATCTTCTATTAATAATTACCGGTTTTTAATGGACTGCTTTTTTTCGGTTGGTTGTCAAATTACCCACCGTTTAGTGTGAACCGACTTTTATGAAAGCGGCCCTAAATTACTCAACTATATATAATAATTTCAGTAACAAACATTTCTCAAATATTTCGGCCTCTAGGCAGAGCTGGAAAAATATGAACAGAGGATTTAATAACTTAAACTAATCTAAGGTGGTCGAATTTGGACCGCGGGATATACTAGTATATATTATAAGACTAACAGTGTTGTTCTTATACGTCCATCAAATCCAAATTTTTTTTTTGAAATATTGACCGAATCTGAAAGGAGTGGTTTCTCTGATGGTGGACTTTCAAACATTCCTAAGAACTGTTTTTGCCATCTCCTATTAATAGTTACCACTTTTTAATGGACTGATTTTTTTCGGTTGGTTGTCAAATTACCCGCCGTTTAGTGTGAACCGACTTTTATGAAATCGGCCCTAAATTACTCAACTATATATAATAAATTTCAGTAACGGAGATTTCTCAAATATTTCGGCCTCTACGCAGAGCTGGAAAAATATGAACAGAGGATTTAATAACTTAAACTAATCTAAGGTGGTCGAATTTGGACCGCGGGATATACTAGTATATATTATAAGTCTAACAATATTGTTGGTATATGTCCACCAAATCCAAATTTTTTTATTGAAATATAGACCGAATCTGAAAGGAGTGGTGGCTCTGATGGTGGACTTTTAAACATTCCTAAGAACTGTTTTTGCCATCTTCTATTAATAATTACCGGTTTTTAATGGACTGCTTTTTTTCGGTTGGTTGTCAAATTACCCACCGTTTAGTGTGAACCGACTTTTATGAAAGCGGCCCTAAATTACTCAACTATATATAATAAATTTCAGTAACAAACATTTCTCAAATATTTCGGCCTCTAGGCAGTGCTGGAAAAATATGAACAGAGGATTTAATAACTTAAACTAATTTAAGGTGGTCGAATTTTGACCACTGGATATACTAGTATATATTATAAGTCAAACAATGTTGTTGGTATATGTCTATCAAATCCAAATTTTTTTATTGAAATATAGAGCGAATCTGAAAGGAGTGGTGGCTCTGATGGTGGACTTTCAAACATTCCTAAGAACTGTTTCTGTCATCTCCAATTAATAATTACCGGTCTTTAATGGACTGATTTTTTTCGGTTGGTTGTCAAATTACCCGCCGTTTAATGTAAACCGACTTTTATGAAAGGGCCCGTAAGTTACTTAACTATATATAATAAATTTCAGTAACAACCATTTTTCAAATATTTCAGCCTCTAGGCAGTGCTGGAAAAAATATGAACAGAGGATTTAATAACTTAAACTAATTTAAGGTGGTCGAATTTGGACCGCGGAATTTTTTTTTGAAATATTGACCGAATCTGAAAGGAGTGGTGGCTCTGATGGTGGACTTTCAAACATTCCTAAGAACTGTTTTTGCCATCTCCTATTAATAATTACCGGTCTTTAATGGACTAATATTTTCGGGTGGTTGTCAAATTACCCGCCTTTTAGTGTAAACCGACTTTTATGAAAGCGGCCCTAAATTACTCAACTATATATAATATATAAGTCTAACAATATTGTTGGTATATGTCCATCAAATCCAAATTTTTTTATTGAAATATAGACCGAATCTGAAAGGAGTGGTGGCTCTGATGGTGGACTTTCAAACACTCCTAAGAAGTGTTTTTGCCATCTCCTATTAATAATTACCGGTCTTTAATGGACCGCTTTTTTTCGGTTGGTTGTCAAATTACCCGCCGTTTATTGTGAACCGACTTTTATGAAAGCGGCCCTAAATTACTCAACTATATATAATAAATGGTCGAATTTCGACCACGGGATATACTAGTATATATTATAAGAACAACAATGTTGTTGTTATATGTCCATCAAATCCAAATTTTTTTTTTGAAATATTGACCGAATCTGAAAGGAGTGGTCGCTCTGATGGTGGACTTTCAAACGTTCCTAAGAACTGTTTTTGCCATCTCCTATTAATAATTACCGTTTTTTAATGGACTGCTTTTTTTCGGTTGGTTGCCAAATTACCCACCGTTTAGTGTGAACCGACTTTTATGAAAGCGCCCCTAAATTACTCAACTATATATAATAAATTTCAGTAACAAACATTTCTCAAACATTTCGGTCTCTAGGCAGTGCAGGAAAAATATGAACAGAGGATTTAATAACTTAAACTAATTTAAGGTGGTCGAACTTGGACCACTGGATATACTAGTATATATTATAAGTCAAACAATGTTGTTGGTATAAGTCTATCAAATCCAAATTTTTTTATTGAAATATAGAGCGAATCTGAAAGGAGTTGTGGCTCTGATGGAGGACTTTCAAACATTCCTAAGAACTGTTTTTGCCATCTCCTATTAATATTTACTGGTCTTTAATGGACTGATTTTTTTCGGTTGGTTGTCAAATTACCCGCCGTTTAGTGTGAACCGACTTTTATGAAAGCGGCCCTAAATCACTTAACTATATATAATAAATTTAAGTAACAACCATTTTTCAAATATTTTAGCCTCTAGGCAGTGCTGGAAAAAATATGAACAGAGGATTTAATAACTTAAACTAATTTAAGGTGGTCGAGCTTCGACCACGGTATATACTAGTATATATTATAAGTCAAACAATGTTGTTGGTATATGTCCATCAAATCCAAATTTTTTTTTTGAAATATTGACCGAATCTGAAAGGAGTGGTGGCTCTGATGGCGGACTTTCAAACATTCCTAAGAACTGTTTTTGCCATCTCCTATTAATAATTACCGGTCTTTAATTGACTAATTTTTTCGGGTGGTTGTCAAATTACCCGCCTTTTAGTGTAAACCGACTTTTATGAAAGCGGCCCTAAATTACTCAACTATATATAATAAATTTCAGTAACAAACATTTCTCAAATATTTCGATCTCTAGGCAGAGCTAAAAAAATATGAACAGAAGATTTAATAACTTAAACTAATTTAAGGTGGTCGAATTTCGACCACGGGATATACTAGTATATATTATAAGAACAACAGTGTTGTTGTTATATGTCCATCAAATCCAAATTTTTTTATTGAAATATAGACCAAATCTGAAAGGAGTGGTGGCTCTGATGGTGGACTTTCAAACATTCCTAAGAACTGTTTTTGCCATCTCATATTAATAATTACCGGTTTTTACTGGACTGCTTTTTTTCGGTTCGTTGTCAAATTACCCGCCGTTTAGTGTGAACCGACTTTTATGAAAGCGGTCCTAAATTACTCAACTATATATAATAAGTTTCAGTAACAAACATTTCTCAAATATTTCGGCCTCTAGGCAGTGCTGGAAAAAATATGAACAGAGGATTTAATAACTTAAACTAATTTAAAGTGGTCGAATTTCGACCACGGGATATACTAGTATATATTATAAGTCAAACAATGTTGTTGGTATATGTCTATCAAATCCAAATTTTTTTATTGAAATATAGACCGAATCTGAAAGGAGTGGTGGCTCTGATGGAGGACTTTCAAACATTCCTAAGAACTGTTTTTGCCATCTCCTATTAATAATTACCGGTCTTTAATGGACTGATTTTTTTCGGTTGGTTGTCAAATTACCCGCCGTTTAGTGTGAACCGACTTTTATGAAAGCGGCCCTAAATCACTTAACTATATATAATAAATTTTAGTAACAAACATTTCTCAAATATTTCGGCCTCTAGGCAGTGCTGGGAAAAATATGAACAGAGGATTTAATAACTTAAGCTAATTTAAGATGGTCGAATTTCGACCACGGTATATACTAGTATATATTATAAGAACAACAGTGTTGTTGTTATATGTCCATCAAATCCAAATTTTTTTTTTGAAATATTGACCGAATCTGAAAGGAGTGGTGGCTCTGCTGGTGGACTTTCAAACGTTCCTAAGAACTGTTTTTGCCATCTCCTATTAATAATTACCGGTTTTTAATGGACTGATTTTTTCGGTTGGTTGTCAAATTACCCACCGTTTAGTGTGAACCGACTTTTATGAAAGCGGCCCTAAATTACTCAACTATATATAATAATTTCAGTAACAAACATTTCTCAAATATTTCGGCCTCTAGGCAGTGCTGGAAAAATATGAACAGAGGATTTAATAACTTAAACTAATTTAAGGTGGTCGAATTTCGACCACGGGATATACTAGTATATATTATAAGACTAACAGTGTTGTTGTTATATGTCCATCAAATCCAAATTTTTTTTTTGAAATATTGACCGAATCTGAAAGGAGTGGTTTCTCTGATGGTGGATTTTCAAACATTCCTAAGAACTGTTTTTGCCATCTCCTATTAATAGTTACCACTTTTTAATGGACTGATTTTTTTCGGTTGGTTGTCAAATTACCCGCCGTTTAGTGTGAACCGACTTTTATGAAATCGGCCCTAAATTACTCAACTATATATAATAAATTTCAGTAACGAAGATTTCTCAAATATTTCGGCCTCTAATCAGAGCTGGAAAAATATGAACAGAGGATTTAATAACTTAAACTAATCTAAGGTGGTCGAATTTGGACCGCGGGATATACTAGTATATATTATAAGTCTAGCAATATTGTTGGTATATGTCCACCAAATCCAAATTTTTTTATTGAAATATAGACCGAATCTGAAAGGAGTGGTGGCTCTGATGGTGGACTTTCAAACATTCCTAAGAACTGTTTTTGCCATCTTCTATTAATAATTACCGGTTTTTAATGGACTGCTTTTTTTCGGTTGGTTGTCAAATTACCCACCGTTTAGTGTGAACCGACTTTTATGAAAGCGGCCCTAAATTACTCAACTATATATAATAAATTTCAGTAACAAACATTTCTCAAATATTTCGGCCTCTAGGCAGTGCTGGAAAAATATGAACAGAGGATTTAATAACTTAAACTAATTTAAGGTGGTCGAATTTCGACCACGGGATATACTAGTATATATTATAAGACTAACAGTGTTGTTGTTATATGTCCATCAAATCCAAATTTTTTTTGAAATATTGACCGAATCTGAAAGGAGTGGTGGCTCTGATGGTGGACTTTCAAACATTCCTAAGAACTGTTTCAGCCATCTCCTATTAATAATTACCGGTCTTTAATGGACTGATTTTTTTCGGTTGGTTGTCAAATTACCCGCCGTTTAATGTAAACCGACTTTTATGAAAGGGCCCGTAAGTTACTTAACTATATATAATAAATTTCAGTAACAACCATTTTTCAAATATTTCAGCCTCTAGGCAGTGCTGGAAAAAAATATGAACAGAGGATTTAATAACTTAAACTAATTTAAGGTGGTCGAATTTGGACCGCGGGATATACTAGTATATATTATAAGTCAAACAATGTTGTTGGTATATGTCTATCAAATCCAAATTTTTTTATTGAAATATTGACCGAATCTGAAAGGAGTGGTGGCTCTGATGGTGGACTTTCAAACATTCGTAAGAACTGTTTTTGCCATCTCCTCTTAATAATTACCGGTCTTTAATGGACTGATTTTTTTCGGTTGGTTGTCAAATTACCCGCCGTTTAATGTAAACCGAATTTTATGAAAGGCCCCGTAAGTTACTTAACTATATATAATAAATATCAGTAACAACCATTTTTGAAATATTTCAGCCTCTAGGCAGTGCTGGAAAAAATATGAACAGAGGATTTAATAACTTAAACTAATTTAAGGTGGTCGAATTTGGACCGCGGGATATACTAGTATATATTATAAGTCAAACAATGTTGTTGGTATATGTCCATCAAATCCAAATTTTTTTATTGAAATATTGACCGAATCTGAAAGGAGTGGTGGCTCTGATGGTGGACTTTCAAACATTCGTAAGAACTGTTTTTGCCATCTCCTATTAATAATTACCACTTTTTAATGGACTGATTTTTCGGTTGGTTTTCAAATTACCCGCCGTTTAGTGTAAACCGACTTTTATGAAAGCGACCCTAAATTACTCAACTATATATAATAAATTTCAGTAACAAACATTCCTTAAATATTTCGGCCTCTAGGCAGTGCTGGAAAAAATATGAACAGCGGATTTAATAACTTAAACTAATTTAAGGTGGTCGAATTTCGACCACGGGATATACTAGGATATATTATAAGACTAACAGTGTTGTTGTTATATGTACATCAAATCCAAATTCTTTTTTCGAAATATTGACCGAATCTGAAAGGAGTGGTGGCTCTGATGGTGGACTTTCAAACATTCCTAAGAACTGTTTTTGCCATCTCCTATTAATAATTACCACTTTTTAATGGACTGCTTTTTTTCGGTTGGTTGTCAAATTACCCGCCGTTTAGTGTGAACCGACTTTTATGAAATCGGCCCTAAATTACTCAACTATATATAATAAATTTCAGTAACGAAGATTTCTCAAATATTTCGGCCTCTAGGCAGAGCTGAAAAAATATGAACAGAGGATTTAATAACTTAAACTAATTTAAGGTGGTCGAATTTCGACCACGGGATATACTAGTATATATTATAAGACTAACAGTGTTGTTGTTATATGTCCATCAAATCCAATTTTTTTTTTTTAAATATTGACCGAATCTGAAAGGAGTGGTGGCTCTGATGGTGGACTTTCAAACATTCCTAAGAACTGTTTTTGCCATCTCCTATTAATAATTACCGGTTTTTAATGGACTGCTTTTTTTCGGTTGACTGTCAAATTACCCGCCGTTTAGTGTGAACCGACTTTTATGAAAGCGGCCCTAAATTACTCAACTATATATAATAAATTTCAGTAACAAACATTTCACAAATATTTCGGACTCTAGGCAGTGCTGGAAAAAATATGAACAGAGGATTTAATAACTTAAACTAATTTAAGGTGGTCGAATTTCGACCACGGGATATACTAGTATATATAAGTCAAACAATGTCAAATCTAAATTTTTTTATTAAAATATAGACCGAATCTGAAAGGAGTTGTGGCTCTGATGGTGGACTTTCAAACATTCCTAAGAAGTGTTTTTGCCATCTCCTATTAATAATTACCGGTCTTTAATGGACCGATTTTTTTTTGGTTGGTTGTCAAATTACCCGCCGTTTAGTGTGAACCGACTTTTATGAAAGCGGCCCTAAATTACTCAACTATATATAATAAATTTCAGTAACAAACATTTCACAAATATTTCGGACTCTAGGCAGTGCTGGAAAAAATATGAACAGAGGATTTAATAACTTAAACTAATTTAAGGTGGTCGAATTTCGACCACGGGATATACTAGTATATATTATAAGTCAAACAATGTTGTTGGTATATGTCTATCAAATCCAAATTTTTTTATTGAAATATTGACCGAATCTGAAATTAGTGGTGGCTCTGATGGTGGACTTTCAAACATTCGTAAGAACTGTTTTTGCCATCTCCTATTAATAATTACCGGTCTTTAATGGACCGATTTTTTTTGGTTGGTTGTCAAATTACCCGCCGTTTAGTGTAAACCGACTTTTATGAAAGGGCCCGTAAGTTACTTAACTATATATAATAAATTTCAGTAACAACCATTTTTCAAATATTTCAGCCTCTAGGCAGTGCTGGAAAAAATATGAACAGAGGATTTAATAACTTAAACTAATTTAAGGTGGTCGAATTTGGACCGCGGGATATACTAGTATATATTATAAGTCAAACAATGTTGTTGGTATACTCGTATGTCTATCAAATCCAAATTTTTTTATTGAAATATTGACCGAATCTGAAAGGAGTGGTGGCTCTGATGGTGGACTTTCAAACATTCGTAAGAACTGTTTTTGCCATCTCCTTAATAATTACCACTTTTTAATGGACTGATTTTTTTCGGTTGGTTGTCAAATTACCCGCCGTTTAGTGTAAACCGACTTTTATGAAATCGGCCCTAAATTACTCAACTATATATAATAAATTTCAGTAACGAAGATTTCTCAAATATTTCGGCCTCTAGGCAGAGCTGAAAAAATATGAACAGAGGATTTAATAACTTAAACTAATTTAAGGTGGTCGAATTTCGACCACAGGATATACTAGTATATATTATAAGACTAACAGTGTTGTTGTTATATGTTCATCAAATCCAATTTTTTTTTTTTAAATATTGACCGAATCTGAAAGGAGTGGTGCCTCTGATGGTGTACTTTCAAACATTCCTAAGAACTGTTTTTGCCATCTCCTATTAATAATTACCGGTTTTTAATGGACTGCTTTTTTTCGGTTGACTGTCAAATTACCCGCCGTTTAGTGTGAACCGACTTTTATTAAAGCGGCCCTAAATTACTCAACTATATATAATAAATTTCAGTAACATACATTTCTCAAATATTTCGGTCTCTAAGCAGTGCTGGAAAAAATATGAACTGAGGACTTAATAACTTAAACTAATCTAAGGTGGTCGAATTTCGACCACGGGATATACTAGTATATATTATAAGACTAACAGTCTTGTTGTTATACGTCCATCAAATCCAAATTTTTTTTTTGAAATATTGACCGAATCTGAAAGGAGTGGTGGCTCTGATGGTGGACTTTCAAACATTCCTAAGAAATGTTTTTGCCATCTCCTATTAATAATTACCGGTCTTTAATGGACTGATTTTTTTCGGTTGGTTGTCAAATTACCCGCCGTTTAATGTAAACCGACTTTTATGAAAGCGGCCCTAAATTACTTAACTATATATAATAAATTTCAGTAACAACCATTTTTCAAATATTTCAGCCTCTAGGCAGTGCTGGAAAAAATATGAACAGAGGATTTAATAACTTAAACTAATTTAAGGTGGTCGAATTTCGACCACGGGATATACTAGTATATATTATAAGTCAAACAATGTCAAATCCAAATTTTTTTATTAAAATATAGACCGAATCTGAAAGGAGTTGTGGCTCCGATGGTGGACTTTCAAACATTCCTAAGAAGTGTTTTTGCCATCTCCTATTAATAATTACCGGTCTTTAATGGACCGATTTTTTTTTGGTTGGTTGTCAAATTACCCGCCGTTTAGTGTGAACCGACTTTTATGAAAGCGGCCCTAAATTACTCAACTATATATAATAAATTTCAGTAACAAACATTTCACAAATATTTCGGACTCTAGGCAGTGCTGGAAAAAATATGAACAGAGGATTTAATAACTTAAACTAATTTAAGGTGGTCGAATTTCGACCACGGGATATACTAGTATATATTATAAGACTAACAGTGTTGTTGTTATATGACCATCAAATCCAAATTTTTTTTTTGAAATATTGACCGAATCTGAAAGGAGTGGTGGCCCTGATTGTGGACTTTCAAACATTCCTAAGAAGTGTTTTTGCCATCTCCTATTAATAATTACCGGTCTTTAATGGACCGATTTTTTTCGGTTGGTTGTCAAATTACCCGCCGTTTAGTGTGAACCGACTTTTTTGAAAGCGGCCCCAAATTACTCAACTATATATAATAAATTTCAGTAACAACCATTTTTCAAATATTTCAGCCTCTAGGCAGTGCTGCAAAAAATATGAACAGAGGATTTAATAACTTAAACTAATTTAAGGTGGTCGAATTTCGACCACGGGATATACTAGTGTATATTATAAGTCGGTTACTTGTCAAATTATCCGCGGTTTAGTGTGAACCGACTTTTATGAAAGCGGCCCTAAATACTCAACTATATAAAATAAATTTCAGTAAGAAAAATTTCTCAAATATTTCTGCCTCTAGGCAGTGCTGGGAAAAATATGAACAGAGGATTTAATAACTTAAACAAATTTAAGGTGGCCGAATTTCGACCACGGGATATACTAGTCATATATATTATTTCTGTAAGGTCGTTTTGTGTTAGTTCCTAATTTTGTGCTTTCATTTGGAACCAATATTAATAAATAAGGTATAGTTTTAAAGGTGGGGGTTAGCTCTACATGCGAAACCATGTTTTAATTAGCGGAGTGCTTTTGTTTAAGAGTATTTTATAAAAATTAACTCTTTAAAATAAACGATTGTAAATGCACAAAAAAATCAATTTGTACTGCAATGGTATTGTGACTGTGGCATTCACATGCCTCGCGACATCTAAATTTGAATACTAAGACTGAACAGTGCTGGAATAATTAAAGGCATTCGAATATCACAGCGCTCAACCCACTGCGAGCGCGCCATCTACACTTTAACATTGCTAAAATAAGTGAATAAGACTGCTGTATATTGGAACGATTTTTCGTCATCCCTTGTCAAATTTGGTTTTGAGACAAACCGGTTTCGGCGTTGTGCCATCATCAGTGTCGATTTGACGAAAAATCGTTCCAATATACATCAATCATTCACCCTGTCGGAAAAACAACAAAACAAAATGAATAAGACTGCGTTCACATTGGGTCATAAACTCGAGGTAAAAGGACATTTTTTGAGTTAATTCATATTGATGTTGTCAATCCGTTCAAGTTTATGGTTTAATGGGAATGAATTATGAGTGGTAGAATTTCAAATAGCTGTTTGCGCATATTTGTATAATTTTTTGTGGTCTCACAAGTGTAGCTGAAAATCTTTTTTTATAATTTGAGAAAAAGGTTTGAAAAATCCTGGACCTGGACTAATAAAAGGTTTCAAACCATTTTCGTTTTTTTTTTTGTCGCAAGGCGCGCACGGGTCCAGCTAGTATATTATAAGTCTAACAATGTTGTTGGTATATGTCCATCAAATCCAAATTTTTTTATTGAAATATAGACCGAATCTGAAAGGAGTTGTGGCTCGGATGGTGGACTTTCAAACATTCCTAAGAACTGTTTTTGCCATCTCCTATTAATAATTACCGGTCTTTAATGGACTGATTATTTTCGGTTGGTTGTCAAAATACCCGCCGTTTAATGTGAACCGACTTTTATGAAAGTGACCCTAAATTACTCAACTATATATAATAAATTTCAGTAACAAACATTTCTCAAATATTTCGGCCTCTAGGCAGTGCTGGAAAAATATGTACAGAGGATTTAATAACTTAAACTAATTTAAGTTGGTCGACGGGATACCTTCTACAGGGTGTTTTTTTTACAGGTTTGTTTTTCGAATAGAGATAAAACTGGCATTTTGTGGTCAAATCTGGCAACTCTAATGTCATTTACGTTCAGTTTGGTTTGCCATTTCATCATGAACAGGTTGACAAAAGAACAACGCTTGCAAATCGTGCAAATTTATTTCGAAAATAATGGTTCAGGGAGAGAAAGAGAGAATTCGTGCTTTATATGATTGCTCACATAACATTTACTCAAACAGATCGGTTCAATCGGTAAAGGGCGCGGCCGGAAGGATACTCATTTTGATGGCCTTTCGGGAAGTCTGCCATTTTGGGTATGGAGACCCATCACTCTGATATGACCGGCCGTTGCATGATGTACTGATGGTGGGTGGAAGGGATTCTACACTTGGCTCAGAGTTGGGCAGAACCGGTGCTCCTACAAATAAAATCCCGGGGGTGAGGGCTGTGAAATTGAAGGCATCTTACGGGATCGCAGAAAGGGCCGTGAGAAGGTGGTCTCCATTCCGATGATTACCTTGGTAAACTTCAAAAAATGTAACGTGTGAGTTCCAGAATTATGTATACCTTTCTTGAACATCAAATGGTATTATAACTTTAGTCCGATGTTTGTAATTATAAGAAGAAGAAAAGACAGCGATGAGCTGAGTGGAAGGATACGTGCACATTGGTCCTGGTACTAATAAAGTAACAGATAACAGTAAATAGTACCGTAATTTTAGCGATCTGGAATTTCTGAGCTAAAATTCTAGTCCCTTATCTCTCACGTCTATAAAAATTCAAATTCAGAGGGTCTGAAAATACTATTGTGTGCAGCTCATTAATTTGATCAGAGTACACAGTGGCGGTGCAAGTGCAAGAGTGAAGTTGGCAAAAATAGTGCCAATTATGGGCATTTATTGATATATTTAGGGATTCAGTTTTGTTATGCGAAAGGCGCAAAAATTATAAAACTTCAACATTTTTTCTATTGCTCAGTATTATAAAATTCTAAGACAACATTAAACACAATTTTTTTTTTAAATAATAAGCGCAGTCTTTTAGAATTTTTGTGAACAAAAAACTAGAAATCCCTTACTCAAAAACTTACCGTTCTGCCTTTACGCAATAATCTCCAAAAAATAAAGATAGATTTAGCTAAGTTTAGATAGTGGATTTCGCAAAAGACTTAGTGGTGGAGTTACGTTCCTGCGAATATTACTTTGCAAAATTGTTCAGAATCCGGGCAAAAGATGCAAACGACATGGATATTGAAATCAAAAAGAACCACTCTAGTCAAAATATGCAACATAGATATTTATTTCAAGATTTCTGGGGGCGTATCGCGTTTCCCGATAACTGAATACTCGTTTCGTAAAATTTCTTATTTGATATCGTTTTATAAATACGTGAACGTACTCAAACAGATGTTATAGTAAAAAAATGTAATTCAATAGAAAAATTGCTTTCGAAAAGAAATTAATTATTTTTGGAACAAAAACAAACTGGGCCTGCAGTGTCCTGTAATAATACTTGTTAAAATTCTTAAGGGAATTGTGTTATGACCCCCCAAGAGCAGCTTTGCTGTCTTAAACCTACCTATCGTGCCAGTGTATATCTTTTTCCTGTTTATCCTCCCTCCTCAGTCATTCACTCGTTAGTTTTGGCTCAACTGGTAGCAGCGGCTCGGGGAAAGTTTGTATTACGGTCGCTGCGTTTCTCGGTACGCTATCCGCCTGATTATTTCCTTCAACCCTCTATGACCATGCTGCGGGCTCCCAGGTGTTTCAGCTGATGACACTATAAAGTGGTCCTCTGATTAAGAAACAACTATGGCTCCTTCTGTCTTGCAAGAAATTTCTTTATGTATGGAAATTGGCATATAGTTCTCATTTCTCTTCGCAACACTTCATCCAGGCACAAATCCTTTAGATAGTCGAGAAGTTTTTTCGGGATAGGAGATCGTATTTGGTCATTCTCTGGCCAGGGTAAGCCAAGATGATTCCTTCATTTCCAGTAGTTGGCATCGCACTCAAAAAAATGGTCTCAGAGATCTGATTCGCCATGCGACAAAACCAACAGAGGGTGCCGTTTTTTTAGGCACGGAAGCTACTTTCTGATGGCTAGCAAGAGTCTTAAGTGGCTGCTGGGGTGCCAACTTCATTTTTTTTCCTATACTTTCCGAGGGTGAGTTCGGTAATTCGTCTCTGCACCATTTTCTGTCATCCCGCCGTGTACAGAATGTATTAGTCCGAGTTCTATCATCGCAGCTTCATCGTTTGCCATACTTGCAATTGAGAAGTGAAGTCGTCTCTCGTGGAACGAAAATAACACTCTATGAGTCACTCATCGTACCCGTCCTGCTATATGTAGCAGAAGCGGGGACACTAACATATGATGAGGTGGCTTTGGGAGTATTCGAGAGAAAGATTCATAGAAAGATTTGTGGACCACTACGCGTTGGCGATGGCGGTTACCGAACAAGATTTAAAGATTTGCTGTATGAGCTTTACGCATAAGCCGACATAGTTCAACGAATTCAAACCCAGCAGTTTCGACGGCTGGGTCACGTTGTGCGAATAAAAGAAGATGTTCCTGCCAAGAAGGTATTCTTATCGTCACCCGCTGGTGGAAGCAGATACTCCAATTGGCGCCAGTTCGCTCAACAAAGAAATTGCTAGCGAGCTATGTTGGGCGGTCAAAATCGCCCAGGCGGTAAGAAGAAGAAGAGAAAATGAAGGGGGTCGACGATCTACAAAACAGAAAGGTGAATTAATGGCCATCAAAATTGTATTTTTACTTTTTACTCACTTTAAACGGCACAAAAAATGTTAATTGATATTTTTTGACATTTTGTCAAAGATTAGGATACGGTTGTAAACTTGTATCACGATAACAGTAATGGCCCTTATATGATCAGTACCGTAAACATTTTTGATATGTGTTTCGGGCGTCGACGGTGCAATAGTAGGGCGCTCGCACGTAATAAGGATAGGAAAAAAAAGGCAACGAGTTAATAAATAAATAAACACCGGAATTCAATGGAAATAATTACAATAGATATGTGGGTTTTATTAAAGTGGAATTGAAATTTAATGTACAAACGCATTATGAAGCAAAACAATATGGAAGGTTATGGAAACCATATAATTACCTGTTCTGGCTGCTGGTGACTCGTGTAAGCTCGAAAATCATTTGAGAGAGACCTTTGTTTAAATTGTGTTCTGTACCGCCGCCGAATGCCTACTTTCATTAGGTTCGGAGAGGTAAGAGCTGTTATCGGTACAAAAATAAATGAAGAATGACAGATTCCTAAGCCTGCACAAATACGAGGGGCGACCGTGACATTTAGGCCCCCTTGGGACACGCAGCCTCTAATCAAATAAAGCCGCCAGCAACCATTCGGATTTACATATAACTTAGAATATAGATATCAGTGAAGTCAAATATTAATCATCACAATAACAGTAGTGAATATTTATCAAAAACGCCATTTCCTGCAGCCTCCTCTTGACATTGGGGATGAGAAAAGAAAGGTTATTATATAAGGTCGTGGTTTTGCCTAGTTCATTGCACGTTATTATTTGGATTTCTCCTCTATGGCATAACGTGTCGAAGATAAATTATTACTATTGTTGATGGGCCCCCGAAATTACTAGGCCGAAGGTTGTGGCCTGTGCTAGCAGCCCATTTATGGTCGACGTTGAAGTGACGCTTAGCATCAGGCTGAGATACACGCCACATCCGAGAGTGAGGGTATACCTGCTAGGCCGCGTATTACCAATACGGTCTAGGCGGAGATCTCTGGCGACCTCACCGTCAATGACCGCAGTTGATGAACACGGGTCGAGCAGGGCACGTGCAATGTGTAGTTCCCCGCCGGATTGATGGCCACGCTGGCCGTTGGTGCGATGGCGACAAACGATCGCATTACATGAGCTGCGGCAGGCAGGTTGGCTACTCGGCCAGTCCGAAACGTGGCTGGTGTGTCCTTGGGCGGACGATTGTGGTGTCGTGAACAGGTTTGCGGGCTTGGTAAGGTGCCGTCCGAACCGCTAGCGCTGTTCGTCGTGACGAGCGGAAAGGACGCGTTTCCGCGGTGGACACCAGTGGGATTGTGAGATGGTAGGAAAGAACGTGTTTCCACGTCACTCTCAACTAGTTTGGGTGTTTTTACTGCACGTCGAGTTGTGTCTGGCTCGAGCATATTCCGTTGTTCGTGCCGTAGTAGCGGTCGAAAGAGACGTGCTTCCGAACCGCCGAGATGGGAAGTGGTTGTTGCTACTGCCCTCAACGCTTCCTCTTTCTCTGCTACTTGCTCTGCCCATAACTTAGGCTTTTCCGTGATGGCTATGGACAACGGGCCATCAGATGCCTCTCCTTCGTCTTCCCTGTTGGTTGGACTTTGCTGGTCGTGGGTAGAGGGTTGAGGAGCTATGTCGTTAATATGGAGGGACGTGTGGTGTGGCAGTAGCAGTGGTCCTTGCATATTTCCGGCCGGTGGAAAGGGGACAAGCAAATTGGGCAGTACTTGTGTATAAGCACGACTCGTAGTCTTTCCACTACCTCGGTACTTCTGGCAAAACCGTATGACATGGTTGTTACATAACCGACACAGGATGGTAAAGATTTGGCTCCTTCGTTTTTGGCGAGTGTGGCGGTAAAACGAGCCATTCTAAGAAATAAACCCGTTATTAGGGTATTGGTTTTTGGACAGTTGGGTGGCTTGTATACATAATTGACGGATATTTTCCGTATTTCGGTTTGGCATATTCAAATTTTCACAAATTTTTTTTTTTTTGAAGGGGGGTTTCTTTCAGGTATGCCTTTGAAAAACCTCATTAGGGTTAATGTTTTGATTTTGTGTGAAGCATCATCGCTCGACTCTAGGAAGTGCTGATTACATACCAGTCGCGATTGTGGGGGGCAATTCGGGTTGTCACGAAGAAATATTTGATGTGGCTACGCTCATTCATTCTGCTCCAAAATGTCATGAGTTAAGTGGTAAAATTTGTATGTTGTTGGAATTTTTGGTATATGGTTTGACTTATTTTATTTTCAGGTGCCGAATGGGTGCAAGGGACTAGTGGAGACTCCTGGAGGTAAGTAACGATGGACGCTGGCCGAAATTCTGTATCGTTTTGGTCGGAGTCATAAAACCATCATTCGCTGTGGTGGCCGGCACATAGTTACACATTAAAATTAAGACTTAAATCAAGTACTAACCATTTTCTTTCCTTTGCAGGGTTCTTCCATGGGTCCGATATACACCCCACCATAACTCGCACCATAACAATGCGCCGGGGGTATTTTAAACGGAATTACTTTCGTATTCCTCGTGATGTCTACGAAAGTACCACTGCACGTTAAGCCTACGCGCTTCTTATACTTTTCTACATGACTTAGAAAATGATTAATTGCGTCTCTCGGCACCTTAGACATTAAACGACAAAGTTTGTAATTCAGGAACCCAGCTATAGTTTTCATTTCAAGGCAATTGGCACCAGTTATACCTGTCTCATCTAGTGTGGCATAGGCCTGTGTATAGTGCTTCAAAGCTGTGCTAAAATCTTGTCTTATATCTGCAACAAAACCTAACTTGAATTGATGACGTATTTTGAGTGTAGTATGCGGTGCAGTTAATAGAAGACGATGTGCGCGTATACGATTGGACATGAGTGCATAATAGGACTGAGCCATATCTAGAAACGCATTAAATGCTCCGTATGCGACAGGATGAACAACATTTTACTATTAATCCCACATGCAGTAGTTAAACTGGCAGCTTGCTCAGATGCTAACAAATCTTCACCTGGTGCAGAGAAGATGACTTTTGGAGCAACACAAAGCACACACTGGTATTGCTCTCCTGTAATGCACTTTTAACACCTTGTATTATGGACGCACATGGCATTTGCTTTTCTGACCAGTATGGATCATTCCATTCCATATCTTGAAATAAAACTACTACTGCTGGAAGTAAATGCAAGTGTTTGAGCATCCAATTTCGCTTAAGTATGCCTTTGGGATGATACCATTCGTATGACGCACGCTTAGTTTTGGCAACTGGAAATGCATGAGCAGGTGGAAAAAGTTTTAATTGTACTTAAGCTCTATCCGCTTTTCTATTGGACCTAAAAGCGTCCCATATAGCTTTGTGCACAACATTGTGCGTTGTATCCAAGCCACAAAAACCAATAAGTGGCTATAGCGCAACCAATGATCTTGAAACACTTATAAACGACGAATCGCGACGTATTGAACGTCTACATCCTGTTGATGCCAAAATGTTGTGTAGTCTTGGGAAACAGAGATTCGTCATTTGGAGGAACCTTTACAGGATATGCACCAGGATTGTGTCGGGCTTAATGAAGGTATTTATGCCCATGGTGCTGAGCTGCAAAGTAAAGTAAATACGAGTATGTTACATCAATGTTGGACGAATCTTCGTACACATTTCAAAACAAATTTAGTTCAAAAGTTCAGTGGACTACAATATCCCCGTAGTCGATAAACGTCATTTCTTCGTGATGGGACTGACACAAATGGGGACAATGAATGATATGGCCTATTGCAATTTTATTCCCGGTAAGATGCAAGCCAGTATTTTACAACATTCTCATTTCTATTTCATTTTTATTGTAAATCCCTAAAAGTCGAAGCTCATCGCTGATTATGTTGGGCAGTGACCTAATTTAACCACACCGGAGCGTAGCTATCACTATTTTACAAATCGACCGGGTGAGTTAGCCATCTTATAAATAATATGTTATATTTAAAGATTATGGGGTTTATTTAGAGATTTGGGTCATACGCGGCATTTTACGTCTGATGCTCTTCTTGTGGGACGTTCAGTTGATGAGTCCATTTTGTTATTTTGATCTCTGATAGAGGTTTTGGCCCACCTTTGGACTAGTATCATACTCGGGTTTTACGACCAGTATGATACTAGTTTATTTTCCCTCTATACAAACTAGCATTTCATGACCAGTAGATGATTGTTGTGTTCAGGTAGACGAAACCCGGCGCCGATACGATTGTTCCAAGTCCGAAAGACTTATAGTTAGGAGCCCTCTATGAGTCTTATACTAAGAGTGTTCATATAGCGGAACAGCTTTGGAACAAATCTTCATATTTTTTTTTTGAAAAAGTTAGGCTTCGTTTTTATATATTTACATATTGGTAGCTAAATTCATTTGAGGTATGTTTAAGGGATAGCCTTATGGGCGTTCCCTATATATGTCGAAGCAACCCATGGCGTGTCAGTATTCACGTGTCCCAGTTTCGAAGCCAAAAGGGCATAATTTAAGAGCCGAAATTTTCAGTTTTTTTTTGAATTTTGTAAGACTTTTAAGTGACTAACCGTTGAAAAAATAATGCGGAAACTGAGTATAAACGATCCCATTGAGGACTCCTTTCTGACTCCTGAGCATGTCTAGGGGGAATATTTTGATTCCGATATCTCTTATGTAAATGTGTAGGCAATTAAATATTATTTTGTTGCATATTGTCTTCTGTGGAAAATCGGTGCGCCCGTCTGTGGTAGGTTTTCTGTTGGCCTCGTTGCGTTTTAACGTGTGCTTTTGACTATTGTGTGGGATGTCGGGCTAATTTTGTAAAGTCACTTCGACTAAACTATGACCTCCCTAATTCGCAAAGTAATTAGAAGTGGAATTAGGCAGATTTAGAACTGGAATAGTACTAGTTTTCGCCATCCTCGTTACCGGATGGCAGTAAGACCAGTTTCGTGATTGGTCTGGTAGTCTGGCCACTCGCGGTATCAAACACTATGACTCGCACTCAGTTATCTGGACCACGATGTAGTTGGGCGATTCGTCCTAGTCTTCGTTCGTTGGGAGGCAGGTTGCCCTCCTTTAGGACCACTAGGTCCCCCTGTTTCAAGTTTGATTGTGGATGTTTCCACTTTATACGTTTCTGCAATTCGGTGAGATATTCCGTTTTCCAGCGTTTGCAAAACGTTTGATGCAGGGCCTTTACCTTTTCCCATCGGTTGACGAGTGTGGCGTGATTCTCACTAACGTCGACCTCTGGTGGGGCTAATAGATGTCCACCAACGAGGAAGTGTCCGGGAGTCAGAGGCTCCAAATGGGACGGCTCGTTGGACTGAGTGGTTAAATTTATGATGCGATCTTTTCAAAGTGGGTTTTGAAACTTTTTACCCCTGCTTCCCACAGTCCGCTTATATGAGGAGCGCCTGCTGGTATGAAGTGGCAGGTCAGGATCTGATGGTAGTATTTCGACAGGGTTTCGTTGCGAGCGTCTTTTAAAAAGGCTTTGAACTCTGAGCGGAGGGCTCGAGCGGCTCCGCCAAAGTTTGTTCCATTGTCGGAGTAGATGGGTTTTGAACATCTCGTCTATCCACAAATCTATCGAACGCTGAAAGAAACTAGGCAGTACTAAGATCACTAGTCGCCTCCAAGAGAATAGTCTTGGTCGTGAAGCAGACAAAGAGGCAAACGTAGCCCTTTGAAAGACGACATCTCCTCCCGCTGTAGGATTTGATGTTGAATGGCCCGGCGAAATCTACACCGGTGTTTGTAAACGCGCCGGAGAAGGTGGTGCGTTCTTGAGAATGATCGCCCATCAGTTGGGTCGTCGCTCGTGCATATCTTGCAGTTATAGATGGTTGACCGGATCATATTTTTCACCTTTGTAATCCAATATTGCGTGCGTAGGAGCGGCAGCATTAGTTGGTTTTCGCCGTGCAGGGAGATCTTGTTGACAAACTGGACGAGCAGACGAGTGAAAAAGCAGGCGTAAGGGAGAATAATTGGATGGGACGAATAATGCTTCTGTTGATAGATCTCAATAAGACGTAGAGTCGATGCCTTAGTTTCGTCGTGCGAAATGAGGTGTGACTCCGCTTTGAAAGAAGATTTTGTTTTCGATTTATTTCTTTAAGCGAACCTTATAACATATGATATGACTCTCAAAGCCATTGAATAGTCGGAAACCCTTTCGAAAATGTCCTCTTTATGGTTTATTTGCGTAGTTGTGTGAATTTGCACCCTCTTTTCTCCGATGTTCGCACCATAATCCTTCTCTTTAGTTGGCCATTTTGTCTGGTCTTCTTTTCCACAATTTTTGTTAACCTGTGACCCACGAGTGTTGACCAAGAGCATGGTGCTTTTCTGATCCAAGCTAGAACGATCGTTGAATCTGTTCATAGATGAGTATTGAAATTTCCTAAGTTTAGGTGGTATTGTTGCGGCCAGTAAGACTGCCCGCCAGTAAGACTGCCCCGCATAACTCTAATCGGCTTACTGAAATCATTTTTACGGGAGCTACCCTTGTTTTCGCCATTAATAGATTGACGTAGATCTGATCCCTTACCTTTGCTCGTAAAAGGATTGTGGCTGCGTAGGCTTCCACCTCGTTGGATGGCGTGAAATGCACCCATCGCGGTATTTGAATGTTATTGATTTCGTAATAATCCTGCAATTAATAAATCTAGGAAACAAGCCACCCAATGTAGTGGTAATAAATAAAGCCGTAATCAATTTGATTACCACAAGCCACCACACGCAATGATAGCTTTGTAAATCCGCAACTATTCGTCTTGTCATGGCTCTATAAAAAACATCAACCAAGTGAGATTTAAGGTGGTGTATATGAGATCGAAGGATTTCCACTAGATGTGGCAAATGAAAAGATATACAGTGTAGTGATGTGTATAAAAAATAAAATGACTGCCTGCCTTGAGCTGTGTCGGATAAGTCTTACCACTGGATGGGAACTTAACCGATATTCAAAAGGCGAGTGTGCTCCCGAGAACACAAACTTCTCATTTGCTTCGTTTTAAAAAGATACAATCACAGAATTCACACTATACGTTTTGCACGTATGTTAACAAAAAGTGGTGCAAGAACTAAACTATCCACGTACCTTACAATCGTTGTGTAGTTGACGAGTGTAATATGCAGTATTCGTTGACAAATGAGTGCTTCGTGTAGAGATGGACTGTATATTGTGATTCTAGTTGGAATGATGTTTAAAAATGGATTGTAAGTGCTGATTTGAGTGTATGTGATGGTGTGACAGTATGTAGTAAAGAAAAAGGCAACGAGTTAATAAATAAATAAACACTGGAATTCAATGGAAATAATTATAATAGATATGTGGGTTTTAAAGTGGAATTGAAATTAAATGTACAAACGGATTATAAAGCAAAACTATATGGAAGGTTATGGAAACGGTATTACCAGTTCTGGCTGCTGGTGACTCGTGTAAGCTGGAAAATCAAGTGAAAGAGCCCTTTCTTTAAATTCAGTTCTTTATGGCCGCCGAATGCCTACTTTCGTTAGGTTCGGAGAGGTAAGAGCAGTTATCGGTGCAAAGATAAATGTAGAATGACAGATACGTAAGTCTGCACAAATACGAGGGGCGACCGTGATATTTAGGCCGGTGGCCGAAACAATACGATTGCCGATTCGATCACGGAATACTAAATTCTAGTTTTTTCTTGCGATAAGTGACTTATAGACTTCTCTATTGCCTACACAGTGCGAAGTAGCACTTTTTTGTATGAGTGATTCTTCGTTTGATTTCTAGGCTGACATTATCGTTGGTGTTAGTGATGCTTCCCTGGCTTAACGATGATGGCGGTACATAAAGATGTACCCATTACAAAAATTTGTGAAGTGGGTACCTTTTTTTACTTTCTTTCTCAAATTTGCTTGTATAGTTCACAATACCAACATAAAAATAAGATTGAGCAGGTTTTTCTAAATTCGATTTATTTTCAAAGTTATAGCTATAAACCTATTTTCGAAGCTACATAGTTTTTGACAATTTTCTCGCGATTCGTCAAACCGATTTAGAAATATATATCTATACTACTTATAAAATAAAGTCGCTAAAAAGCTATGTACGGAATTGGCTTTGCACAGAATGCTCCGATTTGAAAGTGGTTTTTTGCATTTTAAAGCTTAGCTGTGTGAGATGGACGTTTTTTTATATAATGTGAAGGAATATATAAAGGGGGCGTGGCAATCGGAGAAAATGTGGTAAAAAAACATAAATTTTGGTTTACACAGACATACATCATAACCTAATCAACCGATTAGAATGAATCTTCCTTGAAGTTATACTTTGAAATATTTACTTTCGTTCTGCATCAAAAAAAATAGTTGGTTTCTTTCTAATTTAACCAAAATTGTGTGTTTGTACGCTGCGAACCGAATAAGTCAGCGTGCTTTAAGCGACAGCTGTGGTGTGTCATTGTGTATGTAATGTTAATTATAAAGTTGTTTTAAACATTATCAATTTGTGTGAAACAAGGTGCGGGTTGCTAGTACTAGTATATATTATAAGTCTAACAATGTTGTTGGTATATGTCCATCAAATCCAATTTTTTTTTTTTAAATATTGACCGAATCTGAAAGGAGTGGTGGCTCTGATGGTGGACTTTCAAATATTCCTAAGAACTGTTTTTGCCATCTCCTATTAATAATTACCGGTTTTTAATGGACTGATTTTTTCGGTTGGTTGTCAAATTACCCGCCGTTTAGTGTGAACCGACTTTTATGAAAGTGGCCCTAAATTACTCAACTATATGTAATAAATTTCAGTAACAAACATTTCTCAAATATTTCGGCCTCTAGGCAGTGCTGGAAAAAATATGAACATAGGATTTAATAACTTAAACTAATTTAAAGTGGTCGAATTTCGACCACGGGATATACTAGTATATATTATAGGTCTAACAATGTTGTTGGTATATGTCCATTAAATCCAAATTTTTTTTATTAAAATATTGACCGAATCTGAAAGGAGTGGTGGCTATGATGGTGGACTTCCAAACATTGCTAAGGACTGTTTCTGTTATCTCCTATTAATAATTACCGGTCTTTAAAGGACTGAGTTTTTTCGGTTAGTTGCCAAATTACCCGCCGTTAGTGTGAACAATATGCTAGTATATATTATAGGTCTAACAATGTTGTTGGTATACGAGTATGTCCATTAAATCCAAATTTTTTTTTTGAAATATTGACCGAATCTGAAAGGAGTGGTGGCTGTGATCGTGGACTTCCAAACATTGCTAAGGACTGTTTCTGTTATCTATTATTAACAATTACCGGTCTTTAAAGGACTGAGTTTTTTCGGTTTGTGGTCAAATTACCCGCCGTTTAGTGTGAACCGGCTTTTATGAAAGTGGCCCTAAATTACTCAACTATATATAATAACTTTCGGTAACAAAAATTTCTCAAATATTTCGGCCTCTAGTCAGTGCTGGAAAAAATATGAACAGAGGATTTAATAATTTAAACTAATTTAAGGTGGTCGAATTTCGAGCACGGGATATACTAGTATATATTATAAGCGTAACAATGTTGTTGGTATATGTCCATCAAATCCAAATTTTTTTGTTGAAATATTGAGCGAATCCGAAGGGAGTGGTGGCTCTGATGGTGGACTTTTAAACATTCCTAAGAACTATTCCTGCCATCTCCTATTAATAACTACCCGTCTTTGATATATTGATTTTTTTCGGTTTGTGGTCAAATTACCCGCCGTTTAGTGTGAACCGACTTTTATGAAAGCGGCCCAAAATTACTCAACTATATATAATAAATTTCAGTAACAAAAATTTCTCAAATATTTCGGCCTCTAGTCAGTGCTTGAAAAATATGAACAGAGGATTTAATAATTTAAACTAATTTAAGGTGGTCGAATTTCGACCACGGGATATACTAGTATATATTATAAGTGTAACAATGTTGTTGGTATATGTCCATCAAATCCAAATTTTTTTGTTGAAATATTGAGCGAATCCAAGTGGTGGCTCTGATGGTGGACTTTTAAACATTCCTAAGAACTATTCCTGCCATCTCCTATTAATAATTACCCGTCTTTGATGGACTGATTTTTTTCGGTTTGTGGTCAAATTACCCGCCGCTTAGTGTGAACCGGCTTTTATGAAAGCGGCCCTAAATTACTCAACTATATATAATAAATTTCAGTGACAAAAATTTCTGAAATATTTCGGCCTCTAGTCAGTGCTGGAAAAAATATGAACAGAGGATTTAATAATTTAAACTAATTTAAGGTGGTCGAATTTCGACCATGGGATATACTAGTATATATTATAGGTCTAACAATGATGTTGGTATATGTCCATTAAATCCAAATTTTTTTGTTGAAATATTTACCGAATCTGAAAGGAGTGGTGGCTCTGATGGTGGGCTTTTCAAACATTCCTAAGGACTATTTTTGGCATCTCCTATTAATAATTACCGGTCTTTAATGGACTGATTTTTTTCGGTTGGTTGTCAAATTACCCGCCGTTTAGTATGAACCGACTTTTATGAAAGCGGCCCAAAATTACCCAACTATATATAATAAATTTCAGTAACAAAAATTTCTCAAATATTTCGGCCTCCAGGCAGTGATGGAAAAATATGAACAGAGGATTTAATAACTTAAACTAATTCAAGGCTGTCGAATTTCGACCACGGGATATACTAGAATATATTATAAATCTAACAATGTTGTGGGTATATGTCCATCAAATCCAAATTTTTTTATTGAAACATTGACCGAATCTGAAAGGAGTGGTGGCTCTGATGGTGGACTTCCAAACATTGCTAAGGACTGTTTTTGTTATCTCCTATTAATAATTACCGGTCTGTAATGGACTGATTTTTTCGGTTAGCTGTCAAATTACCCGCCGTTTAGTGTAACCCGACTTTTATGAAAGTGGCCCTAAATTACTCAACTATATATAATAAATTTCAGTAACAAACATTTTTCAGATATTTCAGCCTCTAGGCGGTGCTGGCAAAAATATGAACAGAGGATTTAATAACTTAAACTAATTTAAGGTGGTCGAATTTCGACCACGGGATATATAAGTATATATTATAAGTGTAACAATGTTGTTGGTATATGTCCATCAAATCCAAATTTTTTGTTGAAATAGTGACCGAATCTGAAGGGAGTGGTGGCTCTGATGGTGGACTTTCAAACATTCCTAAGAACTATTCCTGCCATCTCCTATTAATAATTACCGGTCTTTGATGGACTGATTTTTTTCGGTTTGTGGCCCTAAATTACTTAACTATATATAATAAATTTCAGTAACAAAAATTTCTCAAATATTTCGGCCTCTAGGCAGTGATGGAAAAACTATGAACAGAGGATTTAATAACTTAAACTAATTCAAGGCTGTCGAATTTCGACCACGGGATATACTCGAATATATTATAAGTCTAACAATGTTGTGGGTATAGGTCCATCAAATCCAAATTTTTTTATTGAACCATTGACCGAATCTGAAAGGAGTGGTGGCTCTGATGGTGGACTTCCAAACATTGCTAAGGACTGTTTTTGTTATCTCCTATTAATAATTACCGGTCTGTAATGGACTGATTTTTTCGGTTAGCTGTCAAATTACCCGCCGTTTAGTGTAGCCCGACTTTTATGAAAGTGGCCCTAAATTACTCAACTATATATAATAAATTTCAGTAACAAACATTTTTCAAATATTTCGGCCTCTAGGCAGTGCTGGAAAAAATACGAACAGATGATTTAATAACTTAAACTAATTTGAGGTGGTCGAATTTCGACCACGGCATATACTAGTATATATTATAGGTCTAACAATGTTGTTGGTATATGTATATTAAATCCAAATTTTTTAATTAAAATATTGACCGAATCTGAAAGGAGTGGTGGCTCTAATGGTGGACTTCCAAACATTGCTAAGGACTATTTCTGTTATCTCCTATTAATAATTACCGGTGTTTAATGGACTGAGTTTTTTCGGTTAGTTGCCAAATTACCCGCCGTTTAGTGTGAACCGACTTTTAGGAAAGCGGCCCTAAATTACTCAACTATATATAATAAATTTCAGTAACAAACATTTCTCAAATATTTCGGCCTCTAGGCAGTGCTGGAAAGAATATGATGAGAGGATTTAATAACTTAAACTAATTTAAGGTGGTCGACCACAGGATATACTAGTATATATTAAAAGTCTAACAATGTTGTTGGTATATGTCCATCAAATCCAAATTTTTTTATTGAAATATTGACCGAATCTCAAAGGAGTGGTGGCTCTGATGGTGGACTTTCAAATATTCCTAAGAACCGTTTTTACCATTCGTATTAATAATTACCGGTCTTTAATGGACTGATTTTTTTCGGTTAGTGGTGAAATTACTCGCAGTTTATTATGAACCGACTTTTATGAAAGAGGCCCTAAATTACTCAACTATATATAATAAATTTCAGTAACAAACATTTCTCAAATATTTCGGCCTCTAGGCAGTGCTGGAAAAAATATGAACAGACGATTTAATAACTTAAACTAATTTAAGGTGGTCGAATTTCGACCACGGGATATACTAGTATATATTATAGGTCTAACAATGTTGTTGGTATATGTATATTAAATCCAAATTTTTTAATTAAAATATTGACCGAATCTGAAAGGAGTGGTGGCTCTAATGGTGGACTTCCAAACATTGCTAAGGACTATTTCTGTTATCTCCTATTAATAATTACCGGTGTTTAATGGACTGAGTTTTTTCGGTTAGTTGCCAAATTACCCGCCGTTTAGTGTGAACCGACTTTTAGGAAAGCGGCCCTAAATTACTCAACTATATATAATAAATTTCAGTAACAAACATTTCTCAAATATTTCGGCCTCTAGGCAGTGCTGGAAAGAATATGATGAGAGGATTTAATAACTTAAACTAATTTAAGGTGGTCGACCACAGGATATACTAGTATATATTAAAAGTCTAACAATGTTGTTGGTATATGTCTATCAAATCCAAATTTTTTTATTGAAATATTGACCGAATCTGAAGGGAGTGGTGGCTCTGATGGTGGACTTTCAAACATTCCTAAGAACTATTCCTGCCATCTCCAATTAATAATTACCGTTCTTTAATGGACTGATTTTGTTCGGTTAGTGGTCAAATTACCCGCCGTTTAGTGTGAACCGACTTTTATGAAAGCGGCCCTAAATTACTCAACTATATATAATAAATTTCAGTAACAAACATTTCTCAAATATTTCGGCCTCTAGTCAGTGCTGGAAAAAATATGAACAGAGGATTTAATAATTTAAACTAATTTAAGGTGGTCGAATTCTGACCACGGGATATACTGGTATATATTATTAGTCTAACAATGTCCATCAAATCCAAATTTTTTTATTGAAATATTGACCGAATCTCAAAGGAGTGGTGGCTCTGATGGTGGACTTCCAAAAAATCCTTAGGACTGTTTTTGCCATCTCCTATTAATAATTACCGGTCTTTAATGGACTGATTTTTTTCGGTTAGTTACGCGCCGTTGAGTGTTAATTACGCGCCGTTGAGTGTAAACCGACTTTTATGAAAGCGGCCCTAAATTACTCAACTATATATAATAAATTTCAGTGACAAAAGTTTCTCAAATATTTCGGCCTCTAGACAGTTCTAGAAAAAATATGAACAGAGGTTTTAATAACTTAAACTAATTTAAGGTGGTCGAATTTCGGTCACAGGATATACTAGTACATATTATAAGTCTAACAATGTTGTTGGTATATGTCCATCAAATCCAAATTTTTTTATTGAAATATTGACCGAATCTGAAAGGAGTTTTTGCTCTGATGGTGGACTTTCAAACATTTCAATGGACTGATAAGTTTACCGAATTTATCAGGAGGATGACCTGAGTGGATTAAGGCATGTCCGTATGTATTCTTGAATGCACACTAGTCACTCAGTTTTCTAGATATAGCATTAAAAATTGGGCCAATTTGTAATATATAAATTATAATAGATTCTATACAAACGATTGTTCCGGCAAAATGGGATTTGGCTAGATATCATTTACTTATCAAGGTAAAAACAAATTGCTTAAGTTTGCATCATCGTATATAAGGACTGAACACTTAAAACCGTGATGCATATTCATGAAAGGTATAAAGCCTTGGGTACAGCCGAAGACAGCGCTTTCTTTACAAGTTTTGGTAATTGTTTCCTTTAGGAAACAACTGCTTAAACACGCCCAAAAATGTCGGGAGAGGTATCAAACAACGTGTTTTGACTTCGGTATCAACAATCCGAAAGCGGATTTAACAATTTTTGTTTCAGTGAAAAGTTATTCGCAAAAAACCCAAAAATTACCCAGGTCCGATCCCAAATAGGGGGCTTGTTCCAAGGTATTTATGTGCAGAACACCTTTCTGTGAAGGCGGCCTTCGGCCGCGCTTTAAAAAAGTGACCCTTAGCCGATCCAACACCGACTACGCGGTCCACAGTATTTCTGCGCAGAACACACTTTTCGATACACCCTAATATGTGATTACAAAAACCACAGGAAAATGACAGAAAATTTTCAACATTGAATGCAAATATCTCTTCACTGGAACAAATACTCGAAAGACCGCTTCCGGATTATTGTTACCGAGGTCAAAACGCGTCTTTTGATACCTTACCCGATAATTTCGGATGTGTTTTAGGAGTTGGCTCCTAAAGGAAACAATTACCCAAGTTTGTACCTAACTTATGGAACTAATAATATTCTTATCAATTATTTGTTCCCTATTTTCTAATAACCGCTTTGGCCACAACTATAATAAACAAATGTACAATCGCATGTACATTTGTATATTGTGGTGACACTATAACATTTTTCTGATCTTGGTCAGGTACCTGGCACTCAACTCACTTTAAGAACAGCCATAATATGCAAATGTACAAGCGCATGTACATTTGAATTTTATATTAGTTTTATTTTGCTAATTTTATTGAAAATTGATACTTACCAGATTAGATATTTTTCCAAGAACGAATTGATTTGTTATTTTTATTTATTTTAATTTTTCCAAAAACTCGCGCGAACTCTTTGAATTTCCTCTTCAAATTTTCTTTTCAGTTAAGTAATGAGAATCTTACTGTCTCATCCGCACTTATTAAATTTTTTTACAACCCTGAAAAATATCCCAAAAACATGCGTTGGTGTTGGTATGAAGGAGAAAAAAATAGAGATGGTTTTTCAAATCGATAAGAAATTGATTAAAACTGGATAGCCATGGTTGGTAGGGTTGTTATGCTGTCACACATACACATGTTTGTATAGGACCGCTGTGTGATTAGCTAAACAATGCAATGTTTATTCGTATTTTTGGCGCTAATGTTTCAAATATTGAAAATACTATAAGCATAAATGCATTACCGCCTATTTAATTGGTAAATATACAGTTTATTTATAGCAATAAATGAGCTAGATTTCAATAGTAGACATAAACAGGCAAAACGCCAGAATTGATCGACTCCATTATATAAGAGTATATTTGAAATTCAATCGTTAGGATTGCTGTCAACCGTTTCCATGTTTTGATTATTTTCGAAGCATCAATTACAGCCGGTTAAAGTTCGTCATAAGTTGATACTGCTTCGTGCGACTAAGCCCATTTTGTTGGGCAATTTGGCACCCATTTTTCTTCTCCACCATTTTAGAAATTTGACATTTTAATAAATTTAGTCTTTTGAATCAATTGAAAAATTCTTGAATCATTCCAATTGTTCCTAATTTATTCTTTATGCCAGGACCTTCACAAACTACATTGATAACCAAACTATAGCAGTGAGCATCGCAGAAAGTTTCATATAAAACTAGTAAGCCCGGCCACGCGTCGCTGCGTCTCAGAACTTATAACATTTTATCTCCCATACCATAGCACTCCTAATCACCTTTCGTTTGATACCCATATTGTACTAACACGTTTTGGGTCACTCTGGTCCACATATTGATCGATATCTTCTGAACTGGTCGAGTTATCGAAATAAGGGATATCTGAAATTTTAAGCTAGTTCATTGGCTTAATAATGATCTCCCCCATAAATTTTTCTTGAATATTTGCAATCGTTCTGATTTGCGCAGTAAGTGGGATAGAGTACGCGGGACTTCCATAGTAGGTTCGGTTTTCCGCATCATTGCTTTTATTTTTATGAAAAGCAAAAACTTCATTTTTTTTATAGATGGGCCGTAAAAGACCTAAATGCACAAGATAAATTTGTTTTTTTGTTATCAGCAATTGTGAAATATAAACAACACATGTTCGACCAACCGATATTCTATGTATGCCCGGGTACTAAAAGTATCCTATTACTAGTACATATTTTCAAGTAAGATGAGAAATACAATCATAGTTAATATAAGAAATAATTTTTTTTAAGTTAAAAATATGTTCGTAAACTTTTTTTGAAGTCCAAGTTTGGTTATGTCGTATTTGTCGGAAATATGTAGTAATATCTTTAACCCTAAACGGTCATCCTTCGTCAAAATGACTACGAACTATTTTATTTTCACTGCAAATAAGTTTTTTATTGTTCGTGTTGATCTCCGCTTTCGTACAGCGATAGTCGGTTGTTTACACTCTTTGAATTTGTATTTATTCATAATGAAATAAATAATTAAAAAAATAATAAAACGCGTTCATTATTTCGACTTACACCCTACTGAAAATGGATTTGAAATAAGTCGTCGTCATATTGACGAAGGATGACGTTAATGTACAAAAAAAAGGATGACCGTCCAGGGTTAAAATTCCAAAATATGTCAATATTTTAATTGTCTCACTTTATATTATTTATATTTGTATGAAGGCTACTTCTCTTTCTCCTCAAGTAAAGTCATTGGCAGCACCACTAAATGGAAAGAAAATGAAGAACACTGAAAAAAAAAAATATGGAGTTGAACTCTTAGGTCGCACTGCGTTGGTGTGCACTTACCTTCGTAAGATGTGTGTGTACATATATGTATTAAGTTCAACGCTGTTGTGAAGAAAAGTGTTATAGTAAAGAGCACCTTGCAACTAAATACAATAAAAAGTTACTAGGACTACAAATTTTTGTCGCTGTTAAATTTAGTATAAAAAGGGAGACTATCTCCAATCTACAACAACGAGTGTAAAATTGCTTGTCAAAGAACTACATCACGAAGGTTTACAAAAGATTAACAAACACCCAAAAACTGAGTTCCACAGAAAATAAAACACAAAAATAAATCTAGAACTTGATAAGCGCTCATAGTTCGCTGACAACAGGTTGTCTATCACAATTTAAATTTGCCTTTTGAGCATTGTTGAAAACTGATGTTGGGATAATTGTTTTCGCTGCATGCGTTTACAATTTCGTAGGTGCCAGCCGCACTTCCCATGTTGCACCGTCACCAATGACAAGTGTCGTATATCAAGATCAGACTAAATATCAACAAATTCGAGAGAAGTCTTACCGATTCAAAGTATGGCAATCTCTGCATCGCCCTAAAGAGCAGCAAACACTACATTGGTTAGCATATACAGAAAGGCAGTGCTTTAACATGGACGCTGAATTTTGGCATCATACGCGCAGTGGGTCACTTGGGCTGCATACAATAGCAAGTAACCCACAAAATATCCAGCATCAAGAACACCACCCAGAACCAGAGCATCAAACGCATAAGGAACAACATCATATCGAGCAGGGTTCGCATTTGCACTATAGTCAAGGTCAATCAGATATTACAGCTTTGGATGCATCATCTTATAGTGAAAAACAACAGCGACCGACCTCAAGAATATCATATGACCACCATCACCGCCAAAATCATAATATAATGTTCAATACAGCTGCTGAATCTGCAGTACAACAACTGAGTGACATCGTGAAATCAAACGATATTCAACTCGTTGACATTACGAACAGCAGCAGTGCCAATGATTTCACTGGTAGCAACGCCTATAAGGATAGTAAAAACCTAGCATCCAGCAGTGAAAGCATGAGTATTCGAATTAAGCGAGAAGAGCAGTCAGTAGCTATATCTACTGGAAAGTGCAATCGACAGCAGCAACAATGTAAACAAAAAATGTATCCTTTGGAAAATAATTCCGTTGATGCCCTCCAAGAACATATGCAACGGCAACTGCAATATGGCGTAGAGGCAAGTGAAAGCGGTGTCGATCAGTCTGAAGGTTTCAACAATCAAATTAAAGAACATCTAGTGCACTCTACCGAATTGCAATATGAATCACATCCGCATCAACAACAGCTGCTACAAGCTCATCCCTCACAAACTCTATTATCACAATCCCGAGATGAACAACAACAAAGTTTGGTTGAGGAATCCATCAGCTCACATATTCCCCATAGTGGCAGCACTGCACTTGTACCATTAAAATCGCCTAGTCAATCACTGACTCCATGCGGAGGCAATTCTACGCCGGACATTAAGTATAGCAGCGATAGGTTGGTTAATGAAATACAGGTGCGTATTGAAGCCATTTTTTTTTACATACACACAGACAGAATAAATCATTAAAAGTTATTTAAAGTTTCATGTATTGTGACCTTTTTTTGTTTATTTATTTATTTATTTATTTAAGTCTTGAAATATGTTACATTTCTTATAGACTAATGACAAAAGTAGGAAAACCTACAAACTGTTTTAACAAATCATTAAGTAAAATCTTAAATCTACTTTCACTGTAGGAGGAGTTCAAAACCGAAGAATTCGGGACCTTGAACTCTTTAAGAGATCTAGTAATAGGAGCATTGGCAGCATAATTTGATCTAGCTAGCCCCATAGAAAAAATAGCCAAGGACGCCAAATTATAGCTGCATATTCAAATTTTGATCGGAAAAATCCAATATAGAGAGTTTTCAGAGAATACGGACCTGTGAAGTCCGAACTGAAACGTCTAACAAAAGCCAGCATAGAGTAAGACTTAGCAATGGCATAATTTAAATTGGTTTGAAATAAGAATTTGGAATCAAAGACCACCCCTAGATCAGTAATTTCGGAGACTGTGCTAAGTTGGGAGCCTCCAATACGATAGGAAGTAGGGATAAGAAAACGGGATTTGGAATAGGAGACATGGAAACATTTTTTAATATTCAAAGGAAGCATATTTTTCCTACACTAGATTGCAACCCTCTCTAAATCGTTTTGAAGATTAAGCGAGTCCAACGGACTCATAATATTACTGAAAATCTTCATATCATCAGCTTACAAAAGAAATTGCGAAGACTTGAAATGTCGTTGATAAAAATCACAAAAGGAATCGGACCCAAAATAGTTCCCTGTGGAACACCTGAAGATGCAATGTATAACTGTACAAGATCGGTTAGAGAGATGCTATTTAATACATCTTAAAAAAATTGAGTGGAAGCCAAAAGCTCTCAACTTCGACAATAAAATGCTATGATTAACTTTGGAAAAATCTGTAGAAATGGTGTCAACTTGAGCTCGACCGCTAAAAGCTGCAATGCAGTACTCGGAAAAAACTGCCAAATTAGAGGTGGTTCATCTCCCAGACATAAAACCATGCTGATTTGAAGAAATGAGACGTTGTATGTAAAAACAAATTTTTTTTTTACGATACATTCAAAGAGTTTGGAGACTGTGGAAATCTTAGAGATTGGTCGATAATTGGCAATATCGTTTTTATTGCCAGATTTGAAAATAGGCGTAATAAAACTTACCTTCCATGCCTTAATGAACTCGCCTTGCTGAAGGGATTTGTTGAAGAGAAGCCATAAAGGGAAGGAAATAGAAGAACAATTTTTTAAAAGGTGAGACCACAAACCATCAACATCAGTCTGTGATGACAATTTTATTTGACGAATACCCATTCCAACATCGTCTAAGGTAAGCTCAAGGGCACCAAAGTTAATCGAGGAGTCGGCAGGTAAAAAGCCGTCACAACTCATGTCATAGTCAGACTCAAAATTCGAACTAAAAAAACCCGCAAAGAGATTCGCAGCATCTATAGAGGAATCTGCTTGTGTATCATTATAAAACATGGCAAAGGGAATACTAGAACAGGACTTTTTAGATTTTACATAAGGCCAAAAAGCTTTGGGGTTTAGTTTAATATCGGCTTCAAACTTATGAACATAATTCATTTTTAAGACCTTGCTCAGAGATCTAAGCTCTTTCAAGTAGTGCAAATACTTCTCTTTGTGAAAAAAGCGTGTCCCAGTCAACAGACTCAATTGCCGTTTTAACGGCTGCAGTATCATAGTTTTTAAAGATAAAACTAGAAAGATTATCTTCCACATAAGTAAAAAACCGATAAAATTCTAACCGTAAAACAATATTTTATTAAGAGTGTTATTAAGATCACATTTTAATAAGCCGTCACTCAGGTATGTTTCAGAAAAAGTATTTATGGACTTTGGATGCAGGCCCCGACAATTATTTATAGTTGACCATTCTACGTTACTGAGGCTGAAGTCGCCAATAACACAAACATTTTCAAAGCCAGACGTTAAAGCTAAAATATTTTCTACATGCTCTTTATAAAGTAAGTCGTCACTAGTTGGCGGAATATAGGAAACACAAATCAAAAGTTTGGATGATCCATGCAGAGTAAATCCAAGACAGAATTATCATTTGGCAATGGCATCAAAGTCGCTCGAAATTTTCTCTGAATAGCAATTAAGACGCCACCTCCTCTAGAGAGGCCAGTTTTTAATGCATCGCGATCTTTACGAAAAACACAATATAAATTTTCATCGAAAAATTCACCATCCATAAAAGTGTCATTTAGCCAAGTCTCAACAATTACAAAGATGGCATAATCCAAGTTAGAACTCATCGTATAGAGTAAATCAGACTTGGTGCTTAGGCTTTTGAAAATAAATTTTAAGATCATAAATATTTAATCGGTTCGGAGTTGCCATTGGACAGCGGTTGGACCTCGTCGTTTTTTGAACCAAAATTGAATGGACGCACAGCAATATTTGTAGGCCATAATTCAGGCACCAATAGCTTTGGCAGTGAACTGGCTTCAATACCCAATTTGAAGTTAACATACCTCAGAGATTTGGGATCCACGCCATTCTTCACCAACGGAAAACAAACAATAGAGTTTTCATCAGTACCAGTATGTTGAGAAATGTGTGCTTTTAATTAATCGGATGTGACCGAGGCAGAGAAGGACGGGAGATGCCACCACTTCCTCTTCGAAACAGCACTCACTTAAGTCATCATTAATGCCCGATCCAACAACTAGAGGTTGCGCCAGTAAGCGCAAATTTTTTTTTTTTCATTATTGGTGGTGGGTCTAATGTCATCATATGCATTGGGATCATTGTTGTTGCTTTTAGCACTATCCGGCATTGAACTCGTACCTGCTTCAGCATTGGCATTGTTGGAAGCACTTTCCATGTTTTTTTGAATTTTATTTTTATTCCTACGTTTGTTTTTCTTATTATTTTGCACTGTTTGCCATTCGTCCGAAGTAGGCGAAGAAAATTGCGGAGCAGCGTCACTGGTAACTGGGATCTCAGTCAAAATGTTAGCAGCAGCGGCGACATTAGGGAACACCACCGATGGTGGATGAGCAGCAGTACCAGCTGATATTATATCGGCATTAGCTGCAACGTCGACAGAGCCAGTATAACCCGTTGGGGCGCACAGAGAAGCTGATTGCATTGATGTAGCAGAGTTCTTCTTGTTAAGATTGCAGAAATTTTGAAATTGAGTGAGCAACTGTGATAATAAAGAATCATTTTCTTTGAGCTTAGAGTGCAAGTCACGAACAACGGCTTGCAGAGAAACGGTTTCTTCACGTAAGCGCTCATTATCTGTGTGCAAAGCAGTCACAGCAGAGAGAAGTTGAGTGTTAAATATTCTCAATTCAGCAATATTAACAAAATCGGCCCGCAGATGGTAAACTTCTCTGCATTTTTCACATTGCACCGAGGTTTGGGAGCGATTAACTCTATGGCCACAGAAACAAGGCATAATAAACCAAAAGTTAAAACAAATAAGTAGCATTTAATAAATTAACTTGTATAATTCAAGCAGTATTGTAATTATGTATTATCTGTAGCAATACCAAAAATATAAAAATGTTAACATGGATAAGGTTTGTGTTGATTTGATTTTCTTTTTATCCGACAGGTTGGATATTAGATGTATATTGGAACGATTTTTCGTGATCCCTTGTCAATTTTTGTTTTGTTTGATAAGGTTTGTACTTATTTGTTAAACTCAGAAAGTGTTTCGTTTTTCGAATTTAAACTAAGTTCTTCAGTAAGACAAACGGAAAGTTCCAAATACAGTACGTTTACAATGATAAGTGTGTTATGTAATCGAGCCATGGGACTGAAAATTTGTAACGTTAATGCACAAAGTTCATTAAACAAGATTGATAAGTTCAAGTACTTGTTCTAAGATTCTTAATTCGATAGCTTATGATAAGCTATGTCAAACTTATACTTATCGAGTCTTCAAAAATATTGATCTTAGCTCTTGAGCATTGTGTTTGATTGACTTGTTTGATGGCAAGTTCCTACCCTTGAATCACTATTTATTTATTTTTTTTTATATAATTATTATGCCTAAAATATGTCACTGTATGAGATTTGTTAATATTGAGATAAAGCCTGTTCAAAACACAATAGACAAAGAATTTATTACCTTAATTTTGAAGTAAGAAAGAGTTATAACACCCTTTGATTTCTGGAAATATTTTGAGATCGTCTGCATAAAGAAGAAAGTGACACTATGTGAAACAGCGAGAAATATCGTTAATGAATAATATGAACAATAAGTGACCCATAATCAGGTAGTAATAAATTGATCTGAGAACCACCATTTATAGCAACTACACAACTATTTTTTACTAATATTTTTATTCTTTTCTTATTGAATTGAATTAATGAAGGAATGTTTTGGAAAACTTGAAATAACAGTGCATTTCTATTTAGATTACCGTCACTTTCCTTTGCGAACACTTCTTATGTTATAGCGAAATATGATGCAAAGAGCATTATTCGTTTTGAAATATTAAACATTAAAAACAATATATTAGTGGGTGTGAGCGTATAAAAAGTGAATTTGCCCTATGCAATAAGATCCAATGTGTTTACTAGCAGATATGGCACACGTTATCTGACCAATATTCGCCTGCTCCATGTAGTTGCGTCAGGCAATTGAGGCAGTACCTATGCACGCCTGTCACTTGGCGACGTGTCGGGGAAGAGTCGTAGCTTATGTCCAACGGAGCTGCTACTATCCTTGATGTGTGGTTTCGTGGCAGTTACATTGGGGCAGCAGTGGATCTATCAGCTCTGCAGGGAGAGAAAGAGAGAATTCGTGCTTTATATGATTGCTCACATAACATTTACTCAAACAGATCGGTTCAATCGGTAAAGGGCGCGGCCGGAAGGATACTCATTTTGATGGCCTTTCGGGAAGTCTGCCATTTTGGGTATGGAGACCCATCACTCTGATATGACCGGCCGTTGCATGATGTACTGATGGTGGGTGGAAGGGATTCTACACTTGGCTCAGAGTTGGGCAGAACCGGTGCTCCTACAAATAAAATCCCGGGGGTGAGGGCTGTGAAATTGAAGGCATCTTACGGGATCGCAGAAAGGGCCGTGAGAAGGTGGTCTCCATTCCGATGATTACCTTGGTAAACTTCAAAAAATGTAACGTGTGAGTTCCAGAATTATGTATACCTTTCTTGAACATCAAATGGTATTATAACTTTAGTCCGATGTTTGTAATTATAAGAAGAAGAAAAGACAGCGATGAGCTGAGTGGAAGGATACGTGCACATTGGTCCTGGTACTAATAAAGTAACAGATAACAGTAAATAGTACCGTAATTTTAGCGATCTGAAATTTCTGAGCTAAAATTCTAGTCCCTTATCTCTCACGTCTATAAAAATTCAAATTCAGAGGGTCTGAAAATACTATTGTGTGCAGCTCATTAATTTGATCAGAGTACACAGTGGCGGTGCAAGTGCAAGAGTGAAGTTGGCAAAAATAGTGCCAATTATGGGCATTTATTGATATATTTAGGGATTCAGTTTTGTTAGGCGAAAGGCGCAAAAATTATAAAACTTCAACATTTTTTCTATTGCTCAGTATTATAAAATTCTAAGACAACATTAAACACAATTTTTTTTTTAAATAATAAGCGCAGTCTTTTAGAATTTTTGTGAACAAAAAACTAGAAATCCCTTACTCAAAAACTTACCGTTCTGCCTTTACGCAATAAACTCCAAAAAATAAAGATAGATTTAGCTAAGTTTAGATAGTGGATTTCGCAAAAGACTTAGTGGTGGAGTTACGTTCCTGCGAATATTACTTTGCAAAATTGTTCAGAATCCGGGCAAAAGATGCAAACGACATGGATATTGAAATCAAAAAGAACCACTCTAGTCAAAATATGCAACATAGATATTTATTTCAAGATTTCTGGGGGCGTATCGCGTTTCCCGATAACTGAATACTCGTTTCGTAAAATTTCTTATTTGATATCGTTTTATAAATACGTGAACGTACTCAAACAGATGTTATAGTAAAAAAATGTAATTCAATAGAAAAATTGCTTTCGAAAAGAAATTAATTATTTTTGGAACAAAAACAAACTGGGCCTGCAGTGTCCTGTAATAATACTTGTTAAAATTCTTAAGGGAATTGTGTTATGACCCCCCAAGAGCAGCTTTGCTGTCTTAAACCTACCTATCGTGCCAGTGTATATCTTTTTCCTGTTTATCCTCCCTCCTCAGTCATTCACTCGTTAGTTTTGGCTCAACTGGTAGCAGCGGCTCGGGGAAAGTTTGTATTACGGTCGCTGCGTTTCTCGGTACGCTATCCGCCTGATTATTTCCTTCAACCCTCTATGACCATGCTGCGGGCTCCCAGGTGTTTCAGCTGATGACACTATAAAGTGGTCCTCTGATTAAGAAACAACTATGGCTCCTTCTGTCTTGCAAGAAATTTCTTTATGTATGGAAATTGGCATATAGTTCTCATTTCTCTTCGCAACACTTCATCCAGGCACAAATCCTTTAGATAGTCGAGAAGTTTTTTCGGGATAGGAGATCGTATTTGGTCATTCTCTGGCCAGGGTAAGCCAAGATGATTCCTTCATTTCCAGTAGTTGGCATCGCACTCAAAAAAATGGTCTCAGAGATCTGATTCGCCATGCGACAAAACCAACAGAGGGTGCCGTTTTTTTAGGCACGGAAGCTACTTTCTGATGGCAAGCAAGAGTCTTAAGTGGCTGCTGGGGTGCCAACTTCATTTTTTTTCCTATACTTTCCGAGGGTGAGTTCGGTAATTCGTCTCTGCACCATTTTCTGTCATCCCGCCGTGTACAGAATGTATTAGTCCGAGTTCTATCATCGCAGCTTCATCGTTTGCCATACTTGCAATTGAGAAGTGAAGTCGTCTCTCGTGGAACGAAAATAACACTCTATGAGTCACTCATCGTACCCGTCCTGCTATATGTAGCAGAAGCGGGGACACTAACATATGATGAGGTGGCTTTGGGAGTATTCGAGAGAAAGATTCATAGAAAGATTTGTGGACCACTACGCGTTGGCGATGGCGGTTACCGAACAAGATTTAAAGATTTGCTGTATGAGCTTTACGCATAAGCCGACATAGTTCAACGAATTCAAACCCAGCAGTTTCGACGGCTGGGTCACGTTGTGCGAATAAAAGAAGATGTTCCTGCCAAGAAGGTATTCTTATCGTCACCCGCTGGTGGAAGCAGATACTCCAATTGGCGCCAGTTCGCTCAACAAAGAAATTGCTAGCGAGCTATGTTGGGCGGTCAAAATCGCCCAGGCGGTAAGAAGAAGAAGAGAAAATGAAGGGGGTCGACGATCTACAAAACAGAAAGGTGAATTAATGGCCATCAAAATTGTATTTTTACTTTTTACTCACTTTAAACGGCACAAAAAATGTTAATTGATATTTTTTGACATTTTGTCAAAGATTAGGATACGGTTGTAAACTTGTATCACGATAACAGTAATGGCCCTTATATGATCAGTACCGTAAACATTTTTGATATGTGTTTCGGGCGTCGACGGTGCAATAGTAGGGCGCTCGCACGTAATAAGGATAGGAAAAAAAAGGCAACGAGTTAATAAATAAATAAACACCGGAATTCAATGGAAATAATTACAATAGATATGTGGGTTTTATTAAAGTGGAATTGAAATTTAATGTACAAACGCATTATGAAGCAAAACAATATGGAAGGTTATGGAAACCATATAATTACCTGTTCTGGCTGCTGGTGACTCGTGTAAGCTCGAAAATCATTTGAGAGAGACCTTTGTTTAAATTGTGTTCTGTACCGCCGCCGAATGCCTACTTTCATTAGGTTCGGAGAGGTAAGAGCTGTTATCGGTACAAAAATAAATGAAGAATGACAGATTCCTAAGCCTGCACAAATACGAGGGGCGACCGTGACATTTAGGCCCCCTTGGGACACGCAGCCTCTAATCAAATAAAGCCGCCAGCAACCATTCGGATTTACATATAACTTAGAATATAGATATCAGTGAAGTCAAATATTAATCATCACAATAACAGTAGTGAATATTTATCAAAAACGCCATTTCCTGCAGCCTCCTCTTGACATTGGGGATGAAAGGTTATTATATAAGGTCGTGGTTTTGCCTAGTTCATTGCACGTTATTATTTGGATTTCTCCTCTATGGCATAACGTGTCGAAGATAAATTATTACTATTGTTGATGGGCCCCCGAAATTACTAGGCCGAAGGTTGTGGCCTGTGCTAGCAGCCCATTTATGGTCGACGTTGAAGTGACGCTTAGCATCAGGCTGAGATACACGCCACATCCGAGAGTGAGGGTATACCTGCTAGGCCGCGTATTACCAACACGGTCTAGGCGGAGATCTCTGGCGACCTCACCGTCAATGACCGCAGTTGATGAACACGGGTCGAGCAGGGCACGTGCAATGTGTAGTTCCCCGCCGGATTGATGGCCACGCTGGCCGTTGGTGCGATGGCGACAAACGATCGCATTACATGAGCTGCGGCAGGCAGGTTGGCTACTCGGCCAGTCCGAAACGTGGCTGGTGTGTCCTTGGGCGGACGATTGTGGTGTCGTGAACAGGTTTGCGGGCTTGGTAAGGTGCCGTCCGAACCGCTAGCGCTGTTCGTCGTGACGAGCGGAAAGGACGCGTTTCCGCGGTGGACACCAGTGGGATTGTGAGATGGTAGGAAAGAACGTGTTTCCACGTCACTCTCAACTAGTTTGGGTGTTTTTACTGCACG
The DNA here is from genome assembly GCA_949987695.1 of Merzomyia westermanni. Taxonomy (NCBI): domain Eukaryota; kingdom Metazoa; phylum Arthropoda; class Insecta; order Diptera; family Tephritidae; genus Merzomyia; species Merzomyia westermanni. Next base: position 70,422,777 of record OX465292.1, read on the forward strand.
TCGAGTTGTGTCTGGCTCGAGCATATTCCGTTGTTCGTGCCGTAGTAGCGGTCGAAAGAGACGTGCTTCCGAACCGCCGAGATGGGAAGTGGTTGTTGCTACTGCCCTCAAGGCTTCCTCTTTCTCTGCTACTTGCTCTGCCCATAACTTAGGCTTTTCCGTGATGGCTATGGACAACGGGCCATCAGATGCCTCTCCTTCGTCTTCCCTGTTGGTTGGACTTTGCTGGTCGTGGGTAGAGGGTTGAGGAGCTATGTCGTTAATATGGAGGGACGTGTGGTGTGGCAGTAGCAGTGGTCCTTGCATATTTCCGGCCGGTGGAAAGGGGACAAGCAAATTGGGCAGTACTTGTGTATAAGCACGACTCGTAGTCTTTCCACTACCTCGGTACTTCTGGCAAAACCGTATGACATGGTTGTTACATAACCGACACAGGATGGTAAAGATTTGGCTCCTTCGTTTTTGGCGAGTGTGGCGGTAAAACGAGCCATTCTAAGAAATAAACCCGTTATTAGGGTATTGGTTTTTGGACGGTTGGGTGGCTTGTATACATAATTGACGGATATTTTCCGTATTTCGGTTTGGCATATTCAAATTTTCACAAATTTTTTTTTTTTTGAAGGGGGGTTTCTTTCAGGTATGCCTTTGAAAAACCTCATTAGGGTTAATGTTTTGATTTTGTGTGAAGCATCATCGCTCGACTCTAGGAAGTGCTGATTACATACCAGTCGCGATTGTGGGGGGCAATTCGGGTTGTCACGAAGAAATATTTGATGTGGCTACGCTCATTCATTCTGCTCCAAAATGTCATGAGTTAAGTGGTAAAATTTGTATGTTGTTGGAATTTTTGGTATATGGTTTGACTTATTTTATTTTCAGGTGCCGAATGGGTGCAAGGGACTAGTGGAGACTCCTGGAGGTAAGTATCGATAGACGCTGGCCGAAATTCTGTATCGTTTTGGTCGGAGTCATAAAACCATCATTCGCTGTGGTGGCCGGCACATAGTTACACATTAAAATTAAGACTTAAATCAAGTACTAACCATTTTCTTTCCTTTGCAGGGTTCTTCCATGGGTCCGATATACACCCCACCATAACTCGCACCATAACAATGCGCCGGGGGTATTTTAAACGGAATTACTTTCGTATTCCTCGTGATGTCTACGAAAGTACCACTGCACGTTAAGCCTACGCGCTTCTTATACTTTTCTACATGACTTAGAAAATGATTAATTGCGTCTCTCGGCACCTTAGACATTAAACGACAAAGTTTGTAATTCAGGAACCCAGCTATAGTTTTCATTTCAAGGCAATTGGCACCAGTTATACCTGTCTCATCTAGTGTGGCATAGGCCTGTGTATAGTGCTTCAAAGCTGTGCTAAAATCTTGTCTTATATCTGCAACAAAACCTAACTTGAATTGATGACGTATTTTGAGTGTAGTATGCGGTGCAGTTAATAGAAGACGATGTGCGCGTATACGATTGGACATGAGTGCATAATAGGACTGAGCCATATCTAGAAACGCATTAAATGCTCCGTATGCGACAGGATGAACAACATTTTACTATTAATCCCACATGCAGTAGTTAAACTGGCAGCTTGCTCAGATGCTAACAAATCTTCACCTGGTGCAGAGAAGATGACTTTTGGAGCAACACAAAGCACACACTGGTATTGCTCTCCTGTAATGCACTTTTAACACCTTGTATTATGGACGCACATGGCATTTGCTTTTCTGACCAGTATGGATCATTCCATTCCATATCTTGAAATAAAACTACTACTGCTGGAAGTAAATGCAAGTGTTTGAGCATCCAATTTCGCTTAAGTATGCCTTTGGGATGATACCATTCGTATGACGCACGCTTAGTTTTGGCAACTGGAAATGCATGAGCAGGTGGAAAAAGTTTTAATTGTACTTAAGCTCTATCCGCTTTTCTATTGGACCTAAAAGCGTCCCATATAGCTTTGTGCACAACATTGTGCGTTGTATCCAAGCCACAAAAACCAATAAGTGGCTATAGCGCAACCAATGATCTTGAAACACTTATAAACGACGAATCGCGACGTATTGAACGTCTACATCCTGTTGATGCCAAAATGTTGTGTAGTCTTGGGAAACAGAGATTCGTCATTTGGAGGAACCTTTACAGGATATGCACCAGGATTGTGTCGGGCTTAATGAAGGTATTTATGCCCATGGTGCTGAGCTGCAAAGTAAAGTAAATACGAGTATGTTACATCAATGTTGGACGAATCTTCGTACACATTTCAAAACAAATTTAGTTCAAAAGTTCAGTGGACTACAATATCCCCGTAGTCGATAAACGTCATTTCTTCGTGATGGGACTGACACAAATGGGGACAATGAATGATATGGCCTATTGCAATTTTATTCCCGGTAAGATGCAAGCCAGTATTTTACAACATTCTCATTTCTATTTCATTTTTATTGTAAATCCCTAAAAGTCGAAGCTCATCGCTGATTATGTTGGGCAGTGACCTAATTTAACCACACCGGAGCGTAGCTATCACTATTTTACAAATCGACCGGGTGAGTTAGCCATCTTATAAATAATATGTTATATTTAAAGATTATGGGGTTTATTTAGAGATTTGGGTCATACGCGGCATTTTACGTCTGATGCTCTTCTTGTGGGACGTTCAGTTGATGAGTCCATTTTGTTATTTTGATCTCTGATAGAGGTTTTGGCCCACCTTTGGACTAGTATCATACTCGGGTTTTACGACCAGTATGATACTAGTTTATTTTCCCTCTATACAAACTAGCATTTCATGACCAGTAGATGATTGTTGTGTTCAGGTAGACGAAACCCGGCGCCGATACGATTGTTCCAAGTCCGAAAGACTTATAGTTAGGAGCCCTCTATGAGTCTTATACTAAGAGTGTTCATATAGCGGAACAGCTTTGGAACAAATCTTCATATTTTTTTTTTGAAAAAGTTAGGCTTCGTTTTTATATATTTACATATTGGTAGCTAAATTCATTTGAGGTATGTTTAAGGGATAGCCTTATGGGCGTTCCCTATATATGTCGAAGCAACCCATGGCGTGTCAGTATTCACGTGTCCCAGTTTCGAAGCCAAAAGGGCATAATTTAAGAGCCGAAATTTTCAGTTTTTTTTTTAATTTTGTAAGACTTTTAAGTGACTAACCGTTGAAGAAATAATGCGGAAACTGAGTATAAACGATCCCATTGAGGACTCCTTTCTGACTCCTGAGCATGTCTAGGGGGAATATTTTGATTCCGATATCTCTTATGTAAATGTGTAGGCAATTAAATATTATTTTGTTGCATATTGTCTTCTGTGGAAAATCGGTGCGCCCGTCTGTGGTAGGTTTTCTGTTGGCCTCGTTGCGTTTTAACGTGTGCTTTTGACTATTGTGTGGGATGTCGGGCTAATTTTGTAAAGTCACTTCGACTAAACTATGACCTCCCTAATTCGCAAAGTAATTAGAAGTGGAATTAGGCAGATTTAGAACTGGAATAGTACTAGTCTTCGCCATCCTCGTTACCGGATGGCAGTAAGACCAGTTTCGTGATTGGTCTGGTAGTCTGGCCACTCGCGGTATCAAACACTATGACTCGCACTCAGTTATCTGGACCACGATGTAGTTGGGCGATTCGTCCTAGTCTTCGTTCGTTGGGAGGCAGGTTGCCCTCCTTTAGGACCACTAGGTCCCCCTGTTTCAAGTTTGATTGTGGATGTTTCCACTTTATACGTTTCTGCAATTCGGTGAGATATTCCGTTTTCCAGCGTTTGCAAAACGTTTGATGCAGGGCCTTTACCTTTTCCCATCGGTTGACGAGTGTGGCGTGATTCTCACTAACGTCGACCTCTGGTGGGGCTAATAGATGTCCACCAACGAGGAAGTGTCCGGGAGTCAGAGGCTCCAAATGGGACGGCTCGTTGGACTGAGTGGTTAAATTTATGATGCGATCTTTTCAAAGTGGGTTTTGAAACTTTTTACCCCTGCTTCCCACAGTCCGCTTATATGAGGAGCGCCTGCTGGTATGAAGTGGCAGGTCAGGATCTGATGGTAGTATTTCGACAGGGTTTCGTTGCGAGCGTCTTTTAAAAAGGCTTTGAACTCTGAGCGGAGGGCTCGAGCGGCTCCGCCAAAGTTTGTTCCATTGTCGGAGTAGATGGGTTTTGAACATCTCGTCTATCCACAAATCTATCGAACGCTGAAAGAAACTAGGCAGTACTAAGATCACTAGTCGCCTCCAAGAGAATAGTCTTGGTCGTGAAGCAGACAAAGAGGCAAACGTAGCCCTTTGAAAGACGACATCTCCTCCCGCTGTAGGATTTGATGTCGAATGGCCCGGCGAAATCTACACCGGTGTTTGTAAACGCGCCGGAGAAGGTGGTGCGTTCTTGAGAATGATCGCCCATCAGTTGGGTCGTCGCTCGTGCATACCTTGCAGTTATAGATGGTTGACCGGATCATATTTTTCACCTTTGTAATCCAATATTGCGTGCGTAGGAGCAGCAGCATTAGTTGGTTTTCGCCGTGCAGGGAGATCTTGTTGACAAACTGGACGAGCAGACGAGTGAAAAAGCAGGCGTAAGGGAGAATAATTGGATGGGACGAATAATGCTTCTGTTGATAGATCTCAATAAGACGTAGAGTCGATGCCTTAGTTTCGTCGTGCGAAATGAGGTGTGACTCCGCTTTGAAAGAAGATTTTGTTTTCGATTTATTTCTTTAAGCGAACCTTATAACATATGATATGACTCTCAAAGCCATTGAATAGTCGGAAACCCTTTCGAAAATGTCCTCTTTATGGTTTATTTGCGTAGTTGTGTGAATTTGCACCCTCTTTTCTCCGATGTTCGCAACATAATCCTTCTCTTTAGTTGGCCATTTTGTCTGGTCTTCTTTTCCACAATTTTTGTTAACCTGTGACCCACGAGTGTTGACCAAGAGCATGGTGCTTTTCTGATCCAAGCTAGAACGATCGTTGAATCTGTTCATAGATGAGTATTGAAATTTCCTAAGTTTAGGTGGTATTGTTGCGGCCAGTAAGACTGCCCGCCAGTAAGACTGCCCCGCATAACTCTAATCGGCTTACTGAAATCATTTTTACGGGAGCTACCCTTGTTTTCGCCATTAATAGATTGACGTAGATCTGATCCCTTACCTTTGCTCGTAAAAGGATTGTGGCTGCGTAGGCTTTTTCTGATGCATCGCAGAACCCGTGTACTTCCACCTCGTTGGATGGCGTGAAATGCACCCATCGCGGTATTTGAATGTTATTGATTTCGTAATAATCCTGCAATTAATAAATCTAGGAAACAAGCCACCCAATGTAGTGGTAATAAATAAAGCCGTAATCAATTTGATTACCACAAGCCACCACACGCAATGATAGCTTTGTAAATCCGCAACTATTCGTCTTGTCATGGCTCTATAAAAAACATCAACCAAGTGAGATTTAAGGTGGTGTATATGAGATCGAAGGATTTCCACTAGATGTGGCAAATGAAAAGATATACAGTGTAGTGATGTGTATAAAAAATAAAATGACTGCCTGCCTTGAGCTGTGTCGGATAAGTCTTACCACTGGATGGGAACTTAACCGATATTCAAAAGGCGAGTGTGCTCCCGAGAACACAAACTTCTCATTTGCTTCGTTTTAAAAAGATACAATCACAGAATTCACACTATACGTTTTGCACGTATGTTAACAAAAAGTGGTGCAAGAACTAAACTATCCACGTACCTTACAATCGTTGTGTAGTTGACGAGTGTAATATGCAGTATTCGTTGACAAATGAGTGCTTCGTGTAGAGATGGACTGTATATTGTGATTCTAGTTGGAATGATGTTTAAAAATGGATTGTAAGTGCTGATTTGAGTGTATGTGATGGTGTGACAGTATGTAGTAAAGAAAAAGGCAACGAGTTAATAAATAAATAAACACTGGAATTCAATGGAAATAATTATAATAGATATGTGGGTTTTAAAGTGGAATTGAAATTAAATGTACAAACGGATTATAAAGCAAAACTATATGGAAGGTTATGGAAACGGTATTACCAGTTCTGGCTGCTGGTGACTCGTGTAAGCTGGAAAATCAAGTGAAAGAGCCCTTTCTTTAAATTCAGTTCTTTATGGCCGCCGAATGCCTACTTTCGTTAGGTTCGGAGAGGTAAGAGCAGTTATCGGTGCAAAGATAAATGTAGAATGACAGATACGTAAGGCTGCACAAATACGAGGGGCGACCGTGATATTTAGGCCGGTGGCCGAAACAATACGATTGCCGATTCGATCACGGAATACTAAATTCTAGTTTTTTCTTGCGATAAGTGACTTATAGACTTCTCTATTGCCTACACAGTGCGAAGTAGCACTTTTTTGTATGAGTGATTCTTCGTTTGATTTCTAGGCTGACATTATCGTTGGTGTTAGTGATGCTTCCCTGGCTTAACGATGATGGCGGTACATAAAGATGTACCCATTACAAAAATTTGTGAAGTGGGTACCTTTTTTTACTTTCTTTCTCAAATTTGCTTGTATAGTTCACAATACCAACATAAAAATAAGATTGAGCAGGTTTTTCTAAATTCGATTTATTTTCAAAGTTATAGCTATAAACCTATTTTCGAAGCTACATAGTTTTTGCCAATTTTCTCGCGATTCGTCAAACCGATTTAGAAATATATATCTATACTACTTATAAAATAAAGTCGCTAAAAAGCTATGTACGGAATTGGCTTTGCACAGAATGCTCCGATTTGAAAGTGGTTTTTTGCATTTTAAAGCTTAGCTGTGTGAGATGGACGTTTTTTTATATAATGTGAAGGAATATATAAAGGGGGCGTGGCAATCGGAGAAAATGTGGTAAAAAAACATAAAATTTTGGTTTACACAGCCATACATCATAACTTAATCGACCGATTAGAATTAATCTTCCTCGAAGTTTAACTTTGAAATATTTACTTTCGTTCTGCATCAAAAAAAATAGTTGATTTATTTCTAATTTAACCAAAATTGTTTAAACAAAAGCAGCACTTTTTCCAAAAAAATCTGTTTGTGTGTTTGTTCGCTGCCAACCGAATAAGTCATCGTGCTTTAAGCGACAGCCATTCATTTGATGAATTCGCGGAAGAGCTCGGTAGCGTTACTTCACTTCGGACGTATGTATGTATGTATGTATGTATGTTATATAATTTCGCTTTTATTTCGGCTTCACATACATATTTATGCATGGTGCCAGATTAATGCAACAAAAAGAAAAAGAATGCATGCATATTTTTAAACATACATATATACTCCTAAAGTTTAAACAAAAGTACTATGTTTTCGTATGTTTGTATGTATATATGCATATATGTACTTATTTGTGTAGTAGGGAGATTGAATTCTAGAACATTTTGTTTTATACAAATTTGTATGATGATTTCCAAAGACTGAGTACCGATCCATTTTAATTTTTTTTGTTCGGCAACCATGAACATCTGTCTTCGAAAAAGAACCGTTGCTTTTCACGAATTATGCTATTAAAATGAGTATGTTAGTTGCGGGAGTACATTAAAACGATCGCAGTTCATAAAGTATTATTTTGAAGTGATTTTTATTAATCAAAAGTGCAGATTTAATAAATAATTTTACTTTTGAGTGGTAAGTACATTACAGTGCAATATTTTATATTATTTAGTGTAATTTTACAACCAAATTTCCCTTAGGGCCATTTTCACAGTTGCGAGTTAACTTACATTCCGCAGTTAACTATGAATTTTCGATTCAATTTTAGCAATTTAACTAAATATTCACTGCCCAATGTACGATAGACAACATTTTATTTCTAACAAGAGGTTAACTCACCAATATTGGACAGTTAAACTTGAGATAAGTCGACATGAAAATCGAATATCGAGAGTTAACTGTGGAATGTAAGTTAACTCGCCACTGTGAAAATGACCATTAGAAAAATAAGTGATTTCTATGAAACATAGTTGTTACTCAAAGCTTAAAATTTCTATAAAATTCATAAAAGTTCTCAAAATTAGAGAAAAATATAATTTCGTATTTTTTATTATAAAAGTTCTCAAAATAAGAAAAAAATATTTGGTTTTTTTATACGATATTTTAGTAAGTTCTTAAATATGCAATTGAAATAGATTATAAATTACTAGCAAACCGGGCAGGTGTTTTTCTTTTCAACCATTTTCTTCTCAGCTATGACATTTGACAAACTTTCCAGAGAAAAAAATATATATGCACATTAGAGTGCTTCAAAAAATGCTTGTTCTTTTTTTTAACACTTACCTTTGATGGAAAAAAATCCTCACCAAATATGGCGGCGCGCTCCGCCTACCACACCAAAGGTCCTGGGTTCAAGCCCCGTGCAAAGCATCATCAAAAATTTAGAAACAGTCTTTTCAATTAGAAAAAAATTTTCTAAGCTGGGTCACCCGTCGGCAGTGGTCTGGCAAACACTCCGAGTATGTTTCTGGCATGGAAATTCATATGCTTAGCAGATGCCGTTCGGAGTTGGCATAAAATATGTAGGGGACAAGCCAGTTTGTAGGAAAAATTAAAAAGGAGCACGACGCAAGAGAAGCTCGGCCTAAATCTACTCGGAGGGGAATCTTGCCAAGTATTTATTTTATTTCAAAGATGGGTCCTATAGCTGAACTCATAGGGATGGCTATTTTTTTTTATAGTTTCCCATGTAAAATTGGGTTTTTGATATGTAAACATCTTTGCTCACGGTATGGGGGAATACAAAATGAAAGATGTAAGACATGAAGTGTGAATTGCAGGGTACGGTGTGACGACTCTCCAATTTTTTACAAATTTCACTCTTAATAAAATCTCCATATCGCCGCCCTTACCTACATATCGCTTTTCAAAATTACTAACTGAATATGAATAATTAATATGTATGTACATAAATATACTTTCTAATTCGACTTTATTTATTTATGAAATTTTCTTTATTTATTAGGGTCATTATTCCGAAATATTACAAAGAATTACTTTTGTTTCAATTATAAAGTTGTTTTAAACATTATCAACCTGTGTGAAACAAGGTGCGGGTTGCTGGTATATATATATATATCGCATCCTCTTCTCAAACACACTTCTTTTTTTGAAATATTTAATGTTTGCAAAAATTATCCGCATATTTTTTACTTTTTCATTGCGGTCAGACCGCGTTTGAAGATAATGTTGTTGAGCATTCCATTACACATTTTTAGCAGAAATAAAGAATTGGGGACCGGCAATGGGATCAGTGTTGCCATTTTAGCCGATTTCCGGCTAGATCTAGCCGATTTCAAAATGCTTTAGCCGGAGCCGATTTGTCAAAAAAATTTAGCCGATTTTAATATTTTTCATGATTTTTGAAAAAATAAAAATATAAATTTCCTTGTTTACAAATATGTTGCAAGCAATTCATCAATTGCTTGATGTGAATGACGCTTAAGCATATGTCTTTAAAACAACCCTGCATAGTTTGACAAATGTATTGCAAGGCGAATTTATACAGGTGGACGCATGGCGATGTACATACGTCCATATATACATTTTGTATGTAAAGGGTGTTTTTTTGAGGGGTATAGAACTTCGAATTGAAATAAAACACAAGAAAATCGTTTTAAGGTCCATCAATTTGGCTTTATTGGAAGGATAATTTTATGCCATTAATGTTTAAATATGATTTCGGGCACGTGGCCGCCGCGGCTGGCTCGAATAAAGAAAAATTCTACAGGTCCAATTTTCAACCACTTTTTCGAGCATATGGGGCCGTATGTCGGCAATAACGCCACGAATGTTGGCTTCCAATTCCCCTAACGTTTCTGGTTTGTTGGTGTAGACGAGCGACTTCACATATCCCCAAAGAAAATAATCCAATGGTGTCAAATCACACGACCTTGGTGGCCAATTGACAGGTCCATTCCGCGAAATTATGCGCTCATCGAATGTTTCCTTCAATAAATCGATTGTGACGTGCGCTGTGTGGCATGTAGCGCCGTCTTGTTGGAACCACAACTCATCCACATTCATGCCATCCAATTCGGGAACAAAATAGTCGGTTATCATGGCTCTATACCGGTCTCCATTAACGGTAGCTGCCTCTCCAGCATTATTGCGGAAGAAGTATGGCCCAATGACTCCACCAGCCCATAGAGCACACCAAACAGTCAGTTTTTGTGGATGTAATGGCGTTTCAAGGGTCTCATGTGGATTCTCTTCACTCCAAATGCGGCAATTTTGCTTGTTGACGTAGCCATTCAACCAAAAATGAGCCTCATCACTGAACAAAATTTTGCGATGAAAATCAGCATCGAAATCAATCTCATTTTCGGCCCATACACCAAAATCACGACGCATTGCATGATCTCGCGGCTTTAATTCTTGCACAAGCTGGATCTTGTAAGGTCACAAGCCAAGATCTTTGCGCAAAATCTTCCATAAAGTTGATGGACAAAGCTCCAATTGCTGTGCACGGTGGCGAATCGATTCATTCGGGTCCTCTTCAACACTTTGCTCTACAGCGGCAATTGTTTCTTCGGTGCGCACTGTTCGACGTCTCTGCGGATGCGTATTATCACATAGAGTAAACGTAGTGCGAAAACGATCCATGGTTAACCGAATTAATTGCTCTGATGGACGATTATGTCGACCATAAAATGGACGGAGCTCACGGTAAACTTCGCGAACTGAACCATTATTTTCGAAATAAATTTGCACGATTTGCAAGCGTTGTTCTTTTGTCAACCTGTTCATGATGAAATGGCAAACCAAACTAAACATAAATGACATTAGAGTTGCCAGATTTGACCACAAAATGGCAGTTTTATCTCTATTCGAAAAACAAACCTGTAAAAAAACACCCTGTATTTTGTTTTTGTAATTGGAAATTGTTATGTCAAAAATACAATGAGAAATGAGTGTGCTGTCAAAATTTGACAAAAAAGGTTAGCTACTGCGTCCTCCTGATAAATTCGCCTTGAATGTATTGAATGCTCGATACATTTGCTAATCTTTAATTCGTGTGAAATCTTCTGTGAAAATTTTTCGAAAACACTGAATTGATGCTATTATGGAGAGGCAAATTGGAAATTTGCATAGTTTTCGTGACCGAATTTGATAATGGCACCTTTTATAGATATTTCAAAAGGGATGCGGAAGCTAGAAATTTTTAATCAGTATCAAGCAGCGATACAGAATCATCAGATCCAGATAGAATCAGATACGGAATATGATAGCGAACCACGTAATAGTAAACGTAAAAGGTATGCTTTTATTTTTATGCGAAAATCAACGTGTGTGCCAACACTTGACTAAATAATTCAACATTTTGATAATATTTGCCTTAGAGTATATTCACAAAAAACACGCATCGCTTGGTTAAAGGATAAGCGATTTAAATCATGGATTGCCGTAGACGACCAAATAGTGACCTGCAAATTATGTAATTGTAAGCTGCGTCCAAAACTTTGCGGTCTTATCGAACACGCTTCAACAAAGAAACATATCGCAGCAGAATCCTCTCTTTCCATGGGCACACAACCAAAAATTCCATTTAAAAAAGAAAAAATCACAAATGCAGTAAAAGCAGCTGAGATTTCAAATGCCCTGTACATAGCTTCTCATACATCAATAAGATCAGTGGATCATATGTCTGCACAACAAAAAAATGTGTTTTGGGATAGTGAAATAGGCTCAGGAATTAAGTTAGGACGAACTAAATGTAGTTGTCTTATAAAAAACGCTTTATCTCCCCATTTTAAAACCAGCTTACTTTCTGATATCGGGCAAAATAAATTTAGTTTAATTATCGATGAATCTACGGACATTGCGGTTATTAAATATCTCGGCATTGTTGTACGGTATTTTAGTATAAGTAGTAAATCAATAGTTAATTCATTTTTGAAACTTGCAGAACTTGAAGAAGCAACTGCTCAAGGTATAGTGAATACATTATTGAAAACACTAAGCAAATTTGATCTCGATGTAAAATTTGATTGGGTTGGGTACCGATAACGCTAGTGTCATGGTTGGTGTAAATAAAGGTATAATTACGTTGCTGAAAGAAAAAAATCCAAATATAGTACTGATTCCATGTACATGCCATTCAATTCAGCTCGCAGTATCTGCTGCTTCAAAATCTATCCCAACTGAAATAGAATTTCTGGTTGCAGAAACTTACAATTGGTTTTCGAGATCATCAACCCGTCAAAAATCATATGCAAAATTGAATGCACTTCTTAAAGATGGGATGGACCCCCTTAAAACTGTAAGAGCATGTGAAACCCGTTGGTTATCCTTCGAAACCGCCGTTACCAGAATTCACAACCAATGGCTGGAACTAAAAACTCAATTTGGAATTTCAGCAACCGCTGAACATTGCCACAAAGCAAAGCTGTTAGTTAAACTTTATAACGAAATTAATCTCGCCTACATAATTTTCTTGAAACCAATTCTGCACGACGTGCACAAAGTAAACAAGTTGTTTGAAAGCAATAATGTAGACCCAATGAAGATTTTTAATGAACTAAATTTTTTACTATCGTATTTATGTTCCTTGGTGGTTCAGGGCACAGAACATTTTGATCCCGTATGCTCCCCGTTGTTACCATGTCTTGCTACATGCCCTCAGTTTTGTCACAGTTTTGAAATGTTTTTAAAAAAACCAATAGACGAACACGTTATAGACGAGGAAGCGGAGAAAAAAATTCGTGAAAATTGTAGCAATTTTATTATAAAATTAATAGAGCAATTACGTCAACGTCTCCCAATAAATATTGACACCCTAAAAAAGATTGATTTTTTTCGGTTGAAAATGCACTTAAAGTGATAAAACCAAAAGTATTTGGTCAATTGCATCAAGAAAAACATAAATTTAATGTTGATAAAATAACTTCTATAGAAACGCAGTGGCAACGGTTAACGTTACATACTTGAAGTAATTTAGACTCCACTGTAAATTTTTGGGCTGAGGTTCACGGATACCGAAACGCACTAGGAGAAAACCCATTTTCAGATCTCTGTAACTTGGTCTTTAGTTTTCTTGTTTTGCCCATTATTAACGCAGATGTAGACCGAATATTCAGTTCAATGAATATAAACTAAGCAAAGGAACCGAATGGGCGCCAAAATGTTAAATGCGATTTTAGATGTAAGATACGGTTTAAAACGAGAGAAAAAATGCTGTCATACTTACAATATAGGGGATGATCTTGTGAAAAGAATGGATTCAACTGATGTGTATGGAAACGAATTAAGTGATGAGGATGATTATATACTTGATATAACTTTGTAATAAACCTCACAAATTATTCAATTTCCCATAAAGTAGGAGTCCAATGTTTACACTTTAAATATCACCAATTTTTATTTTGTAAAACGAATATGTTGATTTTTTTTAGCCAGACTAAGGTGAATGCCTGAAATTTGTAACAAATTTAAAATTTTTGTCTGATTTTTTTGTTTATTTTTGTTTCGTTAACTTAAAATAATTTAATGAATTTAGTATTTTTGGTTTTATTATTTCTTCATATAACATTCATCCATTAATACAGAATAATAAAATATATATGTGCGAGTATATATATTAATGGATCTCCTAGTCACTTCTGTATTTTTAATTTATTGGAATAAAATATATCGCCGATACTCAATTTTCAAAATTTTATTTTGTATTCCAATCTATGGAGTAAGCAGCTTTCCATATATTTTCTGGAGTTAGCAAATTTTATTTAGCCATTGAAAATATCATTTTCTTTCAATACCAGGTGCAGAAATCTCCATCTTTTCCAGAAGTATGAAAAAGTCGGTTAACATAAGTGAAAATACGACTTATCATCTTTTACCGCGTTGTGGACGATATGAATTTAATAAAAAAACGACAATCGACTTCCCACAAGATATCAAAGTGCTTCTCGCAAAGGGACCGAAGTTCGCGTTACCGGTGAAAAATCAACGTTTCCCGCTCTTCCAGTATATTGCCGATGGAGAGGAACTTATATAGAGTAATAAAGAAAAAGAGACACAAGAAGAAGCCCGCACTAAACTCTCGCTATTAATAAAAAATCATACAACAACTAATAAGGAAAGTGCATTAGACCGTGCAATATTAGACACAGTGGAACAGACACAGAAATTTCTAAGCAAAAATGACAACATTAGAATTTTAACATCGGACAAGGGAAATAAAACCGTAGCTATGGATATAAATGACTATAACAGCAAAATGGGTGATATTTTAAATGACTTGACGACTTATCGAATTCAAAGACAGGATCCTACATCAAGGTTGCAAAATAAAAATAACAGTCTCGTAGAGAAACTTTTTAAAATCGGGTGTATCTCAAAAGCTGAAAAGTACAAATTAACCACGACCACCGCGCTAGCACCCAGGATTTATGGGCTTCCCAAGATACACAAAGAAGGAACGCCACTCCGACCTATTTGTTCTGACATTGGTTCACCATCATACGGTTTGTGCAAATACATCGTGAATATTTTAAAAAATGTAACGTCGAACTCCCCATACAACATAAAAAACACATACGAATTTAAAGAAAGAATTAATAACACATGTATTTATGATGATGAAAAACTTATCTCGTTTGACGTGGTGTCATTGTTCCCCAGCATACCAACAAATTTAGCATTAGACATAATTCGAGAAAAATGGATGATTATAAAAGAACACACTAACATACCTAAACAAATTTTCATGGAAATACTTCAATTTTGCATTGAAGAAACCAGATACTTTAAATTTAATAACACGGTATATACACAATTGAAAGGAATGCCAATGGGATCCCCTGCATCCCCAGTTATAGCGGATATCATAATGGAAGAATTGCTCAACAAAACGATGGAAAAACTAAGCCGCAAACCAAGAATATTAACTAAATATGTCGATGATTTATTTGCAATCATACGGGAGGATGAAGTACAAAATACGCTAAACATACTAAATTTGTTTGACAGAAATATTAAATTCACGATAGAACTTGAAGAAGAAAACACATTACCGTACCTTGACTCTATTATAATCCGCAGAGGGAATCAGCTTAAACTAAAGTGGTATAGAAAAGCAACAGCGTCCGGACGAATCATCAACTTTCATTCGAAACATCCGAAATCGATGATAATAAATACAGCAATGGGCTGTATACGACGTATGTTGCAGATAACAGACGAGGTTTACCACAATGAGATTAAAAACGAAGCAAAATTACTGTTAAGAGACAACGAATTCCCGGAAAACATGATAAAAACACTATTAAAAAGAGTCAAATTTACAAAAAATCAACAAAACCCTGAAACCCCTAAAATTTTCAAATCCGTCACTTACGTACCTCATTTATCAGAGCGGCTAGCGAAGTCAGATTGTTATGATAAAGAAAAAGTAAGAATAGCCCATAAACCTACCAACACTCTGAAAACCATGTTCAACAAAACGAAGTCAAAAATACCTCAATTAGAAAAAAGTAATGTAATTTATAAAATTCCATGTAGCGGCAATAACCAAGAACCCTGCAAAAGTATGTATATTGGCACAACAAAATCTAAGTTGAAAACCCGACTAGCCCAACACAAATGCGACGTTAAACAGTGCCATCATTCAAACACACAAAAAACTGCACTTATGGCACACTGTGCAACTAGTGGCCACTCTCCCAACTTCGAAAAAGTAACAATATTACAACAAGAACAACACTACAACAAACGCTTCACACTAGAAATGTTACATATAATTAACACTCCATCAGACGTTCGGCTAAACTACAAAACGGATACCGATGGGGTTGCTCACTTGTTTCGTCATTTACTAACGAACAAATAGACAGTATGAAACTCCGCGTCAAGTGATAAAGACGTGTAAAGGAATGTATGTACAGGGTGGCTGATGAAAGCCGCTACCAAAAAAAAATTTAATTACTTTTTTTCTATTTAATGAATCTGGTTATTTTTTTTTTATTTTGCAGATTGACTTTTACATTTAACAAAAATGGATAACTGGGACACTGAAACAAGAATTTGGATTGTCCGCCGCTATCACGCACTGGAGTCCGTAGTTTCGGTTCAAAGAGAGTATAGGCGCACGTTTGGCGGCAATCCTCCGAGCAGATGGACCATAATAAGACTTGTAAACAATTTTGCCGAGCATGGGACAGTCAACAGAAGACCTTACCATCGAAACCCTTCAGTTCGAACGGAGGAAACAATCGCTGCTGTAGCTGCTGCCATACAAAACAATCCACGTGTTTCGACAAGAAGCTTATCTGCTCAAATGGGTGTAAGCAGACAGTCATTACAGTCAATTATGCACAAAGATTTGGACTTATTCCCATATAAAATTCAAATGGCCAACAAGCTGAACGCTGCAGACTTGCCGATTCGCTTGGAATTTTGCCAGAAGATGCTTCAAATGGTGGAAGAGGATGGAAACATGTTGAACTGTCTTTTCATGTCTGACGAGGCCCATTTCGATTTAAACGGCAACATAAACAAACAAAATTGTCGAATATGGAGTGCTTCCAACCCACAGATACTCCATGAGACGGAATTGCATCCACTTCGTGCCACAGTGTGGTGTGCAGTTTCATCACGCTGCATTGTCGGGCCCTACTTCTTCGAAGAAAACGGTCACACCGTTACGGTTACTGAGCATGTTGAGAGAGTTTTTCTATCCAGAATTACGCCGAATGAGAATTTCTTTCAACTCTGTGTGGTTTCAGCAAGATGGTGCAGCTCCTCATATAGCCCAACCTGTTATGACAGAATTGCGACGAAAATTTCCCAATAAGCTGATATCCAGAAACTCCACATTCCGTTGGCCACCCAGGTCGCCTGACCTTACTGCACCTGACTTTTTCTTGTGGGGTTATTGCAAACAGGAAGTCTTCAAAGCAAAACCAACAAATTTGAATGAACTAAGGCAATCCATTCGAGAAACAATTGCGGCTATTCCTGTCTCAACTCTCCAAGCAGTAATGAACAACTTTTTGGTAAGATGCCGCACATGCATCGACGAGAAGGGAGGGCATTTAAATTCCATTATTTTTAAAACTAATTAAGCTATATTTAATAAAATTTAATGAGCTTTAACATGAATAAAAGAAAAATGAATTCCATACACTGAAAAAAAAATGATTTGAGTTTCTTAATGTAGCAAAATTCATCAGCCACCCTGTATATGCAAATATTGTTTATATATTTTGTTATAAAGAAAGATGTTTATGTTACATTTATAGATCCTTGAGAACGGTTATCGCGGAATAACCGAAATATATTGGAAAAATTATTAAAAAAACCTGTGGTTTTAATAAAAATAGTATTATTGACCTCGAGCCAGCTAAAGTTCAACATACTAAAAAAACTTTATTTAGCCGATTCTGAAGCTTGTGACTGTGCGATACTGGATCGTCGTTGGCCACGGGACGTCCTAGGGCGTGAACAGCAAGGGGCCACAAAAGTTTTGTAGAAACTAGGGGGCCTGTGTGTGGAGGGATTTACCCCGGAGCATCTAGTTTTGTGCAACCATCTTTTACAAGAATTAAATTGGATGGAGTGCGAACGCTTAACGTAAATCTTCTTCCAGCAGACACAGCAGATCCATTCTCTTGGACCCGGAGCAGGAGAGTTTTGAGCAGCCCTGCTGCAAGGAGCTGCTTGGAGGATGACAATATTAGGGGAAAAGGTGACAGGTTAGACAGGGTAGTGTCGAAATAACAGCCCTTGGTCGGATATAAAAATCCGAGTCATTCCGGTACGATAGAACCGGCTGTTGTGAGAATGGTTCGTTAAACAAAGCAAACTGCCCACACAAAATCCCGTTATCCAAAATTAGCCATTAAATAGTGGTAACCAGTCGGGTCAGAGGCGCGTCGAACCGATGGAAGTCGATCCTTCCATATCCCAGTTTAGGCACCCATCTGGAGGTCCCACCCAAGATCAAAATTGGAGGTCGCAGGGAAATACACAAAAACGCCCTCCGAACTCAGGCCGTTATACTGGGCCCAAAATACAACGGGTTAATCACCTAAGTCCTGGAGGAATCAACCGAAGCAAAATACGATAAGGAGGCCGAACAAGCAGCAGACAGTATTGAAAGTGACGAAATTAATTTTTTAGGGCAAAGTCCCTCCTCTCTTGGGTTTTTATTTATTTTATTTATTTATTTGTTACAGCAAAAAAAAAGCCTAGTTTTAAATATATTTTAGTATAATTGTACTATTAAATACTATTGTAAACAATAGCTAGAGTTTTACAGTGTTCATAGAGCTTATTTTTAAATACTTTCATTTCTTCGCAAATTTTTATTTCATTGGGTAATTCATTAAAGGATTTAAAACCTTTATAAAAAAGATTTTGTTTATCTATCTTTGTTCTATAAAATGGTAACTTAAAATCATTTTTTCTTCTCGTATTTAAATTATGTGTTTCACTTATACTCGTATACACAACATTATTTGTTAAATATTCAGGTACATTTCCCCTCCTTATATTGAAAATCAATTTCATAGTGTGGTAAAAAATTATTTGCTTTACACTTAGCCAGTTTAGTTTTATGAGCATGGTACTTTATAGATTCTACTTCTTCTATTATTTAATTTTTTACATTTAGCTGATGTCCAGCTTCGCCTGCATTTTTCGGTTTATTATCATCACATATTTAGTTTTTTTTAACATTTAGTTTAAGTCTATTTCCACATAGCCAGTTATACAAACTATCTAGATCGCTCTGCATTCTTGTTATTGCAGTTGTAATGCTCGTATCACTTATACTAAGTAAAGCATCATCCGCAAACATATTTATTTTACAATGCTTTACTGCATTAACTATATCATTTAAGTATATAAGAAATAATAATAGCACCTTTATGACACTGATCCTTGAGGTAAACCCAATGGGACGAAAACTTCATTTGATGTATGGGAATCTATTACAGTCTTTTGTTTTCTGTCAGTCAGATAATTTTGACACCATTTTAGCTCGTTCTCTTGTATTCCCATTTTTTCATTTTTTGTAGCAAAATATTACGATCCACTGTTTCGAATGCACGTTTTAAATCCAAGAAAACGCAGACAACTTCTTTTTTATTATTTAGCTCTTCCTTCCAATCAGCAATGACGATATTCAGCGCTGTTTCACACGAGGTCTGTTTTCTAAACCCCGATTGTTCATTTATTATTAGTTTGTTTTCTTCTAAACGTTTTTTGTGACTGTTTCTATAATTTTCTCATCGCAAGGGAGTGTATCGGGGGAATTTCATCTGGTTTATACGTATTTTTCAATTTTTTTAGAGGCATAATTGTCGCTGTTTTTTACATTTGTGGTACAATAGCCGTTTCCAAGCTTTCGTTTATAATTTTAGCATAAAAATATGCTGTATACTCAATTGTGTCTTTCAAAACACCGTCTGATAGAAGATTTTTACCACCTCCTTTGTTTTTCTGTTTGTGTTGGTCGGATATTTTATATTCATCCATTTTTTCACAAATCACATCATTAGAGTTTGAGTAAAGAAGATCAATTTTTGTTTGGGTTGTTTTTGTGTTATACGATTGTTAAAGGTAATTATTTGGCTCATAGCTATTTCTGCGAACATATCATTTAATTTTTTACTGTATGTATTATTATTAACGTTTATATTAAAGTCTCCAACCATAAAGCTGTTTGCACTTATTTCAAGTTTTTCCATTTTTATATCGTTCAAATAGCATAGAAAGTCTGCATCACTTGTTTTGAGGTCAATAGGGGGGAAAGAAGTCAAACTCCTTGTCGATACTGGGGCGTCGAGGAGCTACATCAAGCCCTTACCAGGGATGGTAGGAATACAACCACTTAGAACACCATTTTCGGTGAAATCAATTCACGGGGTTACACCAATTAAGCAAAAATGCAGAATCAATATTTTTGGCGTTGTAACGGAATTCTCCCTTTTGCCCAATCTCAGATCATTTGATGGGGTAATGGGCCTCGATTTGCTAACCAAGGTGCACGCTTCTATCGATATCAAAACAAATACAATTACACACGACTTTGGAAGGGAGATGATTTTGTTTATCAAAATGTTTCTCGAGGTTAATCCGTGACGTAAATGGAGTTTTCGCGGATCCCAACGAGACCCTTCCTTACAACACAAACGTGGTGGCATCGATACGCACCGAGAATGAGGACCCGGTATACTCCAGGCTGTACCCGTACAAACTGGACCTTTCTGACTTCGTAAATAAGGAAATTCAGGACCTTTTGTCCAACGGCATCATCCGACCGTCTAGGTCCCCGTATAATAATCCCATATGGGTGGATAAAAAAAGGCTTCGACGAAACTAGTCCGGAGAAAAAGCGATTGGTGATAGACTTTCGCAAACTAAATGAAAAGACCATAAATAACCTATTCCCGACATCACAGGGATTTTGTCCAATCTCGGCGGAAGCAGATTCTTTACCACATTGGATCTAAAATCGGGCTTCCACCAAATCAACTTGGCAGAACGAGACAGAGAGAAAACTGCTTTCTCTGTAAAAAACGGGAAATATGAATTTTGTAGGATTTAATAAAAGTGGATAAAAAGTTTTTAGCAAAGTGTTGGATTATCACAGCAGCAGTTGATTGATTAGTGCGGGCCGTAAAAACGTACATAAATGTACATTTGAATGCCAATAATATTAAAAAAAAGATCAAAAATTATGTATCTTAGGAAGTGGCATAAAAAAAACTTGCAAATTTTTGTTTAAGGTGGTAAGTTGAATTGTGTAAATTATATGGATAGTGCATTTGAGGTTAAATTCACCAGTCTGTCCAAACTTCCAAATTTTTAGTCGAAAATCCAAAAAGATCAAAAAATTATCGTATTTTGCAAAAAGATCAAAAATTATATATCTTTGGAAGTGGCATAAAAAAAACTTCCAAATTTTTTTTTAAGGTGGTAAGTTGAACTGTAAATTCACCATCTGTCCATAGTCCAAAAAGCCCAGAGGACGACGTGCGAAAATCGGCGGCATGCCAGCCGGCAACAAGTATATTCCCGGAACTTAAGTGAAGAAAGACAAAATATAATAAGAGAAAATGACCGATTGAGACAACGCGTGAGCACACGAAGATCATTGGCATCATACAATCGCTTGGCATTCCAATATGATCCCACTACGAACTACAGTGATGATGAAAATTTAGATATTGGAGCAATGACGACTGTATGCCGATATTGCAATGCGTTAAAGTTCAAAAGAGAAACGGATGGATTGTGCTGCGCAAGTGGAAAAGTCAAACTGGAGCCATTACTTACACCACCACAGCCACTGAAAGCATTGTTCGATGGAAGTGATCCTGATTCCAACCATTTTCTTCAACACATCCTTGAATACAATAACTGCTTTCGCTTGACTTCATTTGGAGCTAATATCATTCGAGAAGGCGGCTTCATGCCGACTTGCAAGGTAAAAGATACATTACACACACAATCAATTGCAATAAATAACAACTACACATACACCACAATCACACGATCAGAAGTCACACCGTATTCTTCAACAAATGATTGTTTGCAGATACAAAGACAAATATAGCATTTGCATGGTTCAATGGTGCCAACCCCAGATGAACCGCATCAATTTCTGCAAATATATTTCATTTCGTCGATGGTGGATCAGCTCAATGTGCGGTGCAATATACAGGGAACACAACAGTTAAAGAGACGAATTATTGAACAGTTGCAAGCATTTTTCCACGATAATAACGCTGTGGTTAATATGTTGAAAACAGCATTGGAACGAATGTCATCGGATACGCACAAATTTGTCATAAGAGCGGATCGTACCCCAAGAGGTGAACATGTGCGAAGATTCAATGCACCCACCGTCGATGATGTTGCTGCAATTATTATTGGCGATCAAACTAAATCACGAGACATTGTCGTTCAGCGAAGAAGCATTATCATGCATCGTGTAAACGAGACACATCGTTTGTACTTTGCGTTACAATATCCAATCCTTTACTGGCAAGGGCAAGACGGATACGACATCACGCTGAAGATGGTCGATCCAATTACATTTACAATATTAACACACTAATTATTGCTATTATTGGGTTCCATTAACAATCCATTTAATTTTGCATATTCAGGCGTATCCACGAACAAAAATCTAAGCGCAATGAATTACTATGCCTATCGTATTATGATTCGTACACATGAGGACAATCTCATCCTGAAGTGCCGTCGCCTATTCCAGCAATTCGCTGTCGATATGTATGTAAAAGTCGAGACCGAACGTTTAGCGTTCATCCGATTCAATCAGCCAAAGCTACGATCTGAGGACTATATACACTTGCGTGATGCTATTCATTCAGATGGTAATGTTCAGAATATTGAACGTCTGACGATTCTCCCATCATCTTATATCGGAAGTCCACGCTACATGCACGAATGCGCTCAATACGCTATGACGTACGTGCGAAATTATGGAACTCGGATTTATTTATTACGTTCACATGCAATCCGAAGTGGACGGAAATTGAACGTGGGTTGGACCCGGGCCAACAACCGCAAGATCGTCATGACATAATCGCCAGAGTTTTTCAGCAAAAACTTAAGGTTATAATTGCTGTGCTTACTAAGTATCGAGTTTTTGGTGACAGACGTTGTTATATGTACTCTGTGGAATGGCAGAAGCGTGGACTACCTCATGCTCATATCCTAATTTGGTTGCTGAACAAATTACATTCAAATGAAGTGGATGACATCATATCAGCTGAAATTCCTGATCCAGTCAATGATCCCCATCTACACGACATTGTGACGACACAGATGATGCATGGACCGTGCGTTGCATTAAATCCATTATCGCCTTGCATGGCTGATGGAAAGTGCACAAAACGATATCCGCGACCGTTAGTTGCTGAAACACACACAGGGAACGATGGATATCCAATTTATCGTCGGCGTTCAAAAGAAGATAATGGTCGAACTATCAAAGTTAAAGTAATGAATTCATTGTACCATATTGCCCGCTGCTATCACGAATTTTCAAAGCACATGTGAACGTTGAAAGTTGTCATTCGGCCAAATCAGTCAAATATTTGTGCAAGTACGTCACAAAAAGCAGCGACATGGCTGTGTTTGGTATTGCGTCGGAAAATGCGAATGACGAAATTAGCAACTTCCAAATGGACAGATACGTCAGTACTAATGAAGCAATGTGGCGATTATTGTCATTTCAAATTTGTGAAAGATAATCCACAGTTGTACATTTAGCAGTGCATTTGGAAACTGGACAAAGAGTTTACTTCACTGAGGCTAATGCGGCACAACGATCTGTGAGACCACCATCGACAAAATTGACTAGCTTCTTTGCAATGTGTGAAGCAGATCCATTCGCAGCGACGCTGATGTACGTTGAAATGCCCAGGTATTACACTTGGAATCAATCAGCAAAGTAATTTCAACGTCGCAAACAAGGAACCCCAGTTTCAGGTTGGCCACAGGTGTTTTCCACTACTCTCTCTGGTGTTACCAGGATTTCCACCACATAACTTGCAACTCAAAGTTGGTTCAGTTATTATGATATTGCGTAATTTGAATCCACCGCGACTTTGCAACGGTACTCGACTTGCGGTGAAAAAACTTACGCCGAATTTGATTGAGGCAACCATTATTAACGGAAAGTACTCGGGTGAAAATGTATGCATTCCTTGAATACCGATGATTCCGACTGATCTTCCTTTTGACTTCAAGCGATTGCAATTCCCGGTTAACCTTGCGTTCGGAATGACAATCAACAAGACGCAAGGCCAATTGCTTGATGTTTGCGGGATAAATTTAGAAAATCATTGTTTTTCACATGGTCAGCTATACGTTGCGTGTTCACGAGTTGGGAAGCCATCCGCTTTGTTTGTGTTAACGTCAGACAAAAAAACAAAAGATGTGGTTTACCAAAGGGCACTTCAATGAGACGGATAATTTGCGGACACGTATAACGCTTCGATTCAATATTTACTTTGGATTCACTTTCATTCTTTTACTTATAGAAATTCAACTAAATTACACTTCATTTTTGTAATCGAAATGAATTCATTACTGTTGTGAAATGAAATAAAATTTTTCCTTTTCAAATATAAAACAAAAAAAAATTGTCTTCATCTTTTGATCCCCAAACGAAATATTAAAAAAAAAACGAACCCATCTGATGGCGAAACGAAGTTCGCCGGGTTTGCTAGTACTAATATAAAATAAAAAATAGTGAAGCAAGAATTATCTCTCCATTTTCTGGGTCGAAGCCAATAAATAAATTATAGGAAGGAAATAAAAGATTATTTTCCATCATTTTAATAGGAGTGTTAAAATTTCCCTGAAAAAAAAAATGCCAGGTACAGCGGAAGAATTAGTAGAGCTTGATTACGGTAGCTCCAACCCCCAGAATCCAAACAATCCCGCAACCCTTAATCCCACTGCTGTGGAAACGATAGTGCACGAGGTACTCAGCCGGATAGACAAGCCTAACGTCAATGGTTTTATTGGACGTGAACAGAATATAACATTAAACGCACTTAATATGAATAGTTTAGACAGGATCCCTGACATGGTCAAATGTCTAAGGAAGTTTTCAGGAAAACCAGGAGAATTTAGTTCCTGGCGAAAGAGTGTAGACAGAATTTTAAAAGCCTACGAAGCCTTAAAGGACACACCCAAATATTTTTCAAGCCTGCATACCATAAGGCGTAAAATTGTGATTTGCGATGCCGAAACTGCCTTGGAATCCTACAGCACTCCGCTTGACTGGAGTCAAATCCAAAAATGCCTTATGATACATTGTTCAGATAAGAGGGACGTCGGTACCCTCGAATATCAGATGACTACTTTGGCTCAGCGTCACGACGACATTCCCACCTTTTATCAGAAAGTGTACCAACACCTTTCTGTCATCCTTGACAAAACCACATGCCTTGACCTTGGCGACGAGTCGATAAGGACAATGACGGACTCGTATCGCGAGAAGGCCCTCAATACATTTATAAGAGGATTAAACGGCGATTTACCCCGACTACTTAGTATCCGCGAACCGGCAACATTGTCGCAAGCGCTTCATTTATGTCAAAAATTAGACAACATGTCCTTCAGGATGAATCATGCACAAGTCGAGGCAAATTATAACAACTATAACCATAAGCCTTTTAACAATATAATTCGAGTTAACCCGAACCAAGTCAGCCCAATGAATTTTAATAACCGCACAAATTACAATAATTATCAGCAGCACACTAACATGGGAAGTCGCCTTCAGCAGCAATACAATGCGAGATTCAACAATCGGCCCAATCTACCTCCAAAACCACCAGTCCCAATGGACGTAGATAATTCCATTCATTCCAGGCAGATCAACTACCTAAATAGGCCCAATACCGGCCCAAATACCCTGCCGCAGAAACGTCCACTGTCCTCACAACATGCACGTAACCAAAATAAAATGCAACGCAATTACCACGCGAACGTAGGGACATCAAACAGTAGGGTTACTGTCAGAATCTGATCCAGACATGATTTATGGCAGCAATCCTCATGAGGACTATTATAGAGCCACTCAACAAACAACCGAAGGGCAAATTCACTTTACCACCGACCAGCAAGTTCTCCCCGAGTCCGATTTGATACATTTTTTAGACTAACGCCATCCTCTCTCCCTTATTATGAATTTATATGTAGTACGCAAACGTCAAGCTGTGTAGTTCTGTTTATATTTTTCTCTGTGATTATATTTAATAAATTAATAATATCTTTTATATTCTAAAGTTAAAATTAAAGTTAATAGAGATAAATATCTAATTGTGCTTCACTACTTGGTGTGAATAGTGTTAAAAAGTTTTGATAGTGATTCATTATTATAAATTCATTTTGTTGAATTTGTGTGTGCCGAGTTCTTTGCATATTTTATTTGTTGCTATCGAAAGGCTTTATTTCATATTGCAATTGTTGTTGTGCTCTGACTTGCTTTTCTTATTTCTTTTTCGTTACAGCTGTTTTGCGTGGTTTGTTGAACGTCAGATACAGTGTGTTTAAAACTGTTCGCTCAGTACTGTGTCATTTAAACTGTCAGGGTTGCTTTTCTTTAATCCGCTAAATTTGTTTTCTTAACTTATAATTTTTATTATAAATTTATATAAATATTTATATGAAAATGTCGTACATGATAGCAAACTGCCAGTTAAAAAGCGAGTCCGAACGCTTTGTAGCTTGCTGGCTGTGTGATGGACTTGTCCACGCCAAGTGCACTGGGTTAAGCGGTAGAATAGCTGACCTGCTTAACGAAGGAAAAGGCCTTCGCTGGTCTTGTTCCAAATGCCGGTCGACGGAAGTTGATCTGTGTAAAATCTTTAGGCATATCAGAACCGGTTTTTCTGAAATAAGCAAAGATTTTTCATTACTGACTGAAAAGTTCCAAAAATATGAAAATATTTTCAAAACCTTGGCAACTTTGGAGAAGTCGCCTCATTTGGAATGCCCTGATCATCGCGAAAACAAGCGCAGGCGTACGGATGATCGGCCTACTACCTCAACAGTCCCGAACTTGCCTCAACCCCTTGAACTTATAGATTTGGCTTCTCCAGTTCCTAGTACGGTTGTCCGAGCAACGTCGAAGAACGCCCCTTCAAAAATGTCCACTAGGAAAAACCAGGAAATTCCAACTATTGCAATGGAGTCTGAACCAATCGTTGGTAAGCTCGTTGTGGTTCCTCGCAACAAATCTATTTTTGTGTCTAGGTTCCATCCAGACACTACCGAGGATGATTTGTTGTACCATATTTCTTCTAAAGTTAAAGATCAAAGCGTAACTGTTAGAAAATTTAATTTCACATATCAAAGAAGTATGTCTTCGTTTAAGATTGATGTATCTGGGAAAGATTTCGATACTCTTTTGGACAGCTCTTTTTGGCCTCCCGGGGCGCTTGTGCGGGAGTTTGAATACAGACCGAATAGGAATGTTCAAAATGTAGCGAAAATTTCTCGTAATAACGTTGAGTCAAAAAACTGAGCACTAAATCCGTGAATATCTTTTATCAAAATGTCAGAGGTCTAAATACCAAATTAACTGATCTCTTTTTGAAATCTTTTCATTGTAATTATAACGTAATTGCTTTTACCGAAACTTGGCTAAAACCTCATG
Organism: Merzomyia westermanni; assembly: GCA_949987695.1. Classification (NCBI taxonomy): domain Eukaryota; kingdom Metazoa; phylum Arthropoda; class Insecta; order Diptera; family Tephritidae; genus Merzomyia; species Merzomyia westermanni. The sequence goes on from OX465292.1 coordinate 70,449,947, forward strand.
TTTTCAATTCAGAGTTTTTATGTAATGAATATCAAGTATATAGAAATGATCGCTTGAACAGAGTCGGGGGTGGTGTTCTACTTGCCGTTCATTCCTCCATCCCTTCAGAAGAGGTTAACATTCTTAACATCGATTTCATTGAGTTCAAATGCATCCGCCTTCAACTAGACAACGTCTCTATGTACTTATATGTTTGCTACATCCCTCCAGCATCAGATTTTTCAGTCTACATGCAACATGTCTCTCTGCTCAAAACTGTTAACCTTATGACTAAAGCTTCAGATTCAATTATTGTTTTGGGTGATTTTAACTTACCTCATATATCGTGGAACATATCTGATGGTAACATTATTCCAAATCCGTCCAAACTGGGGTTCAATGACTTTTTAGATGGAATTTCCGATCTTTGCCTTAATCAAATAAATGTTACCGCTAACAAGTTTGGGAAAGTCTTAGATTTAGTGTATGTTAATGATATAAACCAATTTTCTGTAAATCGTTGTGATCCGTTGGTTTTACCAGAAGACCTTTACCACCCTTCTATGGAAATAGTCTACGAAACCATAAGTAATGGCCAAGGCACTCAATGCTACTCATGTAGTAGCTTTGATTATAACTTTTCCAAAGCAAACTACAAGAAATTAAATAAAGAACTGTCTAAATTAACTTGGCCTGAATTTGGTTGTGATATCGATCTAAACGTCTCACATTTCAATCACACTATTTACTGCCTATTTGAGAAGTTTATTCCTAAACGTAAAGTAACTTATGATCATCCTACGCAAGCTTGGTTTACTAAAGAGCTTAAGGCTCTTAAAAATAGGAAAACGCGATCATTTAATTTATATAAGAAATCCGGATTAAATAAACATTACTTACTGTATTCCAGTCTACGTCAGAAGTACATAGATTTAAATAAAAAGTGCTATAAAGCTTATATCTCTAAAACCAAAAGAGATATTATTCTCAATCCAAAGTCATTTTATGGTTTCGTAAATTCTAAACGTAAAGTATCAGGGTATCAGTAATCAATATATCGCAAATTTTTTTTCTCAATTTTTCCCTTATAACTATTCTGCTGTCACCAATTCAAACTTTCAAAACTATCCTCATAAGCTACACGGGACAAATTCAATTAATTCACCCATTATATGCGCCCAAGATGTTCTAATTTACCTTAAAACCTTAAAAGAATCTGTTAAATATGGTCCTGATAGGATTCCTACATGTTTCTTGAAAAAGTGTGCGAACCATATTTACCAACCCCTTACCAATTTGTTCAATCTATCACTAAAGTGTGGTGTTTTTCCAACTGCGTGGAAAGAATCGTTTCTTCTACCGCTGCATAAAAGCGGGAGTAGGTCTTCTATAGAGAACTATCGTGGCATCGCAAAGCTTTCTGGCATCCCAAAATTGTTTGAAGCTATTGTTACAAATCAACTTACGGGTCCGATCTCTACTTTGATAGCTGACTGCCAACACGGGTTCAGTAAGGGAAAGTCCACAGTTACGAATTTACTTGAGTTTACCAGTCATGTCTCAAATGCCTTTAGAAAAAATCTGCACACCGACGTTATTTATACGGATTTCAGCATAGCTTTTGACAAAGTGTGTCACTCATTACTTATTCATAAACTCAATCAGTTGGGCTTGCAGCCGGGTCTCAATCGCTGGATCTCTTCTTACCTTAGTGACGGGACACAAAGAGTAATGTTTAAAAATTTAGTATCTGATGTCATTTATGTCTCTTCGGGGGTTCCTCAAGGAAGCCATCTTGGCCCGATGCAGTTCTTGTTGTTTATAAATGATATTTCTACAATTATAAAATTTTCAAAAAAGTTAATGTATGCCGACGACGTAAAGCTTTTCATGTCATTCGCGTCATTTGAAGATAGAAATAAGCTACAATCAGATCTAGATGCATTAGTTACTTGGTGCGATTTAAATTATATGCCACTTAACCTTAAAAAATATAAACGCATGGGTTTTTCGCGTGGAATTTCTCAGCCGGCTTCCTATACAATTAAAAATTATAGTCTTGAGCAAGTGTATGATTTTGTTGACCTGGGGGTTACTATGGACTATAAACTCAGTTTCAACCGCCATATTAACACAACAGTCAATAAGGCTAGAGGTGTCCTAGCATTCGTTAAACGATGGTCTAAATAATTTAGCGACCCTTATGTAACTAAAGCCCTCTTCACTACATTAGTCAGACCGATACTTGAATATGGTTCTATAATTTGGAACCCGCGTTACCAGGTTCATGTAGATCGCCTTGAATCAGTTCAAAAACAATTTTTACTATTTGCCTTAAGAGATTTTCATTGGGATCCCTCGTACAATCTGCCACCCTATACGAATCGTTTAAAACTCATTAATCTACACACACTTTCTAGTCGGAGGGAAATGCTTGGAATTATTTTTATGATTAAATTGCTAAATGGTTCACTATCCAGCCCATTTCTTATAAGTGAAGTGAACTTCAATGTACCGCCTCGTCCTTCAAGGCATTTTAAACCTCTAGTATTAAAAAGTGCCGAACCAATTTTCAGTTAAATGAGCCTTTTCGCTGTTTGTGTCAAGATTATAACTCTCTTTCTGGTAGATTTGAAATTTCAGACTCGCTTTTCAGCATAAAAAAATCAATTCTTTCTATCCTAAATTCATAGCTACTAATTGTTTCTTATTCTTTGACTTCTATATTAACTTCCAACAATAATTTTATTCTGTTAACTAGTTATTTCTTAATGTATAATCTATCCTATATCTACTTTACTTAGCTGATGAGGTTTTCTTTGTAGCTGAGCAGTTTTAGATCTCGACGATTAACAAACCAAAGCCTTTCAACGACTCGGCACGAACGAATAATCCGCGCGTTATGCGGATGCGCCCCTCGCACCGGTCGGGCGGGATATGGTGGGTAATCCGTTGGGAATTATTATTATTATTTAAAAGATACCTATGCCCATGAGTTATAAACGGCATCCACACGAACGAAAGAACTATGGGAATAATCCAGAATGTCTTCCCACATCATTTTAGTAACTTCAAATGCCGATATACATACGCAAAAATTGGTTGAGGATATAACTAGCGAGCAAGAACAGGTAGAAATTATGTTGAAGGAGCATTTGAGGGCACATAGAAGTGCCAAAGAGAATGAAACTCAAATTTTGGAAAAATTGTATTTTCCTGGCATGATAAATAAAATCAAGCGAACTGTAACCAACTGTAGAGTGTGTAAGGAAAATAAATACGAAAGCCATCCCAATCAACCAAAGTTGGCAGCTACTACATTAATATATTTTTGACAGAAGGAAAAAAAGTAATGACCGCTCTGGACAAATTTACAAAATATGCGGTAACAAGGATACTAAATAGTAGAGACATAGAAGATGTTAAAAGGCCCCTAAGAGAAGTGTTGTTTTCATTTGGCGTACCAAGAATAGTCGTAATCGATAATGAGCCATCACTGAACTCTAACTCAATCATGTTCATGATGAGGGATGAGTTGGGTATCGAAGTCTACTCTACTCCGCCATACAGAAGTCAGGCGAACGGACAAGTGGAGAGATTCCATTCTACGATAACCGAAATAATGCGCTGCATTAAGGAAAATGGTGGACGTACGAATTTCAAAGAGCTCCTAGAGCGAAAAGTATCCGAATATAATCACACCATTCACTCTGTCACTAAGAAAAGGCCAATCGACTTATTCTTCTGCAGAAACGTGACCTTCACACTAGAAGACATAGAAAGGACGCTACAAAACAACCTACAAAAACTAGCGGATAAGCAAAGGAAAGATATTAAATACCACAATAGGGATAGGTATGAAATTAAAGAATACTTACCGGGACAGATAATTTATGTTAAGAGAAATAGAAGATTATGTACAAAGTTGAGCAAACCGTATAGTAAAGAGACAGTTATGGAAAACAGGAGTAGTAAAGTTATAACAGAAAAATGACAGGCAATCCATAAAAGTTGGATACTTAACTTACACTGGCATAACATATCTCATTCCAGATTACTATTGATGCAAATATGCCTCGCCGAAGTCCGGATACTCGACTACTCAAACTCACAGCTAATGACTATAGAAAAAGGACTGGCTAAACTACAGACCGGAACGTTTAGGATAATACATGACATTGACATTGAAAACTACGCCAAAATCCTCGAACACATCGAATCTACAACAAGAACAGAAGTCCTACTCCGAAATCCGAACTATCCCTTCATATCCCATTTAATATCCCAAATAAAAAGTCATATAAATAACTTAAAAACGCAAAAAAAATATAAAAGATCATTAAAATTAGGAAATGGATCGCCGGGAGTCCAGACCACGAAATAGTAGTAAACAAACTAAACAATTTCCTTGAGAATAACAATAACCAGGTCATTATAAACAAACTTACAATAGGAAAAATTAACGATATTACAAATGTTACAAACAATATAATAAAAAAATTGCAAAATGATGGAAATAAAGAAATTGAACTATTTCACATAATGTCAAGCGAAGAGCTAGATATTCCGAGGAAAATTTTCGATAGGGATAATATTCCTTTTATTAATTTAGATGAAGCTTTAGAATTTTCAGAGGAAAAAATTGCAACTAATAGAAAAACAATAATTTATATTATAAGCCTACCTACGGTAGAAGAACAAATCTGTACAGCAATAGATATTAGAGCAGTAAAAAAGAATGGCAAGATCAATAAAAATAAATTTTAATTTAATTCTCAGTTGCCAAAATAACACTTTTGCCATTAGAAATGATTGTAAAAAATACAATTCATTACAAATATGTTTAAAGCATAACTTATTAGATTTAAGTAACGAGCATTGCATAAGTTATATTTTAAAGAGACGACTGCCAAACTGCACAGTGACCAATAGTCAACACATTCCCACATTGGAGGAAATTTCAATTGACATCCTATTCCTGAATGATTTTAACGGAGAAATTCGCATAAGCGAAGAAAGCACATTACTAAACGGCACTTTTATAATTCATTACAGTAATACTACCATTAAAATTATGGGAACGAATTTTCCAACGCAGAAACACTAACTACAAACCCCTGCTGCTATACTCCAACCAATTTCAACATCGAATAGAAATGAGGAGACACTTTCCCTACAAATGCTGAAACAGTTAAACGTTAACAACACCAAAGAGATAAATTATGTAGAGTCGAAGGGCGAACTAATACAAACTAATAGTATTAGCCTTACGCTCATACTAGCAATAATTATAATTGTAATCATAACCAAAACAATCCTGTACAGTAAGAACATAAAAAAACAACGGTTCATTGAGTTGACAGAAAAGGCAATCGAAGGTCTCAACGAAATATTCAATAAACCCAGTGCAAACGCGGACGTTTGAATTTCAGGGGGGGAGCTGTTAGCACGACACATGCACAAAGCATGTGGAAAACGAAACCCTGTTGCACACACCTGCATGTGACAATTTCATAACGAAATACAACACCTAACAAACAACCAGGAATGCAAGTGGGAACCGCGCCGTCAGCAGAATAACAGCAGAATCGACAGCAGAGCGGCGGCAGCGTAGCCTAGCTTTAAGAAATAATTAGCTTTGTAGTTTAGTTCTAAGTTTGGGTGCAAATAAAGAAGGAGCAGATAAGCTCCGATAAAAAATTAATTTTCTTTGAAGTCAACAGCTCATGTTGACTTAACTTATATATATATAGAAGATGCGTATTCTTTACTCATGCCAAAATAAATAGTTTCTAAATTAGCATTGCCAACGGGTTCCGCCATAGGTTCCGCGACATATTTTGTATTTGAAAGCATTGCAAAAGTTGTGTAAATAGTGTTGCCTTAAGTTTTAGCCTTTTCTTTCACTCTGTATTTAATTTATTAATAATCGGCCTTGGCTAGCTTGAATCTTTTAAAATTAAGAGGTTTTCTTCGTCATTATGTTTTTATTGGTTCTTGTCATCATTTCTTCAGTCATGCTTTCAGTCTTAAGCTTTGGTTTACTCGAAAGAGGTACCGCCATATAGCGCTCGTAACATTGCGGTGCAGTACGTTGTCCAAAATGTTGCAATATAAAAGCAATAAAGCGGCAAGCATAATATATTGCGGCTGGTTCTGAAACGTTTTTCCACCACCATATTCAAAACGGTGAAAATTCAATCAAATATTTTTACACAAAACATATAACATTTAAAAACAGCAAAAAAAACAGTGGCCGCTATATAGCGAACGTTACATTGAGGCAGCGCCTTTTGAGGAACCCAAACCTTAAGTCAATATATTAATGCTTCTGCAGATTTTTTTAAGACTATTAGTAATTAAAGAAGTTGGCAAAACTACCCGACCATTGGTTACATACGCCGAGGAGATGGGGTACAATCGCCACGACTTGAAAATTATTTTGAATTTTAAGTATAGTAATTGGTTCTGTAATCAACTTTTGTAATAGAGATCAAAACATTTATTCTTTTATAGCAGCCCCGACACACGTTGTCCTGCCTAAAATTTGAGTTGCTTATATTTAACAAATTGTACTCTCTTCCCTCCCCACTGGCGCTTCCTCGTCATTTATTCCTATGTCTTAATTTTTCATTCTACTTCTGCTTTTCCCCCACCCCAATATCCCGGTAGTTTATTTTGCAATCTTCCTTTTCCTCTAACACCTTCTCTAATTTTAAAATTTTCTGTTCCTTCTCCCCTTCTAACCCCTTTTCCTCTGCTTGTACTGATGTGTACATAGTTTCGAAGATATAGTGGTTTAACTTTTTTTTGGTCTTGGTACTGTTTACTTTCTCTAAGGTTTTTTTAATGTATGGAACACATATCTATATATAAAATATCATAAACTTGAACCAAATAAATTCCTAGATATACCGAATTACATCTTTATTTAACCCGAGGGCTTTTCCAAAGCTATGTACAGCCTGTGTCGTGCCCACCGAACTTTTGAGTGAGAGTTTCAAAAACATCCAAACAGCTTTTTTTTTTTTCAAAAAACTGTTATAGCCAACGTTTTTAGCGGTCATTTTTGGGTCGGACAGGGTATACATGAAAATTTTAAAATCAAACGAAAAATTTTTTAGTAGGTCATGAAAAACACTTTAAAAATCAAAGTCGAAAAAAGTCAAAAAAATGAAATTTAGCGACCCAGTCTAATGTATAGCCGGTGTCGTACCCAGCGTTTTCCTGAACCTATCGTGAAAGTTTCATAGACATCGAGAGTAAGCTTTGGATATTAATGAAACACAAACAAAATCACAAAAACAAATCTTGACCAAGTGACACATATATCCAAATATCATTCATTAAGACCAACTACGTTCAGATTTATGACCTTACCAAAATTATATATAGTCTATCCTGTAACCAGTGAACCCAAACAAATTTAATGAAGATCGGTTGAGTACTTGGACGCCTATAAAAGACAAACAGACACACATTCATTTTTATTTATAAGACATATGTATGTCTATGTAAGGCTGAGTGGAATATTTGCAATTTTTCAAGAACGCCATATCGCAGAATTTTTTTGAAGAGCAACCTATCTCAATTTTATTCAAAGCCCCCTTTTTCAAAATTTGTTTAAAAATTGGCCTATCTTGACGCAAACTCAATACATTTTTAGCTGGTAAAGAGTGTTTTTGATTTAGCCTGGAGATGTTGCCCCAGGCGCAATTATTCTTATAAAATTTATGTTTACGATCATAATAATAATAATAACTTGTTTCTCCCATGGTCGAAAATCGACCAATTTAAATTAGTTTAACTTGTAAATCCTCTGCTCATATTTTTCTCCAGCACTGTCTAGAGGACGAAATAGTTGAAAAATATTTTTTACTCGAATTTATTATGTATAATTGAGCTATTCAGGGCCGCATTAATAAAATTCGGTTAACACTAAACAGCGGGTAATTTGACAGCTAACCGAACAAAATAGTGAATTAAACCCCGGTAATCGTTAATAGGAGATGGTGAAGCGCCCCACAGGAATATTTGAAAGCCCTCTATCAGGGAATAGTTAGACTAATATAACATTTCAATTCGTGATAACTATGAACTTATTTGGAGTAAATCAATGATATTTGGATATATGTGTCCTTTAGTCAAGATTTACATAATTTAGGAAAAATGGGAGGCGACACGTTCAACTTTTTTTTTGTGTTTTGTTTGTGCTTCATTAGTGTCCAAAAGTTTTTGTCGATCTCTATAAAACTTTCACGATGGGTTCAGAAGATCACTGGGTACGGCATAGGCTACATATGCGCCCCCAGGATACCTAAAAGTGATCTATTATGGCATCCCAATTTACCCAGGTCTATTTTAATACTTTCAGTTCGTATTTGCGTTCAAATAGACAGACGGACAGACAGATAGACGTATCGAGAGACGGATATGCCTACATCGACTCAGCTGATCCTCCTGATCACTTCAGTCTACTTTTTGATGGGCCTATCTCTTTTTCTTCTCATACGTACAAACATTTCATGTTCATGAAAGGTATGAAAATCAAAAAAGATATACAACTTCGCCTTTGCAGTGGGCTATTAACTTGCCCGGATATTTTACTTTTCATCCTGAACGTTTTGATATACATTAATAAATATATATCTCGATTCGTTTATGTCGAATGAAGTAATATACTTTGTGTGCGTAACAAAAATAGATATAAGCAAGTAAGGATTGCGCTGATGAATACGTGCAAACTTAAATACGCATTGTTTAAAGTTCTCTAAAACTTTGTCAGCAATACATTTAATTTTCTTTTATTATAAGCTTTATTTGTTTAAGGGAAGTTGCCATAATCCTCTTATCTGAACGATCAGTTGTATGGGATATATACTATATATAGCTCCGATCTTGCTGACTTTTGTACGAAATCTTATACTATCCATAAGAAAATATCTCACCAAGTTTCAAGTTTTAATCTTTAAAATGGGGGAGAAATGGTCGTAATCCTCTTATTTGAACGATCGGTTGTATGGGAGATATATGCTATAGTGACCCGATTATACCGGATCCGACAAATGTCTAATATAATACAAAAATACATCCGTGTGCAAAATTTCATCGGACGGACAGACGGACGGACAGACGGACATGGCTGTATCAACTCAGTTCATCGTCTTGACCAATTTGGTATACTTAATGGTGGGTCTGACTCTTATATTTCTAAACGTTCCAAACATCGGACCAAAGTTAATATACCATTTCATGTTCATGAAAGGTATAAAAAGGATGTCTTTTATAGGCGCCAAAGAACTCAACCGATCTTTATGAAATTTTCACAATATATACTTGGGTCAACTGGGTACAGCATAGACAATATATAGCTTTGGAAAAGTAGGCGGGGCCACGCCCCCACTCTATATAAAGTTTCAATTCGTCATAACTCCGAATTTTTTTTGTCTAAATTAATGAAATTCGGATATATGTGTCACTTAGTCAATATCTACATAATTTTTCAAAAGTGGGCGGTGCCACGCCCGCATATTTTGTGTTTTGTTTTGCTCTTGAACTTTCACGATAGGTTCAGGAGTTCGCTGGGCACGACACAGTCTGTATATAGCTTTTGGAAAAGCCCCCAGGTTATATAGAGCTGCAGTTCGGTATAGTTAGGAGTTTATTTGGGTTAAGTTAATGACCTTTTATATATAGAAGTGTTCTATGTATCAAAACGTCAAAACAACGTCTACCGGGCTTGCTAGTACATTATAAAATGGTGAAAGCAAACAACGAATTTCAGCATTGTTTTGTAAAACTGAGAGACTAGCTTGCGTTCAAATAGACAGACGGACAGACAGACAGACGGACGGAGAGGCGGGCATGGCTAAATCGACTCCGCTCATCGTGCTGATAATTTTAGTGAACTTTTCGTTCCTTGTTCTCATACTTACATACATTAAATGTTTATAAAAGGTATGAAAATCAAAAAAGATATATAACTTCAGTATTGCAGTGGGCTATTAACTACGTGCCCGAATATTTTGCTTGTGTGTTTCCCGATTTGGCTAATTTTTGGCAGGAGTATAATACATACTACTGAGAAGCAGCTGACCAATTTTCATTGAAATATCAAGATTGAATTATAAGCAATTGCCTTTGAAAATAGCAGAAATTTTGTTGTGAAAAGTGGGCGGCGCCACGCCTACTTCTTCAAAGTTGACAACTTTTGTTTTTGCGGCCGAGTTTACTTTTTAAAAAGCTTATTATGGGTGCAAAATCTGATTGAGATAACTTGCTTAGTTGTAGAAATATCGCTTTTTAAATTTTGCAACAAAATTTTTCAGAACTATGTTAAAAAACTGGGCGTGGTTTACAGCAAACAGTTACCTTTATATATAGAACATTATCAGCAAATTTCGTTTCGACAAATCAATTTTTGGCGGAGTTATGACATAAAAAGTTGTATGGAATAGTCCGCTATAAAAGGGGCGGGGCCACGCCCATTTTCGAATATTTTAAGTTTTTGGATTTCTTTGTGTACGGAAACTTTAAAAGTGAAATATAAATGATGTAAAGCTTTTTTACGCAAATTTATTGCCTATTTAATATATCTACAATCCTCTTCAAAATCTTTTATGTAAAATTGGGCGTAGACCTTAACCGATCCCGCCCGGCCTGGAACATTCCTTGCAAACCTGGAAACCTGCGTGCTGAACTTTGTTTCGATATCTTGAACGGGTTTTGATTTATGTTTAATATTATTTCTAAATTTGACTTAATCAAAAGTAGGCGGTGCCACCCGCATTTAAAAAAATATCTTCAAAAATTTATTATATGCCTCAATCTCAATGTATTCACCAAATTTTACCCTTATAGGTGTATTATGTACGGAGTAATCACTTTTTTTGTGTTTTCGAAAATATTCTATATAAAAAAGTGGGCGTGGCTATCATCCGATTTCTCCCATTTTAAATAGCGCTCGGAGATGAGTTCCAACGAACCCACATACCAAATTTCATTAAGGTATCTCAAAATTTACTCAAGTTATCGTGTTCACAGGCGGACGGACGGACGGACATGGCTTAATCAATTTCTCTTTTCGTCCTGAACATTTTGATACATATAAGTCAATATCTATCTCGATCCGTTTATGCCGTTAGTGACTAAAGGTAATATACCTTGTGTGCGTAGCACTACTATTAATGTGTGTCTGTGTATCCTTATATGTAGGCGTCAAAAGTACTTAACCGATTTTTATGAAATCGAATAGTCGATTAATCGAATTGAAGTAGTTGTTCGGAAAAGTAATCGATTATCACTAATTGACTAGTCGACTTGTTGCTGGCATTAGACTAGTTGTGTTTTTTATTGACAATGGATGCTCTATTCGCTTGGAACTGAGCTCCATTACCTTCATAAACATGCGTTGTAACTATAGGAAATGTTGAATTTATTATTTTCTTTTTAAAAATTTTAATTATCAACTGGCAGTTTTCGATAAGTCGATTTCTCGAAATCGAAAATTTGCTATTTGGTTTTCAAACTATTCGATTAGTCGGATAATCCATTGTAAACAAGAGCCCTACTATAAACACTTACGATTTTCAGGATTGTAGGATGCACCTAAATAACCGACCGAAAACTGTGGCTATGAATACCTTTGAATTTCATTTTTATAATGGAGTTCTATAAAAGAAATAAAACTTTTATTGTGTTTTCCCTAAAAATTTTAATTTTGAACTACTTTTGTTTGCAATAAAACATGAGAGATATGTTGAAAACAAATTGGTTTTTTTTTTAATTTTTGGTATAGATCAGTATAGGCGAGGGCAACTCTCGCTCAAATTCAAATTGGCCAGACGCACCGACGCCGGTGTATAATTTAACTCAATTGGCTTAATGACGGCGGTTTCCATTTTGGATCTTTTTGTTTGATATACAGGCAGTGTTGTCAATTTTTCCTTTAGATCTGGGGGCGTATCGCGTTTCTTGTTAACTGAATACACATTTCGCAAAAATGCTTATTTGATATCGTTTTATACGTGAACGTACTCAAATATTTGTCATAGCAAAAAAAATGTATTCGATCGCAAAATTGCTTTCGAAAAGAAATGAAAATAATATTTTTGAAGCAATATACAAACTGAGCATGCAGTTTACTGTAAGAATACCTGCTAAAATTTTTAAGCGAGTTGTGTTATGACCTCCCAGGAGCAGCTTTGACTGTCTTACACCTGGAGTATTGTGCCAGTGTATATCTTTTTCCTCTTTCTTTTCCCTTCTTAGACATTCTCTCATTAGATGTGGACCAACTGGTAGCAGCGGCTCGGGGCCAATTCGTGTTACTGTCGCTGCGTTTCTCGCAAAGTTATCCACCTGCTCATCTCCTCCAACAATCTATGAGCAGAACCCAGACCAGCTGTACAGTGCTGCGGGCTCCCAGGTGTTTCAGGTGATGCTTTAGAAACAATCTTGGCTCCTTCTGTCTTGGAAGAAATTTGTTTACGAGTTCTCTCGCGAGTGTGATGAGTGACAGACGTTCTACGGACCGCGCTAGATTGTTGAATTCCATTTATATAAGGTGCCACAGAATCATTTAAATAAACTAAATAAATTATCACAAAAAACATTTAAGACCACGGTATATAAAAAAAATAACACATGCCCGAGTGTTAATATTAATACTATGTATGAGCAGAATGCTCAAAACTCAAATAACTTAGTGGTCCGCGACCACATGGATTGTGAAAAAGTGCAAACGTCAAGCAAAAGAAAAAGAAACGATATGTATGAGACATCATCTTCCAAACAAACTAACAATAACAATTACTACGCGCCTCCCGATATCGATAGTGAGGATGATGAGTGCGTGAATAATTTCAAAGAATATGTTTCACAGAAACGAAACAAAACATGTGAAGAGCAAATAAGCTCCAACAACAAAAGCCCACACAGGGAAAATAAAAGTGCAAATGAAAATGGCACAGAAACAGACAAATTACGAGACAATAACAAAAGTGTGATAATAAATATAAAAGCAAAATGCCGCCGATTATAATCTACGGCATTGAGACGAACAAAATTATTGAAGTGCTAACTAAAGGCATCAAAATTGATAACTTCAAAAGCAAAGAAAATAACGACCAAAAACAAACACTCTATGTACAAGATTTAAACACCTTCGTATTGATAAAGAATTTTCTTATTAAAACAAGAGTTCAATTTTACACGTACTCACCGAAAGCATTAAAAAATAAAACCTATTTATTAACAGGACTAAACCCAAAAACAGACCCTAATCTAATTCTAAAAGAATTACGGAGTCATCAAAATGACAATTTGAAATTTACTAAAGTCGCACAGTTTTCGACAAAAAATTCAAAGAAAAATTCAACCGCGTTGCCAATATTCATGGTACAAATAACACCTGAAAGCAGCATAAATGCACTTAAAAACATAAAAAAACATTCTTTATAGATGTATTAACTGGGAACCTCTAAGAAAAGAAGGTATTGCACAATGCCGTAACTGCCAAGGATTCTTTCACAGCGCAGCCAACTGCCATCTACCACCCAAATGTGTTAAATGCGATCAAGCTCATAACAGCAAAGATTGCAATTTGGAAAAATCCAACGATGGCAATAAAAGCAAACTATATTGTGTACTTTGCAAAACATATGGGCATCCGGCATCATATAAGGGTTGCGAAAAATATACTAACCTTAGGCTAAAACTTATTGAAAAGAGAAAAACTATTTCTAAAAAAAGCACTAATAATTAACATTTTGTTAACCCAAACATAAAATTAGCAGATCTCTTTGAAAAATCTGCACCAACCCAAAATATGCCTAATGTACCTAATAGTAATGAAAAACTAACCCACAATGTACTGCTGGAGCTTAAAAAGTCTTTAGATAATTTAAGGGATCAATTATCAATCCTCTAAAAACAACAACAAGAGCAAGCATCTCGCATTGACGTTCTTTTCTCATTACTGGACTCACCATGACTAACGCAACTAACACTTTTTTTAAAACACTTAATATAATATCCATTAATGTTAACTCTTTAATCACAAAACCTAGAAGAGTTGATCTTGAAAAATTCCTCATAGAAAACGAACCAGATATTGTCCTATTGAATGAAACAAAACTAAATAAAAAGCACAAACTTTGGTTTAAAAACTATGATTTCATCCGCAAGGACAAAGAGAACTCTAAACAAGAAGGAGGCACAGGTATACTCGTCCGAAACAACATTAAGTACGTAAACGTCACAACTAACCCAAAACTGTCATGTTTAGAATCGTGTGTTATAAAAATACCCACTGCAGACAATAATTCGTTATTTGTCGTAGCAGCGTACTACCCAAGTGGGAATAACAACGAGCATTTCGAAAGGGATATCAATATTTTATTTCAAACATTAAAATTAGACAACCTAGACAATCTTTTTGTAATCATTGGGACCTTAACAGCAAACATTGTAACTGGAGGAATGCTGTTAGTAACCAAAGACGCAACATCCTTCTAAAATGGATTCAAGACAACCAAATCAAATATCGCTGCGAACTTTACGCATCAGTAACACCATCGTTCCCCCGAGCTAACTCTTTTCTCGACGTACGTAAAATTGATTCTAGACTTTTTTTCAAGAAAGAAAATAATACTACTAATTTTATCAAGTCCCTCGACTATGACAGCGACCAAAATGCAATCCAAATGATGGCCTCGAAAAACCCTAATCTTAACCCGTTTGAGTTATTTATAAAAAATAACTCCAGAAACTATAATTATAAAAGAACAAATTGGAAGAAATTCAGGAACAAAATCGAGCAGAAATTGTTAAATGTAGCCCCGGTACCAAAAACTAGAAACCTAGAAAACACTGAAATAGACATTCACTTAAACGCTTTATCCAAAATTATTGTAGATACTATTGAAGAAATCGTACCTCAGTTTCCGAATGTTGACGTAAATAAAATTTACCACAATAGTATTATCACAAGGTTACATGAAGAAAAGAGTCAATATCTTACACTCATCAAAAAACAGAATCGTAAGGAAATAATACTACGAGAATAAATACTATCCCATATTAAAGCTAGGCTCAAGTTAACTAAAATTTTATTAAAAGAAAACATAAACAAAGTTTCAAACGACTACTATAAAAAAAGATTGATTTCGCTAGACCCTAAAGACTCAATGGATATGTTTAAAAAAATTAAAAAAAAGCTTTAGGCCGTATACTGCTGTAGAGCTGAACGAAATTAAAATACCTAATAATTATAAACACTTTCTCACAGAGGCGAATATAGACGAAAGTAAAATAGATAACACACCCGATTGTTTTGTACTCAGAGAGCAAGATCTCATACTTAACTCTATAGGTTCATACTTGCAATCAATTCACTCCGTCAAGCAGAATGATTCTGATAATGCAACCCATAATACGAGGTGTGTTCAAAAAGTATCGCGAATTTTGAATTTTCGCTGGTTACGTATATTCGAATTTCGAATTTTTTGTGGCGTTATGTTGGTACTCATGTCTCTCACTTATGCCGACAAGCTCGGCCATTTTGAATGTTCAGTTAATTGTTGACAGCTGCTTTGCTTGCACGTGTTTTGGATCGTCTTCGATTTTTACCTGTTTTTTTACCAAAATTGCTCAATTGTGACCAAAAACAGCATCGCATGAACATTGCTACTGGGATGTTAAACTCTGTCCGCGACGACCCAAATTTGCTCCAGAGGGTCATAACTGGTGACGAATGGTGGGTTTATGGTTATGACGTGGAAACCAAAGCTCAATCATCTCAATGGAAGCTGCCGCACGAACCAAGACCGAAAAAAGCGCGCCAAGTTCGGTCGAATGTGAAAGTTTTGCTGACAGTTTTCTTCGATTGCAGGGGCGTGATGCATCATGAGTTCTTGCCACAGGGAAGAACGGTCAAAAAGGAATATTACCTGCAAGTTATGCGCAATTTGCGCGAAGCAATCCGCCAAAAACGCCCGGATTTGTGGAAGAACAAAAATTGGCTTTTGCACTACGATAACGCCCCTGCTCACGCATCGTTGCTTGTGCGCGACTTTTTGGCCAAAAACAACACACTAATGATGCCGCAGCCACCGTATTCCACAGATCTGGCCCCCTGTGACTTTTTCTTGTTCCCTAAACTGAAGAGGCCCATGAAAGGACGACGTTAAGCTTCTCTTGACGAGATAAAGACGGCATCGAAGGAGGAGCTGCACAAGATACAAAAAAATGCTTTTTTGAAGTGCTTCGAAGATTGGAAAAACCGTTGGCACAAGTGTATAATATCTCATGGGGATTACTTTGAAGGGGACAAAATAGATATTCATGAATAAATAAATAATTTTTGAAAAAACACAAAATTCGCGATACTTTCTGAACACACCTCGTATAGTAATAAAGAGTTTCGACAAGGTTTTAGAAATCAAAACCCAATTTGATACTCTCCATTATACAAAAACCACATTCAGCGAAAGTAACCAATCAAATATGCTAGAAGATAATCAAACACAGGATTACCTGGCAACGCCGAGCTTAGTAATTGATGTTTTCCAAAAAATCCCAGCAAAATTATCATCTGGCTGGGATGGCATTCCAAATATTGTTTTAAAAAATCTACGCCATTTGATTATTCTAGAATATTGTTCATTATTCAATAACATGTTAAATAACGCTTACTTCCCACTATATTGGAAAAAAGCGAAAACCATCGTTATACCCAAATCAGGCCTTCTTCCTAATATCAGCAAGATATTTGAAATACTGGTAAATAACAATATAATGAAGTTTTGTAACGAAAATAATCTGATAAGCGAAAAACAATTTGGTTTTAAATACCAACATTCTACCACACTAGCAATTCACTGTCTGGTCTCCCATACATTGTAAAGGTCTACAAGTACACTCAAAGAAAAAATCGTTCTAAAACGAACGAAACAAGTTCAAAACTAAGAACATTCGTGCACGAAAGTCTGTTAAGTACGTTTTGACTAAACTCGTGAACGCTGGTGTTATTTTGAGAACGGATTTTTCAAGCACACCTTTCGCATTTCATGAACCGTTTGGGCTTGATTAATGAATATTTTGGACTCATTTTAAGACCATTTTTACTTTATTTTTAGAACGTTCTAAGCATGTTGTGAGAACTTATTGGGTTCATTTTATTAACATTTTCTGCTTCTTTTGGGAACATTTTGAGAACATTTCGTGCTTGATTTTAGAACCATTTCCGTACATTTCAAGAACGTTTTGGGCTTACATTGAGCCCGTTTGTTAGCTTATTTTCAAGAACATTTCGTTCTTGAGCTTATAACGATTTCCGGTCGATTCAAGAACGGGTTAGACCTATCCTGGGAGCAAAACGTGCCTGTTTGCAAAAATAATTAAAGAAAACCATTTTAATTCATATTATTTAATGACATTGATTTAATGAAAATTCATATGAAGTAGAGTTTCTGCAGCCAGTCAATCACCTTCGATGGCATCGACAATGTGTAGTCTTCAATTCCAAACTAACAAGTAAAAGAAAAAATTGCATTAGCTATGTATCAGTACACCAACACATTCAATGTTATTCTACCTGTTTTATCCAAGAAAAAAGCTTCTCACGAAACAGCACGCGCAATCCTAAAGGTGGTACCGCTTCCTTAAGATCCTCGCTAGTTAAAAATTTTAAGCTCTCGGGAGTTACTTGCGCAGCTGCAAAAGTGAAATATATATTGGGTCAGCATTTTCAGTAAATTTGTATGGAAAAAGTCTTGGTACCTCTCCCGATATTTTTGGACGTGTATTAATAACGTACGGTCGTATAGAATTACCAAAAGTACCAACGTAAATGAAAAAGTTATTCATGTAACCATTACGGTATAAGTAATTGTTAACGACAACCACTGAGTCTTAAATTGGGCAACTTTAAACACTTTTTCATTTCTTTGATAAATTGGGTTCAGAACACATTTCATTGCACTGCGAGTGTTCGACCGTAAAATTGTTTAACGAAAACAGCAAAATCATAAAGTCTTGTTCCTACTTGCAGGAAGAAACATGTATGTAATAAATATTTTACACTCCCGACACGAACACTACGCAGCGAACGCCAAATGAAAATAAGCATTGTTCCCGAACCTTGTCCTTAAAATACGGACGATGTTATCGAAAAGAGAACGGACGGTTACATTATATGAACATATGTTCTCTTTTCGATAACATCGTTCGCATTTCAAGCACAATGTTGCCATTTTGAGAAAGGGTGGTCTATTTTCAAGAACAAGTATGCTAGTTTTAAGACCAAAAAAGCGAGAGCACGAAAATCTTAAATTAAGACCGATGGTGCTGCATTTTAGAACGGCGTTTTTCTCTGAGTGTAAGATATGTCCACAGCTGTGCCCACCATGTAAAGAGCTTGTCATTCAGAAGCCATTGAACGCAGAGTGGTACTCATTTGCAGCAGACAAAAAGTAGGCGATGCTATAGAAACATATACAATAAATAAATAAGTAAGAGAAATTAGTTACAGCAAATTATTGTTTAAAGCGCATAATTTCAAGTGGAACTACTTTTGCAATAGTTTTGCTTATTTAAGTAATAGTTTTTGATATATTTGATAAATTTTTATCTTATCTTATCTTTATAAAAATTTCTGTGTTACCTATAAAAAACATGCCATGGCAATTCGATAATTATCTAATTCTAATTTGATAATTATCTTCAAATATTTCAACTTAAGAAGCATTTTTCGTATTTATATCGTATCTTAATAAAGTTCCCTACCATTTAAAGTGTGCCTCCTAAAATGCGCATGCTCATTTCTTGTTTTTCTTTTGTGTGTGCATGGTGTGTACCAAGCGTACATATAAGGGTGCGCTTATGTGAACTTCCACGTCGCTTGAGCGCTGTAGTTATCGTAGCTTTGCCTGATTTTTTAGAAAAGATTATAAAAGTTATATTTTAATTGATATTAGAGAAAAAATAAAACGATTTACACGCGATGGTTGGGGTTTCATGTTAGGAAGTCATTTGCTTCTCATCAGACCCCTTTTAGACACTTTGCTAACCATTGTTTTCCCACACCACCCAGGAGGCTGCAATGTAGGCCCGTTATCTAAATTTTATTGGGTGTGCGGTTCCCCTGTAGGCCTATTATCACCCATATACATAACTAAAGCAATATTTACAAATAAAATTAATAAATTCAATTTTTTATTAAAAAAAAAATTACTATACAAAATTACTTTACAAAATAATAGTTGAGGCGGCTTTACAAGTTAGCAGTTACTGAACTGTTTTTCTATGGTAAAGAGGTATTTTTCAGTAATATTACCAAAGGAAGGTTATTGCAAATAATCCGGATATTTTCTAATTAGTTAATCATATAATTAGATGGAAATAACTTTATTAACAACGAAAACAAAAGGTAATTATGGTAAAACACGTCCAAAAATATCGGGAAAGGTATCAAAAGATGCGTTTTGACCTCGGTATCAATAATTCAAAAGCGGAAAATATTTTATTGCAGTGAAAAGTTATTGGCAAAAAACCAAAACATGGCCTAGGTCCGATCCCAAACGGGGGGCCTGATCGATGGTGTTTATATGCAAAACACTTTTCTGCGTAGGCGACCTTCGGCCACGCTTCAAAAAAATAACCTTTAGTCGGTCCAACACCGGCTACGCGATCCCCAGTATTTCTGAAAAAACTCAATTCTGCACATTTCGCAACGCTCAATATGTGTGATTACAACAACCACATGAAAATGACAGAAAATGTTCAACTTTGATTGCAAATATTTCTTGATAGAAATATATAATCGAGTTTCCTTTCGGATTATTGATTCCGAGGTCAAAACGAATCTTTTGATACCTTTCCCGATAATTTTGGACGTGTTTTAGCAGTTACGTACCGTCGTATAGAATTACCGTTTATTTTTATTCAGTAAGGGCTTATTATTAGTTATTTTCCAAATTTATAAACACGTTTTCATACCAAATTCAGTAAAAGAAATTAACTAACACAGCAGCCCAGCTGTAAAATTCAGTCCATTTTTGCACTAAGCCTTTGCATCCCTTCATTGTTAGCTGACCAGCAACTCAGCCACGAGTGAGTGTCAAACGCTTTTTTGACATGTGAGTGACTGTCAAATGCCTATGAACTAGAGAGAGAAGGAAGAGAAAGGGATGCCGACATAACTTACTTGTAGAGTTGTACAATGCTCCCATATCAATTGGAACTGGCATAAAAAGTATTGTACAGGGGCATGCCTGATTGATTTAGAAACCGCGTTTGATGGTCTGTGGTTAAAGGGACTAATATTTAAATTAATAAATTACAAATTCCCGTTGCATCTATTAATGTTAAATTGCAATATGACACACAATAAAGAATTTACAATTTCAAATGGTAAATCGCAAAGTTCCCGAAATTTCGAAATGGAAAACGGGTTACAGCAAGGAACAGTCAACTCACCAATGCTTTTAACATGTTTATGCTGGACCTTATTAATAATACTGAAAATATAATCTCATATGCGGATGATCTCGTCATCTATCACTCAGATAACACTATTTATGCCATAAATTCAAATCTCCAAAAAACCTTCAATCAGATTGGAACATATCGTACACAAAAAATTGGCATCTTAAAATAAATACAAGGAAATGCGAAACAATCTTGTTTAGACCCCCAGTTAAAAAATGTAATCGAGATATAAGAAAGAACTGGAAAAATTTGGAATAAAATCAACCATAAATAACTCAAATATCTCGGTCCAAAGCACTGTGAGGTATCTAGGAATAAACCTCGACAAGTTCTTGTACTTCAATGTGCATGTCAATGCAGCTGGAGCGAGACAGGAGAGCGTTCTTTTCATACAAAAATTTATTCTATTCACGACACGTATCATCTAGAGTTAAGATAATGATGTATCAGTGCCTAATTCGCCCTATAATTACATATGCTGCCCCTATATGGTCCAACATAAGCCCATCCTACATGAAAAATATTCGTATTTTCGAACGTAAATGTCTTAGAGCATACACTTTACTTTATAGAACACCACAAAGTGATTACACACGATATTACTCTAATAGCTTTCTATACAACCAATCCAAAGTTAACAGAAAAGATAATTACATGATTAATCGTATACGAAAACACACACAAAGATGCCTTAACTGCGACGTAAATAACTTCATAAATGGGCCATTCTACACTAACGAAAAATACATAAAAAACTCTCTGGAACTAGGACCTATCCCACCAGAGGCATTTATCTACCTTGACAAGAACAAATTGGTGCAAAACGAAGAAGCCGTACCTATCTTGTACCATAGATACCGCAGAGCTACAGATAAAACCATTAAATCTTCTCAACCTGACGAAAACGAACTTCGATTCGAAAGGAGTATACCTTACGTTAAGGATTTACAAACGCTTAAAATATGGTGGTTAAATGACTAACCTAAATACGTAATATTAAGTTTTTTTTAGTTTCTTATTTTTTATCTTATACCAAAACCCTTGGTTTAATATAATGTTTTTTGTAAATTTTTTTCATTATACCCCTGAAATGCAATCAAAGTATGTATCACTAATGAATAACGTACAAATTAACTCAGTAATATCTACTACCACAAATGTATACTATTATATTTATTATAGATTTATAGATGCTGAGAGCTCAATATGGGACATTGCATCTTAACATCTTCTTCTTTAAATGGTCATCTAACCGCCTGGGCGATCTTACTAACATATTACATCTAATAATCTGGTTTATTTAGATTAAAAAAACTGATGTACTGAACTTTTGAAATAAACATCCAAATAAAAAGAAATTTGTTTATGTATGGAAAGTGAACGGTGTATGGAATAGAAAATCAGATTTGAAGATAACACTTCGACCTCAGGCATATAGTGCTCCCTTCTTTTCACAACATTTCATCCAGCCACAAATCCCTTTGGAAATCAAGAAGTTTCTTAGGGATAAGAGATCGTATTTGGTCATGCTCTGGCCAAGGCAAGCTAAGATGCTTCCCTCTTTTCCGGAATAGCATCGCACTCGAAAATAATGGTCCCATTCGCCATGCGACAAAGCCAACAGAGGCTGACGGGACCACACTTTCTGGGGGAAAACAGGCACCTGATGAGGTGCCAACGCCATTTCCTTCCTCTACTTTCTACTGCTTCAGGGGCGGCAATTAAGCTACTTTATGCCTTCTGATCGCAGGGCCTCTTCAAAACGAAACTATACCTATAGTTTAGCCTAAAACCAGTCTCCGTATTCCATTGTATGGGTCTTCGTTCATATCTAAGTTTAAATAAATACCCGTATCCTCAACCCTTCTATTGATAAAACGCCACATCTACGTGCCTGGACCTCCGTTTTGCGCTCTTAGTACCCATATCAACTCGTATGATATTCTCTTGTGTGGGCGGTATACGAGTATCGTCTACTTTTCTTGTGCCCAAGATTGTGCCAACCCAACCAATAAGGCTCGGTACTGTTGGAATTAGAGGTTACCTGTTGTTGTAATCATGAAGTAAAAGTATATGTTTAGTACGGGGTCGGTAAACTGGATTTTTAGCTAGTTGCTGAGCACTTAAATTGTCGCCTTTTATCAGGATAGGCGTATTTATCTCACATCTTCCAATTTCTTCAAGAAGACGTTTAAGATAAATACCCTCTTTTACTACTGTAGATAACGCATAGTACTCTGCTTCAGTTGTACTTGGTGCAACTGCGGTCTGCTTCTTACTCCCCCCAGATATTGCGCTGCCACCCATCAGAAACACGAACCGAGAAGACGCCACCCCAATCTGCGTCAGTATAGCCTTCTATTAGTTTCACGTCACCATTGTATCGTAGCTTCAAATCGATTGTTTTTGCCAAGTAGCGTAATATATGTTTTGCCCCAACTTCATGTTTACGCGTTGGGTTTGAGTTATATTGTGCCAAGTTAATCACAGAATGTTGAATATCAGCTCGAGTGGAAATCGCTAAATAGATTAGCTCGCCAATCAATTGCTGGTATGCTGTCTGATCAATACTTACATCGGATTCATCAATTTCGGTGACCTTATACCCTGGAGCCAAAGGCGTTGATACAGAACTACGGTTGAACATTTTATATTGTTCGAAGAAGTTTAAACTCTTGAGCCAGTTCGGCCTTAAATATGTTGATGTCTTCTAAGCTTTTACTACCTACGAGTATATCGTCTATATAAACTGCAATGAAAAACAACTTGCCTGCAATATTTCGTATGTTGCGACACTGCTCGTTCTGGCATGCTGAAACCCCCATTTTATTGAGAACTGCATCAAGAAGGAAATTCCATTCGCGTCCAACCTGTTTAAGTCCGTATTTGCTTTATGTAGCCGCAGAACTCGATCTGCATATTTTTATCCACAAAGCCTTCGGGTTGCTGCGTGTAACACTCTTCGCTTAAGTAACTATTAAGGTAGGCTGTTGTAATGGCTAACTGGTGAAGATACATTTTATTTGTAGCTGCTTATTCGTTTAGTATTTGTAGTGTAGTTTTTCCCATGAGTTTATTTTCTTCGAACTTAACATCTCTTCTTAGGCCACATTTTTGGCTTCAATGTCATACAACCGGTATGCTTTTGATTGTTGTGAGCAGCCTACCATTCTACAATATCGACCTTTTGCTCGGAATTTACGATTTTCAAATCTATCTAAAGCAACCGCTAAACACCCAAATACTTTGAGGTGCTCCACATTAGGTTTTCGCCCATACCATATTCGTTTGGAGTTATGTCGCCAATCGTTTTTGATGCTATGCGGTTTCGAAGATAAGCCGCGCATCAAAATTTGCTTGTACTAACATCGATCTAGCCATCTTTACTAATGTACGGTTGGCTCTCTCAGCCACTCCGTTTTGTTGTCGGCTATAAGGGCTACTCAATTGGCGTATGATCCCATTTTCCTCTAAATAATTATTAAAAGCGCCCCCATTGTCACTCCTCAATGCGCGCACCAATTTCCTTGTTTGACGCTCAACCATCATTTTGAATGTTTTGAATTGGTTGAGCACTTCATCTTTTGGTTTAATGAGATAAAAAAAAATTTTTCTCGACTTGTCGTCAATGAAGGTAAGGAAGTACCGCGAGCCGCCAATTGATTGAACGTTAAAGGGCCCACAAACGCCGTTAATATTTGCTTTTTATTCCGTTCAATTGCGCCTTGGTCGGAGAACGTTACCTTCGCACCGTTTTTAACACATTTCATTACTGAGAAAGAATTATGTTGGAAAGTGGGAGCATACAAAGTATTTCTGAGCAGCAAATTGCCCTGGTTTGTTGTCAACTTTACATCTCCCTTTCCTACTACTGTTACGATTTGGTTACCTGGTATCGATACCTTTTCCTCTACTTTGTGCTTCGAAACAAATAGGTATTTTTTGTTGCATATATGTACAACACACATATGTACTATCTACGATCCACTCAAACCGGTTTTCGCAATTGTAATTATTATTAGAAAAAACTTTTAAAGCTGTTGTGCTCTGGTATTGCTGTTGTTTTGCACTGAAAATGCATGTTGGCTGCTATCATTTCTGTTTCGATTATTTCTTCGTTCGTATTCTTTCAAAAGTTTTACCTCTAATACGCTGTACTCAGGCAGCTCATCCTCGCCTCCATTGCAATAACAAAACTCTCAAAGTGATCTGGCAAACTCGACAAAAGTATGATGACCAACATCTGGTTATTTATTTCAATACCAACTTCTGCTAACTTGGTTCGAGCCCTGGTACAGGTAACATCAAAAGTGATTTGAAAAAAGTTTTTCAAAACGGGGTCGCCCCTCGGCAGTGGTTTGGCAAACTCTCCGAGTGTATTTCTGCCATGACAGGCTTCTCAGCAAAAAAAATTCGTCTCCTTTGTAGATGCCGTTCGGAGTCGGCCAAAAACAGTAGGTCCCACCAATTTGTAGGGAAAATTCAAATCGGCACACCACAAATTGGAAGAGAAGCTTGGCGCAAAAATCTCTTAGGAGGTTTATGATGATATACCTGTTGTATATCGCGCCATAGAGAGAGAACTTATGCCACCCATCCTTCGAATTTTTGCAATTTTGAATGTGGCTTAATTGTGTTGGTTTAACAGACAAAACCATTGTTGTGAGCGCTTGCTCATCTAAGTATCACCCTCTGCGGAATTTGCTTCACTCCGCACCAATTTACTAGACACAACCTTCCACTGGTCTGAATGGATGAGCACACTACGCATTTGGACACACCATGAATCGTTGTTCCGTTCATCGCGCTTTTCAACCGCATACAGCCCACTTTCCATATCTGGAATCTCACTTGCTACCTGTGCACGGGAATCTTGCTCCAGTTTTATGTCTTCTTCTTTTAGAATGGTATCCTCGAAAACGACTTCGTTGTCTGATGGACTTTCTCCCTCAAACTTCTCCTTATCTTTTGTTTTAATTGTACTCCGCGTCTTTGGTCCGCTTGAGCCCATAACCTTTTGTTGGAATTAGAGGCGGTTCCTTTTGTTGTAACAGTGAAATAAAAGTTGTTAAGATGTATATATTAGAGAAGTAAGTTTATTAATATAAAAATCTCATTGACTTGAGTGAACTTTAGCTACTAACTATATTACCAAAACAGGACAAGATAGAATACATAAGTAACGAAAAATGTATAACAGCTATTCGCGTTGCCAGATTACTTCAACAGGTACCACAGTCGCCAATTATTTCGACGTACTCTCGTTTCCACAGTCAGCTAGGATTACTCCTTTCTTAAAACACCGCCTTGAAACCCTCATCCATAATGGTTTCCTGGTGGCAGGCTGGGTCCTTCTGTTTTATGAAGTCCGCGGGAAGCTTCTCCGGCCACACATCTATTTTATAATCCTCTTCACACGTCTGTCGAATTGGATACAGTATCCCCGTTTACCTATACCCCTGAGAATGGGCAAGATCTGGGCATCGTCTCATTTGTAATTCGACCGCACCTACGCATTCCAGCAGGTGCAGGTGTTTCCTCATTTTAAAGTTGTTCAGGCGGCTTTTACCGCTCTCCCGCCTGCAAGTGGATGCGGTCCTTGTCTCCGTAGGTGCAATGGGCCCAGGCTGCTTCCAAGGCGGTTGCAGGTCGCTTCTTCGTGGCCCCAATTGGAGCCTCTACTTCCTGGTGCCGATAGGAATACCTTCTGGGCTGAAGCATCTTCGCTCATTCGCACAACGTGGCCTAGCCAGCGAAGCCGCTGTGTTTCAATTCGCTGAGCTATGTCATAAAATTTTTTCGGCACTCGCCGTCGCCAACGCGTAGAGGTTCGCAAATCTTTCGAAGAACCTTTCTCTCGAATACTCCCAGAGCCTCCTCATCATATCTTTTCAGTGTCCACGCTTCTGCACCATATAGCCGGACGGGTGCGATGAGTGACTTATAGAGAGTTAATTTCGTTCGTCGAGAGAGGACTTTAGTTTTCAATTGCCTACTTAGTCCGAAGTAGCATTTGTTTGCAAGAGTAATTCTTCGTCGGATTTCTAGGCTAACATTAGTGTTGGTGTTAATGCCGGTTCCCAGGTAAACGAAGTCTTTTACTATTTCGAAACATTGCTGCCAACAGAGGCGTGGTTGCCAAGGCGTGAATGCATGATGACAAAAGGTACTTCGTTTTGCCCCGACCAAACCCAGTTTTTCCGCTTCTTTTTCTAATTTGGAGTAAGCAGAAGTAACGGCGGGGTTGTTAAGGCCAATGATATAAATATCGTTAGCACACGCCAACAGTTGCATGCTTTTATAAAATATTGTTCCAGCGCGGTAAAGTTCTGCAGCTTGTACTATTTTCTCCAGCATAAGCTTAAAGATAGGGGTTACCCTGTCTAAGGTTTCAGACTTAGATTCGAATGGCTCGGAGACGTCCTTCCCAATGCTGACCGAGCTGGTGGTGTTGCTCAAGGTCATTTTGCATAGCCGTATAACTTTTGCGGGGCAACCAAATTCAGACATAGCGGCATATAGGTAGCTTCTTTTCGTGCTATGGAAAGCGGCTTTAAAATCAACAAAGAGATGATGTGTATCAATTCTTTTCTCACGGGGCTTTTCCAGGATTTAGCGTATTGTAAAAAAATTTTGTCGATATTAGATTGACCTGATAAATAAGGTCCAATCAGTCTGTTCACATCTGGCTTCAGTCTATCGCAAAATGCGCTTGATAGGACTTTATATGCGATATTGAAAAGGTTGATTCCGCGATAGTTGGCGCAGTTTATAGGATCGCCCTTCTTGTGGGTTGGCCAGAGAAAACTTAGATTCCAATCTTCAGGCATGCATTCATCCGACCATATTCCGCATAGTAGCTCAGCAGGCAAACCATCATCGCCAACTGCTTTATTGTTTTTCAATCGAGATGTTGCTATTCGCAATTCATTATAGTCGGGTTTTGAAACGTCAATTCCATCATCTTTGATTGTGAGCTCGGGCTCGGCATCTTCTCTCGTTTCTTGCTTAGTTTCTCCGTTTAAAAGGGCAAAGAAGTGATCCCTCCATATTCTGAGGGATCTCTGAACATCGGCCACCAGGTCGCCGTTCTTACCATTACAGGAGTTTGCCCTGTGGTTAAAACCTTCTGTTATTCGCCGAATTTTTCGATAGAATTTTCGGCCATTATTTGCGTTGGCTAGCATCTCAAAGTCCTTTTCTACCTCTCACACACACTCCTCGTTGCATTCGATCTCAGCGTTGCCTTGTAGGCTTCGTCCATTCTTTTCGTTACAGCGCAGCACTCTTCATCATCATACCATTTGTTTTTTCGCGTTCGTCGAAATCCAATTACTTCTTCGGCTGTGGTAAAGAGTGCTCCTGAGATATAATCCCTCTCCTCCTGCATTCCACTTGGTTGAATTGGGCTCTCGGAGAGTAGCTGTGAGAGGCGATCTGCGAAATAATTGGTGGCCTGTTACAATTGCAGCTTTTCGACGTCCATCTTTCCCTGCATTTTTGATGCATCTCTTTTGTCGTACAGAGGGGGTACGAATCTTGGTTGCTATTAGGTAGTGATCAGAGGCGATGTTAGCTCCTCGTATTGTGCGACCATCTAAACGCTGGATGCATGCCGTCCGTCTATCACAACTTGGTCGATCTGGTTGCGTGTTTTCCGATCGGGGGACAGCCATGTAGCCTGATGGATCTTCTTGTGCATAAACCTTGTGCTGGATATGACCATGTTTCGGGCACTGGCGAAGTCGATAAGCCTGTATCCATTTGGCGAAGTCTGATCGTGGCCCGACAGTGGGGCCGAATACACCCTCCTTACTCAACCTGACGGGGTCAGCGCGCGTATGGCTCTTCCAGGCGCTCGTAGAATGCATCCTTTTCCATGATAAACCATATGGTGAAAAATCGTACTTTCATGCGGATTGTGGCGATACGCTCGTTTACGGGTGTGAACGACTGTACTCGGTGACGGAGTTTCCCTCCCACCACAAATCACACGCTGAATCTGCGCTTGTCTACATGTCCACTTTAGTTGACGTTGCGAGGTGTTTTGATCGTGTTTCCTCTCCCCGTCCTTTGCATGTAAAATTCGGCCCTTGGTTTTTTTTAAAACAAATTTATTGGGGGAAAATTACAACTTCAACACATAAGGGTTTTTGGGTTTTTTCATTTCATGTTGACTTTTAACTGGTCAAATTTAGTCTGCACCTTTTTAGGGTTCGGGCTGTATGTCTGCCCTTTAACAAATCAAAGTATATGAGAAACGAAATAGTTGAAATCTTCGAAAATATAAAATTTAAAAAAGGATAAACTGTGTTTTCGTTTTTGTATTTTATATATGGGGTCTATCAGCAATTTCGTGTGAATTTGAAATCCAATAGAAATAACGAAATTACCTATCGAACTCCGATTAATTTCAGTATTTCTATCTAATTTTCCGTTTCGACGGAAGTGCTGATGTAAATTCCAAAGCGTTGAGCTTAAAAAAGGTGTATACAAAAATTGGAACATTTAACCCCATATAAATGATGCTTTCTAGAAATATTGAAACAAATGCGATACTTTAGAATTGGTTATAGCATTTCAATAAAGGGTTGTGATATATATGAGTCAATCCATATGAAAACGTCTAATATTTATTAGCAAAAATCGTTGCTGACTAGTTTCGGATTTCGTTCAAACTTTGAGGGACACTTCTTTAGGGTAATAAAGAAACAAATTGACACACATTTAATTTTTATAACCACTGGTTTCGGACTGGTCGAATTTCAAAGTTTGAAAAACGTAATTTTTAGGCTTACCCTATTATAGCTGTAAAAATGTTTCTATTAGAGATATCGTTACATTCGATATGGCGTTTTAAAGGTAAAAGATAGTAGTTTGGCGCAAAAGTAAGCTTCCGATGTTCAGCATATCGGTTGTGGCACGTGCAGTGTGTGCTGTTGCACCCTCTTGTTGGAACCACATGTTTTCCAATCCCAATTCATCAAGTTGCGGCAAAAAGAACTCGTTGATCATTGATCCGTAGCGCTCACCATTCACAGTAACCGTTTGGCCCCGACCGATTATTGGTCAAATAAATATTCAGCAATATTCCGCGTTCTGGAGCAGTGTAGCGTAACATTGTTTATTAACGTGTATTTCGCATGCGTTTACTACACAAATGTCAAAACAGAACTGACTTTAGGGGCCAATCGCAAAATGTATAGCATTTTCTGATAGGAGGATTGCTTTTGCGCCACCTTGTATATCATATGGCGAGTATCTAGAATTAAAAATCTGGTACTGAAAATACGTAATTTTAATCCTTTTTTTGTCAATTTTAGCTGGCCACTCAAATTTTTTCAGAAATTAACTTACTCATCTATCGGCCAAAAAAACCCACTGCTTATAGATAAATTACTATCCCGAAATTTCTAAGTTTTCAAAAATCGTGTTTTTCAGGCTATAAAATGAACGTGTTTCTCAAGAGATAAAAACACGAATTTCTCATGGACTCCAGTCCTGACCTTTAGCTTTTAATACCTCAACATTTCGTTTTGTTATTTTCTTACTAAGGGCCTCTGCTGATCGATTTTGTAAGGCATTATCTTAGAATATTTTTTTTTTTCAAACTAATTTATACGAACTATGTTTGAAAACTCATTTTATATAAAGTTCTATTAAAGAAAGAGACACTAATTTTGGGTTCTGGTTATGTTGTGAATCAGTTTTGTCATTTGAAATCACAGGTTAATATTTCGATTGGTTTAATTTTTTAAGTCGACTTAGGATGTTTTGACATGTGACCACTTATTTATGTATACACATTAGGGTAATTGTCAATAAATAAGGACTAAAAAAGTGCTTGTATCAAGTAATTTCTCAACTTGTATACTTTGTTTTAACTAAACACTGACAAATCAAAAAAAAATTACAAACATAGCGGTTTTGGCTTTTTTTATCTGTGGAAATCAAACTACTCTTTTTTTTTAAGTTGCAAATTATAGCCGGTTTTGTATGTTATCTTTGAATAATTCGCGTATTTTTCGTTCATTTCTGTGGTTTTCGGAATCGTGTTTTCTGCTATACGAGTATATAATATGGAGTGCTCAATCGGTTTATTGCTGCAAGAAAGTTGCCATAAACTAAAATTTATATGGTGCAAAAATATTTTTTGGAATGAAAAAAAAGATACAGTATGGTGGCTTAGATAAGCACTTATCACACAAAAAGTTTGTGTCTTAAGTACGCCGTCTTCTTTAAAATATATCACAAAAGGGTGAAGAGTAGCTTGATTTTTTGTCCTATGAAAGGCTTGTACCTCATCTTGTACCATAAACGAATAATTTTCAGAAAAATCAACAAATGTTATGCACTCTAGGTACTCAGATTGTTTATTTGAAATAAAATGATGAGCCTTGAAAGCTATCAACTGTTCCTTTATATCATCCTTGAATTCCTCAATTGTTTTTACTACAGTTACCAAATTGCAGCGATCAGTACTTACCCATTGTTTAAAATGTATTTCAGATGAAAATTCACATTCGTCGCATATGTCAGAATCAATAACATCAGTGCCTGGACATATTGTGCAACAAGATAATATACTATCTTCAAGCGATTCATCACAAACTATTTTTTTAAGTAATTCTTTTTAGTTTGTTTAGCCCTTTGTTTAGCCCTTCAACTTCATATTTTGATGCATCAAACAAACACACACTGCATGTGTGCCACTTGCCCCAGCTAATACACAGTTCTTGGGACGCAGTGAAGCAAATGACGAGAATCCTATCTTTAGCAGTGGATGTATTTGTTTAAATTTTTCATATATTTCTTTAAGATTTAATAGGATCAAACGTTTTTGTTCCTTAGACCTTACATTATTATTGATGTATATTGGAACGATTTTTCGTCACCCCTTGTCAAATTTGGTTTTGAGACAAACCGGTTTCGGCGTTGTGCCATCATCAGTGTCGATTTTCGTTCTGATCTGTTGTTGTCCTTTGTCTTGTATTTATAGTAGGTAGCAGGTAACGGCAGCATGGGTGTCTGTTTGTGTACGTGTGTGCATGTGTTGTGTGTGTACATTCAGAAACGGGGGTGGTTTGCATCGATCGGTTTTTGTGTGGTTGACTGAGCCAGGTAAAAGTTGGTGATTTTTGTTGTTTGACCTTTTTTGCTTATTTATTGTTTTTGATGTTTTGCTGTTTTATGTTTATGTGTCGGTGCGTGTGTGTTTGTTGTACCTTAGTAGTTGCTTTGTTTTTTGTAAACCAATTTTAAGGGTTCGAATATTGTGTCGGAAACAGTGTTTGTCTGTTCGTTTATTATTCTACCGTCGAATGTTTTTTGTTTGTAGATTTCCATGTTTTCGAGTACGTTCAGACGTCGGCCTTTTGCTTGTACATGTAGGACCTTGACTGTTTTTTTGATGTTTGGGGGGGGGGGGGGCATTTATTCTCCCCCATGTTATTGGGACTCTGGTGTGATGGTTGGATTCCGTATCTTTTCGTTGTAATATCTAATGTGTTCTCTCAACCTCGTTCTTACTTGTCGTCCTGTTTGTCCTATATAACTGTGCTGGCATTCACAAGTGAGCTTGTATACACCATGGCTGCTAAACGGATCTTCTGAGTTAGTTTTGGTTCTTAGCTTAGCTAGTTCGATGTTTTGAACGCTGTGTTGATGTTGTATTTTCTAAGGAAATTTTGCTAATTTATGTGTTGCCCTTCCAGAATATGTCATTTTGGTCCAGGTTTGTGTACCTTCCTCTCCATTGTTTCTTTTTTATTCTCTAAGGTCTCTCCTGAGTTTATCTACTAGTGCTTTTTTATATCCGTTGTTTGTAGCGTGGTGTAAAAGGTGTTCTTTCCAGTCTTTGTACTAAGTG
Organism: Merzomyia westermanni; assembly: GCA_949987695.1. Classification (NCBI taxonomy): domain Eukaryota; kingdom Metazoa; phylum Arthropoda; class Insecta; order Diptera; family Tephritidae; genus Merzomyia; species Merzomyia westermanni. Next base: position 70,482,285 of record OX465292.1, read on the forward strand.
CCTTAGCGCTGCATTTTTATGTTGTTGTGGGTGGTTCGAGGTATTATGTTGTGAATTTTATCTTCCCGTGCTGCTTGTTGAGGTACTCCAGTACTTGCTCTTCGTTGTTGGTAGTTAAAACGCATATGATATCATCCACGTACCTAGCGTAAAATAACACTCCTAATTTGGAATTCAATTCCTGTATATACTCTTTTTCCAGGGTTTGCATAAACGCTTAATAATAACAATAATAATTCCTAACAGATTACCCACGATATCCCGCCCGACCGGCGCGAGGGGCGCATCCGCATAACGCGCGGATTATTCGTTCGTGCCGAGTCGTTGAAAGGCTTTGGTTTGTTAATCCTCGAGATCTAAAACTGCTCAGCTACAGAGAAAACCTCATCAGCTAAGTAAAGTAGATATAGGATAGATTATACATTAAGAAATAACTAGTTAACAGAATAAAATTATTGTTGGAAGTTAATATAGAAGTCAAAGAATAAGAAACAATTAGTAGCTATGAATTTAGGATAGAAAGAATTGATTTTTTTATGCTGAAAAGCGAGTCTGAAATTTCAAATCTACCAGAAAGAGAGTTATAATCTTGACACAAACAGCGAAAAGGCTCATTTAACTGAAAATTGGTTCGGCACTTTTTAATACTAGAGGTTTAAAATGCCTTGAAGGACGAGGCGGTACATTGAAGTTCACTTCACTTATAAGAAATGGGCTGGATAGTGAACCATTTAGCAATTTAATCATAAAAATAATTCCAAGCATTTCCCTCCGACTAGAAAGTGTGTGCAGATTAATGAGTTTTAAACGATTCGTATAGGGTGGCAGATTGTACGAGGGATCCCAATGAAAATCTCTTAAGGCAAATAGTAAAAATTGTTTTTGAACTGATTCAAGGCGATCTACATGAACCTGGTAACGCGGGTTCCAAATTATAGAATCGTATTGAAGTATCGGTCTGACTAATGTACTGAAGAGGCTTTAGTTATATAAGGGTCGCTAAATTCTTTAGACCATTGTTTAACGAATGCTAGGACACCTCTAGCCTTATTGACTGTTGTGTTAATATGGCGGTTGAAACTGAGTTTATAGTCCATAGTAACCCCCAGGTCAACAAAATTATACACTTGCTCAAGACTATAATTTTTAATTGTATAGGAAGCCGGCTGAGAAATTCCAAGCGAAAAACCCATGTGTTTACATTTTTAAGGTTAAGTGGCATATAATTTAAATCGCACCAAATAACAAGTGTATCTAGATCTGATTGTAGCTTATTTCTATCTTCATATGACGCGAATGACATGAAAAGCTTTACGTCGTCGGCATACAATAACATTTTTGAAAATTTTATTATTGTAGAAATATCACTTATAAACAACAAGAACAGAATCGGGCCAAGATGGCTTCCTTAAGGAACCCCCGAAGAGACATAAACGACATCGGATACTAAATTTTTAAACATTACTCTTTGTGTCCTGTCACTAAGGTAAGAAGAGATCCAGCGATTGAGACCCGTCTGGAAGCCCAACTGATCGAGTATATGAATAAGTAATGAGTGACACACTTTGTCAAAAGCTTTGCTGAAATTCATATAAATAACGTCGGTGTGCGGATTTTTTCTAAAGCCATTTGAGACATGACTGGTAAACTCAAGTAAATTCTTAACTGTGGACTTTCCCTTACTGACCCCGTGTTGGCAGTCAGCTATCAAAGTAGAGATCGGACCCGTAAGTTGATTTGTAACAATAGCTTCAAACAATTTTGGGATGGCAGAAAGCTTTGCGATGCCACGATAGTTCTCTATAGAAAACCTACTCCCGCTTTTATGCAGCGGTAGAAGAAACGATTCTTTCCACGCAGTTGGAAAAACACCACACTTTAGTGATAGATTGACCAAATTGGTAAGGGGTTGGTAAATATGGTTCGCACACTTTTTCAAGAAACATGTAGGAATCCTATCAGGACCGTATTTAACAGATTCTTTTAAGGTTTTAAAGTAAATTAGAACATCTTTGGCGCATATAATGGGTGAATTAATTGAATTAGTCCCGTGTAGCTTATGAGGATAGTTTTGAAAGTTTGAATTGGTGACAGCAGATCAGTTAGAAGTGAAAAATTGAGCAAAAAAATTTGCGATACATTGATTATCGCTATATATAATGCCTTGATGTTTGATGGCTGAGGGAAACCCTGATACTTTACGTTTAGAATTTACGAAACGATAAAATGACTTTGGATTGAGAATAATGTCTCTTTTAGTTTTAGAGATATAAGCTTTATAGCACTTTTTATTAAGTCTATGTACTTCTGACGTAGAATGGAATACAGTAAGTAATGTTTATTTATTCCGGATTTCTTATCTAAATTAAATGATCGCGTTTTCCTATTTTTAAGAGCCTTAAGCTTGCGTAGGATGATCATAAGTTACTTTACGTTTAGGAAGAAACTTCTCAAATAGGCAGTAAATAGTTTGATTGAAATGTGAGACGTTTAGATCGATATCACAACCAAATTCAGGCCAACTAATTTAGACAGTTCTTTATCTAATTTCTTGTAGTTTGCTTTGGAAAAGTTAAAATCAAAGCTACTACATGAATAAGAATAGCCGATGTTGGGTTTCCCATCGCAAGTCCGTTTGTTTGTCTATATATTTTATTGTTGAATTGAAAGTAGTTTTGACGTAGAGTGGTTCTTACCGTGTTCGTGATTTGCGTGCTTTTTACTTTATGTTTGTTGTAGTATTGTATAGTTTACTATGTTCAATGTGATTTTTGTTGGAACGATTTTCCGTCATCCCTTGTCAAGTTTGGTTTTGTGACAAACCGGTTTCGGCGTTCTGCCATTTTCAATGCCTAGTTTCGTTCTGGTCTGTGTCTATCCGCTGCGTTGTTTTTATAGTCCGTGGGTGCTGTGGCAGGTAATGCCAATCTATGTGTTCGTGGTAGGTAACGTTAATATGCGTGTGTGTGTGCGCGGTATTGATACGTCCGAATTGTTATCTGTCCCAAGGGTTGTTTTTGTAGGTATGTAGACATACCGCTTGTTAGCTAAGCGGTAGGTTGATGTAGGTAGAATTCGGTGATTTTTGCAGTTTGGTTCATATTTCGTTTTTGCTTGGTCATTGTTACGTGTTTGGTTGCTGTACCTGCTGGCTTGTGCTGTTTTTTGTAAACTAGTTTTAAGGGTTCAAATATTTCGTCAGAGATAGTGTTGGTTTGTTCGTTTATGATCCTGCCGTCAAATGCTTTTAACTTGTATATCTCCATGTTCTCAAGTACATTAAGCCGCCGGGCCTTTTCCTTGTACGTGAAGTATTCGAGCCGTTGTTTTTATGTTAGCTGGGGTGCAGTTGTTCTCAAACATGTGGTTCGCGAAATTAGATTCAGGTATTATGGTGGTTTTTCGTGTTTTTTTGTTGTAGTCCCTGATATGCTCTCCGAATCTTGTGCTTATTTTTCTTTCTGTTTGTCCTATGTAGCTGTATTGACATTCACAAGTAAGCCTATCCACTCCGTGTCTGTTGAATGGGTCATCAGAATTAGTGTCGGTTCTTAGTTTTTGTCCGACGTTGTTAGATGTTCTGAATGCTGTGTTGATGTTATATCTTTTAAAGAACTTTGCTAATTTGTACGTCGTTTTTCCAGTGTATGTCATTGCCGTCCAAACCATTGCATTTTCCTCTACGTTTACTCTTTTTTGTGTTCCATGGCTACTTCTGAGTTTATCCACAAGTGCTTTCTTGTATCCATTATTTGCCGCTATGTTATATATTGTATTAAGCTCTCTCCAGTATTCTTCCTGTGTGAGCGGCGTTCTCTGAAGCCTATCCACTAAGTGCCTCAATGCAAAACAAAACTAATTTAGAAGATCCGTTTAGCAGCCATGGTGTATACAAGCTCACTTGTGAATGCCAGCACTGTTACATAAGACAAACAGGACGAAAAGTAAGAACGAGGTTCAGAGAACACATTAGAGATTACAACAAAAAGATACGGAATCCAACCATCATACCAGAGTCCAACTTTGCGAATAACATGGGGGAGAATAAATGCCCCCCCCAAACATCAAAAAAACAGTCAAGGTCCTTCATGTACAAGCAAAAGGCCGAAGTCTGAACGTACTCGAAAACATGGAAATCTACAAACAAAAAACATTCGACGGTAGAATAATAAACGAACAGACAAACACTGTTTCCGACACAATATTCGAACCTTTAAAATTGGTTTACAAAAAACAAAGCAACTACTCAGGTACAACAAAGTCACACGCACCGACACATAAACATAAAACAGCAAAAGATCAAAAACAAGAAATAAGCAAAAAAGGTCAAACAACAAAAATCACCAACTTTTACCTGCCTCAGTCAACCACACAAAAACCGATCGATGCAAACCACCCCCGTTTCTGAATGTACACACACAACACATGCACACACGTACACAAACAGACACCCATGCTGCCGTTACCTGCTACCTACTATAAATACAAGACAAAGGACAACAACAGATCAGAACGAAAATCGACACTGATGATGGCACAACGCCGAAACCGGTTTGTCTCAAAACCAAATTTGACAAGGGATGACGAAAAATCGTTCCAATATACATCAATAATAATGTAAGGTCTAAGGAACAAAAACGTTTGATCCTATTAAATCTTAAAGAAATATATGAAAAATGTAAACAAATACATCCACTGCTAAAGATAGGATTCTCGTCATTTGCTTCACTGCGTCCCAAGAACTGTGTATTAGCTGGGGCAAGTGGCACACATTCAGTGTGTGTTTGTTTGATGCATCAAAATATGAAGTTGAAGGGCTAAACATACAAAGAATTACTTAAAAAAATAGTTTGTGATGAATCGCTTGAAGATTGTATATTATCTCGCACAATATGTACAGGCACTGATGTTATTGATTCTGACATATGCGACGAATGTGAATTTTCATCTGAAATACATTTTAAACAATGGGTAACTACTGATCGCTGCAATTTGGTAACTGTAGTAAAAACAATTGAGGAATTCAAGGATGATATAAAGGAACAGTTGATAGCTTTCATGGCTCATCATTTTATTTCAAATAAACAATCTGAGTACCTAAAGAATCTCAAGGAAAATTTGAAAGATAATACAGAGTGCATAACATTTGTTGACTTTTCTGAAAATGATTCGTTTATTGTACAAGATGAGGTACAAGCCTTTCATTGGACAAAAAATCAAGCTACTCTTCACCCTTTTGTGATATACTTTAAAAAAGACGGCGTACTTAAGACACAAACTTTCTGTGTGATTAGTGATTATCTAAACCACCATACTGTATCTTTCTTTTCATTCCAAAAAATATTTTTGGACCATATTAAAATAAACTATCCACAGATTAAAAAAATGTATTAATTCAGTGACGGTGCAGCTTCCCAGTACAAAAATAAAAAAATGTTTGTCAAACTGCTTGAATTGGTTTCATTAATAAGTATTTATCGCTTTCACTTATATCATCTTCACGAATTAATTCCGACGACCGTGAAAATTTTAGATTATGGTAACTTTCTTGCAGCAATAAACCGATTGAGCACTCCATATTATATACTCGTATAGCAGAAAACACGATTCCGAAAACCACAGAAATGGACGAAAAATACGCGAATTATTCAAAGATAACATACAAAACCGGCTATAATTTACAACTTAAAAAAAAAAGAGTAGTGTGATTTCCACAGATAAAAAAAGCCAAAACCGCTATATTTGTAATTTTTTTTTGATTTGTCAGTGTTTAGTTAAAACAAAGTATACAAGTTGAGAAATTACTTGATACAAGCACTTTTTTAGTCCTTATTTATTGACAATTACCCTAATGTGTATACATAAATAAGTGGTCACATGTCAAAACATCCTAAGTCGACTTAAAAAATTAGACCAATCGAAATATTAACCTGTGATTTCAAATGACAAAACTGATTCACAACATAACCAGAACCGAAAATTAGTGTCTCTATATTTAATAGAACTTTATATAAAATGAGTTTTCAAACATAGTTCGTATAAATTAGTTTGAAAAAAAAAATATTCTAAGATAATGCCTTACAAAATCGATCAGCAGAGGCCCTTAGTATGAAAATAACAAAACGGAATGTTGAGGTATTAAAAACTAAAGGTCAGGACTGGAGTCCATGAGAAATTCATATTTTTATCTCTTGAGAAACACGTTCGTTTTATAGCCTGAAAAACACGATTTTTGAAAACTTACAAATTTCGGGATAGTAATTTATCTATAAGGAGTGGGTTTTTTTGGCCGATAGATGAGTAAGTTAATTTGTGAAAAAATTTGAGTGGCTACTTGAAACATTGAAGAAGCCAGAGCCAGCTAAAATTGACAGAAAAAGGATAAAAATTACATATTTTCAAAAGGATAAAAATTATAAATTCGAGCGTGGTGCTAACTTGGAGCGGCGGTGGCTCAAAAGCACGGCGGTCGAATTTGTGCTCGAAAATAGAAAATAAACAAGAAACAACGAGAATTCTCGTTATAAAAAAGTGGCCGTATATTTATATAAAATATAATTATAAACAATTAGTTTACCTTGACGAATAAGTGATGCGATCGAAAAATCCTGGGCTGGCTGTGATGTGATCGTGTCGACTGTCTCTGGAAAAGTAGACGGTTTTGCAATCGAGGACAACCGTTGAACCTGAAAATTATCCTCCGGTTTTAAGGGGAGGTGAACCCACACATGCACACCCCCATGCATGTATATGTGTGCTGACAAAACACGAATATGCATGCATGCCCACACAGGTGGGTGGGTTGGTGTGAGTGATTGGAAGGGCGCTAAAGTTACATTAGGGTGGCCCATTTTTTAAGACTTTAGGCATCTCGCCTAAACATGCCGGCCCCCTTGCGATACGCAACATCTTACCCCGCCCCAGGATTTCCCACCGCGCATCCTCTTGATGCGTAGCTGGCGCGGCTGGGAGGCAAGTCTACAGAGTGGCCAGTCGACGTTTGCTGCTATTTCAGTGGGCGCGCGATGTAGCGTTCGCAGTTGCGCCGCTCGTGGGATAGCAGGGGTCGGAACGGCAGTGGGTCCCATACTCCCTGCGCCGGTCGGAACGGCCGTGGTTCCGATCTCGGCTCGGCGATTTCGTTGTACTCTGACGTCCAAGCGGTCTCCGACGCAGAGAAAAGAAAAAAAAAAAAAAAAATTCCCTTGAATATTTGTATGGACGCCCGTATACGTGGGTGGCGAGCGACCTCGTTCGGAGTTTATAAATGCCATATATATAATGCCACATTATTCTAATCTACGGTGAAATTTTATAATTACAATGCATATGATTCGTACCTGGGAACTGGTTATTTTTTTCCCACACGGCACGGTAGCGACAAGTTGATTACGTTGATCGCCTTGTATTCCGATTCGCCACTGGCCCTCATGCAGAGATTTATTCTTACTTGCATGGTCGCCGTCATAAGTGGCGTCAGTGCCGTGCACACAGCGACCTTTTCGCTTTTTTCGGTACTTGGTTTCGGTACCGAACTGGGTAGAGAGTGCGAATGTGGTAAATGTTCGGGTTTTGTTGTTTTGTGGGCAAAACGGTCCTGCCCCTCCGAAAACAAACAAACCCGAGAAAAAGGAACAACAACAAAAATTTCCTTAGCGTGAAACTAAAATGCCTTTTTTTTTTTCAAAAAAAAAAAATTTTTTTCGAAAACTTATCGAGCCGCATTAGTCTTGTATTTTAACATAATCGGCATCTTCACTGGTCGGGTACGAACGTAGATTTCGTTACCCTATTGATCCCGCAGTGAATGGTACCGATTTTGGCAAATCGGGATTTCGGTACCCGCTGACTAAAATATCGCATCACTAGCGTGGTGGTAAAATTGTGCATATATATATGTACATATAAATGAGAACTCATATGGCGTGATGGTTGAATTTTTTCCACACATCTATATGTGTGTACTCACGATTTGCAAAATCGGGAAAAAGAAACAAAGAAAATTCATTGAATTGGAACAATTTATGATTTTCTTGTTTCCGGCACGCGTGGGTCAGCAGAGGTAAGTGAAAATGTAAATTTTAATTTTAAACTGTATTTGACTAATTTTCTTTTCTTTTCAGATGGACATGAAGGTAAATGGAGCTGTAACATCACATTGGAGGATCGCCTGGCCGGCGCATGGAAACATGTTGGGGAAGGTAAGTATTTGTTAGCGCTGCCCGAAATTCTGTATCGATTCGGTAGCAGCGCAAATTACTTAGGAACCAAAAAAATGCGTGAACATATATGTATATATAGTTTGTATGCAAATATTAATCGTTATCTTTATTTTCAGGTCAGGAATCAGTGCCTCGCTATAACTAGAACAAAAATACGTGCCTTTTGCAAACCGTCATCTTTGCTGCAACAAAAGCTGGACATCTTTGTTTTCTAAATTCAACATTTGTGTAAGATGGGACGGCAGTCCGAGATTTATTTCAAAAATATTGTTATCATGGGAATAGCTTTGTACATAGTGGATTATGTTGGAATCATAAAGCATTACAGCGAAATAGACTATGTCCGATATTTTGATTATCCTTCAGTAGCGTCCGTTGATTTGAACTACTCGTTTATAAATAATGCCTCAGGCAAATGCGGCACGGCAGCACCCAAATTGACAATAATAGTAAAATCGCCAGTTGAAAATACTGATCGCCGACAAAGCATTCACCGTACATGGGGGTACGATCATCGCTTCTCTGACGTGCAGATAAGACGGGTGTTCTTGCTTGGAGTTAGCGAAGATATAACTAAACAACACATTGCTGCTATCGAATCTAAAGATCACAAAGATATAGTGCAAATGGACTTCCTTGACACTTACTTCAATAATACCATTAAAACGGTTATGGGTATGCAGTGGTCTCTTAACTTCTGCGACGATGATTACTACGTATCGACGAAGAATTTGCTAAAGTTTCTAGGAACTCCAAATTTTTATACGGAACCTAACTCAAGTGTTCATTCTGTAAATCGTCTAAAGAACTATATATACGCTGGATTTGCACTACAACCAGTCCCTCATAGACACAAATTTAGTAACTGGTATGTACCTCTCAGTGAATATCCTTTCGATCTATGGCCACCATTTGTGACAGCAGGGGCATTCCTCATAAATCGGAATGCTTTAGTTAAAGTTTTCAATGTGACCACACATTAAAAAAAAAAAATTCAAAAATTTAAAATTTGTCTTATTTCACTTTACCACAAGCTGGTAAAAGTTTTTTTTTTTTTTAAAGGCCGCAAATAGAGTTAGGAAAGCATTTGTCCTTCCATTCATGTATCCCTTTTCGACCCGAAGCAAATCTAGCCAATAAATTTGTTTGAATTTTGTACCCTAGTAATTTAACCTTTGTAGAAAATAGCCAAAAAGTTTGTTTACCAACATCACTGACGATGGGGCTAAGGGTACAGTGAAACATTTCCACATGCATTGATATGCATTTTCTTACTGCGCAGGAATGTATTACGGCTGGCGAACTACAAAATCGTCACCCAGATCCATGTAAATACGATTCTAGTGGTTATTTTGGCTCGCAATTTGTTACAGTAGGTGTAAAGAGTCGCGCTTCAAAAAAATAACCCTTAGTCGGTCCAACAACGGCTACTCGGTCCACAGTATTTCTGTGCAGAACACCTTTTGCATAAATTATGTAGAGTCGATTTATTATTCTTCGACAATCAAATTTGAAACCGTCCTATTCAGGACGACCTTTCGGTACACCCTAGTCTGTGATTACAACAACCATATGAAATTTCCAACTTTGATTTCGAATATCTCTTCACTGAGAAAAAAATTCGAAAGTCCGCTTCCGGATTATGGTTACCGGGGTCAAAACGCGTCTATTGATATCTTTCCCGATAATTTCGGACGGGTTTTAGTAGTTGTCTCCTCAAGGTAACAATTACGAAAATTCGCTTCACGTTCGCCATCTCTTTTACCTAGCGTTTTTGTTCTGATGTTTGGATGTTGCATATATAGATATCTTTCCCCTTGGAATATATATACTAAAGTTTGTCCTACTTTCAGGTACGTGAGCAACGTGCAGTATAGAGGGTGGCTTGGCGCGCCACTGGGCCATATGGGATTAGCGCTATAGGCGATGCGCACCGGAGGAAGAGGGTAAGTCAGTTATATTATTACATAGAAATAGGTGCACCCAACCAACATCCCAACAATCATTACTGTAAATATTTTCCAAAATAAATTTGCTGCAATAAGCGATATGTAGGCTTTTGTAGTTTTAATTTCTTTGAAAGTTTCAAGTAAACTTTCTATAAACTTCAAGAAAACTGTTACAAATTATTTCAATTTCAAAGTGAAATGCAAATGTTTATAAAAATTCAGATAAAAATATTTGTTAATTTTTTTCAAACAAGATTGTATATAAGAGAATGATGGTAAAAAAGCATGGATGCATCTTAATCACTTCTGAAAACTAATAATAGTTGGTTGATTTTATTGCAATATCCAACTAATATACAAAATACGGTTTGAATAAAGTTGAACAAACTTTTAGAAAGCGTTCTTTAAAGTCTTTCTTGTAGGTTTAAATTAATAAGCCTTTTAATAACGTGTCGTTTTAATTAAACAACGTTTATTTTCAAACGTTTTATAATTAAAGCTTTTTAAAGATTTATTTCTAAGTTTACTTTGCTTGTTGGGTGTGAAAAAAATATCTTTTCATATGTATACATTTGAAAAAATGAAGATATATGTATGTATATGTATACGAGGGTGGGACCATCTGCTACCAACTTGTCGTGGCAGATGGATAGCTTTTCAGTGGCAGATTGGTCCGCCTTTCTGCGTTAGGTTTTCTTTGGCCTCGATATCGAGTGCAATCGCGTTTTCTGTGGCAGAATGGATCGCCCTTCTGCGGTAGGCTTTCTGGTGTCCTCGTTAAGGGTAGCGAGTGAAGGGTGGACAATTTTGGGATAGGGTCGGTTAAAACGGCAGGGAGGTGATGGAAGGGGATGGTTAAGATGAGGCCCCGGGCCTCTAGCCAGCCATTCCCTCCATAGGGAGCAGAATCAGCTTGACCAACGGTGTTCTGATCTGCCCCTTCTCGGTCATGAGGTCCACTACACGCACTCGGTTATCTTCGCCGGGGTGTACGTGGGTAACTCGGCCGATCCTCCCTTCATTGGGAGGCAAGTTGTCTTCTTTGATGACAACGAGATCCCCCACCTTAATATTTTGTTTCGGATGCTTCCACTTCACTCGTTTGTGAAGTTCGGATAAGTATTCCACCTTCCATCAACTGCAGAAGGTTTGATGAAGAGCCTTGAGCTTCTGCCACCTATTGATAATGGAGGCAAGGCTCTCATTCACCTCGGGTTCTGGCGGAGCCAGGAGATGACTTCCAGTCAGGAAGTGCCCAGGGGTCAAGGGTTCCAGGTCCGCGGGCTCATTTGAGGCTGGACTAAGTGGCCGCGAGTTGAGGCATGCCTCAATCATCATACGTGAATTTATGAGGCGAGGCTGCCTTCTTGAAGTGGCTTTTAAAGCTCTTCACTCCCGCCTCCCAGAGTCCCCCCATATGTGGAGCCCCGGCCGGAATAAAATGCCATGTCATGGCTTGATGGCTATATTTGGACATAGTCCTATCTCGGGCTTCCGAGATAAAGGCCTTAAATTCAGATCTTAATGATCGTGATGCTCCGACAAAATTAGTGCCATTGTCGGAGTAAATGTTTCTCGGACATCCTCGTCTAGCGATAAAACGCGAAAACGCTGCTAGAAAGGATGGGTGCTAAGATCACTGGTCGCTTCCAGATGGATCGCTTTAGTCGTGAAACAAACAAAGAGGCAAACATAGCCCTTTGATAATCGACATCCTCTACCGCGGTAACTTTTAATGTCGAAAGGCCCGGCAAAGTCCACCCCGGTATTGGTAAACGCGCGGGTGAACGTAGTGCGTTCGCAAGGAAGGGTACCCATAAGTTGGGTTTGCGCTCTTTTTTTATAAATGGTGCAGACCTTACAGTTATGGATGGTGGCCTTAATCATGTTCTTAACATTCGGAATCCAATATTGGGTGCGGATGAGACGGAGCATCAGTTGGTTTTCCCCATGGAGATAGATTTGATGTATCATTTGTACAGTCAGACGCGTCAACCTACAATTGTATGGCAGTATGATTGGGTGGCGCTCGTTATAAGCGAGGTCTTGAGACGCTCCAAGACGACCACCCGCCCTAATAATATCATCTTTGTCGATGAATGGGTTGAGTGGCAATATCTCGCTTTTCCTATCGATTACCTGTCCCTTCTTCAAGTTTACATATTCCTCCTTATAATGTTGCTTCTGATAGAGTTTAATCAAGAGTTGCGTCGTGGTCTTGATCTCACCGGATGAGATTAGGCACGATTTTTCCTGCAAGGAAGCTTTTGTCTTGGGATGAGTTCTTCGAAAGAATCTCATAATATATGATAGTACCCTCAAAGCCCTCGGTAAATTCGAAAACCGGTCAAGAATCTCGATCTCTTTTTGCGTTGATATTGCGTAGGCCTGCGCTCTCTTTTCCTCCACGGATGTACTATACTCCTTTTCTTGTACTGGCCATTGGGAATTGTCCTCTTGTAGCCAAGAAGGTCCCTGCCACCACAAAGAATTGTTGACCAAATCCGATGCCGGTAGTCCTCTGCTTCCTAAGTCTGCTGGATTCGTTTCCGCATTGACATGAAGCCAGTTCTTGCTGCCGACTAGGTCGATGATTTTTGTAATCCTGTGTGCGACGAATGTTGACCAGGAACAGGGTGGTTTCCTTATCCATGCCAAAACGATGGTGGAATCCGTCCCTAGATACTGTTCCACTGGTCCAAGTTTGATGTTTCGGAATATTGATTCCATCATTTCCGCTAACAGTACTGCTCCGCAAAGTTCCAAACGCGGAAGTGAGATGGTCTTCACTGGTGCTACTCTGGTTTTGGCAAGGAGTAGATTCACGAAGATATCATCATTCCTTTTGACTCGCATGTAGACAGCTGCAGCGTATGCCTTTTCTGAAGCATCGCAGAATCCATGTATTTCGACATCATCTTCTGGTGAAAAGTTTACCCATCGTGGTATCTTTATGTTGTCGATTTCGTGGTATTGATGTCTGAAGTTTTGCCATCGTTCCAATGTATTGGACGAAACTGGTTCATCCCAATCAGTGCCCTCTAACCAGATGTTCTGCATCAAAATTTTTGCCACAATGACCATTGGTGCAAGCCATCCTAAAGGGTCGAAGAGTCTGGCGATGGCGGATAGAATCGCTCGCTTTGCTAACTTTTCACTTTCTTCTAGTGACCCTGCTTTAAGGTAAAACAGGTCTGAATGGGCATTCCATCTTATGTTCTTCGAATGCCAGAAAGTCCTCGGTCAGCCGATCCGATATTGGGATGTCGTTGAGAATTTCCTCAGCATTCGAAGTCCATTTTCGTAGTGGGAAGGCCGCGGAGAGTAAGACTTGTCGAATCTCATTCCTCGCGTTAATGGTCGATGCGAGTGTGTGTCCCCCCGCTAGTACGTCATCTACTTACATGCCTTCCCTTAATATGCTAGATGCTGTAGGGTGAGAACTCTCTACTTCATCTGCTAGTTGTAAAAGGGTTCTAATTGCCAGATAAGGCGCACAATTAACCCCGAAAGTGACCGTTTTCAGCTCGTAAAGGCTTATGGGTTCTTGAGGCAATGTTCGGTAAATAATCCGTTGGAATTTGACGTGATCATCGCTCATCCAAATTTGCCTATACATCTTTTCGATGTCACTATTGAAAACGAAGCGATATAGTCTCCATCGCAGTATAAGTACTGGAAGATCTGATTGTAGTACTGGGCCTGGCAGGAGAATGTCGTTCAAACTTGTGCCATTTGCCGTTGGGCTCGACGCATTGAATACGACGCGTACCTTAGTGGTGGTACTCTCCGCCTTTACCACGGCGTGATGGGGCAAAAAGTAATTGTCCGCCGAATCGGCTGGTACAATGGCAGTAACTTTTCGAATATGCCCTAATGTCTCGTATTCAGACAGGACCCTTATATATTCTTTCCCTAATTCCGGGTTCTTTGCTAACCGCGTCTCATTTCTAAAAAATTGTGAACACGCCCGCCTAAGAGACCCTCCTATGTTTATCCTATCTGGGTAGTCCTGTCTGAATGGAAGAGAGACGACATATCTTCCATCCTCTCTACGACGCGTAGTTTCTCTATATAAATCTTCGCAGTACTTGTCATCTGCGTTTGGGCTTTTATTTCTTGGAAGATTTTCCAACTCCCAGAATTCTGTAAGCTTTTTGTCCAAAGCAACTTCGCTGTAGAAGGAAACTATATTTCTGGTTGGATTCGGTGCTTCTATGCGCCCGGTTAATATCCAACCGAACACCGTTTCTCGGGCGAGAAGTGTACTAAGTACATTCTTTTTCAGCCCACTCAATATAATTTGCGGATATACGTCTCCGCCAAGTATAATATCAACTTCCTCGTTGCTGTAGAATCGCTTATCTGCCAAGACTAAGTCTGGGAAAGCCTGCATAGTCGTAGCATCGATATGGAAGGATGGCAGATTCCCAGTTAGTTTGGCTAGAATTAGAACTGATGTTATTAAGCTGAAGCAAGGGTCCACTGGTGAACGGACTTCAATATTGGAGGCCTCCTTGACTTGAGCGGACACGGCATTAGTGATGCCCGAATCAATCAGTGATCTTGCTGGGATGTCTGTACCATTATGGTGAATGTTTACTCGAGCTGTCCCTAGCAGCACACCTGCGCTTGACTGCACATGGCAGGATTTAACGCTTCTGTTTATGGCCGAAACAGATTTTTCAGCTTCCCGTCTCTCTTGTGCCTGTTTTGAAGTTGAGGCAGCATTATCAGCATGATACTGATTAGGGCTGGTGGTTGCCTGCGTCTGAAGAGACTCCGCATGCAGGAGCGTATTATGTCGATAGTGGCACTTGTTGCAGTCATAAGAACTGGTGCACTTCGACATAGTATGTCCTGGGGATAGGCAATTCAAACAGCCCTTGGTGGATTTGACAAAGTTAATTCTCTCCACCGGAGTTAATTTGAGAAAACGGGGACAGTTTCGCAATCTGTGGGCATTCGATTTGCACTTTGTGCACAGTAGTTTAGCCACGTTTGCTTGGTATGTACCAAGTCTTTTTGCAGGGGTTTCGTTGGCAATCCGCGTACTTTGCGGCTTTTGCACTTTCGAAGAACTCTCTATGAACCCAGACACTGTTTCGAGTGTCTGGAAGCGGTTGGACAAAAATTTGTCCATATCCTCCCACTTGGATATTTCCACTTTGTGGTCTATGCTTTGCTCCCATAGACCAAGCGTACTCTCCGGAAATTTCGTCGAACACAAATACGTTATAATTGCATCCCATTTCGAAGTGTCAATTTTATGACTTCGCAGGGACGAAAGGCAATTACTTATTTCGCGCTGAAGTGTTTTAATTGCGCTACCACATTCACTCTCTACCTTTTTCAAGTTGAATAAAATTTGGAGTTGCGAGTTTACCAGGATACGTTTGTTTTCGTATCTCTCGCATAAATTTCTCCAGGCCGTATCAAATCCCTCATTCGTGAGCGGACATTTTTTCACAATATCTTTTGCCTCACCTTGTGTCTTATTGTTCAGATGGAACAATTTCTCCACTGGTGTTAGGCGTTTATTTAAGATCTTTTGGCGTATTAATTTAATGTAGCATCTCCAGTGTATACCTTTTGTTATAATGTCTCTCTTGTTGGATTATTGCTACGTTTTCTAAATCCGGAGAGTGTCCGTTGGCTCGGCAATGTTGGGTTAGCGCAGTTTTGTTATCATTAGAGTGGTCCCTATTTTTTAAATTCGTTTTATGTCCGGAAATCCTTGTTTTTAATTTGGATTTAGTAGTCCCTACATATACTTGACCGCATAAGTGGGACCCGTCGCCGTTACATGGGATTTTGTAAATTACATCGGATTTCTCAAATTTATCAATTTTGTCCTTAGTGTTGCTAAATATTTGTTGTACAGTGTTATAAGTGAATGCCATTTGAAATCTTTCATGATCATACATTTTAGAATATTTCAATCTGTTGGACAGACCAGGGACATATGTAGATGTTTTGTATATTTTATTTTTGTTGTTATTTGATCTGTTGGTGTTGGATTTTTCAAAATAATCCCTTATATACCGATTTATCAAATGCACCGGGAAGTCGTTAAATTTCAGCGTTCTTACAATATTTTCTTTATTTTTGCTATGAAATATTTCATCACTGATGGTCAAAACTCTTCTAATAAAATTTTTTGCCGTGTTTACTATGGTTGGTTTACTGTGCTTCGAGTGGAAATTGATTAATCTGCCTGACGCCGTAGGCTTTTTGTACCAGTCGAAGAATAATTTATTGTTTTTTCTTACAACCAAAGTATCCAGAAAAGTTAACTGTCCATCCTTTTCCACTTCATGGGTAAAATTAATTGATCTGTTATAACTGTTTAAAGTAGCCAACATATCTTCTACAGAATCATTTTTTACAATGGCAAACAGATCGTCGACGTATTTCGTCAGAAAGCGTGGTTTATTAGACGAATCTTCTTCAAATTTACATAATAATTCCTCCATCACAATGTCTGCAATGACAGGTGATGCTGGTGACCCCATTGGCATTCCCGACCGTTGCTCATATATTTTGTTATTAACTTTGAAATAGCGGTTTTCTTTTATGCAAAAACGTACAACTTCCATAAACAATTCTTTCGTTATATTTGTGTGGGTTTTTAATATGTTCCATTTGGATGCAATAATTTCCAGAGCATGATCTACTGGAATACTGGGAAATAAGGAAACCACATCGAACGAAATCAGACATTCATCGTCATTTATATAGGTATCCTTTATCTTGTTTTTAAATGCAATTGAATCTCTTACATTATATTTCGATGTACTAGTTAGGTTTTTGAGTATATTCACAACATATTTGCATAACTTGTAAGAGGGAGAGTTGATAGACGAACAAATGGGACGTACGGGTGCGCCTTCCTTGTGGATCTTGGGAAGACCATATAATCTTGGCGCGTTAGCCGTTTTACTTAATAAACCGAATTTTTCTTTCGAATCAATAATTTTATTTTTGAATAGTTTTTCAACAATTTCATTATTTTTGTCTTGTAACCTATTGGTAGGATCGCGTTTTAGTAATCTATAAGCAGAGATATCATTAACGATCTGCTGTAATTTCAAGTCGTAGTCTGATTTGTCCATCAGAACTGTGACATTCCCTTTGTCGGCGTTAAGTACTAATAAATTTTTGTTATTCTTCAGAAACGTTTTGGTTGAGTGTAGGGTGTCTAATATAAACCTGTCCCGCGCGTTGTTGCTGGATTTGTTTAGATGATCTCTAATAAGTGTTGTGAAATTGTTTCTCTCAATTTCTTGTTGCTCTCTGTCTTCGATCGTCTGTATGCAATCCTCTCCGTCAGCTATCAATTTGAACAGTTTGAACTTATCATTGGTAATTGGTAGAGAAAACTTAGGACCTAAAGAGAGGAGCCACTGAGTATCGGCCGGTATGTTTGTGTGTGTAGTGTTGCAAAACCACTCGGGTACTAATTTAATGTTAAGTGATTGCTTTTGTACGTCTTTAAGTTTCTCAAATTTGTTGGTTTGTGTGCTCTTTATTTTCGTTTCTAGAATATGTTGTAAAGTTTTCTCACTCTCGAAAAATACGATCGCGTCTTCCCTATCAAGTTTTTGTTGTAATTTATTTTTTATGATATTTACCTCATTTTCCTTCAGTTTTCGTAGCTCGTGTTTTGCTTTAATAATAAGGTTTAAAAGTTTGTTCTGCACACTGGTTGTTCTGATTGTTAGAAATGGTAATTTAGTCGAACTGGTGCACTCAAGAGTGTAAGTTTAAATATATGAAGTTTATGTTTTATGTTTTTAAGGTTTTAATACATGTATTTATCATTGTCTTTCAGTCCTGAAGATGACTACAGAATGTAGTCGAAATATCGACAAATCATACGGCCAAATATATACATATTATATATACAAAAACAATAATTTTTGGTGTTTTTAATTTATATATATGTATGGCCTAGAGCTCGGTGAATTTCTTAATATTTTCGAAGTGGTTAAAAATTATTTTAATTTTCCTGAAGATTTCAACTATTTCGCTTCTCATATACTTTGATTTGTTAAAGGGCAGACATACAGCCCGAACCCGAAAAAGGTGCAGACTAAATTTGACCAGTTAAAAGTCAACATGAAATGAAAAAACCCAAAAATCCTCATGTGTTGAAGTTGTAATTTTCCCCCGATAAATTTGTTTTAAAAAAAACCAAGGGCCGAATTTTACATGCAAAGGACGGGGAGAGGAAACACGATCAAAACACCTCGCAACGTCAACTAGAGTGGACATGTAGACAAGGGCAGATTCAACGTGTGATTTGTGGTGGGAGGGAAACTCCGTCACCGAGTACAGTCGTTCACACCCGTGAACGAGCGTATCGCCACAATCCGCATGAAAGTACGATTTTTCACCATATGGTTTATCATGGAAAAGGATGCATTCTACGAGCGCCTGGAAGAGCCATACGCGCGCTGACCCCGTCATGATATCAAAGTCGTGCTTGGCGACTTTACCGCCAGGTTGAGTAAGGAGGGCGTATTCGGCCCCACTGTCGGGCCACGATCAGACTTCGCCAAATGGATACAGGCTTATCGACTTCGCCAGTGCCCGAAACATGGTCATATCCAGCACAAGGTTTATGCACAAGAAGATCCATCAGGCTACATGGCTGTCCCCCGATCGGAAAACACGCAACCAGATCGACCAAGTTGTGATAGACGGACGGCATGCATCCAGCGTTTAGATGGTCGCACAATACGAGGAGCTAACATCGCCTCTGATCACTACCTAATAGCAACCAAGATTCGTACCCCCTCTGTACGACAAAAGAGATGCATCAAAAATGCAGGGAAAGATGGACGTCGAAAAGCTGCAATTGTAACAGGCCACCAATTATTTCGCAGATCGCCTCTCACAGCTACTCTCCGAGAGCCCAATTCAACCAAGTGGAATGCAGGAGGAGAGGGATTATATCTCAGGAGCACTCCTTACCACAGCCGAAGAAGTAATTGGATTTCGACGAACGCGAAAAAACAAATGGTATGATGATGAAGAGTGCTGCGCTGTAACGAAAAGAATGGACGAAGCCTACAAGGCAACGCTGAGATCGAATGCAACGAGGAGTGTGTGTGAGAGGTAGAAAAGGACTTTGAGATGCTAGCCAACGCAAATAATGGCCGAAAATTCTATCGAAAAATTCGGCGAATAACAGAAGGTTTTAACCACAGGGCAAACTCCTGTAATGGTAAGAACGGCGACCTGGTGGCCGATGTTCAGAGATCCCTCAGAATATGGAGGGATCACTTCTTTGCCCTTTTAAACGGAGAAACTAAGCAAGAAACGAGAGAAGATGCCGAGCCCGAGCTCACAATCAAAGATGATGGAATTGACGTTCCAAAACCCGACTATAATGAATTGCGAATAGCAACATCTCGATTGAAAAACAATAAAGCAGTTGGCGATGATGGTTTGCCTGCTGAGCTACTATGCGGAATATGGTCGGATGAATGCATGCCTGAAGATTGGAATCTAAGTTTTCTCTGGCCAACCCACAAGAAGGGCGATCCTATAAACTGCGCCAACTATCGCGGAATCAACCTTTTCAATATCGCATATAAAGTCCTATCAAGCGCATTTTGCGATAGACTGAAGCCAGATGTGAACAGACTGATTGGACCTTATTTATCAGGTCAATCTAATATCGACAAAATTTTTTTACAATACGCTAAATCCTGGAAAAGCCCCGTGAGAAAAGAATTGATACACATCATCTCTTTGTTGATTTTAAAGCCGCTTTCCATAGCACGAAAAGAAGCTACCTATATGCCGCTATGTCTGAGTTTGGTTGCCCCGCAAAAGTTATACGGCTATGCAAAATGACCTTGAGCAACACCACCAGCTCGGTCAGCATTGGGAAGGACCTCTCCGAGCCATTCGAATCTAAGTCTGAAACCTTAGACAGGGTGACCCCTATATTTAAGCTTATGCTGGAGAAAATAGTACAAGCTGCAGAACTTTACCGCGCTGGAACAATATTTTATAAAAGCATGCAACTGTTGGCGTGTGCTAACGATATTTATATCATTGGCCTTAACAACCCCGCCGTTACTTCTGCTTACTCCAAATTAGAAAAAGAAGCGGAAAAACTGGGTTTGGTCGGGGCAAAACGAAGTGCCTTTTGTCATCATGCATTCACGCCTTGGCAACCACGCCTCTGTTGGCAGCAATGTTTCGAAATAGTAAAAGACTTCGTTTACCTGGGAACCGGCATTAACACCAACACTAATGTTAGCCTAGAAATCCGACGAAGAATTACTCTTGCAAACAAATGCTACTTCGGACTAAGTAGGCAATTGAAAACTAAAGTCCTCTCTCGACGAACGAAATTAACTCTCTATAAGTCACTCATCGCACCCGTCCGGCTATATAGTGCAGAAGCGTGGATACTGACAAGATATGATGAGGAGGCTCTGGGAGTATTCGAGAGAAAGGTTCTTCGAAAGATTTGCGAACCTCTACGCGTTGGCGACGGCGAGTGCCGAAAAAATTTTATGACATAGCTCAGCGAATTGAAACACAGCGGCTTCGCTGGCTAGGCCACGTTGTGCGAATGAGCGAAGATGCTTCAGACCAGAAGGTATTCCTATCGGCACCAGGAAGTAGAGGCTCCAATTGGGGCCACGAAGAAGCGACCTGCAACCGCCTTGGAAGCAGCCTGGGCCCATTGCACCTACGGAGACAAGGACCGCATCCACTTGCAGGCGGGAGAGCGGTAAAAGCCGCCTGAACAACTTTAAAATGAGGAAACACCTGCACCTGCTGGAATGCGTAGGTGCGGTCGAATTACAAATGAGACGATGCCCAGATCTTGCCCATTCTCAGGGGTATAGGTAAACGGGGATACTGTATCCAATTCGACAGACGTGTGAAGAGGATTATAAAATAGATGTGTGGCCGGAGAAGCTTCCCGCGGACTTCATAAAACAGTAGGACCCAGCCTGCCACCAGCAAACCATTATGGATGAGGGTTTCAAGGCGGTGTTTTAAGAAAGGAGTAATCCTAGCTGACTGTGGAAACGAGAGTACGTCGAAATAATTGGCGACTGTGGTACCTGTTGAAGTAATCTGGCAACGCGAATAGCTGTTATACATTTTTCGTTACTTATGTATTCTATCTTGTCCTGTTTTGGTAATATAGTTAGTAGCTAAAGTTCACTCAAGTCAATGAGATTTTTATATTAATAAACTTAGTTCTCTAATATATACATCTGTACAACTTTTATTTCACTGTTACAACAAAAGGAACCGCCTCTAATTCCAACAAAAGGTTATGGGCTCAAGCGGACCAAAGACGCGGAGTACAATTAAAACAAAAGATAAGGAGAAGTTTGAGGGAGAAAGTCCATCAGACAACGAAGTCGTTTTCGAAGATACCATTCTAAAAGAAGAAGACATAAAACTGGAGCAAGATTCCCGTGCACAGGTAGCAAGTGAGATTCCAGATATGGAAAGTGGGCTGTATGCGGTTGAAAAGCGCGATGAACGGAACAACGATTCATGGTGTGTCCAAATGCGTAGTGTGCTCATCCATTCAGACCAGTGGAAGGTTGTGTCTAGTAAATTGGTGCGGAGTGAAGCAAATTCCGCAGAGGGTGATACTTAGATGAGGAAGCGCTCACAACAATGGTTTTGTCTGTTAAACCAACACAATTAAGCCACATTCAAAATTGCAAAAATTCGAAGGATGGGTGGCATAAGTTCTCTCTCTATGGCGCGATATACAACAGGTATATCATCATAAACCTCCTAAGAGATTTTTGCGCCAAGCTTCTCTTCCAATTTGTGGTGTGCCGATTTGAATTTTCCCTACAAATTGGTGGGACCTACTGTTTTTGGCCGACTCCGAACGGCATCTACAAAGGAGACGAATTTTTTTTGCTGAGAAGCCTGTCATGGCAGAAATACACTCGGAGAGTTTGCCAAACCACTGCCGAGGGGCGACCCCGTTTTGAAAAACTTTTTTCAAATCACTTTTGATGTTACCTGTACCAGGGCTCGAACCAAGTTAGCAGAAGTTGGTATTGAAATAAATAACCAGATGTTGGTCATCATACTTTTGTCGAGTTTGCCAGATCACTTTGAGAGTTTTGTTATTGCAATGGAGGCGAGGATGAGCTGCCTGAGTACAGCGTATTAGAGGTAAAACTTTTGAAAGAATACGAACGAAGAAATAATCGAAACAGAAATGATAGCAGCCAACATGCATTTTCAGTGCAAAACAACAGCAATACCAGAGCACAACAGCTTTAAAAGTTTTTTCTAATAATAATTACAATTGCGAAAACCGGTTTGAGTGGATCGTAGATAGTACATATGTGTGTTGTACATATATGCAACAAAAAATACCTATTTGTTTCGAAGCACAAAGTAGAGGAAAAGGTATCGATACCAGGTAACCAAATCGTAACAGTAGTAGGAAAGGGAGATGTAAAGTTGACAACAAACCAGGGCAATTTGCTGCTCAAAAATACTTTGTATGCTCCCACTTTCCAACATAATTTTTTCTCAGTAATGAAATGTGTTAAAAACGGTGCGAAGGTAACGTTCTCCGACCAAGGCGCAATTGAACGGAATAAAAAGCAAATATTAACGGCGTTTGTGGGCCCTTTAATGTTCAATCAATTGGCGGCTCGCGGTACTTCCTTACCTTCATTGACGACAAGTCGAGAAAAATTTTTTTTTATCTCATTAAACCAAAAGATGAAGTGCTCAACCAATTCAAAACATTCAAAATGATGGTTGAGCGTCAAACAAGGAAATTGGTGCGCGCATTGAGGAGTGACAATGGGGGCGCTTTTAATAATTATTTAGAGGAAAATGGGATCATACGCCAATTGAGTAGCCCTTATAGCCGACAACAAAACGGAGTGGCTGAGAGAGCCAACCGTACATTAGTAAAGATGGCTAGATCGATGTTAGTACAAGCAAATTTTGATGCGCGGCTTATCTTCGAAACCGCATAGCATCAAAAACGATTGGCGACATAACTCCAAACGAAATATGGTATGGGCGAAAACCTAATGTGGAGCACCTTAAAGTATTTGGGTGTTTAGCGGTTGCTTTAGATAGATTTGAAAATCGTAAATTCCGAGCAAAAGGTCGATATTGTAGAATGGTAGGCTGCTCACAACAATCAAAAGCATACCGGTTGTATGACATTGAAGCCAAAAATGTGGTCTAAGAAGAGATGTTAAGTTCGAAGAAAATAAATTCATCGGAAAAACTACACTACAAATACTAAACGAATAGGCAGCTACAAATAAAATGTATCTTCACCAGTTAGCCATTACAACAGCCTACCTTAATAGTTACTTAAGCGAAGAGTGTTACACGCAGCAACCCGAAGGCTTTGTGGATAAAAATATGCAGATCGAGTTCTGCGGCTACATAAAGCAAATACGGACTTAAACAAGTTGGACGCGAATGGAATTTCCCTCTTGATGCAGTTCTCAATAAAATGGGGGTTTCAGCATGCCAGAACGAGCAGTGTAGCAACATACGAAATATTGCAGGCAAGTTGTTTTTCATTGCAGTTTATATAGACGATATACTCGTAGGTAGTAAAAGCTTAGAAGACATCAACATATTTAAGGCCGAACTGGCTCAAGAGTTTAAACTTCTTCGAACAATATAAAATGTTCAACCGTAGTTCTGTATCAACGCCTTTGGCTCCAGGGTATAAGGTCACCGAAATTGATGAATCCGATGAAAGTATTGATCAGACAGCATACCAGCAATTTATTGGCGAGCTATTATATTTAGCGATTTCCACTCGAGCTGATATTCAACATTCTGTGATTAAATTGGCACAATATAACTCAAACCCAACGCGTAAACATGAAGTTGGTGCAAAACATATATTACGCTACTTGGCAAAAACAATCGATTTAAAGCTATGATACAATGGTGACGAGAAACTAATAGAAGGCTATACTGACGCAGATTGGGGTGGCAACACCAAAGATAAAAAATCGTCTTCTGGGTTCGTGTTTCTGATTGGTGGCAGCGCAATATCTGGGGGGAGTAAGAAGCAGACCGCAGTTGCACCAAGTACAACTGAAGCAGAGTACTATGCGTTATCTACAGTAGTAAAAGAGGGTATTTATCTTAAACGTCTTCTTGAAGAAATTGGAAGATATGAGACAAATAAGCCTATCCTGATAAAAGGCGACAATTTAAGTGCTCAGCAACTAGCTAAAAATCCAGTTTACCGACCCCGTACTAAACATATACTTTTACTTCATGATTACAACAACAGGTAACCTCTAATTCCAACAGTACCGAGCCTTATTGGTTGGGTTGGCACAAGAAAAGTGGACGATACTCGTATACCGCCCACACAAGAGAATATCATACGAGTTGATATGGGTACTAAGAGCGCAAAACGGAGGTCCAGGCACGTAGATGTGGCGTTTTATCAATAAAAGGGTTGAAGATACGGGTATTTATTTAAACTTAGATATGAACGAAGACCCATACAATGGAATACGGAGGCTGGTTTTAGGCTAAACTATAGGTATAGTTTCGTTTTGAAGAGGCCCTGCGACCAGAAGGCATAAAGTAGCTTAATTGCCGCCCCTGAAGCAGTAGAAAGTAGAGGAAGGAAATGGGGTTGGCACCTCATCAGGGAATGGGGATTCCTGTTTTTCCCCAGAAAGTATAGTCCCGGCAGCCTCTGTTGGCTTTGTCGCATGGCGAATGGGACCATTATTTTCGAGTGCGATGCTATTCCGGAAAAGAGGGAAGCATCTTAGCTTGCCTTGGCCAGAGCATGACCAAATACGATCTCTTATCCCGAAGAAACTTATTGATTTCCTAATGGCTGGATGAAATGTTGTGAAAAGAAGGGAGCACTATATGCATGAGGTCGAAGTGTTATCTTCAAATCTGAATTTCTATTCCATACACCGTTCAATTTCCATACATAAACAAATTTTTTTTTTTGGCTGTTTATTTCAAAAGTTCAATACATCAGTTTTTCTTAATCTAATAAACCAGATTATTAGATGTAATATGTTAGTAAGATGCAATGTCCCATATTGAGCTCTCAGCATCCATAAATCTATAATAAATATAATAGAATACGTTTGTGGTAGAAGATATTACTGAGTTAATTTGTACGTTATTCATTAGTGATACATACTTTGATTGCATTTCAGGGGTATAATGAAAAAAATTTACAAAAAACATTATATTAATAGCAAGGGTTTTGGTATAAGATAAAAAATACGAAAACTAAAAAAAACTGAATATTACGTATTTAGGTTAGTCCTTTAACCACCAGATTTTTAGGGTATTAAGCTTTTGTAAATCTTTAACGTCTCTGTAAGGTATACTCCTTTCGAATCGAAGCTCGTTTTCGTCAGGTTGAGACGATTTAATGGTTTTATCTGTAGCTCTGCGGTATCTATGGTACAAGATAGGTACGGCTTCTTCGTTTTGCACCAACTTGTTCTTGTCAAGGTAGATAAATGCCTCTGGTGGGATAAGTCCTAGTTCCAGAGAGTTTTTTATGTATTTTTCGTTAGTGTAGAATGGCCCGTTTATGAAGTTATTTACGTCGCAGGTCAGGACTGGAGTCCATGAGAAATTCGTATTTTTATCTCTTGAAAACTTACAAATTTCGAGATAATAATTTATCTATAAAGAATGGGTTTTTTAATTTCTGAAAAAATTTGAGTGTTTACTTAAAACAGTGAAGACGCTAGAGCCAGCTAAAATTGACAAAAAAAGGTTAAAAATTACATATTTTCAGTACCAGGTGTTTAAGTCTAGATACTCGCCATATGATATACTATTTATTTTTAAACAAACTACTATATTTTACTTTTAAAATGCTATATCGAATGTAAGGATATCTCTAATAGATACCTTTTTACAGCTATAATAGGGTAAGCCTAAAAATTACGTTTTTCAAACTTTGAAATTCGACCAGTCCGAAACCAGTGGTTATAAAAATTAAATGTGTGTCAATTTGTTCCTTTAGGACCCCAAAGAAGTGTCCCTCAAAGTTTGATCGAAATCCGAGACTAGACGTTTTCATATGGATTGACTCATATATGACCTGAACTTATTATTTCATATTTCAAGTCTTATCTATCCATCTAAGTCCTATATTTTTCCCAAAAAAGTAAATTTCTTAAAAAACTTCATAAAAGTATGTATATTTTGTTTTGGTACATTTTTTGTTCCAAGATAGAAAAATATTCCGTTCAAAATTTTATAATTTCAAAAAAGTCAAGATAAAATATTCTATTTTATAAATAAAAATTAGTTGTCCGGAACTTGTTCTCGAATCTTGGAACGCACGCTTCCTACCCGACCCGCTTACCAGCAAAACATTGAAATCGGCGAATTGCTGTAAGTAGGCTGTAAGCTTAATTAACAAACTCATTGACCATAATAACCTGGCTACATAGCTATTGTAGCGCATTTTTCAACTTTTCAAAATACCAATTGCTCTTTGATCATCATGCGATATTAAAGTTTTCTTTGGTGCCGAAATCCCGATATTTTTATTAAAAATAAATCCCTTCACCAAGTCGTGTAAATCAATAATGCCGTCGCTAATAGTTTAACTGCAGCCGCATTTGTGGATGTTCAAGTCCACCTTATCGTGTCTTGACCGCTGCAGGCTGTTGCCACTTACCCTCTCGTACTTTCATTGCCACAATTAAGTGTGGATTATTAACTCCAATTATAAGCATTGATACAACACCAACGCAGCTTTGCTCAATGAGAGTGAGTGACGTGCGTACGTTATGTTTTTCCAATACACTGTAACAGGGAGAATTATATAGCGCGATTGTGAGTTGTTAACTGAGCGATGATTTAATATATTTGCCACCTCGCTATTTGATCGGCTGTCGGAGGTATACAGTAAGTCGTGATGTCGGATTTACGAGAGTGTGTGCCTAAACACTGGCGACATAAGTTTTTAGTTTTCACTAAATTCAATTTTCATACGCAAAAAGTGTTTTAAATTCTTCACATGAATTCGAGTTATGTGAATATTCATATTTAAGCGCTTTTCAGTGCGGTTTTGGAACCCTTGGTGATTTGCATCATTTGCTTATGTGTGTGTGGGTAGCTGCCCATCTTCTTTTTTTGCTTCTTGTTCGTACTAAAAACAGCTGGTGTGCTAGCGTGGAGATCCACTTAGAAAAGTATATTTGGCTCTTTCAAAGGCATGGAATGAACAGTCCAATTAAGTTTATTTTCTTGTGAGAGTTTCTCCATAAATTTGTTATGGTTTACTTTCAATTGATAGTCATTGTTATTTGATTCAATCGGTCAGGGCTCACTGCGGTTGGTCAGGTGACAGTTTTGATTCACTTTCCGGTTTGACGTTTAGCTATGGGAAAGTGCGTGATTTTGCTAAGGTGGCATCACCAAATATTTCCATAGAATGGAAAAGGCACCAATACCGGAACTTTTAATTTCCAGACAAACAAGTGTTTGGTGTGTTCTTGGTGTGCCCAGAGTTAAATTGTGGGTAACCCAGGGCGCCCGAAAGTGTCAGAAAAAGGGAAATGGGCAATTGGCATCCAAAAAGGTGTTTCCCTTGTATGATTGATTTTAAGTTGGTGAAGGAGTACGAACAATGTGCGGAATATAAACGTACAATAAACTTAATACTTTTTGCACGATCTCGAAAACAAAACCCAACAAAATGTCAAAACTACCAAATTGAAACAGACGCCTCCAAAAGTGCCAAATTGCCCAGGGTGGGAGACACATGGAATCCTGTCCTGATCCCTGACTTTAACACGGCTGACATCAAAGTTTCAGCCGAACGCGAGTAAAACTATGTATATTGCCAGAATACATTTTAGCAGCAAATGGCAATCCATTATTAGTCAACTTGTAAAGCATGGTATAATTAGACTTGAATGAGTTTAAAGCGGCAACAATTTGTTGCTATGTGCTTTATTAACGAAACCTGTAGGTCGGAATATTATTGTCAATGGCTAGGTCGGATGGGGAGCTCCCTGTGTCTCCTATTCCCCACCCAGTAACGTGGGGGCCCGCGGACCACCAAGGGAACACACCTAACGCATGGTCTAGAATCTTCTTATTTTGCGCGAAAACGAAAGCGTGCCTTCAGGGTTCGGACTTGATCAAAATTGCAGTAATTTTAATACCTACTGCACTTTAGCCAAATCTACTGCGCTTTATGCTCCGTTAGAATAGTCCCAAACTCTGATTTATTTTGATAAGTGATGCTTTTTCTTAATTATAAACTCTTCTATGAAGTCATTCAACAGTACAAATATTCTTGCATTTTATTTTGTTCCATAGAAAAAAAAATTTACCTTCAATAAAAATAGCCACTGAGTGGAATAGTATTAAAAGTAAGGTACTAAAATCATTTTTATTTATGCCTCCAATCAAAGTGTAATTACAGTACTTTGTGTTTTAAGTAATTCCTACAGTGCGATGCTCATTAAATCAACTATGAAACAGCACAGTCATATCTTCACGTTAGTTCCAATAATATATATTATCTTTTGTTTTGTTTTGAAGTGCGTGCTGTACCTTTACGAAGTTCGGTAGTAGTGAAAAGGTATTTAAAATAAAAGTAAAAATCCGAGCCCTGATGGCAACGACCAACTCCTATGCACCGCCCTGACCACATTCATATAAATTTTATAGCAATTTATGCATGTTTAGATATACGAGGTGTGTTCAAAACGTATCGCGAATTTTGAATTTTCGCTGGTTACGTATATTCGAATTTCGAATTTTTTGTGGCGTTATGTTGGTATTCATGTCTTTCACTTATGCCGACAAGCTCGGCCATTTTGAATGTTCAGTTAATTGTTGACAGCTGCTTTGCTTGCACGTGTTTTGGATCGTCTTCGATTTTTACCTATTCAAAAAAATGGATCAAAGAACCTGTATCAAATTTTGTGTAAAAAACGAAATTAAGTGCGCGGATGCATTCCGAATGTTGACTGTGGCATACGGAGAAGCTACCTTGGACCGAAGCAACGTTTATCGGTGGTACAAAATGTTCTCAGAAGGCCGAGAAGATGTGAACGACGAAGAGCGTGCCGGACGCCCGAGCACTTCAACAACAGACGAAAAAATTAATGAAGTGGAGAAAATGGTATTGGCCAACCGTCGAATCACCGTTAGAGAAGTTGCTGAGGACCTTAACATATCGATTGGCTCGTGCCATTCGATTTTTATCAATGATTCGTACCAAAATTGCTCAATTGTGACCAAAAACAGCATCGCATGAATATTGCTAATGAGATGTTAAACCCTGTCCGCGACGACCCAAATTTGCTCCAGAGGGCATAACTGGTGACCAATCGTGGGTTTATGGTTATGACGTGGAAACCAAAGCTCAATCATCTCAATGGAAGGTGCCGCACGAACCAAGACCGAAAAAAAGCGCCAAGTTCGGTCGAATGTGAAAGTTTTGCTGACTGTTTTCTTCGATTGCAGGAGCGTGGTGCATCATGAGTTCTTGCCACAGGGAAGAACGGTCAATAAGGAATATGACTTGCAAGTTATGCGCAATTTGCGCGAAGCAATCCGCCAGAAACGCCCGGATTTGTGGAAGAACAAAAATTGGCTTTTGCACCACGATAACGCCCCTGCTCACGCATCGTTGCTTGTGCGCGACTTTTTGGCCAAAAACAACACACTAATAATGCCGCAGCCACCGTATTCCCCAGATCTGGCCCCCTGTGACTTTTTCTTGTTCCCTAAACTGAAGAGGCCCATGAAAGGACGACGTTACGCTTCTCTTGACGAGATAAAGACGGCATCGAAGGAGGAGCTGAACAAGATACAAAAAAATGATTTTTTGAAGTGCTTCGAAGATTGGAAAAACCGTTGGCACAAGTGTATAATATCTCATGGGGATTACTTTGAAGGGGACAAAATAGATATTCATGAATAAATAAATAATTTTTGAAAAAACACAAAATTCGCGATACTTTTTGAACACACCTCGTATACCTGCATACATGCATATACCCAAACATAAAAAAATCTAATGACATCAAATGTAATAATAAATAATTATGACTAGTAAAAGAAATTAAATTTAAGTAAATATCCTAATAACTAAATAATATACTCCTTAAACTACAATACATAAATAAAGTGATAACATCGATAACAATCCAAAGGCCACCAATAATATAGCCATATAATATAACAATAATGTGGGATATTTGTATCCACTATTGCTTTTCTCCCTTAATTCAATAAATTTAAACAGTTTATTGAATATGAACAAATTTATTTAAAGGTGAATATTTTTGAAAATAATTTTCCAAAGCAAGACTTCAAATATAAAACAAAGTTTGCTGAGTTCGAAATTACGTCTACTTGGCTGCACGTCTATATATCAACCCTCTATCTTCATAGTTTATGATCGAACGTTCATTTCAAAGCTATGTAGCTCAGTAGTAATACAGTATTAATTTGTGGAGTGGTTTTCCTCAATCCCACAATAATAAATAAATAAATAAGCTAGGGTTATAGACTAAATGAACGTATAAAAACAGAATATATAAATAAATACAATGATCGTAATAATACGAAAGGAAAGTATGGTATAGTTATAGAGATTAGATAAAAGATAGAAGACAAAGAAAAGGAAGAAAATAAAAATGTATAAAAATTAATAAAATACATAGGTAAGGTAATTAAATAGTACTTAATCTTATCACTACGATAGTGAATTATAAATAAAGTGTATAATTTGAAATGGGAATGCTGACGCTTCTACTCATTTAGAAGGCAGACAGGACTATAGGTAAGGGGCCATCGGGATTCGGTTTGGTGCACCGATGGCCATGGATGAGGGTGGGTCAGCACCAGGCCGCGGGTGTTGTTGCGACGCCCCCTTATATTGTTCGGCCCTTTATTGTTTATATTTTTATATTTCAGCTTTTGGTAACCGGTCATTTCCGGTTCGGTTTTCAATATTCATTTTCATTTTAATTTTTTTATGTCGTTAATTTTAATGAGTTTGTTTTTTTTGTCGTTAATTTTCGGTTATTTTTGGATTTTGATTTCTATTTTAAATATTTTGTTTGCCCGTTTCTTTTAAATTTTAATTCGAGTTTCCGTTTTTTTTTATTCGAGTTTTGAATATTTAAATGTCAACGGTCTGTCCGTGGCATCCGGGTTTAACCGGATGTTGTTTTTAAAAGGCATGATTTGACCTTTTTCTGTTTATGGCGCAGGACGGTAAAGTTGTCAAGAGCCCACCCCAGCCGACAATGACTAGCCACTGTGCACCATTGATATCATGCCGACCGCCTTCCTTACCGATCCACTTTGACGCGATACCATAACAAATTCTTGTTGCAGAACAGGGTTATTTAAATAGCTTGTTAACTTACTGGCATGTATTGTAGCTAAAATTTTTTTACGGCGAAAGAAAAATTAATGAGTAGCTCTAATTTTGCTTTTGGTGCTGGTAGCTTCCTCGATTTTTCTATTAGATGTTTCAAAATGTACTCCGGACGCCCAAAATACATTTTAAGTGTAGTGATGATATTCGGCACCATGTCAGGCAAAACCAGCATATTATGCAAATTATCGGCTGAAAAGATTTCCAACCGAAAAAAAAATTTTATTTTATTGGTCAATAGACCTATATTTGATGAAATCACTATTACAACTCAACTTAATCTGCTTGTTTACTCCTTAATATAACTTATTTCTACCTATGTCAGCAGAATTGGCGATTTTCATTGGTTAGGCGCATGCCGGATGTTGTCCACAATATTAGTATGTCTTACTGATTTGACGTCTGGGCCGGTGCAGTATTGGATCGTGTATGCCGGATGTTGTTTGCAATATTGGTATATTTTGCTGAATCAACGTTTGGGTCATTTCCTAATTCTTATTGTTTACTGGCGTAATTGCTGCAGTTTAGCTGGTGCTCACTCTTCCGCCGCAAAAAACGAACGTCCTCTTATGTTTAAATTAAATGACTATGTTTGTGACTTCTTTAGTGTCGGTCACGTTGACGTTTACTCTGTAGCTGGATAGCTTTTTTTTAATTCCTCTCTATGATTAGTTTGATAATAAATCCTGGCAGGAAAATAATGCTTACGATTGTTATCGATATATGTGTTATTAGGGCTGCTGTGTGGGTTGTTCGCAATACGTGCAACTGCTTTGTATTATTGACCTGGAGTTCTTTCATCATCTCCAAGCTGAGGATTTCTTCTTCCCTATTTGAGGGGATATTTGATTGCAATATTGCAGGCAAGGGCTTACTAGTTAGTATCTCGTTAAAAGAGTATTTTTAGTTATCAATGAAAACCGTGGAATTGTGGTATTGTACTGCATATGACCCGTCAAGAGTGATATCTTGACTGTCGATTTCAATTGTACCGTTGTACTGGTTTAATAGAATTATGCCGAGTGAGATGTTTTCCACCGAAGGGATGCGCTGGTTCTTAACTAATGTGCATTTTGTTTTTAAGTAATTGTGGGACACAAGTAGTGTTGCTAATGTCTATGATATTCTTATGATTACAAATTCTTATATTATTATTTTCTGCACATATTGATTTAGTAGCAAATTTTTTGTTTTCTTCACAAATTGCAAGGTCATCATATGGGATTTTATTAATATATTTATTATTTTTTATTGGCTTAATTAAAACTGATTCACAAATTTGTTTATTTGTTAGTGGTATACACACTATATAAAATAGCATTTTGCTATTTGAAGCTATTTTTGTATTCGCTAGTTCTAAAGATTCTTCAACATTATTTAATGTAAGATTATTACTAACAAATACCGATTTAACTAATTCTACTTCTTCGTTTGAAAAAATTTATGAATTTACTATTCCGGCCTTAGCCCAATGAATAGCATAATCTATATTTCTTATTTCTTCTTTTAAAACTCTAAGTTTGTATTTTAATTCTATAGCAAAATTGTGCTGTATGTCGTCACTACTTTGAATAGCTTTAAAAATTTTACCTGGTTATTATTATTGTCTAATATATTATTTATTTGGCTCTCTGGAATAACTAGGTCATCATGATCGGTATTTCCCGCGATCCATTTGCATACTTTTCTTATTTCCTCTTTTGATTTTCTAAATCTTTTAGCCTATTTAGATATGTTTGGGTTAGGTATAATTCGTTGATAAGGATGGGTAAAAGAGGATTTTCAGGGGTTATTTTGGATTTATGGTGCTGATTATATCTTTTAACGTCCTCTGATATGCATCTAGGTTTACTCTGTGTATTATCCTGTAAGTTCCAGTTAGAATTTTTGTCAGTCCTGTGTCGAATGTTGCTAGTTGTGAGTTCGTATGATCTATTATTTTGAAGTTTCCATACACTGAGTCTACAAGAAGCCTGTAAAAGAGGTGGAGAAATAAAAATTTGTTTATTATC
Organism: Merzomyia westermanni; assembly: GCA_949987695.1. Taxonomy (NCBI): domain Eukaryota; kingdom Metazoa; phylum Arthropoda; class Insecta; order Diptera; family Tephritidae; genus Merzomyia; species Merzomyia westermanni. The sequence continues at coordinate 70,515,898 of OX465292.1, forward strand.
GCCTAATGTTACTTTTGTGCACTGTACGTCCTTTCTCAGTGATTACTATACTGGATTTGTCTTTCTTCGTAATTTCTTTTCTATTCCTTGCTGTAAGTTTTGAACCCATTCGATTGTTTATTATGTCTCCGCGTCGTATGTTTTTATAGGCTCCCGTGTTTTGTTATGCATTTTTAAGAGCTTTGCTTGTCTTTATTGTGGGATGGTGGGTAATCCGTTGGGTTTATTATAAGTTGTATAGAAGCTGAATTCAAAGATTTCTCATTGTCGATAACTATTGTTTTTGGTAGACCGAAAGCAAAAAGGATTTGTCGTAAGGTCTCTTCTATTGCTTTGGACTCTATTATTTTTACTTGTGCGTATTTCGAAAACTTATCTACAGCTGTAAAAACTAGCCTTTTTTCTGTATTGTAGTTGTCTATATGCACTATTTCTCCAGGATATTGAGGTATTGGGGCTTCTAACAGTTGTGGTTTATTGGGGTTACGATCGTATTTATTTTCCTTGCAAACTTTACATTGTTTAATTATGTTTTCTATTTTCGTTTCCATCTTGGGAAAGTAACATTTTTGCATTAGTTGTCTTTTATTTTCTTCCCCATTTCTGGGTGCTCGTTTATGTTCCTTTAGCATTGCTTAATTTTGTACATTCTCGTTTAGCAAGTATTCTACTTTTGTTTGGGTATAACGAATTTTATGATTGGAAAAATGAAGTGGGTAAATTTCCTGATCCTATTGATTCTTCAGAGGTAAATATGCCATTTATTACTGAAAAAGCTGTTCCATGTCAGATTCTTTAAGAGGAATTAGATGGAAACCGCTTTTTAAATCAATCAGAGAGACAATGCTGTTATTTCCTAGTTGAGAAAGGACCTCATTTATTTCCGGTATTGGATACCTCTCTGCAATTGTGACTGTGTTAAATTTTCTGTAGTCAGTTACCATTCTGAACTTCTTTTCGCCTGACGCGTCGTCCTTTTTAGGTACAACCCAGACCGGTGAGTTCTAGGGTGACCTTGATTTTCCTAAGATACCGTCCTCTAGCAATTTGTTTACTAGGTTTTCGGCCTCTTGCTTATGGGGTATGGGTAGGATTTGGAATATATGGGTGTGTCCGAATTTGTTCGAATTTCTGCTACTACTTTCGTTGTGTACGTCAATTTCTCATTTGTTTGTTTTTACCTACTGTTGTCATGTGTTCGTCTCGGATTTGTATTGTGTTAATAGTCTAAGAGACAGTGAGTGGAAGACTGTATGTATTTTACCAAAGCTGATATTTTGCTTAAATATTCCTTATACCTACCTTACATGAAATGGGTAACTCTTAAGCCCGGCGAAGGTAGCTTTGGCGGCACTCAGGTGAGACAGGTACGTAAATTAGGCCACTATGAAAGCATTTTACCAAAGCTGAATTTTACATATGTTGTTCATAATAGTGTTATTAGCTTATTTTCAAAAGGGTAGACGTTTCCTCCGGTCGTAAACCTCCGGCAGACGGCTATATATTTCTTGCCCTGCGAGTACATGTACTCGCTGTAATTATATGAAAATGATTATGTCTTTTCACTAAATGATCGGAACGCCGATTTCTACCCCAATATTTCATGGAAATTTAACGCGCTACAAAAAAGGTCTTAGTTATTTTTTTCATTAATCTTACCATTGAAAAGTTATTCAAGGTCAAAGGTTGAACTAATTTGAAACAAATAAAGTTTTGTTTAAAATTATATAACTTAATGAGCTCAAGGCCACTAATAATTTGATTAATTGATAGAAAATTTAGCGTTCTACAAAAAAGGTCTCTAATACTTTTTTCATTTATCTAACCATTAAAAAGATATTCATTGTGAAAGTTGAAAAATTTAAAAAAAAAACAAGTAAGGAAAGGGTTGTCTTCGACTGTGCCGAAGACTTTATACCTTTCATGAATACGCATCAAGGTTTTAAGTATCCGATCCTTACTCACAATTGGTAAAAACTCTGCAGAACTGATAATTTAAAGATACATAGTCCAAATCCCATTTATCGGAACAATCGATTGTGTGGGAGCTATATGTTATGTAGGTCCGATCTGGGTGATTGTCACTTCACACATTACATACATAATAAGTACCAAACATGCAAAGCTTTACTTTCCTAGCTTTTTAATTGCAAATTTATAGCTCAAAACCCATTCATCGAAACTATCGATTGTATGGGAGCTATGCGTTGTATTGCTCCGATCATGCTGATTCCGACTAATGATTAATTTCATGCAAAATGGCGGCTCCATACCAAATTTTATCAAGATATCTCAAAAACTGAGGGACTAGTTTGCGTACAAACAGACGGACGGACAGACAGACATGGCTAAATCGACTCAGCTCTGATCATTTCGGTATACTTATTGGTGGGTCTATCTCTTCTTCTTCTCCTACTTACAAACATCGGGCCTAAGTTATAATACTATTTCATGTTCATGAAAGGTATAAAAATATCACTACCGCTTATGCTCACAGTTGTACAAGCAAACATACATCCAAACATACAAAACGTTAATGCATGCTCATAGGTACAAGCGATGAAGACAGTGAATTTCGTTTCCAACACCTCGCATTTCAATACGACTATTCGAATATCACTATTCGATTAAACGGATAAATTATTCGAATAAATACTATTCGAATTTTTTGAAACTGATATTTTTCGTTTATTCGAATAGTGTTTTTTTGAATATTATTCGAAAATAATCCCACTACTATTATCGGTTACTATTCAACAGTTTCATTGTGGAATCATTTCTACTGCTGTAATGTCCATCATCTCCTTCATCATATTGATCATCTTCTTGGATGTCATCTGCAAAAATAATTGATACAATTTTTCACTGAACACATTCAATTTGAAATAGTTTTTGTTTTATACAATTACCTGGTAGATCCTCAATAAAATCAGCAACAACACATGGAATGTGATCTTCTTCAAACCACTTAAATACATATGATAACTATTGCTGCTCAAAACCATATTCCAGTGGGTTTAACCGCGTAGGATTTGGTTGGGACGTGGTTTTCCAGATACTGGAAAGGTAATGAGCCCTTAAAAATTGTTGATAAAGTTCCGACGATATACTTAGGATTTCCGAAGAAATAATTCAAATCATACAAAGCTAACTAAACTTCTATTTAATATTTTATCACGCACAATGAGATACTTCCTTGCTAACGTCCACAACAAAATAATGTTTCACAAATGTCCTTGGAAATTTAATATTTTTCCATATTATAATATACATATGTAGTCCATTCGTAATTCTTATCCGTGATTTATACATTTATCCAAAGCTGGTCAATACGCAAACGTCAAGCTGTGTAGTTCTGTTTATATTTTTCTCTGTTATTATATTTACTAAATTAATAATATCTTTGATATTTTAAAGTTATAATTAAAGTGGATAGAGTTAAATACTTAATGTGCTTCACTACTTGGTGTGAAAAGTGTTAAAAAGTTTCAATAGTTATTCATTATTATAAATTAATTTTGTTGAATTTGTGTGTGCCGAGTTTTTTGCATATTTTATTTGTTGCTATTGATAGGCTTTATTTCATATTGCAATTGTTGTTGTGCTCTGATTGCTTTTCTTATTTCTTTTTCGTTACAGCTGTTTTGCGTGGTTTTTTAGACGCCAGATACAGTGTGTTTAAAACTGTTCGCTCAGTACTGTGTCACTTAAACTGTCAGGGTTGTTTTTTCTTCAATCCGCTAAATTTTTTCTAACGTATAATTTTTCTTAAACATTTATATTAGTATTTATACGAAAATGTCGTGCATGATAGCAAACTGCCAGGTAAAAAGCGAGTCCGAACGCATTGTGGCATGCTGGCTGTGTGCTTAACGAAGGAAAAGGCCTGCGCTGGTCTTGTTCCAAATGCCGGTCGACGGAAGTTGATCTCTGTAAAATCTTTAGGCATATCAGAAACGGGCTTTCTGAAATAAGCAAAGATTTTTCATTGCTGACCGAAAAATTCCAAAAATATGAAAATATTTTCAAAACCTTGGAAACTTTGGAGAATTCGCCTCATTTGGAATGCTCTGATAATCGCGAAAACAAGCGCAGGCGTACGGATGATCGGCCTACTACCTCAACAGTGCCGAACTTGCCTCACCTCCTTGAACTTATCGATTTGGCTACTCCAATTCCTAGTACGGTTGTCCAAGCAACTTCGAAGAACGCCCCTTGAAATACGTCCACTAGGAAAAACCCGGAACCTCCAACTATTGCAATGGAGTCTGAACCAATCGTTGGTAAGCTGGTTATGGTTCCTCGCAAAAAATCTATTTTTGTGTCTAGGTTCCATCCAGACACTACCGAGAATGATCTGATGTACCATATTTATTCTAAAGTTAAAGATCAAAGCGTAACTGTTAGAAAATTTAATTTCACATATCAAAGAAGTATGTCTTCGTTTAAGACTGATGTATCTGGGAAAGATTTCGATACTCTTTTGGACAGCTCTTTTTGGCCTCCCGGGGCTCTTGTGCGGGAGTTTGAATACAGACCGAATAGGAATGTTCAAAATGTAGCGAAAATTTCTTTTAATAACGTTGAGTCAAAAAACTGAATACTAAATCCGTGAATATCTTTTATCAAAATGTCAGAGGTTTAAATACCAAATTAACTGATCTCTTTTTAAAATATTTTCATTGTAAATCCAACGTAATTGCTTTTACCGAAATTTGGCCAAAACCTCATGTTTTCAATTCAGAGTTTTTTTGTAATGAATATCACGTATATAGAAATGATCGCTTGAACAGAGTCGGGGGTGGTGTTCTACTTGCCGTTCATTCCTCCATCCCTTCAGAAGAGGTTAACATTCTTAACATCGATTTCATTGAGTTCAAATGCATCCGCCTTCAACTAGACAACGTCTCTATGTACTTATATGTTTGCTACATCCCTCCAGCATCAGATTTTTCAGTCTACATGCAACATGTCTCTCTGCTCAAAACTGTTAACTTTATGACTAAAGCTTGAGATTCAACTATTGTTTTGGGTGATTTTAACTTACCTCATATATCGTGGAACATATCTGATGGTGACATTATTCCAAATCCGTCCAAACTGGGGTACAATGACTTTTTGGATGGAATTTCCGATCTTTGCCTTAATCAAATAAATGTTACCGCTAACAAGTTTGGGAAAGTCTTAGATTTAGTGTATGTTGATGATATAAACCAATTTTCTGTAAATCGTTGTGATCCGTTGGTTTTACCAGAATACCTTTAACACCCTTCTTTGGAAATAGTCTACGAAACCATAAGTAATGACCAAGACACTCAATGCTACTCATGTACTAACTTTGATTTTAGCTTTTCCAAAGCAAACTACAACAAATAAAATAAAGAACTGTCTAAATTAACTTGACCTGAATTTGGTTGCGATATCGATCTAAACGTCTCACATTTCAATCAAACTATTTACTGCCTATTTGAGAAGTTTATTCCCAAACGTAAATTAACTTATGATCATCCTACGCAAGCTTGGTTTACTAAAGAGCTTAAAGCTCTTAAAAATAGGAAAATGCGATCATTTAATTTATATAAAAAATCTGGATTAAATAAACATTACTTACTGTATTCCAGTCTACGCCAGAAGTACATAGATTTAAATAAAAAGTGCTATAAAGCTTATATCTCTAAAACCAAAAGAGACATTATTCTCAATCCAAAGTCATTTTATGGTTTCGTAAATTCTAAACGTAAAGTATCAGGGTTTCCCTCAGCCATGAAATATCAAGACATCATATCTAGCGATAATCAATATATCGCAAATTTTTTTGCTCAATTTTTCACTTCTAACTATTCTGCTGTCACCAATTCAAACTTTTAAAACTATCCTTATAAGCTACACGGGACAAATTCCATTAATTCACCAATTATATGCGCCAAAGATGTTCTAATTTACCTTAAAACCTTAAAAGAATCTGTCAAATACGGTCCTGATAGGATTCCTACATGTTTCTTGAAAAAGTGTGCGAACCATATTTACCAACCCCTTACCAATTTGGTCAATCTATCACTAAAGTGTGGTGTTTTTCCAACTGCGTGGAAATAATCGTTTCTTCTACCGCTGCATAAAAGCGGGAGTAGGTTTTCTATAGAGAACTATCGTGGCATCGCAAAGCTTTCTGCCATCCCAAAATTGTTTGAAGCTATTGTTACAAATCAACTTACGGGTCCGATCTCTACTTTAGTAAGGGAAAGTCCACAGTTAAGAATTTACTTGAGTTTACCAGTCATGTCTCAAATGCCTTTAAAAAACATCTGCACACCGACGTTATTTATACGGATTTTAGCAAAGCTTTTGACAAAGTGTGTCACTCATTACTTATTCATAAACTCGATCAGTTGGGCTTCCAGCCGGGTCTCAATCGCTGGATCTCTTCTTACCTTAGTGACGGGACACAAAGAGTAATGTTTAAAAATTTAGTATCCGATGTCATGGATGTCTGTTCGGGGGTTCCTCAAGGAAGCCATCTTGTCCCGATTCTGTTCCTGTTGTTTATAAATGATATTTCTACAATAATAAAATGTTCAAAAATGTTAATGTATGCCGACGACGTAAAGCTTTTCATGTCATTCGCGTCATTTGAAGATAGAAGTAAGCTACAATCAGATCTAGATACACTTTTTATTTGGTGCGATTTAAATTATATGCCACTTAATCTTAAAAAATGTAAACACATGGGGTTTTCGCGTGGAATTTCTCAGCCGGCTTCCTATACAATTAAAAATTATAGTCTTGAGCAAGTGTATGATTTTGTTGACCTGGGGTTACTATGGACTATAAACTCAGTTTCAACCGCCATATCAACACAACAGTCAATAAGGCTAGAGGTGTCCTAGCATTCGTTAAACGATGGTCTAAAGAATTTAGCGACCCTTATGTAACTAAATCCCTCTTCACTACATTAGTCAGACCGATACTTGAATATGGTTCTATAATTTGGAACCCGCGTTACCAGGTTCATGTAGATCGCCTTGAATCAGTTCAAAAACAATTTTTACTATTTGCCTTAAGAGATTTTCATTGGGATCCCTCGTACAATCTGCCACCCTATACGAATCGTTTAAAACTCATTAATCTACACACACTTTCTAGTCGGAGGGAAATGCTTGGAATTATTTTTATGATTAAATTGCTGAATGGTTCACTATCCAGCCCATTTCTTCTAAGTGAAATGAACTTCAATGTACCGTCAAAAATCAATTCTTTCTATCCTAAATTCATAGCTACTAATTGTTTTTTATTCTTTGACTTCTATTTTAACTTTTAACAATAATTTTATTCTGTTAACTAGTTATTTCTTAATGTATAATCTATCCTATATCTACTTTACTTAGCTGATGAGGTTTTCTCTGTAGCTGAGCAGTTTTAGATCTCGACGATTAACAAACAAAAGCCTTTCAACGACTCGGCACGAACGAATAATCCACGCGTTATGCAGATGCGCCCCTCGCACCGGTCGGGCGGGATATGGTGGGTAATCCGTTGGGAATTATTATTAAAAAAAAACTCAACGCCTTACGTATATCTTTAAAAAAGAATTTTACCCAGTAGCTTCTCTTTTCATTATAGTTTTACACCATAAGATACATAAATGGGCAAACGCTTTAGCTTAGGTACGTAGATAAGTTAAGCATGTCCGTATGCAACTTTAAGTCCTTGTATAGGAGTTTTCCGATTATAAATGAACATCAGGCTGGCGTACATACAATATAATAAGGAATACATTCAAGTGTGGACTAAGGACACCTGTGAAACATATTTTTTAGGTTTTTTGTTGTTGTTGTAAATCAGATATGAAAAGCAATGTAGGCTATTACGTACTATTCCACCCAAGATATACATTTTTATTGCCATTTTTATTTTAATTTTTCAATGAATATCTTTTTAATGGTTAGATAAATGAAAAAAGTACTTTTTTGTAGAACGCTAAATTTTCTATACAGATATTTAAAATTCTATTGCTAATATTTATTTTTCACTACTCTATGCTCAAAACTGTTAACTTTATGACTAAAGCTTCAGATTCAACTATTGTTTTGGGTGATTTTAACTTACCTCATATATCGTGGAACATATCTGATGGTGACATTATTCCAAATCCGTCCAAACTGGGGTACAATGATGACTTTTTAGATGGAATTTCCGATCTTCGCCTTAATCAAATAAATGTTACCGCTAACAAGTTTGGGAAAGTCTTAGATTTAGTATATGTTGATGATATAAACCAATTTTCTGTAAATCGTTGTGATCCGTTGGTTTTACCAGAAGACCTTTCACACCCTTCTATGGAAATAGTCTACGAAACCATAAGTAATGACCAAGACACTCAAAGCTACTCATGTACTAGCTTTGATTTTAACTTTTCCAAAGCAAACTACAAGAAATAAAATAAAGAACTGTCTAAATTAACTTGGCCTGAATTTGGTTGTGATATCGATCTAAACGTCTCACATTTCAATCAAACTATTTACTGCCTATTTGAACGTAAATTAACTCATGATCATCCTACGCAAGCTTGGTTTACTAAAGAGCTTAAGGCTCTTAAAAATAAGAAAACGCGATCATTTAATTTATATAAGAAATCTGGATTAAATAAACATTACTTACTGTATTCCAGTCTACGTCAGAAGTACATAGATTTAAATAAAAAGTGCTATGAAGCTTACAATCAGATCTAGATACACTTTTTATTTGGTCGGATTTAAATTATATGCCACTTAATCTTAAAAAATGTAGACACATGGGGTTTTCGCGTGGAATTTCTCAGCCGGCTTTCTATACAATTAAAAATTATAGTCTTGAGCAAGTGTATGATTTTGTTGACCTGTGGGTTACTATGGACTATAAACTCAGTTTCAACCGCCATATTAACACAACAGTCAATAAGGCTAGAGGTGTCCTAGCATTCGTTAAACGATGGTCTACAGAATTTAGCGACCCTTATGTAACTAAAGCCCTCTTCACTACATTAGTCAGACCGATACTTGAATATGGTTCTATAATTTGGAACCCGCGTTACCAGGTTCATGTAGATCGCCTTGAATCAGTTTAAAAACAATTTTTACTATTTGCCTTAAGAGATTTTCATTGGGATCCCTCGTACAATCTGCCACCCTATACGAATCGTTTAAAACTCATTAATCTACACACACTTTCTAGTCGGAGGGAAATGCTTGGAATTATTTTTATGATTAGGTTGCTGAATGGTTCACTATCCAGCCCATTTCTTCTAAGTGAAGTGAACTTCAATGTACCGTCTCGTCCTTCAAGGCATTTTAAACCTCTAGTCTTAAAACAGTGCTGAACCAATTTTCAGTTAAATGAGCCTTTTCGCTGTTTGTGTCAAGATTATAACTCTCTTTCTGGTAGATTTGATATTTCAGACTCGCTTTTCAGCATAAAAAAATCAATTCTTTCTATCCTAAATTCATAGCTACTAATTGTTTTTTATTCTTTGACTTCTATTTTAACTTTTAACAATAATTTTATTCTGTTAACTAGTTATTTCTTAATGTATAATCTGTCCTATATCTACTTTACTTAGCTGATGAGGTTTTCTCTGTAGCTGAGCAGTTTTAGATCTCGACGATTAACAAACAAAAGCCTTTCAACGACTCGGCACGAACGAATAATCCACGCGTTATGCAGATGCGCCCCTCGCGCCGGTCGGGCGGGATATGGTGGGTAAACCGTTGGGAATTATTATTAAAAAAAACTCAACGCCTTACGTATATCTTTAAAAAATAATTTTGCCCAGTAGCTTCTCTTTTCATTATAGTTTTACACCATAAGATACATAAATGGGCAAACGCTTTAGCTTAGGTACGTAGATAAATTAAGCATGTCGGTATGCAACTTTAAGTCCTTGTATAGGAGTTTTCCGATTATAAATGAACATCAGGCTGGCGTACATACAATATAATAAGGAATACATTCAAGTGTGGACTAAGGACACCTGTGAAACATATTTTTTAGGTTTTTTGTTGTTGTTGTAAATCAGATATGAAAAGCAATGTAGGCTATTACGTACTATTCCACCCAAGATATACATTTTTATTGCCGTTTTTATTTTAATTTTTCAATGAATATCTTTTTAATGGTTAGATAAATGAAAAAAGTACTTTTTTGTAGAACGCTAAATTTTCTATACAGATATTTAAAATTCTATTGCTAATATTTATTTTTCACTACTCTATGCTCAAAACTGTTAACTTTATGACTAAAGCTTCAGATTCAACTATTGTTTTGGGTGATTTTAACTTACCTCATATATCGTGGAACATATCTGATGGTGACATTATTCCAAATCCGTCCAAACTGGGGTACAATGACTTTTTAGATGGAATTTCCGATCTTTGCCTTAATCAAATAAATGTTACCGCTAACAAGTTTGGGAAAGTCTTAGATTTAGTGCATGTTGATGATATAAAACAATTTTCTGTAAATCGTTGTGAATGGTTGGTTTTACCAGAAGACCTTTAACACCCTTCTATGGAAATAGTCTACGAAACCATAAGTAATGACCAAGACACTCAATGCTACTCATGTACTAGCTTTGATTTTAACTTTTCAAACTACAAACTACAAGAAATAAAATAAAGAACTGTCTAAATTAACTTGGCCTGAATTTGGTTGTGATATCGATCTAAACGTCTCACATTTCAATCAAACTATTTACTGCCTATTTGAGAAGTTTATTCCCAAACGTAAATTAACTTATGATCATCCTACGCAAGCTTGGTTTACTAAAGAGCTTAAGGCTCTTAAAAATAGGAAAACGCGATCATTTAATTTATATAAGAAATCTGGATTAAATAAACATTACTTACTGTATTCCAGTCTACGTCAGAAGTACATAGATTTAAATAAAAAGTGCTATAAAGCTTATATCTCTAAAACCAAAAGAGACATAATTCTCAATCCAAAGTCATTTTATGGTTTCGTAAATTCTAAACGTAAAGTATCAGGGTTTCCCTCAGCCATGAAATATCAAGACATCATATCTAGCGATAATCAATATATCGCAAATTTTTTTGCTCAATTTTTCACTTCTAACTATTCTGCTGTCACCAATTCAAACTTTCAAAACTATCCTTATAAGCTACACGGGACAAATTCCATTAATTCACCAATTATATGCGCCAAAGATGTTCTAATTTACCTTAAAACCTTAAAAGAATCTGTTAAATACGGTCCTGATAGGATTCCTACATGTTTCTTGAAAAAGTGTGCGAACCATATTTACCAACCCCTTACCAATTTGGTCAATCTATCACTAAAGTGTGGTGTTTTTCCAACTGCGTGGAAAGAATCGTTTCTTCTACCGCTGCATAAAAGCGGGAGTAGGTTTTCTATAGAGAACTATCGTGGCATCGCAAAGCTTTCTGCCATCCCAAAATTGTTTGAAGCTATTGTTACAAATCAACTTACGGGTCCGATCTCTACTTTGACAGCTGACTGCCAACACGGGGTCAGTAAGGGAAAGTCCACAGTTAAGAATTTACTTGAGTTTACCAGTCATGTCTCAAATGCCTTTAGAAAAAATCTGCACACTGACGTTATTTATACGGATTTTAGCAAAGCTTTTAACAAAGTGTGTCACTCATTACTTATTCATAAACTCGATCAGTTGGGCTTCCAGACGGGTCTCAATCGCTGGATCTCTTCTTACCTTAGTGACGGGACACAAAGAGTAATGCTTAAAAATTTAGTATCCGATGTCATGGATGTCTCTTCGGGGGTTCCTCAAGGAAGCCATCTTGTCCCGATTCTGTTCCTGTTGTTTATAAATGATATTTCTACAATAATAAAATTTTCAAAAATGTTAATGTATGCCGACGACGTAAAGCTTTTCATGTCATTCGCGTCATTTGAAGATAGAAATAAGGTACAATCAGATCTAGATACACTTTTTATTTGGTGCGATTTAAATTATATGCCACTTAATCTTAAAAAATGTAAACACATGGGGTTTTCGCGTGGAATTTCTCAGCCGGCTTCCTATACAATTAAAAATTATAGTCTTGAGCAAGTGTATGATTTTGTTGACCTGGGGGTTACTATGGACTATAAACTCAGTTTCAACCGCCATATTAACACAACAGTCAATAAGGCTAGAGGTGTCCTAGCATTCGTTAAACGATGGTCTACAGAATTTAGCGACCCTTATGTAACTAAAGTCCTCTTCACTACATTAGTCAGACCGATACTTGAATATGGTTCTATAATTTGGAACCCGCGTTACCAGGTTCATGTAGATCGCCTTGAATCAGTTTAAAAACAATTTTTACTATTTGCCTTAAGAGATTTTCATTGGGATCCCTCGTACAATCTGCCACCCTATACGAATCGTTTAAAACTCATTAATCTACACACACTTTCTAGTCGGAGGGAAATGCTTGGAATTATTTTTATGATTAGGTTGCTGAATGGTTCACTATCCAGCCCATTTCTTCTAAGTGAAGTGAACTTCAATGTACCGTCTCGTCCTTCAAGGCATTTTAAACCTCTAGTCTTAAAACAGTGCTGAACCAATTTTCAGTTAAATGAGCCTTTTCGCTGTTTGTGTCAAGATTATAACTCTCTTTCTGGTAGATTTGATATTTCAGACTCGCTTTTCAGCATAAAAAAATCAATTCTTTCTATCCTAAATTCATAGCTACTAATTGTTTTTTATTCTTTGACTTCTATTTTAACTTTTAACAATAATTTTATTCTGTTAACTAGTTATTTCTTAATGTATAATCTGTCCTATATCTACTTTACTTAGCTGATGAGGTTTTCTCTGTAGCTGAGCAGTTTTAGATCTCGACGATTAACAAACAAAAGCCTTTCAACGACTCGGCACGAACGAATAATCCACGCGTTATGCAGATGCGCCCCTCGCGCCGGTCGGGCGGGATATGGTGGGTAAACCGTTGGGAATTATTATTAAAAAAAACTCAACGCCTTACGTATATCTTTAAAAAATAATTTTGCCCAGTAGCTTCTCTTTTCATTATAGTTTTACACCATAAGATACATAAATGGGCAAACGCTTTAGCTTAGGTACGTAGATAAATTAAGCATGTCGGTATGCAACTTTAAGTCCTTGTATAGGAGTTTTCCGATTATAAATGAACATCAGGCTGGCGTACATACAATATAATAAGGAATACATTCAAGTGTGGACTAAGGACACCTGTGAAACATATTTTTTAGGTTTTTTGTTGTTGTTGTAAATCAGATATGAAAAGCAATGTAGGCTATTACGTACTATTCCACCCAAGATATACATTTTTATTGCCGTTTTTATTTTAATTTTTCAATGAATATCTTTTTAATGGTTAGATAAATGAAAAAAGTACTTTTTTGTAGAACGCTAAATTTTCTATACAGATATTTAAAATTCTATTGCTAATATTTATTTTTCACTACTCTATGCTCAAAACTGTTAACTTTATGACTAAAGCTTCAGATTCAACTATTGTTTTGGGTGATTTTAACTTACCTCATATATCGTGGAACATATCTGATGGTGACATTATTCCAAATCCGTCCAAACTGGGGTACAACGACTTTTTAGATGGAATTTCCGATCTTTGCCTTAATCAAATAAATGTTACCGCTAACAAGTTTGGGAAAGTCTTAGATTTAGTGTATGTTGATGATATAAACCAATTTTCTGCAAATCGTTGTGATCCGTTGGTTTTACCAGAAGACCTTTAACACCCTTCTGTGGAAATAGTCTACGAAACCATAAGTAATGACCAAGACACTCAATGCTACTCATGTACTAGCTTTGATTTTAACTTTTCCAAAGCAAACTACAAGAAATAAAATAAAGAACTGTCTAAATTAACTTGGCCTGAATTTGGTTGTGATATCGATCTAAACGTCTCACATTTCAATCAAACTATTTACTGCCTATTTGAGAAGTTTATTCCCAAACGTAAATTAACTTATGATCATCCTACGCAAGCTTGGTTTACTAAAGAGCTTAAGGCTCTTAAAAATAGGAAAACGCGATCATTTGATTTATATAAGAAATCTGGATTAAATAAACATTACTTACTGTATTCCAGTCTACGTCAGAAGTACATAGATTTAAATAAAAAGTGCTATAAAGCTTATATCTCTAAAACCAAAAGAGACATTATTCTCAATCCAAAGTCATTTTATGGTTTCGTAAATTCTAAACGGTTTCCCTCAGCCATGAAATATCAAGACATCATATCTAGCGATAATCAATATATCGCAAATTTTTTTGCTCAATTTTTCACTTCTAACTATTCTGCTGTCACCAATTCAAACTTTCAAAACTATCCTTATAAGCTACACGGGACAGATTCCATTAATTCACCAATTATATGCGCCAAAGATGTTCTAATTTACCTTAAAACCTTAAAAGAATCTGTTAAATACGGTCCTGATAGGATTCCTACATGTTTCTTGAAAAAGTGTGCGAACCATATTTACCAACCCCTTACCAATTTGGTCAATCTATCACTAAAGTGTGGTGTTTTTCCAACTGCGTGGAAAGAATCGTTTCTTCTACCGCTGCATAAAAGCGGGAGTAGGTTTTCTATAGAGAACTATCGTGGCATCGCAAAGCTTTCTGCCATCCCAAAATTGTTTGAAGCTATTGTTACAAATCAACTTACGGGTCCGATCTCTACTTTGATAGCTGACTGCCAACACGGGGTCAGTAAGGGAAAGTCCACAGTTAAGAATTTACTTGAGTTTACCAGTCATGTCTCAAATGGCTTTAGAAAAAATCCGCACACCGACGTTATTTATATGGATTTCAGCAAAGCTTTTGACAAAGTGTGTCACTCATTACTTATTCATATACTCGATCAGTTGGGCTTCCAGACGGGCCTCAATCGCTGGATCTCTTCTTACCTTAGTGACAGGACACAAAGAGTAATGTTTAAAAATTTAGTATGCGATGTCGTTTATGTCTCTTCGGGGGTTCCTTAAGGAAGCCATCTTGGCCCGATTCTGTTCTTGTTGTTTATAAGTGATATTTCTACAATAATAAAATTTTCAAAAATGTTATTGTATGCCGACGACGTAAAGCTTTTCATGTCATTCGCGTCATATGAAGATAGAAATAAGCTACAATCAGATCTAGATACACTTGTTATTTGGTGCGATTTAAATTATATGCCACTTAACCTTAAAAATGTAAACACATGGGTTTTTCGCTTGGAATTTCTCAGCCGGCTTCCTATACAATTAAAAATTATAGTCTTGAGCAAGTGTATAATTTTGTTGACCTGGGGGTTACTATGGACTATAAACTCAGTTTCAACCGCCATATTAACACAACAGTCAATAAGGCTAGAGGTGTCCTAGCATTCGTTAAACAATGGTCTAAAGAATTTAGCGACCCTTATATAACTAAAGCCTCTTCAGTACATTAGTCAGACCGATACTTCAATACGATTCTATAATTTGGAACCCGCGTTACCAGGTTCATGTAGATCGCCTTGAATCAGTTCAAAAACAATTTTTACTATTTGCCTTAAGAGATTTTCATTGGGATCCCTCGTACAATCTGCCACCCTATACGAATCGTTTAAAACTCATTAATCTGCAGACACTTTCTAGTCGGAGGGAAATGCTTGGAATTATTTTTATGATTAAATTGCTAAATGGTTCACTATCCAGCCCATTTCTTATAAGTGAAGTGAACTTCAATGTACCGCCTCGTCCTTCAAGGCATTTTAAACCTCTAGTATTAAAAAGTGCTGAACCAATTTTCAGTTAAATGAGCCTTTTCGCTGTTTGTGTCAAGATTATAACTCTCTTTCTGGTAGATTTGATATTTCAGACTCGCTTTTCAGCATAAAAAAATCAATTCTTTCTATCCTAAATTCATAGCTACTAATTGTTTTTTATTCTTTGACTTCTATTTTAACTTTTAACAATAATTTTATTCTGTTAACTAGTTATTTCTTAATGTATAATCTGTCCTATATCTACTTTACTTAGCTGATGAGGTTTTCTCTGTAGCTGAGCAGTTTTAGATCTCGACGATTAACAAACAAAAGCCTTTCAACGACTCGGCACGAACGAATAATCCACGCGTTATGCAGATGCGCCCCTCGCGCCGGTCGGGCGGGATATGGTGGGTAATCCGTTGGGAATTATTATTAAAAAAAAACTCAACGCCTTACGTATATCTTTAAAAAAGAATTTTACCCAGTAGCTTCTCTTTTCATTATAGTTTTACACCATAAGATACATAAATGGGCAAACGCTTTAGCTTAGGTACGTAGATAAATTAAGCATGTCCGTATGCAACTTTAAGTCCTTGTATAGGAGTTTTCCGATTATAAATGAACATCAGGCTGGCGTACATACAATATAATAAGGAATACACCTAAGTCTGTTTTTACACGGTAGATTGGTTCCAGAAGAAGCCGTGTAAAAAAAAAAACCATGTAAAAAAAGACATTGATCGTATACAAAAATGGGTGATTTGTTCCTAATCTCTAAAACCTATTAAAATTAGGGGAAAACAAGAATTTTTAAGAACAAGAATTCATGTTTATTTTATTAAATCAAATATATAATGCTTATTTTCACAAGCATAGTAATTAATGATAAAAAAGATATGCACTCTTATCTTAAAAGTAATATAAATTAAATGTATGGCAAGTTCAGGAACTAAAAAACTATGTTGTGAACGAAAAGAATAGGTTATTCAATTTTTAAGGTAAAAAATAAAATAAAATAAAATAGCACTATCGATACTATCGATGGTTTCAGACTTTTTTCTTTCATAAATACTTTTTTGTGATATGAACATACTTCGCAAAAATTAAATTTGACAAAAAAAATTTAAGTACATAAAATTTCAAATCGTGCTAAATGGAATAAAATCGTGTAAAAAAATTAAAAATATTCAATTTTCAAACCGTGTTATATCAAAACCGTGTAAAAAAAGACCGTGTAAAAACAGACTTAGGTGTACATTCAAGTGTGGACTAAGGACACCTGTGAAACATATTTTTTAGGTTTTTTGTTGTTGTTGTAAATCAGATATGAAAATCAATGTAGTCTATTACGTACTATTCCACCCAAGATATACATTTTTATTGCCGTTTTTATTTTAATTTTTCAATGAATATCTTTTTAATGGTTAGATAAATGAAAAAAGTACTTTTTTGTAGAACGCTAAATTTTCTATACAGATATTTAAAATTCTATTGCTAATATTTATTTTTCACTACTCTATGCAACCAAAAAACTTTTAATAATTAATTAAAAACTATCATTAAAAAATAAAAACAATAATAATTTTCATAAAAATTCAAAAAGTGAATAATTATTATTCTTGGCCTTGAGCTCGTTTTATGAATACTTTTTCATTAAGTTATATAATTTTAAACAAAACTTTATTTGTTTTAAAATTAGTTCAACCTTTGACCTTGAATAACTTTTCAATGGTAAGATTAGTGAAAAAAATAAATAAGACCTCTTTTGTAGAGCGTTCAATTTCCATGAAATATTGGGGTAGAAATCGGCGTTCCGATCATTTAGTGAAAAGACATAATCATTTTCATATAATTACAGCAAGAACATGCACTCGCAGGGCAAGAAATATATAGCCGTCTGCGGGAGGTTTACGACCGGAGGAAACGTCTACCCTTTTGAAAATAAGCTAATAACACTATTATGAACAACATATGTAAAATTCAGCTTTGGTAAAATGCTTTCAGTATTGGCCAAATTTACGTACCTGGGACAGAATATTTCAATCAGCACAAAAAAATAGTTTGTTGTTGTTGTAGCGACTACTTAACCTGCCTAGGATGTCACCCCCCCCATCCAACACTTTCATCAGGCTCAAGGCATCAAGAAACCTCGCGGCTTCAACAGGGGTGGACCAGAGTGAAATTGGTGTTAGAAAAGTGGGCTCAGTTGAGCAGATGAACAGATGGTTAGTATCGTGGGGAGACACGCCGCATGCCGGGCAGACATTTGGCATGTCAGGGTTCAGTCTGGATAGGTAAGAGTTTAGTCTGTTACAGTATCCAGAACGAAGTTGAGCCAGCGTGACTCTTGTCTCCCTGGGCAGTTCGCGTTCCTCGTCGGCAACAGGTGGAGTATGTACCTGTAGGACTGCATTCACTGGACGAGACCTGACAAAGGAGTTTACCGACTCCGTGTGGATGAGGTTGAGGGACCGCCGGTGCACCTTTGGATCAAACGGCGAGAATATGTGGTGGCGGATCTCGTCATAGTGCTTACGGAGGTGACTCCTTATTCTCCTGGGAGGCGGATTTTCGTTGAGCAGGTTCCTGTTCGGGTGCTGCGGTTTATGGCAGTTGAACAGGAATTGTCTGGTCAACATCTCACAGTGCTCTTTAACATCGAGCATGTTTGCCTCATTATGAAGATGGTGCTCAGGAGACATAAGGAGGCACCCCGTGGCAGTTCTGAGTGCGGTGTTTTGGTAGGCCTGCAACCTCCTCCAATGTGTGTCGGCTAACCCCGGCGACCATATTGGCGTCGCGTAGCTCACAACCGGCTGGCCGATTGCCTTGTACGTTGCCAGTAACGTTTCTTTGTCTTTCCCCCAAGTACTGCCAGCTAGTGACTTGAGGATTTTGTTACGGCTTTGTACTTTGGTGGCAATCGGGGCTACATGAGCACCGTATTTTTGGGGTGTGTGACAGTCGGAAGCTTAATGCCGTCGACTTAGACGTCTAATTCCATGTTCGCCTGCGCTGTCCACGTCGTAAATAAGGTGGCCGAGGATTTGGTCGGTGACAATGTCAGGTTCCGTGCAGCGAAGAAACTGGAAAGGGTTGGAAGGTAGGAATTAATTCTCGAGCAGAGCTCATCAACGGAGGGTCCAGTCGCCAGGATCGTGCAGTCATCGGCGTAGGAGACGATCGAGACGCCTTCTAGTGGGGAAGGGAGCCTCGATATGTAGTAATTAAACAGAAGCGGGGATAGGAACTCACCCTGTGGCACCCCCTGCTTAATTATACGTGGTTTTGATCTTTCGCCTCTAAATTCAACCGATGACTGCCGGCCACTCAGATAGTTGGCGGTCCAACGCTTTAGACAGGGGGGAAGGTTTGAATCGTCCTGGTCGTTAATGAGTTGTGGGTGATTAACAGTGTCAAACGCTTTCGACAGATCAAGCACAACTAGCACGGTCCTGTCGTTTGGGCGAGATTGGTTGAGACCGACACCTATCTGTGTGGTGATGGCGTTTAGCGCGGTGGTAGTGCTATGAATTTTGCGGAATCCATGCTGATGTTCGGCTAATCGCAGGTCAGCGGTATAATAAGGGAGCAAGACCGTCTCCAGGGTTTTCACTACTGGCAAGAGGAGTGATATCGGTCTATATGACTCTCCCACGTTGGCCGGCTTGCCGGGCTTAAGTAGTGGCACCACCTTCGCCTGTTTCCATCTTTCTGGAATGACAAAGGTGGTCATGGACAGATTGAAGACGGTTGTTAGGTACCTTACTCCCTCATCACCGAGATGTTTTAGCATCAGCATGGACATACCGTCTGGGCCAATAGATTTGCAGTTTTTGGACCCCCGTATGGCCTCCCGAACCTCTGTGGTGATTATGGAAATGGGCGCTTGGTTGTTTTTGCGTTTGTGCGCTTCCCTGATGGCGCGCCGATTTCCTTGTCAACCGGAGGATGCAGTACAAATTGCCGGCAGAAAGCGCTCGCGCATCTCTTTGGTTTCGACTGTACCTTATCACCAAAGGTGATGGATATTTTGTCGTTCGGTTTGGTCGGATTAGACAAGGATTTAACAGTGGACCATAATTTGCCAACACCAGCAGAGAGGTTACAGGACCTTAGGTGCTCCTCCCATTTGGCGCGTTTGTGTTGATCAACTAGCCGTCTGATTTCCGCATTGAGATCTCGAATTTGAGGATCCGTAGGTTTCAAGCGTCGCACGTGGTCACGTTCATTAGCCAGGGCCGCTGCCTCTGCGGGGAAGTACGGACATATCTTCTTAATTCTACCTGACGGAATATATTGATTTGAGGCTGAAGATATGACCAAGCGAAACGCTTTTTCCCCTTCTCGTACATCAGACGGGATGGGAAGAGCAGCGAAGGTGTTCTCAGTGAAATTAAGAAAACCAACCCAATCAGCTTTACTGAAGTTAGTGAAGGTGCGCTTCTCAGAAGTAACGAAGTCATTGGGGCGATCGATTGAGAGGACTATCGGCAAATGGTCAGATGCAAGAGTAAGCATTGGTCGCCATTCAACGCAGTTTATGAGACCTGCGCTGACAATTGTGAGGTCTGGCGAACTGGAACAATTTACCGCAACTCTCGTGGGGGCGTCCCCGTTCACAGTGCAAAACGTCGAATCGTCTTTTTGTTCAGCCAATCCTGTCCCCTGCCATCGGCCTGTAGGCTTGAGTGCCACAGATCTTGGTGTGCGTTGAAGTCTCCGAGGATTGAACGATTTTCGCCTCTGAGTAACGCACTGATGTCAGGGTGGTAATCTCTCGGACAGCATGTGGCAGGAGGTATAGAGATGTTAATGATTTCAAAGTCGGAGAACCATTCCTTGACGTTCCAGGAGGTTGTCCCTCGGGTCGACGTGGGGCTCAAATGGACGATATTGCACAAATTGGTGTGTGATGAAGGCGAGTCCGCCCCCAAGACCTCTCTCTCGATCACGTCGGTGGATGTTATAGCCGTCACAAGTCCGAAGATTTGATCGGGCGTTTAACTTCGTCTCCTGATTGGCAGCGATCTTGATATTCTGTCGCTTCATGAAGCTCACTATTTCACACACTTTCCCGGTAAGGCCGTTGTAGTGTAGCTGTAGGACGCGAAAGTGCGAAGGGGGAGAAGTATTCACGCTGGGAGTCAGGGACTGGTGCGTATGCCTTGGTGGAAGCAGGCTGGGTCGCACACTGCGTCGCACTCTAGAAGTCGAGGGATCCGAGGCACCAGAAGGTGGCGAATCGGTCGACGTTGTAGGTTGCGTAGCTCGACAACATGGTGCAACGTACGTATCAGTCCATAGGTTCCTGTTTCCAAGTTGAGAACATATAAGCAAGTAACACAGGCCAAGGCAAGAATTGTATCTGACTGATGTCGCAGGTGTATATAGTCTCAGCCGACAAACAGAGCACAAGGTGTAAGGGACCAGTAGCTGGTGGCTTTGACTTACATTTGTGCTAGTGCTGGAAGAAGAAGGGGAAGTTGAAAGTGGGAGGGGGGTGGGCTGTCGCTCGGCATTGCTCACATCTGAAACAGAGGTGCTACGTAAAAAGTAGCTGTGAGCGGCTGTGTGAGGTGTTGGCGCCTGTGGGCGTGAGCGGCAGCGGGTGTTACACACTACTTGCTGGGCGTTATTAGTGCTATTAGTCGTGGAGACTATTTCAGAAGCTTGTGACGGTGCGATACTGGATCGTCGTTGGCCACGGGACGTCCTAGGGCGTGAATAGCAAGGGGCCACGAAAGTTTTGTAGAAACTAGGAGGCCTATGTGTGGAGGGATTTACCCCGGAGCACCTGGTTTTGTGCAACCATCTTTTACAAGAATTGCATTGGACGGAGTGTGAACGCTTAGCGTAAATCTTCTTCCAGCAGACGCAGCAGATCCATTCTCCTGGACCCGGGTTGGATTCGACCCCAGCCCGGAGCAGGAGAGTTTTGAGCAGCCCTGCTGCAAGGAGCTGCTCGGAGGATGACAATATTAGTGGAAAAGCTGACAGGTTAGAGTCGAAATAACAGCCCTTGGTCGGATGTAAAAAAGTCATTCCGGTATGTAGAACAGGCTGTTGTGGGAACAAAATATAAAATAAATATATGTACCAAAGAATGTATAAAACTAATAAGCAAATGGCACATTAGAGGAAAAATGCATCGTGACGCTACAGGGCATCATAGCTTAGTTGTTAGAGTACTCTAACAGCTGCTTTGGTGCAGACACTTGGGTTCCCATCTCAGTGTCCGAGAAGGGGTCTGATGAGAAGCTGGGCACTTCGAAACATGTCATCCCATACCATCGCTGTGCATGATGTTGTAATTTTTCCTCTAATATCAATTAACAAACAAACATAAAAATTCGAGCTTTGCTCCAACAACAATCACCATAACTATAATTGTTACAGGTACGCGCCTAAAAATATTCCACTTTCCTTGAGTTGACATATAAAAATTGTTTGTCATATATTTTGATGATTTGTACCTCAATCGAAAGGCAATTGTGTATATTTCGATATACTTTTTAAAAATTAGAAAAAAACGATTTTTAAAATTTTTTTGGTGTATCCTTTTTAAGGATAATTTTCTTTATCAATGTTCTACGCCTTAGAAAAATTTGTAAAACCATTATAGGAGCTCTGGGGCCTTGCCAACTTAATTCCGAAGACAAAACGATGTACTCTCTTACCGTTAGGGTCGAATAATGAAAACAGCACAGCCATATAATTATATCAATACCTAAATCTTAGTAAACAAGCGTTATCAAATACTGCACTGCTGTTGCGTTGTGTTCTCTTTGACCGGATATGATATTATAACATTCATTCATAGTTTCGTATGCGAACTTAGAGTATATAACGCAAGGATGCAATGTTGCCCAACCTAACTACTATAAATTTTTCCACTTTTAGAGTATTTAAATTCTATATTTCCCTTTGTTTTATATTTCTTTGTAAAGAAAAAAAGAAGACAATTTTCAGTAAGTCATTAAGTTATTTCGATTAACACCTAATAATTGAAAACCTCCGCAATCATGCCGTCGCCAAATCGTTGTTGCAACTCTTTATTAAAAGAAAAGCACAGCCGTGTTTTTCATGGGTTAAGATTAGTGAGTGTTAGTTGGGGTGATGAATTTCAAAGTGTAATCGGGAAATATTTGTGTAACACGTGTCGACTTGATATAAAGAGAAGAAAATCTGTTGAAAACAGCGCGGAGGTGCCAAAATCAGCCGAAATTTGTGGTTCCGAAGATGACGTGTCAGACTCAAATAGTGACTCTACTATCAAACGATTATGGCCATTATGCACACCTATGTATTTACATTCATGTATATTTCTCATATAATAGAGGAATATTTCTTCGTATCTGAAATGGAAAGGAAGGAGTCAGGACTTGAAAATACAATTTCAGACCAAAAGGCAACTGATGAAATGAAAACCGCTCTGTTCAAACTTATTAACAGACAGGATAAAATCCGGCTACTTACTTGCGCTCCGGTTGAGTGGTCAGCTTTCAAGATAAGTAGGAAACTGGGAGTAACACGATATACTCGTATGGCAGAAATTGCTTTAAGATTGGGTTTTGCTCCATTCCAAATAAGAGACAAGGTCATTCCTTAGACAGCAGTGTGGTGGACAAAGTGACGCAGTTTTATTTGCTGGACGAGTGTAGCAGAGTAATGCCTGATAAAAAAGATTGCATTACCATAAAACAAAATGGATTGAAGCAGTGAGTACAAAAAAGACTATTATTGGGTGATATTAAGGAGCTACACAATAAATTTCTAGCCAAATACATAAATTTAAAAATAAGCCTCTCGTCGTTTACAAAGCTGCTGCCCCAGTATTGCGTTCTTGTGGGATGTAGTGGGAGCCACAATGTATACGTGTGCACAATACATCAAAATATGAAATTAAAAATTCAGGGTTTAAAAGACGCAATTAAAGTAG
Organism: Merzomyia westermanni; assembly: GCA_949987695.1. NCBI lineage: Eukaryota > Metazoa > Arthropoda > Insecta > Diptera > Tephritidae > Merzomyia > Merzomyia westermanni. The sequence continues at coordinate 70,539,595 of OX465292.1, forward strand.
CAGGATGCGGCGAAAGTCTTTTGCTCGGTGATATGGTGAGAAATATAGTTTGTTCCACAGAAAATGAACTATGTACCCTACAAATATGCAGAGGCTGTCCAGGACTAGACGATTATACTTTCAACAGGCTAGAAAGCAAACTTGCAAATACAAATATCTACTATAAACAATGGACTTGCACGGACAGGTAATCAACTTTTATAATCTTTCAGGGCCTTGGAATCAAATTTCGATATAAAAATTCTCATTAAACTATTCAGATGTGAACTAATTGAAAAGGAACAATCCATCACGTTATTTTTAGATGAGCTGAAAAAAGGCACTCGTTCATATATAAAACATGATTTTATTGCCAAAACACAGCACGAGTTCTTTTCGAAGACAAAGGAAAATTTGAAGAATGGGGAGTTTGTAATAACTTTAGACTTCGCGGAAAATTATAGTTTTAAAGTTCAGGATGCAGTTCAGTCATTTCACTGGTCAAATAACCAGGCAACGTTGCATACTTACGTCATATAATATAAGCCTGGAGACGAAACTCTAAATGAATGTTATGTCATCATATCAGAGTACCGCAAACACGACGCAACGGCAGTGCATCTTTTCAACAAAAAAATGGTCACATACTTAAAGCAACAATTCGGCAGTGAGAATGTTAAAAAGCTCATATTTTTTTCCGATGGGTGTGCGGCGCAGTATAAAAACAAAAAAAATTGTACTAACCTACTTTATCACAGGACTGACCTCGGCATAATGAGCGAGTGGCATTTTTTCGCCACGTCACATGGCAAAGGTGCATGTGATGGCGTGGGAGGAACGGTGAAACGGTTAGCATCACGAGCCAGCTTGCAGCGCCCATTATATGACCAGGTAACAACCCCTCGAAAGTTATATGAGCATAAAGCTGAAGGCGACGTCTTAGTAAATCGTTTTGAACAAGCCACTAAAATAACTGGTACCCGATCGTACCATTCCTTTGTACCAATCGACGCTACCACTTTTGAATGCAGATAAATTTCTGTATCTTCTGTATACGATGTGCATAAAATGATCTAAGCAAAGTAAGTTCGGATTAAGCCGAACATCTGCGAACTTTACACATATCTCATTCTGTAAAATAAACTAGCTTCTTATTATTAATCTCAACTTACCTACTCCTCTTTACTTTATGCTGTTACTGTTACTGTTACACTATGCTAGCAATTGAAATAAAATTTAGTATAATGGTTAAATAAAGCCGCTTAGACCCAATAAAGTCGCATTTTTTATACTCTTTGAGCCTTTGACGAAAGGATTTTCTCATTGAAACATTCATGGGATGAATTTTCGATTGGCAAAATTATTTTTGAGTCTTGACCGCTTATATAATAAGGCCTGATGGGCTTACAACCACCAACTGATATTATATGGCTGTGCTGTTTTCATTATTTGACCCTAACGGTAAGAGAGTCCATCATTTTGTATTCGTAATAGAGTTGGCAAGGCTCCAGGGCTCCTATAATGTTTTTTTCCAAATTTTTCTAAGGCGTAGAACATTGATGAAGAAAAGTATCCTTAAAAAGGATACACAAAAAAAATTTAAAAAATCGTTTTTTTTATAATTTTTAAAAAGTATATCAAAATATACACAATTGCCTTTCATATGGCATTCATTACATTAAATTTAGTTGAACCATTGAGTTATAACGATTTTTTAAAAAAAGTGCTTTTTGTAATTTTGGAAATTTTGTTTTGCGAATAACTTTTGCAATGATACTTTCAGGACTAAAATGTTTCACGTAGAGATAACGATTGAGGTACAAATCATCAAAATATATGACAAACAATTTTTTTGTGCTGATTTGAAATATTTTGTCCCACCTGTCTCACCTGAGTGCCGCCAAAGCTACCTTCGCCGGGCTTAATGGTTACCCATTTCATGTAAGGTATGTATAAGAGAATATTTAAGTAAAATATAAGCTTTGGTAAAATACTTACAGTCTGCCACTCACTGGCTCTTAGCCTATAACGTTCGGTATGCCATACTGCCTTAGGTTAATTATCGTTGTGTCTGCAGAAAGTTCTTTTAAACGGTCGTTGCCTAATATAGCATGGAATGTTCTAAGGGCAGGTAGCAGGAAGAAGGTGATTTCCTAGTTCTTATTGTTTACTGGCGTTCTGACTTTGTTAGCTTTATTTCTAACTTGGCGTAATCGGTGCAGTTTAGCTGGTGCTAACTTGCACAACTTCTCTGGTTTTTCCCTCAAATATTTCTGCAAGCGTATTAGATTCTCATGATTAGAGAAACCTGCCAGAGTAGTACTTTGCTCATACGCGCTAATGAATATGTGCCATTCGTACGGGTCTCCGTTGAATATCATAAAATCTCCTGGCACACACTGCCGCGCTGCTTGTTGCATTGATTTTATATTGTACATTGTGGAACGCCGATATCGCCAAAGTTACTTTCGTCTCCTGCATCTACACTCAAAATACGAAACTTCTATTTCAAATACTCTTCTTTTAGACACATTGTCTCTTTAAGATGCTGTAAACGAAGTTCTGGTGCTTTGCTAATACTAAGCTGGTCCTGTGGCGCATGTATATTGATTATCTCTTCACCGGCAGATATCTCCGAAGTTTGTTAAGGAGATGATGTTGGCATTCTGAGGTTATGCGCGCTATCAATTTGTGCCGCCGCTTCGTCAGCTTCGGTATTTTGCATGCTTACGACGACATCAGGATGTATCTTCGAAGAGTAGGAGTTGCTCCGAATAAGATTTTTAAAGAATTTGTTGCAAACAAAGTCCACTAAGTTTTAAGATGTCGTTTTTTATTAGTGATTATCAAGCGAGCGAGCTTTAAAAATCTAAAATGTTTACAAACTCAATTTACATTTTTACTTTTGACATTCAATGCCTTTTCATATCGTTTATACTTATTTATCTTAGTTCCTTCTTAAGTTTTACAAGTTTCTCTTAGTTCAATTAATCAAATTAAGTTAAAATAACCATGTCTAAAGCAAAAAGGAAGTACATAAAATTTAAACATTTTTTATGAACATGTATTTTTTAAAGGAAGATAAGTATCTGATGATAACGCAGGCTAGTCCAGACAATTTTTTTTATCGGCAACAGTTACTTTGACTCAATGTGCTCAATGAGTGAAAATATGTCCACAGTTTGGTGATAAGGGCAACTCTCCCATACTTTAACTCAATTTGCTTAATGAGTGAGAGAATGAAAATATTTCTACCGTTTGGAGTGCCAATGAAATATGAGTTGAAAGCACCGACGCCACTTCTTTAACCAATGTGGTCAATAAGTGAGAGAATGAAAATATTTCACCGTTAGGAGAGTGTACAAACATACATATGTTTATTGAAAATTAATCAGGCGTTTATATTAAAGTTTCAAATTTCTCAACAAGATCATGACGCCGGTTTCCATATTTCTAGCGTTTGAGTTCGATGCACCGACGCCACTTTAATGGAAATATTTCACCGTTAGGAGAGTGTACACATATCCATATGTTTATTGAAACTGAATCAGACGTTTATTTTGAAGTTTCGCAAATTTCTCAATATGAGCATGACGCCGGTTTCCATTTTGGAATTTGTTTGCTTGATATACATCAATTATCAATTATCCCTTTAGTTCTGGCTTTTCTGAAACCCATTCAGCGGGTGAAAATTACATCTTCAACACTTGTGGTTTTCTGGCTTTTTTCCTTTACCACAACTTAGACATATTTAAAAGACATTGCATGTTGACTTTTAAGGAAGTTTCTCATCTTAACTGGTCAAATTTAGTCTACATGTCTGCCCTTTAACAAATCAAAATATATGAAGAGCGAAATAGTTGAAGTCTTTAATAAAATTAACACGATTTCTAACCCCTTCGAAAATATAAAATTGAAGGAAGTACAAACTGTGTTTTCGGTTTTTGTATTTTATATATGGGGTCTATCAGCAATTCCGTCTCAAAATATATCTTTTGTTGTGATGCTAGAAGCACCACATACTCCCCGTTTAATGAAAACGTAAGGGTTTTTTTATGATACGTCTTGGTCTCAATGTTCATTTCCCTTTGTAGATTTCAGGATCAGCTCTGCTGGTTTTTGACTCTCCCAAACGTAGGCAGGTTTTAACTGGTCGATACTTACGTTGACTTTTCGTTGGTTGGTTAAAATAGTAAAAAAATTTGTATTTTGTTGGAAATCTTCATGCGGCTCTTCGTATGACGTCGTTAGCGAAGGTCGGACGGAATCGTTTCGGACAAAGACATGTGAGCACTTCTTTTAAAAGTTGGAACTGAAACTGACGCCCCTTGTCGGTGGTAATGAACTGCGGGCAACCATAGCGGGCTATCCACTTACTGACCAAAGCTCTTGAGACAGTTTCCGCTGTCATGTTGTGAATAGGAACTGCCTCGGGCCAGCGTTTGAATCGGTCAACTAAAGTTAAACAATAACGCTGTCCGTTATGTAAAGGAAGCGGGCCAATTATGTCAATGTTGACATGATCCAGTCATCGCGTAGGCGGTGTGTATTGTTGCAACTTTGATTTTGTATGCCGACTCTCTTTTGACTTCTGGTATGGAATACAACAGCGAACCAAAAGAGCGGCATTTTTTCGTACATTTAACCAAACGAAACGTTCAGTCACCATTTTTACGGTAGCCTTAATCCCCAGGTGTGAACCGCCAAAGACTGTCTTCGATATTTGTGTTCGAAACTGATTGTGTATGTACGGGCGTGCTGTTCGAGATGATACATCGCCCCATAATTCGTTAGTATCAACTGGAATTTTCAACAGTTTAAATATGAGCGAAGTTGTGTTACCTTTACGTAATTCTTAGAGTCCGTTTTCTGTGCTTTTGCTATCTCGCCGTAGTAGACTACAGATTTGACTTCGAAAATTCTCGATAGTTGATCTGGTAAGTGATTGCTTGAACCGCTGTTGTAAATTGGCTAATATAGTCAAGTTGTCGTCGTTGGCGTGGGGAAGCTTTATAGCTCCTTGTTGATACACGAATCTAAATGGTTTGTAATATGTCAGGATGTGAAACGACCGACCCTCCAGCATACACTAAAAATGTTTAACCGCTTTATATATGGCGAGAAGCTCTCTGTCGAAGGTGCTCTACTTGTGTTCCGTAGTCGTTCATGTCTTAGAATAATAGCCGAGGATCTGTGGACCTTTTTTCCCCCGCTTTATATATGGCGAGAAGCTCTCTGTCGAAGGTGCTCTACTTGTGTTCCGTAGTCGTTCATGTCTTAGAATAATAGCCGAGGATCTGTGGACCTTTTTTCCCCAAGCTGATTTAATACCGCCCCCACCGCACCGTCGGAGGCATCGGTCGCCAAAGACAAAACAGCGTTTTGAAGAGCGTACGAAAGTATGGCTGCGTTTGCCAACTCCTGCTTTCACTTCTCAAACGCTGTAGTTTGTTCGTCATTTTACCTCAGCATTGTACGATAATTGCGTTTATTTCCTGGAATCATTGCTGTAAGTACTGATTGCACGTGGCAAAAACTTGCGGTAGAAATTTATGGTAGCTAAAAACTTTGTGTGTGCGAGTATAGGTCTTTAAAATTTGGAAATCGCTTCGATTTGCTCCGGCAGGAATAGGCTGACACCTTTTGTTATTAAGTGACCCAGGAACTTTATATCACTTGGAAGAATTTATAGCTAAGCCGTACTTTATTAGTCGCTCGAAAACCAAGCGTAAATGGCATGGGTGCTCTTTGTGGTCAGCCGACGCTATAAGGATATCGTCGATGTAGGCGAAAGTGAAATGCAGGCCCCACAGGGCTTCGTAAATTAGCCTCTGGAATTAGCTTTATTGTAAGTTCTGATAACGATTTTGTTTATCTTTTGTACGGTGAACAAAGCGTATACCTTTGTCAAACTGTCGATCAGTTTATTATTTTTAAGGTCATTAAGCAAACCATAATGGCGTATAAGATCAGCCCCTATGATTGGCGTTCTTATATCTGCAACGGTAAATGTCCACTCGAAGCATCTTCGAAGACCAACGTCAAGACAAAGGAGTCGTTGGCCTAATGTGCCGATTGTTGTACCACTACCAGAGTAGAGCTTCACGGAGAATGGTGTCTTGGTATGTGGGTACCGGCGTGATAGAACCGATATGTCGGGGCCAAAGTCAATTAAGAAATAAACAGTGGATTTTCGGTCGGTGATTGTAAGGCGGTTAACGCTGGCATCCAACGCCAATTTTGCTCTAGCCACCGCTTCGATTCATTTCGGGTTGCTATCACTTCTGTTTGATTTGTAGTATTGCACGGTGGTCTGCAATTCTTGCTGCTGGTCTCACATTTTTGATGGTACCAACATTCTCCAAGTAAATGGCTGGGCGGTTTCTACGCCGGTTACGGGATTGTTCGCGCGACCTGGTCCTTACACTTTTTCGATCAGTATTCATACGGTCGAAACGTTGTGCTAGTTCGTTGGTAAAGCTTTGTAGCTTACTGTACTCTGTACTACGTACTTGTGTTCGGTTTTTCTGCTAAGGTATTGGATACTGGCTCGTGGCGCTGTTTTTCGGCTGAGCTTTTATTTATCGGAGCGCAAATGCTATTGTTGATAGCGTCTGCAATTTTCAGGAATTCCTTCGGTTGGTCTGAACATGAGGTTACCGCAGCTTGAGCGTAAAAGCGCAAACGTTTTGCCCACAGGTTTCTTACTGCGGATTCGCTCATTGTGTCGCCGACCAACCGTATCATTTCCGAAAACAATGGGCTAGGCCTTTTATACCCCAGCTGGGTTTCGTTGAGCACTAGATTTAGTCGACGTAGCTGACTGTCGGTGCAGAAAGTTATCAATCGCTTTTTAACGACTATGTCCTTGTGCTTTTCTGAAGAGGCCTAAAGTTTCCGCTTTGCGTTTACTTTTCACAAAAGTCACGTCATGACATTTAGCCAATGGGGACGATGAAAAGTAAAAGCAGTGCGTAACGGCAATGCGTTCTCGCCATCGTTTATTAACCCTAGAAAGCTAACCTTCGCTCACTCCCTATAAAACCTAACCATTCGTCGATTCGAAGAACATTCTTTAAAATACTTATTTCAGATATGTTAATTAAATTTTTGGTTTGATTTATTGCACGCATATGTGTACCAGTTCTTAATCCTCGAAATAAAACCTTTTTTTATTATTTTGTGTGTCGAAAGAGAATTACATATTCAAAATTCGATGGTTTATTGCCTGTTTTTCCTAAACCACAACTTAGACATATTAAAAAAGCCATTTCATATTGATTTTTAAAGAAGCTTCTCATATTAACGGGTAAAATTTAATCTACATCTGCTTAGGGTTCGTGTTGGTTCTTATCTTGAGTCCTATATTATTCAGAAAAAAGAAAAATGTTTTGAAAAATAATCATAAAACTATGCCCTTACTTGAGTTTTGTTAAATTTGAATCATGTATGTTTATGTTTATTTATTGAATTTCCTAGCACAACAATTTAAAAAAACTATTTTATAGTGCTAGTCAGGACTACATGACATTGCAAGATAAGAATTGAAATGTAATAACAAGAAAACTTAAACAACAGTATACAAGATAATAATTTAATTGATGAATTAAATGAGAAGTTATAAAAGAGTTTAGAGAAGTAGAGTTAGAGAAGAAGATTTAGAGAAGCAGAGTTAGAGAAGAAGAGTTAGAGAAGTAGAACAATAAACAGTACAGAACAGTTGGTAAATGATGGATCAGTTACATTGCAATATTACTAAAGGGGTACACAGAAAGGGGTCCCTATAGGCCAAAAAGGGCCAAACAGTACACAGTAAGGGGTCGGTATGTCTAGAAGGACACATAAGCCAGAAGGGGCCCAACTGAACACCGAGTTTAAGGCAGTAGGATACCCAGGATTGGCAATGATTGCACTCCTTACAGCTTTGCGGTATGCATCACCAACGAACACACGTAAGAGATATAGATACAGGAAGAGTAGAAAGTAGAAACTATCATTGTGATTCTTAATTGTTTTACTAGCCGTTGTAGAAGCTAGTAAGTTCTTTTTTGAACTACAGTGCATTACTTATCAGTCTTATTCTAGAAGGAAGAGAGTTCCAAAGACGTATTGAAGTAATAAACAATGGGCGATCACAAGTTCGCATACGATATCAGACATGCAAGAGGAGGAGGGATCTTGATGAGCGTAAAAAGAGAGAGAGATAGAGATAATTAGGTTACTTCGTGTATATTCATTTGTGCAGAGTGATAAGCGCTCTAACTGTTAAAAGAAGGAAATGTTTAGCACCTATTTCGCATGCAATTTGTAGGGAAAATTCAAATCGGCACACCACAAATTGGAAGAGAAGCTTGGCGCAAAAATCTCTTAGGAGGTTTATGATGATATACCTGTTGTATATCGCGCCATAGAGATAGAGAGATTTCGCATGCAATGAAACGTAGTCAAGCGTTTTCAACCCATATGCGTATCTAGCAGTGTTGTTGTGCACAAAATTAAGCTTCTTTTTGCAGACAAAGTCACAATTAGAGTAGAATTTGCAACCGTAGATCAGGGTTGGAATCAAGTACGCTTTTTCTATTAGTAGTCGAATATGTAATGGAGTGAAATGCTGAGTCAACCACAGTGTCCGAAGCATCCCGTAAACTTTTCCTAACGTACCAAAGATGTGGTCCTTCCAAGTTAATACATTGTTGAAAACAACGCCCAGATTTTTTGCCGTGTTAACATATTTAATAATAGAATTATCAAGAATTATGTGATCCAAGCCGTTAGTTTCAAGCCCCTTTCTGTGAATGACTACATATTTCGATTTCTTTGGGTTAGGACACAATCCATTCATAGAAGCACAATCACCTATTTGATTGACCTTGTAATTAGGTTGAGTATTCATGAACTTGCTCGATCACTAGGACAACACGCGTATAGTTGTACGTCGTCGGCGTAAATGTGAACATTACAATGCCTGAGGGGGCAAGTCATTTATACACAGAACAAATAACAGAGGACTCAGAAATGAGCCTTGAGGAACACCTCGCACTACATTAAAAAAATCGGACTTAATACCTTCTACATTTACTGCTTGAGTTCTGTCGCCAAGATAGGATCTGATGATGGCCTTTGCGTGGCTGGAGAAATTGAACAAATTTTCAAGCTTCTTACAGAGTAGAGTATGGTCAACAGAGCCAAAAGCTTTAGAGTGGTCTAGAAGGGTTAGAAAATCGATATAATTATCGTCGATTAGTTCTCGAATGTGCTCTATGACCGAAAAGAATGCCGTTGTACGGCTTCTTTTTGGCCTAAAACCAGACTGAAGGCCTGACAGAAATTTGTGTTCGTGCGCGTATGAAGGGATCTGACAGTGCAAAACTCGTTCAACTACCTTCGACAGGAAAGGCAATATGTCTATTGGCCTATACTCCTTGTTTTGCCTTGGAACCGGGAGTATCTTTGCAGCTTTCGAACAATTAGGAAATACACAGGTCGTCAAGATTGAATTGACCAAATAGATTACATAGGGAAGTACTTTGGGGAGAATAATCTTTAAGAATTTAAAACATATACCGTCAAACCTCATAGCAAAAGACTTAATAGAAGGTGTGGCTTGCAGAACATCACAATCGTCAACACAAACGAACTCAAGGGGACTGGCATCAACATTAACACGATCACAGTAGTTGTCGACGGAGATGCTCTCTGCTGCGATTGGAAGGCTTACAAAGTTTTTATTAATTTGGTTTGCATCGATGTCATGCAAATTAGATAGATCACATTTAGATTTTCCAATCCCGATATTCTTAATAGGGTTCAAGGTTTCCCTCGTATTTAGAGCAGAGCTGAACTTATCTTCATACTAGTATTCCTTAGCCAACCTAATGGCTTTGTTGACAGCGAGGCGCCACTTTGAAGCAGCTATGCGCGTCCGTTGTACGGTATCTTTTCCACCGTGCATAAGCAAGGTTACGCAAGCGAACAAGGTTCTGTACGCTGGCATGGAACCAGGGGTGGTGGGTATGTGTATTTACCTTGTGCTTCACTGGAACATAGGTGTCAAACAGCCTATTTATGTGAGCTTGTTAGAATAGTGCCTGATCGTCGCCAGATTTCAGCGTACGTATTTCACTCCATTCGACCCACTCCACTGCCTCGGCAAGAGAACGATAGTCTATACATCTGAAGTCACGATACGTGAATGTACATGGGCGGCGTGATGTTTGAAAGTCGTAACATAGAAAGCTGAGGTCATGTTTTGAGAGGCAAGATGCAGATAGTTGTTTGTAATTTTTTGCAAAAACTTGGATTTTTGCACTCCAAGTTACACGCTATGGCTTTATGCAGAAAACTATGATTATTTCTAATTGTTTAAGTGACCCGCTTCATTTAAATCACTGTGGCACTTAAGTGACATTCACTTACTTAAGTTCCTCCTTTACAACCCTACATTATTTTTATACCTAGTAGTGCTACGCACACAAGGTATACTTATTAACTTCAGTTGCCTAATGGTAGTATGTAACGGCATAAACGGATCGAGATAGATATTGACTTATGTATATCCAAATGTGCAGGACGAAAAGAGAAATTGATTAAGCCATGTCAGTCCGTCCGTCGTCTGTGAACACGATAACTTGAGTAATCTTAATGATTTGAGATATCTTAATGAAATTTGGTATGCGGGTTCCTTAGCACTCATCTCCGAGCGCTATTTAAAATGGGCGAAATCGGATGATAGCCACGCCCACTTTAAAAAAAATTTTGGTGTATACATTGAGATTGAGGCAAAACATTAATCTTCACGAAATTTTTGAAAATGCGAGTGGCACCGCCCACTTTTGAAGTCAAATCATAAGTCAAACACCGTTCAAGATATCGAAACGAAATGCATCATAAAGGTTTCCCGCTGTGCATGGAATGTTCGAGGAAAAAATGGGCGAAATCGGTTAAGCTCCACGCCTACTTTTATATGAAAGATTTTGAAGAGGATCGTAGATATAATGAATACATCAGCTTTACATCATTTATATTTCACTTTTAAAGTTTCCGTAAACTAAGAAATTCAAAAAATATAAATTTTCGAAAATGGGCGTGGGCCCGCCCCTTTTATACAACTTTTTATGCCATAACTCCGCCAAAAATTTAATTGTGGAAACGAAATTTGGTGATAATATTCAATATATAAAGGTAACTGTTTGTTGTAAAATCTGGCGAAATCGGTTAGTGTCTACACCCAGTTCTTTAACATAGTAGTTCCGAAAATTTTTTTTATAAAGTTCAAAAAGCGATATATCTACAACGAAGCAAGTTCAATCAATAAGATTTTGCACACATAATAAGCTTTTTAAGAAAAACTCGACCGCAAACAAATTTTGTCAATTTTGAAGAAGTAGGGGTGGCGCCCACTTTTCAGCATAAAATTTCTGCTATTTTCAAAGGCAATTGCTTAGAATTCAATCTTGATATTTCAATGAAAATTGGTCAGCTGCTTCTCAGTAGTATGTATTATGCTCTTGTGAAAAAATAGCCAAATCGGAAAACACACAAGCAAAATATTTTTGGCAGGTAGTTAATAGCCCACTGCAATAGCGAAGTTATATATCTTTTTTGATTTTCATACCTTTCATAAACATTAGAAGAGAAACGTTCATTAAAATGATCAGCACGATGAGCGGAGTCGATTTAGCCATGTCCGTCTCTCCGTCCCACAGTGTAACTTTTGTCATTTTTAGGATGCAAAAATTTATAACAGCCAAGCCAGGGAGCAATTCATTTGAAATTTTGCAGTGTGGTTGCAGATACCTAAATCTCATTTGAGAATAAAAATGGGCGTGATCTGCACACTTTTTCTCCTTGCCCTCATATAAAGTGAAATTACACATAATTTCTACTTTAAAAGCATTTTCCAGTGCCAATATAAATAAAAATTGTTTAGATTTCTTAACTTTACCTTAGAGGCTTCTGATTAGTATTTAAAAAATTTTATTTTCAAAGTCAAACACAACATAGGTACATATATTTGTAAAAACTAAATCGAAATACATACGTATAAATAAAAAGCGACATTATAACTGGTATAAAGTTAGTCAGACTCAATATTGTCGAGATGCTCTGCAAGCTGTTAACGGGTCTGACGATATCAGCAACCTGTGCAGCAAATGCAAGTTACTACAAATTCTTGACTTTTTTCTTGTGAAAAGTTCACGATAGTTTCGTGCATCTTTGCTTCTGGACTCTTGCGCTTCTGCGAAAGTTGACCAATAGGAAGAATAGCAGACACGATTATACTCTTTCCATGAAACAGAATTTTATGTATGCAGCTTTGGTTGCACAAATTTTCCCACACCGTCAGTGCAAAAGCTTATTTTTCGGTGGGAGCGGAAGCCCAACACGCGCAGCCCAAAAGGCGAATTCAGGGAATTCGCAACAACAATTGGCCGGTAGAATTGGGTTACCTTTTAAGTAAAATAAATTGTAAACTTTAGTCTTAGTTTAGCTGATACTCAATAAAGGTCGTTGCGGCTATAAAACATTTTTCTTCGATTTATAATTAATAAAGTCATTAATTTATGAAACCTTTTCAAAAGATTCATGTTTATGCAGGTTATGTCTTATGTTATTTCTGTATCTCCAGGTATGATTCATTTTTAGCTATGTTCTCTATTTATATAGTCCTAGCCCAAACGTTTTGTTATATCACTTGTCATAGAATAAGAAACTGGGTTTTTACGGGAAAATAATACCTGCTAATGCTTAACAAAAATATACTTACCCATTTCTTTGCTTTAATGATCTGCCTAAGATCTCAGACTCCGATCGAACTTAAGGTAGGCATTTATGTGATGTATACACACAAAGCACTCAATTGCTTAGAAGTATCAACCATAATAGGCGACCCTCAGGTAGGCGTGCATACATAACATAAGTTGATGGGATAGGTGCACAACTCGTTAACTATGGGAAAACCCATATTACAAACAATGGAGGCTATTCAGTGCACAAGTTTCCTATTTCTGGGTTTTTACCATTTCAGGTATAACTGCCTTTTTGCGATGTAGTATTGTAGACTTGAACTGAGGACATTCCATTGTTAGGTCACTGTGCATTCATACGTGAGCGAGGGCGTAGAGACCTTAAGTTGGCGATTAGAAGGAAAAACGCAAAATTTCGCTATGGTTTTTTTTTATCTGAAACTATATGAAATTCCTTTTAATGTGTATGTATTCGTCCAATCAAATTGGGCCAAATCATGCAAGTTTTATTCTATTGAAAACGAAAAATTTTCTAAGCTTACCAAACTTTTAGTGGCTGTCTAAAAAAAAAAAAATTTTTAAATGCTTACGTAGATGAAACTTTCCAATGCTATTACAAACTACCCAGGTATGTTAAATAAAATAGTTTGAAGTCAAAACAGTTATCCAAAAATCAACCACGTGGGCACAAAATTGGTCAAATTTTAGGACTGTGAAATTATTTTTACACTTGTTTCAGTTATTCAAGTTTCATAATGCTTATCATGCCGATCGTGGGTTTTTTACTTTGGTTTGCATACATTTTCTTAACAGTTGGTTATTAATCTGTTGCACGTCAAAACTTTTTTGAGATTGGAGAACATTGTTTTTTAGACTTTTGGTATCCAAAAAGGGGAAAAAGGTACACTGTGCGTCCGTCTGTCTATTTGAACGCAAACTAGTCTCTCAGTTTAACAAAATAATGCTGAAATTCGTTGTTTGCTTTCGCCATTTTTTAATATACTAGCAAACCCGGTAGACGTTGTTTTGACGTTTTGATACATAGAACACATCTATATATAAAATGTCATTAACTTGAACCAAATAAACTCCTAACTATACCGAACTGCAGCTTTATATAACCTAGAGGCTTTTCCAAAAGCTATACTCGTATACAGACTGTGTCGTACCCAGCAAACTCCTGAACCTATCGTGAAAGTTCAAGAGCACAATAAAACACAAAATATGTGGGCGTGGCACCGCCCACTTTTTCAAAATTATGTAGATATTGACTAAGTGACACATATATCCAAATATCATTAATTTAGACCAAAAATATTCGGATTTATGACGAATTGAAACTGCGTGGCTCCGCCCACTTTCCAAAACTACATATTGCTTATGCTGTATCCAGTGAACACAAGTATATATTGTGAAAATTTTATTAAGATCGGTTGAGCACTTTGGCGCCTATGAAAAACACCCTTTTTTATATCTATTTTTGTTACGCACACAAGGTATATTACTTGATTTTTGTTGGAACGATTTTCCGTCATCCCTTGTCAAGTTTGGTTTTGTGACAAACCGGTTTCGGCGTTCTGCCATTTTCAATGCCTAGTTTCGTTCTCTATTACTTCATTCGGCATAAACAAATCGAGATATATCTATATATTAACATTTTTTCCATACAATCAATTGCCAAAGTGTATCTCATTTAAACATGCATATTTCCAATTAACATGTATTTTGCTGTCTTCGTATGGCTCAGAAGTGGTGCATAGGCATATTTAATAAATAATGCATCATTTATTTGTGATAATTAATTAAAGTTTTCTGAAAAAAACCATAGCTGTTAACTACAGTATCTGACTGTGTCATTGCACATGTGGCAGTGGCGCAAGTGATAACCGTCTCGGTTAGGACGAGTAAGTTCCGAGGTTCGAGGGCAGCTTCGAATGCCGCAGATTTTTGGAAAATTTTTTTTTTTGGTAAAATAAAAATAATAAATAAATTGTTGCCGTTAAAGCCAAGGAATAAGTGAAAAAATATTGGATATAGTATTCAGGGTTTAATTAATTGTAATAAATAGATTTATAATTTATGTGAATATATATTGGTTCGAATTAAAAACTCACTGGAATAAGTTTAGTAATGTTAGTAGGTTGAGGATACTTATTTGATAGCGGATCCCATGGACAACATGCAAGGCTAAAAGCTTTTATTGGTTGGTGTATGTGTTGCCCTTGTGGCAACTGATGGTAAGTTGGCGTAGTTGAGAGAAGGATGAAAGGAAAGTAAGATCATAGCGATGGACTTAAGTCAGGTTCAAAGGGACTCTGCTCGGGAAGCGGACCCATAGTGGAGTCCTAGGCTGTTCACATCTCGTGAACAGGATTGGTGGGAAGGCTCTACCTGACTCGGACAGGTTTTCTCCCGCTTTCTTTATATTTTCTTTCCTATGTTAGCTTATTTTCTTTCCCCAGAAATGCACCTAAATCTTGATATGCGACTGATGGGAGGGGAGAAGTGGCAAGAACCACTCTTCAAAGCCGACGAGCCTCAGCCGGGCTACTACCATGCCACCATGCCACTCCGTCTCACCCATAACAGGCAGTTACGTAACAATGGCGCCCAAAGTTATAGCCCACCAACAATTTTTAATTTTTCCCATATTTTTTTGTACTAATCTTTATTTCCTCCAGTTTAAACTTGCTTTCCAATTTACTACTTCCAGCTTTTCAGTATCTCTTTTACTTTTTAAATTTCCTTTTCACGGACAGATTTAGGGTCACAAGGGCAACACCGCTTGTGCGAGCGATATGTGCCTAAGTGAAAAAACAGAGGGGGAGGGGAGTGCTGGCGGTGATTTCTGAGTTCCTTTTAAGAACCTCAACTTTTTTAAAAGTGGTATCAGAAGTCATCGGCAGTATTTTAACCCGATTGATATTTGTTTTTGTTTTCTTGCAAGCAACATCGGCTGCCATGCGGATGGTCCAGCACCGTACGTATGTAAGGTTTTTGTGTGTTTGCAGGAGATAGATAATTTTACAGGGTAAGGGGGGATTGTGGCAGCCACGTCTTGAGCTAGGTCTTAAGACATTGTAGTGCCAAATTCCATAACTAAAAGAGGGAACTAGATGACTTTGACCTTGGACGGAATACACACCCACAGAGTCCATCAGGCGAGGAGAACACCAAATGCCCCAACGGAAACTCTATTGTAACGAAGCTTTCTTGTTGCCCCGTTGCTTCGTTGGTAATTGCTGGGGTATACTCGCCTTGTCCAGGGTTCGCTTACAATAAATTTGTAAATTCGGGACACTGCGCAAATCGTTTCGCTGTATTAAACTTTACTTTATTCTTACTTAATGCTAGAATATTAATTCATTCGTATTTTATTCTAAAATTCAACTCCCTCTGACTTCATTCGTCGCCACTCGGCTGTGGTGGCGTGGCTTAACGGTCCAGCCGCGTTCCGTTAGACGGATTCCGTTAGGGTCTGGTGCGTTGCACTCTACCGTGCTTCCGTTGGCGTCGTTGTCGCGTACTATGCTGTCGTACTGACGTCGGCGTCGTGTGTTGCAGCGGCGTTGCTCTGCCACGCCCGGTGTCGGTGCCCCTCTTAGGTGCGTTGTATTTCGCCGCTCTGCTGCGGTCTCTGCTGACGTATCTCTGCCGTGCGGTATTTCGCCGCTCTGCTGCGGTCTCTGCTGACGTATCTCTGTCGTGCGGTATTTCGTCGCCCTGCTCGGTCGTGTGGTGCGTTCGCGCTGTTACTCCACGGGGTATCACTCTCGCGGCGCGGTCTACGTCGGCGTAGGCGAGCGGACGTCACCTGTTCGCGGTTGCGCGTTACTGTGGCGGGACTTTTGCTGAGGCGGGTGTGCGCGAGGTTTCTAGTGGTAGTTGTACTGGATAGACCCAACTACAACCCCCTTCGATCCCACGGCTCACTCCTACGGGGCGAATCTCGATTGTACTGGAGAGACCCAACTACGATCGAGATGCGCTCGCTAGTCGCTCTGGTCGTGACCACAGCTCCGTGCTGACTGACTCCTGTGATGCTGTGTTGATGCTTTTATAGCTGTGGTGTTACATGTTGCTGGCTCGGGTGGTTGTGTTGCCATGGTTACTGTGTTGCTGTGACATGTTGCGACCGCTCGTTGTGTTCATGTTGGTGCTAGTTTTGTTGTTGAGCCTTGTTGTATGTTCATCTGGTTATGTGGGGTCGTTTTTGTGTGGGCCAAATTAATGGGGATTTATTTGGTCCTTACACTCCCCCCCCACTTCGGAGAGTCAGCCCTCGGTGTCGCGTAGCTTTATGCAGGCCCTGCCTTTTACGATGCTCACCTTGTACTGGTGTGTGCGGAATTTAACCCGGGAGCTTCCTTTGCCTTCGGCGATGCGTCGGAATATGCTTCGCACGTTGTCCGCTATATCCGGGAATTGGTCCAGCATCGGCCCCTCCGCGTCCTGTGCCTCGATTATCACCTTTTGGTGACCTTCTGTGGTTGGCTGTGGCAGTGCCTGTACGGGCTGAGTGTTGGTTTCGGCGTTCAGCGTCGCCTCCATGGTACTTTGAAGGAACCGGGTTAGCATCTCCGTGCGTTTCTGGCTCGCCATTTCCTCCGTGAACGGTTGCTTGATCAGCCCGGGTGCTCCTTCCCCGCGTCCCGTGTATCGAAATATTCTGTCCATGTTCTCTGCCACATAGACGCCGCAATCGTTCGTGTTCTGTTGCTGGGGCACCTCGAGGATTAGTTCCTGGGCTTTGAAACCATCATGGCCGTACCGCTGCATGTATTCCCAACGAAGGAAGTCTGCCCAAGCCTGCGTCGCGTGCTGCGTTTTTATTCTGCGTAGTGAGTCTGCTACCAGTATGTACCGCTCTTGCCAGCACTCCGTGTCGGTGACGTAGTGTGTGGTTGCTGCGTTGGTGTCACGCATTGTGCTCGGACCATCCTCCGTCTCTAGAAGAATTGCCCTTGGCCGTTTCGCCTCCTCCTCCGCGTAGCGCTGGCGCATGCGCTTGATGCTTTTGGCTAGTTTGTTGTTGTAATTTTCCATTTTAATTGTTTGGAGAAAAAAAATTCGTAGCAAAATTTATTTGATGTTTTCACCTCGGTGGTTTGCGATTGAATGTTTAAGCATCGCTCTGTCCTCCCACCCTGGTCTTAATTACAATTATGTTTTTGTTTCTAATCGCTTGCGGCGGTTTCTGCCGCATGATAGGCTTTTAGTTCCGAGATGTTTACGGTTTTCTCCTTCCCGCCGTCGGTTTTCCGTACTTTGAGTATCACTGGTGATACATACCCTAGGATCTGGTAGGGCCCATCATACTTGGGGGCCAACTTTGCCGCGAAATTTTCTGCGGCCTTCGATAGGTGGTGTTCCTTTACGAGGACTAATTCGCCGATTACGGGGGTCCATTTTCTCCGCCTAAATTGTAGTGCCGTGCTTGGTCTACCGCTTCTCGTTCCATGTTTTGCCTTACGATTTTGAAGGCCTCCTGAATTCTGCTGTGTTTCTCCTCGGCCGTGGTGGTAGCTGTGCCGGTTCCGATGTTAACCTCGTCGAACAGTGCCCCTGCCAGTCGCGGTTCCCGTCCTTGTACGAGGAACGCAGGACTGTACCCTGTGGATGCGGTGACACTGGTGTTTACGGCAAACTCGATTTCCGGGAGAAGATCGTCCCGTCGGTTGTGCTGCGATCTGGTGAGTTGCGCCACGATGCGTTTGACGGTCCGGTTAGCTCGTTCTGTGGGGTTCTCTTGGGGGGTGTACGGTGCCGCGAATTGTTTTCGTATCCCCATCTCCTTGAGGTAGCGCTGCCACATTGTGCTGGTGAACTGGACCCCGTTGTCCGATATCAGTATCTTGGGAGTACCGAATATTGCAAGGATGCGTTCTCTGAATGCGCGGCGAAGCCCGTCAGCTGTAGCACGCCTCATTGGGATCAATTCCACCCATTTGCTAAACCGGTCGAAAAATACCAATAGCGTCGTATTTCCGTGAGTTGAACGTGGTAGAGGTCCGATGAAATCGGCGCATACCGTGGCAAATGGTTCCTGGGCTACCTGTGAGAGCATTTTTCCCGCTGGCTTTTGTTGTGCTTCCTTATACTTCTGGCAAGACTCGCATTGGCGTACATATCGGCTGATATCCCGGAACATGCCGGGCCAATAATACCGGTTGGCGATTCGTGCTACTGTACGACGGATGCCCATGTGCCCAGCGCTTGGTATATCGTGGTTTTCCTTTAGGACTCGCTGTCTGAGCGGTGTGGGTACACATAACTTCCACGGGACCACCTCTTCGTCGTGTGACCGGCAGGGAATATGGCGGTACATCTGCCCTTCTTGTATTGCATAGTCGGCGTACTTCTCCGGGTTTGTGCGTACTTTATCCACCCGCTTGCGCCACCACTTGCATTGAGTCTCTGTCGTCGTCGTTAGTCGCAGGGTCTCTAGTGGTTGTCGAGATAGTGCGTCGGCTACCAGGTTGAGCTTACCTTTTCTATACTCGATGTCGAATGTGTGTTGTTGCAGCTCCAATGCCCATCGTGCTATGCGGCCTGAGGGGCTTCCTATCGAGTTTAGCCACTTCAGCGACATATGGTCCGTTATAACTTTGAACCGGTATCCTTCCAAGTATGGCCTCATTTTCCGTATTCCCCACACGATAGCAAGGCACTCCTTTTCGGTGGGCGAATAGTTGGCCTCCGCCTTGTTTAGTTTTCGGCTGGCGTAAGCGATAACGCGCTCTCCACCTTCCAGCCCCTGCGTCAGTACTGCTCCCAGACCGAAATTGCTGGCAAGGTGAACAACTTTGTAAAGTCCGGGCATGCGAGTATAGGGGCTTCCGTGAGTTTCTGCTTGATGGTATCGAAGGCTTCTTGTTGCTCTGCTCCCTACTTCCAGTGCTTTCCCTTTTTCAGCAGGGCCGTGAGCGGCTGGCTTATAGTAGCGAAGTCAGGCACGAAACGGCGATACCACGATGCTATCCCCAGACACTGGCGAACTTCCTTCACGTTGGTTGGTGGTTTCAGCTCCTTGATAGCTGCAACTTGCTCGGGGTCCGTGTGGATTCCCTTATCGCTTACCACATGGCCTAGGTACCGAAGTTCCTTCTTGAAGAATTCGCCTTTCTCCGGGTTGATTTTGAGGTTGGCGTGTTGCAGCCGTCGCATGACTTCCTGTAAGTTGCGTATGTGTTCCTCCAACGTGGAGCCTATGACAATTATGTCGTCGAGATACGCCAAGGCATGTGGTTCCATTTCTGGCCCAATGACTTGGTCGAGTGCCCTCTGGAATGTTGCTGGTGCGGAATGCAAACCGAAAGGCATAACACGCCACTGAAATAATCCGCACCCGGGTACTGTGAAGACCGTGTAAGGACGACTCTGCGGTTCCAATGGTACCTGCCAGTAGCCGTTCTTCAAGTCCAGGCTGCTGATGTATTTCGCCCTTCGTAACTTGTCCAGTATGTGTTGTATTCTTGGCAGGGGGTATGCGTCGGGTATTGATCGGGCGTTGAGCTGCCGATAATCTACGCACAACCTCCACTTACCATTCTTCTTTTTGGCTAGCACGATCGGTGCGCTGTGGGCGCTAGAGGATGGCTCGATGCATCCCTTGTCGAGGAGTTCGTCAATTTCCTTGTTGATGATGCTCTGCATGGCCGGATTTCGGGGGAAGTAGCGTTGCTTGATGGGGCGGTCGGTGAGGATAATCTTGTGTTCCGCCACTGTCGTTACTCCGTTCATAGTCTCGAATTTTTGGAGTTCTTTCGCGAGAAAATCTTGTATGCCCTCTGCCTCGTCCTGGTTGGAGGCGCCGTTGATACTGTTGATCCTCTCATCTATGTCGTTATTGTCTTCCCATGGCGGCGTTGCCTCCTCTGTTATCTGTGTCGGTACGCCTGGTGTCAATGTGGGTTGGGTAAGTGGCCTGGATAGCGCGAGGTGTCCTCCTCCGCAGGATATCGTGGCTCCCATGCTCCCTAGCGTATCTAGTCCCAGTATGATGTCGTCGATTGCCCCGGGTATAACGTGTAAAACTGTGTGGTGTGACGCGTCTCCGAGGCGTACCTCAGTCCTTATGGCATCGAAGATAGTGGTGCTAGTCCCGTTTGCCATCGTTATTTTGATGGCCACTCTCACCATTTCTCTGCTCCCAGAGTTCACCACACGTTTTGCTAGGCTACTCGAAACGAAACTTCTCGATGCCCCTGTATCGATGACCGCCTCTGCTGATTCTGCGCCGAGCCTGGCTACGGCGTAAAGGCGGCCATGCTCTTGGTACATTGCTACTGCTGATTCGGCGCTGGGTTCCTTGAGCTCACTGCGCCTTGTCCTTCGTGAAGCCCTCTGCCGTTTCCCTGACGTTGACGGCAGCATTCGATTGTGCGTACCTCACTGCGGCCGCACTCCCAGCAAAAAATTTTTCGGGATTTTCGGCAACTATTGGCGTAGTGTCTTTGCTCACCGCATCTCCTGCATACATTGTTGGGGTCGAATCCCTGATTTTCTGGAGGTGAGTAGTGCGGTCTGTTCGGTGGTCGTGGCGGGGTTGCAGGTTGTGGTGGTGAAATTAAAGTTTTGTCACCTACTACGTGTCGCGCGATTTCTCGGCGATTTCCGTCTGGTGGTCGTCGATAGCCCTCGTGGATACTCTCGTATTCCTCGGCAAGAATGATGAGCTCGGTGAGATTGTTGAAATCCGTACATTTGATGTACAGTAGGTAATCCGGGTGACTATTGCGGAAGATTCTTTCCAGACGTTGCTCGCGGCTGTACCCGGCGTGCCTCATCAAGTTTTGGATCGCTAGCACGTAGTCCTTGTATTTTTCGCGTGGGTGTTGCCTTCGTTTCCGTATGTCATCCTCGAGGCGTTCGAAGTATCTAGCGCGTAGGAAGAAACGTAGAAAATCCTGCCTGAATGTCGCCCAACTACTCCAATGTGCGTTGTTGTTGCGATACCATTGAGATAAGATCCATGTTTAGCGTGTATGCCTCCGACAAATCTTCCAGTCGTTCGATGAATGCTAACGGGTCTCTACCCCCGTCATACTTTACCGACCACTTCCGCACTTGGTCGATGATGGGTGCGAATATAATGGTTGGCGCCTGGGTTACCTGTGGTGTCGCACAGGTGCCTGCTGATGCTACTCCTGATGCGGGGTTATGTCGTGTGGGTTGCGTATCCCGAGGGGGGAAGGCCGGTATGTTGTGCTTAGGTGGTCCATTGTTTAAACTTACGCCTGTGTCCGGAGGGTCTGTTTCCCCCGTCTCGCTTTCGTCCTCACTGGAGGTTGCAGCGTCCTGGTAGGTGGCCTCCAATGACGCAAATTTGGCCTGTATTTCCGTGTCCGTCGCCGCCTTCGCTGCCAACGCTAATATCCGTTTTCGGATTTCCCGGGCGGAGCCTGTCTGCTCGATACCCAATTCCCGTGCGATGGGTACCAGCTGCTCCTTGGGAACGTTGTCCAGCCACATGGTGTCTATCTGGTCGGCCATTTTGTAATTTCCGGTGTGTAGTCAGGAATGTTCCTTCTGACGTTTGAACGATTTGCGGGGTCCCTGCTCGGGCGCCAATTGTAACGAAGCTTTCTTGTTGCCCCGTTGCTTCTTTGGTAATTGCTGGGGTATACTCGCCTTGTCCAGGGTTCGCTTACAATAAATTTGTAAATTCGGGACACTGCGCAAATCGTTTCGCTGTATTAAACTTTACTTTATTCTTACTTAATGCTAGAATATTAATTCATTCGTATTTTATTCTAAAATTCAACTCCCTCTGACTTCATTCGTCGCCACTCGGCTGTGGTGGCGTGGCTTAACGGTCCAGCCGCGTTCCGTTAGACGGATTCCGTTAGGGTCTGGTGCGTTGCACTCTACCGTGCTTCCGTTGGCGTCGCTGTCGGGTACTATGCTGGCGTACTGACGTCGGCGTCGTGTGTTGCAGCGGCGGTGCTCTGCCACGCCCGGTGTCGGTGCCCCTCTTAGGTGCGTTGTATTTCGCCGCTCTGCTGCGGTCTCTGCTGACGTATCTCTGCCGTGCGGTATTTCGCCGCTCTGCTGCGGTCTCTGCTGACGTATCTCTGCCGCGCGGTATGTCGCCGCTCTGCTGAGGTCTCTGCTGACGTGTCTCTGCCGTGCGGTATTTTGCCGCTCTGCTGCGGTCTCTGCTGACGTGTCTCTGTCGTGCGGTATTTCGTCGCTCTGCTCGGTCGTGTGGTGCGTTCGCGCTGTTACTCCGCGGGGTATCACTCTCGCGGCGCGGTCTACGTCGACGTAGGCGAGCGGACGTCACCTGTTCGCGGTTGCGCGTTACTGTGGCGGGACTTTTTCTGAGGCGGGTGTGCGCGAGGTTTCTAGTGGTAGTTGTACTGGATAGACCCAACTACAACCTCCTTCGATCCCACGGCTCACTCCTACGGGGCGAACCTCGATTGTACTGGATAGACCCAACTACGATCGAGATGCGCTCGCTAGTCGCTCTGGTCGTGACCACAGCTCCGTGCTGACTGACTCCTGTGATGCTGTGTTGATGCTTTTATAGCTGTGGTGTTACATGTTGCTGGCTCGGGTGGTTGTGTTGCCATGGTTACTGTGTTGCTCTGACATGTTGCGACCGCTCGTTGTGTTCATGTTGGTGCTAGTTTTGTTGTTGAGCCTTGTTGTATGTTCATCTGGTTATGTGGGGTCGTTTTTGTGTGGGCCAAATTAATGGGGATTTATTTGGTCCTCACACTATATTGAAAATAATACGTTTTGATTTTTACCTTTTTTTTGAAAATTATTTTGTTGAAATTTTCTTTAAGAATAACCATATTAAAGTTATCAATTTTAATAAATTTTTACTTTTACCCATCAGCCTTTTTCGGCTTTTTATATAAATAATTAGAAATAAATTAAAACGCCAATTTGAAGTTTTTTTGTAACAACATTTGCTTTACCCTTTTAACTGTTTGCGGTTGCCTATTTGATTCTACTACCTATCTTTTATAATTTTTCTATTTCTTTGATATATAATTAGATACACACTCCGTCCTAATTGTAATTTTTTTGGAAGAATTTTTTTGTTAAATCAGTTTAACAATATATTAAAGTTTTTAGTTTATATTCAAAAAAAAAGATACAAAAACACTTTATAAAAAAGTTTCACACACATATGTACATAGGAATTTTTATGTTTTTTTTTTCTCTTCTTCATATATTAAATACCTTTTCTAATTGTAAAAGTATATATTTTTTATTTGATTTAACCTCTTGAAGATTTTATTCAGCATCTTTTATCGTTAAGTTTTTGTATTTTTATTAAAAATTCACCAAGGAATTTCCTACTATTTTTTATTATAAAGTTTTTATTATTTTATTAAAATTTTTTTTTTTTTGAATTGTTAAGCGTTTGATATTTCAGACTATTTAAAGCGAAATTGTTTTTTTCTTTTTTTTTACAGTATTTTAACCTAAGTACATCAAGAAAGTGCTCTGCTCAGTAGGCCCATATTGAATTTTCGCGAGCACATTTTGTTAACATACATAAACATACCATAAGTACACGTTAAGAATTTGTATCGAGGCTGAGTAGATTGAAGTTTTGTCCTTCTGCTTTTTAATATACACACATTGAAGAAAGTTTTAAGTTCTTTGCATTTTTGAATTGTACCCTTATTTATACCCATTTATTTTACATTAATATACTCATTTGTTTTACATACGAATAGTTTGCTTCATATCTTTTTATATTTCAATTGTTTTTATACCTTTGTATGCAGTTTATTTAAATTTTTGCTGAATCGACAAATAAACCCATAGGTGAAAAATGCAAGTTGGAGTTTACTTTTATCGTGTCGATATCTTGGGAAAAGCTTGTCAGTTCTTGGAGTTTTTGTAGTAAAAAAAAAAAAAATTATCGATACATTTTTTTGGTGGTCAGTTTGTGGACTCCCCTTTTTATACCAATTCCTCCAGTTGATGGATAAGCCCGAGCACTAGGGGGTAATTCCAAAAGGGGGTCTAGGACTTTAAGCGAGTAACCGCCGGATAACGCGTAGCATAGATCGGGATTTAATGAAATGTTTTGCGTGTGGTGGTGATTCGTCGTTTTGTGTGTTTAAACCAGAGGCGGGAAACCAGGCACTGGCAGATATGTCCGGGAGCTCTGTTTCAAACCAGGATCGCCAGGAGAATTTATAGAGAGTAGAAAAATAAAGATTTTGAAGAGGGATAACGAAAGAGAAACGAAGGAGGAAGTAAAAGAGAAGAAACTTGAGTAAATTGGGGATAGTTTGCATGTTAAGAAATTAAAGTACGAGGAGCCAAGAAGAAGGATATTTTGCGAGGAACTGAACGTTAAAAGGAATAAAAGAAATTTTACTAAAATACAGAAGATGAGGAAGAAACAGAAGATTTGGGGGAGAATTAGAAAAAAAATAACAGGATTTTCGCTAAAACGGAGATCGGTGGACGAGAGGTGCTCGCGCTCTTAGATTCCGGGGCCGGGGCAATTTGCTTATGGAAAATGCCCATAAACTACTCGAAGGAAAAGAGAGTCTGATTCTGTCTAATGTGAAGACTGCAAATGGGGGTGAAACCACGGTTGTTGGAGTCGTGAACTTTCCAGTACTGTGGGACAATGCCACTCGGGAGCTGGAATTCCTTATAGTGCCTGGGTTACAGCAAGAGGTCTATCTGGAATCGATTTCTGGAAAGCCTTACAGCTTAATGTAGTCAGTAGGGGGCCCAAATCAACTCAAAGGTTTCTGTCGTATCAGAGCTTACGCCTACTGTTGGTGACTTATCATTCGATGCGGTGCAACATGATTTGAGTCCCGAAGCAACTGTAGCTTTGGATCGAGGGAAAGCACAGTATCCTTCATTCGCGGTACTTGGGTTTGGAAAAAATGACGTAGAGGAGCACATTATTGAAGTGGCGGATGAACACCTTCCAGTGAAACAGCGCCACTATCCTATTTCTCCAGTAATACAAAAATTGATCTTCGCAGAACTGGACAGGATGTTAGAAATGGGTGTCATCGAAGAAAGCAATAGCTGTTGGAACTCACCAGTGTCACTTGTCATCAAAGGAACTAAAAATCGCTTGTGTTTGAACGCCCGATGGTTAAATGAACGTACGGCACACCCACTCCCACATATAAATGGTATTCTAAGTCGGCTTCAGAATACCAGGTACATATCTGCCATTGATTTAAAAGACGCGTTTTGGCAGATACCATTAGAGCAGAAGTCCAGGGAGAAAACTGCTTTCACTGTACCTGGTAGACCTTTCTACCACTTCACAGTCATGCTTTTGGACTGTGCAACGCGGCACAACGAATGTGTCGTTTATTGGACAAGGTCATCCCCAATTCTCTTAGTGAATCTGTGTTTGCTTATTTAGATGATATCCTTGTTTGTTCAGAGAATTTTTCGTACCATTTAGATTTGTTGTCCCGTGTAGCAAAATGTCTTGGTTATGCGAAATTAACGATAAACGTTGAAAAGAGCAAATTGCGCTTTAAAGAGGTGCGTTATTTTGGTTACGTTGTAGGAGACGAATGTATCCGTACAGACCTAAATAAGATGGCAGCGATGCGGGGCTTCCCCGAACCCCGAACACCAAAGCAGCTCAGACGGTTCCTAGGGATGACAGGTTGGTACCGTAGATTCATACAGGACTACGCGACAATTGCAGCACCACTGCACGACTGCGTCACTAAAGACAAAATAAAATCTTTTAAAATGACGGACGAAGTGATGCAAGCATTCCATTGCTTAAAACAAAAACTTATATCTGCGCCTGTGTTAATCCATCCGGATTTCGGAAAGCATTTTTATGTGCAACGCGATGCATCAACGGACGGAGTTGGAGGTGTACTTTTCCAACTGGACGATGACGGAAACGAACGACCAATTGCCTATGTATCCGCAAACTTAAATAAGGCACAAAGAAATTACAGTATTGCGGAGTTAGAGTGCTATGCAGCGGTCCTGAGTATAAAGAGGTTCCGGCCCTACAACGAGGGGTTGCCCTTCACCGTAATAACCAACCATGCAAGCCTGAAGTGGTTGATGGGTCAAAAGGATCTTTCAGGTCGGCTTGCAAGGTGGAGTTTGAAGTTGCAAGGATATAATTTTGACATTCAACTCCGTAAGGACACCCAAAATGTAGTGCCGGACGCTTTATCCAGGGCCGACATGAATGAAATTTTAATAAGTGGGCGAATGCTGGATATTGATCTCAACTCGCCATTCTTCAAATCGGCGGAATACCTAGCACTGATTAACACGGTGACATCAAACAAAGACAAACTACCTGAACTGTGCGTAGCAGATAAGTATGTTTATAGATGGACGCAATTCGACAAGGGGGAAGGGCTTCAAGGAGACCATGCCTGGAAACTCTGGGTGGCGACTGAACTTCGGTCAGGGTTGGTGGAAGCGTCGCACTGCTCGCCTTCTGCAGGCCATGGGGTATCCACAAGACCCTAGCCCGTATACGAGAAAGACATTATTGGCCAGGACTAGTTGCCGACGTGCAAAACTATGTCAAAAGTTGTGATATCTGTAAAGGTAATAAAACCCAAAATGCTTTCCACAAACCGTTGATGGTAAAGCAACATATCTCTGAACGCTCTTTTCAACGTTTATTTATAGATTTTATGGGTCCATACCCACGTACGTGTGATGGTAATGTATGTGTGTTTGTATGTTCAGACCATTATTCTAAATTTATGTTTTTGAAACCGATGCGTAAGGCAACCTCAGAAGAAGTAGAAAAAGATGTTTTTCATGTTTTTGGAATCCCAGAGTACGTGCACTCTGACAACGGCAAACAATTTGTTTCAGAACTATTTGCATAGATACGGTACGACACTTGTAAGAACGGCGTTCTACTCGCCACAAGGCAATGCGGCAGAAAGAGTCAATCGATCGATATTACAAATCGTAAGGGAAAACCAAAAGAACTGGGACCAGCACATCAGCGATGCAGCATTTGCCTTAAGAAGCGTCGTCCACTTAGCAATTAACACCTCACCATATTTCGCGTTGTGTGGTATACCGATGATCTACCATGGGGCATCGTACGAATTGTTTCGAAAATTAGGTGCTGTAAAGGATGTAGATTGCGAGGTAGAAACAACTTCAGATAAATTCCAGTGAATTCGAAATAAGATTATGCAGGAGCTGAGGTTGGCCCACGAACGTAGCAAGAAAATTTTATAATATATACTAGAAGTAGGGATGTGACGGTTAAAATTGAGCAAATGGTATACCGCCGAAATTTTAAACAGAGTTCCCCAATAGATAATTATAATGCCAAACTTGCCCTAAGGCAAGTAAAATGCGTGGTATTAAAGGTAATAGGTAACTCTATGTATGAACTAGGCGATGTTAGTGGAAGTAGAATCGGGGCATACCATGCTAAGGACATATTAGTCGCATGATGTTAGTAAATGTCGAATGTTGCATGTTATTTACTACTCACTTTTGTACCTGAAAACTTGACCCTTAGGATATTTACATGTTCTTTTTAAGTAATTATTTATTCAATAATTTTAGGTTTATTCACCTACAAATGTAATTATACACTTCTTAACTTGATCTACTAATGTAGTTATACACTTTCGACTTGACCTTTAATTTAATTATACATTTCTGACTTGATCATACATTTCTATGTATACACTTTCAACTTGACTAATTTTTTGATCTGTGATATAGTTTTAGTTTAACCTGTGACATATGATTAATATGCTCATCTGTGATACCCTAGGTTAATTTTTGCTTAAAACTCAGTGATATTAGAGTTAGATTTTTTAGATTATATATTCAATTTTTTTGTGTTTTAGTAAAGGAATGCTATTGTAATATATGTTGTAGTGAAAAGCGTGGGTCGAGGCCACACGTTACCCCTGGACTTACAAACCAACCCAAGGCTGCGTTGTGAATTTCTTTTATGCACACGCTCCATGATGCAGGCACCATCGGCGGATACGAGCCTGTAACGACAGCCCTTGAAGATTTATCTTACTACGCGCAAGCGGGTATATGAGCGGATGTGTGGGCAACCGCTAACCGAATCCCCTTATCCGCTTTTACGATATTAGCAAAGCGGATGTTTGGTTGTGTGAGTGGGTTAAATTGTTGCTTACACATTTGTGCATATACGTGCCGCTAATGGGTCGAACGTGGATTGGTTCGACCAAGGCAGGCAGGCGATTCGAGCATTAAGGGGTCCTAAATGCCGCAAGGATTAGCTGGGTACAAAAGGGGGTCCCGCTGATCGACAGCATTCTAACGAGTGCCAAAAGTCATGATAAAGTTTCATTTCAAAGTGCGTTTTGTTCACCTTAAAGTGTAGGTGCGTGTGTGATAAAGTATTTTTATAAAGTGCGGTTTCACGTCAAAGTA
Organism: Merzomyia westermanni; assembly: GCA_949987695.1. NCBI lineage: Eukaryota > Metazoa > Arthropoda > Insecta > Diptera > Tephritidae > Merzomyia > Merzomyia westermanni. The sequence goes on from OX465292.1 coordinate 70,568,715, forward strand.
AACGCGAGCGAAAAAAAAAATAAAAATACATATAGTGATTCGTTGATACCAGGGAATCCTCCCTAGGGGCATCGGCAGCGCAAGGAGAACCGCCACCAAAGGGCTAGAAAATCCCCTTAGGACAGCAGCAAATACAACGGTAGGTCACTCGGTGATATTTGAAATTTTTGAAGAACCTTTGTTTTAAAATTTTTTTTGCTCGAATTTTTTTGTTCGTGTATATTTCGGAGAAACTAGAACTTTTTGGTAAACTTTTTTATTTTGCACTTCAATAAAAGTAAACATTTTTTTTTGAGAACGTAGAACTTTTTATGTTAATAGTTTTGTTTGTCATCGAAATAATTCTGGAATTTTTAATTGGTTAGATTTTATCCTATGATTCTAACTTAATTTCAAATTCAATTATAATAAAATATGCACTTGTACACGAGCACGTACGCAAGTAAAGGGAAGATTAGAAGAAGAAGAAAAAAAATTTAAACGAACAAATGAAGGTAACAATTTGTTTAAGTCCAGTTCCAAATTCATAAATTAAAATATTTATTGAAATGTGATTGTGTAGCCTTCGAGCCTTTTCGTTGGATAACTTCCATACAATAAAAGCGAAAATAGTGGTAGTTTAAATAATACTAGTTACTTATTTTATACAGAAGCAGGCGGGTTCGATTTAGCCCGTGCTTCACCATTAGCGATTTGACAACGACTGACTGCAAGAGTGATAAATGAAGTTAATGAGAGCCTTTAGCAAAAGGCAATTGCAATAAATGACATTAAGTCGTGTGAATGTGTGTGTATGTATGATCAAAGCTAACTAAATGAATTTTGTTTCTCATTGTTTCGCAGAGCAATTTACAAAGTATATGTGTACATATGAAATTAGAGGAGATGATAGCATATGGACTAAACCAGTGATGCTCAAATCCTATCACCGGTGCGGCGATTTTTTATGCTCTCACACCGATGAGCGCACACGTACAAGGCAAGCGCTCTCTATGCACTGCGAGAAGAAGGTATGTTTTGTAATTAGTTGCTTGACGACTGTTGACCAGGAAATCTCGCTAATGTGTGTATGCGCTGCTTATAAGAATAAAAAATGTTCAGCATTGAATAGGAAGACAAATATTAATTTTCCGAAAACTTTTTCGGTAACTCTGAATGTTTAATTTGCCAATACATAGCAATACGCAATAGCGAATATTACGTCAAACGGCATTATTTTAGAAATCTTTCCAGTTACGAAACTGTAACCGGCAGTGATAGAGAAACCCTGATTTGTCAGTTAAAAAAACCATATATACCTATTTAAATAAAATATTAATTGCTAAAAATAATTTGTTTACTATCACATTGTTCATGAACTTTAAAATTTTAAATTTTAAAAATAAAGGCTTAGAAGACAATTACATTTTCATTTAAAAATTTAAAGTAAATTAACAAAGTGATAATAAACAAATTATTTTTACAAATAAATATTATATTTAAATAGGTAAATATTTTTTTAAATTAATCCTAAAAATTTCATAAATTTATCTAGAACGGTTTATTTATAATCCACTTTTGAATAAAAAGTACCAAAAAGTTTCTTTAAAAAAAATATTTATTGATATTATTAATATCACAATTTTTTGAAAATGTTTTGGGGATCAATTTTTTATATTAACTACTTATGATACATTATGTCACAAAAATTTTGGATATATAATTCAACTAACGTGAACTCAATCGATTTGCAAAAATTTAGTTGACAAAATTTTTCGGGTGTACGCGAGAGTTCTATCATATCCTAACACTAGCGCAAAATGTCATTGTATGCGTCACTGGACTAAACTGACTGCGCTGCTTGCATTTGTTGGGCTGTTGACAGTGGCGGCGTACCTAAACATTCTCTCCCCTTTGGAAGCCCTGAGGCTTTCAACCTCATCTTGCTTAGGAAGTGGACACAGCTTTCGTATAGCTCTTCGGGTGACTCCAGTGACAAACCGGTTTCGGCGTTGTGCCATCATCAGTGTCGATTTTCGTTCTGATCTGTTGTGGTCGTTTGTCTTGTATTTATAGTAGGTAGCAGGTAACGTCAGCATGGGTGTCTGTTTGTGTACGTGTGTGCATGTGTTGTGTGTGTACATTCAGAAACGGGGGTGGTTTGCATCGATCCGTTTTTTTGTGGTTGACTGAGGCAGGTAAAAGTTGGTGATTTTTGTTGTTTGACCTTTTTTGCTTGTTAAGTTGCTTGTGCAAGTTAGGCGTGGCATTCTACGCTAGATACGTGGATGACATCATCTGCATCCTAAATGACGATAACGAAGAGCAAATACTAGAGTTCCTCAACAGGCAACATAGCAACATAGAGTTCACAATGGAAGTAGAAAAAGATGGAATAATGAACTACCTGGACCTAACTATAGGGATTGACAAAATAACAAATAGGTTCAACTACGGCATTTACAGAAAACCGACTGCCACGGACACCATTATACACTCTACATCAAACCATCCGCAACAGCACAAAAATGCAGCATTGAGGCACTTAGTGGATAGGCTTCAGAGAACGCCGCTCACACAAGAAGCATACTGGAGAGAGCTTAATACAATATATAACATAGCGGCAAATAATGGATACAAGAAAGCACTTGTGGATAAACTCAGAAGTAGCCATGGAACACAAAAAAGAGTAAACGTAGAGGAAAATCCAATGGTTTGGACGGCAATGACATACACTGGAAAAGCGACGTACAAATTAGCAAATTTGTTTAAAAGATATAACGTCAACACAGCATTCAGAACATCTAACAACGTCGGACAAAGACTAAGAACCAACACTAATTCTGATGACCCATTCAACAGACACGGAGTGTATAGGCTTACTTGTGAATGTCAATACAGCTACATAGGACAAACAGGAAGAAAAATAAGCACAAGATTCCGAGAGCATATCAGGGACTACAACAAAAAAACACGAAAACCCCACCATAATACCAGAATCTAATTTTGCGAACCACATGTTTGAGAACAACTGCACCCCAGCTAACATAAAAACAACGGCTCGAATACTTCACGTACAAGGAAAAGGCCGGCGGCTTAATGTACTTGAGAACATGGAGATATACAAGTTAAAAACATTTGACGCCAGGATCATAAACGAACAAACCAACACTATATCTGACGAAATATTTGAACCCTTAAAACTAGTTTACAAAAAACAGCACAAGCCAGCAGGTACGGCAACCAAACACGTAACAATGAACAAGCAAAAACGAAATATGAACCAAACTGCAAAAATCACCGATTTCTACCTACGTCAACCTACCACTTAGCTAACAAGCCGTATGTCTACATACCTACAAAAACAACCCTTGGGACAGATAACAATTCGGACGTATCAATACCGCGCACACACACACGCATATTAACGTTACCTACCACGAACACATAGATTGACATTACCTGTCACAGCACCCACGGACTATAAAAACAACGCAGCGGATAGACACAGACCAGAACGAAACTAGGCATTGAAAATGGCAGAACGCCGAAACCGGTTTGTCACAAAACCAAACTTGACAAGGGTTGACGGAAAATCGTTCCAACAAAAATCAGTCGGAAACAGTGTTTGTCTGTTCGATTATTATTCTACCGTCGAATGTTCTTTGTTTGTAGATTTCCATGTTTTCGAGTACGTTCAGACGTCTGTCTTTTGCTTGTACATGTAGGACCTTGACTGTTTTTTTGATGTTTCCGGGGGGGCATTTATTCTCCGCCATGTGATTCGCAAAGTTGGACTCTGGTATGAAGGTTGGATTCCGTATCTTTTTGTTGTAATCTCTATTGTGTTCTCTGAACCTCGTTCTTACTTGTCGTCCGGTTTGTCCTATGTAACTGTGCTGGCATTCACAAGTGAGCTTGTATACACCATGGCTGCTAAATGGATCTTCTGAGTTAGTTTTGGTTATTAGCTTCCGCTGTGTTGATGTTGTATTTTCTAAGGAAGTTTGCTAATTTATATGTTGCCCTTCTAGTATATGTCATTGTCGTCCAGGTTTGTGTACTTTCTTCTCCATTGTTTCATTTTTGTTCTCTAAGGTCTCTCTTGAGTTTATCTACTAGTGCTTTTTTATATCCGTTGTTTGTAGCGATGTTATATATTATTCCAAGCTCTCTTCTATATGCTTCTTGTGTAAGAGGTGTTCTTTCCAATCTTTGTACTAAGTGCCTTAGTGCTGCATTTTTATGTTGTTGTGGGTGGTTCGAGGTATTATGTATTATTGTGTCGGTGGCCGTTGGTTTCCTATATATGTCGTAGTTGAATTTATTGCTAGCTCTATCAATACTTATTGTGAGGTCCAGATAATTGATTCCTCCGTCTTTTTCGGTTTCCATTGTGAATGTTATGTTCCCGTGCTGCTTGTTGAGGTACTCCAGTACTTGCTCTTCGTTGTTATTTATTAAAACGCATATGATATCATCCACGTACCTTGCGTAAAATAACACTCCTAATTTGGAATTTAATTCCTGTATATACTCTTTTTCCAGGTTTTGCATAAACGCTTCCATAAGAATAGCCGATGTTGGGTTTCCCATCGCAAGTCCGTTCGTTTTCTGTATATTTTATTGTTGAATTGAAAATAGTTTTGACGTAGTGTGGTTCTTACCGTGTTCGTGATTTGCGTACTTTTTACTTTATCTTTTGTTTTATGTAGTATTATAGAGTTTACTATGTTCAATGTCTCTGCTAGTGGTATTGATGTGTATAGATCTTTTATGTCGAAAGATACCAATTTGCTGTCCTTTGTCACTTCAACGGTCATAAGTTTGTTTATTAGTTCAGATGTATTAGTTATGGTGTGTTCGTTGCTTAGTTCCAGTGTGTCCTTCAATACTGTTTTTAAATATTTAGATAGCTTATAGCATGGTGCCGATTTAAAATTAATGATTGGTCTCATTGGATTGCCAGGCTTGTGGATTTTTGGTAGCGCAATCAGTGGTGGAGTTGACGGGTTCATTTGGACTAATGTATATGCCGAGTTTGTATCTATTATATTTGTTGCAGTTTTTATAGCCACTTTGATTTCTTTCTGGTATTCAACCGTATGGTTCACTCTTATTCTACGACATTCCATATCCTCGATGAGTTTTTCGGTTTTTGTTATATACTCATCTTTTTCAATTAGCACAGTTGTGTTGCCTTTGTCCGCCTTCGTTGCGACAATGTTGTTTATCCTGAGTTTATGTTGTAGGTTCTTGACTGTTTTTTGCTCCGTGTTTCTCTTCTGTCCTTCCTTTGCTTTCACTTCCTTGTTTATTATTAAAGGAAGGGCAGAAGAGAAACACGGAGCAAAAACAGTCAAGAACCTACAACATAAACTCAGGATAAACAACATTGTCGCAACGAAGGCGGACAAAGGCAACGCAACTGTGCTAATTGAAAAAGATGAGTATATAACAAAAACCGAAAAACTCGTCGAGGATATGGAATGTCGTAGAATAAGAGTGAACCCCACGGTTGAATACCAGAAAGAAATCAAAGTGGCTATAAAAACTGCAACAAATATAATAGATACAAACTCGGCATATACATTAGTCCAAATGAACCCGTCAACTCCACCACTGATTGCGCTACCAGAAATCCACAAGCCAGGCAATCCAATGAGACCAATCATTAATTTTAAATCGGCACCATGCTATAAGCTATCTAAATATTTAAAAACAGTATTGAAGGACACACTGGAACTAAGCAACGAACACACCATAACTAATCCATCTGAACTAATAAGCAAACTTAGGACCGTTGAAGTGACAAAGGACAGCAAATTGGTATCTTTCGACGTAAAAGATCTATACACGTCAATACCACTAGCAGAGACATTGAACATAGTAAACTCTATAATACTACATAAAACAAAAGATAAAGTAAAAAGTACGCAAATCACGAACACGGTAAGAACCACACTACGTCAAAACTATTTTCAATTCAACAATAAAATATACAGACAAACAAACGGACTTGCGATGGGAAACCCAACATCGGCTATTCTTATGGAAGCGTTTATGCAAAACCTGGAAAAAGAGTATATACAGGAATTAAATTCCAAATTAGGAGTGTTATTTTACGCAAGGTACGTGGATGATATCATATGCGTTTTAATAACCAACAACGAAGAGCAAGTACTGGAGTACCTCAACAAGCAGCACGGGAACATAACATTCACAATGGAAACCGAAAAAGACGGAGGAATCAATTATCTGGACCTCACAATAAGTATTGATAAAGCTAGCAATAAATTCAACTACGACATATATAGGAAACCAACGGCCACCGACACAATAATACATAATACCTCGAACCACCCACAACAACATAAAAATGCAGCACTAAGGCACTTAGTACAAAGATTGGAAAGAACACCTCTTACACAAGAAGCATATAGAAGAGAGCTTGGAATAATATATAACATCGCTACAAACAACGGATATAAAAAAGCACTAGTAGATAAACTCAGGAGAGACCTTAGAGAACAAAAAAGAAACAATAGAGAAGAAAGTACACAAACCTGGACGACAATGACATATACTAGAAGGGCAACATATAAATTAGCAAATTTCCTTAGAAAATACAACATCAACACAGCGGAAGCTAATAACCAAAACTAACGCAGAAGATAAATTTAGCAGCCATGGTGTATACAAGCTCACTTGTGAATGCCAGCACAGTTACATAGGACAAACCGGACGATAAGTAAGAACGAGGTTCAGAGAACACAATAGAGATTACAACAAAAAGATACGGAATCCGACCTTCATACCAGGGTCCAACTTTGCGAATCACATGGCGGAGAATAAATGCCCCCCCCCCCCCCGAAAACATCAAAAAAACAGTCAAGGTCCTACATGTACAAGCAAAAGACAGACGTCTGAACGTACTCGAAAACATGGAAATCTACAAACAAAAAACATTCGACGGTAGAATAATAAACGAACAGACAAACACTGTTTCCGACACAATAGTCGAACCTTTAAAATTGGTTTACAAAAAACAAAGCAACCACTCAGGTACAACAAACACACACGCACCGACAAATAAGCACAAAACAGCACAAGATCAAAAACAACAAACAAGCAAAAAAGGTCAAACAACAAAAATCACCAACTTTTACCTGCCTCAGTCAACCACAAAAAAACCGATCGATGCAAACCACCCCCGTTTCTGAATGTACACACACAACACATGCACACACATACACAAACAGACACCCATGCTGACGTTACCTGCTACCTACTATAAATACAAGACAAACGACCACAACAGATCAGAACGAAAATCGACACTGATGATGGCACAACGCCGAAACCGGTTTGTCTCAAAACCAAATTTGACAAGGGAGGACGAAAAATCGTTCCAATATACATCAATCATTCACCCTGTCGGGAAAACAACAAAACAAAATAAAACAATTTTAAGACTCTCGGGAGTGGCCACTTAAGTGATGGCAAATTTTCGTCCTTTACCAGAACGATGTCATTGATAGATAAGCCAGGTTTTTGATGGCGCCATTTGGAGCGCTGTTGTAGAAGAGTTAAGTGCTCTTTACGCCATCGGGCCCAAAATATTTGCTGATAGTAGGACATGCGCTGACATTGGTCTAACCGATTAAAGTTAAGATATGTAAGATTCGGTTCATCAAACAAGGCCAAAGGGGCCGTCCCTATGAAATGAGCGGGTGTCAAAACGTCCAGATCGTCGGGATGCTCTGAAAGTGAAAACAAATGTCTAGAGTTAATAATTGCCGCAATGTGGCAAATGAGTGTACGCAGCTCATCAAAGTTCAACTAGGAATTTGCAGCTGTTCGATAAAAATGGTGTTTGGCCGTTTTTACGGCCGCCTCCCACAGTGCACCAAAATATGGAGAACTAGGAGGAATGAACTTCCAATCGATGGTGTTGTCCAAACAAAATTCGTGAACAGCCGTTATGTGACTTCTTCTTTCTTCTTCTTTAAATGGTCATCTAACCGCCTGGGCGATTTTGACCGTCCAACATAGCTGGCCAACTGGCGCCAATTGGAAACACCGCGGGATCGCAAATCGGTCTCCACTTGGTCCTTCCATCGGAGTGGTGGTCTCCCTCTTCCTCTGCTTCCACCGGCGGGTGCCGATAAGAATACCTTCTGGGCTGGAGCATCTTCGCTCATTCGCACTACGTGGCCTAGCCAGCGAAGCCGCTGTGTTTTAATTCGCTGAACTATGTCGGCGTCTGCGTGAAGTTCATACAGCTCATCATTAAATCTTCTTCGGTACTCGCCGTCGCCAACGCGTATAGGTCCACAAATCTTTCGAAGAACCTTTCTCTCGAATACCTCCAGAGCCGCCTCATCAGATGTTGTTAGTGTCCACGCTTCTGCACCATATAGCAGGACGGGTGCGATGAGTGACTTGTAGAGTGTTATTTTCATTCGTCGAGAGAGGACTTTACTTTTCAATTGCCTACTCAGTCCGAAGTAGCATTTGTTTGCAAGAGTAATTCTTCGTCGGATTTCTAGGCTAACATTATTGTTGGTGTTAATGCTGGTTCCCAGGTAAACGAAGTCCTTTACTTTTTCGAAATTATTGCTGCCAACAGTGGCTTGGTTGCCAAGGCGCGAATGCGCTGACTCTTTGCATGATGACAGAAGGTACTTCGTTTTGCCCTCGTTCACTACCAATCCCATTTTCTCCGCTTCTTTTTCTAATTTGGAGTAAGCAGAAGTTAAGGCGCGGTTGTTAAGGCCAATGATATCAATATCGTCAGCATATGCCAACAGTTGCACGCTTTTATAAAATATTGTTCCAGCGCGGTTAAGTTCTGCAGCTTGTATTATTTTCTCCAGCATTAAATTAAAGAAATCACACGATAGGGGGTCACCCTGTCTGAAACCTCGTTTAGTTTCGAACGGCTCGGAGAGGTACTTCCCAATTCTGACCGAGCTGGCGGTGTTGCTCAAGGTCATTTTGCATAGCCGTAAAAGTTTTGCGGGGAAACCAAATTCAGACATAGCGGCATATAGGCAGCTCCTTTTCGTGCTATCGAAAGCGGCTTTAAAATCAACAAAGAGATGATGAGTGTCGATTCTTTTTTCACGGGTTTTTTCCAAGATTTGGCGTATTGTAGAAATCTGGTCGATGGTAGATTTACCAGGTCTGAAGCCACACCGATAAGGTCCAATCAGTCTGTTCACATCAGGCTTCAGTCTTTCGCACAATACGCTTGATAGGACCTTATATGCGATATTCAAAGGCTGATGATAGTTGGCGCAGTTTGCAGGATCGCCCTTCTTGTGGATTGGGCAGAGAACACTTAGATTCCAATCTTCAGGCATGCATTCATCCAACCATATTCTGCATAGAAGCTGATGCATGCGCTTTACCAGCTCCTCGCCTCCGTGTTTGAATAACTCAGCAGGCAAACCACCAGCGCCAGCTGCTTTATTGTTTTTCAATCGGGATATTGCTATTCGCACCTCATTATAGTCGGGTTGTGGAACGTCAATTCCATCATCTTCGATTGTGGGCTCGGGTTCGGCATCTTCTCTGATTTCTTGCTCAGTTTCTCATTTAAAAGGGCAGAGAAGTGATCCCTCCATATTCTGAGTGTTCTCTGAACATCGGTCACCAGGTCGCCGTTCTCATTCTTACAGGAGTTTGCCCCGGGTTTGAAACCTTCTGTCATTCGCCGAATTTTTTGATAGAATTTGCGGGCATTATTCCCGTTGGCCAGCATCTCAATCTCCTTTATTTCACGCTTTTCTGCCTTTCTTTTTTTCGCCCGGAAAAGCCGCCTCGCTTCTCTCTTCAACTCGCGGTAGTGTTCACACACACTCCTCGTTGCATTCGATCTCAGCGTTGCCTTGTAGGCTTCGTCCTTTCTTTTCGTTGCAGCGCGGCACTCTTCATCATCATACCAGTTGTTTCTTCGCGTTCGCCGGAATCCAATTACTTCTTCGGCTGCGGTACGGAGTGCTCCTGAGATATGATCCCACTGCTCATGCATTCCACTAGGTTGAATTGTGCTCTCGGAGAGCAGGTGTGAGAGGCGATCTGCCAAATAATTGGCGGTCTGTTGCGATTGCAGTTTTTCGACGTCCAGCTTTCCCTGCGTTTTTTGTTGCACCTGTTTTGTCGTACAGAGGTGGGTACGAATCTTGGCTGCTACTAGGTAGTGATCAGAGTCGATGTTAGGTCCTCGTATTGTGCGAACATCTAAAACGCTGGAAGCATGCCGTCCGTCTATCACAACGTGGTCGATCTGGTTGCGTGTTTTTCGATCGGGGGACAGCCATGTAGCCTGATGGATCTTCTTGTGCATAAACCTAGTGCTGGATATGACTATGTTTCGGGCACCGGCGAAGTCGATCAGCCTGAATCCATTTGGCGAAGTCTGATCGTGGAGACTGAACTTCCCGACAGTGGGGCCAAATACACCCTCCTTACCCACCCTGGCGTTAAAGTCGCCAAGCACGACTTTGATATCATGACGGGGGCAGCGCTCGTATGCTTCTTCCAGGCGCTCGTAGAATGCATCCTTTTCCACGTCGTCCTTCTCTTCCGTCGGTGCATGAGCGCAGATAAACGATATGGTGAAAAATCGTACTTTTATGCGGATTGCAGCGAGACGCTCGTTCACGGGTGTGAACGACAGTACTCGGTGGCGGAGTCTCTCTCCCACCACAAATCCCACGCCGAATCTGCGCTTGTCTTCATGCCCACTCCAGTAGATGTTGCAAGGTGTTTTGATCGTGTTTCCTCGCCCCGTCCATCGCATCTCTTGTATGGCGGTGATGTCAGCTTTTGCTTTCCTCAGGACCTCAACCAGCCGGGCAGCGGCACCTTCCCCATTAAGGGACCGGACATTCCAGGTACATGCCCTTATCTCATAATCCTTATTTCGTTTGCGGGTGTTGTCATCTAAAAAAGGGGTTCTCATATCCGAGGCTTTGTTGTTGAATTTCATTGGAACGTTGTTTTATATGGTGGGTCCCAAACCCAACGCACAACCCGTTTCACGGGAGGTTGAATTCTATTACACGTTTGTATAGCAAGCCGCTTGATCCAAGACAGGCGCCCGCTTGCAGCGGCACCACCTGGTGATCAGACGCTGCTGTTTGAACCCCCCAGCAAGCCCTTAACCCGATTATGTCGGAGTGGCCTTACCAGGTTGTCGCCTTCTCACGTTTAGCTCACCACCAAACGGGTGTTCGGTGGTTACCCAGAGGATACTTGGGCGCAAAGCCCGGAAGTAGTTAGCTGCTTGAACCGCATGCAAAAGAATCGCTCTGGCCATTCCCAGGTGAATGGCGATCAGAAACTTTCCCCACTTGCGTGGACTTCTGCACACGGCCCCACCCGCCGTTATGTGACTCTCTCTCTCTCTATGGCGCGATATACAACAGGCATATCATCATAAACCTCCTAAGAGATTTTTGCGCCAAGCTTCTCTTCCAATTTGTGGTGTGCCGGTTTGAATTTTCCCTACAAATTGGTGGGACCTACAGTTTTTTGCCGACTCCGAACGGCATCTACAAAGGAGACGAATTTTTGCTGAGAAGCCTGTCATGGCAGAAATACACTCGGAGAGTTTGCCAAACCACTGCCGATGGGCGACCCCGTTTTGAAAAACTTTGGCTCGAACAGGGCTCGAACCATGGACCTTCGGTGTGGTAGGCCGGCAACACTACCTTCACACCACGGCGGCCGTTATGTGACTATCACTAGAAAAAAGACGACGTAGTTCCGCAAGCTCATTTCTAGCACCAACAAAATTAGTGGCGTTGTCTGACCATATTCTGGCGGGGCAACATCGAGTGAGAATGAAGCGCTTGAGAGCATTTAGAAAGGCCTTCGTAGAGAGATCCATAACTATCTCCATATGAACAGCCTTGGTAGCGAAGCATATGAAGATACAGATGTAACACTTTATTGCCTGTTTGTTGCGTATTTCATTTTTATAAAAAAAAGGGTCCACAAAAGTCCACGCCTGCGACCTTGAATGCGTACGATGTGTTGACTCTGTCATGAGGAAGGTCCGCCATGATGTGTTCAGCTATAAACGGCTTCGCACGAAAACATACTGTGCATTTACTCACTGTGCTTGTAGGCCAATGTTAGCCAGCAATGCGCGAGGACCGGCATGTAAATTGCGTCTATGGAAGTGCATGATAATTGCATGAGTTACCGGATGGCGTCTAGGCAATATAATAGGATGTTGACTATTGAAGTCTAAAGCTGAGTTTTTTACGTACGTATTTGCATCGAAGTGTCATGTCAGTGAACTGAGGTACCACCAGCAATACTTTCTTGCGAAGCTCAGGGATGTCTTTCACTACACTACAAGTCAACGGCCATTTGCTTCGGCCTTCAGTTAAAACCTCAGGACCGCGAATCCAAATTGATGATTCGATGAGCTCGCTAGGAGATGCGTCCCTAGAAAGAATGTCAGCTGGGTTTAACTTGGTTGGCACATAGTTCCACTCCATGCCTACCGTCAGTTCTTGGTTTGCTGCTATGCGGTTGGATGCGAAGGCCTGAAGCCGAGATGGCTCATCGTGGATCCATGCTAGCGCAACTGCGGAATCCGACCAACAATAAAACGGACATTCAAAAATGTTCATTTCGTCTACCTCGTGAATAAGTTGCGCCAACAGTGCCGCTCCACAAAGCTCTAGCTTCGGTATTGTAAGAGTTTTGAGGGGTGCTACACGCGACTTCGAACAAACCAAATGCGCCTGCCTCTCCCTTCCGTTGTCGGATACTACGTGTACACATGCCCCATACGCCTCAACGCTGGCATCGCTAAAACCATGGACCTCGACCACACCTTTTGGCAGGATGGACAGCCGAGGAAAACTTAGTTTCGGTATGCGAACAAGATCTGAGTATAAACTATTCCATGATGAGTCCAAAGATATCGGCAAGCTTTCATCCCAGTCGAGCCGCTCCCTCCAAAGATGCTGAAGAAAATTGTTGCCTTCGAAATGATTGGGCCAATAAGCCCCAACGGGTCATAAAAACGAGCAATTGTTGACAACACCGATCGTTTGCAATTCCTCTTCGCTGCAACCGTGGGCGTAAATACGAACAATGTTCTAAAACGCAACCGTATGTTAAAGAGTTTGGGTTGTATAGTAGGGCCGGTCATAAGCACATCGTTGAGGGAGTACCCGGTGGACGAAGCTGCAGAGCCGTCAAATACAACCCGTAGCTTTGTGGTAGTGGTGTCTTCCTTCATAACGCAGTGATAGGGGTAAAAAATACTTGCAAAGCTGACGAGTTTCCTTACTAACTAAAGACATGTGGCCTAAGTCTGAGTATTCTTGCATGAACGCAGCGTATTTGGTCTTTAGTTTAGGTTGGCGATCTAATTTATGCTCTAGATTCAAGAATCTACGCAATGCTTGTGGATATGATTCACCTAGCATACTTATATTGTATTTAATAGGCAATCGAAACGAATAGTCCCCCGTTGGTAATCTAGTGAAATTAGCTTTAAAGTGGGATTCACAATCAATCTCTTCTTTGGTATAGTTGACCGCAGAAGAGCAGCAACTTTCAAGCTCCCAAAAGCGACGCACCAACTGATCAAGCTGATTATAAGGTTTCGTTGAGGATGTTACGTTCAAAACCTTCGCTGTTCTAGGCTTAGAGTCACCACCTGTGCCCACCCATCCTAACCTTTGTGAAAGTCTCTATCTGCTAGGCGAATGTTGGAGGGACTGTTCCACGATGCTATATTTATACTAAAGTTGGGTTGATTGTCAGTTATGCTGGGGGCTACTAACGCGGTAATGAAAGTTGTGTATTCGGAAATTTGAGAACGAAAATTCATGTAAACAGTAAAGCCATCAGACTGAAACTCGGAATCGCCAAGGCCAGATACAGATGCAAACGATTTAGTTTTGTGCAGCTGTAATTGTTGAGCAAGTCGAGACGTGATAAGGTGTAACTGCGATCCGGAATCGAGTAGCGCACGGCAGGGCACCCATGTACCGCACTATTCCTGACGTCAACAACCGCAGTAGCGAGAAGCACAACATCACAACTGAGATTCGGGGTGCCAGAAAAATCAGGGGCAGAAGGGGAAATAACAGTAAGAGAGCGTTGTGGATGTTGCGGAGTAGATTGCGATGACAATGGCGGGTTTTGTTGTTCACGTATTATAGCCTGGCTGTTAGAATGGTCAAAGTGCAATAAACTATGATGCTTAGCTCCGCATGAACGACATGAACCGGCGCTGCATGCTATCAACTGGTGGCCTCTTCGAAGGCAATTAATGCATAACGACAGCCGTTTGGCTTCTTTAAGACGTAGTTGTGGCGATAAATTACTAAATCTACTGCAGCTATATATGGAATGATCTGTGATGTCGCACAGAACACAGCCATTTGATGTGTTAGCGGATATAAAAGATTTTCTACTGGAGTTAGTATTTATACTGTTTTTGCCCACCTGAGGTATACGAGTGCTTGCTGCAACTGAGTGTTCGACGTTTTCCAACTTTTGACATCGTTTCTCCAGAAAGGTTGTGAATTGCTCACATGATTGTATGACGTCCAAAGGCGCGGTTTCTTCCCACTTAGTCTGCGTTGCACCATCCACCTTTTGAAGTAGAATATGTATTATTATGCAGGACGCTATTTGCTCAGAGTCTCCAATCGTTAGCAATGCTCGTAAGTTATCGTTAATTTTATCTGAAAGCTCACGTAACTTTACTGCTGAAGATAGTTCTACCCTTTTAAGCCCCAGAATCTCAGTGATGTGTGCCTGAAAAATAAGACGCTTATTATTAAAACGTTTCTGCAGTAACTCCTAAGCAATATTATAGTTTAACCCACTGATCTCCAACGAACGGATGGTATCCAATGCTGCACCTTTCAGCGACGTTCGCAAATGCTGCATTTTCTCGACATCTGTGAGATTAGGATCTTTATCGACAATTGTTGTAAACATCGAAATGAAGTCGGCTCCACTAAATGTGGTAACCGTGGTCGACTTTGCATTATGATGGTTTGACCTTCAGAAGTATGTTCATAAACCGTACGCTTAAATCCGTTTCGTTTAGCAGATAAATTTTTTCGCCTTCGATTGCCTGTTCAATACGTTGCGCTTGCCCATAAATTGATTGTGCCTTGAGCTTGTAAAATATTGTCTTATCCTCAGGCGTTAGATTAGACTGCTCCTTTTCGGCCATGATACAATGTTGAGGCTATACAACTTACCAAAAATGACAAAGAAAAAATTGTATAAAGCGGAGTTAGCGGATCCCAAATATTGCGTGATTTTCTAGCGGTAGGAATTTACCGCTTTATACATTCATGTATTTAAGTGTCAATAAACTGAGACACCAACAGCCGCAGTTATGTACTCTTGTAGTTTAGTAGTATGTATGCTTCACCGAAAATGTAAAACTCATACTATGTACTGCGCAGTTAACCGGTAAAATATTTTACTGCAATATATGCTAAGTGCTATTTTTTGTAGTTTAAAAAGGCAATAGCAATCACGTCGGGGCCACCAAAAAATGTGTAGCCTTCGAGCCTTTTCGTTGGCTAATTTGCATACAAAAAAGCGAAAATAGTTGTAGTTTAAATAATACAAGTTATTTATTTTATGCAGAAGCAGGCGGGTTCGATTTTGCCCGTGCTTTACCATTAGCGATTTGACAACGACTGACTGCAAGAGTGATAGATGAAGTTAATGAGAGCATTTAGCAAAAGGCAATTGCAATAAATGACCTTAACTCGTGTGAATGTGTGTGTATGTATGATCAAAACTAACTAAATGAATTTTGTTTCTCATTGCTTCGCAGAGCAATTTACAAAGTATATGTGTACATATGAAATTAGACACGTTACACGCAGCAACATTAAACTACACCACGAGCACAGAAATAACAAAGAGGGAGAGAAGCTAAGCGCGGCTCACTGGGAGCGCGCTCACCAACTTTGAATTTCCACCACCAACACAGCCACACCCACTCTTTACATTTATTAGGGTGCACCACCCAATCATATCTTTCTGTCAGAAAAATGAAATTTTTAACTTGGATTCATATATATTTTTTTTTAATTCCTATTTTCTTTCTTTGGGTTCTAACATTAGTTTATAATTATATTATCGTAAGTTTTACCGAAGTCACATAGTTTACTTACCTTTAAGTATCCTAGTCGCATATTCTTCGTGACGGCATTACGCGTGTTGAGTTTTTTCTCTTGGCGTTAAGCTGCCCTAAACAAATTTTTTTTTATATAATCGTACTTATACGATTTTTTTTTATTTTTGTAAATCAATGCGTTTGTGCAATCACTTTTGATTTCTACGTTGCATAGAAGTTTGGCAATTTTTTTTTTAATAGTTTTGATTATTTCTTTCTTTCACACGCACTTATTAGTACCGTTTCGAGTCCGCGATTCATTTACTTTTTGATAAAATTAATGAAACATTTTTTTTGATCTTTGATTTTTTTATACACTTAAACTTAACTCGCACCTGCGTTAGTCGCCTTTTTTTGACTTTTCGCGATTTTTCGTATATTCAGATTTCTTTTTTGCATATGCATAAAATAAGGCATATGTATTAGAAAACTAAAAATAAAAAGCCACTTTTTATTGAAGATTTGCCGTGATCACGGTCAAGGGGCCAAAGCCCTTAACTGTACCAAGGTTAACTCATTGATCTGCATATGTTGTTTGTTTCTTCTCTGCTTTCAGCGTAGATGTTGTTTTTGATACTAAATTCATACGGATAAGCGAGGTAAGTTTTTATTAGAGGAAAATACATATGCACATACCTTTGTAAACTTAGAGTCTCTCTGATGAAGAGCACACACACCTATACAAACATTTTTGTTGACAATTTTAGAGAGTGAGCGCACACACGTACGTATCTATTTACATAAGTTTATACGTGTGCTTGTGCACAAAGAAGTTAGATAGACATTAGGCCGGCTTCGAATGCCGCAGATTTTTGGAACATTTTGTTTAGTTCAAATAAAAATAATAAATAAATGGTTGCCGTTAAAGCCAAGGAATAAGTGAAGAAATATTAGATATAGTATTAAGGGTTTAATTAATTGTAAGAAATAGATCTATAACTTTTTTGAATAAATATTGGTTATTGGTTCGAATTAAAAACTCACTGGAAGAAGTTTAGTAATGTTAGTAGGTTGAGCATACTTCTTTGATAGCGGATTCCGTGGATACCATGCAAGGCTAAAGGCTTTTATTGGTTGGTGTAGGTGTTGCCCTTGTGGCAACTGATGGTAAGTTGGCGTAGTTGAGTGAAGGATGAAAGGAAAGTAAGTATATAGCGACGGACTTAAGTCAGGTTCAAGGGGACTCTACTCGGGAAGCGGAGCCATAGTAGAGTCCAAGGCTGTTCACATTCCGAAAACAGGAAGGGTGGGAAGGCTCCATCTGACTCGGGCAGGTTTTCTCCCACTTTCTTTATATTTTCTTTCCTATGTTTGCTTATTTGCTTTCCCCAGAACCTAAATCTTGCTATGCGACTGTTGGGAAAGGAGAAGTGGCAAGAGCCAAGCCTCAACGCCGACGAGCCTTAGTCGGGCTACTACCATGCTACCATGCCACTCCTCCTCACCCATACCAGGCAGTTACGTAACATGGATTACAAAAAGCACTGCCTGTATACTAATAACCAAAAAATTACAATATGACAACCATGTCCAAACGGTGGACATATTTTCACTCACTGAGCACATTGAGTTAGAGTAACCATTATCTATATATTAATAGGCTAACATTTTTTTCATCCAATCATTTGCTAGAGTGTACGAGGTGTGTTCAAAAAGTATCGCGAATTTTGAATTTTCGCTGGTTACGTATATTCGAATTTCGAATTTTTTGTGGCGTTATGTTGGTACTCATGTCTCTCACTTATGCCGACAAGCTCGGCCATTTTGAATGTTCAGTTAATTGGTGACAGCTGCTTTGCTTGCACGTGTTTTGGATCGTCTTCGATTTTTACCTATTTTTTACCAAAATTGCTCAATTGTGACCAAAAACAGCATCGCATGAACATTGCTAATGAGATGTTAAACTCTGACAGTTTTCTTCGATTGCAGGGGCGTGGTG
Organism: Merzomyia westermanni; assembly: GCA_949987695.1. Classification (NCBI taxonomy): domain Eukaryota; kingdom Metazoa; phylum Arthropoda; class Insecta; order Diptera; family Tephritidae; genus Merzomyia; species Merzomyia westermanni. The sequence goes on from OX465292.1 coordinate 70,586,828, forward strand.
CATCATGAGTTCTTGTCACAGGGAAGAACGGTCAATAAGGAATATTACCTGCAAGTTATGCGCAATTTCCGCGAAGCAATCCGCCAGAAACGCCCGGATTTGTGGAAGAACAAAAATTGGCTTTTGCACCACGATAACGCCCCTGCTCACGCAGCGTTGCTTGTGCGCGACTTTTTGGCCAAACACAACACACTAATGATGCCGCAGCCACCGTATTCCCCAGATCTGGCCCCCTGTGACTTTTTCTTGTTCCCTAAACTGAAGAGGCCCATGAAAGGACGACGTTACGCTTCTCTTGACGAGATAAAGACGGCATCGAAGGAGGAGCTGAACAAGATACAAAAAAATGATTTTTTGAAGGGCTTCGAAGATTGGAAAAACCGTTGGCACAAGTGTATAATATCTCATGGGGATTACTTTGAAGGGGACAAAATAGATATTCATGAATAAATAAATAATTTTTGAAAAAACACAAAATTCGCGATACTTTTTGAACACTCCTCGTATCTCATTTAAACATGCATATTTCCAATTAACATGTATTTTGATGTCTTCTTATGGCTCAAAAGCGGGCATAGGCATATTATATTAAATAAATAATACAACAGTTATTTGTGATAATTTATTGAAGTTTTCTGAAAAAAGGCATAGTTGTTAAGTACAGTATCTGACTGCGTCATTGGACTTGTAGCAGTGGAGCAGGTGATAAGCCCCTCGGTTAGGACGCGTACGTTCCAAAGTTCGAGGGCAGGTTCCGGACAACTTTTTTTTCTTTTTTAGTTTGTTTTTAAATGTATGAAAAATTTTTATGTTGGTTTTTTTCCAGTTTATTATATTCTTAGCCCAATATTTTTCTGCATGACCTCTCTCTTAGGGTGAAAAAATCGAATTTTTCAAAAGAACTCCAGACAATGATTATATTCAGCCCATATGCACTACATACTCGTACATCAAAGCAAAAAAGCTAATTCTGTAGGACCGAGAAACTTTACAGTAATCTCAAAATTTATCGGAGCTCATTATTTCTATCGGGGTTTTCCGATGAGATAGACCCTATATATAAAATACAAAAAGAGAAAACACAGTTTGTAGCTAATTCAAATTTATATTTAAAAAGGGTTAGAAATCGTGTTCATATTTCTAAATCTATCAATTGTTTTCTTCTTCGAATATTTTAATTTGAGCCCTTGCATATATGTAGACTAAATTTGACCCGTTATGTTGGGTACAAGCTGTGGTTGGGGAAAAAAGCCAGAAAACTAAACGGCGGCCGCCGTGGTGTGAAGGTAGTGTTGCCGGCCTACCACACCGAAGGTCCATGGTTCGAGCCCTGGTACAGGTAACATCAAAAGTGATTTGAAAAAAGTTTTTCAAAACGGGGTCGCCCCTCGGCAGTGGTTTGGCAAACTCTCCGAGTGTATTTCTGCCGTGACAGGCTTCTCAGCAAAAATTCGTCTCCTTTGTAGATGCCGTTCGGAGTCGGCAAAAAACTGTAGGTCCCACCAATTTGTAGGGAAAATTCAAATCGGCACACCACAAATTGGAAGAGAAGCTTGGCGCAAAAATCTCTTAGGAGGTTTATGATGATATACATGTTGTATATCGCGCCATAGAGAGATAGAGAGAATAAAATCTTGACTTGAAGGAAAAATTGCGAAAACTGCCTGTATATAAAAAAAAAACGATATGAAAACTGGCGTCAGGCTAATGTTGAGAAATTTGCGGAACTTCAAATGAACGGTTCATTTATTTCAAAAGCAATATGGATATGTATGGATGTATGTATACTCCCAACGGTGGAAATTTTTCTGTAGCTATAGCGCTAAGCTAAGGTATTTGACAGTACATATGTATGTATCGGAACAGCGCAGGTGTACGCGTCTGCAGTTGAACGAGTGCGTTCTGTGGTTCGAGCCCAGGTTCCGCAAAATCATTTTTTTTTAAATAGATTTTCTTCTTATCTTGACTTTGAATTTTTTCCTAAAACAAATTTTATTTTACTAAAATTTTCCATAACAAAATATGTAAGGTAAATACTTACAAAGTTTAATGGTTTTTTTGGGGAGTTTGCTTTTTTACCGCCTCTATATTTGGATGGATATAGGACTTAGGGCATACTTATATGATAAATAACAAGTTGAGGTCATATATATATCACAAACTATTATTAAAATGCTATAAAAGTTAATATGAAATCTCTAAATATGTCTTAATTAGGGTTTAGGAAAAAAATCAGAAAACCATCATATTTTGAATTGCAATTTTCCCCCGCCAAAAAAACCAAATCTAAAGGTACAGCACTGGTTGCATATAAAAAAAATCGATAATGATGCCGGCATCATGCTCGGATTGAGAAATTGAGGAACTTCAAAATAAACTCGAAATTAATTTTCAAAAAAAATATGTATATGTTAACACATTCCTAACGGTCAAATATTTGAACATTGAGTGGCGTCGGTTCGGTCAACTCATATTTCATTTGCTCTATATTTTCATTCTCTTACTCATTGAGCAAATTGAGTTGATGTATACTGCAGCTTCGGCGCGTCTGTCTAATTTGATCTAGAGTTTCCCCCCTTTATGCTGATCTGTACCAAAATCTTAAAATAAAAATTTTAATTTGTTTCAACATATCTCGCGCGTTGTATTACAAGCAAGCAATAATTCAAAATTAAAATTTTTAGAGAAAACACAATAAAAGTTTTATTTTTTTATAGAACTCCATTATAAAAATGATGTTAAAGAGCATGCTTAGGAGCCCCTGTGTATATAACTCAGTTGTTTTTTTTTTAAACGCAATAAACTTTCTTTTTTGTAAAATTCCAAAGTAAAAATTAGATTAAAAGGTTTTCATGGCCACTTTCTTCGTTCGGTTTTTAGATACATCTTTAAATATTTGTTTTCAACATATCTCGAACGTGTTATTAAAAACAATATTAGTTAAAATTTTAAGTTTTTAGAGAAAACGCAATGAAAGTTTTCATCCATAGTCGCTGCTGTTCATATAATTCCAAATTAAAATAAATTTCAAAAACGCCATCAAACTTCTATTTTGTTTGTAAAATTCTGTATTGAAAATGAGATTCAAGGGCGTCATGGCCACTTTTTTCAGTCGGTTATTTAAATATAATTTAAATATTTATTTTTAACATATCTCGAACGTTTCATTCCAAACAATGGTTCAAAATTAAAAGTTAAGGTAAAAAGCCAAAAAACCATCATATGCTGACTTTGTAATGGTCCCCCGCTAAAAGGGTTTCCAAAAATCCAGATCTAAAGGGACAGCACTGTCTGCATATAAAAAAATGCAAAAAGGAAACCGGCGTCATGCTCATAGTGAGAAACTTCTAAATAAACGCTAAATTCATTTAAAAAAAAATATGTATATGTGGACACACTCCTAACGGTAAAATATTTGTAATCTCTCAGTGAGCACATTGAGTGGTGTCGGTTCGTTCAACTTATGATTCAATCGCTCTATATTTTCGTTCTCTTACTCATTGAGCTGCTTCGACGCGGCTGATTTGATTTTGAACGAGAGTGGGCGCCCCCGCCCCCCCTTTATGCTGATCTGTACCAAAATCTAAAAAAAAAATCTCGCGCGTTGTATTGCAAGCAAGCAATAATTCAAAATTAAAGTTGTGAGAGAAACACAATAAAAGTTTAAGTTTTTTATAAAACTTTATTATAAAAATGATCTTCAAGAGCATCAAGCAGCCCCTGTGTATATAATTCAAATTTGAATTTTTTAAAAACGCTATCAAACTTCTACTTTAAAGTAAACTTCCAAATAAAAACTAGATTCAAAGGTATTCATGGCCACTTTCTTCGGCCGGTAATTTTATTTTCAACATATCTCAAATGTTTTATTCCAAACAATGGTTCACAATTAAAATTTTTACGGAAAACAGAATACATGTTTTATATTTTTATATAAATCTAATCTATTATTCAAAAGCATCCTTAGCCGCCTCTGTTAAAAAATTCAAAATTTTTATTTTTATTTCAAAACCGCGATCAAACTGTACCTTTTTGTTAAATTCCACTATTTCCGGTGAGTTATTTAGGTGCACCCTGAAAACGCAATAAAATTTAATTTGACCATAAAACCATAACATAAAAATGGGACTCAAAAGCATCCCTTCCGCCATATAAATCGAAAATCCAAACGATGGACAATTTGTTGGATATGGCATCATTCTATTTGACTATTATTATATATATTAATAGGCTAACATTTTTTTCATACAATCAATTTCCAGAGTACATCTATATCTAAGCATGCATGATTTCAATAAAAATGTATTTAGGCATATTATGTTTAACAAATAAGGCTTCATTTATTTGTAATAATTCATTAAAGTTTTGTGCATAAAGCCAAAGCTGTCAACTACAGTATCTGACTGCGTTTTGTACATACAGTAGTAGCGCAGATGGTAAGCGTTTCGGCTGCGACGCTTTCATTCCAAGGTTCGAGCCCAGGTTCCGGACAACTGTTTTCTTGCTAAATTAAATTTGTTTTTAAATATGCATATGTATATGAAAACTTCTTATCATGATTTTTTTGAATTTATTTTATTTTAACCCAATATTTTTCTGTGTATGACTTCTATCTTGGAGTGAAAAAATCAAATCTTTGCAAAAGAAACGCCAGAAAATATTTCCAGTTTATCAAAACAAAATACTTAAAAAAATACCTACATAGCTTCCTGAATTTTTTAAGAAATAAAATTTTTTCTCTATAGTATTTGGCTTAAGGTAAACATATGGAATAATATTATAATAATTTTATATATCACAACCAAATTCCGTCGGAACGAGAAACTCAGTATATAATTTTAATAATTTGTATTATTTCTATCGGGGTTTTCCGATGAGGCAGAATATTTAAAATACAAAGAGGCGAAAACACTGTTTGTAACTTCTTCAAATTTCTATTTACGAAGTGGTTAGAAATCGTGTTAATTTTCCTGAAGACTTCAACTATTTTCTTCTTCAAATATTAAAATTTGTCAAAGAGCAGATATATAACCCGAACTCTTAGATTTGTAGACTAAATTTGACCAGTTAAGATGAGAACCTTCCTTAAAAATCATCAAATGTGTTTTAAATATGTCCAAGTTGTGGTTAAGGAAAAAAGCCAAAAAACCATCATTTCATTGTAAATGGACTTCAAAAAAGCCAGATGTAAAAGAAAAATTGAGAAAACTGCCTGTATATAAAAAAAAAGCAATATGGAAACCGGCGTCACGCTAATATTGAGAAATTTGTGGAACTTCCAAATGAACGTTGCATTCATTTTCAAAAGCCATATGGATATTATATGTATACTCCTATTGGCGAAAATATTTTCTGAAGCAGGCATAAGCGTGTCGGGTGAGACGCGTGCGTTCCATAGTTTGAGCTCAGCTTCCGGAAAATAATTTTTTTTCTTTTTATAAAATTGAATTTCTTACCTTGCCTAGAATTTGTTAAGTTTTTAAAGCAATCTTTTCTTAAAATCAATTTTTGCAAAAAAGCCGCAAAAAAATACTAAAAATTTACCATACCAAAATAAATAAGATAAATACTTACTTAGTTACATAGTTTTATACAATTCTTTTTTAATTCACTTTTTTTCTGATTGATATTGGACTTAAGGTAAACTTATACGCACAGCCATAAAAAATAATAAGTTCAGGTTATACATATATATTGCAAAATATTATTGAAATTCTATAAAAGTTAATATGAAATGTCTTTATACATATATAAATTGTGGTTAAGGAAAAAAACCAGAAAACCATACACTGAAGTTGTAATTTTCCCCCGCTAAATGGGTTTCAAAAAGCCTGATCTAGAGGAAAACTGCTAAATTGACAGCACTGTCTGTATATCCCAAACAAAAAACCAAAACTGAAACCGGCGCCATGCTCATGTTGATAAACTTAGGGCGAGTTTCACAATACATTTTTAAGGAGAACTTAAGTATACTTTATGATTTTGCGTTTCACCAACAATTTTTTAGCTGAACTTAAGTTGAACTGAAGTCTCCAACTTTGACGACTTAAGTTGTCCTTATCTTTATAAAAATACAATTTGAAAATCTGGTTGAGAAAATTTAAACAAACTTATTAAAATATGAACTTTAATTGGAGTAGCGATGAAAACAGTGACTCGGGATTTGAGGAGGTGCTAAATATTATTGTAATAATTCGTGAGCGTCCACAATATTTTGAACTATACGATGAAAAAGATGTCCGCGACCGCTTTCGAGTTAACAAACAAACTGCTTGGAATGTCCCCAAATTAATTAAAGATGGCGGCCGCCGTGGTGTGAAGGTAGTGTTGCCGGCCTACCACACCGAAGGTCCATGGTTCGAGCCCTGGTACAGGTAACATCAAAAGTGATTTGAAAAAAGTTTTTCAAAACGGGGTCGCCCCTCGGCAGTGGTTTGGCAAACTCTCCGAGTGTATTTCTGCCATGACAGGCTTCTCAGAAAAAAATTCGTCTCCTTTGTAGATGCCGTTCGGAGTCGGTCCCACCAATTTGTAGGGAAAATTCAAATCGGCACACCACAAATTGGAAGAGAAGCTTGGCGCAAAAATCTCTTAGGAGGTTTTTGATGATATACCTGTTGTATATCGCGCCATAGAGATAGAGAGAGATATAGAACATAAAACTGACAGGTTTGTGTTTACCTTTCTCAATAATTCCTGAAGGATTATTAATTATCTTATTGTTTTTAGAAATTTTGCTTTGTGGCCAGAGAAGATGCTTTTATTGACACTATGATATTATGCAACAGAAGGAATGCTGCAAACTGTTGGCGACTTGTTTGGGGTCTCCAAAGCAACTGCGTCAAGGGCAATAACATTAACTTCACACCACTTAGCACTTCTTAGGAAAAATTTATAAAATATCCGAAAGGAGCGGATATGAAAGAGTGTCAAAAGAATTTTTTTAAATTGGCTAAATTTCCCAGAGTATTTGCAGCTATTGTTTGCACCCACATAAAGATTTTATCTCTAGGTAAATTTGAATATTAAAAATATTTTTAAATTTGATGGGATTTATATGAAATACTTTTTTTAGGCGGCGCAGATGCGGAACTCTTCCGGAATACGAAAGGATTTTTTTCCATTAACGTTCAAACGCTTTGCGACAGTCAGCTTCGCATACAAGATATTGTTGCTCGTTTGCCGGGTTCAACGCATGATTCAATGATATTTCGAAACTCAAGAATTCCGTTTCGCCTAGAATCTAGTTTGAAAACGGACTTGTTGTCGCCGACAGCGGGTACCAAAATACGAATAGGGCTATCACACTACTCTCGCTGGTTGAAACTGGTGAAAACTTATTTAATGAATCCCAAATTCGCACACGAAACTGCGTAGAGTGCTCATATGGAGTCTGGAAGTGCCGGTACATAGTACAGGAACTATAAGTTGGATTACGTATGGACATAAAAAAGGTGGAGAGAATTATTGTAGCAACTGCTGTGTTGCATAATATTTGCTGTGACACTCAAGATGTGGTAGCTCCGCAACTATCGGAAGATTTGGAGAGTGCGGTTAATAATGTACTCTCTGTACCTCACAATCGTTCTAGAGATGATCAAAGTTCCAGCAGCTCCACAAGAACGTCTTTTATAAGTAACTACTTTGCGAATATGTAAAAAGTTAATTGTTTGCCCACCACAATAAAAGACGTATGTAATTTTTTTTAGATAATTTAATTCATAGTTCAGTTCAGGAAATTACAATGTTACTCAGTCCAAAATATGCTTTTCAAATAAAATTACCTTTTGAAAAGTCTTCAGGTACTTTCCTCGTCATAACAAATTTGTATTAATTTTCAGTAAAAAATTCCTTTCCTTTTTTGCTATTGTCGTTACATTACATATTTTTTGCACTCATTTCAACACAGTGTATTATTTACTAAACTTTTAATTTGCAATAAAATTTCACGATATTATGTTTTTTGTACAAGGACTGCTGTCAAAATATGTAAACAAAACATTTCGTTGCAGTGTTCCCGTATTTCACCATTAAATAATTTCCAAACTTAAGTATGCATTGTAAAACGTAAACTTGGTAAAACCTTAAGCTATGCTTGGCTAAGATTTTTCCTAACTAAAACTTAAGTTAAACTTAAGTATAGATTGTGAAACCGGGCCTTAAGAAACTTCAAAATAAAAGCTAAGTTCATTTTCAATCAAAATATGTACATGCGGACACACTCCAATATGTTTTCAACATATCTCGCGCGTTTTATTGCAAGCAATAGTTCAAAATTAAAATTTTTAAGGAAAACACAACAAAAGCTTAATTCTTTTAATAGAACTCTATTATAAAAATGAGATTCAAAAGCATCCAAGTCGTTGCTGTTCACATAATTCAAAATTTAAATTTTGTTTAAAAACGCAATCATTTATGAAAATGAGATTCAAAGGTATTCATGGCCACTATTTTCGGTCGGTTATTTAGATGCATCGTAAAATATTTATTTCCAACATATCTCGCACGTTTTATTGCAAACAATAGTTCAAAATTAAAATTTTTACTCCATTATAAAATTAGGTTCAAAAACACCCATAATGGCCCCTGTTCATATAATTGAAAAAATTTTTTTTATGCGAAACCAAACTTCTACTTTTTTTTTGTAAAATTCCTCTACGCCGTTAAAGTCATGCTTGACGAATTTTCCGGGTGGGACATTGTACAAAACAAATTAGGAGCATTACTGACATTTAGGTTTTGAACGACAGCAACACTGTCTTAGTCGAGAATAAGTCAGATGGCAGGCTGATTAAGTTGTGACTTAGTTAATTTAGATGGTGAAACTGAAAAAGAGAAAAACTCGACTTAACTTAGTTAAGTCGAGCTGGTGAAACCGGCCCTTAGGGTTTTCAGAATATCAGGATGCATCTACATACCGCCTCTACTTTCGGTCGGGTATGTAGATGCATCCTGATATTCTGAAAACCCTAAGGGCCGGTTTCACCAGCTCGACTTAACTAAGTTAACTAAGTTAAGTCGAGTTTTTCTCTTTTTCAGTTTCACCATCTAAATTAACTAAGTCACAACTTAATCAGCCTGCCATCTGACTTATTCTCGACTAAGTCAGTGTTGCTGTCGTTCAAAACCTAAATGTCAGTAATGCTCCTAATTTGTTTTGTACAATGTCCCACCCGGAAAATTCGTCAAGCATGACTTTAACGGCGTAAGCGTAGATGCATGTGAACGCTTGTTATCTAGCATGCAACGATTACGAACTATCGTTTTTAATTAAGCGCTGAATTTAGTACCTTCCAACTAAAGAGAAATGGGTGTAAGATCAATACATTCCTTCGTGTATGGCCATACATGCCCATTTCGCACTGGGGTATTGGGATGCGCAGAGTTGTCTGGTATGAAAAAATACTACTATGCATAAAACAGCTGATCGGGTTGTTGTGTTTAAAATTATTTAAGTCGCTTAGTTGGTGAAACCCAAAATTAAGTTAGTCTCGAATCTGTGCTAATTTAAGTCACGACTTAGCTTTAGTCTTAGTCGCGTTGGTGAAACCGGCTTTAAGTGTTTATAATAAAATGTAAATTGCTAAATTGAATTTGTAATTTTCTCTCGGTAAATGGATTACAAACTCTGCATACTCATAACCAAAAAATTACAATATGGCAACTATGTCCAAACATATTTTCACTCACTGAGCACATTGAGTTAGAGTAACCATTATCTATATATTAATAGGCTAACATTTTTTCCATCCAATCAATTGCTAGAGTGTATCTCATTTAAACATGCATATTTCCAATTAACACGTATTTTGATGTCTTCTTATATCTCAAAAGCGGGCATAGGCATATTATATTAAATAAATAATACAACAGTTATTTGTGATAATTTATTGAAGTTTTCTGAAAAAAGCCATAGTTGTTAAGTACAGTATCTGACTGTGTCATTGGACTTGTAACAGTGGAGCAGGTGATAAGCCCCTCGGTTAGGACGCGTACGTTCCAAAGTTCGAGGGCAGGTTCCGGACAACTTTTTTTCTTTTTTAGTTTGTTTTTAAATGTATGAAAAATTTGTATGTTGGTTTTTTTCCAGTTTATTATATTCTTAGCCCAATATTTTTCTGCATGACCTCTCTCTTAGGGTGAAAAAATCGAATTTTTCAAAAGAACTCCAGACAATGATTATATTCAGCTCATATGCACTACATACTCGTACATCAAAGCAAAAAAGCGAATTCTGTCGGGCCGAGAAACTTTACAGTAATCTCAAAATTTATCAGAGCTCATTATTTCTATCGGGGTTTTCCGATGAGATAGACCCTATATATAAAATACAAAAAGAGAAGACACAGTTTGTAGCTAATTCAAATTTATATTTAAAAAGGGTTAGAAATCGTGTTCATATTTCTAAATCTATCAATTGTTTTCTTCTTCGAATATTTTAATTTGAGCCCTTGCATATATGTAGACTAAATTTGACCCGTTATGTTGGGTACAAGCTGTGGTTGGGGAAAAAGGCCAGAAAACTAAACGGCGGCCGCCGTGGTGTGAAGGTAGTGTTGCCGGCCTACCACACCGAAGGTCCATGGTTCGAGCCCTGGTACAGGTAACATCAAAAGTGATTTGAAAAAAGTTTTTCAAAACGGGGTCGCCCCTCGGCAGTGGTTTGGCAAACTCTCCGAGTGTATTTCTGCCGTGACAGGCTTCTCAGCAAAAATTCGTCTCCTTTGTAGATGCCGTTCGGAGTCGGCAAAAAACTGTAGGTCCCACCAATTTGTAGGGAAAATTCAAATCGGCACACCACAAATTGGAAGAGAAGCTTGGCGCAAAAATCTCTTAGGAGGTTTATGATGATATACCTGTTGTATATCGCGCCATAGAGAGATAGAGAGAATAAAATCTTGACTTGAAGGAAAAATTGCGAAAACTGCCTGTATATAAAAAAAAAACGATATGAAAACTGGCGTCAGGCTAATGTTGAGAAATTTGCGGAACTTCAAATGAACGGTTCATTTATTTCAAAAGCAATATGGATATGTATGGATGTAGGTATACTCCCAACGGTGGAAATTTTTCTGTAGCTATAGCGCTAAGGTAAGGTATTTGACAGTACATATGTATGTATCGGAACAGCGCAGGTGTACGCGTCTGCAGTTGAACGAGTGCGTTCTGTGGTTCGAGCCCAGGTTCCGCAAAATCATTTTTTTTTAAATAGATTTTCTTCTTATCTTGACTTTGAATTTTTTCCTAAAACAAATTTTATGCAAAAAACGTAAGAAAATTACTAAAATTTTCCATAACAAAATATGTAAGGTAAATACTTACAAAGTTTAATGGTTTTTTTGGGGAGTTTGCTTATTTACCGCCTCTATATTTGGATGGATATAGGACTTAGGGCATACTTATATGATAAATAACAAGTTGAGGTCATATATATATCACAAACTATTATTAAAATGCTATAAAAGTTAATATGAAATCTCTAAATATGTCTTAATAAGGGTTTAGGGCAAAAATCAGAAAACCATCATATTTTGAATTGCAATTTTCCCCCGCCAAAAAAACCAAATCTAAAGGTACAGCACTGGTTGCATATAAAAAAAATCGATAATGATGCCGGCATCATGCTCGGATTGAGAAATTGAGGAACTTCAAAATAAACTCTAAATTAATTTTCAAAAAAAATATGTATATGTTAACACATTCCTAACGGTCAAATATTTGAACATTGAGTGGCGTCGGTTCGGTCAACTCATATTTCATTTGCTCTATATTTTCATTCTCTTACTCATTGAGCAAATTGAGTTGATGTATACTGCAGCTTCGGCGCGTCTGTCTAATTTGATCTAGAGTTTCCCCCCTTTATGCTGATCTGTACCAAAATCTTAAAATAAAAATTCCAATTTATTTCAACATATCTCGCGCGTTGTATTACAAGCAAGCAATAATTCAAAATTAAAATTTTTAGAGAAAACACAATAAAAGTTTTATTTTTTTATAGAACTCCATTATAAAAATGATGTTAAAGAGCATGCTTAGGAGCCCCTGTGTATATAACTCAGTTGTTTTTTTTTTTTAAACGCAATAAACTTTCTTTTTTGTAAATTCCAAAGTAAAAATTAGATTAAAAGGTTTTCATGGCCACTTTCTTCGTTCGGTTTTTAGATACATCTTTAAATATTTGTTTTCAACATATCTCGAACGTGTTATTAAAAACAATATTAGTTAAAATTTTAAGTTTTTAGAGAAAACGCAATGAAAGTTTTCATCCATAGTCGCTGCTGTTCATATAATTCCAAATTAAAATAAATTTCAAAAACGCCATCAAACTTCTATTTTGTTTGTAAAATTCTGTATTGAAAATGAGATTCAAGGGCGTCATGGCCACTTTTTTCAGTCGGTTATTTAAATATAATTTAAATATTTATTTTTAACATATCTCGAACGTTTCATTCCAAACAATGGTTCAAAATTAAAAGTTAAGGTAAAAAGCCAAAAAACCATCATATGCTGACTTTGTAATGGTCCCCCGCTAAAAGGGTTTCCAAAAATCCAGATCTAAAGGGACAGCACTGTCTGCATATAAAAAAATGCAAAAAGGAAACCGGCGTCATGCTCATAGTGAGAAACTTCTAAATAAACGCTAAATTCATTTAAAAAAAAATATGTATATGTGGACACACTCCTAACGGTAAAATATTTGTAATCTCTCAGTGAGCACATTGAGTGGTGTCGGTTCGTTCAACTTATGATTCAATCGCTCTATATTTTCGTTCTCTTACTCATTGAGCTGCTTCGACGCGGCTGATTTGATTTTGACCGAGAGTGGCCGCCCCCCCCCCCCCTTTATGCTGATCCGTACCAAAATCTAAAAAAAAAATCTCGCGCGTTGTATTGCAAGCAAGCAATAATTCAAAATTAAAATTTTGAGAGAAACACAATAAAAGTTTAAGTTTTTTATAAAACTTTATTATAAAAATGATGTTCAAGAGCATCAATCAGCCCCTGTGTATATAATTCAAATTTGAATTTTTTAAAAACGCTATCAAACTTCTACTTTAAAGTAAACTTCCAAATAAAAACTAGATTCAAAGGTATTCATGGCCACTTTCTTCGGCCGGTAATTTTATTTTCAACATATCTCAAATGTTTTATTTCAAACAATGGTTCAAAATTAAAATTTTTACGGAAAACAGAATACATGTTTTATATTTTTATATAAATCTAATCTATTATTCAAAAGCATCCTTAGCCGCCTCTGTTAAAAAATTCAACATTTTTATTTTGATTTCAAAACCGCGATCAAACTGTACCTTTTTGTTAAATTCCACTATTTCCGGTGAGTTATTTAGGTGCATCCTGAAAACGCAATAAAATTTAATTTGACCATAAAACCATAACATAAAAATGGGACTCAAAAGCATCCCTTCCGCCATATAAATCGAAAATCCAAACGATGGACAATTTGTTGGATATGGCATTATTCTATTTGACTATTATCTATATATTAATAGGCTAACATTTTTTTCATACAATCAATTTCCAGAGTATATCTATATCTAAGCATGCATGATTTCAATAAAAATGTATTTAGGCATATTATGTTTAACAAATAAGGCTTCATTTATTTGTAATAATTCATTAAAGTTTTCTGCATAAAGCCAAAGCTGTCAAGTACAGTATCTGACTGCGTTATTGTACATGCAGTAGTAGCGCAGATGGTAAGCGTTTCGGCTACGACGTTTTCATTCCAAGGTTAGAGCCCAGGTTCCGGACAACTCTTTTTTTGTTAAATTTAATTTGTTTTTAAATATGTATATGAAAACTTCTTATCATGATTTTTTTTAAATTTATTTTAACCCAATATTTTTCTGTGTATGACTTCTATCTTGGAGTGAAAAAATCAAATCTTTGCAAAAGAAACGCCAGAAAATATTTCCAGTTTATCAAAACAAAATACTTAAAAAAATACCTACATAGCTTCATGAATTTTTTAAGAAATAAAATTTTTTCTCTATAGTATTTGGCTTAAGGTAAACATATGGAATAATATTATAATAATTTTATATATCACAACCAAATTCCGTCGGAACGAGAAACTCAGTAGATAATTTTAATAATTTGCATTATTTCTATCGGGGTTTTTCAATGAGGCAGAATATTTAAAATACAAAAAGGCGAAAACACTGTTTGTAACTTCTTCAAATTTCTATTTACGAAGTGGTTAGAAATCGTGTTAATTTTCCTGAAGACATCAACTATTTTCTTCTTCAAATATTTAAATTTGTCAAAGAGCAGACATATAACCCGAACTCTTAGATTTGTAGACTAAATTTGACCAGTTAAGATGATAACCTTCCTTAAAAATCATCAAATGTGTTTTAAATATGTCCAAGTTGTGGTTGAGGAAAACAGCCAAAAAACCATCATTTAATTGTAAATGGACTTCAAAAAAGCCAGATGTAAAAGAGAAATTGAGAAAACTGCCTGTATATAAAGAAAAACAAATATGGAAACCGGCGTCACGCTAATATTGAGAAATTTGTGGAACTTCCAAATGAACGTTGCATTCATTTTCAAAAGCCATATGGATATGTATGTATACTTCTAATGGTGGAAATATTTTCTGAAGCAGGCATAACCGTCTCGGGTGAGACGCGTGCGTTCCATAGTTTGAGCTCAGGTTCCGGACAATAATTTTTTTTTTCTTTTTATAAAATTGAATTTCTTACCTTGACTTGAATTTGTTAAGTTTTTAAAGCAATCTTTTCTTAAAACCAATTTTTGCAAAAAAAACCGCAAGAAAATTACTAAAAATTTACCATAACAAAATATATAAGATAAATACTTAATTAGTTCCATAGTTTTATAAAATTTTTTTTAAAGAATTCACTTTTTTCTGATTGATATTGGACTTAAGGTAAACTTATACACACAGCCATAAAAAATAATAAGTTCAGGTTATACATATATATCACAAAATATTATTATTACATGTCTATATTGTGGTTAAGGAAAAAAACAAGAAAGCCATATACTGAAGTTGTACTTTTCCCCCGCCAAATGGGTTTCAAAAAAGCCTCATCTAAAGGAAAATTGCTAAATTAACAGCACTGTCTGTATATCCAAAACCAAAAAACCAAAATGGAAACCGGCGCCATGCTCATGTTGAGAAACTTAAGGAGCTTCAAAATAAACGCTAAATTCAGGTTCCGGACAATAATTTTTTTTTTCTTTTTATAAAATTGAATTTCTTACCTTGACTTGAATTTGTTAAGTTTTTAAAGCAATCTTTTCTTAAAACCAATTTTTGCAAAAAAAACCGCAAGAAAATTACTAAAAATTTATCATAACAAAATATATAAGATAAATACTTAATTAGTTACATAGTTTTATAAAATTTTTTTTAAAGAATTCACTTTTTTCTGATTGATATTGGACTTAAGGTAAACTTAAGCGCACAACCATAAAAAATAATAAGTTCAGGTTATACACATATATCACAAAATATTATTGAAATGCTATAAAAGTTAATATGAAATGTCTTTATACATGTCTATATTGTGGTGAAGGAAAAAAACAAGAAAACCAGATACTGAAGTTGTACTTTTCCCCCGCCAAATGGGTTTCAAAAAAGCCTCATCTAAAGGAAAATTGCTAAATTGACAGCACTGTCTGTATATCCAAAACCAAAAAACCAAAATGGAAACCGGCGCCATGCTCATGTTGAGAAACTTAAGGAACTTTAAAATAAACGCTAAATTCATTTTCAATCAAAATATGTGCATGGGGACACACTCCAACGGTGAAATATATTCATTCTCTCACTCATTGAGCATATTAAGTTTAAATAGTGGCGTCGAACTTATATTTCATTTGCTCTCCAAAAGGTAGAAATGTTCTCATTCTCTTACTCATTAAGCAAATTGAGTTAAAGTATACACCGGCGGCGGCCCGTCTGTCCAATTTAATTTTGAGCGAGAGTTGCCCTCCCCTATACTGAACTGTACCAAGATCTTAAAAAAAAATGTACTAATTTATTTTCAACATACGAGTATCTCGCGCGTTTTAGTGCAAGCCATAGTTCAAAATTAAAGTTTTTAGGGTAAACACAATAAAAGCTTAATTTTTTTAAAGGTATTGATTAATAAATATTTTTAAAGGTATTGATGGCTACTATTTTCGGTCGGTTATTTAGATGCATCGTAAAATATTTGTTTTCAACATATCTCGCACGTTTTATTGCAAACAATAGTTCAAAATTAAAATTTTTACTACTTTATAAAAATTAGGTTCAAAAAACACCCATAGTGGCCACTGTTCATATAATTCAAAAAATTTTTTTTTATGCGAAACCAAACTTCGACTTTTTTTTTGTGAAATTCCATAACTAAAATGAGATTAAAAAGTATTCATGGCCTCTACTTTCAGTCGGGTATTTAGATGCATCCTAATATCCTGAAAACCCTAAGTGTTTATAATAAAATGTAAATTGCTAAATTGAATTTGTAATTTTCTACCGGTAAATGGATTACAAAAAGCACTGGCTGCATACTAATAACCAACAAATTACAATATGGCAACCATGTCCAAACGGTGGACATATTTTCACTCATTGAGCACATTGAGTTAAAGTAACCATTATATATATTATAAGTCTAACTATCTTGTTGGTATATGTCCATCAAATCCAAGTTTTTATTGAAATATTGACCGAATCTGAAGGAGTGGTTGCTCTGACTTTCAAACATTTCTAAGGACTGTTTTTGCCATCTCCTATTAATGATTACCTGTCTCTAATGGACAGATTTTTTTCTGTTAGTTGTCAAATTACCCGCTGTTTATTGCGAACGGACTTTTATGAAAGCGGCCCTAAATTACTCAACTATATATAATTAATTTTAGTAACAAAAATTTCTCAAACATTTCGGCCTCTAGGCAATGCTGGAAAACATATGGACAGAGGATTTAAAAACTTAAACTAATTTAAGGTGGTCGAATTTCGACCCGAGATATACTTCTTCTTTAAATGGTCATCTAACCGCCTGGGTGCTTTTGACCGTCCAACATATCTCGGCAGTCGTTTCTTCGTTGCGCCAACTGGCGCCAATTGGAAACACCGCGGGATCGCAAATCGGTCTCCACTTGGTCCTTCCATCGGAGTGGTGGTCTCCCTCTTCCTCTGCTTCCACCGGCGGGTGCCGATAAGAATATCTTCTGGGCTGGAGCATCTTCGCTCATTCGCACTACGTGGCCTAGCCAGCGAAGCCGCTGTGTTTTAATTCGCTGAACTATGTCGGCGTCTGCGTGAAGTTCATACAGCTCATCATTAAATCTTCTTCGGTACTCGCCGTCGCCAACGCGTATAGGTCCACAAATCTTTCGAAGAACCTTTCTCTCGAATACCTCCAGAGCCGCCTCATCAGATGTTGTTAGTGTCCACGCTTCTGCACCATATAGCAGGACGGGTGCGATGAGTGACTTGTAGAGTGTTATTTTCATTCGTCGAGAGAGGACTTTACTTTTCAATTGCCTACTCAGTCCGAAGTAGCATTTGTTTGCAAGAGTAATTCTTCGTCGGATTTCTAGGCTAACATTATTGTTGGTGTTAATGCTGGTTCCCAGGTAAACGAAGTCCTTTACTATTTCGAAATTATTGCTGCCAACAGTGGCTTGGTTGCCAAGGCGCGAATGCGCTGACTCATTGCATGATGACAGAAGGTACTTCGTTTTGCCCTCGTTTACCACCAAACCCATTTTTTCCGCTTCTTTTTCTAATTTGGAGTAAGCAGAAGTTACGGCGCGGTTGTTAAGGCCAATGATATAAATATCGTTAGCACACGCCAACAGTTGCATGCTTTTATGAAATATTGTTCCAGCGCGGAAAAGTTCTGCAGCTTGTACTATTTTCTCCAGCATAAGCTTAAAGAAATCGCACGATAGGGGTCACCCTGTCTGAGGTTTCAGACTTAGATTCTAATGGCTCGGAGAGGTCCTTCCCAATTCTGATCGAGCTGGAGGTGCTGCTCAAGGTCATTTTGCATAGCCGTATAAGTTTAGCGGGGAAACCAAACTCAGACATAGCGGCATATAGGAAGCTCCTTTTCGTGCTATCGAAAGCGGATTTAAAATCAACAAAGAGATGATGTGTGTCGATTCTTTTCTCACGGGGTTTTTCCAAGATTTGGCGTATTGTAAAAAGCTGGTCGATGGTAGATTTACCAGGTCTGAAGCCACACTGATAAGGTCCAATCAGTCTGTTCACATCAGGCTTCAGTCTTTCGCACAATACGCTTGATAGGACCTTATATGCGATATTCAAAAGGCTGATTCCGCGATAGTTGGCGCAGTTTGCAGGATCGCCCTTCTTGTGGATTGGGCAGAGAACACTTAGATTCCAATCTTCAGGCATGCATTCATCCAACCATATTCTGCATAGAAGCTGATGCATGCGCTTTACCAGCTCCTCGCCTCCGTGTTTGAATAACTCAGCAGGCAAACCATCAGCGCCAGCTGCTTTATTGTTTTTCAATCGGGGTAATGCTATTCGCACCTCATTATAGTCGGGTTACTGAACGTCAATTCCATCATCTTCGATTGTGGGCTCGGGTTCGGCATATTCTCTGGTTTCTTGCTCAGTTTCTCCATTTAAAAGGGCAGAGAAGTGACCCCTCCATATTCTGAGTGCTCTCTGAACATCGGCCACCAGGTCGCCGTTCTCATTCTTACAGGAGTTTTCCTGTGTTTAAAACCTTCTGTCATTCGCCGAATTTTTTGATAGAATTTTCGGGCATTATTCCCGTTGGCCAGCATCTCAAGCTCCTTTATTTCACGCTTTTCTGCCTCTCTTTTTTCGCCCGGAAAAGCCGCCTCGCTTCCCTCTTCAACTCGCGGTAGTGTTCACTCACACTCCTCGTTGCATTCGATCTCAACGTTGCCTTGTAGGCTTCGTCCTTTCTTTTCGTTGCAGCGCGGCACTCTTCATCATCATACCAGTTGTTTCTTCGCGTTCGCCGGAATCCAATTACTTCTTCGGCTGCGGTACGAAGTGATCCTGAGATATGATCCCACTGCTCATGCATTCCACTAGGTTGAATTGTGCTCTCGGAGAGCAGGTGTGAGAGGCGATTTGCGAAATAATTGGCGGTCTGTTGCGATTGCAGCTTTTCGAAGTCCAGCTTTCCCTGCGTTTTTTGTTTCACCTGGTTTGTCGTATAGAGGCGGGTACAAATCTTGGCTGCTACTAGGTAGTGATCAGAGTCGATGTTAGGTCCTCGTATTGTGCGAACATCTAAAACGCTGGAAGCATGCCGTCCGTCTATCGCAACGTGGCTAATAGGCTAACATTTTTTCCATACAATCAATTGCCGTATATCTTACTTATACATCCATAATTCCTATTTAAATGTATTTTGATATCTTCCTATGGATCAGGAGCGGTGCATAGGCATATTTGCTTCGTTATTTGTAAGAATTGACTAAAGTTTTCTGCATAAAGCCATGACGCTTAACTACAGTGTCTGACTGCGTTGTTCTAAATACCGAAGTAGGCAGTTGGTCAGCGTCTGCGGTAGAACGCGTTGTTCCAAGGTTCGAGTACCGGTTCTCTGGACAACTTTCTTTTTTTTTTTTTATTAAATTGAATTTGTTGTTAAATATATGAAAACTTCTTATCTTGATTTTTTTTAATTTATTAGATTTTTAACCTAATATTTTTCGGTTTAAGACCTCTATTTTGAAGAGAGAAAACGAATTTTTTTTCAAAAAACCGTCAGAAGAAATTTAATTTTTTCTCAATAACTTTCGCCTGAAGGTGAACTTATATGCAGCCCATATGTCATAATATTAGAATATCCACATATATTACAACCCAGTTCCATCGGGAGGGGAAGCTCGATAGAAATCTCGAAATTTATCCGATTTTTCCGATGAGACGAAACACAAAAAACCAAAAACCTAGTTTGTAGCTTCTTCAATTTTATATTTACGAAGTGGTTAGAAATCGTGTTAATTTTCCTGAAGACATCAACAATTTTCTTCTTCAAATAGTTTAATTTGTCAAACGGCAGACATATTTATAACCCGAACTCTTAGTTATGTAGACTAAATTTGACCAGTTAAGACGATAACCTTCCTTAAAAATCAACATGAAATGTGTTTTAAATATGTCAAAGTTGTGGCTAAGGAAAAAGCCAAAAAATCATCACTTCATTGTAGTTTTCTCCCCTTAACCCTCAAACAGGCAAACGGGTAATAACGGTCTGAAAAAGTTGGGAATTTTTTTCTAGCTTAATTGGGACATGACAAACTCAAATCTGTCAGAAAAAATTCAATATCTCTTTTCATTTGGCAGCTAAGGGAAAAATAAGAAAGAGTGCCTACAGGCACTCTTGCCGGTTGGGGAGTAAAAATTCTAAGACCTAAACATTTTATTAAGGAACGATGTTTTATTGCAAAAAGTATGATAGTACAATGAATAAAATAGGAAATAGATTATGTTTTTGTATGATATTCCGAAAAGCAATTTTTTGTGGCAGAACAGCATAAATGTAAGTTACATATTTCACAAACACATTGAGTTTTGGACTTTTTACAAAGTTTGCACCATTTTTTACCACCTTTCTTGTCAAGCCATTTCGGAAGATCAGTGTTGTTGCTGAAACGGACATCATCTACAGGATGCACAGCTTTTCTGCCTATACTTAGAGTATTCGGCAAAGATTCCACTTGTGTAATAGGTGGTTGGCTTGATGTAGATGGGCGACCAACCAGACGTATTTGAGTGCAGTTTACCAGACCAGCAGCGATTTGTTCTCTGAACTCAGGCAGCTGTAACATCTTTTCTCCTTTTTCAGGTATGTTGTTGGAATCATTCATCTTCTCCGCACTTATTCGCTTATAGAGAATGTAAGCATTAGTTGAAGCCATATCAATAAAATGATAAAAAAGGCGCGTCATTGCATCACGTGTCTTGGCTCTCACATGGTATCGGCCCATCAAACCATCCATTAAGTCGACACTTCCCATATGGCTGTTGTACTCACGAATGATTTGAGGACAATTGACTTGAATATGTTGCTTTTTCTTTCTGTCATATCGCTTTGCCTTGGGTAAGTCCTTATTTGGATTGCTTCGAACGAATGGCTCAACACCTACATAAGTCGAAGCCAGCCTAACTGATTTGTTGTCCTTCCAAACTACTGTGCTTATGTCGATGCCATATGCAGAGCCCACGTACTCTGTTGAGAACCCGCGTTCCTTCTTCACTATGACATTATCCGGTGGCAGTTTGCAATTAGGAATGCGATTCATTCGAATTGTGCCAAGACCAAATATACCCCGAGCTCGCAAATAGACCAATAGAGGTAAAGATGTATAAAAGTTGTCAAAGTAAATGATGTGGTTCATGAGGTTGTTCACAGTTTGGGACAAACGAACAACAACATTTGCTGAGCTGCCTAGATCCGGACAATTTGGTAGAATAACATTGTCCCCGCGCCATTGTAAATTTCGAACCTATATGCGTAACCATACGAATCGCATAATACGAACAACTTTATGCCCCACTTGTGCGGCTTGTTTGGCATATATTGCCTCAAATGATGTTTCATTTTCGTGGAGCACATTTGCTCATCGACACTGTCAAACGAAAAATATAAACCTGTTTTAATTATATGAGATTATAAACAAGTAGTTGAAACTTACCAAAGTCGGGCATGTTTTGGGATGGAATCAAAGCGTTCGTCGAAAAATTACGAATCCGAAAAAGCGGATTATAGCCCGGCTGGCCTTTTCTTACTCTTTCTTCCTCATCTCGGAACGATATGAATCTTTTTATGGCTAAAAACCGTTTCACCGGCATTGTTTTGCGAATAGGTTCAAAGGTGTTCTTGCCCCAATAGGCCTCTATATTTGGGTAGATAGTCCAAATAAAACAACAAAGATCTATTAGTTTTGCTTTCAAATGTTTAAATGATATGTATCAAATTTTAGCACTCGGGGAAAAAGCATCACTCAAGTGTACAGAAATTGCATTGATTAAATTTGTGATTTATAGGTACGTAACCGGTATGTGTGTCAAAAAAGGCCCTGGAAAAAATGCGACTGATCTCTAACGTGAGTGATCCGCGAAAAATACCTTACTTCTACAGTGGGCTTTAATTGCGCCAACTATTCCGTTATAGGCATAGTTGTGATAAGTTGATTTAATTTGTGTAGCTTTCTTATACGAGTAGGTGTTGAAAGTATACTTTTCCGGCCGTACCCCTAAGGGGAAAAATGGATCTGTCCATGCATAAAACTGACTAACTGGTCTCTTTATAGGAGATGCTCAAAAAAAGATATTACTTCAACCTACATAAAGAGATTAAAACTGGCATTGCGATTCTTCCCAGAATCATCCTAGACTAATCGCATTTCTAGCAGGGGATATACATATGTGTTCAAGTGCGTTGTGCGGCGTTTTAGCGGAATGACAAGTGACAGCTAACTTAGCTAAGATTTATGACAGATTGTAAATATAAAAGCTGACCAAAATAGATATGATGTGCAGTCTAAGCATCGAATTTTCAGAACAAGATGTTCCACGAATGGAGCTATTTACGAAATTCCTTTGAAATTGGGAATCTTGCGATCGGTTTTTAACTAATTTCCCGGTGACATAAGGCCTTCAATCTTAGCACATAGGTGGAAACACGAAGGCAGTATGGTTTGTCGAAAATATAATTCCGATAGCTGGCGCGCTGATCGAGGTAGGTGAAAACGGGGGGAATCTTGCAATCGATTTTGGGAATATGACATATGGGTACCCATATTACATAACATATCCACTAATAACTGTTATCAGAGTAGCAATGGGCCAACTGTGCTGCTGTGTTACTCGTCCCTACTATTTAGAAAGCGAAGTAGGCTGCAAAATGTGTACATATGCACCTAAAATTAAATAAATTACAACTGCAATTGCCTTTTATAGAAATAAAAAAGAAACTTTAAAGATGATACAAAAATTTTAAAGACTACCATTATATTTATGTCGGAAAAAATCAGCAGAAAACTTTTCTTTAAATAGGTACATGGTTTTGATTCTTAAATTTTAATCATACGAATTGCAAGCCACTAAATGATGTGGGCGTGACACCTCCCATACAAATCAGATTTTCCGTACTGCATATCTCTGAAAGTACATATATAAGTGAATACCTATGTATTTGCGGATATCATCGGCAGTGACACTGAAGCTTGTGTTGATGTCCTCACTTCGAGCACACCGGTTAGTCTCTTGCACAATCATGTCAATGATTTCCTCGGAAAAAAAATAGAGGAATAATTGCAAAGGGGATGAAAGCGCTTTTACGTTTTCAGGTAAAAGTGTGGCCCCACGAAATGCGACCTCATTGACATGAAGTCTAAGGTTTGTATTGCGCCAAACTACTTTTTCGAATTCAGCAGAATCCTTGCTTATTGATTCAATGTCTACAACAAAAACGTCTAAAGTAAAATCGAGGATGGGGGGGATATAGAAAGATGGGAGAGATATACTTACTTCCAATGAAACCACCATTGGTAGACACAACTGCTGGACCGGTATCTTCGAATGTTGGCAATGGCGACCGAGCTCTCTTCTTTTGTATTGGAGCTGAAGTCAATGCCGTGTAAGTCGCACCTGTTGATGATACTTTTTCTTGATCGGCGGTTACACTGTCTCTAGCAGCAGACGTGGTTATTGAGAAATTGGGGTCCTCGGTGAAAACGTTTTCACTCGTATCCATATCTTGAAGGCATTGCGATATCAAGTGTTCGTCCTCTGGACTTATTTCCTCTGGCTCGTAGCCATTGTCACATTCACTGTCTGAATCTTCTTCATCACTCGTCATTACCGATTCCATGAGTTTTACGATTTCTTCGTCCGATAGCTTAGACAATTTCACTCGCGACATTGCACAGGTGTTTAATAATAATTTATATGTATTCACCTTAAGAAAATAAACTTAGAAGTATGTAAAAGCCGACTATATACACCACGCTCTACAAACTTCACAATGAAAAAAAGTTCACTCCACACGGCAAGAGAGCCCTGAGGCACACTTAGTTTTTCTGCTCATCTACACAAAGTTAAACTAATTTTAACACTTTATATATAAAATTGCAAGTATATGAATATATCTTTACGGAAAAAAATTATGAAGCACAGACAACGATTTAAACATTAAAAATTTTTGTGTTGAAAGTTAGGAATTTTTTTAAGGAAAAACGCGTCCGTTTTCTCCACTTGTTCGCACAATAGTAATAATAGAGACCAAACACTCCATCGGACTGAATTTTAGTTTGAGAAAAAAATGTCACCTGAAATACCGTCGAGGAAGATAAAATCATTAAAAAAAAAAAAAACTTACCCTTTCTTATAGAAAACTAGATTTTAAAAATGCATGCCCTGAGGCACTCATACCTGTTAGAGGGTTAAATGGACTTCAAAAAAGCCAGATGTAAGAGAAAAAGTGAGAAAACTGCCTGTATATAAAAAAAAGAACCAATGTGGAAACCGACGTCACGCTAATGTTGAGAAATTCGTGGAACTTCCAAATGAAAATTTCATTCATTTTCAAAAGCCATGTGGATATGTACGTATACTCCTAATTGTGGAAATATTTTCTGAAGCAGGCATAAGCGTCTCGGGTGAAACGCGTGCGTTCCATGGTTCGAGCTCAGGCTCCAGACAATAATTTTTTTTCTTTTTATAAAATTGAATTACTTACCTTGACTTCAATTTGTTAAGTTCTTAAAGCAATCTTTTCTGAAAACCAATTTTTTGCAAAAAAGCCGCAAGAAAATTACTAAAAATTTACCAAAACAAAATATATAAGATAAATACTTACTCAGTTACATAGTTTTATACATTTTTTTTTACAGAATTCAGTTTTTTCTGATTGATATTGGACTTAAGGTAAACTTATACGCGCAGCCATAAGAAATAATAAGTTCAGGTTATACATACAGGGTGGCTGATGAATTTTGCTACATTAAGAAACTCAAATCATTTTTTTTTCAGTGTATGGAATTCATTTTTCTTTTATTCATGTTAAAGCTCATTAAATTTTATTAAATATAGCTTAATTAGTTTTAAAAATAATGGAATTTAAATGCCTCCCCTGCTCGTCGATGCATGTGCGGCATCTTACCAAAAAGTTGTTCATTACTGCTTGGAGAGTTGAGACAGGAATAGCCGCAATTGTTTCTCGAATGGATTGCCTTAGTTCATTCAAATTTGTTGGTTTTGCTTTGAAGACTTCCTGTTTGCAATAACCCCACAAGAAAAAGTCAGGTGCAGTAAGGTCAGGCGACCTGGGTGGCCAACGGAATGTGGAGTTTCTGGATATCAGCTTATTGGGAAATTTTCGTCGCAATTCTGTCATAACAGGTTGCGCTATATGAGGAGCTGCACCATCTTGCTGAAACCACACAGAGTTGAAAGAAATTCTCATTCGGCGTAATTCTGGATAGAAAAACTCTCTCAACATGCTCAAGTAACGGTCTCCAGTAAACGTAACGGTGTGACCGTTTTCTTCGAAGAAGTAGGGCCCGACAATGCAGCGTGATGAAACTGCACACCACACTGTGACACGAAGTGGATGCAATTCCGTCTCATGGAGTATCTGTGGGTTGGAAGCACTCCATATTCGACAATTTTGTTTGTTTATGTTGCCGTTTAAATCGAAATGGGCCTCGTCAGACATGAAAAGACAGTTCAACATGTTTCCATCCTCTTCCACCATTTGAAGCATCTTCTGGCAAAATTCCAAGCGAATCGACAAGTCTGCAGCGTTCAGTTTGTTGGCCATTTGAATTTTATATGGGAATAAGTCCAAATCTTTGTGCATAATTGACTGTAATGACTGTCTGCTTACACCCATTTGAGCAGATAAGCTTCTTGTCGAAACACGTGGATTGTTTTGTATGGCAGCAGCTACAGCAGCGATTGTTTCCTCCGTTCGAACTGAAGGGTTTCGATGGTAAGGTCTTCTGTTGACTGTCCCATGCTCGGCAAAATTGTTTACAAGTCTTATTATGGTCCATCTGCTCGGAGGATTGCCGCCAAACGTGCGCCTATACTCTCTTTGAACCGAAACTACGGACTCCAGTGCGTGATAGCGGCGGACAATCCAAATTCTTGTTTCAGTGTCCCAGTTATCCATTTTTGTTAAATGTAAAAGCCAATCTGCAAAATAAAAATTTTTTTTTGGTAGCGGCTTTCATTAGCCACCCTGTATATATCACAAAATATTACTGAAATGCTATAAAAGTTAATATGAAATGTCTTTATACTTATCTAAATTGTGGTTAAGGAAAGAAACCAGAAAACCATATACTGAAGTTGTAATTTTCTCCCGCTAAATGGGTTTCAAAATGCCTGATCTAAAGGAAAATTGCTAAATTACCAGCACTGTCTGTATATCCAAAACAAAAAACCAAAATTGAAACCGACGCCATGCTCATGTTGAGAAACTTAAGGAACTTCAAAATAACCGCTAAATTAATTTTCAACCAAAATATGTACATGTGGACACACTTCAACAGTAAAATATTTTCATTCTCTCACTCATTGAGCATATTGAGTTAAAGTAATGGCATCGGTGCGTCCAACTTATATTTCATATGCTCTCCAAAAGGTAGAAATATTTTCATTCTCTTACTCATTAGCCAATTTAGTTAAAGTATACAGCGGCGTCGGCCCGTCTCGCTCAAAGAGTTGCCCTCCCCTATACTGAACTGTACCAAGATCTCAAAAAAAATATACCAATTTGTTTTCAACATATCTCGCGCGTTTTATTTCAAGCAATAGTTCAAAATTAAAATTTTTATGGTAAATACAATAAAAGCTTCATTTTTTTAATAGAACGCTATTATAAAAATGAGATTCAAAAGCATTCAAATTCGCTGTTGTTCACATAATTCAAAATTTTCTTTAAAAACGTAATCAAACTTCTATTTTTTGTAAAATTCTATAATCAAAATGAGATTCAAAGGTATACATGGCCTCTATTTTCGGTCGGGTATTTAGATGCATCCTAAAATCCTTAAAACCTTAAGTGTTTATAATAAAATGTAAATTTTGGCCGCCTTATAATTCAAAATTTCAGATCAAATAAAGCAGAGTCAAAATAGGAAGGTACGTCGTTGAGTCGGAATTGCTAAATTGAATTTGTAATTTTCTCCCGGTAAATGGATTACGAAACGTACTGCCTGTATACTCTCTTTCTCTCTTTATGGCGCGATATACAACAGGTATATCATCATAAACCTCCTAAGAGATTTTTGCGCCAAGCTTCTCTTCCAATTTTGTGGTGTGCCGATTTGAATTTTCCCTACAAATTGGTGGGACCTACAGTTTTTTGCCGACTCCGAACGGCATCTACAAAGGAGACGAATTTTTGCTGAGAAGCCTGTCATGGCAGAAATACACTCGGAGAGTTTGCCAAACCACTGCCGAGGGGCGACCCCGTTTTTGAAAAACTTTTTTCAAATCACTTTTGATGTTACCTGTACCAGGGCTCGAACCATGGACCTTCGGTGTGGTAGGCCGGCAACACTACCTCCACACCACGGCGGCCGCCTGTATACTAATAACCAAAAAAATCCAATATAGCAATTATGTCCAAACGGTGGACATATTTTCACTCACTGAGCACATTGAGTTAAAGTAACCATTATATATATTATAAGTCTAACTACAACAAGTGTTTTTATTGAAATATTGACCGCATCTGAAGGAGTGGGTTCTCTGACTTTCAAACATTCCTAAGGACTGGTGATTGTTGTTGGAGCAAAGCTCGAATTTTTTTTATGTTTTGTTTGTTAATTGATATTAAAGGAAAAATTACAACATTATGCACAGCGCCTGTTCTTGTCATCTCCTATTAATGATTACCGGTCTCTAATGGACTGATTTTTTTCGGTTGGTTGTCAAATTACCCGACTTTTATGAAAGTGGCCCTAAATTACGCAACTATATATAATTAATTTCAGTAACAAAAATTTCTCAAACATTTCGGCATCTAGGCAATGCTGGAAAACATATGGACAGAGGATTTAATAACTTAAACTAATTTAAGGTGGTCGAATTTCGATCACGGGTTTACTAGTATTTATTAATGTATGTCAAAACGTTCAGGAAGAAAAGTAAAATATCCGGGCAAGTAGTTAATACCCCACTGTAAAAGCGAAGTTGTATATCTTTTTTGATTTTCATACCTTTCATGAACATGAAATGTTTGTACGTATACCGAAATGATCATGAGGATGAGCTGAGTCGATGTAGTAAAAGTATTAAAATAGACCTACGTAAATTGGGATGCCATAATATATCACTACTAGGTATATAATGTTCGGTGCCACCCGAAATAAGTAAATATTTGAATTGCATTAAATAAAAACAATCATTGTATAGTGCTAAGACCAGTGAAATATTTGACTTAACGTTTGACATAATTTTTTAATAAACATTCAACATTTTCTATTTGGAAACTTGAATACCCAAGCACGTGAGTTAAAACAAAAAAAAGAAATCCCTTTTAAATGGCTGCAGAAAAGTATTATCTGCATATTTTTTGATAATTTTTTTTACCTTTCATGTTCACTAGTAGAAGAGTTAGACAAACCAAAAAAACCTATGGTCCGATTCACTTCCGTATTCAGTCGATTTTCTGTCTTCCTCGCTTGGACTAGTACTCCCTTAAAACATTTTACTCAAAAAAATCGTAAGTACATTTTCTATAATCTTTAGTGCTTTTTATTTAGGAAGAATACATTTTAGGTATTATAGATTTGAATAAATAATAGTAGTTTACCAGCTCATCCAAAAAATTTTGTACAATGTCATCTGAAGTCAAAGGGTTTCAAAGCTCCGAAGCGAAGCAATCGGTCTTAAAGAGCACGTTTTTATATGGTTCTACTACTTGTGGATATCGCAACTTCTTTTATAAACCTTCTTATAGAAACAAGAAGAAATATTTTCCATTAGTCCAGGAATGATTGCCCGATCGTTACTATTCGGTGTTTTTCGTATATAAGCACCCCTATCTGCAGTGCTTAGAGAACCAGTTGAATGGAAAAATGTTTGTAGTGCGCTAAATAAAGCCATGAAAACTGTCAAAACATTTAGAAATAGTATTTCCTGATTTCCTTTGAATAAATTAGAGTAAAATTTTTCGCGAAGTACCACCAAATAATTTACAGATCCTCCAACCTCGTTTACCGGCTAAATAAAATAAGGGCACCGTTGTTTGAAATATTTCGAAATATATCGGCGTGGTATTGTGACTTCCGTTTACCACGATTTTTCTGTTTTTACAACACATTTAAGGAAAAACAAGACCTACCTTCATTTTGTGCTTTAGTTTTGTCGCACAAATTTGTTAGTTAGCCTTTAATGGACCATGAAAAGGGTTTTTTGTTTCATATTTCAAATCAAAAATGTAAAACCTGCACATAGAATTTTATTTAATCATGTTTAGCAGACTTTTCATGCTTTAGTTTTGTCGTACACTGTATATGTATTTTGATTTGGTATATGTCTGCGCTTTAACAAATCAAAATATATGAAGAGCGAAATAGTTGATGTCTTCAGGAAAATTAACATGATTTCTAACCACTTCGAAAATATAAAATTGAAAGAAGTGCAAACTGTGTTTTCGGTTTTTCTGTTTTATTAAGGGGTCTATCAGCAATCCGTCTCAACTTGGAAACTAATAGACATAAAGACCAAGCTGCAAACTAGATATGGTCTTTCAAAGCATCCACTTTAGCTTTACGGATAAAAAACATACTCGTCAACGCTTATGACCTCTGATCCATGACCTCTCGCAAAAGTGATTGCAGCTAAAATTTATTACCGGTTGTGTTTATACCAGCGTATTTAACTTTCCGATGCCCTCGTTATCCTTGACATGTCTATGATTTATTTAACGCTACCTCTCCTGACACCAATTGTGACAAACTCCATGATTCCTTGATTATGTTCTCCTAGGTTCGATCAGTATAAAGTCGAATAAATACTGTTTACTAATAGTTAGTTTTATTTACTAATAACAACCGTAGTACTATTTTCTAGGTTAAGTAACACTACAGGGCGCAGATAGCGCATCACCACATTTATTGACGCTTTTCATATTTACGTGTTTATTGCAATTTGGAAATGTAGAATATATAGAAATTATTAATTTAAAGTATACATTTATTACTTTTTGCATTATGTTAAGGAATATAAATAAAAGTGACAAGTTCCGTTCCTAAGGTTTCGTATCGTAGTGTTGAATATTAAACTCATGTTTAGGAAGTCAGCCAAACTGGTTAGACTTCATTGTTTGTACCCGCCACCATATTTTACACTATAGGGGACACTATCGTGGCCTTCGAGCGCCGATTGTGATTGTGATTATAGATCTTAGTATGGAAAATTGAGTGCTGCGTATAACTCAATTTCGCCCAAGCTCGATTTTGGCTTTTTTCACTTACTAATATAGAATTGATGAATGTGGGTGATTCTCATGTGCAGATGCCCCTTATTAAAAAAATAAAAAAAGAAATACGATTAAACCGACGATGGTATTTGATTGGATGCTTATGATTTCAGTTTAGTGCTAAGGTTAAGACAAAACTCTTCAATTTTAAAACAATGCCTTAGTAGAAAACAAAATATATATATAATATCTTTTATAACTGGTTAAAATACTGCCAATACTACTTAGCCAGGCCGGTCCCTCTAAGGCTTTCCGGCCCGGGGCAACACTATCGATAGTAATTAAACATTGAGAGTAGTATCGATGGATAGAAACTGTCCGTATATAGATAGTAACGTTGATAATTTTCTACCTCTACTTAAAGGTGTGCTCGTTTAACTGACGGTTATAATCAAAATGTTTGGAAAGAGCTTCTCAGTAAAAGTTAACCACCCTTAGCTGTATTATTATTCACTAACCTTTAACGAGTCGACAACCGAAGTTTTTACGTAAACATATATTATTTGCGGTAACGACTGTCTGACTTGCTTTTAACAATACTTGTAAACGGTTTTTTCAATCTGAAAAAAGTAACATCATCGTATACGGTAGGGCAATAAAAAAGCTCAAACGTGGTGATCAGGGTGATCAGAAAGAAGGCCAAAAGAAATTTTGCGGAATCGCTGAGAAACAGGTAGATTCATTGAGAATTATTTATATGGGCACGATATGCCTCTGAAGAGATCAAGGCCCAGTCTTTTCACCAATTTGGGGTGTCATGGTTCTAATTTTTCATGCAAAATGGCGTGAACTGAATGTTGTAACATTTTCTGAGAAGCTTTTTCATGGCAGAAATACACTCAGAGGGTTGCCGACTTTTTACAAACATTTTGATATTAAACCTTCTGTGTGGGAAGTCAGCAACATAAAAATACAATTTGCACATTCCGTATGTATTTCCAATTTTCATGTCATGTCATTATACTTTATGGGAAGTATATAAAGGCAGTCATATTGGCATAATTAAACCATTTACATAAATTAACTTGTTTTAGTGTAAATAGTTTACTTTGCATTATACGAGGGAAAGTTCCCATCATTTTCAATTTACATAAATTCTTGAAAAATGTCCACATGAGTGTCTATATAAATACGCGATAGGGTGTATTTTTTTGCCTTTATTTTTTTCTTGATCTGTATTTTTCTCATTCTCTAGATGCTGGACGAAAATGAAATAAATCAGAACGAAGCAATGCTCGCTATCGCATAGACACAAGGTGGAAGGGTTGAAAGCTTAGGCACGAATGCAATAGTATATATATATAGTATAAGTTATTTAAATATGTAATATCAAATAAAGAAATATTTAGAGATAGGGTAGAAAATGTTAGCTATGTGCTCTCATAACTTTGCCCCTGTCCCAATTAAGGATCTGCATTAGAGATGCCACGAATATTCGGCAACTAATCTGTATTCGGCCACTTTTTTCGGTATTCGGCGGAATCAAGGAAATCATGGAAAAAAAAAATACTCAATATATTATTTGCAAAGGTTTCTATTTAACTAGCCAATTACCAGTGGTAAGTTATGATGAATG
Source organism: Merzomyia westermanni (assembly GCA_949987695.1). Taxonomy (NCBI): domain Eukaryota; kingdom Metazoa; phylum Arthropoda; class Insecta; order Diptera; family Tephritidae; genus Merzomyia; species Merzomyia westermanni. The sequence continues at coordinate 70,618,913 of OX465292.1, forward strand.
AAAACAATTTTTTCAGCATTGATAGAAGGCAATTACGTTTCTCCTCATAAATTATACCTTCTCCGAAAACAGCCGGGCACTTATACACTGCTACCGGGAGATGCTACATAAATCTTGGCAAATTGTGCAAGGGTTGGATATTGCTTTGCGATTACTGACCGCCACTTTTAATGATCTGCTAATTTCATGTAAAAAACAAGTTCATCTGCAACCGAACTTTTCTGTACCACAGCTTCATCTGAACGTACATTTTCTTCAACGACAAAACATTTCCAGAAACTATTATGTGTCTCAAATTGTTGATTGTTTCCACTGGCATCCCTTTCCGTCGTCGATGATACTAGTTTCTTCACTACTCTTTTCCAAAGCATGGAAGAGAATTTTTTGTTTTGCTGCTTGTGTTTTAACTAATCTTAGAAAACATCAAGAATAGCGGCGAGCAAATATTTATCATTATCTGTGAAGCTGAATCGTGCTTCAAGTTCAGCGTGTAAAGAAGAAGAAATACCCGAGCTAGTAAATTTTTGACTTCTTCAAAGGGTTTGGGGAGTTTGATACATTGTTCCATTAAGTCCCATTGAATAGGTGTTAAATTACTTACAGAATCACGGTCAGTTACATACAAAGAGATGGCTCGCTTTTGTTCTAGTTATCTATACATTAAATTAAACTTTGAATTCCAAAGGGTGTCCACGGCTTAAACTAGTTCGTTCGATCATCCACTCAAATAAAATCGCCCAAATCCAGTGTCTACCCGAATTGTTAAGCATGACATACAATTAAACCTGTAAGGTTCAAAAAATCTATAAAATTGAGTTTTTTGTTCTACTGAAAAATTTTGTTAATAGGAGTTAGCAGCTTTTTTATCCTAAACCATCAGACCCGGCAAACGTTATCTCCAAAGGCAGACCTGCGCAAATTTGAACGCATCTACCCATCCTTATCCATTTCCCTCTCACATTTTAGGAGATTTTTCCGGAACCAGTAGAGATATTGAAATTAATTACATCTACTGCCGCAGCACGCATTAGCACCTTTACAATTTTGTTATATGTACAGATGACGAGCTGTAACTTGTAACCCGTAAAAAGTGATAAGTGCTGCCAAATATTCGGCTGCTGAATATTATGCGCTTCGGCCCAGAGTCTCGCCGAATATTCGGCCAAATAAGTATTCGTGGCATCTCTAATCTGCATAATGTGCAGAGAACATATTTATAAAAGTCTTAAAAGAGAATAGTTTTGAAATTCAATTGCTATTATATAAATTGTTAAAACACATAAATTCCAAGTGTGCCATACTTTGACACGCACTATATAATTTTATTTTCAATCGTCCATTTTGTATAAGGGAACCCCTTGAATCAGTAATAAAAAAATTAAAACATTTAATTGAAAATTGTTTGAAATCTAATATACAGAAATAAAATGTATGCCTTATTTGAAAGTGGATTTAAAATAAAAAATTATTCTAAATCACGTACTTTATATTAACCAATTTAAGTCAGTATTTCAGTGGGTATAAAGTTTATTAATTAATAATACTAAAATTATGTAGAGCATTTTAAATGTCTCATATAGCAGCCCCAAAACTTTTAAAACTCATTATCGTGCAAGAGATAAGATAATTTGTTTATTGATCATAGCAACTTAAATTTGTTTAAACTTCCCAGAATGTCATAAATTAAGTTAAAATTTTTTTGAATTATTTATCAAAAACGGTAAAGAGTATACAGCTTCAGGAAAATAATAACTCCGATTGTAGAACCGAAGTTTATTGAATTACTGCTCTTTTCTTCACTATGATAAGGAATAATATGAAATGTGACGGATTTTGTGAACCGTTCAAGTACGGTGGAGAAGATTTAGCTTATTCCAGTTTAATAAAAAAACTCAGATGGGTGGCAGCCCTACCAAATTTTTAATAGCAACATCTATGTTATTTTGCGTGTAGCTTTATATGAAATAAGTTTTGGCTCCCTAAGTAGTTCGAAGGAACAGTGTTCATCCCGCTGTATGGTGAGGAAGCTTGAAACCTGAGAAATGATGAAATGTATACATCCACATGGTACAACGAATGAAAACCCAGCAGAGTCGTTTGCGGATAAGTGAAGGAATTTCTTTCGGCAACCACCTCTGAAAGCAGATGAAGATTTATACTGTTAAGTTGAGTTATAGATAATGACCAAAAGAAGAAAGTTAAACGAAATTTCTAAAAAAATACGTACGCTTAAATTACAATATACGAAATAAAAATAATATTTTAGAATACATATATGAAACTAGAAGTCGCGAGCAGGTTCTGATTGATCCATTGTTTTTGAATCACCTCGTTTTTAAAATACCCGTAAGCTTAGGCATTAAAAGTAAGAGAAACTGAGGCTTTTACGACACTATTTTGTTTCCTTTGTATTGGAGCCGGTTTTCACGATTCATGTATTGAATTCAAGTATTCCGGAACTTACACGAAAGGGGTGAGAAGAGAGAGGGTGAGTACAAGTACCTTCGTGTCGTATTCGTATTTTTGTTTGACAATTGCTTTCAAGAAAAATTTACACAATATAAACCAGAAAAGAGAACGCACGACGAACTAAACTCAACAATTTCCTTGTATAAAACGGTTAGTAATAACTGTCTTCTGATTTTTAACAGATTTCAAAAGAAATGTTTACCAACATCTCTGCATACGACTGCCCTCACTTGGCAAAATGAAAAATCGTGTATTCGAAAGTCACAACTTGATATCGGGTTTTTAGTTTTGTAGTAATGGTTATCATTTTTATTGTAGTTTACAAATCCCATTAAGCTTACAAGCTATAAGCCATACAGCATTACTGATTTTCACTTTCTAAGGTACTCCAATAAGACCAACATAATAATATATTTACATACTACATATATGTATTTAGCTTAAGCGCATCTATGTATTTTAGTACACCGTTTCCATTTTGTTCATAAGCAAAACTATTTCCAAATTACCCCACGCTTCCCTAAATATGGCGTGACTTATACAATTATATACACATACAAAGATTGTAAAGATTCTTGCATGTATGCGGCGCACGTACTTACATATATATATATTTACAGCAGTATGCACTTTCATTTGTACTTAGTGTTTTACTATAAACACACAAATAAGGATCTTAAAAGTAACCCGAAGTTGTTTATTTACAGTTCTGTTCTATAAATGACCGTTAGGTTTAGACGGCAAATATGAACCACCACGAAATCGCTCAAAGCAGAAAGGGTGGGAAAGGAAAAGGGGATAGGCGAAAAATTGAATACAAAAAAGCGAGGGGAACTCAACAAAAAAAAATGTACCTACAAAAAGGAAGAACATACAAAACTACCAGAAGAAAGTAAATAGAAAAGAAACATTAGTGTAAGTGCTTACCTACATATACATTAGTAGATATGAGAATGAAGTCATAAGCTAGAAGTTAGATAGTGGAAATGGTGGTGGTTTGGAGTTAATGGCAACAAAAGCAAGTAGTCCTAAGGATATGAACACATAGATCACAACTACCCGCCCAGAGAAAAACGTATGTACGTATGCTCACTCGTACATATAGCAGCTTACTTATTCATATACATGCAAGCAACCGGTTTGTGGATAGACGCTGTGGCACACACATACACTACAGCGTGATAACAGGAAAAAACAGAGAGCACAGAAAAATATTTAACAAAAGAAACACATGTACAACACGAATATCGCTGAAACACCAAACTTGTTAGAAAAGGGACTAGTTCATATATAGAATTTCATGCAGGAAATGTAACTAGGATATGACTCAGTACAAAAATTTAAAGACAGTCCCAATTTCATTCCGAGCGAGTGCCTTACGTTACATTCTGTTTCTCTCTTATTTGATTGTAGCTATAATCTCATTTAGGGAACTCTGTCAATAAAAACCTCTCCACGCAACGCATGCGTGGTTTTCATTTTAATGATCAGTTTCTAAAACTGTTAAAATTTCCCCATTTTTTAAGCTTTGAAATTCGTTTGTTAACGTTTTTTCAGACAGTAAATATATGAATAATTTCCATGATGTTTAGTAGTTTATTTCGAAAAATCTACTTATAATCGTAGTAAGTGCTTTGCATCCTTAACCCTATTACTGTATTCACTCGTGAATAATGTTGCAAAAGAGCCCAAATATGTTCTAAATCACTTTTTTGATAAATAAAGTGAAACGGGGGTTTCTTAAATCATATTGCAAAATTTTTATAAAGTTTTTTGCACTTGCGCATTACGTGGTTTTGCATTGTCACCGACGATATATTGTTTAGCGTAATCTGCAGCTGTTTTTTCCGTACACGCGTCCATCTAGTATAATACACAGCTTATAATAAAAACATGCAGTTGTATTATTGGCCCAACTCAAACCATAATTAGAGTAAATACATCTTTAAAACTATCCTTATAGTTCCGAAGCCATGCAATACTGAGTTTATTTCTGTGGTAAAGTAAGTAACCTAAATGAACTTTTTTTGTTTTTAAGAAGATCTTCATAAGCGATGGTGATCAAACTTTTTTATATGAAACACAACAAAAATTATGTGTACTGAAAAATACTATTATTAAAAAAAAAAACAAAAAGTTTACCTTAAATTCAGGAATTGCACAATCAAAAAATTGTAAGGAATGGGTACTTCTCTATTCCATCCGTTTTCGGTTTCAAGTTCCTTGCTATTATTTTTCCATTTTCCTGACACCATGTATCTATTTTTAAAATTAGGATTTGATTTCTAGTAGAACCGTGCGTGTGATTTTATGATCTTTTTCAGAAGATCGTATTTTGGATAGTTTTTATCTCATTTGGGACCCTTTTAGACCAAGCTTAGTTTCTTTAAATGGTTTTTTGAATCAAATATATGATCATTTAGATACTTCGCGTTTCTTGTGCCCCTCCATATGAAACTCAGGTACTTCCGTATGTATTGTATTTAAATGTGAGGGCATATGGGAGTGCTATGAAAACTGTTAGTGTCTATATTTAAGGACAAACCCAAAACAATACTGCCACAATTATATACATACATATGTGATCCAGCACTTTAGCCCTTACATCTCTATGTTTGGTTTTTGCTCCAGCTAATTAGGGTTCATTCTTATCAGGCTCAGTCCGGAGACTGGCGTGCCATTTCAACGTACATTTTAGGTTTTATCTCTCAAACCATTACAGAAAGTTCTTCAGAACGCCTAACTAACCTAACTATGTTAATACCGATCGGAGAAAACCACAAAATGAAATTTAATTAATATTAACGGCGACATTTCTTATCTGAATTTATAATTATAACTTATATGCTTAAAATTCGACTGGGATGGGTGTCATAAGTGGAGTATACATGCAAAAAAATTAAAATATGGTTACATTACTCAACTTGCGTTATTTATAAAATAAAAAGTTTAATAATATGCAAGATATGATATCGCCTAAGGACGGGCTAGTGCTTGATCATATTCTCCATCCCTACTTTTTAAATATCCGTAGTTGTAACTTCGATCAAAATTGTTTAGACGGTTAAGTGCATCCTTTTACTTATAGCCAATTCTGACCGAATGTATTACAAAAACTTTGTGAAATTTAAATTGAACGCACTTGAACTTTGCTTAAAGAAAGTCACATTGAAACAGACCAGTAATTGGTGCATATAAGCTTGTGCCGTAGTCTTACTTTTGTCAGGTTTTTTACGCTTTAGAAAATTTTGTCCCTTAAAAATATAACTTTTATGTGTAGTCTGGGACTTGCGTGTCATTGACAAATGCAGTGCTTTAATAAATAGTTACAAATTCTGCACTCAGACGCTTATTACGGGTTTGTTCGGAATGGATTACGGCGGATTGAGCCATTAGTGATTTTTTGATGTAACTTGAGTTACCATTTGCATTAAATTATTCTAAACTGATAGTATAATATCAGATATATACTAATATTTCCTAAATTAGAAAATAATATGGCCTTTGAACTTAACTTTCAAAAAAAGATCGAGATCGACTTCTGGGTTATAAAATTAAATAATCTCAATCTAGGCGAGTTTTGCAAAGGGTAGTCAGATGCTGTATTTCTTCCCAAAACGGTGTAAAACAATTTAAATATAAAATGCAAGGTATTATAAAAACATGTAAAATAAATAAAGAAAAATAAATGGAATTGTTTAAATTAATAGCATGGCTGTGTTAATACATATTTAAAGTACTGAATGCTTTAAATAAAAAATTAAATTGTGTATAGTGAAAAGTAATTAAAAATGTTTACGCTACACCGAATAGAAGATATTTTTAAGTAGCCAATTACTTAAGTATCGACTTTACAACGTTTCACATTTACCAAACGGAAGTACCGTGAGTTACCAATTTCTTGTGACATGAAATTTTTTAATATATATGAAAATAATTCAAACTTTTTTTAAACTTTTGTGTTTGTCATAGTTAAATATATGTTTTTTTTAGACTTTCCGGTTCATATAAAACATTTATATTAAAAATAATCTAAATTACAAGAATACCAAAAACAACATTGATTGACAGCACTAAGGAAAGAGAAAAGAAACTATAAAAATAATAAAACTGCCCTTGAACTTGACACATTAATTGAATAAATTAATTTAAAAAATGTATAATTAACATAACTAAAGAGACTAGCCAAAACTGTTTTCATTTCTAACTTCGATTAATATTTTTATTTTCAAAAAGGTATGCGTACAATTTTGTTAAAATATCTTTATTCTGTAACTAGAGAACCATTGAAAAATATGCAGGAAGCATATTTATACGTTACATATATAAACGCTGAGCGTTTGCTGACGCACAGAAACCTACGCGCAAATATATGAGTAAAGTTTGTGCGTGGCTGTTCTGAGTCCAAAACTCAATGCTTTTCATAAATAATTGGTGTAATTTATAAATAATACACATAGTACATGTTTTAAATACATTTATTTATATAAAACAACTCATTTAAACAACAATTCACCAAAATGACATAGCGTCAATAAAAAATTTCCTGCAAAACAAATTTCGGATTTTGAGTTATGTAGCTTCTAAAGAAAATTCGGACACACTTCAAAGTGTTTTTTCTCTGTTCTGTGCTTCATGAAGCCGAAGAATTGAAACCAATTATTAACTTGACCGATAATCGGTAAGCTTCCCGTTTCGGTATATAAGCATATGCTTTTATACATATATATTCTCTGACTCAGGATTATTATTTGATGATTGTTTTGACTGATCAATTAGTTTTATCTGTGAGAAGTATAACTTGACGTGGTAAAGAAATAATGACAGGAAATTATCACTATTTGGGTGGTAATTTAAAGCTCGAGCAGTTAGATTGGAAGCTGTTTACGACGAGTTGGAGGAAAGGAAATTTAGTTCATCGATTAATATCTTGGTTGGATTTAATATTTAAATTTAGCTCTGTGGCGTGGTAAGAACTAGTTATATTGGTTAAATTTTTTTATTAGAACTGTAATGTAATTTCGTTTCTTTGGAATATGAATTTACCAAGGAGTATCATAAAAATGTTAAACTTGGAAAATTTTAACCACCCTATTATAAAACGATGTAGTGTATATGTATCTCTCTAACATTGATTTTATATGAATTCATTCAAAATAAAACATTTTAAATTTAATCGGTTTTCGGTGACCTCAATACGCCAAAATTTAATGGATAAAAGTATGACGGTAGCTGGTTAAGTTTTATTTGAAATCAAGTATACTATCGCATTGCTGGACAGTCGCATATGAATATGTCGAGTGTATTTTGAGTGTCGTTAAGTGTATTTTAATATAGAAAGTACCTTTAAAAATTAACTACCCACTGAAACCATTATAAAGCATTCTGTAAGTAAGAAATACCTCTAATTTTGTGTTAAAATATATGAAAAGAAAAATAAAACTGGTCAGTCAATTTGGGTTGAGATCCATACTAGTTAGAGGAAAGTTTACAGCTGGTAGGTATGACTGCAGGGTGAATGCTTTCATATTTGTGTGCCCATTTTTATGCTTTTCTCATATTGCGGTAGGCACACGCAGAGAAATAGAGAATGGGAAAATTAAATACGTATTCTACCTTATTTTGTAATATCCAACATTAAGAAACCCTTATGGATAATTCGTTTGTATAATATTAAACGGTGAGAATAGATATTTACACTACGTCGATGGTATTATATATAGGTACAAGTGCAAAATGATCCGAAAAATTTAGAGGCTGCTCAAAATTGTGCAATATTCGAAGGTGGTCAAAAGGTGAAATAGCTCCTGTAGGAATTCGCACAAATTATCTAACATTACGTTAAAAAAACTTGAAGAAGCGGTAGTCTAACAATAATTCTTCTTTTTGTCATATGACTAGTCAATCAAGGTCGAATGTGCAAAAAGGCCTGAAAGTAAGTGAAACAGTTTTAATTTTTAAGTAATTTTATTGATAATTTTAAAACTAAGACAACTTATATCAAGTATATTTTAGAGCTCAAAAACCGAAAATTTGGGAATGTATATGGGGATGAACTTATTACATCACTCTCAAAGAATAAGTACTAGTAACAAACAGTATAGAAATCCACCTTTTTTATACCTTTCGTAACCATGAAATGGTATTATAACTTTGGTCTGATGTTTGTAAGTATGAGAGGAAGAAGAGATAGGGCGAAATGATCCAGCGATGAGCTAAGTCGATTTAGCAATGTCCGTCTGTCTGTTTGTAAGCAGAGATATCTTGATGAAATTTGGTCTGGAGCCGCCATTTTGCATGATATTAATCAGTTGTCGGAATCAGCAAGATCGGAGCAATACAACGCATAGCTCCCATACATACGATAGTTTCGATAACTGGGTTTTGGGCTATAAATTTTGTGATTAAAAAGCTAGGAACGTAAAGTTTTGCAGGTTTGGTACTTATTATGTATGTAATGTGTGTAGAGAAAATCAGCCAGATCGGACCTACATAACATGTAGCTCCCATACAATCGATTGTTCCGATAAATGGAGTTTGGGCTATGTATATTTAAATTATCAGTTTTGCAGAGTGTTTAATAATTGTGAGTAAGGATCGTACACTTGAAACCGTGATGCATACTTGTTTTGTTTTAGTTTATAAAGTTTAACACACTAACACAGTTTTTTAAAATGTAATGTATCCTGAAGAAATATTATCAAATAAATTCACAAATGTGTAATAATTATGACTATTTATTTCCATATGTGTAGTGGTGAAAAAGTAAATACGGTGTGTGGAACAGAAAAAAAAATTCAATCATTGTGTTGATACTGTCTTAATTCAAAGTATTGGGTACCTTAAACTAAGAATTAAGGTGAGGTTCATATCATAAGTAAATACGAATCCATCTTAATTAAATCATAAATAATTTGAGAATTGGATTAAACATTTTCCAACTTAATAGGAAATCATTGCGGGCTATGCTTAGTTTAAGATAGTTTGTGCTTGATTTAAACCTTTTTTCTGAGTGTACGCAACATTGCTTAGATTTCCCCTTTCGTCATGCAGCTTTTACTTCATTCTTGAACTTTTGGGGTGTATATTCGGCTATGCTCGTCCTGTGGATGGTGATGTACCCTTTTGAAGAAGTATAATAAGAATGTTGAAGGAACTCGTCTTATAGTGAGCTACTCCTGTATACATGTATAGGGCATGTGGCAGCAGTTACGATAATAGTAGCATACATATAGGACGACACATAACTCATAGCAGGCGAAATATATGGCATGGTGATACGTGTCTCTTCCTTTTGAGCAAAAACGTAGCCTAAAAAAAACTGCTGTGCGGAAAGAGTAAAGAAAAGGCGGTTGCGTCAGCTGCTGTGTAGCGAGTGGATAAGGGTGTTGAAGTGCTAGTGTTGCGGCGTTAAGGGTTAGGAATGAAAGCAAACGAAAGAGTGGGTAGGTTTCAAAAATATATGTTAATATACTTATAAACATCTTCGAATAGTATGAGCGGGTAATGGGAATAGTCAGAAGGTATTAGTAACGTGTCCCGCTGACACTGTCACAACCGTTAGAATAGTTAAGAATTTTTTTTGCGGTAGTGATAGTGTTGGTGTTGATGGCGTTTGTAAAAGTGTTACTGGTTTGTTTCAAATTGTATGAGGGAAATTTATTTCTTATTGATGTCGATTTGCAGTTGCCTACCAACCTTGTTCCGTTTAAGTTCAATTTCAGTTAGGTTATATAACGAACCGTTTCACCCAATTATTGCTGTATCTATCCCAACACTGAAAAGTTAATATTCAATGTGGGCCGCATTTTCAAGCTTAGTGCGTTCAGTTAGGGATTTCGTGTCAATCTGCCGGATCTTGATAACGCTCCGTTTTATTAGTGACTTTCCTTCTGGTGCCCCTTTGTTATAGGAATTCGTAAAATCAAGTTTTCTATTAGTGGCCATTTGTCGTCAGTAGCACGTAAACACCATATCACTTTCCTTGCAAACCATGCCAAACAAAGAATACGCGCGCGTTAAACATACTTCTAAACAAGAAAGAAACACATAAAGGTGAATGATTTGTAGAGTGAATACGGCCCGATACTATGTATTGAGTGCAATTAAGTTTTCAAGTGTGTGAAGTAAAGGGATTCAATAGAATATTCAACAAATCCTGAAACATATATAAAGTACATAACTCTCAAATAAGAAATACAATTTTTAACGCAAGAAGTCTATTATCTAAATTATCTTCTTAGAAGTATCTACTTATACTTTGTTTTGTAAGCTGAAGCAAAATTTACTAACTGAACTCAACTATTTTTAAAACTTGCCAACATTAGAACAAAAAATGAATAACCAAAATGTATATAAACGTTTTCAGAATAAAAAAATATGTTGATTTTGTTTCAATTTGCATAAAATAATGTCTACCCCCTTTTTAGAAACAAGTTCTTATAGAGTATGTTTCATCTTACTTTTCCCGGAAGGTAAATCTGGCACCTTCGGTAGATCATTACATATCCAAATATAACGGCGTTCACAAGTAAAGTCGATACTTTTTAACCATTTACGTTTGTTAAATTCAAAGCGTTCGTAAAATAAATTAACAACAAAGATCAAAAATTAAAAGGGGGGACTTAATAAAGCGTGTTGGTATTTGTGTATATCTGCCGTGGTATGATGGGTATTGTGTTTGTATTCTATTCTGAAGGTCACAGTCTCAAGACGAGTCAAGCATTTGGAAAAGTTTTTTGAAAAGCGGAGTCATCGCACGAAAGTAGTTCAGCTTAGAAAAAAATTAGAGGTAGTTCTTTACAAAAGTAAGGAAAATTTCTGCTAGAAACGCCTCGGATATAACATATATTTGTAAAAAAATATTAATACTATTCATTGTACACTACCAAAATTTAGAGTTTTCAGGGTGCTATGAAGAATCGCTGCAACGAACCACTTAAATTAGTGCTGGTTTATTTATGATGTAATGCTATTATTTTATGAATGTTAGTAATAAAACAAATGGTTATGTTCGATTTTTTCAAAACGTTATTGCTTTGTAATGTGGCTGTCGGATATATGTAGCCATATATGCTGTATTTCTATATTGTTACCTAGTGGGGAAATGGGGAATGTATTATTTTTTTAAAGCATTTAAAGATGTGGAAGATTGTTTTACGACAGTTTCATACCAAAAGCAAGTGAAGCAATAATGTGCAGCTCCACTTTTATTTGTAGTACAATATAATTTATTTTTTTAATTGGACTTTTTACCAGAATTATACTTTGTGCAAAAAATTTTAACTCCATTCTTAAAAACTCACAAGCATAAAATTTCAAATTTATACTATAATAAGAAAAGTTGTTTCTGTTCATTGAATATTTAATTGAAAAAATTACTGAAGGTGACGTATTGAATGTTGTAGAGTTCATCTGAACTAATTTTAGAATATTTATCTATCTGTTTGTCTGTTTGAACTCAAAGATTTTAGGAAGTAATAAATAAACGAACTCTCACTGCTGGACAGCTTGTAACTTAAGACGTGTGCAAAAGTTATTTTGTATCTAAATCGCAGGATAAACAAAAAAAAAATACATATTTGAAGTGGGAAATGCCTGAGTTTCTCAAAAAATATCAAAGCGTGCCTTAGTAAAATGTTTGATTACTTTTTTGTCAGTTTCACGTGATTGAAAATCAAACTCGAGTTTAGATAGTGGCATACCAAAAAATTTAATTTTTTGAATTTATCCATTCATCCACATATCTTTAATAAAACTCTAGAAAAGTTGTGTCTGCACACGAGCGAAGCCGGGTACCCTGTGTAGGGTTTCTTATAATTACTTTATATTTTATTCTTTATATTTTGTACTTTGATTTTTAAAATTATTTTTGATCATGTCAACATTTTGTAAATGAAAATTTTTGAAAGTCTAACAAATTAAAAAGTCATTAAAAATTTGTTTTGGGATAATAAATATAAAAAATAAATAAATATAAATTTTATTAAATATATGGAAAATCTCCCTATAGTTGGCGACCCTTCAATATTAAACAATTTAAACTAAACAGTAAAAGCAGTGTTTTGTACAACTACAATAACAAGTGCACCAACAATTACAACAACCACTTATGTTTCATCAACAACGTCTGCTGCAAAGATTGCAAATAATTCTAGCCACAACTACTATATCAACATAGATTACAATTTTCTTGGGGTTTCATTCTGATGTCGCAAATATTAATCATCCACAAACTAGATGAATATTTTACCAAAAACCACACAATAGCTGTCGACGGCACGAGCTACTCGTACTGCAAGGCAACACCCTGTCACTTCAGCTTATCTGCAACCACAACAACTTCAATGTCAAATTTTGATTTTCATCTATCTCAACTAAAACTACAATCAAAAAGAACCTATTTTCTGATTAATACAATTACATATCATTTTAACTCATTTGCTTAGCAACAAAACTGAAGCTGTCTACAGCTCGGGGTATTGCATTTGCAACGCCCCCGTCACTTCAGCAAAGCAATTACTAGATCAAATAAATGCTCAAAACGAAATACAACCCAAGTCTTAACCTCAACAACAATTATAATCTCAACTTTATTCAACTTTTATCAACAAAAAGTACGAATACTCAACTCTTACTATATGTATTTAAACCATTTCATCAACTCATAGTTTAATTCTTTTCAATTTATCGTTAACTGGAGGGGGAGTATGTGTAGGGTTTCTTATAATTACTTTATATTTTATACTTTATATTTTGTACTTTGATTTTTAAAATTATTTTTGATCATGTCAACATTTTGTAAAGAAAATTTTTGAAAGAAAATTAAAAAGTCATTAAAAATTTGTTTTAAGATAAAAAAATATAAAAAATAAATAAATATAAATTTTATTAAATATATGGAAAATCTCCCTATACCCTGTAAATATGTACATATATTCAGGAACTTTCTGGACCACGTCCGGTACAGTTGGTTGCTGTGACTACTGTTTCTTCTTGTACGCCTATCGTTCACCAAAGCCAGCTCAGTATACGAGTATACAAGTTTGAAAAGAGGAACTTATCTCTTGGGGTAAAGGCATTTATTGTTGGTGTTAATGCTGGTTCCCAGGTAAACGAAGTCCTTTACTATTTCAAAATTATTGCTGCCAACAGTGGCTTGGTTGCCAAGGCGCGAATGCGCTGACTCTTTGCATGATGAAAGAAGATACCCATTTTTTCCGCTTCTTTTTCTAATTTGGAGTAAGCAGAAGTTACGGCGCGGTTCTTAAGGCCAATGATATCAATATCGTCAGCATATGCCAACAGTTGCACGCTTTTATAAAATATTGTTTTAGCGCGGTTAAGTTCTGCAGCTTGTATTATTTACTCCAGTATTAAATTAAAGAAATCGCACGATAGGGGGTCACCCTGTCTGAAACCTCGTTTAGTTTCGAACGGCTCGGAGAGGTACTTCCCAATTCTGACCGAGCTGGCGGTGTTGCTCAAGGTTATTTTGCATAGCCGTATAAGTTTTGCGGGGAAACCAAATTCAGACAAAGCGGCATATAGGCAGCTCCTTTTCGTGCTATCGAAAGCGGCTTTAAAATCAACAAAGAGATGATGTGTGTCGATTCTTTTCTCACGGGCTTTTTCCAAGATTTGGCGTATTGTAAAAATCTGGTCGATGGTAGATTTGCCAGGTCTGAAGCCACACCGATAAGGTCCAATCAGTCTGTTCACATCAGGCTTCAGTCTTTCGCACAATACGCTTGATAGGACCTTATATGCGATATTCAAAGGCTGATGATAGTTGGCGCAGTTTGCAGGATCGCCCTTCTTGTGGATTGGGCAGAAACCACTTAGATTCCAATCTTCAGGCATGCATTCATCCAACCATATTCTGCATAGAAGCTGATGCATGCGCTTTACCAGCTCCTCGCCTCCGTGTTTGAATAACTCAGCAGGCAAACCACCAGCGCCAGCTGCTTTATTGTTTTTCAATCGGGATATTGCTATTCGCACCTCATTATAGTCGGGTTGTGGAACGTCAATTCCATCATCTTCGATTGTGGGCTCGGGTTCGGCATCTTCTCTGGTTTCTTGCACAGTTTCTCCATTTAAAAGGGCAGAGAAGTGATCCCTCCATATTCTGAGTGCTCTCTAAACATCGGCCACCAGGTCGCCGTTCTCATTCTTACAGCAGTTTTCCTGTGTTTAAACCCTTCTGTCGTTCGCCGAATTTTTTGATAGCATTTTCGGGCATTATTCCCGTTGGCCAGCATCTCAAGCTCCTTTATTTCACGCTTTTCTGCCTCTCTTTTTTCGCCCGGAAAAGCCGCCTCGCTGCCCTCTTCAACTCGCGGTAGTGTTCACTCACACTCCTCGTTGCATTCGATCTCAACGTTGCCTTGTAGGCTTCGTCCTTTCTTTTCGTTGCAGCGCGGCACTCTTCATCATCATACCAGTTGTTTCTTCGCGTTCGCCGGAATCCAATTACTTCTTCGGCTGCGGTACGAAGTGATCCTGAGATATGATCCCACTGCTCATGCATTCCACTAGGTTGAATTGTGCTCTCGGAGAGCAGGTGTGAGAGGCGATTTGCGAAATAATTGGCGGTCTGTTGCGATTGCAGCTTTTCGAAGTCCAGCTTTCCCTGCGTTTTTTGTTGCGCCTGTTTTGTCGTACAGAGGTGGGTACGAATCTTGGCTGCTACTAGGTAGTGATCAGAGTCGATGTTAGGTCCTCGTATTGTGCGAACATCTAAAACGCTGGAAGCATGCCGTCCGTCTATCACAACGTGGTCGATCTGGTTGCGTGTTTTTCGATCGGGGGACAGCCATGTAGCCTGATGGATCTTCTTGTGCATAAACCTAGTGCTGGATATGACCATGTTTCGGGCACCGGCGAAGTCGATCAGCCTGAATCCATTTGGCGAAGTCTGATCGTGGAGACTGAACTTCCCGACAGTGGGGCCAAATACACCCTCCTTACCCACCCTGGCGTTAAAGTCGCCAAGCACGACTTTGATATCATGACGGGGGCAGCGCTCGTATGCCTCCTTTTCCACGTCGTCCTTCTCTTCCGTCGGTGCATGAGCGCAGATAAACGATATGGTGAAAAATATTACTTTTATGCGGATTGCAGCGAGACGCTCGTTCACGGGTGTGAACGACAGTACTCGGTGACGGAGTCTCTCTCCCACCACAAATCCCACGCCGAATCTGCGCTTGTCTTCATGCCCACTCCAGTAGATGTTGCAAGGTGTTTTGATCGTGTTTCCTCGCCCCGTCCATCGCATCTCTTGTATGGCGGTGATGTCAGCTTTTGCTTTCCTCAGGACATCAACCAGCCGGGCAGCGGCACCTTCCCCATTAAAGAACCGAACATTCCAGGTACATGCCCTTATCTCATAATCCTTATTTCGCTTGCGGGTGTTGTCATCTAAAAAAGGGGTTCTGATATCCGAGGCTTTGTTGTTGAATTTCTTTGGAACGTTGTTTTATGTGGTGGGTCCCAAAACCAACACACAACCCGTTTTACGGAAGGTGACGTCAGTATCAGTCCATTGAATTGTGTTGCCAATCTATGACCATATTCCCTCTCTCTCTATGGCGCGATATACAACAGGTATATCATCATAAACCTCCTAAGAGATTTTTGCGCCAAGCTTCTCTTCCAATTTGTGGTGTGCCGATTTGAATCTTCCCTACAAATTGGTGGGACCTATGACCATATTAGGAGGTGGAAAAAGTTAAGGCAAGAGTTGCATTTGACTGATACCACAGGCCCATGTAGTCTTAGCCGGCAAACACCACATTTGGTGAAAGGGAGCAGGATCTGGTAATGTTGCTTTACAATCGTTCTGGTGCCGAAAAAAGAGGGGAAAATTAGTTAGGCGTAACAGGTCATTCCAGTGAACCGGTTAAAGTGGGAAATAACCCTCAGGTCCATTACTCCATGTTTGATGACGGAGACGTCGACAGAGCTTATGGTAAAATGCAAAAGCTCTTAGAGTTTGCAAATAGTTAAGTGTGTCGTACTACAACCAACCCCTGCGGGCTAGGGGCTTAGAATATGCCGCAGATGGGCATACCTGTCGTAAGAGGGAGGCTACTAAAATAAACAAAGGTAATGACGTGCAACTCGCTGGTTGATCTACGGATATGATGCCTTTAGTCTCTCATCTATTTTCTCCTTCCTTGCGGAAGGAGAGGTGACATGACCAAGAAGGTTGCGCTGGTCATACCAAATCGCCGCTGCGACAGTCGAGCATGTACCGGAAGGGAGTACTGGAGCGCAGCAGCCGGTAAAGGACTATCACTTTCGACAACACTCCCCAAACAATAACTGTAGCTATAAATTCTGACGATCCTCAAATAGGGATGACTATGGGAAGGTAGTGTGATACCAAAAAGAGCATCGGCCACTAGTTAACAATCCACTCTGGCCTTAAACATAACAAGCGAAATTAAACATAATGCGGAGTCATATATTTGCTATAACTCATTATATTTACATGTAAATCTGGGCTCTCACATGCAATTACGCGCATGTTAAATTTTGTCGGCCGGTAATGTTCATTTATGTACATCGATTGGCGCTCATTTAAAATACATTATTTTAGTTTTTTGGGGACGAAAAAATCGGTGGCAGTTGGTACGTAGCCTTAAGAGTCTTCACCCCTCATAAGCACGACATTGATTTCGCGGTACGGCGCCGGTCAAGAGAAGAGAGAATATTAGTCCCAGCGTGCATAACTCATACATTTAGTTATTTGAATATATCTATTTGTTGCAAGTCTTGCAGCCTGTAAAACATATTTAAAACAAGTATAAGCATGTCAATATTACTTTACTAACTATCACATCATATCTTACCCTCATTCGCCGTGAAAAACTGCATTTGTTTACAATTTATTACCATAAACAAAATTATTTTCTGAGAGTTGTCACAGAATTGTTTAATAGAAAAGTCAACAGAAAGCAGATTTTAAGAAAAAAGTGATGCCGTTGTATACTTTTGCAGAAAAAATTGTTTTGTATGCTTTAAAGTAATTTTTCTAAAGGAATATGTTCTGAATAAAAAAAAGTACTTTTATAAAGAGACAACATTGTAATTACTAGTGGCGTTCAAGATGGCGGCGTTAGAGCGAAAAGGTACAAACTGAGAACACCTTTTTTGTATTACACTATGAATTTGAACGAAGTTTTATTTTTCATCGAAAACTCATATATAATGACAACGTAATCTTTTCAATTTGATTGCAATGAAAAAGGGTATACAAATGTTGTGGTTCATTTCTCCATTTTGAGCAACAGCGAAGCACGTTTTACCATTGTTGGGATCGGGGCGGATGACCCCTCCGCATTTGGCATATCGGGGCTTAAGCTTGATAAATAAGAGTTCATCCTATTTCAATATCCAAACCGAAGTTCAACCAGAGCGTTCACGGTACGGGAGCTGACAATGTAGCTTTCCGATTCTATGTGGATGTTGTAGAGATCCTGTCCATGTACCTTTATATGAAATGCACTTGTAGAATGAAGACGATCCTAGGCGTACTTTCTTCCTTTTGAAATAGGTTAAGATGAACATATAGCTCACAGATGTTATCATAAGGCTTCGTTTTCATAACATATGTCGGATCCCACAGAACCTGTAGTGCGATACAATAACTTTAAACAATACTAAGGGACAAAACATACAAAAACGATTTTCTAGTTTGCACCAAGGTGCAATTCACTAACTTCGCCTTAACAATAACGTACAGCTAATTGTTTGAAACGGGAGCATTGCGTAAATCTTGAGTAAAGCATTTCACAGCGCCGCTGCCCATTTTTTATTTTAATTTTATTTTTCTTCAATTAAATTAAATATTTAAACATATGAAAAAACTTTTAAGTTTCAAACAAGCTTTTTTTTTAATTTTTTAAACAATGCTGTAACAATATTAACAGAGACCAAGAGATACTAATAAATTGTTGGTAAGTTACGACAGAGAATGCAGTTAAAAAGGTTCGAATCGTTGAAATTATGGTTAAGGAAAGTTATCATCAGCGAATGAGGTTAGTGCATGGTACTTAAGATTTTCGGCAAACAAACAAAGCCCAATCCATTGAGCCTATTGACTCCAAATCAAAAAATTCTTACTTTTTGCAAGAAGGCGACGAAACGGCCTCTACGTAGGGCAATCAACGATAATATGCTCGTGTTCATTATAATCGACTAACCGAAAATATGCGGTTAACCGAAAAGACGAAAGTTAGTGGTTAATCGAGTAGTCCTCATCAGTATACTATTCCTAACCCGCCAGTTGATTTTTAGTAGTCGACTAATGTTGTACTCTAATAACCCGGTTAATCATTTGTATGTATGTAAGTATAGAAACACCCGAAATAGCATCAAGAGTTTTCCGTTAGCATATTGAATCTAGCGAGACCAGATCCAAGAGTGGAGAAGCGATGGTTAAATAATGTGAAAGTGTTGCTGTGGTAATTTCTGAACGTATGTGGCAACCAAATGTTTTGGTACTGACTATCAATTTGTATCGAAATATAGTGGTTAGAGTTGACTAAAGTATTACGGCGATTTTAGTGCAGCCAATCCGGTACTTATAATGATTTCCGCTGATGGTTCTGGTTCTGGAAATTTTTATTGCTCTTTTATCAACAAAGAACTTTTTCCAACTCGGGCCCGCGAAGATCACAGTTTCGAGGGCTTAAAACGGCATCGCCCTTTGGCAGGGTATTCCTGGCATGAAAAGGTTCTTGCAAACAGTCAAGTTACAGCAGTGAAAGTCTCATACAATTAGTTTCTTAGTTGCCGAGATCCTTGAGTTCAAACGGACAAACAGCCTGACAAAAATTCTAAAAGTGGCTCAGAAGAACTCTACAACATTCCCTACCTCACCTTCAGTCATTTTTTTCAAAGAAATATTCAATGTACCGACGAACAAGACTTTTCTAGAGTTTTATTATAGTATAGATTTTCTACACAAGAGTCATAGCTGTAATGAATGTACATTTTTTTGTTTATGTTGTGGGGGCTTAGATGTGACCGCTTATTAGTGACTATCAGACCAGCTATAGTAAAAAACTCGCATTGCAGCCGACTTTTCCCTATAATCTAGCACACTCAGGTTTGAGAACAGGCTGAGCAACAAATGACATTCGTTGATGAGTCACCAATAAGTTTTTTATACATCTCTACCCTATATTTACTTTTGCAGTATTCTGTAACACATTCGAGTGTATTGAAACGAGGATCCAGCAGCGCTGCGGTTACTACGCGGTTAGAGGCCAAATTTGAGAACTACCCAAATTACCTTCTCAAAGTTGCTCGCCCCGGCCCAATATTTAAAAGAACGAACGTCGCCTTGGACGACCGTGGTGTTAATCTGGCTTTAAAAAGAACACACTAAATTCATTTAAAAAGAGGGCATATTCAGTACAAGGTGAAACTATGCAATCAGCTGATACCTACCCCTTTCTCGAATTTTGACGCTACAAATTCCCTCACCGTACGATTGACATTAGTCGTACGAATTTCAAAAACAAAGTACTTGGGAAATGTACTCGTATGTATGTGTGCCTTGTATTAATTCGCCTTGGAAGATATAAGTATTTAAGGCGGAATATAAGTATTTAAGGTGGAACTTAAACAAGGTGAAGAAATCAAAGTATTGCTACAATATTATAACCTGCAGCCAGTTTTTGCAACAAGAAAAAAATTTCAATTCTATACTACAGCACTCACCTGCTGAAACAAACAAAGTTGAAAACTTCTTGTAACTTTAATGTGGCTGTATTAGACACACAGATCGAAGCGGATCAGGGTGTTATGTTTTTTTGCTAATAATTTTTGATTGAAACAAAATATGAATCTTCCGCTTTCGGTTTGTAGATACCGAGGTCAAAACACTTCATTTCACACCTCTCTCGACATTTTTTGACTTGTATTATCAGCCGCGTGCCGTCGTATATAACTACCAAAAAGATATTGAAGAGTTTATAAGTGTGCTGCAAAGTCCTTCCATTGCCTGAAGACTATAACATACTAGTATATAAGTGATAAATAGAGTGTAATGGTTGCAATAGATAGTGGTGTATAGCGGTGATAACAAGTTCAACATTTCGGACCATAGCCCACATCGTCTAAAAAAAAAGACAAAAATTTTAGACGCGCCGGTAAGCAAGAAATTTGGCGTATAAATCCCGTGGTCGAAATTCGACTACCTAAAATTAGTTTAAGTTATTAAATACTCTGTTCATATTTTTTCCAGCACTGCCTAGAGGCCGACATATTTGAGAAATTTTTGTTACAGAAATTTATTATATATAGTTGAGTAATTTAAGGCCGCTTTCATAAAAGTCCGTTCCCACTAAACGGCGGGTCATTTGACAACTAACCGAAAAAAATCTGCCCATTAGAGACCGGTAATCATTAATAGGAGATGGCAAAAACAGTCCTTAGAAATGTTTGAAAGTCAGAGCAACCACTCCTTCAGATTCGGTCAATATATCAATAAAAAAACTTGGATTTGATGGACATATACCAACAAGATAGTTAGACTTATAATATATATAATGGTTACTTTAACTCAATGTGCTCAGTGAGTGAAAATATGTCCACCGTTTGGACATGGTTGCCATGTTGTAATTTTTTGGTTATTAGTATGCAGGCAGTGCTTTTTGTAATCCATTTACTGGTAGAAAATTACAAATTCAATTTAGCAATTTACATTTTATTATAAACACTTAGGGTTTTCAGGATATTAGGATGTATCTAAATACCCGGCTGAAAGTAGAGGCCATGAATACTTTTTAATCTCATTTTAGTTATGGCATTTCACAAAAAAAAAGTAGAAGTTTGGTTTCGCATAAAAAAAATTTTTTTGATTTATATGAACACTATGGGTGTTTTTTGAACCTAATTTTTATAATGAAGTAAAAATTTTAATTTTGAACTATTGTTTGCAATAAAACGTGCGAGATATGTTGAAAACAAATATTTTACGATGCATCTAAATAACCGACCGAAAATAGTGGCTATCAATACCTTTAAAAATATTTATTAATCAATACCTTTAAAAAAATTAAGCTTTTATTGTGTTTACCCTAAAAACTTTAATTTTGAACTATGGCTTGCACTAAAACGCGCGAGATACTCGTATGTTGAAAATAAATTAGTACATTTTTTTTAAGATCTTGGTACAGTTCAGTATAGGGGAGGGCAACTCTCGCTCAAAATTAAATTGAACAGACGGGCCGCCGCCGGTGTATACTTTAACTCAATTTGCTTAATGAGTAAGAGAATGAGAACATTTCTACCTTTTGGAGAGCAAATGAAATATAAGTTGGACGCACCGACCCCACTATTTAAACTTAATATGCTCAATGAGTGAGAGAATGAAAATATTTCACCGCTGGAGTGTGTCCCCATGCACATTTTTTGATTGAAAATGAATCTAGCGTTTATTTTGAAGTTCCTTAAGTTTCTCAACATGAGCATGGCGCCGGTTTCCATTTTGGTTTTTTGGTTTTGGATATACAGACAGTGCTGTCAATTTAGCAATTTTCCTTTAGATGAGGCTTTTTTGAAACCCATTTGGCGGGGGAAAAGTACAACTTCAGTATATGGTTTTCTTGTTTTTTTCCTTAACCACAATATAGACATGTATAAAGACATTTCATATTAACTTTTATAGCATTTCAATAATATTTTGTGATATATATGTATAACCTGAACTTATTATTTTTTATGGTTCTGCGTATAAGTTTACCTTAAGTCCAATATCAATCAGAAAAAAGTGAATTCTTTAAAAAAAAATTTATAAAACTATGTAACTAATTAAGTATTTATCTTATATATTTTGTTATCGTAAATTTTTAGTAATTTTCTTGCGGTTTTTTTTTGCAAAAATTGGTTTTAAGAAAAGATTGCTTTAAAAACTTAACAAATTCAAGTCAAGGTAAGAAATTCAATTTTATAAAAAGAAAAAAAAAATTATTGTCCGGAACCTGGGCTCAAACTATGGAACGCACGCGTCTCACCCGAGACGCTTATGCCTGCTTCAGAAAATATTTCCACCATTAGAAGTATACATACATATCCATATGGCTTTTGAAAATGAATGCACGGTTCATTTGGAAGTTCCACAAATTTCTCAATATTAGCGTGACGCCGGTTTCCATATTTGTTTTTCTTTATATACAGGCAGTTTTCTCAATTTCTCTTTTACATCTGGCTTTTTTGAAGTCCATTTACAATTAAATGATGGTTTTTTGGCTGTTTTCCTCAACCACAACTTGGACATATTTAAAACACATTTGATGATTTTTAAGGAAGGTTATCATCTTAACTGGTCAAATTTAGTCTACAAATCTAAGAGTTCGGGTTATATGTCTGCTCTTTGACAAATTTAAATATTTGAAGAAGAAAATAGTTGATGTCTTCAGGAAAATTAACACGATTTCTAACCACTTCGTAAATAGAAATTTGAAGAAGTTACAAACAGTGTTTTCGCCTTTTTGTATTTTAAATATTCTGCCTCATCGGAAAACCCCGATAGAAATAATGCAAATTATTAAAATTATCTACTGAGTTTCTCGTTCCGACGGAATTTGGTTGTGATATATAAAATTATTATAATATTATTCCATATGTTTACCTTAAGCCAAATACTATAGAGAAAAAATTGTATTTCTTAAAAAATTCATGAAGCTATGTAGGTATTTTTTTAAGTATTTTGTTTTGATAAACTGGAAATATTTTCTGGCGTTCCTTTTGCAAAGATTTGATTTTTTCACTCCAAGATAGAAGTCATACACAGAAAAATATTGGGTTAAAATAAATTTAAAAAAAATCATGATAAGAAGTTTTCATATGCATATACATATTTAAAAACAAATTAAATTTAACAAAAAAAGAGTTGTCCGGAACCTGGGCTCGAACCTTGGAATGAAAACGTCGTAGCCGAAACGCTTACCATCTGCGCTACTACTGCATGTACAATAACGCAGTCAGATACTGTAGTTGACAGCTTTGGCTTTACGCAGAAAACTTTAATGAATTATTACAAATAAATGAAGCCTTATTTGTTAAACATAATATGCCTAAATACATTTTTATTGAAATCATGCATGCTTAGATATAGATATACTCTGGAAATTGATTGTATGAAAAAAATGTTAGCCTATTAATATATAGATAATAGTCAAATAGAATGATGCCATATCCAACAAATTGTCCATCGTTTGGATTTTCGATTTATATGGCGGAAGGGATGCTTTTGAGTCCCACTTTTACGTTATGGTTTTATGGTCAAATTAAATTTTATTGCGCTTTCAGGATGCACCTAAATAACTCACCGGAAATAGTGGAATTTAACAAAAAGGTGCAGTTTGATCGCGGTTTTGAAATAAAAATAAAAATTTTGAATTTTTTAACAGAGGCGGCTAAGGATGCTTTTGAATAATAGATTAGATTTATATAAAAATATAAAACATGTATTCTGTTTTCCGTAAAAATTTTAATTTTGAACCATTGTTTGAAATACAACATTTGAAATATGTTGAAAATAAAATTACCGCCCGAAGAAAGTGGCCATGAATACCCTAGTTTTTATTTTAAGTTTACTTTAAAGTAGAAGTTTAATAGCGTTTTTAAAAAATTCAAATTTGAATTATATACACAGGGGCTGATTGATGCTCCTGAACATCATTTTTATAATAAAGTTTTATAAAAAACTGAAACTTTTATTGTGTTTCTCTCAAAATTTTAATTTTGAATTATTGCTTGCTTGCAATACAACGCGCGAGAATTTTTTTTTTGAGATTTTGGTACAGATCAGCATAAAGGGGGGGGCGCGGCCACTCTCGGTCAAAATCAAATCAGCCGCGTCGAAGCTGCTCAATGAGTAAGAGAACGAAAATATAGAGCGATTGAATCATAAGTTGAACGAACCGACACCACTCAATGTGCTCAATGAGAGATTACAAATATTTTACCGTTAGGAGTGTGTCCACATATACATATTTTTTTTAAATGAATTTAGCGTTTATTTAGAAGTTTCTCACTATGAGCATGACGCCGGTTTCCTTTTTGCATTTTTTTATATGCAGACAGTGCTGTCCCTTTAGATCTGGCTTTTTGGAAACCCTTTTAGCGGGGGACCATTACAAAGTCAGCATATGATGGTTTTTTGGCTTTTTACCTTAACTTTTAATTTTGAACCATTGTTTGGAATAAAACGTTCGAGATATGTTAAAAATAAATATTTAAATTATATTTAAATAACCGACTGAAAAAACTGGCCATGACGCCCTTGAATCTCATTTTCAATACAGAACTTTACAAACAAAATAGAAGTTTGATGGCGTTTTTGAAATTTATTTTAATTTGGAATTATATGAACAGCAGCGACTATGGATGAAAACTTTCATTGCGTTTTCTCTAAAAACTTAAAATTTTAACTAATATTGTTTTTAATAACACGTTCGAGATATGTTGAAAACAAATATTTAAAGATGTATCTAAAAACCGAAGGAAGAAAGTGGCCATGAAAACCTTTTAATCTAATTTTTACTTTGGAATTTTACAAAAAAGAAAGTTTATTGCATTTAAAAAAAAACAACTGAGTTATATACACAGGGGCTCCTAAGCATGCTCTTTAACATCATTTTTATAATGGAGTTCTATAAAAAAATAAAACTAAAAATTTTAATTTTGAATTATTGCTTGCTTGTAATACAACGCGCGAGATATGTTGAAACAAATGGGAATTTTTATTTTAAGATTTTGGTACAGATCAGCATAAAGGGGGGAAACTCTAAATCCAATTAGACAGACGCGCCGAAGCTGCAGTATACATCAACTCAATTTGCTCAATGAGTAAGAGAAAGAAAATATAGAGCAAATGAAATATGATTTGACCGAACCGACGCCACTCAATGTTCAAATATTTGACCGTTAGGAATGTGTTAACATATACATATTTTTTTTGAAAATTAATTTAGAGTTTATTTTGAAGTTCCTCAATTTCTCAATCCGAGCATGATGGCGGCATCATTATCGATTTTTTTTATATGCAAACCGTGCTGTACCTTTAGATCTGGTTTTTTTGGCGGGGGAAAATTGCAATTCAAAATATGATGGTTTTCTGATTTTTTTCCTAAACCCTAATTAAGACATATTTAGAGATTTCATATTGGCTTTTATAGCATTTCAATAATATTTTGTGATATATATGTATAACCTGAACTTATTATTTTTTATGGCTGTGTGTATAAGTTTACCTTAAGTCCAATATCAATCAGAAAAAAGTGAATTCTTTAAAAAAAAAATTATAAAACTATTTAACTAATTAAGTATTTATCCCTAAGTCCTATATCCATCCAAATATTATGTCAGTAAAAAAGCAACCTCCTTAAAAAGACCATCAAACTTTGTAAGTATTTACCTTACGTATTTTGTTATGGTAAATTTTTGTAATTTTCTTGCGTTTTCTTGCATAAAATTTGTTTAAGGAAAATATTGCTTTAAAATCTTAATAAATTCTAAAGCCAAGATAAGAAGAAAATCTATTAAAAAAAACCATAGAACGCACGCGTTCCACTACAGACGCGTACACCTGCGCTGTTCCGATGCGTACATAGCGCTGTCAAATACCTTACTTAAGCGCTATAGCCACAGAAACACCAACCTCCATACATACATATGCATATTGCTTTTGAAATAAATGAACCGTTCATTTGAAATTCCGCAAATTTCTCAACATTAGCCTGACGCCAGTTTTCATATCTTTTTTTTTTATATACAGGCTGTTTTCGCAATTTTTCCTTCAAACATATGATAGTTTTCTGGCCTTTTTCCCCAACCACAGCTTGTACCCAACATAACGGGTCAAATTTAGTCTACATATATGCAAGGGCTCAAACTAAAATATTTGAAGAAGAAAACAATTGATAGATTTAAAAAAATGAACACGATTTCTAACCCTTTTTAAATATAAATTTGAAGGATTTACAAGCTGTGTTTCGTCTTATATATAGGGTCTGTCTCGGAAAACCCCGATAGAAATAATGAGCTCCGATAAATTTCGAGATTACTATAAAGTTGCTCGGTCCGACAGAATTTGCTTTTTTGCTTTGATTTATATAGTGCATATGAGGTGCATATAATCATTTTCTGGAGTTCTTTTGAAAAATTCAGTTTTTTCACTCTAAGAGAGTCTTCATGCAGAGAAATATTGGGCGAAGAATATAACGAATTGGGGAAAAAAAACAAACATAAGAATTTTTCATACATTTAAAGGCAAATTAAAAAAAAAAAAGTTGTCCGGAACCTGCCCTCGAACTTTTGAACGTACGCGTCCTAACCGAGGGGCTTATCACCTGCTCCACTGCTACAAGTCCAATGACACAGTCAGATACTGTACTTAACAACTATGGCTTTTTTCAGAAAACTTCAATAAATTATCACAAATAAATGTTGTATTATTTATTAAATATAATATGCCTATGCCCCCCTTTTGAGCCATACGAAGATATCAAAATACATGTTAATTGGAAATATGCATGTTTAAATGAGATACACTCTAGCAATTGATTGGATGGAAAAAATGTTAGCCTATTAATATATAGATAATGGTTACTCTAACTCAATGTGCTCAGTGAGTGAAAATATGTCCACCGTTTGAACATGGTTGTCATATTGTAATTTTTTGGTTATTAGTATACAGGCAGTGCTTTTTGTAATCCATGTTACGCAACTGCCTGGTATGGGTGAGGAGGAGTGGCATGCTAGCGTGGTAGTAGCCCGGCTGAGGCTCGTCGGCGTTGAGGCTTGGATCTTGCCACTTCTCCTTTCCTAACAGTCGCATAGCAAGATTTAGGTTCTGGGGAAAGCAAATAAGCAAACATAGGAAAGAAAATATAAAGAAAGTGGGAGAAAACCTGCCCGAGTCAGATGTAGCCTTCCCACCCCTCCTGTTTTCGGAATGTGAACAGCCTTGAACTCTACTATGGCTCCGCTTCCCGAGTAGAGTCCCCTTGAACCTGACTTAATTCCGTCGCTATATACTTACTTTCCTTTCATCCTTCACTCAACTACGCCAACTTACCATCAGTTGCCACAAGGGCAACACCTACACCAACCAATAAAAGCCTTTAGCCTTGCATGGTATCCACGGAATCCGCTATCAAAGAAGTATCCTCAACCTACTAACATTACTAAATTTCTTCCAGTGAGTTTTTACTTCGAACCAATAACCAATATTTATCCAAAAAGTAATAGATCTATTTCTTACAATTAATTAAACCCTGAAACCGGCCGCCGTGGTGTGAAGGTAGTGTTGCCGGCCTACCACACCGAAGGTCCATGGTTCGAGCCCTGGTACAGGTAACATCAAAATTGATTTGAAAAAAGTTTTTCAAAACGGGGTCGCCCCTCGGCAGTGGTTTGGCAAACTCTCCGAGTGTATTTCTGCCATGACAGGCTTCTCAGAAAAAATTCGTCGAAGTCGGCAAAAAACTGTAGGTCCCACCAATTTGTAGGGAAAATTCAAATCGGCACACCACAAATTGGAAGAGAAGCTTGGCGCAAAAATCTCTTAGGAGGTTTATGATGATATACCTGTTGTATATCCCGCCATAGAGAGAGAATTGAACCCTTAATACTATATCTAATATTTCTTCACTTATTCCTTGGCTTTAACGGCAACCATTTATTTATTATTTGAACTAAAAAAATGTTCCAAAAATCTGCGTCATTCGAAGCCGGCCTTATGTCTATCTAACTTCTTTGTGCAGAAGCACAAATAGATACGTACGTGTGTGCGCTCACTCTCAAAAATTGTCAACAAAAATGTTTGTATGGGTGTGTGTGCTCATCATCAGAGAGACTCTAAGTTTACAAAGGTATGTGCATATGTATTTTCCTCTTATAAAAACTTACCTCGCTTATTTATCCGTATGAATTTAGTATCAAAAACAACACCTAAGCTGAAAGCAGAGAAGAAACAAACAACATATGCAGATCAATGAGTTAACCTTGGTACAGTTAAGGGCTTTGGCCCCTTGACCGTGATCACGGCAAATCTTCAATAAAAAATGGCTTTTTATTTTTAGTTTTCTAATACGGTTCGGCGCATATGCATTATTTTATGCATATGCAAAAAAAAAATCTGAATATAAGAAAAATCGCGAAAAGTCAAAAAAAGGCGACTAACGCAGGTGCGAGTAAAGTGTATACAAAAATCAAAGATCAAAAGAAAAATGTTTCATTAATTTTATCAAAAAGTAAATGAATCGCGGACTCGAAACGGTACTAATAAGTGCGTGTGAAAGAAAGAAATAATCAAAACTATTAAAATTAATTGTTAAATTAGACTTAAAAAAAGAAGAAATATAACAAATTGCCAAACTTCTATGCAACGTAGAAATCAAAGGTGATTGCACAAACGCAATGATTTACGAAAATAAAAAAAATCGTTTTTAGGGTAGCTTAACGCCAAGAGAAAAAACTCACCACGCGTAATGCCGTCACCAAGAATATGCGACTAGAAAACTTAAAGGTAAGTAAAATATGTGACTTCTGTAAAACTTACGATAATCAAATTATAACCTAATGTTAGAACCAAAAGAAAGAAAATAGGAATTCAAAAAAAATATATATGAATCCAAGTTAAAAATTTAATTTTGATGATTGGGTGGTGCACCCTAATAAATGTAAAGAGTGGGTGTGGCTGTGTTGGTGGTGGAAATTCAAAGTTGGTGAGCGCCCTCCCAGTGAGCCGCGCTTAACTTCTCTCGCTCTTTGTTGTTTCTGTGCTCGTGGTGTGTTTACGTGTTAGCGTGTGGGCGTGTGTGGTGAGCAAATGTTGATGTTGATGGCCAATGTTGCTACCTTAGTAGCTGTTGAATTGCGCTGGTGGTTGTTCCACAAAATGTTTAGCAACACGCCGATGATACTGTGAGTGTGTAATAATGTTGCTGCTAACGTGTCTGTTGTGCGTGTCGGAAAATGCTGTGTTCTACCCTTGTTTGGCTATTTGGTAAAAATGTATGTCCTGGTGTTCGTGTTCGTTGGCAGTTTTGTGTATGTTTTTTATGGTGTGATTTTTATGTAAATAATTATGTGGTTGTAAAAATATGTCGCGGCCTTCGGCTGGCTTCGTGAGCTACAATAAAAAAATGTAAATCAAATATTTAAATATAGTTATTTATTTTATTTTTCAGAACTCCTAAATTTTCTTTTGAATTTTAAAATCACATTTAAATAAATATTTTAATTTCTGAATTTGGAACTGGACTTAAACAAATCGTTTCCTTCATTTGTTCGTTAAAAATTTTTTTTTCTTCTTCTTCTAATCTTCCCTTTATTTGCGTACGTGCTTGTGTACAAGTGTACATACGTATGTACATGTAAGTGCACTTATGCATATTTTAATATTATTGAATTTGAAATTAAGTTAGAACCATAGGATAAAATCTAACCAATTAAAAATTCCAGAATTATTTCGATGACAAACAAAACTATTAGCATAAAAAGATCTACGTTCTCAAAAAAAAATGTTTGCTTTTATTAAAGTGCAAAATAAAAAAGTTTACCAAAAAGTTCTAGTTTCTACGAAATTTACATGAACAAAAAAATTCGCACAAAAAAAATATTAAAACAAAGGTTCTTCAAAAATTTCAAATATCACCGAGTGACTTACCGTTGTATTTGCTGCTGTCCTAAGGATATTTTCTAGCCCTTTGGTGGCGGTTCTCCTTGAGCTGCCGATGCCCCTAGGGAGGATTCCCTGGTATCAACGAATCACTATATGTATTTTTTTTTTCGCTCGCGTTTACTTTGACGTGAAACCGCACTTTATAAAAATACTTTATCACTCAGGCACCTACACTTTAAGGTGAACAAAACGCACTTTGAAATGAAACTTTATCATCACTTTTGGCACTAGTTAGGACCGCGACTTTTGATTTTGAATGCTGTCGATCAGCGGGAATCCCTTTTATACCCAACTAATCCTTGCGGCATTTAGGACCCCTTAATGCTCGAATTGCCTGCCTGCCTTGGTCGAACCAATCCACGTTCGACCCATTAGCGGCACGTATATGCACAAATGTGTAAGCAACAATTTAACCCACTCACACAACCAAACATCCGCTTTGCTAATATCGTAAAAGCGGATAAGGGGATTCGGTTAGCGGTTGCCCACACATCCGCTCATATACCCGCTTGCGCGTAGTAAGATAAATCTTCAAGGGCTGTCGTTACAGGCTCGCATCCGCCGATGGTGCCTGCATCATGGAGCGTGTGCATAAAAGAAATTCACAACGCAGCCTTGGGTTGGTTTGTAGTCCAGGCGTAACGTGTGGCCTCGACCCACGCTTTTCACTACAACATATATTACAATAGCATTCCTTTACTAAGACACAAAAAAATTGAATATATTATCTAAAAAATCTAACTCTAATATCACTGAGTTTTAAGCAAAAATTAACCTAGGGTATCACAGATGAGCATATTAATCATATGTCACAGGTTAAACTAAAACTATATCACAGATCAAAAAATTAGTCAAGTTGAAAGTGTATACATAGAAATGTATGATCAAGTCAGAAATGTATAATTAAATTAAAGGTCAAGTCGAAAGTGTATAACTACATTAGTAGATCAAGTTAAGAAGTGTATAATTACATTTGTAGGTCAATAAACCTAAAATTATTGAATAAATAATTACTTAAAAAGAACATGTAAATATCCTAAGGGTCAAGTTTTCAGGTACAAAAGTGAGTAGTAAATAACATGCAACATTCGACATTTAATAACATCATGCGACTAATATGTCCTTAGCATGGTATACCCCGATTCTACTTCCACTAACATCGCCTAGTTCATACATAGAGTTACCTATTACCTTTAATACCACGCATTTTACTTGCCTTAGGGCAAGTTTGGCATTATAATTATCTATTGGGGAACTCTGTTTAAAATTTCGGCGGTATACCATTTGCCCAATTTTAAACGTCACATCCCTACTTCTAGTATTATAAAATTTTCTTGCTACGTTCGTGGGCCAACCTCAGCTCCTGCATAATCTTATTTCGAATTCACTGGAATTTATCTGAAGTTGTTTCTACCTCGCAATCTACATCCTTTACAGCACCTAATTTTCGAAACAATTCGTACGATGCCCCATGGTAGATCATCGGCAAACCAAACAACGCGAAATATGGTGAGGTGTTAATTGCTAAGTGGACGACGCTTCTTAAGGCAAATGCTGCATCGCTGATGTGCTGGTCCTAGTTCTTTTGGTTTTCCCCTACGTAGGACCTTACGATTTGTAATATCGATCGATTGACTCTTTCTGCCGCATTTCCTTGTGGCGAGTAGAACGCCGTTCTTACAAGTGTCGTACCGTATCTATGCAAATAGTTCTGAAACAAATTGTTTGCCGTTGTCAGAGTGCACGTACTCTGGGATTCCAAAAACATGAAAAACATCTTTTTCTACTTCTGCTGAGGTTGCCTTACGCATCGGTTTCAAAAACATAAATTTAGAATAGTGGTCTGAACATACAAACACATATACACTACCATCACACGTACGTGGGTATGGACCCATAAAATCTATAAATAAACGTTGAAAAGAGCGTTCAGAGATATGTTGCTTTACCATCAACGGCTTGTGGAAAGCATTTTGGGTTTTATTACCTTTACAGATATCACAACTTTTGACATAGTTTTGCACGTCGGCAACTAGTCCTGGCCAATAATGTCTTTCTCGTATACGAGCTAGGGTCTTGTGGATACCCCATGGCCTGCAGAAGGCGAGCAGTGCGACGCTTCCACCAACCCTGACCGAAGTTCAGTGGCCACCCAGAGTTTCCAGGCATGGTCTCCTTGAAGCCCTTCCCCCTTGTCGAATTGCGCCCATCTATAAACATACTTATCTGCTACGCACAGTTCAGGTAGTTTGTCTTTGTTTGATGTCACCGTGTTAATCAGTTCTAGGTATTCCGCCGATTTGAAGAATGGCGAGTTGAGATCAATATCCAGCATTCGCCCACTTATTAAAATTTCATTCATGTCGGCCCTGGATAAAGCGTCCGGCACTACATTTTGGGTGTCCTTACGGAGTTGAATGTCAAAATTATATCCTTGCAACTTCAAACTCCACCTTGCAAGCCGACCTGAAAGATCCTTTTGACCCATCAACCACTTCAGGCTTGCATGGTTGGTTATTACGGTGAAGGGCAGCCCCCCGTTGCTTTCCGAAATCCGGATGGATTAACACAGGCGCAGATATAAGTTTTTGTTTTAAGCAATGGAATGCTTGCATCACTTCGTCCGTCATTTTAATAGATTTTATTTTGTCTTTAGTGACGCAGTCATGCAGTGGTGCTGCAATTGTCGCGTAGTCCTGTATGAATCTACGGTACCAACCTGTCATTCCTAGGAACCGTCTGAGCTGCTTTGGTGTTCGGGGTTCGGGGAAGCCCCGCATCGCTGCCATCTTATTTAGGTCTGTACGGATACATCCGTCTCCTACAACATAACAAAAATAACGCACCTCTTTAAAGCAAAATTTGCTCTTTTCAACGTTTGTCGTTAATTTCGCATCAGCAAGACATTTTGCTACCCGGGACAACAAATCTAAATGGGACGAAAAATTCTCTGAACAAACAAGGAGAACATCTAAATAAACAAACACAGATTCACGAAGAGAAGCGGGGACGACCTTGTCCATTAAACGACACATTCGTTGTGCCGCGCCTACCAGGTAAAGTGAAATCAGTTTTCTCCCTGGACTTCCGCTCTAATGTTATATGCCAAAACGTGTCTTTTAAATCAATGGCAGATATGTACCTGGTATTCTGAAGCCGACTTAGAATACCATTTATATGTGGGAGTTGGTATGCGGTACGTTCCATCGGGCTTCCAAACACAAGCGATTTTTGGTTCCTTTGATGACAAGTGACACTGGTGAGTTCCAACAGCTATTGCTTCCTTCGATGACACCCATTTCTATCATCCTGTCCAGTTCTGCGAAGATCGATTTTTGTATTTGCTGGAGAAATAGGGTGGTGGCGCTGTTTCACTGGAAGGTGCTCATCTGCCAGTTCAATAATGTGCTCCTCTCAGTTTTGCCAAACCCAAGTACCGCTAATGAAGGATACTGTGCTTTCACTCGATCCAAAGCTACAGTTGCTCCGCATCGAATGATAAGTCACCATCAGTAGGCGTAAGCTCTGACACGACAGAAACCTTTGAGTTGATTTGGGGCCCCCTACTGACTACATTAAGCTGAAAGGCTTTCCAGAAATCGATTCCAGATAGATCTCTTGTTGTTACCCAGGCAATATAAGGAATTCCAGCTCCCGAGTGGCATTGTCCCACAGTACTGGAAGGTTCACGACTCCAACAACCGCGGTTTCACCCCTATTTGCAGTCTTCACATTTTGACCCTGGATCGGCAGAATCAGACTCTCTTTTTCCTTCGAGTAGTTTATGGGCATTTTCCCCAAGCAACTTGCCCCGGCCCCGGAATCTAAGAGCGCGAGCAGCTCTCGTCCACCGATCTCCGTTTTGGCGAAAAGCCTGTTATCACCCTGCACCGTAACTATCGTTGAAATTTTTTTTTTTCTAATTCTCCTCCAAATCTTCTGTTTCTTCCTCATCTTCTGTATTTTAGTAAAATTTCTTTTATTCCTTTTAACGTTCAGTTCCTCGCAAAATATCCTTCTTCTTGCCTCCTCGTACTTTAATTTCTTAACATGCAAACTATCCCCAATTGGCTCAACTTTCTTCTCTTTTACTTCCTCCTTCGTTTCTCTTTCGTTATCCCTCTTCAAAATCTTTATTTTTCTACTCTCTATAAATTCTCCTGGCGATCCTGGTTTGAGGCAGAGCTCCCGGACATATCTGCCAGTGCCTAGTTTCCCGCCTCTGGTTTAAACACACAAAGACGAATCACCACCACACGCAAAACATTTCATTAAATCCCGATCTATGCTACGCGTTATCCGGCGGTTACTCGCTTAAAGTCCTAGACCCCCTTTTGGAATTACCCCCTAGTGCTCGGGCTTATCCATCAACTGGAGGAATTGGTATAAAAAGGGGAGTCCACAAACTGACCACCAAAAATTGTATCGATAATTTTTTTTTTTTTACTACAAAAACTCCAAGAACTGACAAGCTGTTCCCAAGATATCGACACGATAAAAGTAAACTCCAACTTGCATTTTTCACCTATGGGTTTATTTGTCGATTCAGCAAAAATTTAAATAAACTGCATACAAAGGTATAAAAACAATTCAAATATAAAAAATATAAAGCAAAATATGTGTATGTAAAACAAATGTGTATATAATTGTAAAATAAATGGGTATAAATAAAGGTACAATTCACAAATGCAAAGAACTCAAAACTTTCTTCAATGTTGAAAGTCCTATACGTGTATGTGCGTATATGTGTATATTAAAAAGCAGAACGGCAAAACTTCAATCTACTCAGCCTCGATACAAATTCCTAACGTGTACCTATGGTTTGTTTATGTATGTTAACAAACTGTGCTAGCGAAAATTCAATATGGGCCTATTGAGCAAAGCACTTTCTTGATGAACTTAGGTTAAAAAAGTGTAAAAAAAAAGAAAAAAAAATTTCGCTTTAAATAGTCTAAAATATCAAACGGTTAACAATTCGAAAAAAAATTAAAATAAAAACTTTATAAAAAAAATAGTAGGATATTCCTTGGTGAATTTTTAATAAAAATACAAAAACTTAACGATAAAAGATGCTGAAAAAAATCTTCAATAGGTTAAATCAAATAAAAAATATATACTTTTACAATTAGGAAAAGTATTTAATATATGAAAAAGAGAAAAAAAAAACATAAAAATTCCGATGTATGTATGTGAAAATTTTTTATAAAGTGTTTTTTTATCTTTTTCTTTGAATAGAAACTAAAAACTTTAATATATTGTTAAACTGATTTAACAAAAAAATTCTTACAAAAAAATTGTGTGTGTATCTAATTATATATCAGAGAAATAGAAAAATTATAAAAGATAGGTAGTAAAATCAAATAGGCAACCGCAAACAGTTAAAAGGTTAAAACAAATGTTGTTACAAAAAAAACTTCAAATTGGCGCTTTTATTTATTTCTAATTATTTGAATAAAAAGCCCAAAAAGGCTGATGGGTAAAAGTAGGAATTTATTAAAATTGATAACTTTAATATGGTTATTCTTAAGGAAAATTTCAAGAAAATATTTTTCAAAAAAAAAGGTAAAAATCAAAACGTATTATTTTCAATATAGAGTTTCTGTTGGTGCATTTGGTGTTGTTCTCGCTTGATGGACTCTGTGGGTAGTTGAGTAAGATATGAAGTATTCCGTCCAAGGTCAAAGTCATCTAGTCCCCTATTTTAGTTATGGAATTTGGCACTACAAAGTCTTAAGAACTAGCTCAAAACGTGACTTCCACAATCCCCCCTTACCCTGTAAAATTATCGAACTCCTGCAAACACACAAAAACCTCACATACGTACGGTGCTGGACCATCCGCATGGCAGCTGATGTTGCTTGCAACAAAACAAAAACAAATATCAATCGGGTTAAAATACTGCCGATGACGTCTGATACCACTTTTTAAAAACGTTGAATTTCTTAAAAGGAACTCAGAAATCACCGCCAGCACTCCCCTCCCCCACTGTTTTGTCACTTAGGCACATATCGCTCGTTGCTGACAACAACCGGTGTTGCCCTTGCGACCTTAAATCTGCCCGTGAAAAGGAAAATTAAAAAGTAAACGAGATACTGGAAAGCCGGAAGTAGTAGATAGGAAAGCAAGTTTAAGTTGGAGAAAGTAAAGATTAGTACGAAAAAAATTATGGGAAAAATTAAAAATTGCTAGTGGGCGCCATTGTTACGTAACTGCCTGGTATGGGTGAGGAGGAGTGGCATGGTGGCATGGTAGTAGCCCAGCTGAGGCTCGTCGGCTTTGGGGCGCGGTTCTTGCCACTTCTTCTTTCCCAACAGTCGCATAGCAAGATTTAGGTTCATGCCTGGGGAGAGAAAATAAGCAAACATAGGAAAGAAAATATAAAGAAAGCGGGAGAAAAGCTGTCCGAGTCAGGTGGAGCTTTCCCACCCCTCCTGTTCACGAGATGTGAACAGCCTTGGACTCTACTATGGCTCCGCTTCCCGAGTAGAGTCCCCTTGAACCTGACTTAAGTCCGTCGCTATATACTTACTTTCCTTATCCTTCACGCAACTACGCCAACTTACCATCAGTTGCCACAAGGGCAACACCTACACCAACCAATAAAAGCCTTTAGCCTTGCATGGTATCCATGGGATCCGCTATCAAAGAAGTATCCTCAACCTACTAACATTACTAAACTTCTTCCAGTGAGTATTTAATTCGAACCAATAACCAATATTTATTCACAAAAGTTATAAATCTATTTCTTACAACTAATTAACCCCTGAATACTATATCTAATATTTCTTCACATATTCCTTGGCTTTAACGGCAACAATTTATTTATTATTTTTATTTGACCTAAACAAAATTTTCCAAAAATCTGCGGCATTCGAAGCCGGCCTAATGTCTATCTAACTTCTTTGTGCACAAGCACACGTATAAACTTATGTAAATAGATACGTACGTGTGTGCCCTCACTCTCAAAAATTGTCAACAAAAATGTTTGTATAGGTGTGTGTGGTCTTCATCAGAGAGACTCTAAGTTTACAAAGGCATGTGCATATGTATTTTCCTCTTATAAAAACTTACCTCGCTTATCCGTATGAATTTAGTATCAAAAACAACATCTACGCTGAAAGCAGAGAAGAAACAAACAACATATGCAGATCAGTGAGTTAACCCTAGTACAGTTAAGGGCTTTGGCCCCTTGACCGTGATCACGGCTAATCTTCAATAAAAAGTGGCTTTTTATTTTTAGTTTTCTAAGACGGTTATTTTATGCATATGCAAAAAAAAAAAACTGAATATACGAAAAATCGCGAAAAGTCAAAAAAATTGCGAGTAAAGTTTAGGTGTATAAAATAATCAAAGATCAAAAAAAATTTTAATTAATTTTATCAAAAAGTAAATGGATCGCGGACTCGAAACGGTACTAATAAGTGCGTGTGAGTGAGAGAAATAACTAAAACTATTAAAATTAATTATTAAATTAGACTTCAATAAAACAAAAAATATAACAAATTGCCAAACTTCTATGCAACGTAGAAATCAAAGGTGATTGCACAAACGCATTGATTTATGAAAATAAAAAAAACCGTATAAGTACGATTATATAAAAAAAAATTTTTTTAGGGCAGCTTAACGCCAAGAGAAAAAACGCAACACGCGTAATACCGTCACCAAGAATATGCGACTAGAACACTTAAAGGTAAGTAAAATATGTGACTTCTGTAAAACTTACGATAATCAAATTATAAACTAATGTTAGAACTAAAAGAAAATATAGGAATTCAAATAAAATATATATGAATCCAAGTTAAAAATTTAATTTTTCTGACAGAAAGATATGATTGGGTGGTGCACCCTAATAAATGTAAAGAGTGGGTGTGGTTGGGTTGGTGGTGGAGATTCAAAGTTGGTGAGCGCGCTCCCTGTGAGCCGCACTTAACTTCTCTCGCTCTTTGTTGTTTCTGTGCTCGTGGTGTGTTTTCGTGGTATCGTGCGGGCATGTGTGGTGAGCAAATGTTGATGTTGATGGCCAATGTTGCTACCCTAGTAGCTGTTGCAATTGCGCGGGTGGTTGTTCCACAAAATGTTTAGCAACATGCCGATGACACTGTGGTTGTGTGCAATAATGTTGCTGCTGTAACGTGTCTGTTCTGCGTGTCGGAAAATGCTGTGTTCTACCCTTGTTTGGCTATTTAGTAAAAATGTATGACCTGGTGTTCGTGTTCGTTGGCAGTTTTGTGTATGTTTTTTTTGGTGTGATTTTTATGTAAATAATTATGTGGTTGTAAAAATATGTCGCGGCCTTCGGCTGGCTTCGTGAGCTACAATAAAAAAATGTAAATCAAATCTTTAAATATATTTATTTTTTTTACATATTTTTGTAAGTTCAACGAGCTCAAGACCAGTTGATAATAATTCTTAGTTAATTATTATTAATTTTGATTAAAGGAAAAATTGAAAGCAACAAACATATACAGGCTATAGTTATAGTACTATTTCGAAAACAGCCACGATTTCTCGTCAGACTAATTCGTATAGTTTTGCTACTTCAGAGGATTTTGTGGAGAATCGAACCCACTCACTCTGATTGCCAGCGCAACTGCCAAACCCATAGGCTATGCTGCGTGTAGTTTTGCAAGTTGCTTAATTCAAGTTTTCCTCTAATTGTTGTTTATTATCTTGCCAACGGTATGCACAATATTTTTAGACATTCTGTCTATTCTGTTCGATTCTCCACAAAATCCTCTGAAATAGCAAAACTATGCGAATTAGTCTGACGACAAATCGTAGCTGTTTTCGAAATAGTACTATAACTATAGCCTGTATATGTTTGTTGCTTTCAATTTTGCCTTTAATCAAAAATAATAATAATTAACTAAGAATTATTATCAACTGGTCTTGAGCTCGTTAAACTTACAAAAATATGTAAAAATGAACAGACCATAAAAACCAACAACAAAATAAATTTATACCGGAGCACGCGGTTATGTACAATAACTATCTTCTAAAAATAGAAAGAAGAATGTACAAAAAAACAAAGTGCAACATACATGATTTACATAAAGACAGAATGTCTAAAAATATTGTGTATACCGTTGGCAAGATAACAAACAACAATTAGAGGAAAACTTGAACTAAGCAGCTTGCAAAACTACACGCAGCATAGCCTATGGGTTCGGCAGCTGCGCTGGCAATCAGAGTGAGTGGGTTCGATTCTCCACAAAATCCTCTGAAATAGCAAAACTATACGAATTAATCTGACGATAAATCGTGGCTGTTTTCGAAATAGTACTATAACTATAGCCTGCATATGTTTGTTGCTTTCCATTTTTCCTTTAATCAAAAATAATAATAATTAACTAAGAATTATTATCAACTGGTCTTGAGCTCGTTAAACTTACAAAAATATGTAAAACCATAAAAACCAACATCAAAATAAATTTATACCGGAGCACGCGGTTATGTACAATAACTATCTTCTAAAGCTAGAAAGAAGAATGTACAAAAAAACAAAGTCCAACATACATGATTTACGTATAGACAGAATGTCTAAAAATATTGTGTATACCGTTGGCAAGATAACAAACAACCCTTAAAGGAAAACTTGAATTAAGCAGCTTGCAAACCTACACGCAGCATAGCCTATGGGTTAGGCGGCTGCGCTGGTAATCAGAGTGAGTTGGTGCGATTCTCCACAAAATCCTCTAAAATAGCAAAACTATACGAATTAGTCTGACGAGAAATCGTGGCTGTTTTCGAAATAGTACTATAACTATAGCCTGTATATGTTTGTTGCTTTCAATTTTTCCTTTACTCAAAATTTATAATAATTAACTAAGAATTATTATCAACTGGTCTTGAGATCGTTAAACTTACAAAAATATGTAAAAATGAACAGACCATAAAAACCAACAACAAAATAAATTTATACCAGAGCACGCGGTTATGTACAATAACTATCTTCTAAAAATAGAAAGAAGAATGTACAAAAAAACAAAGTCCAACATACATGTTTTACATATAGACAGAATGTCTAAAAATATTGTGTATACCGTTGGCAAGATAACAAACAACAATTAGAAGAAAACTTGAATTAAGCAGCTTGCAAAACTACACGCAACATAGCCTATGGGTTAGGCAGCTGCGCTGGCAATCAGAGTGAGTTGGTTCGATTCTCCACAAAATCCTCTGAAATAGCAAAACTATACGAATTAGTCTGACGAGAAATCGTGGCTGTTTTCGAAATAGTACTATAACTATAGCCTGTATATGTTTGTTGCTTTCCAATTTTCCTTTAATCAAAAATAATAATAATTAACTAAGAATTATTATCAACTGGTCTTGTGCTCGTTAAACTTACAAAAATATGTAAAAATGAACAGACCTTAAAAACCAACAACAAAATTTATTTATTTTATTTTTCAGAACTCCTAAATTTTCTTTTGAATTTTAAAATCACATTTAAATAAATATTTTAGTTTCTGAATTTGCAACTGGACTTAAACAAATTGTTTCCTTAATTCGTTCTTTTACATTTTCTTCTTCTTCTTCTAATCTTCCCTTTATTTGCGTACGTGCTTGTGTACAAGTGTACATACGTATGTACATGCTAGTGCACTTATGCATATTTTAATATTATTGAATTTGAAATTAAGTTAGATTCATAGGATAAAATCTAACCAATTAAAAATTCCAGAATTACTTCGATGACAAACAAAACTAGTAACATGAAAAGTTCTACGTTCTCAAACAAAAATGTTTACTTTAATTAAAGTGCTAAATAAAAAAGTTTACCAAAAAGTTCTAGTTTCTACGAAATTTACATGAACAAAAAAATCCTCACAAAAAAAAATATTAAAACAAAGGTTCTTCAAAAATTTCAAACATCACCACGTGACTTACCGTTGTATTTTCTGCTGTCCCAAGGGGATTTTCTAGCCCTTTGGTGGCGGTTCTCCTTGCGCTGCCGATGCCCCTAGGGAGGATTCCCTGGTATCAACGAATCACTATTACGAATCACTATACATATGTACTATTTTTTTCTGGTTTTTTCCTTAACCACAATTTAGACACGTATAACGACATTGACTTTTATAGCATTTCAATAATATTTTGTGATATATATGTATATGACCTGAACTTATTATTTCTTATGGCTGTGTTTATAAGTTTACCTTAAGTCTTATATCAACCAGAAAAAAGTAAATTCTTAAAAAAAAATTCATAAAACTATGTGACTATGTAAGTATTTATCTTACATATTTTGTAACGGTTAATTTTTAGTAATTTTCTTGCGGTTTCCTTGCAAAAAATTGGTTTTAAGAAAATATTGCTTTAAAAACTTAACAAAGTCAAGTCAAGGTAGAAAATTCAATTTTATAAAAAAAAAAATAAAAATTATTGTCCGGAACGTGGACTCGAACCATGGAACGCTTGCGTCTTACCCGAGACGCTTATGCCTGCTTCAGAAAATATTTCCACCATGAGGGGTATACATACATATCCATATGGCTTTTGGAAATGCATGAAACGTTCATTTGGAAGTTCCACAAATTTCTCAATTTTAGTGTGACGCCGGTTTCCATATTGTTTTTTTTTTCTTTATGTACAGGCAGTTTTCTGAATTTTTCCTTTACATACATTTTGAAGTCCATTTAGGGGGAGAAAATTACAATTTAAACATAGGGTCTATCAGAAAAATAATGAAAATTGTCAAAATTCTCTACTGAGTTTCTCGTTCCGACGGAATTGGGTTGTGATATATAAAATTATTATAATATTATTACATATGGGCTACATATATGTTAAAGTTAAGTCAAATGTTATTGAATAAAAATGTAATTTCTTAAAACAGTCATGCAGGTGTGTATTTTTTTTTTTAAGCATTTTGTTTTGATAAACAGGAAATATTTTCTGGCGTTGTTTTTTTGCAAAAATTTTATTTTTCACCGAAAGATAGAGGCCATACACAGAAAAATATTGGGTTGAAAATATAATAAATTAAAAAAAAATCATGATAAGAAGTTTTGATACAAATATTTAAAAAGAAATTAAATTTAACAAACAAAAAAAGAGTTTTCTGTAACCTGGGCTCGAACCTTGGAATGTAAGCGTCATAGCAGAAACGTTCACCACCTGCGCTACTACTCTATGCACAATAGCGCAGTCAAGTTATGTAGTTGACAGCTTTGGCCTTCTGCAGAAAACTTTAATGAATTATTAAAAATAAATGAAGCTGTATTTGCTAAACATAATGCATATGCACCGCTCCTGATCCATACGAAGATATCAAAATACATTTTTATTGAAATCATGCATGCTTAGATATAGATATATGTACTCTGGAAATTGATTGTATGAAAAAAATGTTTGCCTATTAATATATAGAGAGTCGAGAACTCGGCTAACCCTACATGCATTTTAAGTTGACTACTTTGTATGGAAGAGCCTAGCTATTTTTACATGGAGATAGGCTGTAAGGTAGTAAGTAGTGTCTACTTCTCCTTGTCTTTCAGATAACCACAAGCTAACTACTTCTGGAAAATTTAATTGACTTTTCTAAGATCGATTTTAGTTCGCTTGTTACATGTATTTTTTTCTTATGAAAAGTGCTTAAAAAGACACTCGCTGGTAAAAAATGTATATGGGCAATTTACTCCTGATACCATTCTAAATAAAAGTCTTGATGTTATTATTTCTCCATAAAATACTTGTTTCGAGATGTTACCCAATAAAAACATATATGTACAATTTTTAGTGCATTTTTAGCCTTTAGGTCAAAATCGCATGGAATTTTATCACTACAGATTTTTTTACAGATCTTGTCTTTTATGTGGAGCGAAGAGGATTAGAACTTTACCTCTGAATTATCTCATTCTGTATATTTTTAGAAATTTAAAAACCGTTTTTAGTTCGTTTTACGCCATCCCACCATTACAAAAATTTTAATAAAATTAAAATGCAATATTAAAATGAAACTGTGGTTAATATGCTACCAAGCGGTGTATAGCTTATCTAATCCATTATTTTGCATGTATTTTATTTGACCATTACAAAAAAATAAAAAATAAAAAATTTACTTCGACTTATTAAAAGTCCTTGAAAGACACTCGCAGGTACAACATTTATATGGACAATTTACTCCTGACTCTAATCTAAATAAAATTCCTTATGTCATTAGTTCTCCTAAAACTCCTGGTTTACGAGATATTAGCCAATAAAGACATATACAATTTTATAGTGCATTTTTAGCCTTTAGGTCAAATTTCCATCGAATTTTTTCACGACAGATGGCCAGATTTTTTTACAGATCTTATTTTGTATCCCTATTCTTTCAGAAAATTCGTGGGGAGCGAAATAATTTGATACTTTTGCAAATCCCATACAATCTGTGGGTGTTCTAATATGTATATATATTTTAAGTGATCCGTTTCAGAAATTCTTGCCCTATATTTATTTATAACAATGTTTGATAACAAACTTTAACATTATTAACTGTTGACAAACATATATATGAATATTAGGGTGGGAAAAAAATAATTTTTTTACGTTTTTCTACAATATTATGGTAAAATTAAAATTATTCATACATATGTGTATTAACGCTTATATACATAGATATATGTATCTATACAAACTAGTAGAGTTATTATTTTAAATTTCTTTTGTACTAACTAATAAGTATTAGATGTATTTTTCGAATTATTTAAATTTTTCTTTTATTTAATGCAAATGTTGTAAACTGTGAGCATATCATTCTAAAGTTCAAAAAAGTATCGGATTTTTTGTCGAAGTGATAAATCGTATTAGATATATTTAAAAAGTATTAATACATAAATAATTTTTTTCTTCTTTTTTTTAATGCAAATGTTGTAAACTGTGAGCATATCCTAAAAGTATCGGCTTTTTTGTCGAAGTGATAAATCGTATTAGATATACATAAATATTTGAATTTTTCTTCAATTTAATGCAATTGCTGTAAACTAAGTGTGTACCTTTTTTGTCGACATGATAAATTGTATTAGAAATAAGTTATATAAAAAAAATTATAATCACTTTCAAATTTCAAATTGAAATTTAAAACTCAAAAAAAAAAAAATATAGGGTTATATGGACATATTATATTCGGAACAATGACAAGGACGCGAGGCAAAAAATATTGTATGAAAAATTATAATTTATGAAATGAAAAAAAGAACTTATAATTAAAAAATATTATTTATAATAAAATAAAACAAAATGTAATTTGATTAAAAAAACTAAAGAAAGAACTTAATTAAAGGAAAGAAAATGTTTTCAAACAAAACAGCTAATACGATTCAAATGGAAGCATATATCTAAAAGATAGATTCA
Source organism: Merzomyia westermanni (assembly GCA_949987695.1). Lineage (NCBI taxonomy): Eukaryota > Metazoa > Arthropoda > Insecta > Diptera > Tephritidae > Merzomyia > Merzomyia westermanni. The sequence continues at coordinate 70,663,437 of OX465292.1, forward strand.
ACAAAAATAATAAGAAGTATTAAAATTAAAAAAAAGAGAACAATTTAAAATATTATAAGTAGGTAGTCAATACGATTTAAAATAAAATCGTATACCTGGAAGACAGAATAAAAAAATTAATTATAAAACAAGAGAATGAAATATAGAAATAAAATAAAATATAGCAAATTAAAATATTATGACAAAACTGTCAATACTATTCAAAATATAAGCTTATATCTGAAAGAGGCGAAAGAATATTAAAATGAAGATAAGGTATAATCATATAAAATATGCTTATATAAAATATCAAAATTAAATAAAGCAAAAATATATATTCCATTTAACATTAAAATTATATAAAATCTAATGTTTCAGTTTATATAATGAACTTGTATAAAAATAAAGCAAAGAAAGCAATCGACAATACTAAGTCATTTATCCAAATATAAAATGTAAACAACATTAAAAAAATTGTAACTATAGGTTTTATTATTAAATAAGAAAAATTTATCTGAAACTCGAAATTAAACTATTATCTTTTATTCAAAAAGTAGTATATCAATGAGTATCGATGCACTACCTGTGGGTGAGCAAAACAAGTAGTCTATACTCTAGCAGTTTTTAATGGAAAGCGGACTAGTCTCAATTCGGACACTTCTTCATGCTAAAAGGTCCTACTCACTGTTTATACCCGAAAGTCTACAAAGGCGACTCATCCCTTCATACCCGTTCAGGAACAAACGGGTACAATTAGTTTCTCCATAGGACATGCTTAAACAAATGTGAACAGTTCAGCCCATACAAAGTGATCGGAACAGGTATTTGTCGCGTCCCCCTTTGCGACTCGTCCCGGACTGAGCCTAGACTAATCACATTTTTTGCAGGGTATATTTGCATGGCAGGTATGGTGCTACGGCTTTAAGCAGATGCCAGAAGCGAAATTAATTGTGGGCATACACATATACTGTTTATTATGGTAGGCAAAGAGCTGGTTCTTGTATCCAAATAAATAGTTTAATTTGCGTAAAGCAACATATACAACAACAAGACTACCTGCTTCCTATTTTTTTTGCTAAATAGGACACTTAAATATACATTCAGAAAATTAAGAAAATTCTTAATTTCACAATCTGTCTCATGCACACATTTCTACATGCAACCATGCATACATACATATGTACATATAAAGAGCATGCGGATAAGTAGGTACCAGCGACGAAAATATTGACTTTCGCTTTCTAAGTCTCTTGCAGTTCAATAAAACTATTCGAATACCACTACTATTCGAATAATTTTATTCGAGTAAACGAATAAATAATTCTAATAAATATTAATCGAATTTTTTGTACCCGTCGAATAAAAATATTATTTATTCGAATAATTACACCTTTCATGAACATGAAATGGTATTATAAATTTGGTCCGATGTTTGTAAAGATGAGAAGAAGAAGAGATAGACCGAATCATCTGTCTGTCCGTCTGCCTGTTTGTACGCAAACTAGTCCCTCAGTTTTTGAGATATCTTGGTATGGAGCCGTCATTTTGCATGAGATTAATCAATAAAACGCATAGCTCCCATACAATCGATAGTTTCGATAAATGGGTTTTAGGCTATACATTTTCCAATTTAAAAGCCAGGAACGTAAAACTTTGCAGGTTTGGTACTTATTATGTATGTAATGTGTGTAGTGAAAATCAGCCAGATCGGACCCACATAACATATAGCTCCCATACAATCGATAATTCCGATAAATGGGGTTTGGGCTATATATTTTCCAATTAAAAAGCCAGGAACGTAAAGTTTTGCAGGTTTAGTACTTATTATGTATGTAATGTGTGTAGTGAAAATAATCCACATCGGACCAACATAACATATAGCACCCATACAATCGATTGTTCCGATAAATGGGGTTTGGGCTATGTATCTTTAAATTAACAGTTTTGTAGAGTTTGAACTAATTGTAAGGATCGGACACTTTACACCGTGATACGTATTCATGAAAGGTATAAAGTCTTCGGCACAGTCGAAGACAGCTCTTTCCTTACTTGTTTTTATTCGAATAGTCCCAAATATAGTGTCCTATACGTAAAAACCGATCGTAACCAAATTTGAAACACGCACTGGATATCTTCCAAGGATGGTCATGGGCTAAAAAGTATTTTGATATATATAGAGGGCGTGGCAGTTCCCATACAAATGGAATTTTTCGTTGTCCATATCTCTGGAAGTATTTACATTAGACCACTGAAATTTGATAAGGGGTTATATGAGATTAATCCGTAACACCTGCATGAAAACTGGGGATAACGAAAGAGGTGGCGTGGCACCTCCTATACAACTGGAATATTTTTTATAGAAATGTGGAGTGAAATAGGTCTATATCTTCTTCTTCTCATACTTACAAACATCGGACCAAAGTTATAATACCATTTCATGTTCATGAAAGGTATAAAAACGAATCAATAAAAATTGTAAAAGATGGAGCAATAATAGTATCTGGGCTATAAATTTTGCAATTAAAAAGCTAGGAACGTAAAACTTTTACAGGTTTGGTACATATTATGTATGTAATATGTGTAGTGAAAATCAGTCAGATCGGACCAACACAACATATAGCTCCCATAAAATTGATAGTTTCGATAAATGGGTTTTGGGCTATATATTTTCCAATTAAAAAGCTAGGAACGTAAAGTTTTGCAGGTTTAGTACTTATTACGTATGTAATGTGTGTAATGAAAATCAGTTAGATCGGGCCAACATAACATATAGCTCCCATAAAATTGGTAGTTTCGATAAATGGGATTTGGGCTATATATTTTCCAATTAAAAAGCTAGGAACGTAAAGGTTTGCAGGTTTAGTACTTATTACATATGTAATGTGCGTAGTGAAAATCAGCCAAATCGGAATAACATAACGTATAGCTCCCATACAATCGATAGTTTCGATAAATGGGTTTTGGGCTATACATTTTCCAATTAAAAAGCTAAGAACGTAAAGTTTTGCAGGTTTAGTACTTATTACGTATGTAATGTGTGTAGTGAAAATCAGTTAGATCGGGCCAACATAACATATAGCTCCCATAAAATTGGTAGTTTCGATAAATGGGTTTTGGGCTATATGTTTTCCAATTAAAAAGCTAGGAACGTAAGTTTTGCAGGTTTAGTACTTATTATGTATGTAATATGTGTAGTGTAAATCAACAAGATCGGACCTACATAACATATAGCTCCCATACAATCGATTGTTCCGATAAATGGGGTTTAGACTATGTATCTTTAAATTAACAGTTTTGCAGAGTTTGTACTAATTGTTAGTAAGAATCGGACACTTAACACCGTGATGCGTATTCATGAAAGGTATAAAGTCTTCGGCACAGTGGAGTTCTCTCGCGAGTGTGATGAGCGACAGACGTTCTACGGACCGCGCTAGATTGTTGAATTCGCATTTATAAAGGGTGTGTTTTTTAGAGGTATAGAACTTCGAATTGAAATAAAACACAAGAAAATCGTTTTAAGGTTCCTCAATTTAGCTTTATTGGAAGGATAATTTTATGCCATTAATGCTTAAATATGATTTTAGGGCATGTGGCCGCCGCGGCTGGCTCGAATAAAGCCAATTCTACAGGTCCAATTTTCAACCACTTTTTCGAGCATATGGGGCCGTATGTCGGCAATAACGCCACGAATGTTGGCTTCCAATTCCCCTAACGTTTCTGGTTTGTTGGTGTAGACGAGCGACTTCACATATCCCCAAAGAAAATAATCCAATGGTGTCAAATCACACGACCTTGGTGCCCAATTGACAGGTCCATTCCGCGAAATTATGCGCTCATCGAATGTTTCCTTCAATAAATCGATTGTGACGTGCGCTGTGTGGCATGTAGCGCCGTCTTGTTGGAACCACAACTCATCCACATTCATGCCATCCAATTCGGGAACAAAATAGTCGGTTATCATGGCTCTATACCGGTCTCCATTAACGGTAGCTGCCTCTCCAGCATTATTGCGGAAGAAGTATGGCCCAATGACTCCACCAGCCCATAGAGCACACCAAACAGTCAGTTTTTGTGGATGTAATGGCGTTTCAAGGGTCTCATGTGGATTCTCTTCACTCCAAATGCGGCAATTTTGCTTGTTGACGTAGCCATTCAACCAAAAATGAGCCTCATCACTGAACAAAATTTTGCGATGAAAATCAGCATCGAAATCAATCTCATTTTCGGCCCATACACCAAAATCACGACGCATTGCATGGTCTCGCGGCTTTAATTCTTGCACAAGCTGGATCTTGTAAGGTCGCAAGCCAAGATCTTTGCGCAAAATCTTCCATAAAGTTGATGGACAAAGCTCCAATTGCTGTGCACGGTGGCGAATCGATTCATTCGGGTCCTCTTCAACACTTTGCTCTACAGCGGCAATTGTTTCTTCGGTGCGCACTGTTCGACGTCTCTGCGGATGCGTATTATCACATAGAGTAAACGTAGTGCAAAAACGATCCATGGTTAACCGAATTAATTGCTCTGATGGACGATTATGTCGACCATAAAATGGACGGAGCTCACGGTAAACTTCGCGAACTGAACCATTATTTTCGAAATAAATTTGCACGATTTGCAAGCGTTGTTCTTTTGTCAACCTGTTCATGATGAAATGGCAAACCAAACTGAACATAAATGACATTAGAGTTGCCAGATTTGACCACAAAATGCCAGTTTTATCTCTATTCAAAAAACAAACCTGTAAAAAAAACACCCTGTATAAGGTGCCACAGAATCATTTAGTGGTCCGCGACCATATGGATTGTGAAAAAGTGCAAACGTGAAGTAAAAGAAAAAGAAACGATATGTATGAGGCGTCATCTTCCAAACAAACTAACAATAACAATTACTACGCGCCTCTCGATATCGATAGTGAGGATGATGAGTGCGTGAATAATTTCAAAGAATATGTTTCACAGAAACAAAACAAAGCATGTGAAGAGCAAATAAGCTCCAACAACAAAAGGCCACACTGGGAAAATAAAAGTGCAAATGAAAATGGCACAGAAACAAACAAATTACTAGACAATAACAAAAGTGATAAGAAATATAAAAGCAAAATGCCGCCGATTATAATCTACGGCATTGTGACGGACAAACTTATTGAAGTGCTAACTAAAGGCATCAAAATTGATAACTTCAAAATCAAAGAAAAAAACTAACAAAAACAAACACTTTATGTACAAGATTTAAACACCTTCGTATTGGTAAAGAATTTCCTTATTAAAACAAGAGTTCAATTTTACACGTACTCACCGAAAGCATTAAAAAATAAAACATATTTATTAAAAGGACTAAACCCAAAAACAGACCCTAATCTTATTCTAAAAGAATTACAGAGTCATCAAAATGACAATTTGAAATTTACTAAAGTCGCACAGTTTTCGACAAAAAATTCAAAGAAAAATTCAACCGCGTTGCCAATATTCATGGTACAAATAACACCAGAAAGCAGTATAAATGCACTTAAAAAAATAAAAAACATTCTTTATAGATGTATTAACTTTGAACCTCTAAGAAAAGAAGGTATTGCACAATGCCGTAACTGCCAAGGATTCTTTCACAGCGCAGCCAACTGCCATCTACCATCCAAATGTGTTAAATGCGATCAACCTCATAACAGCAAAGATTGCAAGTTGGAAAAATCCAACGATGGCGATAAAAGCAAACTATATTGTGTACTTTGCAAAACATATGGACATCCTGCATCATATAAGGGTTGCGAAAAAATATACTAACCTTCGGCTAAAACTTATTGAAAAGAGAAAAAGTATTTCTAAAAAACTCACTAATAATCAACACTTTGTTAACCCAAACATAAAATTTGCAGATCTCTTTGAAAAATCTGCACCAACCCAAAATATGTCTAATGTAACTTATAGTAATGAAAAACTAACCCACAATTTACTGCTGGAGCTTAAAAAGTCTTTAGATAATTTAAGGAATCAATTATCAATCCTCCAAAAACAACAACAACAGCAAGCATCTCGCATTGACGTTCTTTTCTCATTACTGGACTCACCATGACTAACGCAACTAACACTTTTTTTAAAACAGTTAATATAATATCCATTAATATTAACTCTTTAATCACAAAACCTAGAAGGTATGATCTTGAAAAATTCCTAATAGAAAACGAACCAGATATTGTCCTATTGAATGAAACAAAACTAAATAAAAAGCACAAACTTTGGTTTAAAAACTATGATTTCATCCGCAAGGACAGAGAGAACTCTAAACAAGAAGGAGGCACAGGTATACTCGTCCGAAACAACATTAAGTACGTAAACGTCACAACTAACCCAAAACTGTCATGTTTAGAATTGTGTGTTATAAAAATACCCACTGCAGACAATAATTCGTTATTTGTCGTAGCAGCGTACTACCCAAGTGGGAATAACAACGAGCATTTCGAAAGGGATATCAATATTTTATTTCAAACATTAAAGTTAGACAACCCAGACAATCTTTTTGTAATCATTGGGACCTTAACAGCAAACATTGTAACTGGGGGAATGCTGTTAGAAACCAAAGAGGCAACATCCTTCTAAAATGGATTCAAGACAGCCAAATCAAATATCGCTGCGAACTTTACGCATCAGTAACACCATCGTTCCCCCGAGCTAACTCTTTTCTCGACGTATGTATAATTGATTCTAGACTTTTTTTCAAGAAAGAAAATAATACTACTAATTGTATCAAGTCCCTCGACTATGACAGCGACCATAATGCAATCCAAATGATGGCCTCGAAAAACCCTAATCTTAACCCGTTTGAGTTATTTATAAAAAATAACTCCAGAAACTAAAATTATAAAAGAACAAATTGGAACAAGTTCAGGAACAAAATCGAGCAGAAATTCTTAAATGTAGCCCCGGTACCAAAAACTAGAAACCTAGAAAACACTGAAATAGCAATTCACTTAAACGCTTTATCCAAAATTATTGTAGATACTATTGAAGAAATCGTACCTCAGTTTCCGAATGTTGACGTAAATAAAATTTACCACAATAGTATTATCACAAAGTTACATAAAGAAAAGAGTCAATATCTTACACTCATCAAAAAACAGAATCGTAAGGAAATAATACTACGAGAGGAAATACTATCCCATATTAAAGCTAGGCTCAAGTTAACTAAAATTTTATTAAAAGAAAACATAAACAAAGTTTCAAACGACTACTATAAAAAAAGATTGATTTCGCTAGACCCTAAAGACTCAATGGATATGTTTAAAAAAATTAAAAAAAGCTTTAGGCCGTATACTGCTGTAGAGCTGAACGAAATTAAAATACCTAATAATTATAAACACATTCTCACAGAGGCGAATATAGACGAAAGTAAAATAGATAACACACCCGATTATTTTGTACTCAGAGAGCAAGATTTCATACTTAACTCTATATAGGTTCATACTTGCAATCAATTCACTCCGTCAAGCAGAATGATTCTGATAATGCAACCCATAATATAGTAATAAAGAGTTTCGACAAGTTTTTAGAAATCAAAACCCAATTTGATACTCTGCATTACACAAAAACCACATTCAGCGAAAGTAACCAATCAAATATGCTAGCAGATAATCAAACACAGGATTACCTGGCAACGCCGAGCTCAGTAATTGATGTTTTCCAAAAAATCCCAGCAAAATTATAATCTGGCTGGGATGGCATTCCAAATATTGTTTTAAAAAATCTACGCCATTTGATTATTCTAGAATATTGTTCATTATTCAATAACATGTTAAATAACGCTTACTTCCCACTATATTGGAAAAAAGCGAAAACCATCGTTATACCCAAATCAGGCCTTCTTCCTAATATCAGCAAGATATTTGAAATACTGGTAAATAACAATATAATGAAGTTTTGTAACGAAAATAATCTGATAAGCGAAAAACAATTTGGTTTTAAATACCAACATTCTACCACACAAGCAATTCACTGTCTGGTCTCCCATACATTGTAAAGGTCTACAAGTAAGATATGTCCACAGCTGTGCCCACCATGTAAAGAGCTTGTCATTCAGAGGCCATTGAACGCAGAGTGGTACTCATTTGCAGCAGACAAAAAGTAGGCGATGCTATAGAAACATATACAATAAATAAATAAGTAAGAGAAATTAGTTACAGCAAATTATTGTTTAAAGCGCATAATTTCAAGTGGAACTACTTTTGCAATAGTTTTGCTTATTTAAGTACCAGTTTTTGATATCTTTGATAAATTTTGATCGTATCTTATCTTTATAAAAATTTCTGTGCTACCTATAAAAAACAACCATGTAGTTGATGTTGCCATGGCAATTCGCTTGTCTTCTTTGTTTACAATAAAATTGCACGTGCTAATTTGATAATTATCTTCAAATATTTCAACTTAAGAAGCATTTTTCGTATTTATATCGTATCTTAATAAAGTTCCCTACCATTTAAAGTGTGCCTCCTAAAATGCGCATGCTCATTTCTTGTTTTTCTTTTGTGTGTGCATGGTGTGTACCAAGCGTACATATAAAGGTGCGCTTATGTGAACTTCCACGTCGCTTGAGCGCTGTAGTTATCGTAGCTTTGCCTGATTTTTTAGAAAAGATTATAAAAGTTATATTTTAATTGATATTAGAGAAAAAATAAAACGATTTACACGCGATGGTTGGGGTTTCATGTTAGGAAGTCATTTGCTTCTCATCAGACCCCTTTTAGACACTTTGCTAGCCATTGTTTTCCCACACCACCCAGGAGGCTGCAATGTAGGCCCGTTATCTAAATTTTATTGGGTGTGCGGTTCCCCTGTAGGCCTATTATCACCCATATACATAACTGAAGCAATATTTACAAATAAAATTAATAAATTCAATTTTTTATTAAAAAAAAAGAATTACTATACAAAACTACTTTACAAAATAATAGTTGAGGCGGCTTCACAAGTTCGCAGTTACTGAACTGTTTTTCTATGGTAAAGAGGTATTTTTCAGTAATATTACCAAAGGAAGGTTATTGCAATTAATCCAGATATTTTATTTATAATTAGATGGAAATAACTTTATTAACAACGAAAACAACGGTAATTATGGTAAAAAACGTCCAAAAATATCGGGAAAGGTATCAAAAGATGCGTTTTGACCTCGGTACCAATAATCCAAAAGCGGAAAATATTTTATTGCAGTAAAAAATTATTGGCAAAAAACCAAAACATGGCCTAGGTCCGATCCCAAACGGGGGGCCTGATCGATTTTGCGTAGGCGACCTTCGGCCGCGCTTCAAAAAAATAACCTTTAGCCGGTCCAACACCGGCTACGCGATCCCCAGTATTTCTGAAAAAAACTCAATTCTGCACATTTCGCAACGCTCAATATGTGTGATTACAACAACCACATGAAAATGACAGAAAATGTTCAACTTTGATTGCAAATATTTCTTGATAGAAATATATAATCGAGTTTCCTTTCGGCTTATTGATTTCGAGGTCAAACGTGTTGGACGTGTTTTAGCAGTTACGTACCGTCGTATAGAGTTACCGTTTATTTTTATTCAGTTAGGGCTTATTATTAGTTATTTTCCAAATTTATAAACACGTTTTTATACTAAATTCAGTAAAAGAAATTAACTAACACAGCAGCCCAGCTGTAAAATTCAGTCCATTTTTGCACTAAGCCTTTGCATCACTTCATTGTTAGCTGACCAGCAACCCAGCCACGAGTGAGTGTCAAACGCTTTTTTGACATGTGAGTGAGTGTCAAATGCCTATGTACTAGAGAGAGAAGGAAGAGAAAGGGATGCCGACATAACTTACTTGTAGAGTTGTACAATGCTCCCATATCAATTGGAACTGGCATAAAAAGTATTGTACAGGGGCATGCCTGATTGATTTAGAAACCGCCTTTGATGGTCTGTGGTTAAAGGGGCTAGTATTTAAATTAATGAATTACAAATTCCCGTTGCATCTATTAATGTTAATTTGCAATATGACACACAATAAAGAATTTACAATTTTAAATGGTAAATCGCAAAGTTCCCGACCAAGGGTTACAGCAAGGAACAGTCAACTCACCAATAGTTTTTAACATTTTTATGCTGGACGTTATTAATAATACTGAAAATATAATCTCATATGCGGATGATCTCGTCATCTATCACTCAGATAACACTATTTATGCCATAAATTCAAATCTCCAAAAAACCTTCAATCAGATTGAAACATACACAAAAAATTGGCATCTTAAAATAAATACAAGGAAATGCGAAACAATCTTGTTTAGACCCCCAGTTAAAAAATGTAATCGAGATATAAGAAAGAACTGGAAGAAGGTTGGAATAAAATCAACCATAAATAACTCAAATATCTCGGTCCAAAGCACACTGAGGTATCTAGGAATAAACCTCGACAAGTTCTTGTACTTCAATGTGCATGTCAATAAGCAGCTGGAGCGAGCAAGGAGAGAATTCTTTTAATACAAAAATGTATTCTATTCACGACACGTATCATGTAGAGTTAAGATAATCATGTATCAGTGCCTAATTCGCCCTATAATTACATATGCTGCCCCTATATGGTTCAACATAAGCCCATCCTACATGGAAAATATTCGTGTTTTCGAACGTAAATGTCTTAGAGCACGCACTTTACTTTATAGAACACCACAAAGTGATTACACACGATATTACTCTAATAGCTATCTATACAACCAATCCAAAGTTAACAGGATAGATAATTACATGATCATTCTTATACGAAAACACATACAAAGATGCCTTAACTGCGACGTCAATAACTTCATAAACGGGCCATTCTACACTAACGAAAAATACATAAAAAACTCTCTGGAACTAGGACTTATCCCACCAGAGGCATTTATCTACCTTGACAAGAACAAATTGGTGCAAAACGAAGAAGCCGTACCTATCTTGTACCATAGATACCGCAGAGCCACAGATAAAACTATTAAATCTTCTCAACCTGACGAAAACGAACTTCGATTCGAAAGGAGTATACCTTACAGAGACGTTAAAGATTTACAAAAGCTTAATACCTTAAAAATCTGGTGGTTAAAGGACTAACCTAAATACGTAATATTAAGTTTTTTTTTAGTTTCTTATTTTTTATCTTATACCAAACCCCTTGCTATTAATATAATGTTTTTTGTAAATTGTTTTCAGTATACCCCTGAAATGCAATCAAAGTATGCATCACTAATGAATAACGTACAAATTAACTCAGTAATATCTACTACCACAAACGTATCTCTATCTCTATGGCGCGATATACAACAGGTATATCATCATAAACCTCCTAAGAGATTTTTGCGCCAAGCTTCTCTTCCAATTTGTGGTGTGCCGATTTGAATTTTCCCTACAAATTGGTGGGACCTACAGCTTTTTGCCGACTCCGAACGGCATCTACAAAGGAGACGAATTTTTGCTGAGAAGCCTGTCATGGCAGAAATACACTCGGAGAGTTTGCCAAACCACTGCCGAACAAACGTATACTATTATATTTATTATAGATGCTGAGAGCTCAATATGGGACATTGCATCTTACTAACATATTACATCTAATAATCTGGTTTATTTAGATTAAGAAAAACTGATGTATTGAACTTTTGAAATAAACATCCAAAAAAAAAAAGTCTTCGGCACAGTTGAAGACAGCCCTTTCCTTACTTGTTTTCATTTATTTCTGTACAATTAGCATGCTTATTGTTTAACATATCGGACAAACACGTATTATTTTCTTTTATCATACAAAATGCATTATTGAATTCTGGTTTACAAAATTTCACGGAATAAAATCTATTTTCACAATTTATTACTTCGGCTACGCCGAAAATAAATTACATATGTTTTTTAGTTTTAGATACTTAATGTAAATAACTATTAAATTGTCTGATACGTCCATAAGATCTGATATTGTTACATTAATCATTTCCTTGCTTATTATTTCTGACATATCTAAAATTAATGGATTTAATATTCCTACTTTTGACAACGTAATCGTTTCTACTGTGTTTTGAAGCTCAGTAATTATTAGTTTATTTCTTTGTCTTAAAACGGGTTTTCATTGGAGCTACCCTGTAATTGTTTCAATATTTGCGTTAATTCCGTAATTGTCTTAAATATTTGTGAATTTGTTGTAAACTGCTTATTATTGTTTTCTATTAAATCTTTAACTTTATTTGTTATTTTCATAAAAGTATCGTGGTCAGTTGTGCCTGTAATCCACTTCCAAACCGTCCCAAGTTCATTAATACCCCTTTTTTATCTATTATTAATTAAAAATGTTTGTCGTAATGTTTCTATCATTTGCATCTCAAACTCCATAGTTGAGTAATCAAGTAACATTATTTCCTCATTGGTTTTATGGTTTTTTATAATATTTTCAAATAATGACAATTTTGTTAAATGATATATTGATCCATAACTTTCAAAAACTGCTGCATTTTCTTTCTCTACCAGTGCATAATTTTCCCTTGTATAATCGATTATATCGGATGTTACAATATTGGTATATAACATTATCAATAAAATTTGTATAATTCTCATTGTTGTTTTTATAAAATAAAATCAAACCTTAATGTTATCCTTCTGAATAATTCTGTTTTTATTTTGTATTTTAACTTCATTCCCTAAGTCTTCTACTACTACCGGTTTTTTAAACTTTGGTCTTAATTTATTTCTTTCCCCATATACTTTTTCATATATAACTTCTCCTCTGTGGTCTTTTGAAGTATTTTCTTATTATGATGCTCTAGCATATTTTCCTGCGCTGATTTTAATTTATCCCTTATATAAACGTGAGTTTCTTTATTGAACAAAATATTACATGTTTGTTTGATTTATTATACTGCTGTACCGCCCCCATAATCGATTCGAAATCACTTATTAAGCTGTACTCATGTTTCAAACATAGAGAGATTTCTATGAGTGTGGAATGGACCCTTTCCATTTGGCCATTGCTAGTGCTGTGGCGTGGTGTGCAGTAAAAAATTTGTATATTTAATCTTTTTATTAGAGATTTGAATTGTATCCTACTCAAGTCTGGTTCATTATCTAAAACCGTACTCCTAACATATGGAAATGTTTGCAGAAGCTCTAAAACCTTATCCTATAATTTTACCTTATCTTCAATATATTTCACCACTAGATACTTAGAGTAGGAATCTATACATGTAATAAATTTTAATTTGTGTGCGAAAAAATGGCAATATGGAGTTTTTCTCCTTCTTTTTCTGGTATAGGTGCTTCACCTATCGGTATAAATCTCTGATGCCTCATATTTATTACTATTACATATGCTACAATTCTTTGCATATTGCTTGAATTGTTTTATCATTAATGGCCAATAATACTGTTGCCTAATTTGAGCCAAATTTTCCCTATAATCCTTAAGTGCCATATTATGAGTTGGTTCAATAGTCATTCCCTCATCCTCTCCATTAGGTATATCATTCGGAAATGATTCGGAATACAGGAATTTCATCATAGGGTATGTCTTCCTTAAAACATGTTTAATAATCCTGTTACTATCTTTGGCTTTAAATATTCAGACAAAACCGAAGGTATATTTTCCGGTAAGTCGTATCCGATCAAAAAACCTTTGTTATTAAACGGCAAAATGGGTTTTAACGTTGTAATCCTCTCTGCGGAATGCTAAGTACCCACCAATGAGTCACTAAAACTACATGTTTCTTCCAGAGTAGATAAATTATTCAAAATCTGTCTAGATAATGAGTCCGCAAAAAATAAATTTTTTATTATAATCAGGGTGTTAATTCTATATGTTGAAATAATATTTCTTTAATTTTTCGCAAGCAGCGATTGCCTCCTGAACAAGGTTAATAGTTTTCTTTTTCGACAAATATTGCGAAATTCTTCCGTTTTCGCCCTGTAAATTTTTAGTTAATGGTTTTGCTACTACCGCGTAGTTTTCCATAAACTTCCGATAGTAACCCGTCAATCCCAAAAAATCCTCTTAACTGAAGTAATAATCTTGGTATTGGGTTAATTTGTATTGTTTAAATTTTCCCTGGATCTGTCTTAATGATATCTTTTGCCACTACATAACCAAAAATTCCACCTATTCCTGGTAAAACTTTGATTTCTCTGGTGATATTTTCATATATTATTTCAATCACCAAACTCAAATGTTTTTCGTGATCCTCTAAATAATTTGAAAAAACTATTACATCGACGACATAGACATGGCAAAACTTTCCTATGAATTCCCTTAATACATTATCCATAGCTCGTTGAAAAATAACCGGGCGCATTTTTCAACCCCAACAGCATACGTAAACACTCATATTTCCCGTTATTCACTGAGAATGCCGTCTTCTCCATGTCACTTTCCTTTATCAATATTTGATGAAATCCAGACTCCAAATCTATAGTGGAAAAATATTTAGATCTTCCCAAATTTGCTAGTATCACCTCCGGATATGGGATTGGATATCTATCTGATATTGTTTTTTCATTAATCTTTTTTTTTTGACCAAACTGGTCTTTCATCAATTGTTCGTATTTCCGCTCTGATATCACTACGGAAAGCCAAAGTCAAATTCAAATCACCATGTGCTATGTCAATTACCTTCCTTATTTTTGCCTGTAAACTTTTTATTGATCCTTCCTCTCTTTTACCAACCCTACCTTTGCTCGCCAGATAACCTTGAACCCTCCAACTTCAGATTATTCAGTATGTTTCCGGATTCCGAAACATTTTCCCTTACTCTTCCCCGTATATTTTTTAATTCAAAACTTTTTATTTTGGCAGGATCTACCTCGGCTGATGTTTTCTGAATTATATCTTCTGAATTATTTTTTGTTGAGCAGCTATTTCCTTCTTCGGCAGGGGCCTTAGAACCTTCCTGTTTCAAGGACGAAAAATATTTTTTAGTGGTATATTGCAGGAAAAATTTTCGGCGGGAGCCTTGGGAATTTTGCATCCCAAGTGGTCTAAATGTTTACTCTTAACAGTTTTCTTTGTGTTTTTTAATTTCGTTGCTTTAACTTGTTTGGTTTTGTTGGTAAAAACTTCAGCGGGAGCCTTAAGACTACTGTGTCCCAAGGAGTTTAAATTATTTATTTCAATTTTTTCTTTTAATATGCCGGTATTACATTGCGTTACAAAAACAAGCTTTAGTTCTGTCCTATGAACCAAATATACTTTTTTGGAAAGGGGAGAAAAATAAGTGTATTTTTATATGGTATATTTGGTTCATAGGACAGAACTAAAGCTCGTTTTTGTAACGCAGTGTTAAACATAAAAAAAAAATTCTGACGTGTACATGAAAATCGCCGATACACGTGTATTTCTATTTTTCCCCCCTTTTCCGAAAAAGTATATTTGGTTCATAGGACAGAATGTGTGTAACGCGGTGTTATCATCGGCAGGCGCCTTAAGACTATTTTGTCCCAAGGGGTTTGATTTATTTTAATCTTCAAGGAAGTGTATTTTTTCTTTTTGATTTTCACCGTATATCAACACTCGATTTGGGATGTCAATCTTGGCTCCGATTTTATTTAAGAAATTCATTTCAATTAAGAGATCACTCTCTAAGTTATCAATCTCATAAAACCGTTCCTGAACCCCAAACAAATTGACATTATGGAAATATTGCATGATGGTCGAACCTAAAATATTTTTGTTAGTATATATTGCCGCCCGTATATATGAACTTCTTGCCCCCGTATCTATTAATAATTCTATATATTTGCCCCTTATTTTTATCAAATTTAATAATATAGAGCAAATCGGAGTTTACTCTAAAAAATGGTTTTCATTTATATTATTAGCCCGTTGCACCTTCTGCTGGGGTTGAGCGCTGAATTTCGTACTATTGTTTGCCCTTTTGGGTACACTATTTGATTGGTAATTAGTCTGAAATTTCCCCATTAGGCCTTACCTGTGGTTGGTTTGTCCATTGGTTCTGGACGATTTTGGTTTGTTTCATTTGTATGTGATATCCTTGTCGGATACCTTAAATTATTCTAGAAATTCGAAGTCCTTTGATTCCCTTGTATGGGACCTCGTGAAGCTACTGTCTGGTTATTCTTTGAGAAATGGAGAGCAAATTGTGCTCGCATTTGGTTTGAATATAACTCTTGCGCTTTTGCAAGGGCATTTGGCAAATCATTTGGTGAATAGAATCTGGTCTAATAGATGGTGAAGCCCAGTTATAAAGGTTTGAAGGGCCGTGTCCCTATTTTTGATATTTAATTCTTTAGTTACTATATTTCTTTAGAACTGTTTCCATGTGTCATTATAGTTTTATTGATTAATAGAACTAATTTCTTATTTACTTCATTGTAAAATTCTATCAAGGTCCTGGAACCCTGTCTTAGAATACTCATTCCCTGCTCTATTATATGGCAAGGCATTTTGTCAGCATAGGTAAAGTCCAAGCGACTTACGAAGTTTAGGACAGTGCCGTGCTTTGTCAATATGTCATTTGCATAATGTGTTATCTTATTTCACAGGATTGTCAAGGCAGCAAAATATTTTTTACTTCCTCTAGCGTAAAGGCTCATTGAGTTATTGGCGGCTTCGCGCCAGCTGACATAATTATTAATTCTTCACTAAAATTCAGGGAGAGATTTGATTACATCTAAACTCTCCTCACAATGAATACTCGGTCACATTATTGTAACTATTTAATCTCTGAGTCTGGAGCCTCACTTGCTCCAGTTCAGTTTTCAATGATGCGGTGTTGGCTGCTATAAGCCTGGACACCACATCCATATTTATTGAAGTGTTGTTATCCAAGGCCATTACGGAAAACTCTTTTATTATATTTATTGTTTAAAAAATTTTCTTTTTGGGCACTTCACGCTATTGTGACTATCCCTACACTTTCTACAATAGTATAATTTCTTATACCCTAAGCAGGAGGGCTATTTCCCATTAATATTATAAAAAAAGTTCAATAGTATTATACATATACAGATTGGTACTTAACTATGTTTATCTTCAGCTTTTACCGCCTTTCTCCTCGTTTTGAAGTAGTCCTTTGTATTTTTGAACTCGTTCTGCTAGTCTCACCACTGTTTATTGATTTCTTTCACTGAGTATTTCTGCTAATCTCGTTTTTTGTTTTCACTTTTGTCCCATTATTTAGGATACTTATATTTATGTTAGCTTG
Organism: Merzomyia westermanni; assembly: GCA_949987695.1. Taxonomy (NCBI): domain Eukaryota; kingdom Metazoa; phylum Arthropoda; class Insecta; order Diptera; family Tephritidae; genus Merzomyia; species Merzomyia westermanni. The sequence continues at coordinate 70,680,582 of OX465292.1, forward strand.
TAACGATTTTACACGTTTACGGGTTTTTTCTTATTTTTACTTTTCTCCTATTAGGATACTTGTATTTATGTTAGATTGTAACGATTTTACACTTTTAGGGTTTTTGTTTTTACTTCTCTCCTATTAGGTATTAGGATACTTGTATTTATGTTAGATTTAACGAATTTACACGTTTATGGTTTCTTTTTCTTTTCTCCTATTAGGTAATAGGATACTTGTTTTTATGTTTCATTGAACGTGGAGATTTTTGTCTCCGTTTTACACGTTACCGGAACTTTTTATTTCGAGGGACTTCTGTCTCCGGCAGGCTCGCCACTTAACGTTTGCACGAGTCGCGAGAGGTTTTTTAAAAAAGATAACCGTCTTGACTGGTGTGTCAACAAAATCTGCTGAATCTTTATTAATGAATCCCTTTTATAACTTTACAGAATTCAATCTTAAGTTCTAGCTTAGTTTACTTTTAATCCAATTTCTATGGAAATCGGATCATAAGTGTTAGCCGATGTCCGTTTCCTAATTGCAAAGGTGCCAATGACATGCTGACATAGTTGCCTGATTGGTCAGTTAGCTATTTTTGTTTATATTATGGCTAAGTGCTATTGTGGGTGCTATTGTGACGCAGAATGTGTGAAAGACAAATTTTACACATATTGCCAAGTGGTTCAATGAAGAAATAGATGTTTACTTACATGCTAAGTACAATGGGGTGGTGGGTGGCATTAACTTGTATGCTTTGAACAATTTTTTTTATGAAATGAATGAATTATTTAATTTGTTTAAATAAATAAACTATGCCTAGATATTTAGGAAAGAAGTGTTTGTTCTGATTCTTGAAGGTATACTGTCTTCAAAGTGTTGGAAAAGTATTGCATTTTGTAATGAGGATGTTCGCCGCTGGTTGTGGTGAGATCCTGACTTTCAAAATTTTACAAATAATCCCGCTACGTTTTTTCGCATGATCCAAATAACAAGATCTCTCATTAAAAATGCTTGTGAAAACATGTCTGCTTGGTTTTTAATGTCTGAAATGTAATAAGTAAGGGAATAAAAAAGAAAACAAAAACTACAAATATATTGATTGATTGCGAGTAAATTTTTTTTATTTAACATACATACATATGTATCTTGCGATTTTGTTAATTTTATGCTGGAGAAAATAGTAAAAGCTGCCGAACTTAACCGCTGGAACAATATTTTATAAAAGCCTGCAACTGTTGGCGCATGCTGACGAAATTGATATCATTGACCTTAATAACCGCGCCGTAACTTCTGCTTAATCCAAATTAGAAAAAGAAGCGGAAAAATAGGTTTGGTGGTGCGAAAGGGCAAAACGAGGTACCTTCTGTCATCATGCAAAGAGTCAGCGCATTCGCGCCTTGGCAACCAAGCCACTGTTCACAGCAATAATTCCGAAATAGTAAGACTTCGTTTACTTGCGAACCAGCATTAACACCAACGATAATGTTAGTCTAGAAATCCCATGAAGAATTACTCTAGCAAACAAATGCTACTTCGGAATGAGTAGGGAATTGAAAAGTAAAGTCCTCTCCCGACGAACGAAAATAACACTCTATAAGTCACTCATCGCACCCGTATTGCAATATGGCGCAGAAGCGTGGATACTAACAACATCTGATTAGGCGTTTCTGGGAGTATTCGAGAGAAAGGTTCTTCGAAAGATGTGTGTACCTCAATGCGTTGGCGAAAAGGATTTGCGATCCCGCGATGTTTCCAATTGGCGCAACAAAAATAAACTGGCGTGCAGTGTTGTCATTTTAGCGGTTTTTAGATAGATCTAGCTTTTTTTTTTGCCGTTTAGCTGGAAAAATGGAGTTTAGCTGCTAGCTTTTTTTTGAGCTTTTTCCACAGTTTTTTTTTTTAGCTTTTTTCCCCGATGTGGGAAAAGATCTCATTCAACTCAAGAGCAATTCTAATATTTATTGTAATCCAGCGTTCATCATCCGCATGTGATATTGACATATTCTAAAACGTATTTATTATATATTATTTCACATTACTACCTTTTATATTATATATAGTTATTTTGCATTGTATGCCATGAAAGTATATTTCCTTTTAAATATATGCCGCACTTGATTACTTAATGGGACTTTTTATCGAATAATACAGTGACCTGTAATTTAAATTTTACTCGTTGTACCTTTTATATAAGAAGCAACAAATGTATATAGTAAATAGAAATATTAGCCTTAGTTTGACGTAATATTAAAAAATACAGATTTGAATTGTTCATTATATTATTCTTATGAAAAGCATCTGTGCAAGAAACTTTTTATTTTTATGAAGTTAGAGTACAAGCAACCTTATTTTTTAGTATAAATATTACTTTTTTATATACTTTTGAATAAAAAAACGAATAAAAAATGTGAAACGATGACTTCCTTTTTTAGTTGTGTTTTTTTTAGCTTTTTTTTTCTCGAATCTAGCTAGATTACTGAAAAAATTATGGCAACACTGCTGGCGTGCTATGTTGGACGGTCAAAATCGCACAGGTAGTTAGATGACCATTTAAAGAAGAAAGAAAGAATAGGTATGTTACAGTTTTTTGTGCATTATTACACTTATACACAATATTACACCCTTATATGAAGCTGGTATTTCCTAAGGTGAACGATGTATAAGAGCTCCGTATATATAAAACATATTAGCAGGATGCTCCTCAGGTAAAGTTATTGTTTTTCTTACTCTAGAGTCTAGAGTCTATACCTATTAGCTCCGGGCTGCAGTAAGATTAATGAACTTCTGTTAGCATGTGCAAATTTTGATTTTATGTCCTGTGCCACTTGTGTCGGTCTTATTAAACCTGTAAGAAAGGATCATAATAGTGTTCTCATTTGTGCTTGTTTAAATTTAATTATTATTGAGAGCGAGGTGAGAGACAACAACTCTACTGAGTATGACTCTTGAATGAGACGTGTGGGTATTTATAGCAAGCTCTCGGTATTGAAAATACGTTTTTGAATATTGCGCGATATGTTTTTGAATTGATTTGTATTTGGAGTATACAGATACACATTGGCTGTGTTTTTTTTATCAGCATCTGCGTTTGCGTTTAATATTTGTACTATTTCATAGTTGCAGATAAAGTTGTGCGCTTAGCAGTTGATACAAATATTAAGCGCAAACGCAGATGCGGGTGAAAAAAAACACTGCTATTATCATCAAGGCACTTACCAAGCAACAATACCCAGGTGAGTGTGAGCTTCCTTGTACATAATGTATTACAAACCCCTTACGAGTACCTTATTAACATCGCTTACATTGTATACCAAGATGTAAAATATAAATTTTTATGGATTATTCGTCTTAAAACTTCGTGAAAGCTCGTCTTTGTTTTATTTATTTTGTCTTTGCACACATGTTCTTTTTTCATCGTTTCGTGGCACGCGTTATTCGTTTTATAGCGTTTTAGATGTACGCTTTGGAAAATTTTGATTCATGAAATGAATTAGTTATTTAATTTGTTTAAGTATTCATGAAACGAGATTAAGGCCAAGAATAATAATTTTTATATTTTAATTTTTATGAAAATTATTATTGTTTTAATTTTTTTAATAATCATTTTTTAATTAATTATTAAAAGTTTTTTAATGGAATAGAGACAATTTTTTAGAGACATAGCCATAGCTTTTCTTATAGATCCACTTCGGAAGCTGCTAGGCTTCTTCATCAGAGAAATTTGGCTAACCATTAAACTAACAATACGCTGTTTTTGATGTCATCTAAACTCCTAATTCTATTCTTCTTTTACCATATGCATGAACAATCCCCGCCATCTGGTGTTCTGTTAAATAAATAAATTATACGTAGGTATTTTGAAATGTGAATATTTTACACTACTGATACTGCTGATTAGAATTTAATAAAAGTATGCTTTGCCGAAATGAGCCCTAGAATGGTATTCTGCAATAGTTGACTTCTTCAATAAAAGTGCATAAAGTCGTAGGATGACTGTATTACAAGATTCATTACCCTTTCAAAATAGTGTATCGTTAAGTGGATGGTCTGCCTACAATGGCGATAACAATTTCAGAAAGGTGTACGTAACTGTAATAAGCATCCGAACGTTGTGCAAAACCTTTGCACAAACATATGGTATGCCAATGGGAAACCCTCTTTCACCAACAAATGCAGACATTGTCATGGATGATCTACTTGATTACATGATAAAAGAACTTAAAAATCAGTACAACATCAATGTAAAGTTAATGGTGAAATATGTCGATGACATTTTCGCAATTGTTCGACGAAATGATTTGGAAACGATTCTAAAAAGTTTCAACCAATACCACAATAAACTAAAATTTACAGTGGAAATAGAAAAAGATTGCTGCATCCCCTTTCTAGATGTGATGATATACAGGGAAGGCAAAGACATGATCCTGGATTGGTATTCAAAACCCATTTCATCTGGTCGAATTATAAATTTTCACTCTGCGCAACCCTTTAAATATAAAATAAACACGGCGCGAAATTTAGTACAAAAAATACTCACTATTAGCCATAACAACTTTAAAGAAGAAAATATAAGGAAAATACATACAATATTAAAAAAGAACAATTATCCGGGCGAACTAATAAATAACTTAATCGAGGAAACCCTAATGTCAATAAATAACGAACATACAAAACAAGCACCAACGAATATAAACACAGAGAGAAAACATTACTACAGCGTAACATACATCCCTAAGCTAACTGAGAAATTCAATCACGACCTAAACAAAGAACAAAATATAACTCTCGCTTTTAAACCCAATTTCACATTATCCACAATTTTTACAAAAACAAAAACCCCTATTGAGCTAGAACAACAAAATAACGTGGTTTACGAAATCACATGTAAAGGCAACGAAGATGAAGGCTGCAACAAGGTTTACATCGGGACTACGAAACGTTCGCTGGGTATAAGGTTAACAGAGCATCAAGCAGACATAAGAAGAAAGACAAACAATACTGCGCTGTCACAACACATTCTCAACACTGGACACACAGCTGATCTAACCAACACAAAAATATTAGACACGGAGAAAAGAGGCAAAATACGATATACAACAGAAAGCCTTCGGATTTTACAAAAGAGAGAGCGAACAGTAAACATAAAAGAGGACACAAAAGACATTGCAGCTAGTTATGCGCTTTGTTTATAAAAACACTTTTAGTATGACCTAAGTCAGCTGGTACCAAATATACCGACATGCACACATATATACATGTGCGATTAAAAATTTTAATTGTATTTATACTTAATGCGATAATTTTTTAGAAAAAAATTTATATCACAAATCGTTTTTAATTGTGTAAGTGTTTTTATTTAAAATTATTTTAAACCAAAAAATAATTCATTGTTTGTTGTCGTCCTAAATAAGGATTTACTCCTGAAGAAGCTACAAATCGGTAGCGAAACGTTGAGTACGAAGTGAAGTTAACTAATGTAGTTTTAACTTGCACTATGCACCACTAGATCCATTAGCCTAATAAAATCGTTTAAAGTATAATTACCGGATCAGCAAAATCAAAACATATTGTTCGGGGACTTTTCACTTGTTCCATTACTAGTAAAGAGGTATGTAATCTGCTTTGTTGTTTGTAACTGATTCTGGAAGGTAACCCGTCTCTAAAGTGTTGGGGAAGTACTGCATTTTGTAATAAGTATTTTTGGCGCCGGGTAAAGAACGGTAATGCAGGAAGGACTAAATAAAGCCAGTCACAACGGATATTCTGATCATCCGGAGAATGCTTCTACACATATATAAATATTGTGGCGATTATTCTCAAGCATGTACCATCCCTAACTCAATAACACTCCGACCACTAGTTAAACACAACAGAGATAACGATGGCTACGCTTATGCATGCAAGCATGTACCAAGCAAGAGGAAGAGAGATCACGCGAGTGTTTGCCAATACGATGCAAAGAGGAGATGCCAATAAATAACACCGAACCTTCGAGAACACGAAAAGCGAATAACCAAGAAAGTTCTCGGTGCATAGGCGAGCACCCTGTCGGACTATATAAAGCAGTAACCAAGCAAGGCAGGTTGATCAGTTTATTTTCAAGTGTTGTTCAGTGAACTACTGCGAAGTTACCAAACTCTTAAATTTGTATTGCGTTTATTACTAGTAAATAAAACTAGCTGTTTAAGCGACATAGGCTATAACGATTTATTTCGTCTATTTTATTTACGCTGCACTCTCTTGTAATTCGGAAGCAGCTTATGAAATATCCCAAAGATAAAGTTTATGTTTTGTAATCCCAAAGCGGGGGTTTTTCACAACGAAAATGAGGAAGCCAATCCCGCGCAATGCCTCAGAGCCAACAGTGCTCGCCCCCAATTAATACATACAAGGTGTAAAGGTGCCCCACACCCCCCGTTCTATATAGAACAAATAACTCAAATAAAAAATACTAATAATTTAAAATAATACATTACTCAAAGGTTGCCCCCTATGCAACATGTGCTCCGCACCCCCGTTCTACTCCCTGAACAAATAATAAAATACAAATAAAGTAGTTTAATATTCCCAAAATATCGCCCCTATGCAATATGTGCAAGGGGGGTTTTCAGAACGAAAATGAGGAAGCCAATCCCGTGCAATGCCTCAGCGCCAACAGTGCTCGCCCCCAATCAATAAATACAAGGTGTAACAGGTGCACTGCACCCCGTTCTATATAGAACAAATAACTGAAATTAATAAAATAGTAATTAAATAAATATTAGAAAAGGGCTCCCTAAACTAAAAATGTGCTCCGCACACCCCCTTTTCCTCACTAAACCAATAATATAATATAAATAATAAAATAAAATAAAAAATAACTCAAAAAACTACTCGTCCTCCATAAAGCTTAGACATGGTCCTTCTTCGCCATTGAAGAAACCAGCCCCTGCCCATACATTATTATAATACATAATATTATAATCCCCATAATGTTAATTTGTTGGCTCCCGCCAAAAACAACTTTTTCCCGCCAAATTCAATATTTCGGTGAACCCAAATTTTTTACGATGAAATAAATCGTTATAGCTCATGTCGCTTAAACACTAGCTATTAGTTACAATATCTGTGCGTGTGTTTATTTGACTTTATAGTGATCGAACCCAGGATTGATAATCAAGGAATCATCGAATTCGTCACAATTGGTGTCAGAAGTGGGATTGTTGAATAAATACCAGTGATTTAAAGGACTAAAAGGACATGGCGAAGTTGAATGAATTAAAGATTCAGCAACTCAAAAATGAGTTGAAACAACGCGGACTAAACACTACAGGCAATAAATCGGAGCTACAGTCAGGATTGCGGGAGGCCATGGAAGCAGAAGGAATCAACGTTGATGATTATGTTTTCCATCTTGTGGAGGAGGCTTCGACGAAAATGGAAGAGAAAAAGGAGCCTCCGAATCCAGTGGCAAGTGTGGATACAAACGCGTTGCTGGCTGCATTGACTCAGATGTCGTCAAGCATTTCAATACAGCTGGAAGAACAGAAGACACACATGGCATTTCAGCTGCAAGACCAGCAGACACACGTGGCATCTCAGTTGTAAGAACAGAAGACACACATGGCATCTCAGTTGGAAGAACAGAAGGTACACATGGCATCTAAGCTTGAAGAACAGGACCCATGTATTACATCTGAACTAGACCAACAAAGGCATACATGAGATCTCAAATGGAAGACCAGAAGGCATATATCTCTTCGCAGTTAGAAGCACAGGAGGCTAGGGTGTCATCTAAACTAGAAGTCGAAAATGCGAAAATTGCACAACTGCAGGATAAAATCGATGCTGAGGTAGATGCATTGAGAGGTCGTGTCCAGGAATTGCAACTAAATCGTCCATCTGCTTTAGCGAATACTCCCAAGGTAAAATCACCTTCCTTTGATGGTTCTGTTCAATTCCAGGTATTTAAGCTGCAATTTGAGAAGACGGCTGCTGTGAATAATTGGTGCACTGAAGATAAAGTTGCAGCACTATTCCTGGTATTGAAGGGATCAGTAATCTTACAGACTATTCCCGAGTCCGAAAGGAACAGCTATGATGCATTGATGGGTGTGGTTGAGAGACGCTATGGTAGCGAACATCGAAAGCAAATATACCAAATAGGGCCACAGAATCGATCCCAGAAACCTAATGAGACTTTGCAGGAATTTTCATCGGACATCGAGAGGTTGGCCCATCTAGCAAATGCGAACGCACCCGTGGAGTACACTGAGAGGGTAAAAATCCAAAGTTTTATAAATGTAGAGACGAAGCGGGCCATATATGCAAACCCCAAACGGACATTCTCTGAAACGGTATCGCATCCTCTGACGCAGGAAATAGCCTCGCTTTTGATTGACTTCTTAATCGAGCAAGGCATCAAGATCGACAATAAAAACAGGATTGTGAATTGCCAGAACATGGATGTGCCATTAAATTATGGTTACGAAAACAAATACGTTAGTAAGCGAGTGCTTGTGGAGGATAGCCAACAAATTCCAGCGAAGTCGGAAGCAATCATATGGGCAAAGATTGATGGAGATTATGGGACAAAGAAATTGTGGGTTGTCGAGGCAGCAAACAAATCAAGGACGAACATATTAGTAGGAAAACTCCTGACCATGACAAAACAAGATGAACGTGTACCGGTAAGAGTACTTAATGAGTTTAAATCGCCGATTAAACTTTCCAAAGGAGCAATATTGGGACAATGCCAAGAAGTCGAGGTAGTCAATTGTGAACAGCTTCAGGAAAATGATTCTACCATCAAGATTAATCTTTCAGATGATATCACGGCGTGGACGGCAGGCCTCGAAAAATATCATCAGAAAAAGGCAAAGGAACTTCTATCAAAGTACTCGAGCATATTTGACAAGGATGGTTCCAAACCAGGTCGAACCAAAGTTGTGAAGCATCAAATTGATACTGGTGATGCAAGGCCAATCCGCCAAGCCCCTCGTAGTATTACATTGGCCAAACGCCAAGTAGTAAGAGAAATTATACAGGAAATGAGTGACAGCGGCGTGATCGAACCATCAGCTAGTCCATTGTGCTCACCGGTAGTACTAGTGAAAAAGAAGAATGGAAAAATGAGGTTCTGTGTGGATTACCGGAAATTGAACGACGTAACGAAGAAGGCCAGTTATCTATTGCCAAGAATCGACGCTACTCTGGACTCGTTATCTCGCACGAAACAGTTTTCCACACCGGACTTAAAAAGCGGCTACTGACAAGTGGAGGTAAAGGATGAAGATAAAGAGAAGACGGACTTCAGCGTTGGAGAAGGGCTTTGGCAATTTACGGTAATGCCCTTCGGGCTATGCAATGCTCCAGCTACTTTTGAGAGACTCATGGAGCAGATACTAAAAAGATTGCCCTGGCAAACATGTTTGGTGTACCTCGACGACATCATCGTGCTGGGAAAAAGCTTTTAGGAACACCTAAAGAACTTGGAGGAAGTTTACCAAAGAATAGCTGGTGCTGGTCTGAAACTAAGTCCCATGAAGTGTTCCTTGTTTAAAAAGGAAGTAAGTTATTTGGGTCACAAGGTAACTACGCAGGGAATATGCACTGCTAAAGAAAAAATCGAAGCTACGGAGCTTGCTTGCGCTGTGCACGTATTATCGCCGATTTGTACCGAATTTTGCCAGCGTAGCTAGTAGTCTCCACGACCTTACCAGGAAAAATATGAGATTTGAATGGAAAAAGGAACAGGAGGTGGCTTTTAAAACATTGAAGGAACAACTATGCAGTGCCCCGATGTTAGCATATCCAATTCCAGGTTCAAAGTTTATTCTGGATACAGATGCGAGTGGTTATGCTATAGGAGGTGTTTTGTCCCAGATTGTTGATGGACAGGAGAAGGTAGTTACATACTATAGCCGAACAATTATGAAGCCTGAAAGGAACTATTGTGTAACCCGGAGAGAACTGTTGGCATTGCTAGAGTGTGTTAAGCATTTCCACAAGTATCTCTATGGGCAGCGATTTCACGTCAGGACAGACCATGCAGCGTTGAAATGGCTCTTACAGTTCCGTAATCCGGAAGGTCAATTGGCACGGTGGATAGAGCGACTGCAAAGTTGTGACTTTTCCATAGAACATCGCAAAGGTAGCACCCACGGAAATGCTGATGCAATGTCACGAAGACCATGTAAGTTGGAATGCAAGCATTGTGCGAAACCTGAGGCCAAGGAAGACATTATAGATGTGCGGCTCATGACTATACCATCTACGGACAAACGGAACATGGATCAATTAAGGAGGTGTCAGCACGAGGATCCAGATCATAGACGTGTGGTGCAAGGAATCGAACGAAACGAGCGACCATCAAGAGAGGAGATGTCAGCAGAAAGTCCTGTTGCCAAGTCATATTGGGCGCAGTGGAATAGTTTGCAATTAGAAGCCGGTTGTTTGCATCGGATATCGGAGAGTCAGGATGGTCAATGCGTTCGAAAGCGGATGGTCGTCCCAAGGAAATCCCTGATGTATTCAATGAATTACACAACGGTCCAAGCGGAGGTCATCTTGGAGTCACCAAGACCCTAGAGAAAGTCAAGCAAAGATTCTATTGGGTTGGTTGCCGCCAATCGGTCGCGGAGTGGATTGCCAACTGTGAAGTATGCATCAAAGGTAATCGACCGAAATCAAGGAGCCATGGCCAAATGAAACAGTATAACTCAGGTGCGCCATTTGAGGGGATAGCCATGTATGAAGCTGGTCCATTTCCTACTAGCAAACTCGGAAACAAATATGTCTTGGTAGTTATGGACTATTTCAGCAAGTGGCCAGAAGTGTACCCTATTCGAAATCAAGAAGCAGAAACCATAGCAGAAGTGTTTACTAACAATTGGGTAGCTAGGTTTGGTGCACCGATGGATATACATTCTGACCAAGGCAAAAATTTCGAATCAGTGGTGTTCCAGGAAATGTGCAAGACATTGGGCATTCGGAAAACTCGAACAACTGCACTACCTCCTCAGTCAGATGGCATGGTGGAACGATTCAATAGAACTTTGGAAGAGCATCTGAGGAAAGTAGTGGATAAGTTCCGGAAGGATTGGGATGCTCACATCTCCTTATTCTTAATGGCATATCGCTCTGCAGTACATGAAACAATTGGTCAGACTCCTGCAAAGGTAATTTTCGGGAATGATCTTCGCCTGCCAGCCGATTTGAAGTTTGGGATAAACGCTGATGCACGAGTAAACGCTCGGAAATCTACTAGCGTATTGAAAGAAGAAATAAGAGAAATTCACGACCTTGTGAGACAACGGACTAAGATCATGAGCGATAAGATGAAGGCCAGGTACGAAAAACCAATAAATTCGGAAGGTTTTATAGAAGGAAATTTAGTGCTGCTATACAACCCACAGCGTAAGAAGGGTTTGTCCCCAAAACTACAATGTAACTGGGATGGCCCATACAAAGTCATAAAACGGATCAACGATGTGGTATATCGCATACAAACTATGGGAAGGCCAAGGAATAAGATCAAGGTGGTCCATTTGGAAAGGCTAGCTGCGTTTGGCTTCGGCAATGTGTCTGATCGGGACGATCAGACTTAGGTGGAGGGCAGTATGGCGATTATTCTCAAGCATGTACCATCCCTAATACAAAACACTCCCACCACTGGTTAAACACAACCTAAATAACGATGAATACGCTTATACATGCAAGCATGAAACTAGGAAGAGGAAGAGAGATGGCGCGAGTGTTTGCGAATACGATGCAAAGAGGAGATGCCAATAAATAACACCGAACCTTCGAGAACACGAAGAGCGAATAACCAAGAAAATTCTCGGTGCGTAGGCGAGCACCCTATCGGACTATGTAAGGCAGTTACCAAGCAAGGCAGCTTGATCAGTTTATTTTCAAGTGTTGTTCAGTGAACTACTGCGAAGTTACCAAACTTTTAAATTTCTATTGCGTTTTTTACTAGTAAATAAAACTAGCTATTAGTTACAATATCTGTGCGTGTGTTTATTTGACTTTATAGTGATCGAACCCAGGATTGATAATCAAGGAATCATCGCATTCGTCAGAATATATTTAGAATAAAGCTTACCTTAGCCCGGTATATCAGTTTATTAGGTTGTTTAGAAAATATATCTTAAGGTAAGTAAGTTTTCTCTACCATCAAAGCAGAATTTTCAAAAGCGGAATGTTGAAAAAGAAGAATTAATCAGGTTTAAGAAACCTAGGATTTTGCACAAGCAGAATTTTGCGACGTTGGATGTTGTAAGGCAGTAGAACTGGACGCTCCCGAGTTGAAAATATAAGAGTGCAATTAATAGATTTTAAATGGTTTAAAATTGCCAATCTGCAATTGCCAATCTGAAATTATTTCAAATCATATAAGTTGATAACAGTACATATTGATTCTAACACTAAAATTACTATAGAATTTATTCTTTTGCTGGATTCCCAGGGACCATAACATAACTGGACGAACGTAATTTTTTTTAGTCAATAGAAATATGCAAAGCATTATTTACTCCTAACAGTTTGGTATCTTCTCTGGCGAATCGGAGTGGAAGGCAGGGATGAAAGTAGTCGAAGTAAGTGGAATGAAGGAAATCGCATTCAGAGTTGTTTTAAAGTAAAAATTAGAACTAAAATCTTTAATTTAAACTGAAATTTATATTCCATGGTAACTGATAAGGTGTTATAACTGTTTTATATTCACTAATTTGTGAGTTGTATGCCTTCAGAATTAATATGGCACTATCTATATTTGTTTGCGTGTGTAAGTGCTTCGGAGAACACTGCAGTAAAAATGGGAGACAGTCACTGGACGTATCAGTTTCGCTAAGGAGAGTTTATGACTAGCTCCGAACTGGTGATAATCGGGTGCACAGCAGGGCAGTTGGTGGTCATACTTGTGCCAACGGTGCTGGGGTCTAACCCATATTAAAATTAAATAAAATTTCTGCGTGGGCATGGCTATAGGTCGATTTAATCAGTTTCAAGTATTTGAGAATATTACAATAACTGTTTTGATTGTTTTGGAAGTTTTTTAGTAATTGTGCGTCAAAGTAAAGAATTACAAAATATCCTAGTTTTGCAAGACTTTCTGCTGATTAGTTTCGAATAGGTGACAATATTTATCTTCCGGTACCGGACTATTGATGGCGATACAGAACGCCAAGCACTAAAGATCCTGAGGAGCAAATGAGTGGAGCTTTGCGCGTTCACAAAAAGGATATTTCAAAAACACTGCAGCAACAAAGAAAACTACGTCATTTTTTTTGATCATGATTATATTGCTAACAAAATGTGTGTTGACCAAGATAAAGTAACCGGTTCGGATAGTTTTATCCCCGCCAAGCTTGAATGTTCGGAGTCTACAAAAATAATTCTATAAGGATAAACTGTATTATTAAGTCAATAATTTATTTCTGAAGTTTTTTTTACCTTATTCTACGAAACAACTGTTGTGCCTGGTTTATTAAAAAATAAGCTGATTTCTTATATATAGTGTGCGATACGTACCATTAAATTTAACAATAGCTTTTTTATACCAAAAATTTTATGAATTAAACAAAAACAGACACCTCGCGTATAGTATTGCCTTATAATGCAATCCCGAATCCTTTTTAAGGAATTTATTATCATTTGGCGAGGTAAGACTTGCACTTTCTTATAATAATTGAAATTTTTTAATGAGAACTGGGGTCGTATCGCGTTTCCCAATAACTGAATACTCGTTTCGTAAAATTGTTTATTTGGTATCGTTTTATAAGTGAACGTACTGAAATAGTTGTCATAGAAGAAAAATTTGACTAGATAGCAAAATTGCTCTGGAAAAGAAAATAAAATTATATTTTGGAACAAAAACAAACTGAGCCTGCAGTGTCCTGTAAGAATACCTCTTAAAAACTTAAGCGAGTTGTGTTCTGACCTGTCTTAAACCGGGCGTATTGTGTCAGTGTATATCTTTTTCCTCCTCAGACATTCTCTAATTAGTTGTGGCGGCTTTGGGCCAATTGGTGTTACTGTCGCTGCGTTTCTCGCTAAGTTATCCGCCTGCTCTTTTCCTTCAGCAATTTATGATCAGAAACCCAGGCCAGCTGTACGGTGCTGCATGCTCATAGGTGTTTCAGGTGATGCTACTACAAAGTCGTACTCTGATTAAGAAAAAATCTTAGCTAATTCTGTCTTGGAAGTAATTTTTTATGTATGGAAATTGAACAGTATAGGGGATAGAGAATTAGGTTTGATGATAACACTTCGACCTCAGTCATATAGTACTCTCTGCATCGCACTCAAAAATAATGGTCTCAGAGATCTCATTCGCCATGCGACAAAATCAACAGAGGTTGCCGTTTTTTTTGGGCAGGGACGATACTTTCTGGTGGAAAACAGAAGTCTTCAGTCCCTGATAAGGTGCCAACCTTATTTGCCCCCCTACACTCTCTTCATGTGCTACTTCAGGGGCGGAAATTAATCTACTTGATGCCTTCTGTTGCCAGTTTAGCCTAAAACCAGCCCCCGTATCCCGTTGTATGGGTCTTCTATCATATCGTAGTTTAGACGAAGACCCATATCCTCAACCCTTCTATTGATGATAGAGTAAGTTAGGGTATTGTGATAGAGGCAAAGCTTTTTCGGCTGCTACTCAACATTTTATTAAGTAGACAAGTAGAAAATCATACAATTCGATAGATTCCAGTATTGGGAAGCACATTCCAAGACGATGTCGATTTATCTTAAGTATTCCGGAAGATATTTATTCAAACCCATAAAACGTTAAAAAAGCCGTTTTGTCAAAATAGGGGGGTAATGTGATATGCTATACCACATATTTGGCTCTCCTATGAAAGATGTGTAAACCGCATGAAATAATCCAGCCACATTGTAGATATGGTAATTTGCATGCACGGATATGTAACAAGCTGATTCGGAACCAGGAAGAGCATGTTCCATCAAAAGTGGAAAAGATTTTCCTTTTTCTGCTGATCTTATGCACCCAATTTTATTTTCTGTTGTAGTTAACATTTTCGGATGCTTACTTGGCGTGATAGACACCCCTGTGTCATCAATGTTCCAAATCCTAGTTGGAGGAAACTTATACTTTACATACTCCTGTTCCACAACGAACTGGTTCTACCATATCACATCACTCACAAAAGGAACGAACAATTTTTTCCCCAAAATTAGTTTAAAAATATTTAGTAATCACTTAAAATATTGGTGCCTATATTTACCAAAACCGAAAATAAAATATAAGAAGTTGACGACCTAAAAACATTTCGGAATTATCCTTGTTTAAAGAGTGCTCTAAATTGTTGACGCCCCCACGATGGAAAATGTTTTTTCACGCTGATAGCAACCTAGTTGACCAATGCCAGCCGTTGCTATGCAGTATCGGTTTTTGGCCATTACCATTATAGTGGAGAAGATATTCTTGCTCAGATATGAATAATTTAGGAAATACGCAGGTATATCACTTCACCGACCCATATCACAATACCCTAACTTACTCTATGGGCGGTATATCGTCCACTTTTCTTGTGCACAAGATTGTGTCAACCCAACCACTCAGGTTCGGTACAACACTAGCCAATCAGTCCGCCGTACTCTCGTTACCACATTCGGCTTGGAGTAAACCTTTCTTTAAAAAACCGCCTTGAAAAACTCAACCATAATGGGTTGCTAAAGGCAAGTTGGGTGCTTCAGTCTCAGGAAGTCCGCAGAATGCTTTTCCGGCCACACAGCTATTTTATATCTCTCTTCACAACTATCCAAATTGTTATAGGTATGCACAGCCAACAGTGACAATCGGAAAACTGTTTTAGTTCACCATACACAAGGTGAAAAGCTTTCAAAGAAAAAAAGTGTCAGAAAAATTAAAAATATTTTTATTTATAAAAAATGTGTGATGTATATAATTATATATATGGAAACGTGTTCGCTATGCAGATCTTGATTGGAATGTTGGTTGGATGGTTAGTTAGTGTGGCGTGGTCCTCTGACCCCAATAGTTCCTGTATTTGATACTGCACCTTGTAAGTTCGGCAATGAATTGTATAATTAAAAAACTGTCACATTCTCAAAGGCGAGGATTGGATTCCTATCCCGCTATTTCCGTGAAGCTAAGTTTAGAAAGTTGACGTGCTTCCCGAGTTGAAAAGAACAGAGTTTCCAAATGCTGCCCAAGAAGAGGTTTCCCAGGAATTGATTCTGGTGCGGCAGTGCGGTCAAACATCATCCATAAGGTGCTATACCGTTTATCCTGCTTCCGGAAAATTGCCAGGCCATTTGGAAACCGTGAGTGAATTCCCCTTCTTTTCAATCCATTCTCAAAGGCTGAAAAGATGTCCTGGAACAGATGTAGGCCCTTTTTATTTTAATAATGTTAACGTTCAGTAGAATACTCGTGCGTGCATATTTTCCAATAGCCTTACATCTCGACTTATAAATGGACCCTCAGATGTTGTTACTTTGAAGAATAGAGTCTACTTAGAGCATGATCTAATTGCACCACAGACAGCTCGCCGAAAGTTCCGTAACATATTCACTATGTACTACACCGCGGCTGTCTTCCCCCACACCATTGCTCCGTAGGCTCGATTCGGGCGACTAACTTCTTTGCACACCTATGATATGACTTCTGGGCTCAGACTCCACTTTTTAACTAGCATTCTTTTGCAGGCATTCAGAGCCACAACTGCAACCATATGATTTAACTTGCCTGTTCGACTTCTGTTTCATAAAGACTCATTTCAGAGCGGGACAGCTTTTGGCCATCAAAGGGGAGGTATAATAAATAAACTGTGCGTGGTCCGACTGCTCACGTCGATGCAGATAATAATAGTGAACGAAATAATCTGTCTATGACACAGAGCAAGAGAAGTAGTTAGATGACACAACCATTCCATAGAGGTGCTATGATCTCACTAGCTCCACAATTATGGATTACCTTTCTACTAAATAATTCACTTCATAACAGGGTCTTCAACAAAACAGGCATCCAGATCAGTTTCTAACGCCTTCAGCGGCTTCCATAAATGGTAGGGCTCTGCAATAATTTCCCAATTTTTGTATAAATATATTTCTATTACAGGTTTTAACATCACTTGGAAGTTCATTATAAAATTTTAGGCCTTTATAATACAAATTATAAAGTTTTGTAAGAAGGCAGACTGATATCATTTTTTCTCCGAATGCATATTTTTTACATATTTTTTTTCTGTTACTCTTCAGATAATCAGGCAAGTTGCCTTCTATTCACCCTTATCGCGAGTTTTATTTTCACCCGAAAAGGTTCGCATTTTTTATTCGCCTTATCGCAGATATTGGCGAACACATTTTTCGTGTTCGAAAAGTATTCCGCCTTATTGGCAACGCTTTGTTCGGGCGAAATGAACAACGGAAAATGCCAAATTTGTTCACTTTTATTTTACAGGCGAACAGGTGAAACAAAATGTAAGCAACGGTTTGTTTTGAATATTAGATATTCTTTTGATGAAATATGGCGTTATTTTTTTAGGAGTAAATCAATAAATAAAGCACAGTCGGAAATGCTGTTGGGGAAAATGTTAGAAAAGCCTGAAATTGCTAAAAGGGTTTCAAAAGAAAACAAAAGAAAAGTGGCAGACTTCTGGAAGCAGCTTACAATGTCGTTGGATAGCCCGAGCCCACCTGTTAAAAGTGAATTTGAATGGAAAACGGTACATTTCTTTGTAATGTATGCAAAATCTATTTAATATAGCAATGCATCTATTAACTAGGTGTGGGATGACCAGAAAAGATATGTAAGGAAGGCGTCACAAAATAAATTGTATAAAAGGGGTACAGTCGGCGGATCCAACAAAACTCAAACGCTTACAAGTGCCGAGGAAGATATCTATCAACTGCTAGACCTCAAAGATACGGTTGACAGTGCTGAAGGCTCGCACAGGTACGGGCCGGCGGAAAAAAAGTCTAAGACAAACTTAGATATTGAAATTTTGTCGGATATCTAAATACGGAGCGACGAAATTCCTGGGTGTAGTACGGATTTTCCTGCAACTACGCCTGATATCGAACCTGTTGATCCTGAATGTGAGCCTGCTGCTCCATCAAGTGAATGCCAACAAAGCGATATCAGCGCAGAACCAGTTCTTCGTGGAGCAAGCTCAAAAAACATCTCACTACTGAGTTAGTTTTAAAACAACTCGATACACAACGAGAAATTTGTGACAAGCTAGATAAAATCGCGACGGAAAAAAAGTCACACAATAAGGTGATGTGTGATCTGAAAGAAGAAAAAATAAAGGAACTAGCGCGCCACAATTACACAATGGAGAAGATGCGTAAAAGAGAAATTGAGGAGTTAATTGAGTTTAACCGAAAGACTTTACAGTTAAAACAATGAAAATTAGAAGTTCTAAAGAGAAAAACAAAGGACGGAGTGGTGCCTGATTTTTTATTTATTACTTTATAAAATAGCTGTATGGAATTAAAGGCTGAAATAACCTATGTTTAAGTTTCATCAAATGAAGTATTTTTATTTATGTGTGTTCGAGCGTACAGAGTAACGAAGTTAAATAAAAAGACGTGTGCTCTCGGTGGCAAAAGAAACAGAAGGGAGGAAAACTTTATTAAGAGCGAAGTTAGTTGCGATACATAGTGACATCTGTCAATATTAAATACATACGTACGTAGTTAATAAAGGGTGCTTTGTAAATATATTAATTTTCATTATTCGTTTTCGCGACCTTTTTGTTTTCTAATTCCTTTTTCTTGCTGGCTTGAGGTCTATGTTTTTTCAAAATTGAAACCAAAAATATTGATTCTACCAATATATTTCGACTACCTACGGTAATAGTCTTCAGGGTCAACTATATATAACAATACGTGCACGTGCCACAACCGATATGCTGAACATCGGAAGCTTACTTTTGCGCCACCTTGTATAGGCATTTGTTGACAAACAGACGGACAGTAAACAACTCCACGTTAAACAGGACAGACGTGTAATAATGTATGTTTTTAATTTTTACCAAATTGTTTTTATGTTAATTGTGATTATATTTTTATGTTTTATTGTTATATATAGCTGACCCTGAAGACGATTACCGTAGGTAGTCGAAATATATTGGTAGAATCAATA
Organism: Merzomyia westermanni; assembly: GCA_949987695.1. Lineage (NCBI taxonomy): Eukaryota > Metazoa > Arthropoda > Insecta > Diptera > Tephritidae > Merzomyia > Merzomyia westermanni. The sequence continues at coordinate 70,699,681 of OX465292.1, forward strand.
TTTTTGGTTTCAATTTTGAAAAAACATAGACCTCAAGCCAGCAAGAAGAAGGAATTATATTAATTTTCTTTTCAACACCTTCCCTAAATTAAATATTTAGTTTCATTCAAACCGAATATAGAAAATACATATGTGCTGTTATACAATAGTCAAATTCATTCCTTTAACTTTTTTTTTTAATCCATTAATGTGTGTGCATTAAAAGTATGAGCAATATTATTACGTTATATATGTATATAATAGTAATTTTCTTTAAAAACAATGTTATTAGAATTATAATTTAAGTCAGAAAATGATTTACTTTAGACCAAATTCATTTGAAAATTGTTTGGTTTTTGGAGCAGATAACCCTTTCGTAAAGATATCCGCTAGCATTTTATCTGTGCTTATATATTTTAGTTTAATTTGGCTGTCTTCAATTTTTTCTTGGATGAATTTAGATTTTATATCAACGTGCTTCGTTCTGTTTGAGTAGGAGTTGTTTTCAGCTATAAACATAGCGCTCTTGTTGACGCAAAATATAGTCATTGGCTCAGAGGCTTTGCTCACCAACTCCCTCTCCAGTCGCTTTAGCCAGATTGATTCTTGACTTGCCGCAACCATTGACATCAATTCAGCCTCAGTTGATGACAATGCTACCGTGCGTTTCCTTTTGGTAGCCCAAGAGATAGCTGCGTTTTGAAATAAAAAAATATATACAGTTGTCGGACGACGATCTCTTACGTCATTTGACCAGTCAGCGTCACAAAAGCCTATGATGTTATCAGAGCTTCTTTCATAGACTAAGCCTTTGTCTATGGTGTCCTTGAGATATCGCATTATCCGCTTTACTGCTATCCAATGTGCCTTCCCAGGATTTGAGCTGTATCGGTTTAACAAGTTGACAGCAAAACAAATGTCAGAGCGTGGGACTTGAGCGGCAAACAACAGACACCCAATGGCTTGCTTGTAGGGAACATTGGCCATTTCGCGCTTGTCGTCGTCATTTATTGGGCACATATCCTCGGAAAGCTTCTGATTCACATCCAGATCCATCATCGAAGCCAGTCGGTGGGGTCATGTAGATCTCTTCTTCAAGATTGCCGTTCAAGAACGCAGTTACGGCATCCATTTGGTACACCGTTCGAACTGAAGGGTTTCGATGGTAAGGTCTTCTGTTGACTGTCCCATGCTCGTCAAAATTGTTTACAAGTCTTATTATGGTCCATCTGCTCGGAGGATTGCCGCCAAACGTGCGCCTATACTCTCTTTGAACCGAAACTACGGACTCCAGTGCGTGATAGCGGCGGACAATCCAAATTCTTGTTTCAGTGTCCCAGTTATCCATTTTTGTTAAACGTAAAAGTCAATCTGCAAAATAAAAAAAAAATTTACCAGATTCATTAAATAGAAAAAGTTATTTAATTTTTTTTTGGTAGCGGCTTTCATTAGCCACCCTGTAGCTATATATCGGAAGACAAAAACACTGATACTGAATTTATTATTCCTGAAGTTGGTGACAATGTAACTAAAATTCTCACGTCCTGTGAGTATAACCCTCGTAGATGTTTTTTGTTGGACTCCATTTTTTTCTGAGCTATCTATATTCTTAATTGACTATTATTTTTTTCTGAGCTATCTATATTCTTAATTGACTATGAACGATACATAATATGTGGTGACTTCAATGTTAATATCTTACTAAATGACTCTTGTTCCGCTAAGCTGTTAGATCATGTTTCCACTCCAGGTCTTGATATAGTCAACAAGTGTGTCCCTACAAGATTTGCCAACAATGCTAGCCCTAGCCTTTTGGACATATTTATAACGTCTAGCCTGCACCACGTTCTTAAATTTCAGCAAATTTACTTTGTTACCGATCATGATCTAATTTTCTGTACGTTAGATGTTGTCCTTAATCGTCCTGCTGAAAGAGCTGCTTTCATGTATCGTGATTTCAAGTCAATAAATGTTGAAAGCCTGTTTGCTGATCTGTCTAATGTCAGTTGGAATGATTGTTGGTACGTTGATAGTGTTGATGAAAAACTTAGCTTTTTAAATGATACCTTGCCAAGAATGTCATATGACCATATCCCCGTTCGTACAGTTCGTTCTTTGAATATATCATGTCCTTGGTACAGTAGAGTAGTCCTATCTGCAATAAGAGCTCGCAATAGATTGTATGCGAAATGGAGAAGAGTCAATACTGAATCTGCCTGGTCAGACTACTGAATTGCCCGAAACAAATCTTGTTCCCTTACCAGACATGCAAAACGGCTTTACTTTAGGTCTATGTTGAATCCGGCTTTGGAGTCAAAAGCTTTGTGGCGAAATCTCAAAAATTTGAGCGTTTATGGGAAAAATAAATGTGAGCGCGAATTAGATCCTAACACTTTAAATGAGTTCCTTAGCGCTAGTCAAAGCAGTAGCAATCCTCCAGCTGCAAATTTTTTGAGTAATTTGGCCGTAAATGCAAGCTTTGATTTCATCGGAATAACTGAGATAGATGGTTTAAAGAGCATTATGAGTATCAAGTCAAAAGCCATTGGTGAAGATGGAATTTCGTTGAAATTTGTGAAGCTCGTATTGCCTTTTATCTTGGGTACCCTTACACATATTGTCAATCATTGCTTGACAACTTCGAGTTTCCCTAGTGAGTTGAAAAAAGCTTTAATTATTCCTACAGCCAAAAATAAGATGCCTACCACCCCCAGTGATTATAGGCCGATTAGCATTTTACCAGCCTTTTCCAAAGTGTGTGAGTCCATAATGGCAATGCAAATCTCACAACATATCCACGAAAATAACTTGTAATCACCCTTCCAGTCTGACTTTATGCCTAAGCATAGCTGCTCTACCGCCATGTTGAAAATACTTGATGACATAAGAATACAATTGGACAATGGTGACCTAACTCTTCTTTGCCTTTTAGACTTCTCTAAGGCCTTTGACCTGTTGAATCATAGTTTGCTCTGCGACAAGCTGAAGCATATGTATGGGGTTTCTGACAGTGCCACAAACCTTATGTCCAGCTAACTTTCAGGAAGAACCCAAAGGGTGAAGGGTAAAAGTGCATTATCTGACCCCAGTAGTGTAGTGTCCGGTGTGCCCCAGGGATCTATCCTAGGTCCGCTTTTGTTTAGTCTTTTCGTCAATGATGTGTTTTCTGTGTGTAAGTATGTCATTGTTCGTGCCTATGCTGATGATATCCAGCTGTATTTGTCCAGTCGCGTTGGGCTTGTAGAGGATCTGTGTTTTAAAATTAATAGTGATCTGTCTGCCATTTTCTGTTGGTCTCGTGAAAATTGTCTCTGCCTGAATGTGCCCAAATCTTATGTGTTGCCCATTAGCAATAGCGCAATTCATGTGGAAAATATCCCTGAGCTACTTATTGGCCAGTTCCCTAAAGTTTATGAATAGTATAAAAAAGCTGGGCTTCATTGTAAACTTTACGTTAAGTTGTTCCGATCATGTTAACAAAGTTGTCTGTAATATATATGCCACTTTACGTAGATTAAATCTGTCTGCTTTGTTCACACCTCTTGAGATACGTAAAAAGCTAGCCATCCAATTGATCGTACCGCAAATAACTTATTCTGAACTCGTATACAGCAGACTAGACTCTCGTTCTTCACACAAATTAGATGTACCTTTTAATAATGTCACACGCTATGTATATGGTCTCAGGAGATATGACCACATTACTTTATGGAGAGACAAAATTCTCGGGTGCAACATTTTCGATTATCTTGAAGCTAGAAATTGTATATTTATATACAATCTTATTGAGCAAAAAAGTCCGAACTACCTCCATGAGAAATTGCAGTTCACCAGGTCTAGCAGACTTCGTAGCCTGGTTATCCCTAAGTTAATTACAAAACGGACACTGATAACTGCGCTCACTTATATAGGCATTTGTTGACAAACAGACGGACAGTAAACAACTCCACGTTAAACAGGACAGACGTGTAATAATGTATGTTTTTAATTTTTACCAATTTGTTTTTATGTTAATTGTGATTATATTTTTATGTTTTATTGTTATATATAGCTGACCCTGAAGACGATTACCGTAGGTAGTCGAAATATATTGGTAGAATCAATATTTATGGTTTCAATTTTGAAAAAACATAGACCTCAAGCCAGCAAGAAGAAGGAATTATATTAATTTTCTTTTCAACACCTTCCCTAAATTAAATATTTAGTTTCATTCAAACCGAATATAGAAAATACATATGTGCTGTTATACAATAGTCAAGTTCATTCCTTTAACTTTTTTTTTTAATCCATTAATGTGTGTGCATTAAAAGTATGAGCAATATTATTACGTTATATATGTATATAATAGTAATTTTCTTTAAAAACAATGTTATTAGAATTATAATTTAAGTCAGAAAATGATTTACTTTAGACCAAATTCATTTGAAAATTGTTTGGTTTTTGGAGCAGATAACCCTTTCGTAAAGATATCCGCTAGCATTTTATCTGTGCTTATATATTTTAGTTTAATTTGGCTGTCTTCAATTTTTTCTTGGATGAATTTAGATTTTATATCAACGTGCTTCGTTCTGTTTGAGTAGGAGTTGTTTTCAGCTATAAACATAGCGCTCTTGTTGACGCAAAATATAGTCATTGGCTCAGAGGCTTTGCTCACCAACTCCCTCTCCAGTCGCTTTAGCCAGATTGATTCTTGACTTGCCGCAACCATTGACATCAATTCAGCCTCAGTGGATGACAATGCTACCGTGCGTTACCTTTTGGTAGCCCAAGAGATAGCTGCGTTTTGAAATAAAAAAATGTACCCAGTTGTCGGACGACGATCTCTTACGTCATTTGACCAGTCAGCGTCACAAAAGCCTATGATGTTATCAGAGCTTCTTTCATAGACTAAGCCTTTGTCTATGGTGTCCTCGAGATATCGCATTATCCGCTTTACTGCTATCCAATGTGCCTTCCCAGGATTTGAGCTGTATCGGTTTAACAAGTTGACAGCAAAACAAATGTCAGAGCGTGGGACTTGAGCGGCAAACAACAGACACCCAATGGCTTGCTTGTAGGGAACATTGGCCATTTCGCGCTTGTCGTCGTCATTTATTGGGCACATATCCTCGGAAAGCTTCTGATTCACATCCAGATCCATCATCGAAGCCAGTCGGTGGGGTCATGTAGATCTCTTCTTCAAGATTGCCGTTCAAGAACGCAGTTACGGCATCCATTTGGTACACCGTAAGATCAAATTTGACAGCTAGAGCGACTAAAAAACGAAGGGTAGTATGGTAGTATATCGCACAACTGGTGCGAACGTCTCATCGTAGTCGATGCCTTGCTTTTGGTTGAACCCTTTCGCGACAAGCCTATCTTTATGGCACACAGGCTCTCCATTAGCATTTATCTTCGTCTTGAAAACCCATTTTGATGGAATCAATTTTTTGCCAGCAGGTAGCGTTGATAATTCCCAGGTAACGTTGACATCGTGAGATTTAATTTCATCACACATTGCAGCTTGCCAGAGATCATGTTCTGGGCTTACCATCGCTTCTTCAAGGGTGTTTGGATTTGATGTTACACAATCAGTTGCACAAAGATTGTAATTTGGTCGAGGTATATTTCCCAATCGCTCGGAGCGGCGAAAGGCTTCTAAATCCGAGTCTGAAATTTCACCTTCGAGAACAAACGTTTCCTCTGATGACAAATTTTGTACAGTGTCCATAGAGGAGTCGCTCTCAGTTATTGATTCATGATTCATATCATCTATAGATGCACTACTGCCGCATTCAGATAAATGAGTTTCATCTTCTAGTGGTAATTCTTCCACACTCTCTACCCCTAAATTTTCAATAGGAGTTTCATCAGGTAGCCATAAATGGATGATACTTGATTTCGCACCTGTAGCTAGAGAACCATTACTTAGTTGATTTTCAATAAAAACTACATCACAACTAACTATAGTATTTTTGGCTACAGGGTCATACAGTCGGTACGCCTTTGCTTCAGTACTGTAACCAACCAGAATACATTCTCGAAATTTAGCTTTTAACTTACTGCGCTTTTCTTTGGCAATATGAGCCATTGCCTTACAGCCAAAAACTTTTAGCTGTTTCAGGCTTGGTCTTTGGGCGGACCACAATTCTTCCGGACTCACGGTATTACCTCTGCATGGTGTGCGATTCATTAGGTATGCTGCAGTTATGGAAGCTTCAGCCCAAAATCTGTCTTCTAAATTTGCATCCAGCAACATGCACCTAACCCTCTCTGTAATCGTACGATTTAACCTTTCGGCAACTCCATACTGCTCGGGTGTGTAGGGTGTCGTTTTCTGATGAATAATGCCATGCTTTGTAAGAAAATTGTCAAACTTTTATTCACATATTCGCGCCCGTTGTCCGTTCGCAAAGCTTTTATTGTTTTCGAGCATTTATTTTCAACCAATGTTTTGAATTTAACGAATTCACTGAAAACAGCGTCCTTTGTTTTAATTGGAATCGCAAAAATTTTCTGGAATAGTCATCCACAAACGTTAGCAAATATCGCGCACCAGAAAATGAACGCACATTTAGTGGACCCATAACACCACTATGCACGAGTTCTAACAGCTGTTTAGCGCGCTGCCCTTTTTCATAGTGCGAAGTTCTCGTCTGTTTACCTTTTATGCAAACCACACATTTGTTTACCGCACCTGAAGGGAATTCGACACCATCCGAACCCAATCGCCTGTGCCACAAGTCGTAGCTTGTCACAGCCATATCGGTGTTGTCTCTTGGCTCACAATTTAGACGGTACAACCCATTTCATTTTCCTGCAGTTGCGATCAACTGTTCGTTCTCGTCGTATATTTTACACCAGTTGCCTTTGAAACGTAGCTCTTTTCCGTTGTCTGTCATCTGACTTACCGAAAGCAAATTCGCACATAAGCTGGGGACGTACTCCACATTTTTGATTGTTGCACTCACATTCTTACTTTTACCAACTAAGGAGAGCTGCACATCACCTGTGCATTCAACAGCAATTTTATTATTATTTGCAACAACTACTCCCTTGTTTATCACGCTTTTCTGATTTTTAATGAATTCTTTGCTTTTTACCATGTGTTGAGAACAGCCGGAGTCTATATACCAATCGTCGTTGTTATGAATGTTGGCATAAAGAGACGAAGCAAATAACACCTGACTTTTTTGTGTACTTTGATTTGGTTTGTCGTCTTTCGCTACTTTTATTACGGCAGTATCTTCTTAATGTAAAGAATGTCGAAAGAGTAAGACGTGTTTTGGGGTGCGCTTTAATAATTGTATTTTCTCTCTGTGAATCATTTGTTTCGCTAAGTACATTTTTGCAAAATATATTTCCAATAAATACTGGGCCGTTGTGCATCTTTCGATTTGTGAATCTTTTCCTGACACCTACAAAAATCCAGCTGTAATTGAAATCACCAGCTTGTTTCACGTGCATACATATATACATGCATAAGCAGAATTAAAATGAACACGAGAAGAGGCAATCCACTCACGACCCCTGTTACTCCGTCATCAGCAGTCTCGGACGGTATGAAGATTAGAAGAACTAAGAGTATCCATCATCGATCATTTGACTACAGTAATGCTAAAATCCGAAGAGAGGCTCATTGAGAGAATAGGTGAGTTGGTGGCTGAAACGGCAAATATTAGGTTGTCCATGGTTGCGCTTGAAAAGAGAGTAACTGCAGTTGCGAGCACATCCGCTGAAGTTCGCACTCTTTCTAATGAGCTTATTGCTACCCAAGCTCGGCTTACCGCTCTTGAAAGTAGTGCCGTCTCTACTGATGTAATCATAAATGACATACATACCTCAAGCTGCTAATGAGTGTTTGCCTGACGTTTTTTCTAAGCTTTGTGCTGCAGTGCAACTCAACCCACCACCTTTACGTGATATTTTTCGGCTGAGAAAATCAAATGGTAATGCGAGAGCTAATAAAGATTCCAACCCTGTTGTCTTAAAACTACAGTCTGAGCATGATCGTAATCAGCTCATAAAATCTATACAGGGTGGCTGATGAATTTTGCTACATTAAGAAACTCAAATAATTTTTTTTTCAGTGTATTGAATTCATTTTTCTTTTATTCATGTTTAAGCTCATTAAATTTTATTAAATATAGCTTAATTAGTTTTAAAAATAATAGAATTTAAATGCCCCCCCTGCTCGTCGATGCATGTGCGGCATCTTACCAAAAAGTTGTTCATTACTGCTTGGAGAGTTGAGACAGGAATAGCCGCAATTGTTTCTCGAATGGATTGCCTTAGTTCATTCAAATTTGTTGGTTTTGCTTTGAAGACTTCCTGTTTGCAATAACCCCACAAGAAAAAGTCAGGTGCAGTAAGGTCAGGCGACCTGGGTGGCCAACGGAATGTGGAGTTTCTGGATATCAGCTTATTGGGAAATTTTCGTCGCAATTCTGTCATAACAGGTTGGGCTATATGAGGAGCTGCACCATCTTGCTGAAACCACACAGAGTTGAAAGAAATTCTCATTCGGCGTAATTCTGGATAGAAAAACTCTCTCAACATGCTCAAGTAACGGTCTCCAGTAACCGTAACGGTGTGACCGTTTTCTTCGAAGAAGTAGGGCCCGACAATGCAGCGTGATGAAACTGCACACCACACTGTGACACGAAGTGGATGCAATTCCGGCTCATGGAGTATCTGTGGGTTGGAAGCACTCCATATTCGACAATTTTGTTTGTTTATGTTGCCGTTTAAATCGAAATGGGCCTCGTCAGACATGAAAAGACAGTTCAACATGTTTCCATCCTCTTCCACCATTTGAAGCATCTTCTGGCAAAATTCCAAGCGAATCGACAAGTCTGCAGCGTTCAGTTTGTTGGCCATTTGAATTTTATATGGGAATAAGTCCAAATCTTTGTGCATAACTGACTGTAATGACTGTCTGCTTACACCCATTTGAGCAGATAAGCTTCTTGTCGAAACACGTGGATTGTTTTGTATGGCAGCAGCTACAGCAGCGATTGTTTCCTCCGTTCGAACTGAAGGGTTTCGATGGTAAGGTCTTCTGTTGACTGTCCCATGCTCGTCAAAATTGTTTACAAGTCTTATTATGGTCCATCTGCTCGGAGGATTGCCGCCAAACATGCGCCTATACTCTCTTTGAACCGAAACTACGGACTCCAGTGCGTGATAGCGGCGGACAATCCAAATTCTTGCTTCAGTGTCCCAGTTATCCAGTTTTGTTGAACGTAAAAGTCAATCTGCAAAATAAAAAAAAAATTTACCAGATTCATTAAATAGAAAAAGTTATTTAATTTTTTTTTGGTAGCGGCTTTCATTAGCCACCCTGTAGCTATATATCGGAAGACAAAAACACTGATACTGAATTTATTATTCCTGAAGTTGGTGACAATGTAACTAAAATTCTCACGTCCTGTGAGTATAACCCTCGTAGATGTTTTTTGTTGGACTCCATTTTTTTCTGAGCTATCTATATTCTTAATTGACTATTATTTTTTTCTGAGCTATCTATATTCTTAATTGACTATGAACGATACATAATATGTGGTGACTTCAATGTTAATATCTTACTAAATGACTCTTGTTCCGCTAAGCTGTTAGATCATGTTTCCACTCCAGGTCTTGATATAGTCAACAAGTGTGTCCCTACAAGATTTGCCAACAATGCTAGCCCTAGCCTTTTGGAAATATTTATAACGTCTAGCCTGCACCACGTTCTTAAATTTCAGCAAATTTACTTTGTTACCGATCATGATCTAATTTTCTGTACGTTAGATGTGTGGAGGTAGTGTTGCCGCCGTGGTGTGGAGGTAGTGTTGCCGGCCTACCACACCGAAGGTCCATGGTTCGAGCCCTGGTACAGGTAACATCAAAAGTGATGATATACCTGTTGTATATCGCGCCATAAAGAGAAAAGAGAGATGTTGTCCTTAATCGTCCTGCTGAAAGAGCTGCTTTCATGTATCGTGATTTCAAGTCAATAAATGTTGAAAGCCTGTTTGCTGATCTGTCTAATGTCAGTTGGAATGATTGTTGGTACGTTGATAGTGTTGATGAAAAACTTAGCTTTTCCTTCGTACAGTAGAGTAGTCCGATCTGCAATAAGAGCTCGCAATAGATTGTATGCGAAATGGAGAAAAGTCAATACTGAATCTGCCTGGTCAGACTACTGAATTGCCCGAAACAAATCTTGTTCCCTTACCAGACATGCAAAACGGCTTTACTTTAGGTCTATGTTGAATCCGGCTTTGGAGTCAAAAGCTTTGTGGCGAAATCTCAAAAATTTGAGCGTTTATGGGAAAAATAAATGTGAGCGCGCATTAGATCCTAACACTTTAAATGAGTTCCTTAGTGCTAGTCAAAGCAGTAGCAATCCTCCAGCTGCAAATTTTTTGAGCAATTTGGCCGTAAATGCAAGCTTTGATTTCATCGGAATAACTGAGATAGATGGTTTAAAGAGCATTATGAGTATCAAGTCAAAAGCCATTGGTGAAGATGGAATTTCGTTGAAATTTGTGAAGCTCGTATTGCCTTTTATCTTGGGTACCCTTACACATATTGTCAATCATTGCTTGACAACTTCGAGTTTCCCTAGTGAGTTGAAAAAAGCTTTAATTATTCCTACAGCCAAAAATAAGATGCCTACCACCCCCAGTGATTATAGGCCGATTAGCATTTTACCAGCCTTTTCCAAAGTGTGTGAGTCCATAATGGCAATGCAAATCTCACAACATATCCATGAAAATAACTTGTTATCACCCTTCCAGTCTGACTTTATGCCTAAGCATAGCTGCTCTACCGTCATGTTGAAAATACATGATGACATAAGAATACAATTGGACAATGGTGACCTAACTCTTCTTTGCCTTTTAGACTTCTCTAAGGCCTTTGACCTGGTGAATCATAGTTTGCTCTGCGACAAGCTGAAGCATATGTATGGGGTTTCTGACAGTGCCACAAAGCTTATGTCCAGCTAACTTTCAGGAAGAACCCAAAGGGTGAAGGGTAAAAGTGCATTATCTGACCCCAGTAGTGTAGTGTCCGGTGTGCCCCAGGGATCTATCCTAGGTCCGCTTTTGTTTAGTCTTTTCGTCAATGATGTGTTTTCTGTGTGTAAGTATGTCATTGTTCGTGCCTATGCTGATGATATCCAGCTGTATTTGTCCAGTCGCGTTGGGCTTGTAGAGGATCTGTGTTTTAAAATTAATAGTGATCTGTCTGCCATTTTCTGTTGGTCTCGTGAAAATTGTCTCTGCCTGAATGTGTCCAAATCTTATGTGTTGCCCATTAGCAATAGCGCAATTCATGTGGAAAATATCCCTGAGCTACTTATTGGCCAGTTCCCTAAAGTTTATGAATTGTATAAAAAAGCTGGGCTTCATTGTAAACTTTACGTTAAGTTGTTCCGATCATGTTAACAAAGTTGTCTGTAATATATATGCCACTTTACGTAGATTAAATCTGTCTGCTTTGTTCACACCTCTTGAGATACGTAAAAAGCTAGCCATCCAATTGATCGTACCGCAAATAACTTATTCTGAACTCGTATACAGCAGACTAGACTCTCGTTCTTCACACAAATTAGATGTACCTTTTAATAATGTCACACGCTATGTATATAGTCTCAGGAGATATGACCACATTACTTTATGGAGAGACAAAATTCTCGGGTGCAACATTTTCGATTATCTTGCAGCTAGAAATTGTATATTTAAATATATACAATCTTATTGAGCAAAAAAGTCCGAAGTACCTCCACGAGAAATTGCAGTTCACCAGGTCTAGCAGACTTCGTAGCCTGGTTATCCATAAGTTGTAACGCAACTCTACTACTGTCTATGTATCCTTTCTCTTGCTTCTAAGATGGTTCGAGCCCTGGTACAGGTAACATCAAAAGTGATTTGAAAAAAGTTTTTCAAAACGGGGTCGCCCCTCGGCAGTGGTTTGGCAAACTCTCCGAGTGTATTTCTGCCATGACAGGCTTCTCAGCAAAAATTCGTCTCCTTTGTAGATGCCGTTCGGAGTCGGCAAAAAACTGTAGGTCCCACCAATTTGTAGGGAAAATTCAAATCGGCACACCACAAATTGGAGGAGAAGCTTGGCGCAAAAATCTCTTAGGAGTTTTATGATGATATACCTGTTGTATATCGCGCCATAGAGAAAAGAAAAAGTCAGGTGCAGTAAGGTCAGGCGACCTGGGTGGCCAACGGAATGTGGAGTTTCTGGATATCAGCTTATTGGGAAATTTTCGTCGCAATTCTGTCATAACAGGTTGGGCTATATGAGGAGCTGCACCATCTTGCTGAAACCACACAGAGTTGAAAGAAATTCTCATTCGGCGTAATTCTGGATAGAAAAACTCTCTCAACATGCTCAAGTAACGGTCTCCAGTAACCGTAACGGTGTGACCGTTTTCTTCGAAGAAGTAGGGCCCGACAATGCAGCGTGATGAAACTGCACACCACACTGTGACACGAAGTGGATGCAATTCCGGCTCATGGAGTATCTGTGGGTTGGAAGCACTCCATATTCGACAATTTTGTTTGTTTATGTTGCCGTTTAAATCGAAATGGGCCTCGTCAGACATGAAAAGACAGTTCAACATGTTTCCATCCTCTTCCACCATTTGAAGCATCTTCTGGCAAAATTCCAAGCGAATCGACAAGTCTGCAGCGTTCAGTTTGTTGGCCATTTGAATTTTATATGGGAATAAGTCCAAATCTTTGTGCATAACTGACTGTAATGACTGTCTGCTTACACCCATTTGAGCAGATAAGCTTCTTGTCGAAACACGTGGATTGTTTTGTATGGCAGCAGCTACAGCAGCGATTGTTTCCTCCGTTCGAACTGAAGGGTTTCGATGGTAAGGTCTTCTGTTGACTGTCCCATGCTCGTCAAAATTGTTTACAAGTCTTATTATGGTCCATCTGCTCGGAGGATTGCCGCCAAACATGCGCCTATACTCTCTTTGAACCGAAACTACGGACTCCAGTGCGTGATAGCGGCGGACAATCGAAATTCTTGCTTCAGTGTCCCAGTTATCCAGTTTTGTTGAACGTAAAAGTCAATCTGCAAAATAAAAAAAAAATTTACCAGATTCATTAAATAGAAAAAGTTATTTAATTTTTTTTTGGTAGCGGCTTTCATTAGCCACCCTGTAGCTATATATCGGAAGACAAAAACACTGATACTGAATTTATTATTCCTGAAGTTGGTGACAATGTAACTAAAATTCTCACGTCCTGTGAGTATAACCCTCGTAGATGTTTTTTGTTGGACTCCATTTTTTTCTGAGCTATCTATATTCTTAATTGACTATTATTTTTTTCTGAGCTATCTATATTCTTAATTGACTATGAACGATACATAATATGTGGTGACTTCAATGTTAATATCTTACTAAATGACTCTTGTTCCGCTAAGCTGTTAGATCATGTTTCCACTCCAGGTCTTGATATAGTCAACAAGTGTGTCCCTACAAGATTTGCCAACAATGCTAGCCCTAGCCTTTTGGAAATATTTATAACGTCTAGCCTGCACCACGTTCTTAAATTTCAGCAAATTTACTTTGTTACCGATCATGATCTAATTTTCTGTACGTTAGATGTGTGGAGGTAGTGTTGCCGCCGTGGTGTGGAGGTAGTGTTGCCGGCCTACCACACCGAAGGTCCATGGTTCGAGCCCTGGTACAGGTAACATCAAAAGTGATGATATACCTGTTGTATATCGCGCCATAAAGAGAAAAGAGAGATGTTGTCCTTAATCGTCCTGCTGAAAGAGCTGCTTTCATGTATCGTGATTTCAAGTCAATAAATGTTGAAAGCCTGTTTGCTGATCTGTCTAATGTCAGTTGGAATGATTGTTGGTACGTTGATAGTGTTGATGAAAAACTTAGCTTTTCCTTCGTACAGTAGAGTAGTCCGATCTGCAATAAGAGCTCGCAATAGATTGTATGCGAAATGGAGAAAAGTCAATACTGAATCTGCCTGGTCAGACTACTGAATTGCCCAAAACAAATCTTGTTCCCTTACCAGACATGCAAAACGGCTTTACTTTAGGTCTATGTTGAATCCGGCTTTGGAGTCAAAAGCTTTGTGGCGAAATCTCAAAAATTTGAGCGTTTATGGGAAAAATAAATGTGAGCGCGCATTAGATCCTAACACTTTAAATGAGTTCCTTAGTGCTAGTCAAAGCAGTAGCAATCCTCCAGCTGCAAATTTTTTGAGCAATTTGGCCGTAAATGCAAGCTTTGATTTCATCGGAATAACTGAGATAGATGGTTTAAAGAGCATTATGAGTATCAAGTCAAAAGCCATTGGTGAAGATGGAATTTCGTTGAAATTTGTGAAGCTCGTATTGCCTTTTATCTTGGGTACCCTTACACATATTGTCAATCATTGCTTGACAACTTCGAGTTTCCCTAGTGAGTTGAAAAAAGCTTTAATTATTCCTACAGCCAAAAATAAGATGCCTACCACCCCCAGTGATTATAGGCCGATTAGCATTTTACCAGCCTTTTCCAAAGTGTGTGAGTCCATAATGGCAATGCAAATCTCACAACATATCCATGAAAATAACTTGTTATCACCCTTCCAGTCTAACTTTATGCCTAAGCATAGCTGCTCTACCGTCATGTTGAAAATACTTGATGACATAAGAATACAATTGGACAATGGTGACCTAACTCTTCTTTGCCTTTTAGACTTCTCTAAGGCCTTTGACCTGGTGAATCATAGTTTGCTCTGCGACAAGCTGAAGCATATGTATGGGGTTTCTGACAGTGCCACAAAGCTTATGTCCAGCTAACTTTCAGGAAGAACCCAATGGGTGAAGGGTAAAAGTGCATTATCTGACCCCAGTAGTGTAGTGTCCGGTGTGCCCCAGGGATCTATCCTAGGTCCGCTTTTGTTTAGTCTTTTCGTCAATGATGTGTTTTCTGTGTGTAAGTATGTCATTGTTCGTGCCTATGCTGATGATATCCAGCTGTATTTGTCCAGTCGCGTTGGGCTTGTAGAGGATCTGTGTTTTAAAATTAATAGTGATCTGTCTGCCATTTTCTGTTGGTCTCGTGAAAATTGTCTCTGCCTGAATGTGTCCAAATCTTATGTGTTGCCCATTAGCAATAGCGCAATTCATGTGGAAAATATCCCTGAGCTACTTATTGGCCAGTTCCCTAAAGTTTATGAATAGTATAAAAAAGCTGGGCTTCATTGTAAACTTTACGTTAAGTTGTTCCGATCATGTTAACAAAGTTGTCTGTAATATATATGCCACTTTACGTAGATTAAATCTGTCTGCTTTGTTCACACCTCTTGAGATACGTAAAAAGCTAGCCATCCAATTGATCGTACCGCAAATAACTTATTCTGAACTCGTATACAGCAGACTAGACTCTCGTTCTTCACACAAATTAGATGTACCTTTTAATAATGTCACACGCTATGTATATAGTCTCAGGAGATATGACCACATTACTTTATGGAGAGACAAAATTCTCGGGTGCAACATTTTCGATTATCTTGCAGCTAGAAATTGTATATTTAAATATATACAATCTTATTGAGCAAAAAAGTCCGAAGTACCTCCACGAGAAATTGCAGTTCACCAGGTCTAGCAGACTTCGTAGCCTGGTTATCCATAAGTTGTAACGCAACTCTACTACTGTCTATGTATCCTTTCTCTTGCTTCTAAGATGGTTCGAGCCCTGGTACAGGTAACATCAAAAGTGATTTGAAAAAAGTTTTTCAAAACGGGGTCGCCCCTCGGCAGTGGTTTGGCAAACTCTCCGAGTGTATTTCTGCCATGACAGGCTTCTCAGCAAAAATTCGTCTCCTTTGTAGATGCCGTTCGGAGTCGGCAAAAAACTGTAGGTCCCACCAATTTGTAGGGAAAATTCAAATCGGCACACCACAAATTGGAGGAGAAGCTTGGCGCAAAAATCTCTTAGGAGTTTTATGATGATATACCTGTTGTATATCGCGCCATAGAGATAGAGATACAGGGTGTTTTTTTTTACAGGTTTGTTTTTCAAATAGAGATAAAACTGGCATTTTGTGGTCAAATCTGGCAACTCTAATGTCATTTATGTTCAGTTTGGTTTGCCATTTCATCATGAACAGGTTGACAAAAGAACAACGCTTGCAAATCGTGCAAATTTATTTCGAAAATAATGGTTCAGTTCGCGAAGTTTACCGTAAGCTCCGTCCATTTTATGGTCGACATAATCGTCCATCAGAGCAATTAATTCGGTTAACCATGGATCGTTTTCGCACTACGTTTACTCTATGTGATAATACGCATCCGCAGAGACGTCGAACAGTGCGCACCGAAGAAACAATTGCCGCTGTAGAGCAAAGTGTTGAAGAGGACCCGAATGAATCGATTCGCCACCGTGCACAGCAATTGGAGCTTTGTCCATCAACTTTATGGAAGATTTTGCGCAAAGATCTTGGCTTGCGACCTTACAAGATCCAGCTTGTGCAAGAATTAAAGCCGCGAGACCATGCAATGCGTCGTGATTTTGGTGTATGGGCCGAAAATGAGATTGATTTCGATGCTGATTTTCATCGCAAAATTTTGTTCAGTGATGAGGCTCATTTTTGGTTGAATGGCTACGTCAACAAGCAAAATTGCCGCATTTGGAGTGAAGAGAATCCACATGAGACCCTTGAAACGCCATTACATCCACAAAAACTGACTGTTTGGTGTGCTCTATGGGCTGGTGGAGTCATTGGGCCATACTTCTTCCGCAATAATGCTGGAGAGGCAGCTACCGTTAATGGAGACCGGTATAGAGCCATGATAACCGACTATTTTGTTCCCGAATTGGATGGCATGAATGTGGATGAGTTGTGGTTCCAACAAGACGGCGCTACATGCCACACAGCGCACGTCACAATCGATTTATTGAAGGAAACATTCGATGAGCGCATAATTTCGCGGAATGGACCTGTCAATTGGCCACCAAGGTCGTGTGATTTGACACCATTGGATTATTTTCTTTGGGGATATGTGAAGTCGCTCGTCTACACCAACAAACCAGAAACGTTAGGGGAATTGGAAGCCAACACTCGTGGCGTTATTGCCGACATACGGCCCCATATGCTCGAAAAAGTGGTTGAAAATTGGACCTGTAGAATTGGCTTTATTCGAGCCAGCCGCGGCGGCGACATGCCCGAAATCATATTTAACCATTAATGGCATAAAATTATCCTTCCAATAAAGCCAAATTGATGGACCTTAAAACGATTTTCTTGTGTTTTATTTCAATTCGAAGTTCTATACCCCTAAAAAAACACCCTTTAGAAGAATTTTATAATACATACTAAGAAATAGAGAAAATGTTGAAATTTTTAAAACTTTGAGCCTTTCGCATAACAAAACTGACACCATAAATTTATCAATAAATGCAAATGACTGGGACTATTTTTTGACAACTTACACTGGCACTTTATTATAAATAATAAAACTTAATAGGTCATAAAACTGCAAATCCAAATTTTGTATAAAAATTTGGATTAAAAAAAGGGGAATTTCGATGAAACTTGAATAAATTTTCCGGAGCACCTCATAATCCCCACTCTCAAAATCCCGAAACGACATAATCCAGACAATTTTCAGAAATCCCGACACGACATAATCCAGACATAACAAAATCCCGGCATCGATCCAAATATCTTGAATGATTACTTTATAAGTGCCAGCCAAAATGGTAGTAGTCCCCCAGATCAAAACCTTTTAGCTTATCTGGATGCAAATGTAAGCTTTGACTTTAGCGGAGTAACTGAGGCAGAAGTTGCAAAGAGTGTCATGGGCATTAGGTCAAATGCCATTGGTGAAGATGGAATTTCATTGAAATTTGTAAAGCTTGTTTTGCCTATTATCTTAGGCACTCTTACACACATTATTAATCATTGCCTGACAACCTCGTGTTTTCCTACAGAGTGGGAAAAGCAGTAATTATTCCCATCCCCAAGATTAATATGCCAACCAACCCAAGTGATTATAGGCCGATTTGCATTTTACCTGCTTTTTCCAAAGTGTGCGAGTCCTTAATGGCAACGCAAATTTCACTTTTCATTCACAGAAACAAATTGCTAGCACCTTTTCAGTCTGGCTTTAGACCTATGCATAGCTGCTCTACGGCCATGCTGAAAATCCTTGATGACATTAGAATACAATTCGACAGAGGAAACTTGACTCTTCTCTGCCTTTTAGACTTCTTGAAGGCCTTTGATATGGTAGATCATAGTATACTCTGCAAAAAGTGAAAGCATTTATTTGGGTTTTCTGATAGCTCTGTAAAGCTTATGGCCAGCTACCTGTCAGGCAGAACCCAAAAGGTGAAGGGTAAAAGCACGTCTTCCGTTCCGTGTATTGTAACGTCCGGTGTGCCACAAGGTTGAATCCTTGGCCCTCTTTTGTTTAGTCTATTTGTTAATGATGTTTTCTCTGTGTGCCAGTATGTTAGTATGCATGCTTATGCTGATGACATTCAGCTGTATCTGTCCAGTCGTGTTGGGCTCGTCGAGGATTTATGTTATAAAATCAATAATGATCTGGCAGCAATATCTCATTGGGCTCATGAAAACTGTCTCTGTCTTAATGTGGCCAAATCGTTTGTGTTACCTATTGGCAATAGTGTCATACATGTAGAAAATATCCCTGGGCTCCTCATTGATGACAGTGCCATTAAGTTTGTGAATAAAGTAAAAAATCTTGGCTTTATTGTTAACTCTTCGTTAAGTTGTTCGGGCCAGACACGCGAATATGAAATTGGTATGTAAAACCACCCCCTGCTTTTGATTCTATGGTACAGTTTTTGAGATGTTTACGATTTACGGTTATTTCGAAAAAAATGGCTCCACCTAATCCTGTATATCTCAAGTGTTATTTACTGTTCACATAGTCTTTTATTACTGAATTCATAAGTGAAGTTATAACGAGTATAAAGTAAGAGTACCTAGGTGAGCGAGCCTTGCTCGGTGGCAACCCTAGGTGGCAATTCTACTTAAAAATATTCTGGTTGGTATACGGCCTCGCAAAACTACTGAATAGAATTGCATGAAACTTTCACCATTCTATCACTTAACGTCTAACTTAAAATTTAGGACCACTTTTATTTGGATATCTCATCCAGTTCCCGAGTTTATGACCAAAATGTGGGAAAAATGTGACCAAAAATGTGGTTTTTTTACCATAACGCCCGCGTCACACAAAAACGACTGCATAGAAATGAATGAAACTTTCAATAATCATTCTCTAGACGTCTCTCCTAAAATTTAAGATATCTTTCACCTCGATATTTTACCCGGGTCCCAATTTATTGACCTAAATGTGGACCCAGGGTGACTGTATGATTTGTGCTTTTAAGGCGGAACAAAGTTCGGCGGGTCAGCTAGTAAGAAATACAAATGTACACTCCTGAAAAATCTAAGTTAACTTATATATCGGGGTAAAGGAAAGATGTTGTATAGTTATACCTTTGGGTATTTATATGTACTATCTACTTTCCTTCACACCGATATTCTATACTCACCATACACTATTATTCTTACCATACTTATGATATCTTATAACTTTAAACGAGTTATTCTTGTATATTTGTATAGTTGTATATTTGTATACCCACTACTATCTCCGGAACGACTTAGCCGATTTGGATGAAATTTGGTATATGGGTAGTATTCTTTGTTTTAAGATTTTCTACTTTGGTGTTGCCACTTGGGGTGGTTCACAGGGCTGCCACCTATAACATTTTTTTTAAATATTAAGCAATATATGGGAATATGGGTATCATATGAATGGTATTTTAGGCCGTATACCAATCAAAGTATTTTCGAGTAGGGTTGCCACCTAGGGTTGCCACCTGACCGCATTTTAATTATTCCTTCAGATATCGACCACTATCTCGGGAACGGCTAAACCGATTTCGATGAAATTTGGTAGATGGATAGTATGCTTCCTTCTAAGATTTTCTACTTGGAGGTTGTCACTAAAGGAAGCTTACAGGGTTGCCACCTTCCCGAGTTTTGCTAAGTATTAAGCAATATATGACAATATGGGTATCAAACGGAAGGTTTTTGAGCCCGTATACCAACCAGAATATTTTTAAGTAGAATTGCCACCTAGGGTTGCCACCGAGCAAGGCTCGCTCACCTAGGTACTCTTACTTTATACTCGTTATAACTTCACTTATGAATTCAGTAATAAAAGACTATGTGAACAGTAAATAACACTTGAGATATACAGGATTAGGTGGAGCCATTTTTTTCGAAATAACCGTAAATCGTAAACATCTCAAAAACTGTACCATAGAATCAAAAGCAGGGGGTGGTTTTACATACCAATTTCATATTCGCGTGTCTGGTGGAGAAAAAAGTTCGAATTTGTAGACCAGTGTAATTTAACCAGTATAAATTATAGAATCTTTAATGACTTCTTCCGATAGAACTTTTTCCCTTCAATTTTATTTTTGAACCTGCTACCTATTCAAGTATATCATTTGTGGAGACTTTCTGAAACTTGACAACATCACTGCGGTTTCCCATTAACAAAAGGGCACTATTGCCAGTAGGAATAGAAGGAATACTCAAGCTGATATCTAATATACTGTCGATAAAATAGTTATTTAAAGGTTGTGCTATATCGTTTTCCAGATCATGAAGGTTGCTGTTTATTATTATTATGGTAATTGCATTATACATTTATACACATATACTAGTCTTTTCGGACCTTCTACAAAATTAACTAGGCTTTCAAGACGATAAAAGCGGTTTCGAGTTTAGTCTGGTAGTACTGAAACAGACCGAAATAACACCGTAAAATTGCTAAACCTCTACTCCATTATCTCTCACGTCTTTGAGAAATCCTTATTTAGGCGGTCTGAAAAGACTAGAGTAGGCAGGCTCATTAATTTAATCAGAGCACACAACGCCAGAAAAAAGGTAGCGCCGAGAATTTTGTACAGTTTTTTTAAAATAGTATAGGCCTTTACCTAATAAAAACCTTGAAGAACAAATTTCAAACTTTGTTCAAAACGTATTTAGGGTGTATAACATAATTCCGACACACAAAATCCCGAAACACATAATCCCGACATGACCAAAACCCGACAATACAAAATCCCGACACGACAAAATCCCAACAAAAATCCCGACAACTGTCCCAAACTAATTGGCCGTGGCTATCACCTCTCCCCTTTTTTTTATTAGTTCACATGTTCTATTTTAAATTAGTTTTGAAAAGTTCTGCGATTAAAATTTTATCTTTCTTTACAAAAATGTAAAGGAAAAGTTGCCAGGCCGAAAGTATCATAAATTTGTCTGAATTGTCGGGATATTGTTATTTTTGGATTTTGTCTTGTCGGGATTTTGTTATTTCAATTTCAATTTTCAATTTCAATTTCAATTTATTAAAAATAACATCGGACTGTACATGTAAGACTTCTAGGTCTTTTATAGTACACCAGTAGGTGGGTAATTACAGCGGTTACTTTACACTTATAATAAAATAAATAGGTTACAATCAAACATAACACTCAGTGACAATATATAACTTAAGAGTAATGCTTAAACGAGTACTCTAAACTTACTGAAAGCAGAAAAGATGCAGATACAGAAAATAAAGAGAAGAAAAGTTTTATATTTGCATTCAACCAAGAGAATTAAAGTAGGTATGTATCACCACTCTGAAATTTGTCCCATTCATCACCGCCTTGATAGATTCAGGAATGGAGTTCCAAAGCCTCACAGCATTGACGAAAAAGAGTCGAGATGAGGACAAGTAGGAATATTTAGGGATAACCAGGCTACGTAGTCTACTAGACTTAGTTAACTGCAATTTCTCATAGAGGTAGTGCGGACTTTTTAGTTCAACAAGCTTATATATATATATACAATTTCTAGCCGCAAGATAACTGAAAATGTTACACCCAAGAAGTTTGTCCTTCCAGACAGTACTGTGGTCATATCTTTTGAGTCCATAGACATAACGGGTGACATTGTTAAATGCCACATCTAGTTTGTGCGATGAGCTTGAATCGAGCTTGCTATAAACGAGTTCAGAATAAGTTATTTGAGGTACAATCAGTTGGATGGCAAGTTTTCTTCGTGTTTCAACAGGTGTGAACGGTGCAGATAACTTTAGTCTACGTAATATTACATAAATACTACTAACAACTTTGTTAACATGGCCCGAACAACTTAACGAAGAGTTAACAATAAAGCCAAGATTTTTTACTTTATTCACAAACTTAATGACACTGTCATCAATGAGGAGCCCAGGGATATTTTCTACATGTATGACACTATTGCCAATAGGTAACACAAACGATTTGGCCACATTAAGACAGAGACAGTTTTCATGAGCCCAATGAGATATTGCTGCCAGATCATTATTGATTTTATAACATAAATCCTCGACGAGCCCAACACGACTGGACAGATACAGCTGAATGTCATCAGCATAAGCATGCATACTAACATACTGGCACACAGAGAAAACATCATTAACAAATAGACTAAACAAAAGAGGGCCAAGGATTCAACCTTGTGGCACACCGGACGTTACAATACACGGAACGGAAGACGTGCTTTTACCCTTCACCTTTTGGGTTCTGCCTGACAGGTAGCTGGCCATAAGCTTTACAGAGCTATCAGAAAACCCAAATAAATGCTTTCACTTTTTGCAGAGTATACTATGATCTACCATATCAAAGGCCTTCAAGAAGTCTAAAAGGCAGAGAAGAGTCAAGTTTCCTCTGTCGAATTGTATTCTAGTGTCATCGAGTATTTTCAGCATGGCCGTAGAGCAGCTATGCATAGGTCTAAAGCCAGACTGAAAAGGTGCTAGCAATTTGTTTCTGTGAATGAAAAGTGAAATTTGCGTTGCCATTAAGGACTCGCACACTTTGGAAAAATCAGGTAAAATGCAAATCGGCCTATAATCACTTGGGTTGGTTGACATATTAATCTTCGGGATGGGAATAATTACTGCTTTTTTCCACTCTGTAGGAAAACACGAGGTTGTCAGGCAATGATTAATAATGTGTGTAAGAGTGCCTGGAGGGTGGGGCCGTGTGCGGAGGGTGGGGCCGTGTGCAGAAGTCCACGCAAGTGGGGAAAGTTTCTGATCGCCATTCACCTGGGAATGGCCAGAGCGATTCTTTTGCATGCGGTTCAAGCAGCTCACTACTTCCGGGCTTTGCGCCCAAGTATCCTCTGGGTAACCACCGAACACCCGTTTGGTGGTGAGCTAAACGTGAGAAGGCGACAACCTGGTAAGGCCACTCCGACATAATCGGTTTAAGGGCTTGCTGGGGGGGTTCAAACAGCAGCGTCTGATCACCAGGTGGTGCGGCTGCAAGCGGGCGTCTGTCTTGGATCAAGCGGCTCGCTATACAAACATGTAAAAGAATTCAACCTCCCGTGAAACGGGTTGTGCGTTGGGTTTGGGACCCACCACATAAAACAACGTTCCAATGAAATTCAACAACAAAGCCTCCGATATGAGAACCCCTTTTTTAGATGACAACACCCGCAAACGAAATAAGGATTATGAGATAAGAGCATGTACCTGGAATGTCCGGTCCCTTAATGGGGAAGGTGCCGCTGCCCGGCTGGTTGAGGTCCTGAGGAAAGCAAAAGCTGACATCACCTCCATACAAGAGATGCGATGGACGGGGCGAGGAAACACGATCAAAACACCTTGCAACATCTACTGGAGTGGGCATGAAGACAAGCGCAGATTCGGCGTGGGATTTGTGGTGGGAGAGAGACTCCGTCACCGAGTACTGTCGTTCACACCCGTGAACGAGCGTCTCGCTGCAATCCGCATAAAAGTACGATTTTTCACCATATCGTTTATCTGCGCTCATGCACCGACGGAAGAGAAGGACGACGTGGAAAAGGATGCATTCTACGAGCGCCTGGAAGAAGCATACGAGCGCTGCCCCCGTCATGATATCAAAGTCGTGCTTGGCGACTTTAACGCCAGGGTGGGTAAGGAGGGTGTATTTGGCCCCACTGTCGGGAAGTTCAGTCTCCACGATCAGACTTCGCCAAATGGATTCAGGCTGATCGACTTCGCCGGTGCCCGAAACATGGTCATATCCAGCACTAGGTTTATGCACAAGAAGATCCATCAGGCTACATGGCTGTCCCCCGATCGAAAAACACGCAACCAGATCGACCACGTTGTGATAGACGGACGGCATGCTTCCAGCGTTTTAGATGTTCGCACAATACGAGGACCTAACATCGACTCTGATCACTACCTAGTAGTAGCCAAGATTCGTACCCGCCTCTGTACGACAAAACAGGTGCAACAAAAAACGCAGGGAAAGCTGGACGTCGAAAAGCTGCAATCGCAACAGACCGCCAATTATTTCGCAGATCGCCTCTCACACCTGCTCTCCGAGAGCACAATTCAACCTAGTGGAATGCATGAGCAGTGGGATCATATCTCAGGAGCACTCCGTACCGCAGCCGAAGAAGTAATTGGATTCCGGCGAACGCGAAAAAACAACTGGTATGATGATGAAGAGTGCCGCGCTGCAACGAAAAGGAAGGACGAAGCCTACAAGGCAACGCTGAGACGAATGCAACGAGGAGTGTGTGTGAACACTACCGCGAGTTGAAGAGGGAAGCGAGGCGGCTTTTCCGGGCGAAAAAAAGAGAGGCAGAAAAGCGTGAAATAAAGGAGCTTGAGATGCTGGCCAACGGGAATAATGCCCGAAAATTCTATAAAAAAATTCGGCGAATGACAGAAGGTTTCAAACCCGGGGCAAACTCCTGTAAGAATGAGAACGGCGACCTGGTGACCGATGTTCAGAGAACACTCAGAATATGGAGGGATCACTTCTCTGCCCTTTTAAATGGAGAAACTGAGCAAGAAACTAGAGAAGATGCCGAACCCGACCCCACAATCGAAGATGATGGAATTGACGTTCCACAACCCGACTACAATGAGGTGCGAATAGCAATATCCCGATTGAAAAACAATAAAGCAGCTGGCGCTGATGGTTTGCCTGCTGAGCTATTCAAACACGGAGGCGAGGAGCTGGTAAGGCGCATGCATCAGCTTCTATGCAGAATTTGGTCGGATGAATGCATGCCTGAAGATTGGAATCTAAGTGTTCTCTGCCCAATCCACAAGAAGGGCGATCCTGCAAACTGCGCCAACTATCGCGGAATCAGCCTTTTGAATATCGCATATAAGGTCCTATCAAGCGTATTGTGCGAAAGACTGAAACCTGATGTGAACAGACTGATTGGACCTTATCAGTGTGGCTTCAGACCTGGTAAATCTACCATCGACCAGATTTTTACAATACGCCAAATCTTGGAAAAAACCCGTGAAAAAAGAATCGACACGCATCATCTCTTTGTTGATTTTAAAGCCGCTTTCGATAGCACGAAAAGGAGCTGCCTATATGCCGCTATGTCTGAATTTGGTTTCCCCGCAAAACTTATACGGCTATGCAAAATGACCTTGAGCAACACCGCCAGCTCGGTCAGAATTGGGAAGTACCTCTCCGAGCCGTTCGAAACTAAACGAGGTTTCAGACAGGGTGACCCCCTATCGTGCGATTTCTTTAATTTAATGCTGGAGAAAATAATAAAAGCTGCAGAACTTAACCGCGCTGGAACAATATTTTATAAAAGCGTCCAACTGTTGGCATATGCTGACGATATTGATATCATTGGCCTTAACAACCGCGCCGTAACTTCTGCTTACTCCAAATTAGAAAAAGAAGCGGAGAAAATGGGATTGGTGGTGAACGAGGGCAAAACGAAGTACCTTCTGTCATCATGCAAAGAGTCAGCGCATTCGCGCCTTGGCAACCAAGCCACTGTTGGCAGCAATAATTTCGAAATAGTAAAGGACTTCGTTTACCTGGGAACCAGCATTAATACCAACAATAATGTTAGCCTAGAAATCCGACGAAGAATCACTCTTGCAAACAAATGCTACTTCGGACTGAGTAGGCAATTGAAAAGTAAAGTCCTCTCTCGACGAACGAAAATAACACTCTACAAGTCACTCATCGCACCCGTCCTGCTATATGGTGCAGAAGCGTGGACACTAACAACATCTGATGAGGCGGCTCTGGGAGTATTCGAGAGAGAGATTCTTCGAAAGATTTGTGGACTTCTACGCGTTGGCGACGGCGAGTACCGAAGAAGATATAATGATGAGCTGTATGAACTTTACCCAGACGCCGACATAGTTCAGCGAATTAAAACACAGCGGCTTCGCTGGCTAGGCCACGTAGTGCGAATGAGCGAAGATGCTCCAGCCCAGAAGGTATTCTTATCGGCACCCGCCGGTGGAAGCAGAGGAAGAGGGATACCACCACTCCGATGGAAGGACCAAGTGGAGACCGATTTGCGATCCCGCGGTGTTTCCAATTGGCGCCAGTTGGCGCAACGAAGAAACGACTGGCGAGCTATGTTGGACGGTCAAAATCGCCCAGGCGGTTAGATGACCATTTAAAGAAGAAGTAAGAGTGCCTAAGATAATAGGCAAAACAAGCTTTACAAATTTCAATGAAATTCCATCTTCACCAATGGCATTTGACCTAATGCCCATGACACTCTTTGCAACTTCTGCCTCAGTTACTCCGCTAAAGTCAAAGCTTACATTTGCATCCAGATAAGCTAAAAGGTTTTGATCTGGGGGACTACTACCATTTTGGCTGGCACTTATAAAGTAATCATTCAAGATATTTGGATCGATGTCGGGATTTTGTTATGTCTGGATTATGTCGTGTCGGGATTTCTGAAAATTGTCTGGATTATGTCGTTTCGGGATTTTGAGAGTGGGGATTATGAGGTGCTCCCGAAAATTTATTCAAGTTTCATCGAAATTCCCCTTTTTTTAATCCAAATTTTTATACAAAATTTGGATTTGCAGTTTTATGACCTATTAAGTTTTATTATTTATAATAAAGTGCCAGTGTAAGTTGTCAAAAAATAGTCCCAGTCATTTGCATTTATTGATAAATTTATGGTGTCAGTTTTGTTATGCGAAAGGCTCAAAGTTTTAAAAATTTCAACATTTTCTCTATTTCTTAGTATGTATTATAAAATTCTTCTATCTCTATCTCTATGGCGCGATATACAACAGGTATATCATCATAAACCTCCTAAGAGATTTTTGCGCCAAGCTTCTCCCCCAATTTGTGGTGTGCCGATTTGAATTTTCCCTACAAATTGGTGGGACCTACAGTTTTTTGCCGACTCCGAACGGCATCTACAAAGGAGACGAATTTTTGCTGAGAAGCCTGTCATGGCAGAAATACACTCGGAGAGTTTGCCAAACCACTGCCGAGGGGCGACCCCGTTTTGAAAAACTTTTTTCAAATCACTTTTGATATTACCTGTACCAGGGCTCGAACCATGGACCTTCGGTGTGGTAGGCCGGCAACACTACCTTCACACCACGGCGGCCGCCGTCAATATTAAAAACTATATTTTTTTTAATAATAAATGCAGTCCTTTATATTCTTTGTTAACACAATGCGTTCTGCCTTTGTGTAATAAACTTCAACAAATAAAGATAGACTCAGCGCTTGTACTGGATTTCGCAAAATTCTAAGGGCTGGTTTCACCAGCTTTACTGAAGTCGAGTTTTTCACTTTCACCATCTAACTTAACTAAGTCACAACATATTCTCGATCGACTAAGTCAGTAATGCTCCTAATTTGTTTTGTACAATGTCCCAGCCGGAAAATTCGTCAAACATGACTTTAACGGCGTATGCGTGGATGCATGTGAACGCTTGTTTTCTAGCATGCAACCATTACGAAACTATCGTTTTCAATTAAGCGCTAATTTAAGTACCTTCCAACTAAAGAGAAATGGGTGTAAGATCAATACATTCCTTCATGTATGGCCATACATGCCCATTTCGCACTGGGGTACTGCGATGCGCATAGTTGTCTGGTATGAAAAAATACTACTATGCATAAAACAGCTGATCGGGTTGTTGTGTTCAAAATTATTTAAGTCGTTCAGTTGGTGAAATCCAAAATTAAGCTTGTCTCAAATCTGTGCTATTTTAAGTTAAGTCACGACTTAGTTTTAGTCTTAGTCGCGTTGGTGAAACCGGCCCTAAGTACTGGAGTTACGACGTATTCTTTCCGGCAAACATGACATTGAAAAATTGTTCAGAACTGGTGACATGGAAATGTTTGTTAGTTTTAGATCAGATGCAATTGATCCATCAAAATCTTTCAATAGTAACAAATTCCATAAAACAGATAAATTATTAGAGTTCCCTTCAGAAAACTCCGTTAATCCAATTAATAACAACTTATTCACTCCCGAATATTTTAAAATTTTTCCAACACTTCCAGTACTATACGTCTGTCTTTTCTGATTTTTTTTGCCCAATGAATCTTGATCATACGACTGAATCGATAAGGTTATTTTAAGGAATCCCCCACCACTATCTGCACCCAATTGCAAGTGTACATTAGCTACTCCTCGGCTTGTTTTAACGTCCTTGATGAGTTTCTGCACATTCTTGCAAAATACAAGTTCTTCTTCAACAACAGACTCTTTTCCTTTTTTCAATACAGTAAACTGGAACTTTTTAACATCGAAATGAGAATCAAATGAATGATTTAACGTTTGTAACTTTTCTTAGAAGTTTGGTTCGATTATTTTTCTTTTTCTTGTTGACATACCCAGCGACCGAGCAATACCAAGTGTAGAATTTATTGACAGTCCAAAATCAGTATTTATTTGAGACATATCTTTCGCAGATATTAAATATTCTTCTTTTGTTCCATTTGATGAAGAAGCAGAACTAACAGTCACTTGAATGGGTTTGTTATTTTTCATAGCCAATTTAGTTGCACCTGTGCTTTTTGAGACCTGATTATTCAACTTTTCCGTAATAATATCTGCTGCAGTTATTCTTTCTTTTTATTGCTCAAAGAATTTTCAATGTTTAACTCCAAATTATCAACAAGCATATATTTTGATCATCGGTGATTTTTACCTCGCCTAATAATTGATAAACAACTTGCACATTTACGGTTCAAATAATTTTGGTTACTTATTTTTTTTTTTGATTTACCTGAAAACTTGCTTCTAAAACAACTTACTGTCTTACACAATTTACACTCACATGAGGTTCCAGGCCTTAACCGAGTCGTTTATTTTCTGTTCCAAATTAACAGGTATTTCAAACAAATTCTTTTTCATTGTTTTACACAATAAGCACAGTTTCAACCGATTTCCAGCGTGCGATAACTGATAGTTTTTTTTATACGTGATTACTTTCATTTTAATACGATGGATAAGCAAGCAATAAGTACACTGAATGTAGCATATATGGAATCACAATGTATATATTTTTAAAATAATAATTGTAAAATTAACATTCGAATGAAAATTTCATTTTGAAAGCTTTCATAAATTTTTAATTACAACAAACTAATTTGATCTTTAAAATTAAAAATTACAAGGTATAAAAAATTAACAAGTAAATAACCCTACAGCATCTACTATATAGAGCCTCGGCTTATACTAAAATAAACGTAAACAAACTAAATGCTCCAAGCTTACTGTTTACATAAGGCCATTTCGATTTGCCATTTCTCTGCTCGATGCAACCCTGTCAACAGTGTTGTTGTTTTCCCATGCACATTTTTCGAGGATTAGTGTTATCGTTACAAAAATAATATTTAAACAATGTATATTTCTGCATATTTGAACTAAAAATTGTTATTTATGTACTTTTTTGAACCCGATTATAAAAAAAATTACTTTTTTCAACCTAAAAAAAACGGCCTATCGGATGATTTTCATTTAAGCTTTTATATTATCTAAAAGCCTTCAGAAATCATGTAACATAGCCAGATTGCGGGCATTTTACTTTTTATTATCGTACTCTTGGAGTTTGATGTGTAAATTGCCTTGGCCTATGTCACGTTCTTATGTGCGCTGGGCACCCGAACAGAAACCTTTGAACGGATACGTGTATAGTGCCTTGCTGCAACACGCCGCAGCCTTCCACACCAGATAGGCTTCAGTTTATCACCACCTAGGCAGACACATCCATCCCTCACGCCTAGTATGACCCCAACCTCGCCTCCGGCACACTTCACAATTATACAGCTTAATTGTAACGGATTAGCTGGAAAGATAGCGGAGATAACTGAATTAATGAAGATAAACAACATAAAAATAGCTGCGATTAAGAGACCAAACTGACCACAAGATCAGGCTTACGAACTTGTGATGGGTATAACGTACATTGGAAAGACTGTCAGTAAACGAAGACGCCCCCACCAGAGTGGCAGGCAATTGCCACAGCTCGCCAGACATCTCAGTCGTAAGCGCAGTACTCATAAACTGCGTCAACTGACGACCGATTCTGACATTGGCATCCGACCATCTCTCAATCGAGGGACAGACGGACTTCATAACCTCAGACGATCTTTCTTCAGCAAAGCGGACTGGGACCATTTTACGTACTACACAGAGCGCTCTTTTCCTGCCCTACTCACACCGACAGACGTACGCCAAAGTGAACTAGAGTTTCGCAAGGTCATCGATTCAGCCTCCGGCAGCTTCCTTCCCGCTGGAAGAATCCCAGAAATTCGACCGAATTTTCTTTCGGAAGTAGCGGCTCTGCAAGAGAACGTGACTAAGTGAGACTCCTCAATCCCGCAGACTCTAGAATAAAAGATCTCAACGGGGAAATCCGTCAATGACTACAATTTGACCAAATGGAAGCAACACCTAGAGGCATGCAACCTCTCCGACGGAGTCGGAAAATTATGGTCAACAGTAAGGGCCCTGTCCAATGCGACCAAATACAATTACAAGGTCGTCATTAACCTCGCTCTAACCACTTTCGTCATGCCAGAGATTTGGAAACAAGCGATTGTGGTCCGCCTACTAAAACCAGTGAAGCGGGCGAAGCAAGGAGAATCGCATGTTCCGATATCTCTCCTGCCGCCGGTTGCGAAGTTTTTGAAGACCATTCTGCGCCTGTATTACACTGCAAACCTCCGCTTGCCGTACACTAACATAGTTTCCGGAAG